>CM075868.1:11168872-12580122 GCA_038021265.1 Cyprinella venusta
GTGATTTGACACTGACGACTAGAGTAATTGTGCTGAAAATTCAGCTTTGCCATTACAGGAATTAAAGGGATAGTTCACCCAAAAATGAAAATTCTGTCAGAATTTGCTCACCCTCGTTTTGTTCCAACCCCCGTAAGACCTTCGTTCATCTTCGGAACATAAATTAAGATATTTTCAAGGCTATTTTTCGATATCTGAGAGCTGGATCACTCCTCCATACTAGTCCATAGGCTTCTTAACTTAAATCTTAACTTAAGTTATCTTAAAGCTTAACTGTATCAAGCGACGAGAACACTTTTTGTGCGCAAAAACAAACATAAAAACGACTTTATTTCAACTATTCATTACCTTTAAATTTACTTTAAAAATACTTTTCTATTTTTGTATCAAATAGGATACAATAAAAAAGTGTTCACGTCACTTGATAAAGTTAAAATTGAGCCACTGTAGTCACTTGGACTAGTTTAAGGATGTCTTTAATAACTTTTCAAGGCTGGCAAGTTTCAATTCCTCAAGAAGCCTATGGACTAGTATGCAGGAGTGATCCAGCTCTCAGATTTCATCAAAAATATCTTTATTTGAGTTCCGAAGATGACTGAAGGTCTTACGGGGTTGGAACAACATGAGGGTGAGTTAATACTGGCAGAATTTGAATTTGAGTTATTCGTAATAATAACTTCACAATATTGCTATTTTTACTGTATTTTTGATCAAATAAATATCCTTAGAAAACATAAGAGAGTCTTTCAAAAACATTTAAAAGAAAAAGTACTGTTCCCACACTTTTGAACCGTAAACAGAAATGAATTGAATTTCTTAGAGTTATTCAACTGAAGTAGTCTAAAAAAAGGGGAATTTACTCTGTAATTTTTACTGAGCATGTTTGAGAAAAACACTTACTGGTTCAAAACGGATGTGAAACACAAATTTAACAGGGGAACAGGAAAAACTAGTCCTTTCTGAAGAGGACTTAATTCCATTTTTGTATTGTCTGGGTGCTGAATAATTCATCCAGGTATCCAGCATTTCTTCAGAAAATGACCAATTTGGCTGCAGAGTAGCCTATTTTTTCAGACTTGTTGTCAGAAAAACTTGTTTTTGAAAACGTTTGGTCAAAAAGGACTTTTTCCTAGAAGAGGCTGTAAGATTATAGCATAAACATTTAATCCGTAGCCCTAACTCTTCTGACTTACAGACCTTTATGCTCTTTTTGTTTGCGAATAAGATGTAAGCCATTCTAACCAGATCTGTTCAGCAGGTTGTCAGGGTGAAAACATGGCAAAGTGCTTTAAGAAGACATTCAGGTTAATGTCAGAAGAAAAAAAAAATACAGGACACAGCAGAAGGAGAGCAAACGTTCAGTGACTGCTTTAACACTGCCACTCTGACCTGCTCTGTGCATATATTACAGACCGTCTTTAATGATGGGGTTAAAAGCACGACAGCCGAGAGATGCTGCATAATGACGACTCAGCACTTCCAGAGGACACCTCTGCAATCCTTCTTAGCTCGACGTCCCATGCCAAAACCACGCGCACGTACACACACCGCTAAACAAGCACAGATATTTATCATTCTATGGTGTTAGATTATAAAGATGTTCATGTAGAGACAGACTGACAAAGTGAGGGGAAGAAAGAGGGAAGGGGCAAGGGAGAGAGAAAATAAATGATGGATGTCTAGAAGTCCTGGAAAATCCATCTTGGAAATACTGTGCAACAACAAGGACATAAGCAATAAGGTAAAAATCGTTTGGGCACAGGTTAAGCTGAGCTGTTGACATTAAGAAGATGTGATTAAACTTCTCGGCCTGTTTACAACTGGTTTTAACAGGCGTCTTAAATGGATCTCTGGTGACCAATGATCAGGTCTCAGATTTCATGACTACATTCATCACTTAAGGGAGAGCAGGGATACTCGTGACTCTCAATAAATGAAACACGGGTCATTTTTTCCAAAATGGCTGTCAGTTTGAGAAACAATCAACGCAGTTATTAGTAAAAATCGTGTTAAGATGAAATGTATAAAACATATCTGATTGCTTTATTTATGTGCTATATAAATAAACTTGCCTTGCCTATAAAACATAGATATGAGTGTATATTAAATGTTCAAATCCAACATCTAACCCGATAATTTCAAATTTTAAATTATCATTTTATACAGAATATAAAAAGGATAAAACATAATGGACATAGATGAGTTTTAGCATTACAATATATTTTGAGCCACTAACCCTAATCCTACCCCAAAACATAACCATTCCTTAAAACTACGTAGGATAACACAATTATACAGAAAAAAACCATAACAGACAGACAAGTAACGTTATATGTTTCACAATAATTTATTTATTGGGAAAATGTCAAAACCGCTAACGTTAACATTACCAAAAGTCGTTCACATCGCAGTCCTCTGGCAGTATTATAGTAGTTGTGTATGAGGTACAGTGCAGAATTAAAGTTATTAATATTAATCCATGGAAATGTTAATCTGATTTCGGTTCGCTCTCTGAAGGCGCGCGCTCCTCTCCATTTCAAATGTACTACACCGACTGAAACACGGCATGTCGCAATCTGTGACGAAGCAGGCGAGAGCCAATGAGCGTTTGATATGATTGCCGTAAAACATGTCGTAACGCTTCTTGAAGGTGCCTTTTTTGAATTTGAATTCATCACCAACGCGGATTTGACGTTTGCGGTCGCTGCTGGAGAAATGAAGATGAGATCACTGGATAAAATACTGAATTTGGATCTGTTTCTTGCAACCAACGTATGGATTCTTGAATTTGGTTTACATCAAGTTAATAAAATGTATGTCTTTTGTGAATGTATCAGTATGTTGCGTTTTATTGGAGAAAATGCTTTTTGTGTAAATACACTAAATACAAAATGGTTAAACAAGGTATTTTTAAAGTTAAAAGTGTATCAAAGTCAAAAATTTAATGCCACGATTATGCATAAATTGTAAAGAAACCTGCTTTGGATGTATTATGTTCAGGACAAACGTAATAGCACTGCAATAGTATTAGGTTAAGGACGAACGTAATAGCACTGCTTATATGTTGGCATGTAACGTAATTGCGATTTGCAAAATAGTTTCCTCAGAACGTATTTCGTGTGATATATAGTTGGTTTATTTATTTAAATCTTTTGTTTTTGACAGTGATTTCATGTAATGTAAGTAGGAGGACTTGAGATGAATGGGTGACAGGATGAATCAGGACACATTGAACATTTACACAGCAAATAGATATGGCCACATGTATCCTTTACCACCTCCGAAAATGGTTTCAGTGTGTCTCGGGCACTTTGTACCTCATTAACACCTGTATTTAGTGCAGTCCACTTGTGATCGGATCAGACAGATGTTAGTTCCAGGTGTAAATGAGGTCCTGACATCATCACACACAAAAAACACCCAGAAATCAGGCATTAATTAAACTATTAAAAATATTCGATTTCACATCCATGAACAAGCAGACACGAACACCACACTTGTCTCACACATACACCAACACATGCAGACTGTAGGCAGATTGATGTGGGTGTTGATCAGTAAATCCATTCTTGCCTCACTTGGATCCATACAGCTCTGCTCAGCACTATACACGGTAATGCCTGCTCCATGGGGTCAAAAGTCACGCTGTCTGTCCGCCGTCCCCATGGTAATCTCTCCCTCCCCGGGCGCTGCCGCCACAACTATATTAAATCACATCTGACACACCTGAAGCTCCATCTCTTCATCCATATTTCATCTCTCTCCATTTTAATAGCACAGCACTTTTTATCTTGATGTATTTATTAACTGCTCCCTAGGAAAAAAAAGGAACTTTGGTGTGGAGAAGAGAGGGTGGAATGAGGAAGGTTTGACAAGTTTATGGAGTAAGAACAATGCCCGTTCATTACATAGTGTGTGTGTGTGTGTGTGCGGGACTTGGCAGGGGTTTTTGGATTGGTGTTTGTGTTGAGCTCTTCTAGTCGATAACCTCCTGAGCACCTATAACTTCAGCTCTGGGCACTGACAGACTGCAAAGTGGGAAATCTAGGTAATGAAAAGCTAAATAATTTTAATGTATGGGTCAATGACAAATAAGGATCTTTTACAATCTAATAACATGTTTTCTGTACACCTTGAATGAATGTAAATGCACTCAATTATCTTAATCTTGGAAAAAAAATATCATATTTTCTCAAGGTACTTTTATGTAAGTTATTCATTCATAAATATTCGGGTAGTTGGACCACATTCTACTATTTAAAATATTTCACTTAGATAAAAACATTGTAAAAAGTGTTCAGTTCACTTACTTAAAACAATTTATTAAACCGTTGCCTTAAAATTATTAACTAAACAAGAGTAATGTTTAATTGAAAAAAAATATATGTGAACTTGACAATTTCACATTACTTTTTTTTTTCGATTAAGCATGATGTTTATTTACTTAATATTTATAAGGCAACGGGTTTCCCCAATTTTACATCACTTTTTACAGTGAATGTATGATTCTTTTTTAAATGTCTCTACTTGTTGCACCACAAGACTTACAATCTTTATTTTTTCTTCTTATCAAATGTAAGGAAGCAGTGAAGCAAAACATCATTAATAAAAAAAAATGTATTTCATATAGTTTATGGTAAGGAATTCCGTTCTTTTAATTAGGCTTTTTCTTAACATAAAGATAGTTGCTGCGTCCCAATTCGAATACTATCCGTATTATCCTTATAGTATTCAAAAATAGAATTAGTACGTCCCAAATCGTAGTATGTTGAAATGAGTGTTCCAAAGAGACCCGGATGGTCCAACCCGATCTCACGAGAATTCATACGAATTTTACGAGGTGGCTAATTCGTAACAATTCGTACGACCTCACTCGTACGAATTAGTACGATTTTGCTAAAACGTACATATTTTACTAATTGGCCAATTTGTATGAATTCGTACGAATGACCTACCCCTGACCCCGCCCCTAAACCATCACGTGGGTTTGGACAAATCGTACAAATTTATACGAGTGAGGTCGTATAAATTAGTACGAATTAGCCACTTTTTAATCACTCGTACAAATTCGTACGAATTGGTCATGAGATAGCGTAGGATGGTCTACTATATCCGGTCAGAATTCGAAGTCCAGATCAATGCACACTCTAACGGCTGATATTGCCCACAAACCATCACGCGTTGGACAAGGATTTGGTTAGAACTACAAACCCGAGTGAAAAGTGTTAAAGACATGGAGGACGCGCGAGTCAGGCGGTTGTGTAGAGAGGTTTAGATAAAGGGGTTTAAGTGAGTAATTGTCAGTATATAAACTGACGAAAATGTATTTATTCAATGTTGGCTATGTGTTATATTGCATCTGAAGCAGCATTGTGATTTTTTGTAAAGATACGTGTATAGCCATTAACTTTTAAACACATGAGGAGAGTGAGAGTCTCCGCATGAAAGACCCACTACTGGCCAACACATTCTCAACATGTGCCTGTTTTGTTCCCCCATTCACCTTGTGTATTTATTTCCCTGTTCTGTTCTATCCTTTGTTGGTTATTGTTGAATGTCATGTCTGTCACCAGTCAACTCTTTGTAAACTCTCACCAGTAAACTATATTCAGTCTTTAGTATTTTCCTTCATCAGTGATCTGTGACAGATAGTTCCATTTATATATATATATATATATATATATATATATATATATATATATATATATACACACACACATTTTTTAAATGTAGTTTTAATATGATCGGGAAATACAGCAAAAAACAGTAATGTTGTGAAATATTATATACAATTTAAAATAACACTTTTCTATTGTAATATTTTATAATGTTATTTATTCCTGTGATGCAAAGCTCAGATATCAGCAGCCATTAATTCAGTTTTGAGTGTCATGTGATCCTTCAGAAATCATTCAGGGGTGGGTTTCCCGAAAGCATTGTTAGCCAACTATGGTGGCAAGTTCCGTCGTTATCAGCATAGTTCAACGATTTGGTGTTTCCCGAAACCATCGTTCCAACGAACATTCGCAAACAGCATCGCAAAGTTGTGTGGTTTGAACGACAGCTCTCGACCTATGGTTAAGGCATCGTTTCTATATTGCAACACATTTGGAGGTAATAAATCCTTATCTTGAGCATAATGAGCAAGCTGACATTCAGTACAACCGGTGTCTTTTATTTAGAATACTTACAAATAGAATTTACGTCTTTTAGTTTGTCAAAATATTTGAAGTAATGTGTTTGAAAAGTGCGCATGTGCGAACGCGCTCCACTATGTAAGAACGAGCCAAATATTGAGTCTGGTAATAAAGCAAAACAACTGAGATGACATGTCTGTAATTTATATAAAACAAATCTAGCGTTAATTGGATCTCAAACAGTTTCATTAAAAGTAGTTATTACTCCACCACGTGCGAAACCAACATGGTTGAACGATACTTTGCGACAGTGGGTTTTGGGAAACAGTCGTGACTAGCTTGTTGATTTTTCCAACGATGCATCGTACTATGGTAGTGAAGCAGTGAACTACGTCGTTGTACGGGAAACGCACCCCAGATGCGTTTCCCATACAACGACGTAGTTCGCTGCTTCACCATAGTATGATGCATCGTTGGAAAAATCAACTAGCTATTCCCGACTGTTTCCCGAAACCCATTGTCGCAAAATATCGTTCAACCATGTTGGTTTTGCACATGGCGGAGTAATAATAATTTTAATGAAACGGTTTGGGATTTTTTAATATAAATTACAAACATGTAATCTGAGGACTATTTCAACAATTAATTGTTCTCAGTTATTTTGCTTTATTACCAGACTCAATATTTGGCTCGTTCTTAGTCCATAGTAGAGCACGTTCGCACATGTGCACTCTTCAAGCACGTTACTTTAAATCGTTTGACGAACTATAAAACGGAAATTCCATTTGTATGTATTCTTGATAAAAAGCACCGGTTCTATTGAATATCAGCTTGCTTATTTTGCTCAAGATAAGGATTTATTACCTTCATATGTCACGCAATATAGAAACGATACCTCTAACCACAGGTCGAAAGCCGTTGTTCAAACCACACAACTTTGCGATGCTGTTTGCAAATGTTCATTGGAATGATGGTTTCGGGAAACTTCATATTTAAAAAAAAAAAAAAAACCTCCAAACTTTTGAATGGTATTGTATATTCAAGTAATTGTTGGTGTGAATTGGAAATAATTGTAATAAATTATTAGGTATTGACATAGCCTGGTTAAAAGCAGACCATTCTCAGTTGTAACTGAGATATGGTCTGGCAAAGCATCAGAGACCAATCATTTCCAGAGTGGTTTCACCAACAGACGTTGCGGGTAGACCTAAAACAATCAGAGCGATGAAGGAGATAACATCTTCGAGCATTGTTCTTTGCTCGATTTTTAAAGAGCAACATGCAGGTTGATTTTATTTCTGAATTAATACTTTAAATTGTCTGCAGAGGTCTTTTAAAAACACTTATGTAAAAATTACTAATGAAATCTCATTTGATGTAGAGATTTTGATGAAAATGCGCTAGGCTCTGGAATACGCCTTTCCCGCAAGCAACGCGTCATATGACGTAGCCCGAGGCAAACAAATGAGCTCACAGCCGCTTTCTCATTGCTGAGTGTTGATGCAGTTCGAGCAATAGCGAGAGACAGAAAGTTTTAGATCGAGTTTTAGAGAAGCCATAATGGTAAATTATTGTGTTTGTGGTTGTTGCACGAATTCCAGCCTGTCAGGACATCATATCCATCATTTTCCTTCTAGGAAAAACAAGGCTTTTTGGTCTTGGGTGCGTTATGTGCAGGTGAATAGAGCAGACTTCACTGGCGCGTCTTTTACCACACACACACTCGGTCGTTTGTGGCGCACATTTCACTCGCTTTAAATGGTATCACAAACTGCATTTGAAAAGCATTATTTATTTGTTGTTATGGCATGATCAATGTGGATAGTGCTAACCAGCTTGGATGGTCTGCATAATCACTGTCAGTGTAGAATATGAGAAGACAAAATGTTGCTGGCTTAAATTAAGACAATCTAAATAGATGTTTGATCAAGAACAAAGTCAAATGTATGTTTGCTAAAGCAGATTTATTGCAAAACACCAAGGTATAGCCATACAGTAGATGAACCAGCGTTAGCCGCGGTGCTAACTTACATGAACTCACTTGCCATATTCGCCACTGGTATTCTCGACACCACAACTCTAACGGTACTTCTCTCCTCTGCCCATTGTTCGTCTCCCGATCTCCCCCTGACTTCTATCTCGCCTAGAAGGCTCATAATTATTTGCCTGTGGGTCATCATAGGCATATTCGTCAACATCGCAGAACGCGGTTTCGTCGTTCGCATCCATTGTAACCTGAGCCTGAACTTGAACAGACTCGCTCGCCAATCGTCACTTCCGGTTAGTGCGTCGTAGACGTGGGAGTTATTTTATCACAATTTTTCTCAAAATATCGTTAATGGCTAAATATATATTACTCCAGTTCAGAAAATCTTGTTGTTTTATTGTCAACATACATATATGCTATATAGGGGTGTCCAACCTGCATGTTGCTCTTTAACAAAAAGGAAACGTTCAAATAGCTTAAAACAGATGCGATAGCTGATTCGAGCAAGTGATGTTCGATGTCGGCGTCCATCTTTGTAATGTAGGCTACAAAATCTGCTTCAAAATCCTAGCGCCGTCGTCATCGTGTAAAGCCCGCCCCAACGTTTCTGATTGGTGCAGCGATTTCTGCAGACTGGAAATGGGTTTGAATGAGCTCTTTGCCAGACTAACTTTCAGAGCAAATCTAAATTTGCCGGAAGTTGTCTGGGTTTTCCCAGGCTAGTATTGACACACACACACACACACACACACAAAATTGCCATGTCATTAGCCATGTACTAGATGAGGTTTCCTGTCATAATTTTTGATCGAATTTTTAATTTTTTTTTTTTTTTTAATTTTTAATTTTTTTTTTTTTTTTGCTGCTGCCTCAAATTATGCCATTTTTGTATTTAGGTTACCTGAAATAAATGTGGAATTTTTTTGGCCTTCCATTCATGAAAGGGTGCTGTACTCGATTTTAAAGTAAAAACGATGTATAAACTAAATGGCTTTGCAACAAGTTACTTCCAAGATTTTAAACAATAGCAGTTCATAGTATACTGCACTATAGTTCTACCTAATCAGGGGGAATTCACCTTTGGCTAACCGAAATCATGACCTAAATCATTATAAAACGGTCTAACTAGTATTACTTCACAGTAAGTTTAGAAGCAAAAAAAGATGTGCTTGTTGATATTTGAGAGGTTTAACTGACTGAGGACGTCCATAGAGTTTAATCCAAAGACGACACTTGTCAGGATTTGACTTCGGTTTTGGGAAGGGAAAAAAACGGACACCGCCCTCCAACCTCTCTGAGAAACGTGTATCTGTGTTACAAATGCCCGAGGCACAACGTTTAACCATATTTTTGATAAAACTATGATGGTAATAGCCTGCCGAGACCAAAAATATGAGACGCCTGTGTTGAAAGTCAATGGAGCACTGTGAAAAAGTGTCAGACCTGTGTGGGAGCTCGTTCTTGGCTGCGCTGTGATTGGTCAATTTACATTCTAGGGCGTGGCTTAGCCAAAGGCGAATTGACTGACATGCATGAAACTGCATGATTTTTTTGACAGCTACCCAAAAAAAAGAGAAAAAAAAAAGAATATTTTATTAGGATCAACAGAGCTAACTTGTCCTTCTCGGCGGAACTCTATTCATCTGCCTTCCTCTCTTTATTTTTAGATTTCTTTCTTTTTCCTGCCAGCGGTATTCTATTCAGGAGTTATGACTGAAGATGTGTGTGTGTTTTCAGAGAGAGTAACAGGGAGTGATTTTTTTCCGTGACTGAGAGAGTACATCAGCAATAGAACAGCATTGAATGGATCTTTGTATCTTGCCTTCAACAGGAACCCATAAATCGGTCTATAAATTAAAAGCTGTCCGGCAGTGTAGCAAAGCCAAGGTCTGGACCAAGCACTATCCAGTACCGTGGACCAAAACACAAATCCAGACAGTGAAGTTTGAAACCTCTTCATCATGTTGTTTTAAAGACAGCTTCGTCTATTTCTTATCAGAGCCTTATGTGTTTTTTTTACAGCTTAGAGCATTTGAAATATGGTCATGATAAACATTGTGTTTTACTGGAGATTTACGATGGTGGAAGCACAGACCTGTGAAGTGAGCGTTACAGTTGGAGACAGATCGCCAGATCTTCTGTGACATTCCAGTCGGTACTGATTGATTGATTGGATTAAGCGCTAAGGACTTCAATCACTGATCAATTTCCATCTGCCACAATCAAAGGCCTAATAGAATCCTAATGGAATGCATTCGATGTACGTAATCTGTAAGAAATCCATGTGAACAAGAGTGTGTAGATGTGTTTATATGTAATGATTGGTGAACTAAAGAAAAAAAACGAGCGGAAGTAAATGCAGCTATTGACAAAAAATTTAAAATTATTAAAAAAAAATAATTCTTAAAAAAATATATATAAAAAAATTAATTATTAAAAAAAAAAAAACATAAACCATAAACCATGAACAGAATTTTGGGTTTTTATATCCAAGAAAGAAATTTAGAAAATCAAAATCACAATTTGGGTTACAGTATCAAACCTAAATAGGAAATGTTTTACTAAAAACATCTACATCTAAAACACAGGTAAAGATGTTGTACTCGATGGACTAGATAACACAGTCTCATCCCAAGTCGTCATATAACTGACTTGGGACGTCTTTTGACCATACGTCAACATCTGCCTTTTTAGGGTACCCTTAAACGTTGGTTAGTTGATGATCCCGGGCCGTCATACAACTGACGCTTTACCTTTAACGTCAGTTAGGTGACGGGGTAGGTTTAGGTCTGGGGTAGGGTTAGGATCTGATAACGACATCTAACCGACGTTTAAGGGTACCCTAAAAAGGCGGATGTTGACGTATGGTCAAAAGACGTCCCAAGACGTCAGTTATATGCTCTCGAATCAGTTATTATATCATTTATATTCAATAAATGTGTTTATTTGATCTTTTTATTAGCATTAACCATCTAAATGAGCCATTTCACTAGACCAAATTAGACTTCGGGAAGCTTTAAAATGACAGGTGATGACCATTAAGTGTGCTTAAAAAAAAAAAGATGCCCCGTCATGCTAAGGACCAAATGGTATAGGAAAACATCTTTAGCTCAGTATAAAAACAATAGAAGTCAATGGAAAGTCCCCACTTTGGTAGAAAAACAAATATGTGCTTTTGTGGGCTCATTTTGGGCAGCTTTATGATGATTGTTTTTGAGTATTAGCCACAGTGGGTCGGCTCACTATTTTCCTCTGATCATCTCCACTGCACACATTCATATCCATTCCCCATTTACATACACAACTCGTCTGGACGACCTCTCTTCACCGGTGAGTCACAGAGCCAGCAGGAGCCTGCTTCTTTCTAGAACCCCCTGCTGACTGTTTTTGACAACAGCAGAGACCAACAGAGTGATCAGAGAGACAGAGAGGGCGAGCGAGAGAGAGAAAGCGGGAAGAGGACAGGATGAGAGGAGAGTGAGAAAATAGCACAGCGGACAGAAGTGTCGGTCAGAGTTGATGAAAAGAGGTAACGAGAGCAATAGGGTGCACGACTGTGTTGCAGACCGAAGTATAATGCACGCTAGCACAAACATAAGCAGAAGTATCATGCCGACATAAACTGACATAAACTGATTGCTGAGATGTGGATTTTTGTATGAAACTTCCAAACATCTTGTACTGTATAATTTGGGTGTGCAATAGGTAAAACAGCAAAGTGTTTATCTACAAGTCTAAATTTTGTTCAATCTAACTGAGTCGTTTGGGTCACTCCACAGTTCATATTCATGAACCTATCCAACCAACGCATTCTCACCCCAAGGCTTCACCTTTTGACCATGCTTCAATATTCAATGCTTTAGGCGCCCTTTAGCATCAGTTACATGACGTGATCCAACGGCGTCATCTAACTGATGCTAAAGGAAAAGCGTCAGTTTGATGACGCGGGTAGGTTTAGGTCAGGGGTAGGGTAGGGTTATACGCGATCCTAGGGCGTCATCGAACTGACGCTAAAGGGTGCCTAAAGCGCCTTATATTGAAGCATGGTCAAAATGCTTTCCAAGGCGTCAGTTAGGTGACGCCTTGGGATCACACAGTGTAATCGAAATCAGTTTGCCACAATATCACAGTTAAGTGAACATATGGAAGAATTTACCACTTTGAGCAGATGGTGCCACTTCTGACATGAAAAACTGTCAATTTGTTAAGAAATGTTGTGTTTGTTGTTTCATTCTGTAATTCCTTTCTCTGATCAAAATGTTTCAAACTAAATATTGTTTTAGTAATATTGTTTTAATCTGCAATTATTATTTTAAAGGAGTTTTCTATGTCCTTGATTGCATTTACTTCCTAGACTTTTGTAATGCAACCACAAAATGTTTTAGCTTGCGACTGTAACCATATAGTTTCCTGAGAGGGGACTGAGACGCTGCGTCATCTGTGCTTTGGGAAAGCCTCTGTGTCATTGACGCGAGTTCTCTTGAACGGGAACTTAGAGAGTAGCAGTTTTATGAATATAGTGATATTATTTGTTGGTTTGTATTACTTTAAAACATTGTATCATGTTAACCCTCTGATTATCTTCATGGTCTTTTTAACCTGCAAATGACTTTTACTCAAATTAAAAAAAAGAAGAAAAAAAAACAACGTTCTCTTTGTCCAAATGGTATGAAACTTTCTACGGCTCTAAACGCTTTCTAGATCTGCAAAAAAAAAAAAAAAAAAATTGCAATGATATCTGTTAGCGTGTAAAAAAATGTGACACTGTTTGTCTTCTGGAGTCCCTGGAGACCCTGCATAGTAAATATGTAAAATTCATCAGTAAAATCAGAAACAACGCAGATCACATAGACAGAAATAAAGTGGCACTCTTCCAAAAAATATCCACAATGGCCACACAGAGACACACACAGGAATACATTTGTAAGGCTATACTATGCATACTGCCTGCAGTGGACTGACACATAAACACTTGTATTGTTAATGAGACTGTTTTAGATGAGATCACCAATTATTGTTCTTAGTTGTAGTATTTTTTTCCCCCCATTCACTGTTTTTTTAACTTTTTTTAACTGCACTGTTTGATCATTTGTTATTGCTGTTCAGGGGTGCATTTCCCGAAAGCATTGTTAGCCAACTATGGTCGCAAGTTCCGTCGTTATCAGCATAGTTCAACGAGTCGGTGTTTCCCGAAACAATCGTTCCAACGAACATTCGCAAACAGCATCGCAAAGTTGTGTGGTTCGAATGACAGCTCTCGACCTGTGGTTAAAGGCATAGTTTCTATATTGCATAACATTTGGATGTAATAAATCCTTATCTTGAGCAAATTAAGCAAGCTGACATTCAGTACAATCGGTGACTTTTATTTAGAATACATACAAATGTAATTTACGTCTTTTAGTTTTTCAAAATATTTAAAGTACCGATTTTGAAGAGTGCGCAGGTGCGAACGTGCTCTATTATGTAAGAACGAGCCAAATATTGAGTCTGGTAATAAACCAAAATAACTGAGAACAATTAGAAATAGTCCTCAGATGACATGTCTGTAATTTATATATAAAAAATCTAGCGTTAATTGGATCTCAAAGTTTCATTAAAAGTAGTTGCGAAACCAACGTGGTTGAACGATACTTTGCGACAATTACGAACAATACTTTGCGTTTCGAGAAACAGTCGTGACTAGTTAGTTGACTTCTCCAACGATGCATCTTACTATAGTGAAGCAGCGAACTACTCAATATGTAATATAACTGTTCATTTCTGTTCTGTTATAATTAGTAACTGAAATGTTGATTAAAAAACAGATGATTGAAATAAACGATCTGAAGACTCCAACCTTTCTCTTTGTAACATCTTGTACAGGTTTGATTCTAATCATACTGTAACATTATTGAAAAACTACAAAAGAAAAATCAGTACAAAAGATGCTAAACTTTGACAACGTTTTTTTTTTTTGTTTTGTTTTGTGATAATTGTGATTTTATAATATTTAGATATGAATCCAAGGAAAAACTTGTGAAAAGATATATTTTGATTGGTCAAATAGCAAATAGTTGAGCTCGATGGCCATCTAGTGGTTAAAGTGATTTATTTGTATTTTAAAACTGCATTTTCCAACAGAATATGGCCAAAAATCTTTCATTAAACCATTTAAAATTATCCATGTTATCTCCATGAATGAATGTTAGAATTTCACATTTTTTTTTTCCTTTTGTAAAAAGCCTATTTAAATAAATATTTATGTATCCATAGAAATTTAAAATATAGTATATTCAACACTATTTCATGACCAGTTTCATACAAATTTGTACGAAAACGAGGTGGCTTCGTACGAATTGTCTAAACCCTAGTGATTAGTAGGTTTAGGGGCATGGTCAGAGGTAAGTCATTCGTATGATTTCATACGAATTGTCCAACTCGTAAAATACGTACGATTGAGCAAAAGTCGAACGAATTCATACGAGTTTATACGAATATAACTCTGGGTAATACGAATTACCCACCTCGTAAAATACATACAAATTTCCATCAGATTGGGTTGGTATATTTTTGAACGTCTGGTTTATTTATTTATTTATTTATTTATTTATTTATTTATTTATTTTTTATGGAAATGTTTCTTTAAATTCAGATTCAAATTTCAGAACTGAATGATACTGCATTAAATGATTTGTTTTAATCTCATAATTCTGCCATCTACTACCAATGCTATTTTTCTTTCTTTCATGGAACATAAAATAAACACCGGACACATCGCACAACAACAATAATGCTAATTATAACAATGCTAATAATAATAATAATAATAGTAATAGTAATAGTAATAAAACAACTAAAATACTGTAGCCTCATAAAAAAAGAAATACCCTTTGTGTATTTAATGTGATACAGATCCTCAGTTGTTCACCCCTGTCATAGATGCAGCATCTCACATCAACCATTTCTCTACATGAAATCATAAAGACATTTCTACTATTACTGAAGATTTACATTATCTAACACTTTGGTAAAAGTAAATAAATCTATCCTGACACTTAGTAAACAAGGCATTGATACATAAATTCGTCTGATAAATGTAAATGTAAGTAGAAAAGAAGCACCCTGCTGTATGTGTGTGTGCATACATGTCATTCGCTCATTCTGTGCATGTCACGCTGTGAGGGTTTGTGGAATGCAGCTATTTTTATCTTCATACAGTCATCAAGGCTTGATGAACTTTTTAGAAGAATGGAAAATGTATGGGGAAAATTCATAGTTAAAAATTAAATGACAGTTGGAGAGAAAAACATTCATATTTCATTGCACATCGTCTCTAAATATACAAATAATCTCACTATAATCTCACTATACCATTTCCTTATCTGATCGTTTAAATTTTGTAATATCATGTTCTGGTTAAAGAAGTATGTAAGTCCATTTCCACCACAAAAAAGTCATGCTTTGGTAAATGATAATTACATATTTATGAAGATGAAATTATGACCTATATTTATTATTTATGTCCTATTTATGAGATAAAACGTCAAAAACAATGGTATATTTTATGAGATACAACATCAATTTCTACAGTTTATCTCATAATTAATTTTAAATAGATTAATTGACTTCTCTTTGACATCTCTTTGACTTTTTATGTCATCATTTGTGTGTGTGTGTGTTTTGGGGGAAGATGACCTAAATTAATCAATAAAGTAAAACTAATAAACAAGTGAAGAATAATAGTAGTAAAACATGTGCTTTAAGTAAATTCCAAAACATGAAAGGTTAATGTGGTGAAGTAAAAAGTGAATAGAGTGAATAATGTCTAAGTAAAATGAACTGGCAGTATTGGCTCATATAAGAAAAGCAGACCTGTGAAGTACGACTCATGTTTTACGAGGCAGTTAATCATACGTTAGGCTTCCCCTTCATTGCTCATTACAGTTGGTTGCAAATCATCAGCTTTGTAAAGGCTTATTATTCTAATTATGGCCTTATATACCCTGTTATTGAATACCTGTATTAGAGAAGACACGCAGAGCTTTTATAGATGACTCTTTATTTGTGCTACAGTGTCCTCAGTATGTCAGGCAGTGGTGCTCTACATTCCAGCAGCCAAACACAGTGGTACAGTGCTGCTAATCTTTCCCGGAGCAAGCCATGAAATATAATCTGGTGTGTAGCACTGGACTGGACCACTCAGTCGTTTGCTGCTTGGAAGGATGTGTGTGTGTGTGTGTGTACAGGGGTTTCCTCGAAGACCCTGACAGCAGAGAGCATTACAGCCCGACTGAATGAGGTCTCTGTGTTCGGTAGGGGCTGTTGAAATAGAGGAGGTAGAGCTGGGAATGGAACAAGGCGAAAGTGTGTGCACACAAATACTCATTTACGGTCTTCACGCAAACACTTAAAACACACATATATGCGGTCGATATGGTATGAGTCAATGGCTTTGGTCATTAGCTAATTGGAATTTTACTACTTACAATATTCAGGCACAGCGGGGCATATCCCAAAGGAGAAGGATGTTTATTTTCTAAACACAAGGGAGAGAGAGAGAGAGAGAGAGAAAAGTGTCTGAAATGTTTTGGCTTTAAATGCGACTGAGGGGCTTGGAAAGTTTCTCTGCGCTGATAAAACAGGCCTGCATAGATAAAATGCCTGCACGCAGGTGCACTTTGTACTGTTTCCTCTTCGAGCGCCGGGGGCTCGGACCCTTAGCCCCTCATTCTCCAGCCTTTATGTCTCAGGACACCCCCCTCCACCAAAGGCATCTCTCTCTTTCACTCATCTTTTCTCTCCCTCTCTTCTTCTATGGCGAGTCTCATGAAAGCGAAGTGGTGTGTTGTCGGTGTGGTCGGCTCCCCCGGTGAGCAGGAGGAATGGCTGCGGTATTGATCGGCCTGCTCCCTGGAGCTCTCCTTTGGGGGGGTGGAGGGGTTGAGGGGTGGGGGGGACAAAAGGCACTGCCACACGCGGCCACCCCTCAACACAAACACCGTCCCCACGGTAACGCATACAGAGGACCATCTTTGTTCCACGCGTCATCAAGCGTTGGCTTTTATTTACCTTCATCTTCTCTCTCTCTGGCTCTTCTCATGGAGTTCCAAAGATTGTTTTCATTCCATTGTCTCTTTGAATTGCTGATGCAGAAGTGCAGCGCTGATAGCCCGGCGGCGAAAGCGAGATTGGGATGGGGGGATGACGCAGAGACAGGGAGAGAGAAAGATGGAGTTTTTTTGGAGAGGGAACAGACTCAGGCCTTGCCCCTTCATTCCCCCCTAGATCTGAAGGAGACCATCTGGGTCACCTAACTTCTCTGAGCCCCTCTCGGTGGGGCAGCGCTCGACCAATCGCACAACATGGGCATGGGACCTGAGACCGGTCAGGTCAGCAGAAGCTCTCAGACAGCTCCGTGCCCGCAGGCAGGCTGAGCTTCTTACGCCCCGCCGCCAGAGCTGTTTAAACAACCCGAGTGATTTACATGCGGGCTTGGATGTGAGCAGCACTTTCATTGATTTCCATCTGCCTGCGCCCCAGTGTGGAGATCACGACAGCAGGCGTGATGTCATGCAGATGAAGCTCAGATAAACAGCAGCTGAAGGTCACGCTCTCGCTTTTCTCGGGGAACCTGTGAGTGTCCGCTAGACTGGGTGAGCTTTTATCTCTGCAGGGAAGCCGTGGAAGCAAGCAGGGAGTTGGCTGACATGGGTTGGTGTCAGGACTATAGTGTTTGTAGGGTCAGATGATGTATTTGAGTCCATTGAAGGAGTCTTCGCATGAGTACTTGGTTCCAAAATCGAATGAATTGCCCACCGATGTAGCGTTTTAAAGGGGATACTCAAGTGTTTTGGGAAATTTACTCATTTTACAACTCCCCCAGAGTTAAACAGTTGAGTTTTACCGTTTTTGAATCCATTCAGCTAATTTTCAAGAATATCAGTAACCAGAGAGTTTCTGGTCTCATTGACTTCCATAGTATATTTTTTTTCCTACTATGGAAGTCAATGAGACCGGAAACTGTGTGGTTACTGATACTCTTCTAAATATCAGAAAATCAGCTGAATGGATTCGAAAACGGTAAAACTCAACTGTTTAACTCTGGGGGAGTTGTAAAATGAGCCTATTTCCAAAAAAGTGGAGTATCCCTTTAAGGTATTGTATTCCTCTGTTGGGGAGTAACTAACTAAAATCAGCAACACTACAAAATTTACTACGTTAACATCACAGTTCAGCTGTTTGCTATATTGAGTAGCGGTGTTGTGCAACTAAATGCTGCATCGGCACATTGTAAAAAAAGATACGTAAAATAGATCTGGTTGAAAACACACCTCTGTCCATCATTGGTTCAGTTCAACACATTCTCATCCCAAGACGTCATCTAACTGACGCTTTTGACCATACTGTACGTCAACATCCAACGTTTTAGGGTACCCTTTAATGGCAGTTAGATGACGCTATTGTAGGGCGTCATCTAAATGACGCTTTACCTTTAGGCCATGTGTCCACCAAAGCGTTTTTTTTTTTTTTTTTGCTTGCCAGCTGAAAACGCTAGACACTCCGCTGAAGACGCCGTGCTTTGGGCGCTTCAGAGCGTTTTGACAGCGCACAGTTTTTTTCCGTTGAGACGTTTCGTTGCTATGATGCAGAATATCCGCAGCAGTTTGAATGTTGTGACTGTTGGTCAGTGTGGTATTAGTCCCGCCCCTCCTTCACTGTGATTGGACGGCATTTTTTCATTTTTTCAACATTTTTTCAGCTCCCAGCGACCAGTAAAAACACTGGGTGCTCAGTGCTCAGCACCTCGTTACGCTCATGGCATTTAAAAAACGTGGCGCTCCCATTGAAAACAATTGAAAACATATACCAGGCGTGTGGAAAAAAAAAACCTTTGGTGGACACACGGCCTTAGCGTCAGTTAGATGACGCGGGTAGGTTTAGGTCTGGGGTAGGGTTAGGATTAGATAGCATCATCTAACTGACGTTAAAGGGTACCCTAAAACGTCGGATTTTGACGTATGGTCAAAAGCGTCAGTTAGATGATGTCTTGGGATGAGAATGGGCTGTTCAGTTATATATTCATGCAATTTCATGCAAAATGCCAGATGAAGCAAGAGAATATTGATTTATAAATAGCTTAAATAAAATACTTTTTATTATATTGTTAGCTTAACAACATGCTAACATAAAACTCTGTCTGTGCAAAGAGCTACAGAGTAGAAGCTTAGATGACAAACTTTGCAGTGTAAGATACTGTATATTTTGTATGAGTGGAAACATCATTACATGACTGCAGAATTCAGTTGGCTTGTCTACTTTGGCCTAAAGGCTGTGTTCCTATCCGATCACCATGATTTTTGCCAAGTGAAATGTATTTTGTTGATCCTGGAGCAACATTCCTGTCCGAAACTTTTGTCCTAACCTTATCCCTGACCCTAACCATACTCATAACATCCCTAAAATCAGAGGGAAATGACAGTGTTGAAGCATCTAACCCTGCTGCCTAAACATGACATAAGCAGTAAACTTAAAGGGTTAGTTCACCCAAAAATGAAAATTCTGTCAGTATTACTCACCCTCATGTTGTTCCAACCCCGTAAGACCTTCATTCATCTTCGGAACACAAATTAAGATATTTAAGATATTAAGATCGCTCCTGCATACTAATCCATAGGCTTCTTGAGGGAATGACACTTGCTGGCATCTAAAAGTCATTAAAGACATCGTTAAAATAGTCCAAGTGACTACAGTGGCTCAATCTTAAGTTTATCAAACGACGAGAATACTTTTTGTGCGCCAAAACAAACAAAAATAACGACTTTATTTCAAATATTTACTTCCTTCTCTATGGGCCTGCAGTCAGTTAACATAGTGTGATAGCGTAGAGCTACGTGACATGGCTCACGTCACACGTGTGACGTACAATAACAGAAGCTTACGCTATTAAACTAGTAACCTTACTCGAGGCAGAGAGAGAAATAAACAAATAGTTGAAATAAAGTCGTTATTTTTGTTGTTTTTTACGCACAAAAAGTGTTCTCGTCGTTTGATAAACTTAAGATTGAGCCACTGTAGTCACTTGGACTATTTTAACGATGTCTTTAATGACTTTTCGAGGCCATCAATTGTCATTCCCTCAAGAAGTCTATGGACTAGTATGCAGGAGTGATCTTAATATCTTAAATATCTTAATTTGTGTTCCGAAGATGAACGAAGGTCTTACGGGGTTGGGACAACATGAGGGTGAGTAAATACTGACAGAATTTTCATTTTTGGGTGAACTAACCCTTTAAGCAGAAATGTTGTCCAGGATCGACAAAGATCTTGATCCAGGAACATGTTGTACTTGGTGAAATAACGTTCACCGTTCCAGTCAACAGAACGCGTTCACTCCTCACTTTGGATCAGAAGTGTCACAGGTTGTTATGACTGGCTTCAGATTTGAGTGTATCCGACAGAAAAGAACATTTTGTAACTCAGACCATCCCCTCCCTAGTACATTGAGTACGTCTGTATTCACAAAACTGGCTGTAAAATATCACAGTTCTCTTCCAGCAAGCCAGGGGGGTCAATCCCTTCTGCATACACAAGAGCAAAAGAAACCAGGGCAAATGAATTAATGAAAGTACTAACCCTGTTTTTTTTTTCTTTCCTTCTATCTCTCCTCCCAGCAGCACAGGGAAGCTGGAAAAATTTTAAAAGACCCGAGATGAATTGTTTGTGTTGAGGGGGCAAGATATTGAGCGAGAAGGTTGAGGATGTGAGGGCAAAGGACTATGCGAGTGGAGAAATTGAAAGACTGCTGGAAATGCAAGGATGCAAATAGCCACAAAACCTGAGAGAGCACTTCGTATATATACAGGGACCTTCAGAAGGAAAGGGGGGGGGGGATGGGTGGCGTGTTTGCGAGCTAGAGGGTAAGACAGTAAAGGCTGTGAGGATGTTGAAGGGGGGAGGTTATTAATTTTCAGTGTGCAGTAGAATCCAGCTGGTACGTAGCTGCGACTTGCTTTCTGGTGTAATGAAAATGGCCAGAGTGGAAGATAAATGGCTCGTAAAGAGGGACCATTTAAATGCAGTGGGGCCCAATCTGGATGGTGACTAATCTCAGTAACCCCCTTCTTTTTTTCCCTCTCCAACTCGTTTATGCATTGCCCCACCAATGGACTCTCTCTCTTCTCCCTCTCTCCTTTCTTTTCTTCCTATCCACGTTCCCTCTTTCCCTCCCTTCTGCCACGGCTGCTGCTGCTGCCGAAGTCCCCATGAATTGTGGTAAGGTCAGAGTTCAAGGCTTGCAGAGAATTATCTTGATTTATGCGGGCGCAGGGCCGGTAGCAGAGCGAGCGTGCCATCCGCCGCCGGGGCTGGGCGCCTGTTTTACGGTTCCCCAGCGGCAGGGCTGCGACAGCTCCCTGCACGGCTGAAGAAATGGGCTGCCGCTGCACCTGCCGTTTTTCATCCTTTGCGGGTCGAAGGTGTATGAAATATCTCTAAAGCGCCTAATAAGTTTCTGAAAAACGTGTTTTTAAAACAAATTGATTTTGATGCTTTATGAGGCCCAAGACCTGCTGCAGTTCTATGAGAGTGACCGAGCGTGTCCATGCGTGTGAAGGAAAGAGAAAGTAAGATAGGGATTTTCTTCACCGTGTATTGGGTCATGTGACACCAAAGAACACTACAGTTTCTCACCTATGGAATGACAGCTATTCACAGGCTGTGATATTTCAAACTATTTTAGCCCTACTTATTCATGTACAGTGTACTACTACTCATACAAATAATAACACATTCCGTAGTGCCGTCATGCTGAGGGGCCATTGGCGTATACATCAGGGTAGTGCTTCATTCAGAAATAAATTGGGTCTTCGTGAATTTGAATTTAGGCATCAAACAGGATGAAGAACTACAAGTTGAAATTAATTGAAATTTGACGAAATGTCCATAACTGCACATGATCCTTCAGATATCATGAAATCATTCTAAAATGCTGATTTGGTGCTCAAGAACCATTTCTTATTACCAATTTTGAAATCACTTGTGCTGCATTTACTTGAACCACAAATCTTTTGTAACATTATAAATATCTTTAATTTATATTTACATTTAGTCATTTAGCAGATGCTTTTATCCAAAGCGACTTGCATCTGAGGACTAAGGCCTTGTCCACACGGACACGGGTATTTTTATAACCGGAGTTTTTCCCCCCTGCGTTTAAAAAAAAAACTCTGTCCACATGAAAACGCAAAAACAAAATGCTGTCAAGAGCATGCAACACCAGCAGGCGGCGATATAAACTTAACCGTAAAGCCACGTTAGCCAATCAGAAGCCGTCAGCGGTGCAAAAACTCCGGTTTCACTGTCTACACGACAGCAACCGGCGTTTCAGAAAATACTCACCCTGGCAGGGGTTTTCAAAAATGTTCGGTTTCAGTGTCCTGATACTGCGTTTCCGTGTGGACGAACGGCTGAACCGCGTAAAAAAAGTCACGATTATAAAAATACCCGTGTCCGTGTGGACATGGCCTAAATCAAACAAGTCATTGTGAAGAAGCAATAACAACACAAGAGTAGTATAAACCAGACAAGTAAGGAAATACTCAATTTTACTTTTGATCAGTGTAATGCATGAAAAAAAGGTATTATATTTTCCCATACAAATAACTGTTCAACTAGAGAGTGCTTGTATTGATTTTTTATTTATTCGTTTAGCAACAATTTAGTATGCACTGATCTGCCTGGTTTAACAGGGTCCAAGCAAAATGCGTATGTTCGAATGGGTAATGGAGAATGGAGGTTGGGGTTACAAAGTCTTACGCAAGCAGGTGTCAGCTGTCACTCAGAGTCTTTCCAGGGAGTTGGAACCCGTAGGATCAGATCATCATGATGAATTCAGATGAAATCACAACAGAGAGGAGGCCAAAACCCATCTCAACAACCACTTTATAACGCTACATTGCACTTTGAGTCTCGACTCCCTCTGTGATCCTCCATTACATTTCCCCCCGTGGCCATATATGACTGTGTTTATGTCGCATGTAAAGATGAGGGTTCTCATGTCAGATTTATCATTCATAGAGTGCTCGGCGAGAGGCCCATTGCCGTTTATGAGTCCTGCAGCAATGTGCTGTCAGGGACATCCAGCCACAGATGTGTGTTCTGGCCAATGTGGTGACAGCATGACATGAAAATGGATTTGTTCTGTGCTGTAGAGGTGCAGGGGAGGGGGCTCAGTCAGCCAGATTTGGTGTAAATGCTCCCAGAATGGGGTGCCTTCCCAGCATGCCCCACCTGGCCCTGTGCACCTTTGGTGTCTGTTCCGCCTCAAACTCTCCAGCCCACATAGGCAACCAGACGGTGGAGGGGTCAGAGGTCTAGGTGTGCGGTGCGCTTCTTATTTTTCCTCGCTCACTCGTCTTGACAGGAATCTGTTTACCTATCCCTACGGCAACACTTCCTGTCTGACACGTTTGGGAGGAAAGGAGCTGAAAAAAAGGGTAAAAAAAAGAGTAAAAGGGAAAATAAAGACAGAGACAAGTGGGGGGAGAAAGACAGAGAGCTCACTGCTTCTATTTAGAAGTGTGTTCGAACCGAAGACTTCTGAGGACCTTATGAAGTGCGCTGTCTCTGTGCGAGAGCAATAACAGGCAGAGTGAATCACGCTGACTCAGCTCCTGCGTTTGGGTTTTTCATTTCTTCTTCCTACTTGGCAAACACGTCAGCGCCTCCCCTCTTCTGGCCGATACCAGCCCGCCCGCCTGAACAAGCACAAGCCCCTGCCGAAATGAAGTTGCTTCTACGCAAACCTAATTTTCCCTCCAGAAATTTATGAAAAGCATTACATTTTCCTCGCTGCATAAAATCCATGGGATAGGGTCTCTAAAGGAATCAGAGCCGGGAAACAAAAGACAAATTGGATTTGCGTATGTGGACTCTGACCTGGGGACGGGAGGGAGGGGAAAAAAAAACCTTCCATGCCTTCTAGTCCTCCTGCATCCTATTGCGAGTTTTCTTTGGGGAGTGTTTGATACAATTGTACAAGGCTTGGTGGTCTGTCTTTTTCTCTCTCTCTTCCCTCTGTCTCCATGATCCACAGGACACAAAAGCAATGAGTGGTCCACTAGCAAAGTCCACAGTGGTGCAGCCTGAGACTACAGACCAATTACTCAGTCCCGAAACAAGCTATTCATATCCAGGCTAAAACTGTGCGATAAGGCATTGTGTGATACAGTAGTTGGAGGCCAGTGATTGAATTACGGGGCATCCCCTGTGACTAAGCGGCTGTAATTAAACTGTAATTTAAGATTACATTATTAAACGGAGGCTTTATTACCACGCATCCCCTGTAACCTCACCTCCACTGCTATATCCTTATCAAAACCAAAATGATTAAGAAAGTGAAAGCGTTCTCATTGTCCGGCTGTAACAGTCTGCTGGAATACGATCCGGACTAATGAGACATAATCTAATTGAGCTTTTATCTATTGTAACAGACCGACAGAGGTGGTTATCGACGCCGATCATTCCCAGCGGCAGGTGGAATTCCATTGGACTCGAACTGAGATTCCACAATACACTACATTATAATGCAGTTTGGCTCGGTTTTGAACTTTTGAGCTCTAAAGTGGTCATGTGTTAGAGGGATAGTTCACCCTAAACTATAAATTTTGTCTGCACCTTCACATCGTTCCAAATCCCTTTGACTTTCCTTTTTTCAGAGGGACACAAAACGAGAGATTTTAAAAATCGGGTTGTTCTTTTCTGATTACAGTAAATGGGGACCGGAGCACTAAAGGTGGGCCTATTGTTCACCCAAAAATGAAAATTATTTAATCATTTACCCTCTCTAATCTTGTTCCAAACCCATAAGACTTTGGATAATCAGCAAAACACAAATGAGAGTTTTTTGTAGCTCCATTGAAAGCAACAAAAAAAGAGGTCATTATGGCTTTGTAAAACATATGAATCCAGTGGTTTAATCTTATAGGATTTTTCAAATTTAGTTTAGGCTTATATATATAATTGTGCATACATAAGAGTCCATCACATGGTAAATGTGATGCTTGTGCGTCAGGTACTAGAACAATCCGCACTAGTTCTCTCGATACATTTATTACCTTTTTGGATCTTATAAGTTTTGGATATCTGGACTTTCAAGGGAGGGACAGAAACCTCTTTGATTTCATTAAAAATATCTTAATTTGTGTTCGAAGATTAAAGAGCAACATGCAGGTTGATTTTATTTCTGAATTAATACTTTAAATTGTCTGCAGAGGTCTTTTAAAAACACTTACGTAAAAATTACTAATGAAATCTCATTTGATGTAGAGATTTTGATGAAAATGCGCTTAGGCTCTGGAATACGCCTCTCCCGCAAGCAACGCGTCATATGACGTAGCCCGAGGCAAACAAATGAGCTCGCGGCCGCTTTCTCATTGCTGGGTGTTGATGTAGTTAGAGCAGTAGTGAGTTTTAGATCGAGTTTTAGAGAAGCCATAACGGTAAATTATTGTGTTTGTGGTTGTTGCACGAATTCCAGCCTGTCAGGACATCATATCCATCATTTTCCTTCTAGGAAAAACAAGGCTTTTTGGTCTTGGGTGCGTTATGTGCAGGTGAATAGAGCAGACTTCACTGCCGCGTCTGTTACCACACACACACTCGGTCGTTTGTGGCGCACATTTCACTCGCTTTAAATGGTATCACAAACTGCATTTGAAAAGCATTATTTATTTGTTGTTATGGCATGATCAATGTGGATAGTGCTAACCAGCTTGGATGGTCTGCATAATCACTGTCAGCGTTGAATATGAGAAGACAAAATGTTGCTGGCTTAAATTAAGACAATCTAAATACATGTTTAATCAAGAACAAAGTCAAATGTATATTTGCTAAAGCAGATTTATTGCAAAACACCAAGGTATAGCCATACAGTAGATGAATCAGCGTTAGCCGCGGTGCTAACTTACATGAACTCACTTGCCCTATTCGCCACTGGTTTTCTCGACACCACAACTCTAACGTTACTTCTCTCCTCTGCCCATTGTTCGTCTCCCGATCTCCCCCTGACTTCTATCTCGCCTAGAAGGCTCATAATTATTTGCCTGTGGGTCATCATAGGCATATTCGTCAACATTGCAGAACGCGGTTTCGTCGTTCGCATCCATTGTAACCTGAGCCTGAACTTGAACAGACTCCCTCGCCAATCGTCACTTCCGGTTAGTGCGTCATAGACGCGGGAGTTATTTTATCACAATTTTTCTCAAAATATCGTTAATGGCTAAATATATATTACTCTAGTTCAGAAAATCTTGTTGTTTTATCGTCAACATACACTATGCTATATAGGGGTGTCCAACCTGCATGTTGCTCTTTAACCAAACTTATTGGTGAGGATATGACAGAGTTTTCGCTTTTGTGTGGACCATGCTTTAAGCTAAAAGTAAAGTTTTTGTTGTTGTTGGTTTACGTGTACCTATGCATACAGTGCACTCGCATACATTTTGTGTTCAGTATAGTTCGCATGTACCCCGATTTACTCTGTACACTTAGGTCACACGTGCGCCTTGAATTTTATTGAAAAATTGAGCTAAAATATACTTCGAATTTCGTCACCAGAAGAGTATGCACACTGTCAGATTTTTGTAACCGCGTGCACATTTAATTGCAGTAATTACTTTATCCTCAAGGTGGCAACAGTGCCCTGGGGGCATATATTCACAAGGTAGCCGAAGAAAAACTGCATAAACAGAACAGACCAGAACGCATTCAAGCTACAGCTTCAATGGAGGCCTAGATAGTGTGAAGAGGTTATAAAGTACCCTCATGTGTACATGGTATGTAAGAATACAAAGATATTTACATGGGTTTAAAGTAACTCATGAGGATAGATTGCTCAAAACTGTGCATGTGTCAATCACATGTACATGTACCAGCCTACAATCGAAGGCTGTGTTCAACTGTGCAAAGTATACTTTCAGCTTTATTTGATCAGAGACAATTTATATAGAGACCTGCCACTTCCTAAATCCTCAATACAACTATATAGGGAAAATCTGTAACTCCAAAGATGGCGGTTATTTGCACATGCCCTCCCGCTGGAAAGCCAATCTTGACTTCTAACAGTCAAGCCGGGAAACATTTAAGCCTATCATCTGGTTCCACTGACGCATGCGCACAGTTGATGTCTGCGACAGCGGAAACGAGAACCCTTGCGCATGCGTGGTAAAAGTATAACCTGTGTGGAAAAGAGCATTTTAAACCTTATTTTGGGGCAAAGTCATCAAACATTTTCAGCGATTTTTATAATATTTTACTGCTGTTTCTATACATGCAGTTTTTATGTCCCAGTGACCAGTGGAAGTGCAGTTCTGGCTCTCTACCCATTAATTTAGATAGGAGCCTGGCCTTGTTAGTCCGAAATAGCTGCTCGGAGGCGTTGCCAAAATGGCGGCCGAGTGGTACGACTTGCCTAAAAGGATTTTTGCTGCACAAGGTGGACACACTTTTTGTTTCACAGACAGAAAAGAAACAGAAGAGATGGATTATTAGAATACAATAATTGTCAATATTACAATAATTGATGCCCATTTTGACAAGCATTTGTGTGAAGGGGTTAAGCTCTATCTATCTACACAGACATGACAGTGATAAGGTTAACTGTGCATGTGTCAAACAGCTGTTTTCACACACACACTATGGAGTATACTTTGAAAAGATTTTCATTCTGCGCTACACGTGCACTAAGCTTTCAAGCCAAAACTTGAGTGTACTTTCAGCAAAAGCTGAATATAATAACTTTTTACTCATTCTCTATATTCAATTACATGATAGCTTTGTGTGGTAAAGAAATCACATTCACTGATAAGCTTACGCTCCAGTGACAACTGTAGCAGCGAGTTGATTTGTGAACAAATATTTCAGATCATTTTTGTGAAATAGATCAACCACTTCATTGAAAATATCCAACTCAGAGCAATTCATTAGAACTTAGACATCATTCCTGCCCCATTAACGCTTAAAGGGGTCATGAACTTAAATTTTATTATATTGTTGTCTTGTGACATTCACTTGACTTTTGCTTTCAAAAACCTCAAAATGAATAAGTAATAGGCTATTGTGTAACCTAGTTTTGAGCCTAGCTGAAAAACGCTCGGTTTTGATGGGCGTCTCGCACTGAAGACTTGGAAGTAAACGCCCACTGCTGTGAGTGGAGAACAGTTTTGCATATTATAATGAGTTTCAACTCACCCATCGACACACTTGGGGGAAATTGTTTTGAAAACGTCCAATGTCGTAAAATGGCAACCGGAATGATTCGCCCATACATGTTCGATCCAGAGTCCGTGTGTTGCACCATTCCTATTGGATCCAATATAGAAGGCATAGCACCGATCCTTAATCTTGATCGGTCTGCAAATCCAGTCTTGTTTACAAAACAATTCTCGGTGAAATGAAGCGAACAGACGGACAATGTTTTACCTCATCAGCTGGAACGTCATTATAAATAACATTTATCCATGCAGTCCCATTGTAATCCTGAGGAAGCTTATGCAGCGACTGTCTTCTTCCACAACCAGGCACTGCACAATATTTTGTATTGCTTGGTAGCTCGATCCTGTTAGTCATCACGAGGTAGGCCTATGTTATTTAGCTATGCAGTGGGCGGGGCTAAACCAGCCATGTTGAAGTAGATGATCTTCTGCGGGGGTGGTGTTTTAACCTCTTTGACGTCATAGTTCCACCCTTTGAAAAACGAGTCGTTTGCTGAGACTGGTGTCAATAAAGGCCTTTATTGGACTAACAAGGACGTTTTCAGTTCTGAAACTTACAGAATTCTTGTAATATGATGACCTCTTAGATGTCAAAAGCTCAAGGAAAATCTGATTTCTCGGTTCATCACCCCTTTGAAAGCTAGGGTGGATATCAAGTTTATCAGTGGAGAACAACTTTTGGTGTGGACACTTTTATCCTTTTAGACATGACAGCACCAGTCCTCATTCACTTTTGTTATATTCTAAATCAATATATTTCAAAGTCATGGCCATGGCATTCTTCAAAAATACACTTTTGGTATTCCACATCCAAAAGAGAGTGATATGAGTTTGGAACTAACTGTTCCTTTAGAGATGTTCCAGCCACAATCTCAGAAGTTGTATAGTATACGCCTGTGTAAACTGTTTGCGCAGTGACTCTTTGGCACCGTGGGTAGTTGGTGCTAGCTCATAAATGGCTCTGTTGAACCTATTTAAGCATCTCCAGTGAAACAAGGAGGAAGACTCGGTGCACTGTTATGCAATTAGCAATTACACGTCCACACGTTATTGTTTTTTCGCCATATGGTTTTATTTATAAATGCCAGCCTTTCCTCCCACAGTCCCCTGCTGGGAGAGAGGGAGAGAGAAAGAGAGGCAGTGGCACATGGCCAGGGGAGGATGTTTGCGGTATCGCTCTCTATATCTCTTAGTTTGTCTGTCTCGATCTCTCTTCCTTTCTTTCTACCTTCCCTCTCTCCTTTCTTCATTCTTACTGTTTCTCTCTTTTTTTCTCCCAGATAAAACTTTGATAAATTGGCAAAACATTTCTGCTTGCAGCATGGCTCAGAGGAAGCAGTAAAAAAATAATAAAAAAAATCAATATTGCTCCACCGAGCATGTGTAATACCTCAAATGAAAGAATTCCTGAGTTCTCTTTCATAGATGGAGCACAGTCACTGCCCCGGGCCTGGGTTATCATCAACTGCAGGACTGTGCCCAGCTGTCTCTATGCTCCACAGTTGCGGGTCAGTGTTTGGCGAGAGAGCACAGCCTCTTTAGGGCAGATAGGCTAAAGATCACATCTGTGACCTTTGACATTAGCCTCTCAAATCATCCCTCTGACCTAAACCTCTGAAACAAGAAAGGAGGAAGAAGATGTGCGTTGGAGAAAGATCGGGAGAGGACGAGAGGCGGTCAACCGTGTTATGTCAATAGCGCTCTAGTGGCGGAGTTGTGTAAATTGATCTTTTACAGTTTGTGGAGGTGACGGTGCCTGTAGGAAGACAGATAAATCAGGCAACCTGGGGCTTAGAACATTGATCGCTAGGACCTGGGACAGAGCGAAGGAAAAAGAGAGGCAGAGAGAAAAAGAGGCTTCCAGCTCAGGCCCTGTGGGACGGTTGGGCTTGCAGGAGCTTACATGTTGCACCTCAGAGGGGGAGAGATGAACTCATGGGACTACTCAAGCGTTAAACAGAAGACATTTATTTTGTGTATGTTAATTTGTTTTGTGTGTGTGTGCTGAAAAAGCATGGCTATATTTTCTGAAGAATGAGTGTACTGCTTTGGTGTTTTCAAGAATAAAGAAGGAGGAGTTGGAAGAATCAAATTCAACATGACATCAAAATATACAGTTTTTTACCCTTGTAAAGCTGAATCCTATTTGATATTTGATGGCCTCTAAATGATCAACATCAAAACATATCTGATAAACCTGTTGCACACAATCTTCTACATACATTCTTTTATATTATTGGTAGTTTATGCTTTTTAGCAAGTAAAAGGCCTATTCTTATTACACAAATGTCCACCTTAAGGTCATAGTGCACATGTCGTTTTGCTTTGAAATCTTTACTGAAACCTAAGACTTAAACTTAAGAATAACTTTTCTCTTTTTTTAGGAATATTTCAAGACGAACACTTACTGGACTAAATTATGATACATCTGGCTTTTGAGGAATGTTTATCTGTATCTCCATAATATTGTATTGCAAAATACTTCCCCCCCCCCACAACAAATACTAGAGATCTTTGATCATAAAATTAAGCATTTCAATATCATCTTACTGGGAGATATATTGGGAGATATAAAGTGACAACTGATATTTAAAGCTGCAGTAGGGAGTTTTGAGAAAACGTTGCCTGAAAATTTGAACAAGCACAACTAGAGGTCCCACCCCCTTGCTCTCTGCTCTGCTGCGCTACAGCCCTCCCTCCACAGCTCGTCCCCCACAGCAGAGCCGGTCGTGAACGCGCAGGCTAGTAAACAGGGCCACCGATGACGGCGGATAAACAGCTATGGCACATTCACTGATAGGGACTAAACGTCAGCAATATGCTTTACATTGACTATGGCCTGCCCATACTTTGACTACAAACTTAGTTCTCAAATCGTTATGTATTTTGCAATACATGTAACGTTAAATTTATGTTGCACTCTTTCTATAAGTTATAAATAGCTAGTAAGATAATGTTAATATAATGGTAACTAATGTTACAGTATGTAAGTAATTATTCTAGCGATATATAATGCTAGATAAGGTGTGCTAGTACATTATTTCAGCAACATGACAAGCCAGTGAATTAGTAGGTTTCAATTGTTGCTTAGCAGAGTGTGTGACATTTTATCAACATGTTATGCGGCTAGTTTTGACAATGGGCTGACAAATTAGACAAGATTGTTTATCGTCATCGGTCTTTTCCCCTTCACCTCTCTGTTTTATGAGCAGGTGTCCCTCGAGAATTGGCAGTTTAGGGTACTTCTCCGTCATAAGCACAACTGCAGCTCGCCGGCAATCTTGAGTTTGAACGACGGTACGCGCTCGCGCTGTGCAAGAGAGGGGTGTGATCAGCGCGTACACGAACGTGATTGACACTGCTAAGACATTCCTCCTAACTCTGATTGGTTGTTTCTGTCGGGAGCGTTGTATTTCTGCAAATGGCAATAGGACCACTGGGAGGAGCTTGATTTTTTCACGGATTATCTGTCTCATATTCTACTGTCAGGACATAATGACAGTTTTAACAAATATGTAAAAAATATTTTTTACAAAAGTTACCTACCCCAGCTTTAAAGGGGTGGTTCGGAATTTTTGGCAATTGGGCCTCATTTCCAAGTGAGCCTTAGGGCCCTATTTTAACGATCTGAAACGCAAGTGTCAAAGCGCAAAGCGCAAGTAACTTTGTGGGCGGATCCCGGCGCTGTTGTTATTTTCCCGGCGGGATAAATGCCTCTTGCGCCTGCCGCAAATCTAAAAGAGGTTGGTCTGGAGTAGCTTCATTATTCATAGGTGTGGTTTGGGCGTAATGGAAATAAACCAATAAGAGCGTCATATCACATTCCCTTTAAGAGCGTGATGAACGAGGTGCGCTTGTTCCATGTCGCAATGCTATTTTAAAGGGGCACTTGGCAACTATTTCAACTTATTTAAATCATTTAGAAATCATTTGAATGGTTCAATAACCTATCCTGGAGAGAATGGTGGCTTTCCCCGCTCTCCCTTGCGTCCACAGGCGAAAAACTATCCTTGCAACATGACGACTAACGTCCCGGTAAGTTGGAAATAGAAGTCTCGTGAGAAGCAAGAACGAGCGAGAAACACGAACTGCTTTATGACAATTCGACATAATTATATGATATGATGTATTACCCACTCGGTAGACACAGCTCCACACGATACAGTTGGCCGGCTCCGATAATAACAGAAGCACATGAGCAGCAGTAGAAAGGGGGAGGAAGGCGCCACAAGTGTGTTTTTATGACACTGTTGTGAAATATAGCTATGCTGCACAGCTGTAGGGGGCGCTGATGAGCACACATGCCACAACAAAAGTGGAAATCAGCGAAGATAACACTGTTTGAGAGAGTTGCCAAGTGCCCCTTTAACGGCGCATTTACCAGACGCACTTCACAATCGGTTCACAGCCAAGGAGATCGATGTTCTCGTCAGGGCCGTAAAAGAAAGAGAAGGGACATTGGGGACGGGACAAACCCACCCAAATTAGCTTCGGTTAAACGTGCATATTATAATAACTTGGGTATGTGTAGGTTTTATGCCTATTTTTCCCATCATCGTGGACACAACAATGATTTCCCTCATGTTTATATTTTTTCTTATAATAATCTATCATTTACAAAAAGTAAAATGCATCTGTGTGATGAGAGAATCATCTACAGTGTATGCGCGTTGTTCACTCTCTGTATTATGGCCAAGCAGGCACGCTTAAAATAGCATCTGAATGTACGCGCAACGCGCCACTGACTTTAGACCAGGTTTTTTCTGGTCATTGGCGCAATTGTTTTCTGGAACTGCAAAATAGCACCAGGGGTTGTTTGCGCCGACACACGCCTCCTTTTTGCGCCAACCCGCCCAGGGAGCGCAAGTTCATTTCCTAGTTTACCGACATGCGTCTGTGGAGGAAAAAAACCCGCTTTGTGCGCGTGCAAAATAGGAATGATAAATGCGTCAGTGTATAAAGTGTTATTGTGTTATTTATCAGTGGAGAGATTTAAAAAAAAAAAATTCATCCAGACGTCCCAGTTGCTTAGTTCACCGATGCTAGGCTAGCGCAAGTCAACGGTAACTTTTAGCATGCCATTAAAAACAGTTTTACCCACTCCACAGTACACCAAAAGCAAATCAATTATAACATCAGACTATCAATGTAAGTGTCTGTTGAGAGAATAATGTTAGAAATCAAACTACCCATAATTGCATTGCAATAGTTATTTTGTTTTACCTATATTTATTAGCACAATCTATAGCAGTGGCGGAGTGTTATGAAGTTACCTGGGCAACCGAGAGAGCCGGTCCACATGACAATCACGCAAGTGTATTTACCTGCCGCTGACACTCATCACAACAGAAACAGAGTATAATTTATGATGTGTTGTGAGAGGACGCGCTCTCTCTCTCTCTCTCTCTCTCTCTCTCTCTCTCTCTCTCTCTCTCTCTCTCTCTCTCTCTCTCTCTCTCTCTCTCTCTGTGTGTGTGTGTGCTTGTTACACACCCAGTCAAGTGCAGCAGTCTCTATTCTCCATCACTGACCGATTAAAATAGGCTTTGGTGGGACAGAAATTTGCTTTTGCGGCCGCCAAAAAAGCGGACAATCTGGCGGGTTTTATTAGATTCAATACAACTAAAAAAACAGACCCGGCCTCTATCAGCCACGCCAGGCGTGTAAAAGAGACATGCGTCTATTTGGGACTCAGCTATTATTTTAAGTTTCACGGTATAGACCATTTCACAAGATGTAAACAACACTGGTCCAGAAGCACTTCCTGTTTCAGTTTTTTAACACTACATAAAAGCTGGGATAAAATACAACCAACAGAACATTTAAAACTGAATCAAAAAGTTAAACAAACATCTTTAAGATGTTTTCTTTACATGTGAAATAAAACAAAAAAACAGTTACAAACTGAAACAGGAAGTGTTTCTGGACCAGTGTTGTTTACATCTTGTGAAATGGTCTATATACTTAGTTACACTATACTCTTAGTTACACTGTCACAATGCATTGAACTGTTATGTATTCAGTGTCGAACGTTGTCAGTGTCGAGCTATCAGTTATGAAAGGGCTAGCTTCATTGGCTAGCTAGAGTAGCCTAACAAAATATATTAACTTTAGCTACATCTGTAGCTGTTTGGTGGATCTGGAAAGAAGTCTCTGCCGGTGTCTCCTTGTCTAAGCCCCGCAGAAATAATCCAAAGTTGAATCCTTTCTGGATCTTCAAAAGGAAGTTTGTGAAAACTTGCACAAACTTGCAATTGCGAAATGCACACCTAATCACCATGTTGCCTTCGTTTTACTTTTTACTTTTTGAGCAGTACGTTACTACTAACCGGAGTGAAGTAAAATTCCTCCGCTGCTGAGAAACTCTCAGTTCCTGTAAATGTAATGCAATCATTGAGATGAAATGGATGGTTTGATTTCTAATATTATTCTCTCAACAGACACTTATATCGATAGTCTGTCGTTATAATTGATTTGCTTTTGGTGTACTGTGGTGTGGGTAAAACTGTTTTTAATGGCATGCTAAAAGGTACCGTTGACTCGCGCTAGCCCAGCTATGCAGCTGGAACGACTGGATGCAATTTTTTTTAAAACTGTCTCCACTGATAAAGGCTCACTTGGAAATAAGGTCCGATGTCCAAAATTCTGAACCACCCCTTTAAGCATTTTATGTAAGTAGTCTGCTATACTGTTATGAAGATCTAATTTGCACATAGCGAGCTATCAGAATTTTATCAAATCCCTCCCCCTACATAGTAACATTGCTTTATTTTTTTTTTAATGTAGCCTATGTTTTATTTGTGATTTTTTTTTTTTTTTTTTTGCATCTTGCATCTTGCATCAAATTTATGTTTTATAGAGAATTTTAGAAGTCATGATTTATCTTTTTCAACAAGCATTTCCATCAATAGTTTTATTGACAAGATTATTGACCAATTCATGTTGGGTCACATTGCGGAAGTCAAACGGGTTACAAAATCAGTCCATGATGACTGTCGTGTGTGTGTCAGGAGTGTGTGAGTGAACATATTCAGATGAGTATGTTCATCTGTTTCCGAGGCTCATAAACACACACACACAATTACAGTCTATAAAATCCCAGTGAAAAAATCAGAGCTTCAGGCATCAACACCTTAAAAATATGAATGATATTTTTAGTATTAAATGATAATGCTTCAAGTTCCTTGCATTCCTTCCTCTCAGTCTCTCTCTGTCCATTACTGTCCTCTCCACGCTAAAGAACAGTCTCTCTCTCTCTCTCTCTCTTTCCTCCACTCTTCTGTGTTTGTGTGTGTTGAAGTGTGTGTGTGGGTGGGTATATATCTTATATATTCAGTTTTACAGTTATCCGCCGGTGCAGAAAGAGCGTGCCTGCGTGTGATAACAACGTGGTTGTGGCTTTGTTTGTGTCTGTTTGTTTGCCTGTCCGCGCAAGTTTCATTTCAGCTGAAAACTAACTCGTTCACGAGGTTGTGGTAACACCACAGCAAAATGCCTAATTGTTACTCAAATTTCCTTTACAACAATTTGTAAGGATTGTACATCCCCTACACGGTGACTCACACACACACACACACACACACACACACACTACATCTCTCGCTCTCTCAGAGCCCAGCTCTGTAAACATTACCTCATAGCTCCCCGGCGCTCCTGTGGGAACCAAGCCCTCATCTAATAGAGAAATAAAGGGACATCCACCCCAGCCCTGCCCTCAGCCAACCACCATACAATCCACAACAAAGGGGTCGGGGGGTCCTAATTCCCTGGCAACGATATAAATTGTGCCACTTCTGGGAGCCGTGAAGGAAACGAATAGCACCCCCCAACCCCCCCATCCTCCAATCCTCCAATCCACCCCCAAGAAAAAAAAAATCAAATAATCGAATAGGAGAAAAATGGCAAAAAAGTCATGAAAGGGCCGGCTGGGTGCAGAGCGTGGAAGGGCCAGAGGTCTTTTGTTTGCGCAAGCCGAGGGAAAAGGGTGAGAGAAAACAAAGGCCAGGTCAGACTCTGAGTTTGGGGTCAGCTTATCCTGAATTGGAGGCTGCACTTGGGCCGCACTCTTTCAGAAGGGAAACTCACTCAAGTCAGAGCTGTCAGACAGATGGGTGCTTTCACAGTCGCTCTGAATCTACCCCTGAGTGCTCTCATGTGAAGGTGCGAACACAGTTGTTTAGATGCGGATGTGGGACGTCACTCCGTTATTCTTTTTATAAATGCGGTTTGCGCGTTAAGCTTGTCCTATTGTGGACTGGAGGTGAACTGTCGCAGTCGAAGCTTTGCAGATAATTTGATTGAGAGAGCCAGCAGTCCTCGATTGCTGATCTTAAACTGTGTGTCTCTATGTGTGTGTGTGTGTCGAGACAGAGAAAGGGAGAGTGTGCGGATAATTGGACTGCTGTCTTATCTAGTGGCTCTGACACAGTGGAGAGAGGGTCACTAGCAGGGGAGCGAGGGAGAGAACAGTGGCTCAACAGTTACCAATCATTTCAAACCCCACTAAAAGAGAGGCGCAGAAGAAAAGCATTGTGGGCCGGCTTTCTCTAAAGGTTCAGCCCTGGCGAGGTTCAAAGGGCCGATGGCCCCACAGGCATGACCTGCTGCCATAGGATGGAATAATAGAGCTCAGAGGCCATGGCCCAGCACAATTAGAGCTATTTCACTCTCACACACACACACGCACACGTTCACTCACGCAACATAATGTCATGCCTCACGATTACCACTTTACAAACTATGCGAGAATGACACCTACTGAAGATTTAAAAGCGTTTTGGGACTTTTACATTGTTTGTGAATTAAAGCTTTTGATTAACATGTCTTCAACAAGTATATTCGTCAATAAATAATATAATATATGAATAATAAATCCTGATTTTGTCAAGGTAGATGCGTTCCTGGATCAACATATTTCCTGGAAAATGAAAACATTCCTGTCTGAGAATTCATTCCTAACCATATCCTTAAAATCAGAGGGAAATGATAGGTGAATAACACTAATGTAAGCCTTAACTGTAGACTTGTCCCTCAAATCTGATTGGTTGATTGGAATGTTGCTTCTGGATCGACAAAGATGCTGATCCAGGAACATGTTGCACTTGGTGAAATCAGGTTCTGCCTCTAACTGCCTGACTCCTTCAAGTCCCGCCCATCATATTTTTCTCATTGAAAATGTTTCATTCACTTCACGATGTCAAATGGGTTGTGAATGCAGTCCATGTTGACTTTAGCATGTTTTTGCAAGGGCTGTGTGAATGAACAAGATCAGATGAGTATGTTCATTTGCCTTTCGCATCGCTATTTTAGAACCTTCACGTGAAATTATTGCATCATTTTAAGCGTGCTTTGTATTAAACATATCTTTACTCCAGCTTCGCAGTGTCACGCTGCCCTTTTTTTTCTCTTCCCTCTGTAAAAAGGATGTTTCCCTCTCAGCAGCAGTTGTGGTCCCAGATTCTGTGGAATGCAATTAGGAAGCTTAAATGAACTGGTAATGGAGAACCTGGTCTCCAAATCACGGTTGCTGTGGCAACAGCTGCACACAACACCGCCTCCAGTAGTTTTGTCACTTTATCTGCAAAATGCACAATTGAGCCCTAAACCAGCACTCTGCTGGGAAGAAACAGCTGTCTCTCTCTCTCTCTCTCTCTCTCTCTCTCTCTCTCTCTCTCTCTCTCTCTCTCTCTCTCTCTCTCTCTCTCTCTCTCTCTCTCTCTCTTTTCTCTGTCTCTCACACTCGCTCGCTCTCTTTTATTGAAGACAATCATCAAACACATCTACGCTCCCCCCTCAGTTATGCCGGGGATGAGTGGGGGTCGCACGTGATGCCTTTAAACCCAGTATAAGATTATCTGTATGTGTATATCGCTTTGGTCGGATTTGAACCTTCAGTCTGGGAGAAAAGGAATCATCGTAGTTGGAAAATCCTGTGCTCTTAGAACACGGATGGTGCTGCTACTACTCCACAGCAGTTCTGATAAAAAAAAAATATGGGAAATAGTGAGGTGATACACATTTTTGGAAAAATGTCATTCTTAAAAAGATAGCCTTTGGTATAGTACTGGTATAATAACACATATAAACTGATTTCAGAAAGTTCAACATGTTCCTAGATCAACATCTTTGTTGATCCTGAAACAATATTCCTATCAGACAATCAGATTTGAGGGACAAGTTTACCATTTTATATCATATGCTTCTACATCAGTGCTATTCACCTATAATTTCCCTCTGATTTTAGGGATAACATCTGGGCAGGGTTAGGTTTTGGGTAGGGATATTGTTAGCATAAAATTTTCGGAAAGTAATGTTGTTCCAGGATCAACAAAAATATGTTGACCCAGGAACGTGTCTAACTTGGCAAAATGGACGTGCCCTGCGGACCCTCATGACTGTGAGCCAATGTAAAGAACTCTTTTAAATGAGAAAATTTGACTTTTTATCACACAGGTAGTTCAGGTTGTAAAATGTCGTGTGGAACACTTAATTAACAAAAACTTGAAAATGTTAATTAATAATTGTCTATAAAATACAATTATTTTACCCCAATATAAAATTTATATTTCAATATAATTCTTCGGTAACTCTTTAAGTTAGGGTCCAATTCTCATTATTAACTAATTGCTTATTGGCATGGATACTACTAGGATATTGGTTGTTTATTAGTACTTACACTGTTAATGCCTTATTCTGCATGACCATTATCTACATCCCTTAACAATACACTACTACCTTATTAACTTTTAATAAGCAGTAATTAGGAGTTTATTAAGGCAAAAGTAAGTTAATTGTTATTCAGTAGTGAGAATTGGACCCAAATCTAAAGTTGGACCAATTCATTTTGACCATTTTTTTTTTTCTTTATATATTCGAGATGTAAGGGAAATATGCTAAGGATCCTTTTCGCATTTCCAGTGTCCTTAGAAGTGTAAGTCATCATAGTTGGGTAAACCTCAATAGTGGTGAATTTAAAATGCGACAAATATAATTGCATTCTAATGTTGGTCAAAATAGAGAAAAAAAAAATGTCAAATTTGCTGTCACTCCCTCAGCGGTTGTGTTAGAAACACTCATGCATCCGTAGTAACTTGATTTCAAGTAATGGTTAGTCAGGCCAACCTCACTATCTTACAGTCATGACCTCACACACTAGACTAGATCACACTGCTGGAACTAGTCTCCGAAGAGCTTAGACCATATACAACACCACCTTGGTTTCAATATGTAACAGATGATTCTGTAAAACGTTGTTTGGAGCTTAATCAGAAAGCAGTAAAGTAAAACATATCTGCATTTCCTGTTCTGGAGGAATGTGCTCACTGAATTGTGGTATATTGTGGGTTGAATGGGGCCTCTTGGCAGGCACCACTTTTGAATCTGGCTGTTGCCGTGGTAATGAAGCAGTTCAATGCACGCTCTCGCTCTCTCTCTCTCTCTCTCTAAACCAGCTCAGTCTGACAGAAGACCTTGGCAGGCAATCCTGGTTCCACCAGAGCCTGCCGTGAGAACCTGTTTTCTGTCTCTTTTTCTGCAGGCAGGTAGGCAGCCACCTGCTGCAGGAGCTAGCTCCAGTCTCAGAGCCAGGGACCCCAGCCAAGTCTCAGGCACCAGCCTGGCTGCCTTATCCCTCCTCTGGGTGTGCTTACCGCTCTCTCTTCCCGTTAAACGAGCCCCCATGCAGACGACCTGTGTTGGACGCCATTAGGGGGGCTGGTCCATAAGCACCGACTGGAAGGAGTAAAAGATTTAGTGAGGATCGAATCCAGGAACGTGGTTGCTGCGAGTAGGACTGAAATCAAGCACGTTTCTTTTCTCCAGCTCTGGCAGCTTCTGTCAGTCAACAGGAACTTGGCGCTCAACTCGCTCTCGCACCAATAACAGGTGTTGTTTTCGCATCATATGTTTTTTCCTCTGCTTCAGCTTTAACTATTTGTCTATGAGAGCTCAGCCCAGTTAAGAGCGTGAAATGTTGCACATTCTCTACCCCCACCCCTTCTCTCCTGTCCGCTCATGCCAGACATGGACAGAAATCTGTTAGCTGACACCTGAGGAGGTCCAGGTGATAGCGGCGAGATGTATTTGTCTCATCGTGTGCCATATTAAAGCTTCCTATATGGATCTTTGTGAGTGTCAAACAGATGCATATTTCCCCACCTGGAGTGCGTTTCCCTAAAGCATTGTTAGTCAACTATGGTCACAAGTTCTGATGTTCTGTCAAGTTCAGCGATTCTGTGTCAAGTCTTGTCAAGTCACCTTTATTTATATAGCGCTTTTTTGTAATACAAATTGTTTCCAAGCAGCTTTACAGCGATAACAGGGAAAAAAAATGCAACAAAGTTTGTTTCTGCTGCACAACAGATCTAGAAGATAGCGTCATAGTTCAACTTAAAGGGATACTCCACTTTTTTGGAAATAGGCTCATTTTACAACTCCCCCAGTGTTAAACAGTTGGGTTTTACCGTTTTCGAATGCATTCAGCCGATTTTCTGATATTTAGAAGAATATCAGTAACCAGACAGTTTCTGGTCTCATTGACTTCCATAGTATATTTTTATTTTCCTATTATGGAAGTCAATGAGACCAGAAACTGCCTGGTTACTGATATTCTTCTAAATATCAGAAAATCGGCTGAATGGATTCGAAAAGGGTAAAACTCAACTGTTTAACTCTGGGGGAGTTGTAAAATGAGCCTATTTCTTAAAGGGGTGGTAGATTCCAGTTTCACTTTTTTGATTTTAAATAGTGTGTAATGTTGCTGATGGTGCATTAACAGTATCTGCAAAGTTGCAGCGCTGAAATTTCAATGTAAGCAGAAATATCGTCTTTTAAAAACCAGGAAGTGTAAACGCCTACAAAGACGACTCGATTGGGACTACAACGGGTTATGGTACGTCACTAACCCGCACATTTGCATCAACCACTCCCTTCGGAATATGCAGGAAAGGGCATGTGCATATTTCTGCAGCACGTCGAGTGAGTTGTGTTCACGCAGCTGTCAGGTCTTCTGTGTTTCAAGCTTCCCACGGAATGCTACTTCATCAACAATGGATACAATTTATGTTTGATTATATTCCTGAAAGTGACGTTCGTAATCTAGCTCTCTGTGCTGCGCATTTTACGGAAGACAGCTTCTAGAATCTCCACGAGATCAATGCAGCAAGAAACTGTTAATAAACAATGAAGCAGATCCAACTTTAAAACCAGAGGCAGCAGTTGTTGGACCACAACCTGTAAGTAGGCTGAGACTTAATCGTTTTAAATGTATTTGCATGTATAATTCCAGACGTAACGTTAGCCTGTGTTTTATTTATGTTTTATTTTTTCAAAATGCCAGCGATGGCTTTCTAGCCACTAGGCTACTAGTTATGCTAGTATTTTGTGTCTACGACAAACGCGTACAAACATTATGGACCTGAATTTTGTATAAGTACTAATGTTTTAAACGTATTTTTCATATATATGCTTTATGACGTTACTTTCGATTTGATCAAGAACGTAAACTTGCCACCGCTGTTTGTGCTTAACATTAGTAGCCAGTCAGTTGCTCAGTTGCTATCGTTGCCAGTCAGATGCTATTGTGTAAAACAAACGTGTATATGGTTAAAAAATATGTCAACTTATCATTCAGAAACGTTTAGTAAGAGCCGTGTGTGGTGTGGTTCTGTTTGACTCGCTTCATCGCGGCTTTCTCGGTCTGATTCTGCCTTACTGATACTGCAGCTCGACACCATTATTTACATCTGGACCGGAGCTGGCGTTTCCCCGTAAGGTAATAGGCGTTAACCTTCCGGACAACGTGAGCGACAGTTTAGCCAATCACAACACACCCGCCCAAACGAACCAATCTGAGCCCACGACGTGTTTCTGAGGGAGTGTTTTCATAGAATCAGGAAGTTCAGGTAAACCGCTCGTTCAGGGGACAGGGGAGAGCGCGGCTGACGATAAAGGTGAAGTTTATGAAATATAAGACTTTTTAAAAAAGAAAAACCACGAATACATGTTATATTGCACCCCATAAACACAATCATGCAAAGAAAAAGAGGACTAAACCACCCCTTTAAAAAAAAAGTGGAGTATCCCTTTAAGTAAGTTCAGTGATGGTTCATTTTTGTTGTAAAAAAGATATTCATGTAGTTAATTTATATAGACGCTCTGGAGAAAACAGTGATGTCATCATTCAGCTCAGTTCAGTTCTCATTAATGGTGTCAATGCAGGCAGATCAATAATATTGTTGAATATTAAGTGTCGATGAGCCCTTCACAGGGGAAAGTCTAATTGACACAACCTCTGCTGACACTTCAGGGATGCCTTGTGGTTGTGTCTAGCTAGGCAACACATTCTCATGCCAAGACGTCATCTAACTGATGCTTTTGACCATAAGTCAACATCCGACGTTTTAGGGTACCCTTTAACGTCAGTTAGATGACGATCCTAGACCGTCATCCAACTGACGCTTTACCTTTAGCGTCAGTTAGATGACCCGGGTTTAGGTCTGAGGTAGGGTTAAAGGGTGCCCTAAAACGTTGGATGTTGACGTATGGTCAAAAGCATCGATGACGTCTTGGGATGAGAATGGGCTGGTCTAGGTGCAGACATGACCTCAGGTCCATCATTTGATATGGATACAGCCTGGATTTGGCTGTGGATCTGGGTCTGGACTACACCATGCATTTTCTAGGCGCAGGTACAGCATATGATCTGGACAGGACCCGGATCCGGTTGACTACCGATCCTGCTGACAACAGTAAACCTCTGAATGAACAGAAAGACTAAAATTAGTGTAGATGCATCATTAGCATATGATGTAACGAGTACATCGGGTATTAAAGGATGTGGTTCCGGCTGATCAATTCAGTGTAAATCCCAACACAGTCTCAAAGTGCGTGTCTATACCACGATTGTCATTTCTCGTGGCATTTATACACCAAAAATGTTTTTTGCGTGTATATGCTATGCACTGAAAACCCCCTGGGTAGGTTTAGGGGGAAGGGGGGTGGGGAGTTCGTACTTATTATACGCCCAAAAATGCGTATCATATGCACACGAAAAACGCGTACCATCTACACGCAAAAACTAGTTTTGGCGTATAAATGGCACGGGAAATGACATTCGTGCTATACTAGATACGAACTTTCAAGAGATCGGGCTTGTAAATCCATGAGAGACAAATAGCTTCTAATACATATGTCAGATAGAGTCAGACTATGAATGAACGAAGACCTGCTATAATGGAAAATTCGGGGACTTGGCGCCCCCTTGGCGGGCTCTGACGTGTAATGATGTAGAGTTGGTAGCACATCAGAGATGCCCGCGCCATTGGATGTGTAGTTGCTGCAGCACAATTGAGCGAGCCAGACGGCATAGATATAGACCATTTCAAAAGATGTAAACAACACTGGTCCAGAAACACTTCCTGTTTCAGTTTGTAACTGTTTTCTTTATTTCACATGTAAAGAAAACATCTCAAAGATGTTTGTTTAACTTTTTGATTCAGTGTTAAATGTTCCGTTGGTTGTATTTTATCCCAGCTTTAATGTAGTGTTAAAAAACTGAAACAGGAAGTGCTTCTGGGCCAGCGTTGTTTACATCTTGTGAAATGGTCTATATGCATCATAGATACATACACGGCTATGCAGCTGCATGCGTTTTAACACATAGGCTTCAGTTAATCGAGGAAAATGAGTTTCAGAAGACATTTGTAGGCTATGATAAGAAAAACTACTAAATTAAAAATATAATTTTTTACTCTTGAAAGAACATTCTAGAAGTCTAATTCTAGTGAATAAGTCGCACAAGGCTACAGAAAACTTTTTTTTCTTCAAATGCAGTCTAAGGCGATGAGTTTTGAATGATATACGTTTTATTTGCTGAAATTAAAAATAAAACGTATTATAAACTAAACAAATCCATGGTTCATTGTTGGCAAAAATGATAATGATAGCCTTTATATATCTAGCCTAGGTGGTACAGTCATTGATTAGGCTATTATATTCTATACTTTCCTATTCTATAAATATAGGCCTAATAAGTTGCATTATAATATGCCACAATGGATGAATTTCAGGGGTCATTTCTTCCGTGTAATGGAATTTCAGGGGTCATTTTTTCCTGGGGCCTGTACCATGAAGCCGGTTTAGGTGCCTAGCCAGCTATGTTTCAGTTTAGTTTGCGCTTACCCTGGGTTTTAGCCACCATGAAGGTGGTTTGGCTTTTAGCAGTGTTCATCGCCATAGTAACTTACGCTCCACGGCTAACCTGGTCCGGGGCAGGTTATGTTCCAGGTAAGAGGTTGCAAACCGAACTTGGACCAATCAGCTGTGAGCAAAGTCACACATGTCTGATGCGATAAAGTCACTCCACCTTTTCTACTCCAAATTAAAGGTCACTACATAGCAAATTATTTTAAAGACAAAATCATCTGGCTTTTAGTAATGCTTATTTAGAATAATAAATTTGTATGATTTAGAAATTATTTATGTAATTATTATACCTTTAAACGATCTCACATGTAATTTCAGTTCTTCAATTCTTATTATACGCAGATTTTAAATGAATACATATATAAAGGTAATATAATTATGCTTTAGAATCTATAAATGAAGCTATAAAATGACATATGAGCTTAAATGTTTAATTCTCTAATATACCTTTATCAATTGTATAAACTAACTTCACAACTTTAGCACTGATATACAGTAACAAGACTTTCTTTTAGTTGTCCTCTTTCATAGACAGCTATTTTTTTCTTGCTGTGTAAATGTTTAAATTTGTATTATTTGAATACTTTTATTTAATAAGTGAATTGCGAGAAGTAGCTCTCGCGAGAAATTCATTTCAATGAGTTTTGAATGAGTTTCACTGTTTCTCAGCATGTGATTGGCTGTTCGCTGTTGATGTCACACCTAAACTCCTAATCTCAGGATTAAAGCCTGAGTTGACAGAGAAAGTTGATGATCAGCATCATGGTACCAACAAAGCCTGGTTGGATTGGTTTGGTTTTGTCAACTCAAAACTAATCCTGCAACCCTGAGTTTGTTCAACTACTATCATGGTACAGGCCCCTGTTGTAGCTAAAACTGCTGATTGAATAAACACATATGTTAGTAGTGTGGACCAATTACATACTGCATTGTGAATGGTTTTCTTTTGTTCATGTAAATGAACTATAATAATATGGCATTAATTGTCAATGTGCTCTACCACCTGCGCGTGACGTCATTACAACAATCCCATACTTCTGAACCAACGTGGTTCCAATGACGGAGGTGCGACTATTTTAACACCATTTCGGGAAACTGACGCGACCGGTTGGTTAGTTCCTCCAGTGATGTACAACGAGTTACGTACCACAAACGCACCCCAGATTGTTAATAGTCCTGCATGCCATGTTTTTTTTTCCTCTCTCGATCTCTTTTTTTTAAAGCAATTTACAAAAGAATCATTTCAGTCTCACATGTGCATTTTATTAGGTATACTTAACTCTTTTCCCTGTAGTCAAAGGGCATTTTTTGGAGGAAAGCTGTTCTGTCCCTGAGTCACGCAGGGCTTCTATTAAATAGCAAATCTGAGCAAACATATGTGGACCATACGCACATAAGCTGGATACCTGATCATATCTTGGCAGTGATACAGTTGTGGGTTCACTTGCCACCTGCGTTCAAAACTGCATCTTGCGTGTGCGTGTGTGGACGGGTGTAAATGTGTGTGTTTGTTTACACGATATGGCCATACATAGTGCACCTGGATGAAACAGACGGTGCTCATGCAGCTGCAGGTCAGCGGTGAGGCCCGTGTGGGCTCTCCTGACAGTGGAAAGAGGGGATAAGTGCTCGGCCCACACAGAGCCGCCAATACCTGCACGCAGCATGTCAGCAGGTCAAACCAATCCCGCCTGCTTGCAGCCCACAGCTATCTGTCTCTATTCTGTTCATTTACACCTCATGTGATTGTGTGTGTGTGTGTGTGTGTGTGTGTGTGTGTGTGTGTGTCGAAGAAGGAGGTGGTATGTTGAAGATTGTTTGTACATCATAAACTGCTTGGAGCAGAGGCACAGCTGATGCTGTTTAAATGCAATGAGCTGGCAGATAAAAATAAAATTAAACATCAAATTCACCGTTTCAGTGTACTGCAGTGATTTGAAATTATATTGGAAAGTTCAGGATCTTTGAGATAGTTCATCTGAAGGAGGTAGAATTTGAATTTGTGCTGTAAACATTCCACCTGGCAAATGAGTCAATGACACACTGTCCATAATAAAGAAAAAGGGAGTCTAGTGTCAAATCACATTGTTCATTTCTTAGAAATGTACTCTTTGTATATGTTGGTTTCATATGGTTTTGAAAAACATTCATGTTCAAGATTCAAAGGCACGAACGTGTTAATAAACGTATTAACCATTACTTCGAATGTCAGTGTTAGGATTCATAATTAATTGAATTTCTTTGGCTTCAAAATAATAAAAAAAAAAACAATATGGTTTTAAGTGTTAGAGGCGAATAATACCCAAAATGCCCTTGTGCTTGAATTTAATTGCATGCTTGGTTAAAACATAGGAAATAATGGAGGCATTTAAGTAGATTTCATAGATGTTTTAGCTTTTTTGAATAATTGATGCTGTTTTGTTGTAAATAGTTGCTCTGCGTGATTTGTTTTCCCTTTGGTGATCTTGGACCGTTTTCAATGCATTCCATTTCTTTTGCCAAATGAAGGTGCATAACACTTCTGCTTTTAATTTCTGCCTAAAATTTAAACAACATTTTAATTGCAAAGCAAAGTTACAGCTTCTTACAACATTAATGGTTGAGTTCACTTAGATTTTAGGTAACACATTAGGCAAACTTGACAACACATATTTTAAGAGACACAGCGGAGTAGAACAAGTACTTTAGTTATCCATATTATCCCTGAATATGTACTCCAATGAGCCAACATATTTAGATATTCTCAACACTTTATTTTACAGTGTCCTTGTTACATATGTTACATGTACTTACTATAGTAATAACAGTAAGTTGTGCATAATTACATGCAACTAACCCTCATCCAAACCCTCTAACCCTTTAGTAAGTACATGTAGTTTATTAATATTACTCAGTACTTAAATATATAATTACACTGTAATAATGACACCTTAAAATGAAGTGTAACCTTATATTCATATTCATATTTAGACTTTAGTCCCAAACGTTTTTTATACCATTAGTATGGGATCTTACCGAGTTTGATGTCACCTTTATCACATTCAAGAACATTTTGTACTGTAAATAGCACCTGGCAAATTAACATCACTAAACACACTGTGTCTTGGCCTCATCAAAATGTGAAATTTGTGCCTACATTCTAACACCAATTCAGTGACAGTATAAACAGACTGCTGCCCCCCACACTGTCTCTGTCTATATTATACTCTTTTTTTTATCCAGACTTCACACTTATAGCTTCATATCAAGGTGGCTGGGTCATTCCTCTTATGCAGAAATGAAACATTTCATTATAGATGTATATTATGAGTGCCTATTAAATAAAGAGCTTAAGGTAGCCATTTAATCCATAAGGAATTGAAATTTAGCTTACATAAGTGTCAACTTTATACCAATTTCTGTACATTTACAGTATCTAAGAAGGTGGCATGTTTAAAGTGAAACAAACCAGTAATGCCACAAAACATCACAGAATTCATCAAATCCCATTCCATTATTTACTGATTTTTGTGTCGTCGTTTTCATGATTTAAACAAAAAAAGAATTTCCTGAAAGATAATTAGCCTACTTACTTGCAAAATGGTATTTATAAAAGGGGATATTACAGGATAGACAATGAAATTGAGGACAACCTTTATTAGTCAAAAATTATTCACGAGGAAACATGTTTAAAATGTTTTGATTAGAGAAAGAATGAAGAAATATATTTATTTATCTATATGTGAGTGTATAATAGAGAGGCAAAATGGCAAAACCGGTAATACATTAAAATTTCCTCATCTGTTGATTTAATTGTGTTATTGTGATAATAGAAAACAAATTACAAATTACATTTCCATCTTTAAAAATGTGAGTTTATTAGGCCTATTATATCAAGACATGTAGGCCTATTTCAAGACATGTAAGTCCATATCCGTAAACGTTCCTCTGTTTTTTGTTTTTTTTTTTCTTCCCCTCCAAGTTAATGAGAGTGATTGGAATGATTTGGCCGTGCTGAGAACCATAATTACATTGTAGTCATAACTTTCACCATCCACAATGTAAAACAGGAAGTGGAGATGGGAGAGAAGAGGGTAGGAGTCACAGGAAGACAGAAACAGAGAGAGATGGAGAGAGTGAGAGAGATCAGGCACTCGTGGCCAGGGGCTGGTAAATAATGAATGTGTGGCAGACACAGTGCCAGTTTGAAATGTAAATGTGACGTGTGTGTGTGTGTGTGTGTGTGCGTGTGTGTGTGTGTGTGTGTCACGGTTGTAACTGAAATGAAGATGGCTGTAGGGTCAAGAGAGTATTTGGAGGAGATATGAAAAGTGTAAGACCAGAGATACAGAGAGTGGGAGAGAGAAATGGGAAAAATAGAGGTATGGAGGAAAAAGAGCAAAGAAAATGTTCACCTTTGCTTCAACATATAGCATGTATATATGGTATGCCACCCTAATTTATAAATTTCAGTCTATTCAAGCCAAATAGTTCCTCTGTGTTTCTATGAGGTCCAGATTAATGATGCCCCCATGGAGATGTTTCTGAAGGACAGTGTGTGTAAGGGGACGTCTGATCTTCTCTGCACCCTCACCATGGGACCGGGTCCAACGGATCTACTGGCCCGCAGGGTGGACCAGACAGCCACAGCGTTCCCACTCTGTATCCAGGCTAATTTCATAAAAGACAGAGAATATTCCCACAGAAAGCACTGTAGGTCACACTGATCAAGGACACAAAAGAGTCTTATTATAGAGAGTGTAAGAATGATAGAATTAGGAGGGGAAACAGGAGATGAAATTTAGAAGAGACTTAAGAAACAGGACAGTGGTTGAATAAAATATAGAACCAACCTTTTTATATAAAATCTATCACCTTTTAAGATATAAAATCTTTTTCTGTTTGGGCACAGTGGTTTGTCCCATGTTTTTACAATAAAAAAAAAAAACCTAATGTACCATATGAAGTGACACATTTTATTTATTTATTTATTTATTATGGATACAAAAACGTAACTACAGTGATACTCCCACATAAACAACCTGGTGGTTCAACAAACATAAAACAATTAAAAAACATTTAAAATTGTTGTGAATATCACACTTTAATTAAACCTCTTCCATGATCAATACGGATAATTTCTGTAGGCTATTAAAATTCACATTGGTATTTTTATAAGGAGCAAACGGTCTCATTAAAACAGTACTTAACATTATTTTATTATTATTTCACAGAAAATAATGATTTGAACAAAACTGTTTTACTGCTTATTGCCCTCTGGTATAATTCATTTGGGAGTCACACTTGTGTTGTTCGTGGTCAGAAGTGACCGACGCGTGAAATGTAATGATTTTATTTTCAGTAAAATCAATGTAATATATTGGGCTTGTTTACACTGAAAGAAAGACTTTAAATCCATACCAGATTCCAGTGTGTGTGTGTGTGCCCTGTCTCAAAGCCAATCCCTGAGCGGGGCAAAGGGGTGGGGGTTAACAGGTGACAGTGGGGGGCAGAAGGCGGGCCAGGAGAGAACATGCTGGCAGCACAGTTTGAGCTCCAGAGAAATTTTGTCACTCTTGTCACTCTCTCCAAAAACCCTTGAATCAAGTTTACCCCCCTCCCTGCGTCCATCTGGACCCCTGCATGAGACCAGCCGCGCCCTGAGCTGCGCCCGTGTCCCTTCATGCACGCACACACACACATGCACACTTGCTGACCACACCCACACACCAGTCATACACGCAGCTGTCTCCCCCTTCCTCCTGGCAGGTTACCCCCTAGTAGAGTGTCAGTCCACTGTGTTCTCTTCCCCAGCCAGCTGGCAGCTCGTCAGGGGCAGGGCGGCTCTCCGCTCCCTGCTCCCATCACTCGGCAGTGGGGAGGACAGGCTGACTGGCTGGCATATGCTGGATTCGACCTCCACATGCCACTGTGGTGCTCTCCGTCTCTCAGCCCTGCTCAGTGTCCATCAGTCGTCGCAGAGATCACACAATTTACCTCCGCTGCGAGTGTGAAACTGGGGTAGCTGTCGATCAAAACATCCGTTTTAAAAGTTGACGACGGAGTATAATAGGTAGTTGTTTCTCATCGTGCAATGCTTTCTTGAGGTTTTAGATGTTTTATTAGCACTGACAGGCACCCAGATGTCAAACAGAATGCTTCGTATGCCCCCCTTTTCCTGTATCGGATCAGAGTCAGAAGTCAAAGGGATTGATTCCCCCCTCCCCGCGAGTGTTGGTTTTTGTCGGGCGGAATTGTGCACGTATTGCAATGCTATAGACTTCCAGGGGGCAGAGTTGTGTACGTAATGCAATGCTATGGACTTCCAGAGGTGATATATCAGTCCAGGTGGGTGGTATTAGAGCAGATTATCACCCCACGCTTGGCGCTGTTTGCACAGCATACCCACCATGTAAAAGCCAGTTTGGGCATGGTCACGGTAGACCTTTCATCTGCATGACTGGCAGCCGTATTCCACCACAGTTGGGCCTGAGTGAGATATCCAGGTGTAGCCAGGGGAGACTTTCCCTAAATGAAGCCCACAGTGGGGGCATCCCTCGCAGGTGTCTCCTTGGTTAGTAGAAGGACTGTTTGGCGATGCTGAATGCCCCAAGCACTGCCAGGCTATTTACATCCTCTGTGCATGTCCAATCAGTCTGGGCTTCCAGGGAAACACGTTCTGCATCCAGCCTGGTGCTCAGTAGGCACTGCTCTCTGACTGTTGTAATTCTCCCAGAGCTTTGCCAGCAAGGAACACACACAAGCACTGCTGCAAGATTCCTGCAGTATCAGTGCAAGCACTACCAGTGCAATTAAACATAATCTGTTCATTTGGAAGGTTTCTAGTCGCTGTCATCTGTCTTTATAAACCAGAAGTAGTTGCTAAACAGGAATAGTTCAACCTAACATTATGTAGCTCTGACAAGGCTGCTGTTTTCATATAAAGAAAGTGGACAGTGATTTATACTGCCAAGATAAACAAAAATAAAGCACCAGAAAAGTATTCTGAATGGTTCATATATGATAGCTTTGTGTGAGAAACAAACAAAAATAACCACTTGTTTACTTATAATGTCCTTCATGCTTGTATGAAATTCCAGATTGGCTCCTTTTAGATATGCACACCAGGTTTGATGTCATAAATGACAAACAGCGTTGTTGTTTTTGTGAGTTTCACATTAACAAACTGAATATATGTGACCCCAATGAGTTTTTGTATATTATCGCCTAATTTAAGAACTTAAATTTATGTTCCTCGCACAAATATATCGTATATATATTTTGTTATATTTATAAGACAGTACACACTTCATATGGACTACCTTCATGGTGCTCACCATCTACAGTATGTGCTTCTATGGAAAATAGCAACTTGGACATTGTACCTAACATCATCTTTTGTGATTCAGGCAAGAAAGAAATGACTACAATGTTGGAATGACTTGAGGTTGAGTAAATGATAACATTTTGGGGTAAACTATTACTTTAAGAGAACTTCACACAAACGAAAACACACACAAACATTGTCATGGCAAACACTACGTACAATCTCTCCTGTGCAGCCGTGGTCGACAGGCTTCCAACACTCAAAGGATTAGGTCTGCTTTTACTGTTCAGTGTGGCATAGTAATTATCCCTTCTGTATGTGTGTCTCTCAGAACAGAACACTGATCTAAGAACCCATGCTGTTGCTCCACCACTGCAGGACCCTACTGATCCAGAAGAGGAAGGAAAGAAAGAGAGAGAGAGAGAGGTGGATTGAGCCTCAGCCGCCTTGTCAGGATGGATTAAAGGAAAGACTTTGAGGGTTTTTTCAGAAATGCTGAAACTGAGCTTCCTGCTCTCCACAGTTCTTTCACTCCTGGCTCTCGCTTTTATCCTTCATTTTATCTCAAGCCATTCATTAATAGTCCCTGAAATTAACGAGCACGTCATACATCAGTGAGCACCTTCAATAAACCATCAGGGAGGCCTCAGAATGACAGATGACATCCGTCCGTCTCTGTACAGGGAAGCTCGGCCTGACTGACTGAAAAGGAAGATGTCACTCATTTAATGGAATGCTTTAGCCCCGCCCACTTCAGTAAGCAATAAACAAGGAAATGTGCAAAGACACACTTTGGGCCTCTGAGTTTAAAACCTGACCGTCTCGCTCACGCACACTCCCAAAACACAGCCATGGGTAATTAAGCTCTCCATTGTGAAGGCAGGGTTTGATAACGTACTTCTCTTTATTCAGCGATATTTATGTCTCATCTCTGCCTAACGCAGAGTGCATAGTGCACTTGAAAAGAGTCATGAAGAGCTTCAATCACACACAGGACACATGCAAACACAACCCACACACGCAATCACACTCATCTCCTCAAGAGGACTTTATTGGAAACACCCTGCAGAAAACATTACTTCAGGACTGAGGAATAAGTGAGATGGTTTGGCAGATGTCTGCTGGTAACCTGCGCAACTTATTTTAACCCCCTCATCACAGCAACCTTTGGTCCTTGTTTCCAGGCAATAAAAACATATTTTACTGAGTGGTACCTGTCAAAAAAAGAAAAAAAACAAGAAACTCGTTCAGAGGTTCTACTAACCGCCTCTCCCTCCCAGTCTGATTGATGTTCTGAGGAGGCATTAACACTTCTCTCCATGCCTGCACTGAAGTTAATGCATGGGAAAGATGGATTACGCTATGTAATGGCGATGGCTTCCAGAAAGATGGCTCAGGAATCAATAATGAGTTTGTCCTCCCCTCTTTCTTCTCCGTGCTCGTTGCTTGCTTCGCTGCAATTAAATAAAACCACATTTGCATATGGAAAAATAATTAAAACAAACAAACCGCTAGGACTGCACCCTCTCTCCCACAGGAGAGAACGCCAGAGATGAGGAGGACCCAAAAATGAAAAATGCCCCTCACTGAAGGGTGTAATTGCACTGCTCAGCTCCTCGTCCATTAATCCTGTCAATTCAGCTCTTCACCAGTTCTTCCTGCTCTCCTTTACAGCTCCAGCACTGTCAAGAAGCGAATGCACATATGATCTGGGTCTTGATGAACAAGTTTAACGAGTGAAACTACAGACCAACTTTACTCATTAGGACAAATGTGGGTGATCCATTAAGTCTTGTTTGTAATATACGCTAATGTTGAAGCAGATATGTGGAAGGCTATTGAGGACTTCAATCATAAAGACACTAACTTGTGCGCACACGCATAATCTCCCTCAGAGAACTCGGGAGTAAACTTTCTCTTTTCCCAAATGTGCATGAAAGTTATTCGTAGAGTGTCGTCTGCCTGCAGACTCCTGTTTCTCAAGGAGCTAAAAAGAATGTGTGTGTGTGTGTGTGTGTCTTTTTGCATACATGTGTTCTTGCATTTGCAGTGTTGGGGTCTTTGAAAGGACTCCCTGCTGATGCTGCAGGCAAGGAGCCATTGCTCGAGAGCCATGCAAGCAAGAGAGAGAAACCAGCTAAAAACTCAATTTCAACTTCATTTGAAGCCCGGGGATAAAAGATAGACAATCTCCCAGCATTCCCGCAGCCTCACTGAGGCCCTATCAGTGCACAGACGCATGATCCCTGGCACGGTCTGTGCGGTATTGGGCAGGGTACCAGCCACAGAAACACATGTTTGTCCAGAGAGAATACCACCTCCTGGAGAGACTCTGCCATGCCGTGAAAGAGCTGGCCAGGTTGGCAGCTCATGGCCGAGGCACACAGTCCAAAGCGAGCAACTTGGTTGTAATCCTCCATAGTCATGGTATATACAGCCTGGTTCCTCAAGTGCTGACTGTGCAGATGCCAATGGTTCTTTTGGAACCTCTGAATAGGAAAACGTGTACCTAAGTTCAGGTTAAGTTCATAAATGAATGAATAAATTAGCATGATTAGATTTTTGATTTAAAGGTGAGGGAAAACATCATCTAGGTTCTTAAAGCTCTTCGATTATATTTTCCCTCAACCGAGAGTAAAAGTAACACTTCATGTCCGGGCTTGTATATTATTTAGAGGTTCCCACATCAGACAACCGCTCCTAAAGGGGCAACTCTGCTTCCAAGCCCCATCAAGATGCCAGCGAGATACACGAGGTACATTTGCATTCATCGAGGCCTGCCATGTTTTCTCTTCCTCCCCTGAAAGAGCTCAACATGATCCAGTGGGCTGTAGCCCCAGGCTAGAACAACACTGCTTAAAAACGCATGCTTTCTGACGAGGAAACACTTCCAGGATTGGAAAGCTTGCTCTGATCTGTCCATCCTCTGTGCTGTCTATAGACACTGCGTCATCTCCTATGTTTGAAGACTCTCTCAGCTTTCAAAGAAGGCGGTAGGTTGAGTTGGACACTGAGTAGGGTAGCAATATTACAGGGTTTTTTTTTTACTTTTACATTTTGTTAAAAGCAAAGCTGGCGTGTTTGAAAATATTGTTTAATTAAATTACCAGAAATTAGACAGCCGTTCCTGTAGCTCAAACAGCCATGGTCATGGGTTCAATGCCCAGGGAATGCATAACTGCTAGAATGTATTTTGAATGCAATAAGTTGCATAGGATACAAGCATCTACATCTAAATGAATAGAAAAAAAAATCCAATTAGGAAAGAAAACTGATCCCACAAGAACTGTTCAGTGTCTCGGAATAACTGTCAGATCAGCTTAAGTTGTGCTTGCTGTGTTTCACATCTTGAGCATCTGTGGTTAAGTTAAGTGAAACTCAGCACTTGGTTCTAATATGAATGTTAAAAGTGGATGAGACATGGCATAGAAGCCATGTCCCCTGATGCTTCATCTTTGGTACAAGAAGGCTAAGCACAGAAAGGCTATGCATGTACATCAGACCTTTGTCATGAGAAAAAAAAACTGATCTTGTGTTACATAATGGGGGGGGGATTCGGACTCATCTTTGAAAGCAGATGGGATGTGTGAGGCATAGCGGCTCCCCTGCAGTAAATAACTTGTTGACTGCTTTGACCTCCCTTTGTGATGCTCCGGATGAGTGGACCTGCGGTGAACATGTGCTAGGGAGAGTAAAAGAACAGCGAAGGAGGGGGAAGAGGTTGTTGAGAGGGCATATGGCAGAAGCCTCTTCTTCAAAACTCAACGTAGTCTGCTCTGACACCCCTTTCTTCCCCCCACCACTCCTCGACCAAGGCTGTCCTCGTCCTGGGCTGCAGATTGCTTATGACAGCCGCACTATTTCAAGTGTAGATTTGAGCTAAATTGAAATGAGCAGTACCACCTGTGCCGGTGGGGGCCTGTGCTCGAGTCTCAAGCAGTGGTGCAGGGGAAAACCTGCTACCTACAACCTTCAAAGACACCGCCTTCTCCTACAATCTGCTTCCGCTCTCTCCCCCCCCCATCCCCCCATTCCTTCAGCTGCCCCGCAAGGATCCTTTCCCTGGAGCTCAACTCTCGAGCAGCCGCCTTTCAAATATTTCTCACGGTGCTAGACTCATATGGTGTTCGTTAGCATGTAACAGACCCATATTCTTTAGAAAACTGAGGATGAAACCTGAAGGAAAGAAAACAAAACTGGCAATATCGTAATATGACACTTCAAACGCAGAATTCGTCGCCGTTTGTAGTCAGACGTACTATTGTTGAAGGCGAGGTAATGACAGACGGGAAGTGACTCGTTGCAGGCAGGATGTGGCCGTGTCAGTCAGCCATGAGAGTGGTGAGGGTGGTGTGAGGACAGACATGGGGTCAAACACTCACCGCCTCATCGAGTTCATTTCCACACTGTCCTCTGCAGGGTGCTTCCCCTCTGAGAGACTCACCAGAGAAACGCTTCATTCACTCACTGATCAGTGGCCTTTTCCTCCTCCTCCTCCTCCTACCCTCTCCCTGCCTCCCTCTCCTTTCTCACTGTCTCTTTCTCACACACACACACACACACACACACACACACACATACTGGGGTGGTGCGAGGCTCTGAACTGGAAGCCGTGCTTTCTAATAGCGCAACAGGAGGTGAGCAGTGTCACTCGCAGACTTTCAGCAGTGGGTGTCGGACTAGTGTAAACTGTATCATCAGTGAGATTGTACTGGCAGACACACCTGCCAACTGTTCTGCATACGGACATCTGCTAAACCATCAGATATGAGTTACGTTTCCTCATAAAAAAAATCCATCTCAGACCCTTTCCGCAATTGCACAAGCCCGGCGGATCCATAGCAGTCGATGAAACAGCTCACAGCTGGGTGTAGTTATCGTAACGCTGCTGGCCTGCGGTGACTATTATGGGTCAATGAGAAGGTCTGGTCACTCGATGGCTGTTCGTTAGAGGGGTCAGATGTTTCACGCCGGAGTTAACAGTGTTTGCGGCTATGTTGCCACTCAGCTGGTCACTCCTAATGATTAGACAATCGATAGGGCCTGCAGTTCTCTGTGACCAAGCTGTCAAAAAGAACAAACACACACCACACACACACTTAGCGTGAGGCGGTATGGAGCAGTCAAGCACAGTGATCTCAGATGATTATCTTTGAGAGACTAGTCGGTGGGAGTTTCTGCTACTGTTGAAAAATACCCTGGAAAGCTTGTCTGGAACAATTAGGGATAAACGGACGACAAAATATTAAAAAGTGGAAGGGTCAATATGCTTAGATTTTGAACTCCCCAATGCGAGATATGAAAGGAATTAAGAAATGTTAGCATGTAATTTTGATTAAAAACAGTCTTCAAAAACATGTATAGCTTGCCACAGTCTTTGATCATAATGCTTAAATAATGTTGATTTTGATCATTCTTCAGATTTTAGCTTAATTATCTTGTTGCCTATCAGAATGTTGTTTTTTCCACCCAGAGAATGATTGAAGAAATAGACTTTGTGTTTGTAGCCAAACCCAGAGGTTCGGATTTTTGCTTCCATGGCTAGGGAATGGCAATGCTCAGTACCTGTCTGGCATCATTATCAGTGTGTGTGCTGTCTCATGGTTAAGTGCACAGGAAGGCTCATTGTAGTCCACTGGGCTGGCAGATAAAAGCGGATTCATTCTCTGTATCTGGCGACACAAGAAGTTCCTCCGAGTGGCTGGCTGGCCCGCCCCATCTGCTGTCCACACTGAAAGGCCCATTTGTTGGCTGCTCTTCAGAGACTGGGCCACTCGGAACCCAAGGGTTCTGGAAGTGATCCAGAGAAGACTGTACCAAGCGGTTAGTCTGAGAGAGGCGCTGAGTGGCACCGTAAACAGGACGCAGAGAGGGGTCTTGTGCTCACACACACTTTATTGTTTCACATCAGCATCAGTGCGGCACCACAAAACAGTAAATACACTGACAAAAGCAAAACTTTCAATTGAATGACCATCCAACATGATAGGAATGGGTGGAGAACAGGTTCAAGATGGCAGCCTGTTGACATGCTAATGGTGTGTGCATGAGGAAATGTATATTTTAAATTCTATGGTATAGAGAGCCTAAGTCCCTCCCCTTCCGGTCGACCACCATGGGACCTAACTTCGAAAAAATATTGAATGGTAGTCAATGGCAAGAGACAACAAATATTTTGATCTGGTTTGAATTGTGCCCTGAATCACACATATGATGTTTATCAATTTAAAAGATACATTTTAAAGTAAAGAAAGTCGCAGTTTGATGTAAAACCGTTGAGGTATAAGACTGTGAAAATACGTAATTACAAAGACTACAAACCCCAAAGGCGCACATTTTCTCTCAATGAATAAAGCCATTATTAAGCCATTATAAAGTCATTATTTCTACAGTCTTACGTTATAATCGTAACGTTACGTCGTCCTACCTGAGTGTTTTGTACCAGACTGCAAGCACACGAGCAGCGGATCTCGTTTCTCTTCCCGGGAGATGTAGTTCACAGAGCGATTTTCACATAAAACTAAATGTTACTCTTCTGCTGTATGACAAACTGCGACGTTTTTGACTTTCAGAATTATCTTTTAAATTGACAAACATCATATGTGTAATTCAGGGCACAGTTCAGACGGAATAAAAAGATAAGTTGTCTCTCGCCATTGACCACCATTCATATTTTTTCCGAAATAAGGTCCCATGAGCCGGAAGCGAAGGGGCGGGACTTAGGCTCTCTATAACTTGGATACTTACATAATAAAATGACTATGCTGTTGTTGTTTCGTTCTGAGCTATTGTGTTTTCTTATAGTGTTAGCAAAACACTGAGCTAAATGTAAATGGCCGTCTGTCTTCAGGGCTAATGGAGCCAATGATGGACATTTGTTACAATGCTGTCTAGCGGTTACGCACAGCAGAGCACATAATTATATAAAAATATAAGAGTTTGTTGACTTCAACAAAGCACTTTCTGCTCGCTCTCCTTCGCCTCCTTTCTTTTCCCCCTGCTTCTTATGGTTTCTTTGTAAAGGATTTAGAAGATCATGGCAGTTAATTTAATACATTTGACATGTTGAATACAATTGAAAATATTAAATAGAATTATATTACGCGGCTATTCGCTTTTTCAAATATATTGGAAGGAGCTTTTAATTCGATAATTAATATCTACCTGTACATTTTTCACTAATCTCCTCGGTTATATCGGTGCGGTTAAGTCTGAAAACTCTAATCCTATATTTACTTTCCAGCCGTTTTCTGTCCCCTGATAATCTGTTTATGCGTGAGTGTGGCGTTGCGTTCTGCCGGGTGCTTGAGGGGTGTGAGCTGTGTTGTACGGAGGGCTCTGTGCGATTACAGGGGCTCAGTCTTGGCGGGCACTCAGAGTTGTCAAAGCCTTTGATCTGAACTGTCTTCATAATCACTTCAAAAAGTGTTTGCTGCACCGTGAGGGGTTTACAAATTCGCCCTGTACTTTTTCGGCACTCTTAAAGGGGTTGATGCTCTGCGTTTAAGGCCTGTCCGCCATGATGAGAGGTTGAGAGAATGAAGGAGAGCATTTTAAACCCACCCTTTCTCTCTGCAGCTACATAAAACTGGCATGAGTAAAGCAGGATTTTTTAAAAATATATTTATTCTGCCTATCCATGTGGTCATTTCAAACATGTTTATGGTGAGTCTTTCGCTGTCGCACTCCTTTCATTCTTTCTGCCTTTCTATAAACAAAGTGAGGGACAAAAGTGAAATCCTTCCGCCTTTCGCTCTACAGACTCACAAGGGCGCAAGCAGGGGAAAAAACCTTGACTGTTCTCTTTAACAACAGCATTTGCATATTTTTATAGTCTCTCAAAGAAAAATAGCCGGCAGGCTAACAGCTCCAGCAGCAGTGTATGCTGAAAACGGAAGCAATGAGATCTGAGTGTGTTTGTGTGTGTGTGTGTGCGCGCGCTCACAGCGTGGCCACTCTGTCCCTCTGCAGCAGATTGAGTCTGGGTCCGACGTGGAAAAAGGCCCCATTCCCGAGAAGGGAGGGAAGGTTGGAGAGTCGAAGCTCCTCTTCTACAAGAGAAATAACATAACATTAGAATCCGTCAGAGCTGCATCTTGAACATTCTTTCTATGGCACGTAATACACATTTTGTCTCCAGGCGTTTCTTTTTCTCCAGGTGTCCAGATGTTCACCATCCTCGCTACTAAAGTTTGAGTTGATTTCTTATCACATCCTTTTCACCTTATTTATTGAGGGCAGTGACTGATCCTTGAATTGAGAGGAAATGTACGTTCTTGTGTAGTCTAGCCGATAGATAGATAGATAGATAGATAGATAGATAGATAGATAGATAGATAGATAGATAGATAGATAGATAGATAGATAGATAGATAGATAGATAGATAGATAGATAGATAGATAGATAGATAGATAGATAGATAGATAGATAGATAGATAGACTAAAATAACAATTCGTAATTGTTAACACACGTGGTTTACTGTATATCCTCCCGCATGGCTATATGTCCACCATTATAAATCATTTGACTTCAGAATGTCTTCAGCGCATGCTATAGCAGGCTAGTTTGCATACATAACATGAGGCTTAGATAGAAATATCCAGCTCACTGCGAGTGCACTGTATAGGCATTATCGTGCATACCAGAAATTAGACTCATTGACATTTCCACCTTACACATGAGACACATATGTTTCCTTAGCTTAGCCATTATTCAGCCTCTAAGCAGTGCAGTGCACCCTTAGCAAGCACATTCTAATAAAAGTGAGTGAGAGCAAACTGGAGGAGTTTAGAATGATACATTGCATGTTGCCTGAGTTAAGGGCAGCATTTTAGCTGTGGGGCTGTCCGTGTGCCCGGCCTGCGTAATGAGTAATGTGTGGTAGGCAGTTTGGCAGAAGGTCAGGCCACTTCTAGCAGGCTGGTGAACGTTGCTTTTTTGACCCTGCGGGCTGTATGCGTGAGTGGACCAAGAGGGAGAGAATTAGAGGAGGAGACAAAGAGAGGTAGAAATGGTTGAGACAGAGAGTGAGGAAAGGCCCAGAGGTTTGAGAGAACATATGGGATGCAAAAAAGAAACAAGGATGCAGATGTATGTAAACCCATTTTTCCTGCTGTGGGTGGGAACGTAATTAAGATGACACACACAAATGATTTTCTGACAACCAAGTGTGCCCACACATATACAAACCGAAGATTTTTATGTAGTTGCTTTCACGTTTACACTGTCATTTTGTCAGTCATACATCCACTTGAGCCACAGACTTCTCTCAATTCTACAGCTCAAAATAGAGACACAAAGGAGCTTTTTATGCACCTTTTAAAACTACGGCTTATATTAGCTACTTTACTTCAAAAACAAAAGAATCTACAGCAAAGTGCTACTGTTTCCATCACCTCTTCAGGAGAGTTAACGTTCCCGTCTGGTAACCCTCTCCAGGACAGGATCCATCATTTATCCCTGATCGGGCTGAAAGCAGCAGAGCTGAATTTGTGTTTCGACGTGCTGCACTGCCATAAACAGACTCACATTTTCTTCCCATTTTCACCATGAATCTCAAACGCACAGTTACATTAAAACAACGTATGAGGAAAATCACTGCTGTATTATTTTATTTGCAACACCTGTAATAGGCCTCGTCTTGCGAGCAGTATTTATTGAGCCGCACGGCTTTGCCGTGGATTTATTGTGTTGACAGTTTTGCGCTCAGTCATTTTGCATAACTTGAGTATGAAAAAACATCATTTCATCTGCATATTATATTCTTTTTTAATACTAAGGGGTGAGACGGTTCTCAAGCAGTGGGTTTGTTTAACCTAAAAGACTGCACTCCCTGCAACCAACAGCAAATCCCTAAATCCGTAGATATACTCTGATATAAGGTCTCCATGTGCTATGGTTCTTCTCACAGCCAGCATAACACCCTGAACTATCGAAACTCTTCTGTATCGCAAAGACAGACACTTTTGCTTTTGTGATTGAAGCTGAAATATCAGGAGAACTGTTTTCACACAAAACCAGCAACAGAAAAAAAAAGAAGAGAGGTCACTTCCAATGCGTGGTTCCTCTGTTATTCAATTTGATTGAGATTTTGGGTGATTTGTGTTGCGCATCTCTGGGGAAATAAATGCTTTGATTAATGTAATCCCGAGCAGGGAGGTACCACAAACCGCACTCCTCGGGGAACGGTGCTGTTTGACAAACAAAAACACGCAGGGCACCACTTCAGTCCGCACACAATGGATACATTTTAAATGGTAGAGGGCACGTCACAGAGCTCGAGCAACTTTTCCATCAGATTAATATGGTGATGTATAATTACGGTGGAATATCAGATAATCCTAGCATGTATATATATATATATATATAATCAAGTGTTGTATGAAAGTGCCCCTGACCTGTAATGGGACAGTAGGAGTTAGATTATTGCTGTGACCTGCAGCAGGAATCAGTGGAGTGTCTGTTATAAGATGTCCAGGAGATATTGTTAGTCGAAAAGGGAACTGACAAGAGACACATAAAGCAAAAACTATTATCCATATCATGAAACAGATAGCTATCTTGAGGCTGGGGTCTTGACTGATTTGGAGATGTCTGATGTGATTTATGTATATGAGTGATTATTTTGAGCTTGTATTTTAATGATTTGAGTTTATTTACGTGTGTGTTTATTACATATAGGTATAATGTAGCATCCACATACCATTTAAAGCACATTATGACATTTGCATTGATTTCCAATGGGAGAGAGCACAATCAATAAGGGGCTGGCTGGCATGTTTACGAATAATGAAGCTCGGATAATCTTCGTGTAAGACACAGAGCTCTGAAACATTTTTTCGCCATTTCGGTCATGAGCTGCGCGCCTCCTGGGCCGGTGCATACGGGAAATGATGCACAGGGGAGCAGTGGAATAAACAAGGCGGAACGACGTGACGCACTCTATGGGCTTCCATGTATAGAACAAGGATATAAAATAATGTCATTCCTAGTCACAAATTATGAAATAACATCGGCCAGTCGATTAGCCTCTCTGACCGATTATCACTAAATATTATAGATTGATCTTAGCAAATATAGTTTTATTCCAATTTTTTGGTGGAAAGAAAAAAAATACATAAATGCAATACTGTGTTTTGTTGTTATTTCGATTATTATAATTCGTCACAATAACTGTAGATTGTTTTCAAATTATTTCGCATTTCAAACTGTACATTAAAATTTGGCAAATGAAAGCCCAAAACTGTCTGCATTGGAGTATCACAACTAGTGACAGATGCTCAATCCCTTCTTTGCCTTTAAATAAATAAAGGGGTACTTTCGTGATAGCAGTTAAAAGAATGAGATAAAATAAAAAAAGACGTTTTAAGATAAGGTAAAATAAATAAATAATTATAAAATAATAATTAGCCTATAATTAGTCTATAATGTTTCATTTCTTATTTTAGTAACGACATAAAACACATGTACCATTTAGTTATGACATTTTATCTTCCAGAATGAAAAGAAAATAAAGCATATCGCGTTTTCCCCCCTTTCTTTTGGGAAGAAGCCAGAGCTATGGCCTACAATTTCACGCTGTCAGACATGAGCTTAGCGCTTTGAAGGTTTGTTTCTCTAATTAATGATAATTCAGCAGTATGTGTCTGTTACATATATTCAATATAAGCTATTATATTGTTTTTCTTCAAAATGAGCAGATATTTCATTTCATCATAATACGTCATTTTTCTTTGAAATAATTTATATTTGAATATGCACAATTCTCATTAATTGTATTCAGTTAAATTATATTGTATTCTGTGTTTTATTTTATTTGTTAAAATCGTATATTTAAAATCCCTGAATTATTTAAATATTTAACTGGGTGATCAAACATGCGCGCACTTTTTTATAGGCTATAATGATGTTTCAGTTAGATAATTATTCTTTTTATACAAATTTCCTTAATGATAACGTGTGAAGTCATAATGATAAGTTTTTGAATATTTAAATAGGCTACCGTCGTTATATCAGCATTATTACACAACAACATGAACTGCTAAATATTATTATAAATGATCTGTTTAAAACGTTTTACGTTTTATATATAAATTTCCTTAAACGATACATTTTAGTAGCCTAAATTTAATAAAGCTGCAACTTACATACGTTATAAGTCAGAATTGGGAGGGCTTACAAAGTAGGGTAAAAATCCGTTTGAAAACCAGCCTACACTAAATCTTTTTAAGCATCGTTAATTGCAGGGTCTACATTGTTTATTTCAGCAAAAATAATAATTTGAATTAATGCCTTATGAATAAATTAAATGACTTTTTTCGCGTTATGATTTCAACAGGTAGGTTATCAGTGTACGATATCAGTACCCTATGCTTCTCCTAAAAAAAATAAAAAAAAAAAATAAGAATAAATCAATAATCAAGGACAATAGCCCAATTACTCACCATTAGCCCTTTTACCATACTGACTAAGCGCGACACCTGCTGGTGACAAAACACTCCCCCATACGTCACTGTCAAGCATGTAAGTGTGGGATCTAATCTTTATGCGTGTGCTGATTCCAGTTATGTTATGTATACATCTTTTGTAGACGCTTGTGTTCCTATAGACATATACGAATTTGAGATGTGCGTTTGGCGCAATGGTCGATGTTCTTGGCTTGACTGTGGCTCTTTCATCTCGACTCCAGTGCACAAACATATAGCTTAATGCGACCAGTGTTCCCTCTTTTATTCCACTCACCATAGCAACCGAGAGGAAGGCTTCAGAAATGCTTTGCCCATGAATGAAACAAACGGTCTTAGTGGGGCTGCGAGAAAGAGAGATGGCATCTTCGACCGGGAGGGCACGCAAAGTTAACCCAAGAAATATCGCGGGGAAAGGTTTTCGTTTTGTTACATATTTTAATATATTACTCTTAAATATTTTACAATTTATTTAGAAACTAAATTTAGTTTTTTGCATTTTGTTTATAATTTAAGCTGCGTCAGTCTCGTTTAATTTAGACAACAATCATTGCGCCGGTCATTTAGCTATTTTCGCATATTTCCATTGCCATTGGTCATTAGCGGCTAAGTCTGCTCAGTTGCCACTCGTGTCGTGTGTTCGGTAACAACTAAAATCCTTTGCTCTGCAGTCATTCACACACCGTCTCGCGTTATGCATCGCGCGCTCCATAACAAGTCAGTGCTGCTGACCAAGTTTCATCAAACTTTGGCACAGAAGTAAAAGATCGATTTATGTAAACGACCTGATATCCACTTGTACCCGACTCCACCGAGAATTCCACCGAGGGTCTCCTGTTTGAATTTGATTGATTGCACATTCTCCACTGGACATTCACTACAAAACAGCAGCTTAACCGTCTGCTCGCTATTTATAAAGCTAAACAGTCTTATTGATTTTTACACGAAAAAAGGACTTCGCAACCACACACACACACACACACATATGGATATATATATATATATATATATATATATATATATATATATATATATATATATAGTAGGAATTAGTAGCATATATTGATATTATTCAGATATGCCTTGTAATAGGCTACAGTTTTATAATCTCGCCAAATACTGATTTATTTTCACTTACCGTTAGATTCCATGATAACTGGAAAAAATGTCTCAAATGCTGCATTGTTCGTCCATCACTGACCGACTCTCTCCCTCCGTGTTTGGTCCTTCCTAAGATTTTCTTCCCTCTGACTCAACTGAGCGGAGCTCTCCTCTGCACCGCTATTATTTTCACTAAAATATATGAAAATTTATGCAAATGAAAATCAGCACTAACTGTTCGTCTCTTGTTATACTTGGGGATTTTTCCCTCTCTACTTGCACGGAAAACAAATGATCTCCCCAGCAGGGAACATGGGGACCTTGTTACATAAACAAATAAATAATAAACAGCCTACTTCTCAGATAAAAACATTAAACTTCAAAAAAAAAGTTGAAGGCTTGAACATTTGAAATTGCTTTGACTCCTTGGAGTGAGTGAATCTCTTTCCTTAGACTGGCTATCACGTTTCTTGTATGGCCGCACGAGACGTCCTTTGAAGACGAGCAGTATGAAATGCATAACAGTAATTTAGACCAAAATCTGCTGGAAATTAATGAATAGACAGCCCCGTGGCGGTGGCCCTACTTTGCCATTCAATGTAAACAAATCCACGAGGTTCTCGGTTTTTGAGTCTGATCCAAATGAAATCTTCTGGGAAGGGGAGTGCGTAGCCTAGTCCTCTCTTGGGTTTTCGACAAAACCTGATTCAGTGTTATTATACCCAAATCAACAATACTGAAATAAATAAGATGAGCTTTTCTGTCACAGTTGTTATAAAATAGTGCATTGATAAACATGTGTTTACATGTGACTTTTTATGCACCTGATATACGTATTATTCTCGCTGTAGTTCATAAACCAGGAGATCCAGTCTCCAGATCCAGAGTGGGGTAGGCAATGTATGGGGGGAGCTTGACCATATAGGCTACGCCAATCACTCTAAATTTTCTTTGGACTTGCAGTTGTATTTATAGTCTACCTCTGGGTGAATCCATATGTTGTAGGGGTCTGATGGTAGTCTAGCCTATGTCTAAACGATTAAGCGCGAGATTTGAAAAGGAATGTTGTATTTGGCCTATCGCTAGTTGATCTAGGTAGTTAAATCAGAAGACATTTCTTGCAGATTCCCCCAAAGGATTGCTCAGTTTGCATTCGTTTTGGTTGCCACTTTCTCCCCATGCCTTTCTTGTGTTTAGCTGCATTGCACTCTCTGTTTCCGCTTGGAAGCATCGCATAGTCATCTCGTTAACTCTTGAGAGGCCGAGGTCTCAGGAAAAAAAAAATGTAGTCAATGTGATGCAATTGGGTTATTATGTCGAAATATTTATTTTATCTTGCTTGGTTCAGTTCAAAAATTGTAACAGACAAGCTGGCAGAGAAATTATATTTTAGGACTCATTTTGTCAATAAGAGTGAGTTAGCAAACAGAGGTTGGAGATTCCATGCAGCCAATGTGTTTTCAGTGCATTTCAAAATAGGACTATATTTTCTAAATAAAAAAAATAAAAATACATTAAAAAAAATAAATAAAAAAACAAGATCAATTGTATTTGTTAGATTTGTTCATCACTCTTAACTAATTTCAACCTACGGCTAATAGAACTGGTTTTGTGTTTGTTTTGTTTTTATTCTTTATTTATTTATTTACCCCGAGAAATAGCCCAGTCACGCTGTCTTGTCAATAATTCACCAAAATAATTCACCAAAAACATTGGGAAACTTAAATTAGGATTTCTTAATATATTCCCGCATTCTTTAGAGTTTTCAGTCATTTATCTGGATTTATTTATTTAAATTCAAAAGCAACCAATTGGAATAGCCGGAAGGGGGGTCTAAGTGCCCGAAGCGCGTTCTCTAGACCTGTCAATCTCGCCAGTACTATCCAATCAACGAGAGCCGTACACCCGACTTCCTTGCATTTGGGGAAAAGACGTGGACGATGTACGCAGCACAGGGTAAACACTCGTGTGTCCTAGAGCTCTGAGGGAGGGACGGAGCTAACTGTCAGAGAGAGAGAGAGAGAGAGAGTGAGAGAGAGAGAGGAGAGCGAACAAGCGAATGAGAAAGAAGGCATGCAACACTGCTTTGCACTGTAATACTGGATTGTACTTCAACTGGAGCGGTTTGGCAGGTTTAAACACATCAAAACAGAACAAAGAGGCAGACTTTACAGCACCATAAAAGAATCTGCAAAAGAAAAGAAATAAAGGAACGGAGCAAGTGAAATCGCTGCGGCTAAATAACAAAAGAATTGAGGAAAACCCACGTTTAATATTTTTCCACTCGGCAACGGAACATACGATTGGACTTAATATTTTTAAGGGCACAATACAACTTCTTCAAGCGCCAGAACTTTTTTTTTTTTTTTTTTTTTTTAGTTTGTTTTTTTGTGCGGGACAAAGTTTTTGAAACAATTTTCTTTGTTTTTAAATAGAAAATACTACAGATTGAAGGGACTGTTTGACTTCCGAGGGGGTTTTCAACGCTGACATTAAACTGGAATGTATCGTTTTAATCATTCATATGTTCCAAATATATGAATGCGCAAAATATCCAAGAGACGGATTTCGTCTTTCTCTTTTCTTTTTGTTGATGGTGTTTGCCAAAACACAAGCCAGACTTTTAAAGTTTGAATAATTCATGAGATATAATTTGCCTGCATTAAAAAAGTTTCTGCAAAAAGGGAGGGGTGATCGGCAAACATATTCATAAGGTTAGCGGAATGGCCACAGCGGCATCCAACCCTTATCTATCCAGCAGTATATTATCGTCCGGCTCGATCGTGCACTCGGACTCCGGGGGTGGGATGCAGCAGGGCAGTGCTGCGGTAACCTCAGTGTCCGGTGGGTACAGAGGAGACCCAACGGTGAAAATGGTACAAAGTGATTTTATGCAGGGCGCAATGGCAGCGAGCAACGGGGGACATATGCTAAGCCACGCTCACCAGTGGGTGACGTCCTTGCCTCACGCGGCAGCGGCGGCTGCGGCTGCCGCAGTTGCCGCAGCTGAAGCCGGATCGCCATGGTCGTCTAGTCCCGTTGGAATGACAGGCAGCCCGCAACAGCAGCAGGACGTGAAAAATAACTCGGGGAGAGACGATTTGCACTCGGGGACTGCGCTGCATCACAGGCCCCCACATTTAGGTCCCCACCAGACTCACGCGGGTGCCTGGGGTAGCACAACCGCTGCCCACATCCCGTCTCTAACCGGGAGCCAGCAGCAGCAGCAGTCCCTCATATACTCGCAGCCTGGTGGCTTCACGGTAAACGGCATGCTCAGTCCGCCGGGCAGCCAAAGCCTAGTACACCCGGGTCTGGTGCGTGGCGACACCCCGGAGCTCGATCACAACAGCCACCACCACCACCATCACCACCAGCATCAACATCACCAGCAAGCACACCATGGAGTGAACAGCCACGACCCACACTCCGACGAGGACACGCCGACGTCGGACGACTTAGAGCACTTTGCCAAGCAGTTCAAACAACGCCGGATCAAACTGGGCTTCACGCAAGCGGACGTGGGCTTGGCGTTGGGCACTCTGTACGGGAACGTCTTCTCGCAAACCACAATCTGTCGCTTCGAAGCTCTCCAGCTCAGCTTTAAGAACATGTGCAAGCTGAAGCCGTTGCTTAACAAATGGCTGGAGGAAGCAGACTCTTCCACGGGCAGTCCCACCAGCATTGACAAGATAGCGGCTCAGGGCAGGAAGCGCAAGAAGCGCACCTCCATCGAAGTGAGCGTGAAAGGTGCGTTGGAGAGCCACTTCTTGAAATGTCCCAAGCCTTCGGCCCAAGAGATAACCAGTCTAGCGGACAACCTTCAGCTGGAGAAAGAGGTGGTGAGAGTTTGGTTTTGCAATCGGAGACAGAAGGAGAAAAGGATGACGCCCCCAGGAGTGCCGCAGACGCCGGAGGATGTATATTCTCAGGTCGGCAATGTGAGTGCAGATACACCGCCCCCCTCCATGGACTGCAAACGAATGTTCAGTGAGACATAGAACAGCATACAAGACTAAAAAAATATTTTATATAAATGACTAATCTGATAAAACACAGACTATCATGAAGATAGCAAAGCATTTTGATACTGTGATTGTGAGGGAATATTGAGACTGCAGATGTGTTATATATTTTTTTCACAAGAAAACAAACAAACAAAAAATCACCCCTCTTCCTTCCCAAACCCTAAACCGCCCGCTAATCTTCTTCCAGGCCCTTAAATGTCTTTACCTAAAAGGTTTTGTCTGCTCTTTCTTTCAGGGACATTTTTTAGTAGATTACTTAAAAGATGCAAGTTTAACTGGGCCGAGCGAACCGGGCGACCAGAGGGTGTCAACTACAAGTTCTTTCCACCAGGTAATTTTGGCGCATTAACTTCAACTGAAAAATATGAAAGATTAGAAATGAACATCAAAAATCTGTGCCCCCCTTCCCTGTTACACCAATGTCTTGTTTGAGAGGCAAAAGACGCAGGCAATTGTGTATGTTGTTATGGGACATTAAACCTCAAACAAAGGGATGAAATTCAACTGAAACAATGCGAAGAACAGTGGCATCCACGAAGCTTCCATCCAACTTGGCAGAGAAGACTGCATGGTTTTGTTATTATCCAAAAATATGGAATGGATTTTTTTTTTTCCTGGCCTTCCAATCCTTACAAAAACAACAAAAGACTGCCCTCAGTTTCTGATCTCCAAGATAAACGTCTTTTTGAAATATCTTTTTTTTTTAATGTAAAGAACTGAATCTTACGTGGATTTTTGAGGACAAAATGAAATCAAAGATGACTTTTGAAAAGACTGATTATTGCGCAGCTGCACCTCTTTGAAAATCTTCTTTGCGAACATCCGTTGCCAAGTGGGCCAGAGCTGGTGCTGTGGATGTTTTCATGTGCTGCCATTTCCAAGCAGTATTCTTTGGTAGGTTTTAATAAACAAGACTATGTAAATCCGGCAATATAGATTCATTAGATCAGATGCTGATCGGAATTATTTACTTAATATTTTTCATTAAAATGCTTTGTTTTAATATTTTATTCGGGATACATACGAACTATTCCAAACAGTTATTTATTTCCCCCAGACTTGTGTAAAATGTTTTTCCCCCCTGTTTTCGTTGTTGACCTTATTTGTTTTGTTTAATTTTGTATTCTCATTTTTAAAAGAGCACAAATCTACACGAGCTGACTTTGACAGTAGGAAATAAGGGTATATTTTGATGTGATGATTTGATTGTAATTTAATTTCAGTAGTGATTCCGTAAGAGATGATCGAGAACAATAAATTTGTTAGAATGAAACAAGATTGTGTGTTGTGCCTAAAATCGTAGCTGTTTGTATTTTTTTAAGGATGCTTTCAGAGCAGTATTTAGCCAAATGCATTTTAAAATGATGATTGCTGAATATTAATGGCCTTAATCTGACCTGCAGACTAGAAATAAGAAAACAAAACCCTTTTATTTGTATTGCAAAAAATAGAGATGTTTGAGATGTTAAAATACAACCGGCTATATAGGCCTGTTTGACACAATGCGTTTAAAAAAGAAAGAATGAGAAAAATACAGGCCAGTGTAACGTAGGAATAGTTTAGGCCTCTATGGGAAGAATTACGCGTTAACTTTTAGCATTTCTATGTAACAATCTCCTCTTTGACAAACAAGCAAAAATGTTACCGCTGTGAGTTATACTTCAATGTAGGCTGCAACCATTTTGTTAGCAGGATGAAATGTGTCTCTGTGGCAAGTAATAGAGATAGCAACGTTCATTAAATCTCACGAGAGAAAGCCCAGAAAAGTTGATCGCTTTTGGAGGTGGAGTGTTTACATGTCACGCGCTTTTTTGTGTACCTGCTTATCAACCAGATCATAGTGTTTTTCTGGACAGATTTTTATGTAGTGTTTAACGGTCTGCTTTTTGCATCCATCTATCTATCTATCTATCTATCTATCTATCTATCTATCTATCTATCTATCTATCTATCTATCTATCTATCTATCTATCTATCTATCTATCTATCTATCTATCTATCTATCTATCTATCTATCTATCTATCTACAGATAGGCCTTTATAGGCTATTGCTTAAAAAAAAATCAAATATTACACTGTCCCCGTATATCCTTGTAAACTAAAACGTGTTTACTGGCAGAGCTATGCATATCTTTTTATCCTATTTTTAGCATTCGATCAGTGGATGTGTTTGGGAACAGCTGAATTGTATAACATTTATTTTATAAAGTTCTCAGCAATTGAATTTATAATCAATTTTGCGTTTGCACGTGCATTGTGTGATGACCTGCGGCCTATATGATATTTTCATTAGGCCTATTATTTTTTATTTTTATTAGTATTATTCCCCGATTGTCGCAAACAGCAGCTCAGAATCTCTGATTTGCTTGTTAAAATAAACCAGAATATGCCTACCTAATTTCACAACAGATTGCATATGCCCTCCAGACTTACAAATAGGCCTGCAATATAAGTCATGCCGTAAACTTTAGCCGGTATAAACCTGTCATAAACTGAGTTCATGTTATATACCAAACATTATTCATGTAAACAAAATATTGGAGATGAAATTAGGCTATCCTGAGCTAGGCCTCATAAATAAAACGGACGAAGTGTTTCGTAAGCGGGCGACAACGACAGTGTGATCGCTTCAACTTTTTCGGATGACTATTCAGCAAAACGCACAATTCCCGCTCTCTCCAAGATTTAAATTTCGCGAATGAATTCCCATACACTAGTTGCTTAGCAACTAAATTCAATCAATGTTATAGAAGTATGCATCCCTTCTCTTTGTCCCCAAATAATAGCCAAGGGTGCTAGTCTGACATTTAGACTGATTTTGTTTGACCCGAGTTAAAGAAATGCTGTCATTGAGAAGTAGGTTAAATTTAATCATAATTAAAATTTAGAGGGCGACAATGTTGGGGGGGAAATCAGCTCATGTGTATGATTGGTGTATAAAGATTTAAATATCGAGATGTTTCCAGTATTATTAATTAAACATTTGAAAGAAATATTTCTAAAAAAAAATAATTATAAAAAATCACAACAAAACAACAACAGATATTTCTGTAGTAGGCTTTATATGGAGGCTTGGAATATGTTCAGCAAGCAGATAACATAAACTGCACTAACTCCATATGTCACATGACTTTCGACCCACGTGCTCAGATCTATCCATTGATGATAAAATACTAGCAAGAACTGCTATGAACAATCTTCTATGAACTGCTATGAAAAAAAAATAGAGTCCGAACCGTTCTACCTCAAAAGGTATTTGGATTTTATAATGCAGCTAAAATTATTGTTAGCCTTTTAGTTTTGTTGCAATAATGGTGGCTCTTCATAAATAATCGATGCAGACTGCAGCCACATTTAAAATATCGCCACCCCCACGTTTTAGCCCAAATAACATTTATTTTATTGCATTTATTCTTTCTTTCCAAACTTTCCAGAGAAACTATATGTCACTGTCAAATAGGTAACCAAAAACTCTTAACCTGAAATAAGTAGCACTAATATAGTTTTTGCATTTGTAACAGTAAAAATGCCTATAACTTTTGATAAGAAGCTTCGTGCGTTAACTTGACTATTCTCTAAAAAAAGTCTTAAGAAATTCAGAATATAGTGGCCTATACCTCGAAAATACCAAACGCTAACGTGTCACACGCCATAAACTTTTCAAGAACTCACAACGAAAACAAATCAGATAGGTAATACATAAACAATAGTCTATATATTAAATAATCTATTAATTATAATAGAGTGGATGGTATTATGTTTGCAGTGTATGCTACTATCATAGGCTAAAGAATTGCTAGTTTTCTAAATACTATGTAGGGTAATTTAGGGCCATTGCAACTTATCAAACGATTTTAACGCTATAGTAATTTTGAACAGGATATCAAAATTCCAGTTTGAACATCACTCAGAATATCCCAGCCAACATGATATTTTATTCCAGAACGAACAACGTGGCCAACCGAACGAACGAACACAAAGAGTTATTTTGATCAGTGTTCAAAAAGTTATTGTTCTTGTAATCGTTGAGGTTTTCGCTCTTGATTGTTTATTGTTTGCTATATTTCTTTATGCGAACATGCCAGATTTCGAGTTTAATTTTTTTGTTATTGTCGTTTTAATGTTGTTTTTTTGTCTCTTAACCCCTCGTGCTGTGCACATGCATAATGCTCTTAGGACATTTCTCAGTGGGGAGACGTCCTCACACCGCCTTTGTTAATCCTGGTTCTGTTGTCATATTGCTAATAAGCAGCACGTATTGTTGTATATTTTAAACATCTGTTTTGCTCTAATCCAAAATCACATCATTTTGGTCATCTTGGCATATTTTTTTTTGTTTTTAAATAAGTTGCATTTATTTACAAATTGTATCGAATTACACAATTATTATTTCCCTGTGAAATGTTTTTGCTCCTGGATGTATAAACGTATTTTGATGATCTTATTTGGACTATTATTAGTGGTTAAAAAGTACTTCTCCAAATAGCTGGTCATTTAACTTTGAACGAGGAAAAGTTAGGAACGCGTATGTGGTCTTAGGAATTCTGCGTATTAGGCTTATTCTTATTGTTGAAATTTATTTACATATATCTATTTTTCATAGGCTACTCCAGAAGTAAACTGTGTAATATTAAGGCAGAACATTTGTAACGATAATAATGATGCTGATAATAATAATAATAATAATAATTATTATTATTATTATTATTAAGCCAGCTTGATTATTCCAATGTAAAAGCTGTATTTGCTAAAATTATCTTTGGATTAAAACGTAGGCTATAAATAGTTTATTTAAAATGGTTTTCAGAGGACACAGGCTCAACTCAGCCACCGTGCAGTTTAGAATAACTCAGAACTCTATGGAAGTCCCCAGTTGTGCTGTCTGGAGGACCAGAACTCCCAGTCCCTCTCTCCCTCTGGAGACGCACTGTAAACGCCGTTCATGTTCAGCGGGCGCAGGTGCTACTTCCCGCAAACCACGAGGTTACATTTCTATCAAATGCCTCCTGAAGTCATGTGAAACAATATCCAGACAAATGTACTCAATGCTCAAGTCACTAGGCCACGCATGTATATTGTGATTTATTATCGTAAGTACGTAAGTACACACATAAATATATATAAAATTAGCCTAAGTGTGTATATATATATATATATATATATATATATATATATATATATATATATATATATATATATATATATATATATATATATATATATATATACTTAGGCTAATTTTATTATCAGTGCATTTTATTCTATTGGCGTTATTCTGTATTAGTTCAATTTAGTATTATTAAGAAGCAGTAGGCCCTATTTTCCTCTCCTTGCTGTATAACGATTTGCTTTATTTGTATGACGTCTCATTGAGATCCCAGTCTGTTTAGACAGAATATTGTGCAGACTTTACTGTCACTTGGGTCCCTGGTGGTGTCTAATGAGTTCTTACTTGCTGCTGAGTGCTATGCCGTAAAATGAATGATAATCCAGCACAGTTTCGTAAATATAAGTATAGGCTCTATTCATAAATAACACTGAGGATAACATTCAAAAATCGTGGTAAGACTGGACCATCCGGACCACTGGTGAAACTGATCGCTCCGGATCATATGCCCAAGCGGTATGCAGTGCGCGCTGGGCACCGCGTGCCTAAGAGAGCGAGAATAGAGCTTAATGAAATATGTATGCAGAGTGACGTGACGTGTGGGATTTCCTTTCTATAGAATGAGAAGTTCAAGGCGCTGTGCTTTGAGGGACAGACAAGAAGACGGACAGGTGAGGGAAAGGGCCACTGAACGAGGGTTGAGTGTAGGCTATTTGAATTAATTAAAATAACCTCCAACCAGTTCATAAACTGTGTGGCGACAATTAACAGGAAGATCCTAAAATGTTTCTTATATAGAATACATAATAGCCTAACAACAAAGAGCTAATAATAAAATAATAATAATTAGTATTACTATTTATTTGCAAATAAATGTATCTAGATTACATTACCTCAGATGCTTATTTATCTATATATAATCTATCTATATTAATCTACATTAATATATCATTCTAACATATAGGCATTGGCCAGAATGAGCTAACATAAAGTGTTCCTGTCTGTGTTTGGTATACTCAACTATTCTAAAAAGACAATAGGCCTATAGTTTCTTCACATAAACTGTCAATAAAAATGTATAAAAACATTAGTAGTAGACCTAGTAGTTTTAAAAATATTTTAAAATCAATAATAAAATGTGGCACATTGATCGCTATTGATTGATCACAAAACTCAAGACGTGTTTGTTGACCGTCCCATATGACATATCTATGATGTTGGGAAAATAATTTTGTGGGTCTGAATACTTACAAACATGAAGGAATTCCCGTGATTTTTGTGGGTTTTTTTTTCCTTTTAAGTGACTGAATCCCTGAGAGCTCAACAACACGCATACAATCTACTGCGCAGCTGGGCGGAACACTTCCACGGCCCAACAGCGCCATCTGCTGTTTCGCACAAAGGATATAGCCTATATATAACAGTCACTTACAAAAATGTTGAAGGAGATGTTTTCTCTTTCACACATGAATTGGATACTAAAGGATTACTATAGGCTACTTTAAGTAATAAAATGGCACTTTTAGGCAACGATAATACACGGATATAACAGATAGGCCAAACTGATATACTATATTTTCATATTAGGCTTAGTTTTTCGTCCAAAATATTTTCAAGTTCAAATCTTGAGAGCGAGAGACTTTTATTATTAAAAAAATAATAGAAATGGGTGTGTTCCAACTGATCATGGGTGGTTAACCGAAGCATTAGGGCGCTCCTTAATCTCTACGTCAAGCTTCTTAAAATTACAGTTATTTAGTTAAAAGTCAGTAAACTGACGAAAGCCTCCGACCACTCGTGAAAATATTTTTTAAAGCCCACAAAATATCCGTGAGACACAAACAAAATCTCATAAAATTAAATGTAGCCTACATTTTGGTGAGCAATTTTTTTTGTTGGATTATGTGAATGTTATTTATCATTAATTTTAATTACCTACTAATAAATGTTTAATATGACAAATCATATGTAACGAAATATTCACTTTGGAATTACTACAAGAATATTAAAAACAAGCAAACATAATTTAATTAGGCTATATCATTTTGAATGACCATGTGATTGATTGTTTTGGAGAATGTGTGTAAATTTTGTCAATGTCAATTTGGTTTGTTGTTAGAAGATTTATTTATTTATTTACTTACTTACTTACTTACTTACAAGGAGCATTCATCCCCACACCACCATCAGCTTGTTCTGTCCAAAATACAGATATTAATCTACTAATAATTTATGAACATAAACAATAGTAGGCCCTATAATGTAACTAATTTAGAAGAATATATATATCGGCTAGTGTTTATGGTTTATTCTCATTTTCAGTGGTAAAGTCATTTCCAATTACACAATGTAACTTTGTATTTGTCCCAGAGTCTCTGGTTTTGAGGATCTCTGTGCTTTGCAGCCCCCTCCCAGACAGAGGATAATTGGAATTCCATTAATCACTCAAATCCATGGCTTCCACATGCCGTCTGATCACAAATGTTAAGTTGCCACACTCTTGTTTGAGAGGAATAAATTTAGCCTGGATAAGGATGGATGGTGGTGATGTTGGGGGGGATCAATGGTCCTCAGGGGTCTGGTGACATCTCCAGCCACACGCCTGCCTTTGCATCATGGCGGTCCGCCAACCGAGGTCAGCTATCCCAGCAGGCCATTCACTTTAGCAGCAGTTACCAAGGTGACAGCATGTCAGAGCTTTGGCTGCTTGGTGCGGGCTTGTAGGGAGCTGATGCATCACCTCCTTGATGGATTTGTCAATAGTGCTTAAACCAGGTGGGGGCAGCAGCCCGCATGACACCCACTGTCCCAAAACACACTCATGCGAGCGGCATCCCATCCAGAGACCATCCCTTAGTTTGGATAGACATGTGCTTCCCCATACACATCCATTGATTAAGCAATGTTCTTGGACAAGAAGGAAGATGGAATTACAGTATCCTCAGAGGCTCTGGGAGGGGGGCAGAGGAGCTGGAAGAGGGGCTGTTGGGTTCAATGTCTCATTAACCAGGTAGGGATATAGAGCATATGAGCCGTCTTTAGCTCAGAGGATTGCAGTGTAACCATTTATAGGTTTCAGGGTTTAATAGATTACTAATAATTGGACCCACATATCCTAGGTTAGGTATTAGTGCCTGAAGCCGATAAATAGATCACTGTAAACGGATGCCACAGCTCTTTTGCTTAAACAGAGATCAGTAATGGAGCACTGGAAAATCTTTTCCAGATAAGAAAAGAAAGTTTGAGAGAGCAAGTGAAAGTCATGGCGTAGCCAATAAAACAGAAAACACTTTAATTCTTTGATCTTGAAACAAAACAGTCTTATGGTGAAATAAAGTTGTCCATACTCTGCCTTCTGAGAAGGGGAGATGAGGATAAAAGGCTCAAAGGTGCTCTACAGCAGCCTTCATTAGGACAACTCCAGGTGTGGGAGAGTTAACTCCTGGTCACTCATTCACCACCCCCAGATGGCAGAGGTTCAACTAATCCACTCAACATTAGACGGACAGCGTAAACTCACTCACCGAGAGTTTGGTACGAGAGTGATTAACCTAACATCAAAGGTGACCCGCCAGAAACACATGAAGACGAAGAGAAGAAATGAAGAAAACTTGGTTAGACATCTGTAGTGCACTCGCAAGCGTTGTATGTGCAAATTCTCAAGTCATTAAAGGCTTTACTCTCAGAAATAATAGTAATTAATTGGTGTAATACACAAAGGACATAATTATCTTTTTTTCTGTACTGGCACATATTTAATTACCCGTAATTGTTCCCCAAGCCTCGTTCAAAAGGGGTGTAGACTAGACAATCATAATGCATTATGCTCTAATCCTATATTTGGTTTTGCACAGAAGATATCACTATATCAAAGAATCCATACAATGCTCAAACAAAAACATCTCGGAACTCGTTTTCGTCACAGGTTTACATCATCAGCAGATTGTCTTATGTAGAGAGCATTATATATGTTAATGACTGCCAGATTTATCCCTTTTCTCTCACAGACCAAAGAACAAAACTACTGATTAACGTGAATTCTTGTGAAGTGTGGCGATATCTGAGAGTGTTGGGAGCTAAATTTGCCCCCTGTGCAGAGGGCTGAGGGCAGCCTCGCGGCTCCTTGAACACAAGATGAAGTTTAATAAGTAAACAGAACAGCGAGAGGACAGACACTCTGATCATGGGCTCGTTCGCCCACCCTGGCCCCCTGCAAGCCAGGCGAGCTGATTAGCTCTGCCGATTGTACCTAGTAATTGCAGTGCCTTGACCCCCTCCAGGCAAATATTAGATTTTAGTGGTTTAACCTTTGCAGTCTACAGCGGGTTTAAATTGCCTGTGCAGATGTTGGCAAGCCCAGCGGTAGCCGGAGAGCCAGTGTCCTCTCATCAGCGGATGGAGATGTCTCAAGACTCCCGGACCGGTCCTTATTATCCCCGTCTCATTTAGAGCAACTCTTTATGTCTGATTGGTAGCGTCATTTCAACTTTTCGCAGATATCATCGCTGGAATCAACTTTGTTGTTTAAAGTGTTTGTAATTGTGTGCACCAAAGCTGCTGTGCACTAGCAATTCACACATTATGAACGAATCCCCCGAAATTAAAATGTTGGTTCAAAGAGGGATACTGTGCTGGGAATAATAGCAGAACAAGGGGGTGTCCCTTGCAGGGCAAGTCCATTAGCAGGAAATGTTCATGGGATGAAGCGGTAGGAAGTTTTTCTAAGGTCAGTCTCAGCTACTCCAGAGGGTCGTATTACTCCCGTCCTGTCTGGGGTCTTGAACCTCTTCCTCCCATGTGACGGGCAGCTGCATCCCACGGCCCCTTTCTCTGCAATGTGTAGTAATGGTTTCCTTCCTGCACTCGGCACCGGGACCCTACCTCAGACGCTTACCTGGGGGAAAAAAAAGACAGACACAAGTTGAGGGAGGGGGGGAAAGACACTGGTCTTTTCATCCATGGGAAGCAGGGAAGGAACCCTTCAACTTGTCTGAGGCTGGAAACCCAATACCGCCGCTCCACTGGTGTGTGTGTGTGTGTGTTAGGGGGGCTGAATGGGCCTACAAAGTGGTTCCATCTGAGAGCGAGAGAGGCTCACACAGGATACTGCCTACACACGTAACGCAAAGCTGACAGATCCGTGTTCTGATCTATCATTACTGCTCTTGTAACAAATATCGTTTTGGTGATCAGAGGTGCACAACATGAGATGGATGAGATACACGGCGCAAGTTCTGGCTGTAGCCCCATGACCACATAAGCCGGCAAAGGAGACATTAGCAGAGCTGGCAGAGGCAAAGCACTTCACTGATCTAAATCGCCCCCATTCTTTCTTATCAGCAGTGTGTGGGGAGCAATACTCAGGTAGCCCCCCACAGGCCCATCGCTAAAAGCCCTAATATCTGTGGACGTCCGTAGCCACAGCCCAATCTGCCACGGCGGTCGATTTGTTTCACGCACTGCCAGAAGTGCTTTGTAATTAGGCTGATATTGATGAGGCCTGATTCCAGCAGGTAATCACTGGCAGTTCAGCTTCTCTCCGCTCCTCAGCAAAACGTCTCTATTTATTACAGAGCTTTTGCTATCAATTAAAGGCCACTCAAAGCACGGCTCTTTGATAATCAGCCGGATGATTTCCGTGGCTGTCGGAGGGCAGATATGAAATCTGGACAAGCATTCTCTACGGATGCCTCGGGAGCGTTACGTTCTAACAATACTGGAGAATTTTGGCATTGTGAAAGGCCTCGCTTGAAGGACCGTTTCATTAAAAGTCCATTTCCTAAATAAGCCTGTTTTGGGAAAACAATGTAAATAAAACAGTCATTTCCTAAGAGCAGGCTCTGCCAGGGTTACGCTTTCGTGCCTTGCTTTCGCTTATGCATACTTATTATTTAGGCTTAGTTGATTGTGTGTGCGCTACATGTGTGTGCATCGTACCGCTCCGCCTGCGTCCCTGGGCCGCGCGTGTTCTGTGTGGATTACGACTCCCCTGGATTCTGTGTGTGTCTCTGAGGAGAGGACACCATTTGGGCCCCACTCGTATCCTCCGGCTGCCTTTTCCAATCACTGCTTCTCTACCTCTTCTTTCTCCCTACAGATAAGCAGCCAATCAGTGCAGGTGCTAGTTCATGAAGGGTAGGGGCATAAGGGCGGGTTCCATGGCCCCGGGGCATGAAAGGCGCACTGGCACCCATGACAAAGACACAAACACACAGATACTCACACATTTGCACCCAAACGCAAGTGTGTATTCAAGGGGGAAAAGAGAAATCTGTTGTTTTTCTTTCACTCTTTCACCACCCTCACTCCCCTCCAGCTGTTGTTCCTTAGTATCGATCAATGGTGCTCCCTGCATCGGCAAACTATTCATTTTTTTGATTCATTATTGTAATGTCAGCCTGTGTTGCGCCTTCCTAAATTGTGGTTATAAGCAAACGGGTTATGGGTACGACTGAAAAAGTCACTTTTATGCCATACGGTTAAATGATAGCCTTGCTTCTGTATCATTGCTTTGCCACTTTGCATTTCATTATTGCAAACCCACTAGAACACATTTGTAGTGTTTGTCGCAATATTTGTTCTTTTTTTTTTTTTAAATAAAGGCTTCATTTCAAAAATCTCTGGACATTTGCCATTTACTTTGGCACTGGCCCCGAGTAAACAAAATCATTAGACCAAGTCTTAACAGAAAGCATGTGCTGTTTGTAACCACTAAGATGTTTTCACATAAATCCCTCGTGAATGGAATGAGAGATACAGCGTGCAAAATACTAGAGGAAAAGCAGTTTTAAGCAGACTGCCCCTATGGCTGATTGTGTCAGCCACAATGGCCGCTGTAAGCAGTGTGAAAGCTTTAAGGTGAAAACGACACACGCTGTGAGATGTGCTTATCCCATCACGAGCCAGTAAGGATATTAGGAAAAGCATGATGGAAATTATGACTGGAATAAGCCTACATCTTACCACTAAAGCTTAAAGAATCCAGGCCCATCTCTCTCGCTCGCTTTTCCCCCTTTTTTTTCGCCCTCTCATGCCCTGCCACTACTAACCCTTTTTTCTGCAGTGTAAAACTGTATTTCTCAAAAAGGCATTATTTCCACGTTTCAGGCTGTGGAATTTGCTATTCCTTTCTCCTTCTCTAAAACCACACAGCTCTTTTAACTTTCAAGGAATTTTCTTCCTGGACTACAGCCACTTTCCAAAATTCTAGGAAAGGAAGAGGACATTTATTAAAATTTTTAAAGGACATCAAAACCTTCACGTCTTCACGAGAGAGTGGTGAAGTCATGCTGTACAGTTAAATACAAATGGGCAGTCACACTTTGTTGGTCTTCCAATAATAATTCAATACAATGTTCAAGCTAACCTCAATTGAAAGTTTTTTTTTTTTTTTTTGGCATAATTTTAACTACCACAAAAAAATGTTTCTTAAAAGAAAAGAGGTTACAAGAGAGACGTTAATTAGATCAGATGGAATTAAATCAGGATTTTTTTATATACTCACATTTGAGCTGTTTTTGTCATTTTCACATCATTTAAAATAATGAAAAATAAAAACATGATTAAATAAATTAAAAAAAATATTCAGACCTCTTCACTTCAAAAACTTCTAGTGACTGGCCACATTAAAAAATTCAATTACCCTAATTGAATTTCTGTTTATTGAATTTTATCAATTGTGGCAACAGTCTGGTAAGTACATGTTGTATGTTGAGTCAATGAAAAAAAATGAGTTTACCAAACAGTGGTGTTGGTCTAATTGAATTCTTAAAATTGTAGTAATAGTAGCAATTTTATTTCAATATCCCATTTTTTTTTTATTAAAAACATAAATACTGTTACGGAGCAGGCTCCTGCACCACCTCCTCTCCGCCAGCAGAGGGAGACTTCACCCGAATACTAACTGCCTTCAGAACTCCATTTACCATCATGCACCACGCCTGGGACTGATTGCGCACACACCTGCACATAATCAGGACTGCCTATATAAGCCACACTCAAACACAGACTCAGTGCGAAGTATTACATTGCCCCGGCTGTAATTTCTGAGCGTTTCTCCCGTGCCTGTCTGATTCTGATTCTGAACCCGGATTGTTATTTGACCCTTGCCTGTTTGCTGCCTGTCCTGACCTGATCTGCCTTTGTTTATCGTTGTTTGCTGCCTGCCCTGATCTTCTGCCTGTCTACCGACCACTCTCTAGTCCTGTCTCTGAAAACCCTGTTCTGCCGTTGCCTGACCATTGCCTGTTTGACTATCCCTCAATAAAGCTGCACATGGATTCTAATCTGTCTCGTGCCTCGTTACAGAATACTTCGCCGACACCGAATCCAGCAGCGGTCATGCAGCTTTCATCTGAGCTCACGTCTCAGGCGTCTCGTCTCGACCTGCATCACCACCAGCTCAGTCATTTGACTTCCCTCACTGAGAAGCTGGTTCAGGGTTTAAGTGAGTTAAGGGTCGCTATCGCAAATCCACCTGCTGCACCTGCCCCTCTTCCTGTAGTAAATCCACCTTCAGCCCCCGCCGCTACAGTAACACCGCGCCTGGCTTTCCCTGAGAAATTTGATGGCCAACCGACTAAATGCAAGGGGTTTTTGCTTCAGTGCACTCTGTTTGTGGAGCAGCAGCCACAACTTTATGCCACAGACGCCAGCCAGATAGCGTTTGTTTGCTCATTACTCACTGGACGAGCACTAGAGTGGGCTACAGCGGTGTGGGGGACCAACAGATCATCTTTCTCCACCTACAGTGAGTTCGTCAAGCAATTTCGGCAGGTATTTGAACATTCTAGCGAGAAAGGAGATGCCGGAGAACAACTACTTTCCTTCTCTCAGGGGAATAAATCAGCGGCGGATTTCGCACTGACTTTCCGCACTCTCGCAGCGCAAACGGACTGGAGAGAGAGCACTCTGAAGACGCTGTTCCGTAAGGGGTTAAACCGAGAACTACAATCTGAACTGGCCTGTCGAGATGAGGGAAAGTCCCTAGCGGAATACATCGACCTCGCTATCCAACTGGACATCCTCATTCGCTCTCGACGTCCATATAGACCAGTACCCCGTCATCATCATGAACCCACGTCTGAACCAGAACCCATGCAGCTAGGATTCTCACACATTACCCCGGAGGAGAGAGATCGACGAATCCAGCAGGGACTGTGCATGTACTGCGGGCAGTCTGGTCACCTGAAAATCACCTGTCCGGTTCGACCCCGCACCCGCACTCGCCCGGTGAGTCAAGCCAGTATTAATTCTCCTCTGAGATCGTCAAATTTGAAGGTACCAGTAACCATCACATCACGAGGGAAGGAATTCAGTGCTACTGCCTTGATAGATTCTGGAGCTGCGGGGAACTTCATGTCACGCACATTTGCCGAACGATGCAATCTCCGATTAATGCCGTGTCTTTCTTCTCTCACAGTGGAGGCGTTAGATGGTCGACCCCTCGGCGAGGGAAGAATTAAACACTCCACCGAACAAATAAAACTTCAAGTTGGTCCACTACACTCCGAAACTATCAGCTTCTTTGTCATTCAATCAGTTCATCATTCCATTATTCTGGGTCATCCATGGTTACAAGATCACGATCCACACATCTCCTGGAAGGAGGGACAAATCACACGGTGGACCTCAGCCTGTCACAACCGCTGTCTATCCTCCGTTACACGAATCCCGTGTCATCAGTCGACAGAAGAGACCCCGAAGATCATCGGTTCAACCCTGCTGCATCAAAACATTAGTAATTCCCCACAGCATGAAACTGACCCAAACATCGCTCCGCCGACAGAGATCAAGATCCCCTCCGTATACTCAGACCTGCATATCGCCTTTAGTAAGGAAAAAGCCTGTCATCTTCCCGCACATCGACCCACCGACTGTGCAATTGATCTGCTTCCAGGAACTTCTCCACCTCACGGAAGGATTTTCCCTCTGTCACAACCTGAAACCAAAGCAATGGATAAGTATATTCAAGAGGAGCTGTCCAAGGGCTTCATCAGACCATCCACTTCACCCGCTGCCGCAGGGTTTTTCTTCGTCAAGAAGAAGGACGGGAGTCTACGTCCTTGCATCGATTACCGAGCCCTAAATGACATTACAGTAAAGTTCCGCTACCCCCTACCATTAGTACCAGCAGCCCTGGAACAACTCCGTAAAGCTCGAGTTTACACAAAACTGGATCTACGAAACGCTTACAACCTCATCCGCATTCGTGAGGGAGATGAATGGAAAACGGCATTTTCTACCACTAGTGGGCACTATGAATACCTCGTCATGCCATTCGGTCTGTCCAACAGTCCATCAGTCTTCCAGTCGTTCATGAACGACATCTTTCGGGACATGCTGGACAAATGGGTAATCGTATACATTGACGATATCCTCATCTATTCTAATTCCCTGGAGGAGCACATCCAGCATGTCAGACAGGTCCTAATTCGACTCAGGCAACATCAACTTTACGCCAAGGCCGAGAAGTGTGAATTTCATCAAACCAGTACATCATTTCTGGGGTACATTATCAGTCCTGGAGGGGTGGCCATGGATGATAAGAAGGTGAGGGGAGTGTTGGACTGGCCGTTACCACGGACTCTAAAGGAACTACAGCGCTTCCTGGGATTCGCAAACTTCTACAGGAGATTCATCCGAAACTTTAGTATTGTTGCAGCTCCCCTTACCGCCATGACGAAACGTCAGTCTTCGAGGCTACAATGGACTAGTGAGGCAGAACAGGCATTCCACGATCTCAAAGTCCGATTCACGACTGCACCCATCCTTCATCACCCTGATCCTGAGAAACCATTCATTGTGGAGGTTGACGCATCAAGTACTGGAGTGGGAGCTGTACTATCTCAACGTCAAGGAGATCCTGAGAAAATGTATCCATGCGCCTTTTTCTCCCGAAAACTTTCACCAGCCGAACAGAATTATGATGTGGGCAATAGGGAACTTCTGGCTATGAAACTGGCTTTAGAGGAGTGGCGTCATTGGCTGGAGGGAGCTAAGCATCCCTTCGTGGTACTCACCGACCATAAAAACCTGGAATACCTTCGGTCAGCCAAGCGTCTCAACCCTCGACAGGCTAGGTGGTCACTATTCTTCACACGCTTTCAATTCACCGTCACATACTTACCCGGGTCCAAGAACATCAAAGCTGATGCCCTATCACGTCAATCAGAAGACTCCGTTCCAGGTCAGATCTCAGAAACAATCCTTCCATCACGTCTTCTAGTAGCTCCAGTGCAATGGGACATTATTACAGAAATCCAGCAGGCCAACGACCAGATACCAGCTCCTACAGAATGCCCCGATCGCCTGTTATTTGTCCCGGAACCTCTTAGAACCCGTCTGATTGATCATGTCCATTCTACCCCCAGCTCCGGGCATCCAGGTATCACAGCCACCACCCATCTTCTCCAAAACCGATTCTGGTGGCCAACGCTCCAGAGTGATACCACAAATTATGTGAAGAACTGTGTCAACTGCAACATGTCCAAATCACCCAGACAGCTACCAGCAGGCTTACTGACTCCTCTTCCCATACCAGAACGACCGTGGTCACACATCGCCATTGATTTCATAACCGACCTACCCAATTCTCAGGGAAATACCACCATTCTCACCATTGTGGACCGTTTTTCAAAGGCTTGTCGACTCGTACCACTTCCCAAACTCCCTACTGCTCTAGAGACTGCAGAGATCCTCTGTAATCAGGTCTTCCGGTTGTATGGTCTTCCCGAGGACATAGTCTCCGATCGTGGTCCGCAATTCACGTCTCGGGTCTGGGCAGCCTTCTTCAAAAGCCTGAATGTCAACATCAGCTTAACTTCTGGATATCACCCTCAATCTAATGGTCAAACCGAACGCCTGAACCAGGACATCACACGCTTTCTCCGCTCATACTGCCAGAAGGAACAATCAGAGTGGAGCCGGTTCTTATTCTGGGCAGAATATGCTCAGAACTCCCTCATCAAACCAGCTACTGGAATTACGCCTTTTAAATGTATCCTGGGCTATCAACCGCCCTTGTTCCCCTGGTCCGGGGAGCCCACCGAACATCCATCCGTAACTGATTGGTTAACCCGAAGTGAAGCTACCTGGGACCAGGCTCACCAACATCTCCTTCGTGCAGTCCGAAGACAGGAGTTTCAGGCCAATCGTCATAGACGGCCGGGTCCCCAGTACAACGTGGGTCAATGGGTGTGGCTTTCCACCAAGGATCTGAGACTTCGTCTACCATGTCGCAAACTCAGTCCCAGGTATGTCGGTCCATTTCAAATTGTAAGACAAATATCCCCTGTATCCTTCCGTCTGGACTTACCCATTAACTATCGCATCTCTCCTACCTTCCATGTCTCCCTACTGAAACCTGCTGAGGCCCCGAGAGGAGGTTCGGAGGCGGGAGCCACAGCCCCAGATCCTGCACCGCTCCTAATCAACGGCGAGGAGGCGTATCAAGTACGCGAGCTACTGGACTCCAGGCGCCGGGGTAACATCCTCCAATATCTGGTGGACTGGGAGGGGTACGGTCCGGAGGAGCGCTCTTGGGTCAACGCCAGAGATATCCTGGACCCATCACTCACAGAGGAATTTCACCAAAGATACCCGGACAAACCGGCCCCTAGACCCCGTGGAAGACCCCGGCGTCGTCAGTTTTCTCGCCTCAGGAGCGGCTCGCAGGAGGGGGGCTCTGTTACGGAGCAGGCTCCTGCACCACCTCCTCTCCGCCAGCAGAGGGAGACTTCACCCGAATACTAACTGCCTTCAGAACTCCATTTACCATCATGCACCACGCCTGGGACTGATTGCGCACACACCTGCACATAATCAGGACTGCCTATATAAGCCACACTCAAACACAGACTCAGTGCGAAGTATTACATTGCCCCGGCTGTAATTTCTGAGCGTTTCTCCCGTGCCTGTCTGATTCTGATTCTGAACCCGGATTGTTATTTGACCCTTGCCTGTTTGCTGCCTGTCCTGACCTGATCTGCCTTTGTTTATCGTTGTTTGCTGCCTGCCCTGATCTTCTGCCTGTCTACCGACCACTCTCTAGTCCTGTCTCTGAAAACCCTGTTCTGCCGTTGCCTGACCATTGCCTGTTTGACTATCCCTCAATAAAGCTGCACATGGATTCTAATCTGTCTCGTGCCTCGTTACAAATACATTAAGCAAAATACAGACAACAGAGTTGACATTTTAATCACATAACTTTATAAACAAATCAATTCCAACACATGACATTTGATGAAAATACCTTATTTTGAATATAAATATAAAACACTGAATTCAAGAAGACTTCTGCATAATTTGATGTCTTGATATGGTGAAAAAAACTTTCAAAAGCAACACTGCATTTGTTAAAAACCTGCAAATTAAAGGTCCTACTTAAAACTGAAAACTAAGAAAAAGGAGGCAACGAAAAAAGAAAAGAAAACTACAGAAGACTGGGGTGCAACGAGTGGTATTCAATGTCTATTTGTAAAAGTGTCTTACATTTGCAATAAGTGGTGCCAGCTTTAAAGCACTGAATGGGTGTCTCAACTGTACCATGGTACTGTTTGAACTACATGTTTAGACAAAAATGCACCTTATATTTATAACTTTTGTGGAAAATATAAAGAGCTCATGGATATGATCGATTTATGATAATTTAGTACACAAGCAAAGGACATATGTGAAAAATCAGTTTGTTTCAGCATCTAGTTTATGACAAAAAAAATACTATAACTATATTGGAACAGTTAGCCTAAGTGTTTTAATGCTTACAGATTAGCCTCATTCACTGCATTGTAAATTTTTGTTAAGAGTTGTTGTTGAATGTGTAATATTTTTTTTTAACGAGATTACCATTTTAACACTTCATGTAACTGATTTGAAAAGTGATTACGACGTGTAAAACAAGTCACAGAGAATGTTAAAAGTGTTTACATCTTAAAAAATTCTCCAGTCTTAAGCTGTAGACCTGTGTGACATTTGACATTTTTCATATTTGCAAGGGTGCCTCACAGAAACACCTCCAGCAGGAGCGTTAGCCCAGAGTTAGGCCAGAGCTAACATGTGATTAATGTGATGCTCACTAACCCCCATGGTGAATTGGAGACCAGGGTCGAGTCTATTTTTCTTTGTGAGCGCTTGTGGCTAAACCTGAGCACAAACGTTGTTCATCATTGCGCCACATTAGCTCGCCAGAGCATTGACTGGCACAAACCAGAAGCGTGTGTCCCTTCACTTTGATAAATGTTCAAAAACACTCACTCCAACTCTATCATGAGTGAAGACATGGCATCCATTAGAAACAGTGCACACATACATATAACCCCTGGAATAAATGTTGGCCTGTGGCTCTGCCCTCTCCTCTCTTGTTCATACATAGAAAATTGTGATGGAGATGTTTTTTTTTTAATTCATTAGGCAGTCTCACCCCGAACATGCTCACTTCCAGACAATGTATGTGAAAAGTATATGTCAAACGAGATGTGCAGGTTTCATAAAACAGTATGTTAGTTCAGTATGTAAGAACCTGCTATCCGCTAATATTCTGATTCTGAAATGCACCTCTGACGGACATTTTACTGTCCAATTGGCACAATTATGTTTAGTTAGTTTCATTTTCATGGACTTTAAGTTTGTATTTATCTGTTGCCTGTTTCCTTTGTTCGGTTTCCCGCCACTCATCAGTTTCCATGGACACTCATTCATTATCACAGCTGTTTGTCATTGTCTCATTATCACTGTTAAGTTCCCCTGTGTGCTCACTTCAATTGTCCAGTATTGTTGGTGTATTGCGTGCTACAGTCTTGTTGCTATTTCTACACTTTGAATAATCTGAGTCTATGTTGAATTTACATAAAAGGACTTCTATTTGATCTTCTCTGCCTTTTGTCTTCATCATTGGACTGATAATGTTACAGAATACCGGACACATAAAAGTATATTTAACAATGGATCGTGCTTCCATTATTGTCACCCCAATGGGGTGCCCCTACAAACCCAGCAGGGCAATAGGCTCTATGCACGATCGCTTCCATATTTGTCTCAGCACGCCCACTCACTTCCGGTGCTGAGTCAGTCTATGGTCATAAGCCGGTTTTGCGATAGGTGGAGATAGTGTCAAATTACACTCGCTGTTTATAAAAACGTCCTCCGGTTAACGTGAATGATGTTAACAACACTGTGAGGCAGTTAGCTGTCACGCAAGAGTAAAAAAGAGAAGTTATTTAAATTATATATTTCGAGCCAAATCAACAACTTTGAGTGTTAGTATTCTCTCATATCGTACGAAATTCGACTAGCGAATCAGCGTTTCTAAAATCGTTGTCTCCGTTTCTGAGAAAACGGATTTTATTACAGTTTTGCCGCCTATACACTTGGCCTGCAGAACGCGGTTCCGGAAGTAAAGACGCTGACTGAGATTCGTTCGAACACACGTCAGCAGGGTTCGTGCATAGAGCCTATTTTTCATGTTTCAGGGACGTAGAGACCTGGAGGAGTATGTGAAGGATTTTGTCGATGTCAGCCACCTTGCCCAACAACTTTGTGCATATGGAGGGTTTTTGGATCGGACTGGACGACAAGATCTGGCTGGTGATGCCATGGGAAAGCTACTACCGGACAACATCAACTTCGCCCTCTGGGTCAGCGGATCTTCTTTTACGGTAGGCAAGATAGAAAAGGATCCTACCAGCCAGCGCCCAGTCTCACTCACTATCTGTCATCCGACCCAGCGACCATGCCCACTACGGCTACGGAGCCAGAGCCCACCGCAGATCAAGAGACCCAGCCATTCCATGCCACAGACATCATGTCTGAGCCTAAACCCCCTAGAGCTAGCAGCCTCGTCTGTCCCGGAAAAGAAGTATGAGGTCCCGTCTGTCCAGGTGTGTGAGTCGGCCAGAACATCCGTGCCAGTAGGAATTTTAGTGGAGCTGGAAGAAGAATGGCTTATACTGTAGACTGGAATACAGAGATAGTGCTTCCCACCCACAAACCCTGTCTGCCACTGGTCCCCCTCCTGTACAAACATCTCTATCACCACTGGTTCCATCCAGCAAAGATTTGTCTTCGTCATTGCGGCAAGTTCTGTCCAGCACAGTGTTGTCACCACCATCCCTGTCTATCAAAAAGTCTGTCATTGCACCCAACCTTCCTCTTCTGTTCACTCCAAAGGCCGCCGTTCACTCTGCCCGTCTCCGCTGGATTCCTTCAGCCCTTCGGCTTTGCAAGGCAACCCGACTCTGCCTTGGGACTCTCAGTCTCCAACTTTGCAGTGGAATAGGGATTCCCTGGCTCTGCACTCTAAGCCCTCAGCTTCACCTCAAACCATCGGCTCCACCCTCAGCTTCGCCCAGGACCTTCATCCCTTCAGCTCCACCGGGCTCCCTCGTCCCACCGACACCTGAGTCAATCGTTGCCACACCATTGCCACAGACTTCTGGGGTGTCTTCTGTGCTCCAGGCCTCCACCCCTCCTCCCCTACGGCTCTGTCGGACTCCTCCATCCCTCTTCAACGGGGTACTTGCTCAGACTGGTTTTGCCTTGGTCCACTGTCCCCCAGGCTCCACTTCAGTTACTTGTTCCCAGGACTCTGCCTTGTTCTCCAGGTCCAGCAATGTCACCAGGTCTCTTAGTCCATCGGGGGTCATCTGGGTCTCACCATCTCACTGAGTCACCTCTGTCGGTCAGGCTCAAATTACCACCTTGGCTCCTCCCTCCATCACTGCCGCAGAGGATTGCCTCCACCATGGCCATCTCCTGGGTTGCTCCGAAATCTCGTCGGCTGCCTGTACCAGCCTGGATCCTACCACCATCCCCTCCTCCATGGTTCCTCCCATCATCTCCACCATGGCTGCTACAATCAGCTCCCCCTGGTCTTCATCTGTCTGCCCCTTTCACCACCCCTTTGCCTTCTCTTAGCCCACCTCCAAAGCCCCCACCATCCTTCCCTCATTTCTTCTGTTACAGTGTGAGGTTGCGCCTTCCAGGAGGGGGCTTTATGTCACAATTATGTTTAGGTAGTTTCATTTTCATGGACTTAGTTTGTATTCATCTGTTGCCTGTTTTCTTTCAGTTTCCCGCCACTCATCAATTTCCATGGACACTCATTAATTATCACAGCTGTTTGTCACTGTCTTATTATCACTGTGTATTTAAGTTCCCCTATGTGCCCACTCTAGTTGTCAGAAGTCAAATGAAATGAAGTTTCAAGAACTGAGGCTAAACATACCTAAACGTTATTTCTTTCACTTTAACTATCAATAATCAGGATAAAAATAAAAGATTATTAGATTAATTAAAGGTTGATTGATTACATTATGAATCGTGAGAATGGCTTTAGGCATTCTACTGGGGTCCTAAGATGGGACTCATCACTTCACTGGGATCACTTTGCTGGGACTAAACACTTCGCCTGCATGGAGCTTTATGAGAAATTCGTGCTGAAAGCTCGAACACAGAAGAACTGATAGCTGGGTGAACACAACACACCCGACGAACCGCAGAAATATGCTCATGCCCTTTTCTGCATATTCCGGAGGGAGGGTTGATGCAAATGTATTGGTTTAGTGCGGCGTCTAAAACCCAGCTGTAGTCCCAATCGAGTCGTTTTTGTAATTTACTTCCTGATTTTTAAAAGACGATATCTCTGCTTACACTAAACTTTCAGCTCTGCAACTTTGCAGATACTGTTCATGCACCAACAGCAACATTACACACTATTTAAAATAAAAAAAGTGAACTCGCAGTCAACCAGACGATTATTTATTTTGGGAGACAATACTTTATTTATCATGCACTTTCGACTTTGTAGAATATTTACATTCACAAACGCCTATTACACACTGCAGCATGAAAGGGAATATTAAAAAAAAAAAAAAAAAAAAAATGGGGGATTTAATGTACTTAATCTCAATTATTTGTGCTGAAAATTAATTAGGCTAAGTAAATGTGTTTACTGCATTAAAATGTAGATAATCTAAAAATAGAGATATAATTAAAATGGCTGCAAACACAGAGGACAGGGGTTTGATTCACAGGGAGTGCATGAACTAATTGAACATAAAGTTAATAAGCTAACATTTATGCTATTTTAGATAAGCCAAAGTGTCTACCAAATACATACCAATTGCATCAAGCACATTCATAACACTCTTTCTGAAGAGTTATTTTTCTAAAAATCTAACTGGTGAAGATTTTGAAACATTCTCAAAATTGTAATCCCATTCTAAAATCTAACTGAAATGTCAAGTCATATTTTTAGTTATTTTAAATATTTAGTTACCGATAAGCTCAAAAAGGTCCCTGCAGTGTGATTAGAGTGGTAATGGTGATGAACGATTTTGCCTGCTTACAGGATGTGATGTAGCCATTACTTCCTGTCTAAGCAAGCGCTGGTCGGCGAGTAAACATGGCTGCCTCCAGTTGTAGAGGCGTGAGATCGGTTATATGGAAGTATGGGAGCTGCGGGAAGAGTTTATGTGTGTCCCGATCAAAGACGGCTCTGCAGGTGAAGTGCATTCTTATGTTTGTTCCGACATAGAGCTGGTTTGGCGACAAGTTAGTCGTAATTGGTAGCGATCCTGTAGAGAGCAGAATGTCCTTGTGGCTGAATACTGTACATGCGAGTGTTTATTGAGTCTGTAAAAACAAACGTAAAGATCGGCAGTCATTGACTGTGTACTTTTTTTTTTTCCCATTGCAGTGTATATGTATTGAGTTCATAACCGGAATTATTTGAAATATTTATTTGTTGTGTTTACGTGACATTATGTCCATTGCCCGTGCCAGCTAAGTAATACACATGCAATTTTACATGCAAAAATAACGTTTTAGTACTTTTTTTAAATTCCGAATATTTCCTTTATATTTCATATTGATGTTTTGTCATTTCATATGAACGTGATCACCAAGGCTTGTTGTAGCCGTGTTCTTAAAATCACCATGACATCAACTATTTTTTAATTTCTTTTTTATGTAATATTTCTCTGTTTATAATAAACTATTTATCCGTGAACATATCAGCATTTTTTATTAATGTGCCCTCGTAATCTTTTTTTATCAAATTAACTCCCTCTTGTCTTGCTTCTACATCTTCTCTGGTGACGTTTGTAGCGCGAGGGTGGGGCAACCTATGAGATCTCAGCAGTAGCAATCCACAAAGATCCAACAATTCCAATCAATACCCCATGGACAACCTAACATACTTTTGAAAATCTATCGTTAGTTGATTTTGATAAGCGCTCAGTGTCACATTAGTGAAAATGACTGCTTTTTTCCATGAGTTTTACCGTCACACAGGGTTTGTGTCAGATGGACTGTCGTGATTAACTCCGTAAACAATGAAGAATTCAACCAATCAGTTGACAACTTTGAAAATCCTGAAGTGTTTTTGTTGTGTGCCATATATGCATCAGATTCAGCCGTTCAGCCAACAGTCCGACGGCGTTTCATGCTCTCTGTAATAACAGCATTTGACTGAAATTTGTTCTTATGTGTTTTTTCTCTATTAATTCCAGTTGCCGGTCAGACAGATTTGTGTGTCATCCTCTTTGTGGAAGAAGAATCTGGCAGCGGCAGGCCCACAGAAATTCACACAGGAGTTCATCAATAAACAGGTGGAGGAGTTTGAAGTTGGTAAACGTCACTTGGCCAACATGATGGGGGAAGACCCAGAGACATTTACACAGGAGGATATTGATGTGAGTTACTTCACCATGCTATTCTATCCATGTTCAGACTTATTCTGTTCTATTTACTCTGTTGTTAAAAAAATACTCTGATGCCCAAGTTATTTAATACAAATGGAAAAATATCTAAAAACATTTTTTCCACATCATTGAACAATAACATTTCATATTTATGTAAATAACAGTATTGATAAAGTAGTACATCTGATCATGAATCTATGACTTATTTAAAAAAAAACAAAACAAACAAAAAAAACAAATAATGGATAAAGTATATTCATTTCTTAGGGCTCGTTCTCACCGAACGCGTTTTTGCTTTGAAAATTTTTAAATTGGTGGTTAAAGGGAAAAACCACAAGGCATCACGATGAACGCACCACATTTTTAGAACGGCGTGGGATGGGCAACACTGCGAAAGGCGCAAAACACGAGGTCAACGGTCAAAGTCCATCTAGCAGGCGTTTACATAAAAAAAATTATGGAAAATTAGCACAGTGGAATGGAAAAAGGTGTTCTATGTTAACTGCCCCTTCTGCTTCAGCTGTTAAACCAATGTGTGTCATTTGTTCGAAATATTATGTTAGTGGTGAAAATATTTTGCAAAATATAGCCTAGGGTTCCTATGCAGTTTGAAAAAGTATGGAATTTGCTTTGAGTAATTTTCAGCCTGGTCTTCATAAGTATAGAAATAAGAAAGCAGAGTATGAAAAATGTTTGTGTTTTCAGGCCATTGCCCCATCCAGTTTTCCGAAATATAACATTTAGAATTTCTAAAAATACATATATCATACAAGCAGAGCGTTTTCATGGCAAAAGTTTAGTGATTGTCAAACACAAATGAATTCAAGGCGCACATTTTCATTATGCAAAACTGTTTGACTTTACCATAAGTGAGTCTCTTTTGAACTCTTTTGCCACTCATACCATCAGCAGAGCAGACTGATCTCATGAAGTAGCGTGTGTATGACACGCCAATTCGTATTTGCATTTTTGGCGTGCTATCAAGACGCATAATCGCTTTTCAGCGTGTTTATGAACGCCGTTGACTTAACGTTATATAAATATAGGACTTACCCCAACCCCATCCCTAAACCTAACCGTCACTGGGGTTAATGGCATTTATGACTGTTCCCTTACCATCCTAGAGAAAAAAAAGATATGACTTACCTCAACCCCGTCCCTAAACTTAACCGTCACTGGGGTTAATGGCATTTATGACTGGACATTTGACGCGCGTGTTCTGACACGCGGAATGACGCGGACGTTAATGGCGTAGACATACACGCATACACGCGGATACACGCGGATAGCTCAAAATGCGTAGAAATAATATGCCACTTGACTCGAAAGTGGCGTGTATGTTTACGCAAAAGTCATGATGTCATGTTGAGCAGAGAGAGGAGCGAACAATCATCTGAATTAGACTATACTTTGTGGTTGGATGTTGCACGATCACAAAGCAACATTTTCAGCATCAAACTCATGTCAGACTTAAATATTTACAGGTTATAAAGTGTTATAGGTTTCTTCTTATGTAAGCACATGCTACTACTTTGAGAAAACCAGTGAAAAAATGATTATAAAATAAAATAAAAAAATATTCACAGATAATTGTACTAGGCCTATATACCAAATATAATGGTAAAAAAATAATGCTGTATAAGCCATTCATGTTAAATATGGTCTGAAAAATAATTTGGAAGGACTGGGAGGTTTGGAAATTTGACTATGGAAAAGTATGTAATTTTGAAATGTGTAGGAACCCTGCATAGGCTTTACATGATATTTCAAATACTTGCTCTCTGCCTATAATACAGAAACTTAAAAATTAAGACAATGAAGAGTTACATTGATACTTAAGACATGTGTGAATAAATCTCTCTAAAAGTGTGCTATATGTTACAAAATTCACAATTTAGTTTTCTTTTTGGTGGCAGTGCTGCTCTGTCTGCTGTTCTGACTAGAGTTCTCATTTCATTTTCAAAAATTTAGCCCAAATATCCAGGTCCTTGGTTTGCAATTTGTTTCATTGTCTCCCCAATCTTCTAATGTTTACACATTTGTCTAATGACTGATAAAGTAAAATTCTCCCCAGGTTTTAGGTCTAACAAGTAAATTACATCATGAGCAAGTTCTAAATAAAAATATTTCTTAAGATCATATTCTATTCTTTTTTTTTTTTTACCTGCCTGGATTGTCTTTAATAGAATATATGTTGATATTCTAGAACAGTGGCTAACCATTTTGAATTTAAGGCCCCCTTTCCTCCACAATAATATGTAAAGACGTACACTGCGAATTTGGACTCTCAGGAGGTCATGAGCCATTGCACACGTTACGATTCAGTTAACCTGATAATCGTGTCAAAGCAGGTGGTACACGGCACGACTGCACGGTGAGCCGGCGGCAATCGCATGAGCTTTTGCACTAAACAGAGACTGGACCTTTCAATGTTGCTGCTTTAGCTTTGTATATAGAATAGAAAGTCAAGTCAAGTCACTTTTATTTATATAGCGTTTTTTACAATACAGATTGTATCAAAGCAGCTTCACAGTGACAACATGAAAATAATACAGCAAGTTTGCTACAATACAGATTGTATCAAAGCAGCTTCACAGTGACAACATGAAAATAATACAGCAAGTTTGCTTCTAGAAGAAAATTGCGTCTATGTCCACCTTAAGTAAGGCAGATCAATAATGGTTCAATATTAAATGTCCCCAACTATGCAAGCCAAAACGATTGTGCAAATGATTTGGTGAAACTAAGAACTGCACAGCCATTCATTTCAACAAAAACAGCTAGAGTGTGTTTGTGTGTAACTATGTTTTGGGGACAAAAGTGTACCCAGAAGTGACCAAAATGTGACAAACTCCGAAAACCTTCCTTTAGGGATGTCCTCATTTGTAAATCTGATATAAAAATATAATAATTTAAAGGGTTTTTTTTTTAAATGTAAAAATGCAGAAAGTTTTCTTTCATGAGTATGTTAGGAGTAGTGTTATTGTAAGAGAATAGAATGTACATTTTGTACAGTATAAAAACCATTACGACTATGGAATGTCCCCATTTAGATGGCCAAGTAACACTAGAGGCCAGTTATATAAAATCGGCACACTATGGACACAACGCATCAGAGAGGTAATGTGGCCAATCTGGCCATATACTTTCTTAGCAATTTAGTTTATTGCACAAAGTTTGGATTATGAATTTGTATTGGAACATAAGAAAACTAAAAATGTGAAGTCTGATACAATCATTGTGCTACTCCTAAAGCTGAAAGTTACCAACTTTCTGCAGGTGCCACATAGAACTTCTGGGACCCGCTTAAAAATTGGCATACATTTACAAACTGTATTATGTCCGATATTTTATTCTGTGCCAGAAAGAAAAGGCCTTAATTGATTTATCCCACTAATTTGGTCCAATTTCTCGATTCTTAGAATTATTCCCCAATCTCTGTCACCATTAATGAATTGAGTCCTCAGAGTAAGTGTGGCTAAAAGAAGCTGACACGTACCGTCCCTCTGCCAGCTGATCGGTGGGGAAGGGGTGGAAAATGGCTGCGACTGCAGGGCACAGAGCAAGTACAGGATGGGGCGTCTGTGCCTGAGCTGGCACCGCTGTGTGTGCCAAGCGCTTCAGCCGACATGACGTTCCCGTGAATGCGCTGAAGGTGTGAAACAGCTGCACAGCAAGAACTGCCAGGAGGAAGTAATTAATAAAGACTGCAAGCCTCACCTGCTTTCTCCCGCTGTCTTTCGTCTACTCGCACACACATTCCGTTTGCACCCGTCAGGTGGGCTTTGACGTTCACAGACCATGCCACTGGGAAGAAATTTGCTGAGTTTTTGACAATTCCAACTTGAGTCAAAGTTTTAAAGGAGAATGCAATTGAGGCTTAGGAAGTTTTGGAAAACAATGCAAGTTATATGATCGGCCTTTGTTGGGTATTTTTTGGAGCTTGGCAGTGTGACACCTTTAATTTCTATTTTATGAATAAAATCAGCTTGGGCATTCCGCAAAATGTCACATTTTTGTTTCACAGAGAATATTACTGATGTCAAACATAAGTTTGTATAAAGTAGATTATTTTTAAGTGTACTATTCCTTTAACACATGGGTTAATAACAAATAAGGGTGTCCAAAATAAAGGAAAAGGAAATAATATATATGTATGTATGTGTGTGTATATATATATATATATTTAAGAAAACTCTTCATGTTTGTTTCATATGGTTTTGAAACCTTTATACCATTTAAAAATATTAATTAAACTACTTGTTAATATTTGAAAACCTTTTGTTGAACTATAATTGTAGTACATCATTCTATTTATTATGTACACTTCTCTTCAAATGTTTGGAACCTCTAAGATATTTAATTTTAATTTATTTTATGATTATTATTATAATGTCAAATCTCTAATGCTCACCAAGGCTGTATTTATTTGACCAAAAATACAGTAAAAACAGTCCTGTAGTGTCAACCAGTCTCCGTTCCTTGACCTCTGCCCAGAAAAACGTCAAAATAGTTCCAGTTCACATGGCAGCGCGGAAGCGATCATTAATTCTGTATTTTAAATTTAGGCCAGACAAATTGTTGAGGTCAATTTGTAAAGAAAGACTACACGCCTGCGCGCATATATATTCAAACGCGCATACTTATACACTAAACACATAATACGCATGTGCACGCTGTCATCGTTTTCACGAGTTTGCGTATTAAAGCTTGCGCAGAGATAAAATAAATATATTCTCATGCCACCAGGCACTGTTGTGTGGATGAGCATGCCGGAGTGTGTTAGGGGTTTTCTGTTAGAACCAAGCGTGTCGCACAAGCCCTCTTGATCTTTAGGTCATAAACCCCGCCTCAATGGGATGTGAGACCAACTAAACAATTCAATAACACTTCACATATCCTTTTTCCAAAGATAGTTTCTGTCATTTACTTGTCATTACTGTAGTTTCTATCATGGTGATGTAATTACAAGTGTTCGTTTTTTAAAATAAGTTTGTTTTTAGTATAAAAATGGTGCTGTGGCATCATGATTGACAGCTGTGATTGACAGGTTCTCTGTGCGAAGTAATCACTGAAGCACCAGCGGACTTTTTTTTCGTAATGTTGACTATGTGGTTAGTAGTTGTATTTACCTTATTTTAACGAGGTACTGCAATCAGCAGACATCATTGGAGAAGAACGGAGCAGACAGGGGCCACTTAATAAAAGTGCGGGGCGTGTGTTTGCATTTGATTCAGTGAGAATGAGGGCGGGACCTTGATTTCGCGGCTTTATGTCCTGCTCACGACTGTGCATATCTGGTCCCGAAAACGCAAGTGCGCAGACTCAAGTCTCAAGATGTCAGCGTCATATGGGGACACTGACGGCTTCAGTTCTCTCCGATGGAAAAGAGCCAAGGGGCGTCATCCATCTTTTTTTACAGTCTATGGTTTGAACCAAGGGAGAAATCCATCAGCCGGAAGTTGAAGCCTCGCGGGAGCCGCCATTCTAGCAGAACTTCACCTGCTGTTAGCATTCCATTGACTCCCATTCATTTTGGTGTCACTTTGACAGCAAATAACTTTACGTCTGAGGTGTCCAAAGACTCCATTTGTCCATTATGCATTTCTAAAGAAACACGACAGTGTATAAAAGGCTCCATTAACTTGTATCTTAAGTTATGGCCCCGTAGAAGCCGTTTTTCTAAAAAAAATTGGCTAACGATTACTTCATTTTGAATCGACTCCCCGTTGCACAGTACAGAAATTACCGTATAGACAGGAGGAGAAGCTCACAGGCAATCGGAGGGACATGGAGGCATAAAGTCGAGGGAGAAGCCCATAGAGATTAATAAAGTTGATCCTGCTGCTAACTCATGGACAGCTCCTACTCACGCTCCCAGTCTCTGTGAGATTTGGAAGGGAATTATTCAGATTTCACTCGGCAGTTGCTCACGTGACAGGCTCAGTTTGAGCTTGCGCAGTACGTCTGGTTATCAGCTTTTAACGGTCTTCTATTTTCTCCGTTGAAATCAATGGGGCCGCTCTGTCCATTTCTTTTACTGTCTATGGTTAGAACAGTGGCATGTAAGCGGCCCCTAAGTTAATAAATAATGATCTTTGCAATGGTAGTAAATCAATAAAACTAACATTAGCTGGGCAATAACTTTATTCTAAAGCTGCTGTAAAGCCAAAACAATCTCTGTTACTTTAATTTCCTATTATCACTATAAAGCTCCTATGAAACGGTCCATATTGTTAAAAAACTGTATAAATGGGGACTTGACCCCAAACCTTTGAACAGTAATGTATTTTTGAATAAATGAATAGATCAGGATAGATGTCCGAAGACATGGATATCAACAACTATTCAGTGTTTTGCATCACGGCCCTTCCTGACAAGCAGATTTTCATTTAAATGTGTTGCATATAAGGGGCAGCGAGAGGGAACAAATGTCATGTAAAAATTAAATTACACCTTGGTGCAGGAAACCTTGACTAACTACAGGGAGAAAATGATGCTACAAAAAAAGATGGGATGGCAGGATTGTTATGGTATAAACATGTATGCCCTTGTCACCTGAGAAGGTCAGGCACTTTTAGGTTTTTGATGCTATGTTTTCCATGGCACATAAAATGAGTGGTCAGATGTCTCAAAAAAATCTGTTTTGAGGGAGTGCGTGTAGCAAGTTTGCTTTCCCAGATTGGGCTCGTGTGAAGTGTAGGCAGCAGAGGTTTCTAGAACACTATGACGAGGCTAAACCTCCCTGAGGGAGTTGGGCCATATTGCTTTTCAAGGTATGAACAGGTGCTGCCTTCATCTGTCACTGCATCCTGCACCGTTTGTCTGTTCTTCTCTTTGTGTTGCTTTATTCCACTCAGTTTCCCTCACCCTTTGGTTTTGATGGCCCAATACATGGATATCTGTTCTCTTGGAGTGCATCTGCCATCACCTTACTTTATTCTTTCATCTTTTTTGTCTCTTTATCCTGGAAAACAGGGTCAAAGACCCAAAAGGTTGCCATTCTGAATGTCTCATTTGATGCAAATGAAAGTTTTATGCCCCGTTCAATGACATCACTGGAATCTGTTAACCTGTTTGGCGTGAGGTTTAATGTCCCCAACAACATCTGTTAGCAACCACAACTTGTTAGCAACCACGTTTTCAAGACAAATGTAAAAGCTTAAAAAATATGGGGGTAGGAGTGAGGTATTACTGAACCTTATTTCAGGCTTTTAACCAAAATACCTTTCAGAAAAGCCCATTGACAATAGAATGGAACTGGAAGTAATAAAATGCTAACTTGTTTCTGAGTTTTGGCCTACAAAAATATGTCATCCCTGCACCACTCTATAGATATAATAGTTATAATTATATGACATTTGGCATAAAACAAGTGTGTATTCTTATGTTTGTTTGTTTTTTTGTTTGTATAGAGGAGTATTGCATACCTCTTCCCCTCTGGACTTTTTGACAAGCGAGCAAGACCTTTAATGAAGGTGAGATTTGGTCCAACAGTTTTGGATTTTTGTTTTGTTTTTGTGGATAATTTACACAGGCAATATGTTTCTTACGCACCTTTTCTTTTTGTTTTAGCACCCAGAGGAAATATTCCCAAAACAGACAGGTATGGAAGAGCTGTGTTATAATTTTTTGACACCAAATATAAGCATGCTGATATGTAGTAATAATAAGTTACTCCTGCCCTGTTCTCTGTTTTAGCTGTCCAGTGGGATGCAGAAGGACGGCCTTTTCACTTTTTGTTCTACACAGGGAAACAGTCCTACTATTCTCTCATGCATGTGAGTTCCTTCTCTTTATATGTGTATGTTAAATGCTTACATAAAACATGCAAAGCCAAAGGGCCCTATTTTAACAATCTAAGTGCATGGACTGAAGCGCAGGGCGCAAGTGCACTTAGGGTGTGTCCGAATCCACTTTTGCTAGTATAACCCTCTTATTATCTTTGGGGTCTTTTTGACCCACAAATGACTTTTGGTCAATTTTTAAAAAATGTTCTCCTTTTCCAAATGGAATGAAACTTTCTACGACTCTTAACACTGTCTAGATTTACAAAAAAAAAAAAAAAAATGTATCTTTTGGAATGATATCTGTTTTTACGTTAGCATGAAAAAAATGCCAACACTCTTTATCTTTGGGGTCCCTGGAGACCCCGCATAGTGAATATACAAAATCCATCATTAAAATCAGAATCAACGCAGATCACATAGACAGAAATAAAGTGGAACACTTCCAAATATGCAAAGAACATCCACAATGCACACACACACACACACACACACACACACACACACACACACACACACACACACACACACACACACACACACACACTTCAAATACCAACACCTCCAGTAAACAGTAAACACCTCCAGTGCACCACCAGTTATTGTTCCTAATTGTTCACAAAAAAAAAAAAAAAAAAAAAAAAATCCAATCGTTTTTTTTAGGAAATCATTTATTTATTACAACAATTTTTTTACTGCTTTATTTGCTCATTTGTTATTGCTGTTCAGTTCATTGCATTTTTTTTCTCAATATGTAATATAACTGTTTATTTCTGTTAATTTTTTCTTTTACATTTCGTAACTGAAACGTTGATTTAAAATGATTGAATTGTATTAAAAACAGATAATTGAAATAAATTTTCAAATCTGAAGACTCCAACATTTCTCTTTGTAACATCTTGTTCAGGTTTGATTCTAATCATAATGTAACATTATTGAAAAACTTTTGTCAGTACAAAAAATACTTAACCATAACAAAAAGTTGTTTTTTTTGTTTGTTATAATTTTGATTTTATAATATTTAGATATAAATCCAACTGGAAAAACTTGTGAAATATATATAGTTTGGTTAGTCAAATAGCTTATAGTGGAGGTCTATGGCCATCTAGTGGTTAAAGTGATATTTCCATTTCCTCAAAATTCCATCGCACCAACAATGCATCTGAACACACCTCTTTTTCAGGCCAGCACTCCCATGGGCCATTGACTTCCATAGTATATTTTTTTCCTACTATGGAAGTCAATGAGACCAGAAATTGTCTGGTTACTGATATTCTTCTAAATATCAGAAAATCGGCTAAATGGATTTGAAAACGGTAAAACTCAACTGTTTAACTCTGGGGTAGTGGTAAAATGAGCCTATTTTCAAAAAAAAAGTGGAGTATCCCTTTTACGGAGTGAGCAAAGACGAGTATAACCAATGTCCCTCGCATAGATTGATATCTAAAAGTTAAAATTTTTCTTCTTTACACTAACGTTTAGATATTTAAATAGAATAAAAGGCCAATAACAAAGTGAACAGGTAGGTTAGCTGATTACCTTAAAAGTCCATAGAAATTGGTGTCATAATGAAATGTTGACCAAGCTTTGTGGGTGTTGGTGGACTTCATCTATGTTTTGATGATCGTTCTGAATTCGATGATTTTCTCCGCTTTTTGCGTTGATAAAGGAATGCATGAAGCTAGAATAATTTTTTTTTTTTTTTTTTTTTTTTTTTAAAGCTGCGAGTCTGTTCTTTCTTTTGAAATATTGCATGTTGCAGTATTGCTCTGGGGGGCCCAGAGAAGTAGGATAGAAGGAGGGGCACAGACAGAGGGAGGTGATCCCCTAAAAAGGGCCTGGACGGGGTGATGGGGGAACAGCCCTTCTGCAGAAAGAGCAAGGCTTTGTTTGACATTTTTACTCTTAGTCAAGAGTAAATCAAATGAAATGGAATGGTTGTTGTTAAAACAAACTAGTATACATCAGAGATTGGAATGATTAAGCAAAAGCAAGTGGCAGGTTTGGATTTGTAAGAAGAGGAATGAGAGTCAGGAAGATGAGTGTGACGGAGCTCTTTCTCCTTCTTAAATCCCATTTACAACAGGGAGCATCACACACTTCACTAGGCACGCCAGGGCTTTGTGATATTAGGTGTGCTCGCGAGTGTGTATGCGTGCACACGTGCTGTTCTTTGTGTGTAGGTGTGTGTGCACATCAGCCTCAAGGGTTTTACTGCGATGGGAAGAGCCTCCTGCGTTAACCGGCTCTTTGTCACCACGGCTAATTCCTTTTCAAAGTAGTTTGTTTGTTTGTTTGTTTTAGCTTATTTTTCCCTTCTCTACCATTCATCTCTGGACTCGACCTTGGGCTACGACGTCTCACAGTAGCAGTAAGGAGTTTGTGTGTGTGTGTGCGCGAGTTTACTAATGCGCCATTGTCCTCGGTGCGCCCAAGCCCCTCATCCTCCCCTTTGCCCTGCAGTGGCTGGGACCCCTGCTGCTAATTTAAATAGGTATGTCAAATCTCTCTCTCAACCAGCTTCGAATCGCACAGAGGTGCTCTGTGTTCATAAACCCTGCAGTGTGCAGAAAATAATGTACAATTCTCCTTCCTGCAGACAGCAATATTTGTATAGCTTGAGAAAAAGGAAGCCAAACACATTCAAACTCTTCAGATCGTACATAGAGGGTAAATATGGACATTTACCAAGGACACCTATATTCTGTACCTAAATATCAGGAGAATTTACAGCTATCAAAGTAAGCCACTTGCACAAACGATAAAAGTATTCTAGTAGCAGTGGTCATTTATTAAAACACATTAATTGCATGACCATTTTTTATTGCATAAAATTACTAATTTCATGATTAAAGTTCTTAAACAACTAAAATAGGCAACCAAAAGCCTATTTTTTTGGTTTGGGAGGGGATACCTTTTAAATAGGTTGGGAGGTGGGAAGTTTTACCAGGATCTTTACTTGCTTGCCCATGTTTTTTCTGTTCCCATTCACCTATATTTAAATTTTATATATGTTTTGTGTCAAAATAAATAAATCAATATTGAATAAATAAAAATGTTGAATAATAAAATAACTATTTTATTTTAAATTAAATTAATGTAAAAATGTTGTTTATTTATTTTACATTTATTTTAAAATGTAAGAAGTTGCTGCAATGGAAAGTTTAAAAAAAATACTTTATTATTACGGATTTATTAAAGTGATCTAAAGTGACAGTAAAGACTAGGGCAGGATATTGACACAAATTTTGATTAGATTTTGTTTTAGTTCTGTTTTTGATTCAATATCGATTATTTGGGTTATGTATCAGGTACAGTTCAATGCAAATTTAGTAGAAAAATATCTCTGAAACAATGCTGTAATATACAGGGAAACCCACATGACTATAAAATTAAAGCTTAAAATGACCTGATTTGTGTAGGGTATACTTGCATTTAAATTACACATATACACATGTTAATGACAATTATATTTCTACTCATTTCTTGAAATGGCTTTAAACATTTAGATGGTGGGTGACATGGATTTATTCAAACATTAAATATTGAATAACAGATTAAGAACAAAAAAGACAATTACTGATCGCTGTAACTTAGCTGTAACTGTAGCAAAGCGGAAGAGATGATCGGTTTACACGTGCTTGAAATGAAGACGATCTGTCACGACTCACACCACATTAAATAGTACCCAAACTGTATTAATTGTTTGAATTTCTTAATAAAATGGACAACTTTTTAAAGCGGAGGTATCAAAATTAATTAAACCACAAAGCTTATTGTTATTTATTGGCATGGGAGGAATGCTACAATGTTTTGTTCATTCATCACTGTAAAACTACGTAGACAATAAAAGCTCTATATTTGGGATTTAAGAATCGATATCAGTTCATCAAAATGAGAATCTTTAAGTGTTCTTTATAACTTTCTATTCATAAAATAATCCTTGAAAAAAAGTTTCACAGTTTACACAACAATATTAAGAAATTTAATAATGGGCGATTCCACAGTATCGGGCTTACTTCGAGGACAAAAGTCTGCAAAATTCAATCTTCATGCAGAAAGCCATTGTCCTCAGGTTAACATCCTGTGACAACCTGGGATACAGCTGTGTGAAAGGCAGGATAAATCTGGCAATGTTGAACTTGTAAACTTTGATCAAAGTTGAATTTAACGTATGTAACATGGACGGAAAAACAGTGTAAATTCAAGCAGAAAGTGTACTTAATCTAATTCAGTTGATTAAAATTCAGGTTGAATCCAAGTTCATGTTTTGCTTTGTTCCTAATTTGGCATAATTATGAGTCATGCGTTGTGCATTTTTCACAAAACTGCAAGATGACTTCCATGCAGGGAGGGTGGCCATCTAATATGATCTGTTTCATAAACTTAAAGGTGCATTTTTGAGTCTGGTATGTTCATAAATTTAAAGCCAGCAAAATTACTAACAAATACCACAGGTATGTTTTTCAAATTTCTTTGCCAAATGTAGAAGACAGAAGACGACGTGCGCTTGTTCCGTGGCGCAATTCTATTTTAACGGCGCACCAGACGCACTTCACAATCGGTTCACAGCCGAGGAGATCGACGTTCTCGTCAGGGCCGTAAAAGAAAGAGAAGTGACATTGGGGATGGGACAAACCGACCCAAATTAGCTTCGGTTAAACATGCATATAATAACTTGCACTCTAAAAAATGCTGGGTTGTTTTAACCCAACGTTGGGTCAAATATGGACTAACCCAGCAGTTGGGTTAAATTTTTACATTACATTTTTAACCCAACATTTCGGGTTTGTCCATATTTGACCCAACGTTGGGTTAAAACAACCCAGCATTTTTTAGAGTGTGGGTAAATGTGTAAGTGTTGTATGCCTATTTTTCCCATCATCATGGACACAACAATGATTTCCCTCATGTTTATATTTTTATTCTTATAATAATGTATCATTTGCAAAAAGTAAAATGCATCTGTGTAGCTGAGAGAATCATCTACAGTGTATGCGCATTGTTCACTCTCTGTATTATGGCCAAGCAGGCGCGCTTAAGCATTATGAGCAATGCGCAACGCGCCACTGACATTAGACCAGTTTTTTTCTGGTCATTGGCGCAATTGTTTTCTGGAACTGCAAAATAGCACAAGGAATTGTTTGCGCCGACACACGTCTCCTTTTTGCGCCAAGCCGCCCAGGGAGCGCAAGTTCATTTCCTAGTTTACCGACGTGCGTCTGTGGAGGAAAAAACACGCTTTGCGCGCGTGCAAAATAGGAATCAGTGTATAAAGTCATTTGCGCCGGGTGCAAGATAGAGCCCCTAATGTTTAAACTAATGTGTGCCGTCAGAGCGGAAAATCTGCGCGTGTGCCTTACATGCCCAGTTCACTGTTGTTTAACAACCTGCGCTTGACGCCGACAGATTATTCTAATGGCATTTGTGATATTGTGTTAACGCACTATTAACATGTTAACTTGGACAGCCTATACGCTATATACTGACATTCTGACAGAAAATAAAATCATAATTAAAAAAAAGTCATTGATGACGATGTTGACTTTCATGAAAAGCTCATTGATTCAAAATACGCGGAAAACAACGTTCGAAGTTGGATAGCTTCTGTCCAATTTACGAACATGAAGTGCATAATCTGTCAAAATATAATACAACCTCCATTCATGCATGATCTTCATGAACACGACGCTGCTTTCGGTCCGAAACCATGCACTTGATATCGACTTGATCACTCTTTTATCCCTTCTCACCACAATGATCATATTTAATGTTTACTTAAACAAAGTTTACCACGTTCGTAACATTTTAACGTTCGTAACCTTTTGGACAGAATCCACAAACTTACCCACATTCGTCGAAATCCGTGAAATCCTGTTAACTCTTCTGCTCACGCAGAGCGACCGTGACCTAGACAATCTTATTTCTGACAGGTGAACCGTTGAGGCGTTAGGAGATGAAATTAAGCGATGAAATAAAATGTTCGAGCGTTATGATTTTTTGACAGAAAATCTCAGCCCCTGTTTTATCCTGATTTATTAACAATTTATCATGTAGCTACGTACATGACAATTTAGTCCACACAAGATGTTTTTATCGTCTTGTTACTGATAGAATTACATGGAAAATTTATATGTCTGCTTACTTTAAAATCATAGTTTAACGTACGTAACTTCTTTGACGGAAAGTGTAACGAACGTTAATAAATATTTCCATTGCATCGTGGTAGATTAAGGGAATTATAATTTCAGTGTTAGTAGATTTATTTTGTAGAAGACACACCAAAATAAATGTTGAGTGCCAAAATTCAGGATTTTATTACAGCAAATTAAAGAAATGACTTAGGAAAAATTCAGATGCACGTAATGTCCCACACTGACACCTGCAATTTCTGGGGACGGAAATAAAATAAAGTCTCATTACATGATAATGCCAAGGCTTAGTGGGATAAAACTAAATTTATTATTTCTAACATCTATCTTTAACGAAATTATGAACTAAAAATTAAAAAAATGGCAACACCTGGGTATTATTCAATCTATATAGTTCATTCAGCAGCCATATCACCCTGTAGCCCAAGACTGGTTGCCCACTGAAGCTAAGCGGGGCTGAGCCTGGTTAGTACCTGGATGGGAGACCTTCTGAGAAAACCAGGTTGCTGCTGGAAGAGGTGTTAGTGAGGCCAGCAGGGGGTGCTCACCCTGTGGTCTGTGTGGGTCCTAATGCCCCAGTATAGTAATGGGGATACTATACTGTCAAAGAGCACCGTCCTTCGGATGAGACGTTAAACCGAGGTCCTGACTCTCTGTGGTCATTAAAAATCCCAGGATGTCTTTCGAAAGAGTAGGGGTGTAACCCCGGCATCCTGGCCAAATTTGCCCAGTGGCCTCTGTCCATCATGGCCTCCTAATCATCCCCATATATACCAATTGGCTTCATCACTGTCTCCTCTCCACCAGTAGCTGGTGTGTGGTGAGCGTTCTGGCGCACTATGGCAGCCGTCGCATCATCCAGGTGGATGCTGCACATTGGTGGTGGTTGAGGAGATTCCCCTCTCTATGTGAAGCGCTTTGAGTGTCCAGAAAGGCGCTATATAAATGTGATGAATTATTATTATTATTATTATTATTATTATTATTATTATTATTACACCCCTTGTGGACCGATACTGTGGAATCGCCCTAATACGAAATTTTACTTAAACACCAAAGCACCTTATTAAAAATGATAAATGAAGAATTGTGTGACTAAAAACTGGTATAAAATATATTTAAATAGAAAAGTAATTTTAAAGCTGCAGTCCGTAACTTTTGGCACTCTAGTGGTTAATAAACAGAACTGCATGCGTCTTGCGGGAGAACATTGTTGCCGGATCTACTTCTCTCTGTTTATGTCTATGATGAGACAGGTACTGGGCTAACTCCGCAGTGGTACGACCCAAACCAGGCTAAAATAATCCCAATATAAACTTATCCTGAGTTATACCTATAAAATGACAAAAAACACAGTTGTATTGTTGGAAAATGGATTCATGATGTACTCTTTTTTTTACATACGTATATATATGAAGAGTTCAGATGCAAAAGCCTCTAAGTGCCATTTGAAATTTTCTTCTAAAATGATAATTTTTATCAAGCTTGTATATTTAAGTTCAGTAATTTCACTTAAATGGCAATGAAGATTACCTATTAATTTTCATTTAAGTGAAATTACTGAACTTAAATATACAAGCTTGATAAAAATGGTCATTTTAGAAGAAAATTTCAAATAAAAAAGTTCGTTGGTCAGCCATCATGCTACTTTGGTGAGTTTAACTGCGCATTGAATTAACAACAACGTTCAATGCATAGCAGAAAACCAAGTGTTTAAGTTTGCAAAGCATGAAAATATCAGTAAAATATCAATAAGTTTAATATATAGTGACAATTTAGAATCGGACAGTTTTTCTTTCGTTTATCAACTGGCCTAAAAATCCCTCACGCACATCCCGGGCCTAGAGTTCTTAATTTTGAACTTTATAGTCCTGCTTTGCAGTTTAAAAAGCCTGTCACCTTTTCATAGAAGCATTGCCTGTGTGCATGTGCATTAGCTGGACTAGCCTAAAAAAATATTTAATTTTGGCATAATTTAAGATAAAGAATCACCGGGTTTGACACAAAATTGTCTCATAATTTCAGTCATTAGCAATAGCTGTCCATGTGCTTTACCAAGATGGCTGTAGAGTAGACTGACTGGCAATGGCAAAGACGTCCATCTGACACATTTATACTATCTATACCAAAAATGATTCACTAACACAAGCAAGGTCTTAAAACACTGGCTTGTGATGTTAGTACTTCCTGCTTTTAACCGCAGGCCTTCAACTTTGATCTCGTGCTCATTATACTGTATTTTCAACTTAACCTTCAACAAAAAAAAAAAAAAAATCTCATGTGCGCTTTGGGAGGAGCGAGTCTGTACAATTTAACCATGATTTGTTGAACACGAGGAGCCCCGGCCAACCAAAAGGCAACAGTGAAAGTTCATATTAAAAGCTGAGATCGAGGAGCCTCTCTCCCCTCCTAAAGGCATTTGAATTTCTCTGGATTTGTTATGGCGCTGTGATCACGAACGTGTAACGCGCATTCCCCCAGCTTTTTTCCTCCCTCCTCCCTTTCTTTTCTATTACTCCTCCTTTTTTGTGCTGAAAATTGGTTTTTGCCCGATGTTTGCTTTTTTGGCGAGTAGCGGTGGATTATACGCACTCTATCAGGACCGAATTAAACAAACAGCTGTGGGATAATTGAGGGGGAAATGAATTCTCGCACAGGCGTGAGGAAGGTGCCGACGTGAGCTGCATGCCAGCGCCGGGCCCCGTGTCAGACCCCTGCTCCAGCACCACCACGCCTGACGGGCACTCCAGGCTCACGGGCGCGATGCCAATTTAGACAAGTGTGCCCGAGGATGCCATCCTGCTCCGCATGGCAGATTCTCCTGTCAGGAGGACGTGCGAGTGAGTGTGTGTGTGTTAGAAAGGAGAGAGAAAGTGTGGGGGGTTACGGCCCAAGTGCTCCCCAATTCAATTTTCCCTCCACACACACACACACACACACAATTAAATTCAGCCAGAGAGAGCCGTAGAGAGAGATGAGATCTGCCTTCATAATAGAGACTGTGTGTGTATCTGTGTGAGCGTGTGTGTCGGGGGGATTTTCAAATCCCTGCTTTTGCTTCACTGCATCTTTTCTTTTGAGGTATCCCTGAATATGAAGAATACTTCGTCCTTCATTCTTTGTATTCATTGACTTATTAGTCAACAGAGACCACGCTCAGGATTCTTGCATCTTTTTTTGTGTGTGTGTTTTATTTGTGCTATTACAGAAATCACTCTGTAAAACTGACCACTTTCCATTTCTCTTGCCATTCTAGGATCTGTATGAGAAGATTCTGGCCATAGAGAGACATCAGGACAAGATGAGAAAGGAAGGTCTATTTCCGTCAGACACCAAACAAATGTGAGAACTTCCAAGAAAAACGTTCACCTTGATGTGTTTAGCAAAAGCAATTGGACAAAAAAGCCGACAGTATTTGTAACATATAATGCCTGTACAACTAAACCCGAAAAAGGCTAGGGAATTTCCGTTCTTTCCTCAAAATGATGATTTGAATGGCTAAACTGTTTGTTTCCTCTCAGAATGCTGACTGGGAGCAGGTGGCTGTTAAAAGAGGAAATGGAGGAGCATCTGGTTGAGAACATTTCAGATCAAGACGTAAGAACTGATACATTGACCGAATCCTATATAAAGTGTGTATTTCAGGGTGCTGTTGGCAAACTACGTGAATTGTGTTATTTTGTGTAGTACGCACGGTTGATCCAGCTGATGGAGAAGATGTTGTCTATGCCCTACGGCTCTCTGGAGGAGGAGTTCGTGCTGAAGTTCCGCAGAAATCTGGAGGTTCAGTCCAGTAAACAGGAGATTCCTGTGGTACAGTACGACGCGCAGGGAGTCGCTTTCAGCGTCGCTGATGGTACGACGTAATATCCACATCTACACGGGTTTATTTAATCATATTTAATATATGATTAAATATGTTATTCGATTTCGCAAACACCATACAAGCCTTTTTCCCACTCAACTGACCGTCTACTGAGATCTTAACTCTGTAATCAAATGTGTATGACCTGATAATAAGTCTGAATCTGATTATTTACATTTATTCTGCACTTTCACTAGCAATGATAGCCATTTCTATTAGGGAATTTATGAGAATATCGATTTGAAATGCCATTTTGGTGCAATAGTGCATTATATGAGGTCTCCAAATAAATTGAGACGCATGAAAAATGTGTGAGCGTGAAGAGTTTAGGACAAAAAATATATTACTATCGCACAATATTCACGGGACCAACATTAATCAATTAGTATAATATTGTGGTGGGCTGGGTGGCTTCTAAACCATTGTGGATTGAAAGTTTAATATTTAAATATTAAATTGTCATTCAACTCATGTGTATTAGTTTCCAAATCCTTAAATAATTATCAGGTTTTTTTATTTTAAATGGTATTAACGTATTTGTTCATTTTTTAAATTAGCTTTTATTTTTAGATTTTCAGATTATGTCTTTTAATACTTCAGCGTAAACTTTTTCAGTTAATTGCTGCTAACTCTGTTAATATTAATATTTTATATTTTGTGTTTTATTTCAGCTTTATTTCAAATGTGTTCAGATTCATTGTCTGGTTTGACATCATTGTTTCTGTGTGTGTATTGTGACTGTAGGATTATACTATTTTAGTATCAATGAGACACTATAATAGTTTTTATTAATATTTTAATATTTTATATAATATATATATATAATATTTTAATAATATTTTTAAAGTTTTGTTTTTATATTGTCCATTTTTTGTTAGCTTAATTATTAATTTTAAGTCATTTTACATTTTTGTCATTTTTAGTAGTTGTCTATGTAGAGTTATTCATTTTTAATTTCAGTTTTAGTTGTTATTTTAGTACATCAAGTTAAACTAAATTAAAATAAGAAATGTTGCCTTGGCAAATAGCTGAAGTAAATTTTAAAAAAGGTTTTTAGATTGTATTTAACAAGTTAACATTTATTTTATTTCATGTAACAGTTTTTTTTCTTTAGTTTAACTAATAAAAATGAGATTTGAGAGCTACACCAGAGCTGTTGATTCTTATCTGTTCCTCACAACATGAGCGACAGTAAATGACACAATTTTCTTTTTTGGAAGAGCTATTCCTTCAAGTCTTGTGATCCTGTGAGTAAAATCAAAGAGATAAAGAATTTCTATTCTGCAAGGTTTCCACTTGTCTCAGTTGATTCTCGCATAAAACTCTCTCCGTTTCTTCTGTACGTACTCACTTAATTCCCACTTCACTCTAGTTAAGTCTCTCTCTCTCCTTCCCACAGGCAGAAGGAAGTCAGCCAAAGCCAGCATCACCCTCAGAGACAGCGGCTCTGGGAACGTCACAATCAACAGCAAGAACTACCTCCTCTACTTTCCTGTACTACAAGACAGGTGTGTGTGCCTCAGTTATGCATCGCATCTTTATGAAAAGATCCTTTTAGCATATCAAGAGCTTGAATATTTGTTTTTACTCTAGTTAGTATGCCATAAATGAAACCCGCACCAAAAATGCTCAAATCCAGCATTTGCGGTCCAGGGTGCGTGGTGAGTGTGTTGAGGTTTTTTTTTTAATGTGGTTGAAAAGTTAATTACACAGATGAGTGAGCCGGAGACCGGCTGCCCGCCCTTATCACTCCGTCCGCTTCACACAGACCTAATTGGAGCAGGAGGGGAGTGTTGCTCTGTGTCAGCACTGTGGGCCGTCCTGCGGGCGAGCGCACACACTTGCGCCGCGCCCTCTCAACAGTTCTTACGGTGGCAGGATTATCGCTTTGTCTAAATATGAGGATACAGTCCTCAATGGGGGATTAGCAGGAGTGTCATTCATACAGATGTCGAAAGCTTGAGTAGTCCAGTGGAGAGAAACGTTCTTAATTCTGCTGTACTCGTTTCTTTCTCTCAGGGAGCAGCTGATGTTTCCTCTGCACTTTGTGGGCATGCTGGGCCGGTTTGACATCGAGGGCCGTGTAGAGGGCAGTGGGCACTCTGCTCAGGCTGGAGCGCTACGATTGGCCATCTCACGGGCGCTGCTCAGCTTTGTGTCTGAGGGACAAGTGGAAAAGATGAGGCAAGGTATGTGATGAGAAGCCCATAACATCACCGTGTGGTAAACCATAGAAAAGGGCAGAATATATTTTAATAATTAGTAGTGTAAAAAGGGCCACGAAATCGATCCAAATCGCGGGGTACGATTCGTGGTGAAGGCTTCAAGCATGTTCCGTCTTTTCCATGGCAAAGTATTTTTAGTTAAATGCAACACATTTAATCTTACGTATTAACTCGTTTCATCTGACTCCATAAAATGAAAAGGGTTTATCAATAAAATCTGCGCATCATTTAATATGTTAATGCTTGACTATTCCTTTTAACTCTAATGAAAATAAAGTCAAAGTCTGTTAGAATAGCCAAATGTAACAATTTATTATGTCAGGTAAATGTATCATTGGAATTCCACAAGATAATCAATGCAAATCATCAAATGTTTCAAAGAACAAAGAACTTTACCCAACATATTACATGAGCTGAGAAGACAACATCATGGGCTGATCTGAATACAGAATGGCAGCCACGAACTCTAGTTACATCTCCCTTTATAATCAGACCTCACCTGATATGTAAATCACCAGGATACAGTGGAAAGTTACTGAATCCCCCTACCATGTTTATTGGGGACAGACCATTTGTTTGGTTGTAAGTTGCACTCAGACAAAAGGCCAGAAGGTGTGAAGTCAAAGCCACCTCCTTCTTTGTGTGCAAGATATTTCTATACTCTTAAAACCCTTATTACCTTTTCTTTTATTACTTTGGGAATGAGACATTATTACCAGTCACCCTGAGACCATCAAAATGATTCCAAACACTCCTAAAAGATTATCACATTCACATTAAGAACCATATTCTTGTGAGTTTTCAGTGTCATTGACTGAAAAGAGGGGGAGAGAGGGATGTAGTTCAGAGGAAAGGGGGTAGGGTGTCGTTGTAAATTCACAAGCAATGCCATTTGTCTTCAGAGGGCATTGGAACCAGTTTTCAAGTCTTACAGTAGTAATATTAGTCATTATTTGGGGGTCTTACCATATTGCTTTTTCGAGTTATATATTTATATATATATATATATACACTCACCGGCCACTTTATTAGGTACCTCATGCTAGTAACGGGTTGGACCCCCTTTTGCCTTCAGAACTGCCTCAATTCTTCGTGGCATAGATTCAACAAGGTGCTGGAAGCATTCCTCAGGGAGTTTGGTCCATATTGACATGATGGCATCACACAGTTGCCGCAGATATGTCGGCTGCACATCCATGATGCAAATCTCCAATCAAAGATGCTCTATTGGATTGAGATCTGGTGACTGTGGAGGCCATTTGAGTACAGCGAACTCATTGTCATGTTCAAGAAACCAGTCTGAGATGATTCCAGCTTTATGACATGGCGCATTATCCTGCTGAAAGTAGCCATCAGAAGTTGGGTACATTGTGGTCATAAAGGGATGGACATGGTCAGCAACAATACTCAGGTAGGCTGTGGCGTTGCAACGATGCTCAATTGGTACCAAGGGGCCCAAAGAGTGCCAAGAAAATATTCCCCACACCATGACACCACCACCACCAGCCTGAACCGTTGATACAAGGCAGGATGGATCCATGCTTTCATGTTGTAGTCGCCAAATTCTGACCCTACCATCCGAATGTCGCAGCAGAAATCGAGACTCATCAGACCAGGCAACGTTTTTCCAATCTTCTATTGTCCAATTTCGATGAGCTTGTGCAAATTGTAGCCTCAGTTTCCTGTTCTTAGCTGAAAGGAGTGGCACCCGGTGTGGTCTTCTGCTGCTGTAGCCCATCTGCCTCAAAGTTCGACGTACTGTGCGTTCAGAGATGCTCTTCTGCCCACCTTGGTTGTAACGGGTCTGGCCATTCTCCTCTGACCTCTGGCATCAACAAGGCATTTCCGCCCACAGAACTGCCGCTCACTGGATGTTTTTTCTTTTTCGGACCATTCTCTGTAAACCTTAGAGATGGTTGTGCGTGGAAATCCCAGTAGATTAGCAGTTTCTGAAATACTCAGACCAGCCCTTCTGGCACCAACAATCATGCCACGTTCAAAGTCACTCAAATCACCTTTCTTCCCCATACTGATGCTCGGTTTGAACTGCAGGAGATTGTCTTGACCATGTCTACATGCCTAAATGCACTGAGTTGCCGCCATGTGATTGGCTGCTTAAGAGTGCCAAGAAAATATTCCCCACACCATGACACCACCACCACCAGCCTGAACCATTGATACAAGGCAGGATGGATCCATGCTTTCATGTTGTAGTCGCCAAATTCTGACCCTACCATCCGAATGTCGCAGCAGAAATCGAGACTCATCAAACCAGGCAACGTTTTTCCAATCTTCTATTGTCCAATTTCGATGAGCTTGTGCAAATTGTAGCCTCAGTTTCCTGTTCTTAGCTGAAAGGAGTGGCACCCGGTGTGGTCTTCTGCTGCTGTAGCCCATCTGCCTCAAAGTTCGACGTACTGTGCGTTCAGAGATGCTCTTCTGCCCACCTTGGTTGCAACGGGTGGTTATTTGAGTCACTGTTGCCCTTCTATCAGCTCGAACCAGTCTGGCCATTCTCCTCTGACCTCTGGCATCAACAAGGCATTTCCGCCCACAGAACTGCCGCTCACTGGATGTTTTTTTCTTTTTCGGACCATTCTCTGTAAACCCTAGAGATGGTTGTGCGTGGAAATCCCAGTAGATTAGCAGTTTCTGAAATACTCAGACCAGCCCTTCTGGCACCAACAATCATGCCACGTTCAAAGTCACTCAAATCACCTTTCTTCCCCATACTGATGCTCGGTTTGAACTGCAGGAGATTGTCTTGACCATGTATACATGCCTAAATGCACTGAGTTGCCGCCATGTGATTGGCTGCTTAGATATATATATATATATATATATATATATATATATATATATATATATATATTTTTTTTTTTTTTTATTAAGTGAAGTTTAATATTAATGACATTGGCAGGGATAGGTCACTCAAAATAAAATAAAAATTGTCATTACTTACCCTCAAGTTGTTCAAAACCTATGGAAGCTTGTTTCCGCCATAGAATGAAAAATATAAAAAGTAATTGCAACTTTTTATCTCACAATTCTGACTTTTTTTCCTCACAATTGCGAGTTTATTTATTTTTATTTCTATTTGCGAGGTGGAAAGTCAGAATTGCAAGACATAAAGTCAGAATTGCATGATATAAAGTCAGAATTGCGATTTATAAAGTCAGAATTGGGAGTTATAAAGTCAAAGTCAGAATTGCGAGTTATAAAGTCAGAATTGCGAGATATAAAGTCGCAATTGTGTATTTTAAAGTCAGAAATTGCAAGATATAAAGTCGCAATTGTGTATTTTAAAGTCAGAATTGCGAGTTATAAAGTCGCAATTGCGTGATATAAAGTCAGAAATGCATGATATAAAGTCAGAATTGTGAGATATAATGTCAGAATTGTGAGATTTAAACTAGTTATTTTCCCCTTAGAATCGGCCTGATGTATCGCAATTGCGAGTTTATATCTCACAATTCTGAGAAAAGATGTCAGAATTTCGACATATAAACTCGCAATTATGTGTTATAAAGTCAGAATTGCGAGATGTATACTCGCAATTGTGAGAAAAAAAAGTCAGAATTGTGAGATAAAAAGTCACAGTTCTGTCTTTTATTCTCAGAATTGCGACTTTATATCACCCAATTCTGATTTTATTTCTCGCAATTCTGACTTTATATCACCCAATTCTGACTTTATAACTCGCAATTGCGACTTTTTATCATGCAATTCTGACTTTATTTTTCGGAAACAAGCTTCCATAAAAACCTGTAAGATACAACAGAAGATATTTTAAAGAGTTTTGATAATCAAACAGTTGATGGTAGGCATCCGTTGTAGGAAAAAATATTATGGAAGTCAATGGCTGCCGTCAACTGTTACCGACATTCTTCATTTTTGTTTAACAGAAGAAAGAAACTAATACAGGTTTGGAACAATGTGAAAGTGAGCAAATTATGACAGAATATTTATTATTTTTGGGACCTATCCCTTTAACTGCACTTGCTCTGCAATGCCTAAAGCACAGGTCCAATATTTTGACAGGTTTCCGATTGTGAAAAATAATAATTTGCCATCTTTACATCTAATATCTCTTTTCTCTGGTAGTCATGTCACAGATGCTGTCAGTAGACTTGAAGTAGTAGAAAACGTAGACATCCCCTGTTTTCTTTGATTACCCAAACAGCTGGCCTGCTTACCGCTGATCCCAGGATCAAGGAGAGGAAGAAACCAGGGCAGGAAGGAGCTCGGAGAAAATTCACATGGAAAAAGCGCTGAACAGGAAAGGGGCAAGGCAGGACTGGACACCTGAGAGATCGAGGACACAACTTCTCTCTTTCACTGGATTATTGGATTTTTCCTTGGACAAATATACCCTGCTGATCACAGATTTAAACCAGCCATATCGCTTTCTTTAGTTAAAATTAACAAAACGGATCGCTGTTGGACATCTGTGAGCTGAAAGGAAACCTTTCTGTTGCTGACATTTAATTGTTCTTTTCTGTGTGTTGTGTAAATTAATGTTGGTAATATGAACCTGTTTCAATAAACTATTTTTTTCTTATGTGAATATTTCCAGGTTATTTATTTATTTATTTTTTTCAAAAATAAACCCAGCTTGCCATACATGACATTGAGAGATTACCAATGCTTCTAATTACCACAAGAGGGCAGCCAAAATCTGCTTTTAATTCACTTTTGACAGGGTCGTTAAAGTATGATATAATAACTAAAAAATACAAGGGTTTTAGAGGCTTTTTCACCATTCTTATTGACCCATCATTTCGCTCTGTTTGTAGGGGTAGAGATGGGATTAGTAATATGTTTTCTGACAGGAATGTTGTTCAAAATGCTGATCAGGAACGTATCTGTATTGGCAAAATCGTGTTGAATGGTTAACGTCCAAAATATTTGTACAGTTCGGTCTCACTGACAGGGCAGGAGTACGCAATAGGTTCATATCGCTGTGTTATTGTTAGTGAACTATGTGCTGCTCTCAGGGCAGGAGTAGCTACTCAATAGGTTCAAATCGCTGTGTTATTGTTAGTGAACTAGGATCAATGCGATATTTGACAGCCTTTCAAGCACACATCATGTCGATTGTGTTGAAGCATTTTGTTGACCACAGCTCCTGTGAAACAACCATCTTTGATGATTTTGAATGACACATAAGCTTTGCAGGAATTAGCTCTTGTCATTGTTGGTTCTCCTTTGCTTTTCCCACTTGCTTTAGTTGATCTTTCACATGCAAAGTAGAAGTAGTCATTATGAGTAGACGTGGGGAAACTTAATTTTTCGCCAAAAAATAAAAAAAAACATAAGGGGTAACACTGTCGTTTTTTCTGGACAAAATTTTGAGTTTCGATATCTCAGCTCTGGAAGGGTCTACAGCCTCCATTTTTGCACTCAGGTCTAAGTGCCATGGCCCTCTATCAGAATCCAGAGTTTTGAGAAGATTGGGGAAACTTAATTTTTCGCCAAAAAAAAAACAAAAAAAAAACGTAAGGGGTAAGTAACACTGTCGTTTTTTTTTTTCTGGTCAATATTTTGAGTTTCGATATCTCAGCTCTGGAAGGGTCTAGAGCCTCCATTTTTGCACTCAGGTCTAAGTGTCATGGCCCTCTATCAGAATCCAGAGTTTTGAGAAGATTGGGGAAACTTAATTTTTCGCAAAAAAAAATAAAAAAACATAAGGGGTAACACTGTTGTTGTTTTTTTTCTGGTCAAAATTTTGAGTTTTGATTCCTCAGCTCTGGAAGGGTATAGAGCCTCCATTTTTGCACTCAGGTCTAAGTGCCATGGCCTTCTATCAGAATCCAGAGTTTTGAGAAGATTGGGGAAACTTAATTTTTCGCCAAAAAAAAAAAAAAAAAAAAAAAAAAACGTAAGGGGTAAGTAACACTGTCGTTTTTTTTTTTTCTGGTCAATATTTTGAGTTTCGATATCTCAGCTCTGGAAGGGTCTAGAGCCTCCATTTTTGCACTCAGGTCTAAGTGTCATGGCCCTCTATCAGAATCCAGAGTTTTGAGAAGATTGGGGAAACTTAATTTTTCGCCAAAAAAAAAAAAAACATAAGGAGTAACACTGTTGTTTTTTTTTTCTGGTCAAAATTTTGAGTTTTGATTTCTCAAATCTGGAAGGGTCTAGAGCCTCCATTTTTGCACTCAGGTCTAAGTGTCATGGCCCTCTATCAGAATCCAGAGTTTTGAGAAGATTGGGGAAACTTAATTTTTCGCCAAAAAATAAAAAAAACATAAGGGGTAACACTGTCGTTTTTTTTTTCTAGACAAAATTTTGAGTTTCGATATCTCAGCTCTGGAAGGGTCTAGAGCCTTCATTTTTGCACTCAGGTCTAAGTGTCATGGCCCTCTATCAGAATCCAGAGTTTTGAGAAGATTGGGGAAACTTAATTTTTCGCCAAAAAAATAAAAAAACGTAAGGGGTAAGTAACACTGTCGTTTTTTTTTCTGGTCAAAATTTTGAGTTTCGATTTCTCAGCTCTGGAAGGGTCTAGAGCCTCCATTTTTGCACTCAGGTCTAAGTGTCATGGCCCTCTATCAGAATCCAGAGTTTTGAGAAGATTGGGGAAACTTAATTTTTCGCCAAAAAAAAAAAAACAAAAACGTAAGGGGTAAGTAACACTGTCGTTTTTTTTTTTCTGGTCAAAATTTTGAGTTTTGATTCCTCAGCTCTGGAAGGGTATAGAGCCTCCATTTTTGCACTCAGGTCTAAGTGTCATGGCCCTCTATCAGAATCCAGAGTTTTGAGAAGATTGGGGAAACTTAATTTTTCGCCAAAAAAAATAAAAAAAAAACATAAGGGGTAACACTGTTGTTTTTTCTGTTCAAAATTTTGAGTTTTGATATCTCAGCTCTGGAAGGGTCTAGAGCCTCAATTTTTGCACTCAGGTCTAAGTGTCATGGCCCTCTATCAGAATCCAGAGTTTTGAGAAGATTGGGGAAACTTAATTTTTCGCCAAAAAATTAAAAAAAAACACATAAAGGGTAACACTGTGGTTTTTTTTTTTCTGTTCAAAATTTTGAGTTTTGATATCTCAGCTCTGGAAGGGTCTAGAGCCTCCATTTTTGCACTCAGGTCTAAGTGTCATGGCCCTCTATCAGAATCCAGAGTTTTGAGAAGATTGAGGAAACTTCATTTTTTGCCAAAAAATAAAAAAACATAAGGGGTAACACTGTTGTTTTTTTCTGGTCAAAATTTTGAGTTTCGATATCTCAGCTCTGGAAGGGTCTAGAGCCTCCATTTTTGCACTCAGGGCCAAGTGTCATGGCCCTCTATCAGAATCCAGAGTTTTGAGAAGATTGGGGAAACTTAATTTTTCGCCAAAAAAATAAAAAAAACATAAGGGTAACACTGTCGTTTTTTTTTTTTTTTTTTTTTTTTTTTTCTTGGACAAAATTTTGAGTTTCGATCTCTCAGCTCTGGAAGGGTCTAGAGCCTCCATTTTTGCACTCAGGTCTAAGTGTCATGGCCCTCTATCAGAATCCAGAGTTTTGAGAAGATTGGGGACACTTAATTTTTCGCCAAAAAAATAAAAAAAACATAAGGGGTAACACTGTTGTTGTTTTTTTCTGGTCAAAATTTTGAGTTTTGATTTCTCAGCTCTGGAAGGGTCTAGAGCCTCCATTTTTGCACTCAGGTCTAAGTGTTATGGCCCTCTATCAGAATCCAGAGTTTTGAGAAGATTGGGCAAACTTAATTTTTCGCCAAAATATAAAAAAAAACATAAGGGGTAACACTGTCGTTTTTTTTCTGGACAAAATTTTGAGTTTCGATATCTCAGCTCTGGAAGAGTCTAGAGCCTCCATTTTTGCACTCAGGTCTAAGTGGCATGGCCCTCTATCAGAATCCAGAGTTTTGAGAAGATCGGGGAAACTTAATTTTTCGCCAAAAAAAATAAATAAATAAAAAACATAAGGGGTAACACTGTTGTTTTTTTTCTGGTCAAAATTTTGAGTTTCAATATCTCTGCTCTGGAAGGGTCTAGAGCCTCCATTTTTGCACTCAGGGCCAAGTGTCATGGCCCTCTATCAGAATCCAGAGTTTTGAGAAGATTGGGGAAACTTAATTTTTCGCCAAAAAAAATAAAAAAACATAAGGGTAAAGCTGTCGTTTTTTTTTTCTGGACAAAATTTTGAGTTTCGATATCTCAGCTCTGGAAGGGTCTACAGCCTCCATTTTTGCACTCAGGTCTAAGTGTCATGGCCCTCTATCAGAATCCAGAGTTTTGGGAAGATTGGGGAAACTTAATTTTTCGCCAAAAAAAACAAAAACAAGGAGTAACACTGTTGTTGTTTTTTTTTTTTTTGGTCAAAATTTTGAGTTTTGCGTTCTCAGCTCTGGGTCTAGAGCCTCGATTTTTGCACTCAGGTCTAAGTGTCATGGCCCTCTATCAGAATCCAGAGTTTTGAGAAGATTGGGGAAACTTAATTTTTCTCCAAAAAATAAAAAAACATAAAGGGTAACACTGTTGTTTTTTTTTTTCTGGTCAAAATTTTGAGTTTCGACATCTCAGCTCTGGAAGGGTCTAGAGCCTCCATTTTTGCACTCAGGTCTAAGTGCCATGGCCCTCTATCAGAAGCCAGAGTTTTGAGAAGATTGGGGAAACTTAATTTTTAGCCAAAAAAATAAAAAAAAAACATAAGGGGTAACACTGTTGTTGTTTTTTTTTTTCTGGTTAAAATTTTGAGTTTCGACATCTCAGCTCTGGAAGGGTCTAGAGCCTCCATTTTTGCACTCAGGTCTAAGTTTCATGGCCCTCTATCAGAATCCAGAGTTTTGAGAAGATTGGGGAAACTTAATTTTTCGCCAAAATATAAAAAAAACATAAGGGGTAACACTGTCAGTTTTTTTTTTTTTCTGGACAAAATTTTGAGTTTCGATTTCTCAGCTCTGGAAGGGTCTAGAGCCTCCATTTTTGCACTCAGGTCTAAGTGTCATGGCCCTCTATCAGAATCCAGAGTTTTGAGAAGATTGGGGAAACTTAATTTTTCGCCAAAAAAATAAAAAAAAAAACATAAGGGGTAACACTGTGTTTTTTTTTTCTGGACAAAATTTTGAGTTTCGATATCTCAGCTCTGGAAGGCTCTAGAGCCTCCATTTTTGCACTCAGGTCTAAGTGTCATGGCACTCTATCAGAATCCAGAGTTTTGAGAAGATTGGGGAAACTTAATTTTTCGCCAAAAAAAAAAAAAAAAAAACATAAGGGGTAACACTGTCTTTTTTTTTTTTTCTGGACAAAATTTTGAGTTTCGATATCTCAGCTCTGGAAGGGTCTAGAGCCTTAATTTTTGCACTCAGGTCTAAGTGTCATGGCCCTCTATCAGAACCCAGAGTTTTGAGAAGATTGGGGAAACTTAATTTTTCGCAAAAAAAAAAAAAAAAAAAAACATAAGGGGTAACACGGTCTTTTTTTTTTTTTCTGGACAAAATTTTGAGTTTCGATCTCTCAGCTCTGGAAGGGTCTAGAGCCTCCATTTTTGCACTCAGGTCTAAGTGTCATGGCCCTCTATCAGAATCCAGAGTTTTGAGAAGATTGGAGAAACTTAATTTTTCACCCCTCGAAAAAAAACATAAGGGGTAACACTGTCATTTTTTTTTCTGGTCAAAATTTTGAGTTTCAATATCTCAGCTAAGGAAGGGTCTACAGCCTCAATTTTTGCACCCGGGTCCATGTCTCGTGGCCCTCTATCAGAATCCAGAGTTTTGAGAAGATTGGAGAAATTGACAGTGTTACCCCTTATGTTTTTTTTCGGGGGGTGAAAAATTAAGTTTCTCCAATCTTCTCAAAAATCTGGATTCTGATAGAGGGCCACGAGACATGGACCTGGGTGCAAAAGTTGAGGCTGTAGACCCTTCCAGAGCTGAGATATTGAAACTCAAAATTTTGACCAGAAAAAAAAAATGACAGTGTTACCCCTTATGTTTTTTTTTTCGGGGGGTGAAAAATTAAGTTTCTCCAATCTTCTCAAAACTCTGGATTCTGATAGAGGGCCACGAGACATGGACCTGGGTGCAAAAATTGAGGCTGTAGACCCTTCCTTAGCTGAGATATTGAAACTCAAAATTTTGACCAGAAAAAAAAAATGACAGTGTTACCCCTTATGTTTTTTTTCGAGGGGTGAAAAATTAAGTTTCTCCAATCTTCTCAAAACTCTGGATTCTGATAGAGGGCCACGAGACATGGACCTGGGTGCAAAAAATGAGGCTGTAGACCCTTCCAGAGCTGAGATATTGAAACTCAAAATTTTGACCAGAAAAAAAAAATGACAGTGTTACCCCTTATGTTTTTTTTTCGGGGGGTGAAAAATTAAGTTTCTCCAATCTTCTCAAAACTCTGGATTCTGATAGAGGGCCACGAGACATGGACCCGGGTGCAATAATTGAGGCTGTAGACCCTTCCAGAGCTGAGATATTGAAACTCAAAATTTTGACCAGAAAAAAAATGACAGTGTTACCCCTTATGTTTTTTTTTTCGGGGGGTGAAAAATTAAGTTTCTCCAATCTTCTCAAAACTCTGGATTCTGATAGAGGGCCACGAGACATGAACCCGGGTGCAAAAATTGAGGCTGTAGACCCTTCCAGAGCTGAGATATTGAAACTCAAAATTTTGACCAGAAAAAAAAAATGACAGTGTTACCCCTTATGTTTTTTTTTCGAGGGGTGAAAAATTAAGTTTCTCCAATCTTTTCAAAACTCTGGATTCTGATAGAGGGCCACGAGACATGGACCTGGGTGCAAAAATTGAGGCTGTAGACCCTTCCAGAGCTGAGATATTGAAACTCAAAATTTTGACCAGAAAAAAAAAAAATGACAGTGTTACCCCTTATGTTTTTATTCGGGGGTGAAAAATTAAGTTTCTCCAATCTTCTCAAAACTCTGGATTCTGATAGAGGGCCACGAGACATGGACCCGGGTCCAAAAATTGAGGCTGTAGACCCTTCCAGAGCTGAGATATTGAAACTCAAAATTTTGACCAGAAAAAAAAAATGACAGTGTTACCCCTTATGTTTTTTTTCGGGGGGTGAAAAATTAAGTTTCTCCAATCTTCTCAAAACTCTGGATTCTGATAGAGGGCCACGAGACATGGACCTGGGTGCAAAAATTGAGGTGTAGACCATTCCAGAGCTGAGATATTGAAACTCAAAATTTTGACCAGAAAAAAAAAAAATGACAGTGTTACCCCTTATGTTTTTTTACGGGGGGTGAAAAATTAAGTTTCTCCAATCTTCGCAAAACTCTGGATTCTGATAGAGGGCCACGAGACATGGACCTGGGTGCAAAAATTGAGGCTGTAGACCCTTCCAGAGCTGAGATATTGAAACTCAAAATTTTGACCAGAAAAAAAAAATGACAGTGTTACCCCTTATGTTTTTTTTCGGGGGGTGAAAAATTAAGTTTCTCCAATCTTCTCAAAACTCTGGATTCTGATAGAGGGCCACGAGACATGGACCCGGGTGCAAAAATTGAGGCTGTAGACCCTTCCAGAGCTGAGATATTGAAACTCAAAATTTTGACCAGAAAAAAAAATGACAGTGTTACCCCTTATGTTTTTTTCGGGGGGTGAAAAATTAAGTTTCTCCAATCTTCTCAAAACTCTGGATTCTGATAGAGGGCCACGAGACATGGACCCGGGTGCAAAAATTGAGGCTTCCAGAGCTGAGATATTGAAACTCAAAATTTTGACTAGAAAAAAAAAATGACAGTGTTACCCCTTATGTTTTTTTTCGGGGGGTGAAAAATTAAGTTTCTCCAATGTTCTCAAAACTCTGGATTCTGATAGAGGGCCACGAGACATGGAACCGGGTGCAAAAATTGAGGCAGTAGACCCTTCCAGAGCTGAGATATTGAAACTCAAAATTTTGACCAGAAAAAAAAAAATGACAGTGTTACCCCTTATGTTTTTTTTCGGGGGGTGAAAAATTAAGTTTCTCCAATCTTCTCAAAACTCTGGATTCTGATAGAGGGCCACGAGACATGGACCCGGGTGCAAAAATTGAGGCTGTAGACCTTTCCAGAGCTGAGATATTGAAACTCAAAATTTTGACCAGAAAAAAAAATGACAGTGTTACCCCTCATGTTTTTTTCGGGGGGTGAAAAATTAAGTTTCTCCAATCTTCTCAAAACTCTGGATTCTGATAGAGGGCCACGAGACATGGACCCGGGTGCAAAAATTGAGGCTTCCAGAGCTGAGATATTGAAACTCAAAATTTTGACCAGAAAAAAAAAATGACAGTGTTACCCCTTATGTTTTTTTTTTCGGGGGGTGAAAAATTAAGTTTCTCCAATCTTCTCAAAACTCTGGATTCTGATAGAGGGCCACGAGACATGGGCCTGGGTGCAAAAATTGAGGCTGTAGACCCTTCCAGAGCTGAGATATTGAAACTCAAAATTTTGACCAGAAAAAAAATGACAGTGTTACCCCTTATGTTTTATTTCGGGGGGTGAAAAATTAAGTTTCTCCAATCTTCTCAAAACTCTGGATTCTGATAGAGGGCCACGAGACATGGACCCGGGTGCAAAAATTGAGGCTGTAGACCCTTCCAGAGCTGAGATATTGAAACTCAAAATTTTGACCAGAAAAAAAAAATGACAGTGTTACCCCTTATGTTTTTTTTTCGGGGGGTGAAAATTTAAGTTTCTCCAATCTTCTCAAAACTCTGGATTCTGATAGAGGGCCACGAGTCATGGACCCGGGTGCAAAAATTGAGGCTGTAGACCCTTCCAGAGCTGAGATATTGAAACTCAAAATTTTGACCAGAAAAAAAAAAATGACAGTGTTACCCCTTATGTTTTTTTTTTTTCGGGGGGTGAAAAATTAAGTTTCTCCAATCTTCTCAAAACTCTGGATTCTGATAGAGGGCCACGAGACATGGACCCGGGTGCAAAAATTGAGGCTGTAGACCTTTCCAGAGCTGAGATATTGAAACTCAAAATTTTGACCAGAAAAACAAATGTCAGTGTTACCCCTTATGTTTTTTTTCGGGGGGTGAAAAATTAAGTTTCTCCAATCTTCTCAAAACTCTGGATTCTGATAGAGGGCCACGAGACATGGACCCGGGTGCAAAAATTGAGGCTGTAGACCCTTCCAGAGCTGAGATATTGAAACTCAAAATTTTGACCAGAAAAAAAAAATGACAGTGTGTTTTTTTCCCTTATGTTTTTTTTTCGGGGGGTGAAAAATTAAGTTTCTCCAATCTTCTCAAAACTCTGGATTCTGATAGAGGGCCACGAGACATGGACCCGGGTGCAAAAATTGAGGCTGTAGACCCTTCCAGAGCTGAGATATTGAAACTCAAAATTTTGACCAGAAAAAAAAATGACAGTGTTACCCCTTATGTTTTTTTTTTTCGGGGGTTGAAAAATTAAGTTTCTCCAATCTTCTCAAAACTCTGGATTCTGATTGAGGGCCACGAGACATGGACCCGGGTGCAAAAATTGAGGCTGTAGACCCTTCCAGAGCCGAGATATCGAAGGTCAAAATTTGGACCTGAAAAAAAAAACATAAGGGGTAACACTGTCATTTTTTTTTTTTTGGCCGAAATTTTGACCCCCTCCGATCTTCTTGAAACTCTGGATTCTGACAGAGGGCCACGAGACTTCGACCAACGTGCAGAAATGGAGGCTCTAGACCCTTCCAGAGCCGAGATATCAAAGGTCAAAATTTGGACCTGAAAAAAAAAAACATAAGGGGTAACACTGTCATTTTTTTTTTTGGCCGAAATTTTGACCCCCTCCGATCTTCTTGAAACTCTGGATTCTGACAGAGGGCCACGAGACTTCGACCAACGCGCAAAAATTGGGGTTCTAGACCCTTCCAGAGCCGAGATATCGAAGGTCAAAATTTGGACCTGAAAAAAAAACATAAGGGGTAACACTGTCATTTTTTTTTTTTGGCCGAAATTTTGACCCCCTCCGATCTTCTTGAAACTCTGGACTCTGACAGAGGGCCATGAGACTTCGATCAGCGCGCAAAAATGGAGGCTCTAGACCCTTCCAGAGCCGAGATATCGAAGGTCAAAATTTGGACCTGAAAAAAAAAACATAAGGGATAACACTGTCATTTTTTTTTTTTGGCCGAAATTTTGACCCCCTCCGATCTTCTTGAAACTCTGGATTCTGACAGAGGGCTACGAGACTTCGACCAACGCGCAAAAATTGGGGCTCTAGACCCTACCAGAGCCGAGATATCGAAGGTCAAAATTTGGACCTGAAAAAAAAACATAAGGGGTAACACTGTCATTTTTTTTTTGGCCGAAATTTTGACCCCCTCCGATCTTCTTGAAACTCTGGATTCTGACAGAGGGCCACGAGACTTCGACCAACGCGCAAAAATTGAGGCTCTAGACCCTTCCAGAGCCGAGATATCGAAGGTCAAAATTTGGACCTGAAAAAAAAAACATAAGGGGTAACACTGTCATTTTTTTTTTGGCCAAAATTTTGACACCCTCCGATCTTCTTGAAACTCTGGACTTTGACAGAGGGCCACGAGACTTCGACCAGCGCGCAAAAATGGAGGCTCTAGACCCTTCCAGAGCCGAGATATCGAAGGTCAAAATTTGGACCTGAAAAAAAAAACATAAGGGGTAACACTGTCATTTTTTTTTGGCCGAAATTTTGACCCCCTCCGATCTTCTTGAAACTCTGGATTCTGACAGAGGGCCACGAGACTTCGAACAACGCGCAAAATTGGGGCTCTAGACCCTTCCAGAGCCGAGATATCGAAGGTCAAAATTTGGACCTGAAAAAAAACATAAGGGGTAACACTGTCATTTTTTTTTTTTGGCCGAAATTTTGACCCCCTCCGATCTTCTTGAAACTCTGGACTCTGACAGAGGGCCACGAGACTTCGACCAGCGCGCAAAAATCCAGGCTCTAGACCCTTCGAGAGCCGAGATATCGAAGGTCAAAATTTGGACCTGAAAAAAAAACATAAGGGGTAACACTGTCATTTTTTTTTTTGGCCGAAATTTTGACCCCCTCCGATCTTCTTGAAACTCTGGATTCTGACAGAGGGCCACGAGACTTCGACCAACGCGCAAAAATTGGGGCTCTAGACCCTTCCAGAGCCGAGATATCGAAGGTCAAAATTTGGACCTGAAAAAAAAACATAAGGGGTAACACTGTCATTTTTTTTTTTTGGCCGAAATTTTGACCCCCTCCGATCTTCTTGAAACTCTGGATTCTGACAGAGGGCCACGAGACTTCGACCAGCGCGCAAAAATTGGGGCTCTAGACCCTTCCAGAGCCGAGATATCGAAGGTCAAAATTTGGACCTGAAAAAAAAAACATAAGGGGTAACACTGTCATTTTTTTTTTTGGCCGAAATTTTGACCCCTTCCGATCTTCTTGAAACTCTGGACTTTGACAGAGGGCCACGAGACTTCGACCAGCGCGCAAAAATGGAGGCTCTAGACCCTTCCAGAGGGTCTAAACCCTTATGTGATTTGAACCCTTCCAGAGCTGAGATATTGAAACTCAAAATTTTGACCAGAAAAAAAAAATGACAGTGTTACCCCTTATGTTTTTTTTCGGGGGGTGAAAAATTAAGTTTCTCCAATCTTCTCAAAACTCTGGATTCTGATAGAGGGCCATGACACATGGACCTGGGTGCAAAAATTGAGGATATAGACCCTTCCAGAGCTGAGATATTGAAACTCAAAATTTTGACCAGAAAAAAAAATGACAGTGTTACCCCTTATGTTTTTTTTTGGGGGGGGTGAAAAATTAAGTTTCTCCAATCTTCTCAAAACTCTGGATTCTGATAGAGGGCCACGAGACATGGACCTGGGTGCAAAAATTGAGGCTGTAGACCCTTCCAGAGCTGAGATATTGAAACTCAAAATTTTGACCAGAAAAAAAAAATGACAGTGTTACCCCTTATGTTTTTTTTTTCGGGGGGTGAAAAATTAAGTTTCTCCAATCTTCTCAAAACTCTGGATTCTGATAGAGGGCCACGAGACATGGACCTGGGTGCAAAAATTGAGGATGTAGACCCTTCCAGAGCTGAGATATTGAAACTCAAAATTTTGACCAGAAAAAAAAATGACAGTGTTACCCCTTATGTTTTTTTTCGGGGGGTGAAAAATTAAGTTTCTCCAATCTTCTCAAAACTCTGGATTCTGATAGAGGGCCACGGCACATGGACCTGGGTGCAAAAATTGAGGATGTAGACCCTTCCAGAGCTGAGATATTGAAACTCAAAATTTTGACCAGAAAGAAAATGACAGTGTTACCCCTTATGTTTTTTTTCGGGGGGTGAAAAATTAAGTTTCTCCAATCTTCTCAAAACTCTGGATTCTGATAGAGGGCCACGACACATGGACCTGGGTGCAAAAATTGAGGCTGTAGACCCTTCCAGAGCTGAGATATTGAAACTCAAAATTTTGACCAGAAAAAAAAAATGACAGTGTTACCCCTTATGTTTTTTTTTCGGGGGGTGAAAAATTAAGTTTCTCCAATCTTCTCAAAACTCTGGATTCTGATAGAGGGCCACGAGACATGGACCCGGGAGCAAAAATTGAGGCTGTAGACCCTTCCAGAGCTGAGATATTGAAAATCAAAATTTTGACCAGAAAAAAAAAATGACAGTGTTACCCCTTATGTTTTTTTTCGGGGGGTGAAAAATTAAGTTTCTCCAATCTTCTCAAAACTCTGGATTCTGATAAAGGGCCACGAGACATGGACCTGGGTGCAACAATTGAGGCTGTAGACCCTTCCAGAGCTGAGATATTGAAACTCAAAATTTTGACCAGAAAAAAAAATGACAGTGTTACCCCTTATGTTTTTTTTCGGGGGGTGAAAAATTAAGTTTCTCCAATCTTCTCAAAACTCTGGATTCTGATAAAGGGCCACGAGACATGGACCTGGGTGCAAAAATTGAGGCTGTATACCCTTCCAGAGCTGACATATTGAAACTCAAAATTTTGACCAGAAAAAAAAATGACAGTGTTACCCCTTATGTTTTTTTTCGGGGGGTGAAAAATTAAGTTTCTCCAATCTTCTCAAAACTCTGGATTCTGATAGAGGGCCACGAGACATGGACCTGGGTGCAAAAATTGAGGCTGTAGACCCTTCCAGAGCTGAGATATTGAAACTCAAAATTTTGACCAGAAAAAAAAATGACAGTGTTACCCCTTATGTTTTTTTTCAGGGGGTGAAAAATTAAGTTTCTCCAATCTTCTCAAAACTCTGGATTCTGATAGAGGGCCATGAGACATGGACCTAGGTGCAAAAATTGAGGCTGTAGACCCTTCCAGAGCTGAGATATTGAAACTCAAAATTTTGACCAGAAAAAAAAAATGACAGTGTTACCCCTTATGTTTTTTTTTCGGGGGGTGAAAAATTAAGTTTCTCCAATCTTCTCAAAACTCTGGATTCTGATAGAGGGCCACGAGACATGGACCCGGGTGCAAAAATTGAGGCTGTAGACCCTTCCAGAGCTGAGATATTGAAACTCAAAATTTTGACCAGAAAAAAAAAATGACAGTGTTACCCCTTATGTTTTTTTTTCGAGGGGTGAAAAATTAAGTTTCTCCAATCTTCTCAAAACTCTGGATTCTGATAGAGGGCCACGAGACATGGACCCGGGTGCAAAAATTGAGGCTGTAGACCCTTCCAGAGCTGAGATATTGAAACTCAAAATTTTGACCAGAAAAAAAAAATGACAGTGTTACCCCTTATGTTTTTTTTTCGGGGGGTGAAAAATTAAGTTTCTCCAATCTTCTCAAAACTCTGGATTCTGATAGAGGGCCACGAGACATGGACCCGGGTGCAAAAATTGAGGCTGTAGACCCTTCCAGAGCTGAGATATTGAAACTCAAAATTTTGACCAGAAAAAAAAAATGACAGTGTTACCCCTTATGTTTTTTTTTTTTCGGCGGGTGAAAAATTAAGTTTCTCCAATCTTCTCAAAACTCTGGATTCTGATAGAGGGCCACGAGACATGGGCCTGGGTGCAAAAATTGAGGCTGTAGACCCTTCCAGAGCTGAGATATTGAAACTCAAAATTTTGAACAGAAAAAAAAAATGACAGTGTTACCCCTTATGTATTTTTTCGGGGGGTGAAAAATTAAGTTTCTCCAATCTTCTCAAAACTCTGGATTCTGATAGAGGGCCACGAGACATGGACCCGGGTGCAAAAATTGAGGCTGTAGACCCTTCCAGAGCTGAGATATTGAAACTCAAAATTTTGACCAGAAAAAAAAAAATGACAGTGTTACCCCTTATGTTTTTTTTCGGGGGGTGAAAAATTAAGTTTCTCCAATCTTCTCAAAACTCTGGATTCTGATAGAGGGCCACGAGACATGGGCCTGGGTGAAAAATTGAGGCTGTAGACCCTTCCAGAGCTGAGATATTGAAACTCAAAATTTTGACCAGAAAAAAAAAATGACAGTGTTACCCCTTATGTTTTTTTTTTGGGGGGGGGGGGGGGGTGAAAATTTAAGTTTATCCAATCTTCTCAAAACTCTGGATTCTGATAGAGGGCCACGAGACATGGGCCTGGGTGCAAAAATTGAGGCTGTAGACCCTTCCAGAGCTGAGATATTGAAACTCAAAATTTTGACCAGAAAAAAATGACAGTGTTACCCCTGATGTTTTTTTTTTTTTCGGGGGGTGAAAAATTAAGTCTCTCCAATTTTCTCAAAACTCTGGATTCTGATAGAGGGCCACGAGACATGGACCCGGGTGCAAAAATTGAGGCTGTAGACCCTTCCAGAGCTGAGATATTGAAACTCAAAATTTTGACCAGAAAAAAAAATGACAGTGTTACCCCTTATGTTTTTTTTTTTGGGGGGGGGGGGGGGGGGTGAAAAATTAAGTTTCTCCAATCTTCTCAAAACTCTGGATTCTGATAGAGGGCCACGAGTCATGGACCCGGGTGCAAAAATTGAGGCTGTAGACCCTTCCAGAGCTGAGATATTGAAACTCAAAATTTTGACCAGAAAAAAAAAATGACAGTGTTACCCCTTATGTTTTTTTTCGGGGGGTGAAAAATTAAGTTTCTCCAATCTTCTCAAAACTCTGGATTCTGATAGAGGGCCACGAGACATGGGCCTGGGTGCAAAAATTGAGGCTGTAGACCCTTCCAGAGCTGAAATATTGAAACTCAAAATTTTGACCAGAAAAAAAAAATAACAGTGTTACCCCTTATGTTTTTTTTTCGGGGGGTGAAAAATTAAGTTTCTCCAATCTTCTCAAAACTCTGGATTCTGATAGACGGCCACGAGACATGGGCCTGGGTGCAAAAATTGAGGCTGTAGACCCTTCCAGAGCTGAGATATTGAAACTCAAAATTTTGACCAGAAAAAAAAAATGACAGTGTTACCCCTTATGTTTTTTTTCGGGGGGTGACAAATTAAGTTTCTCCAATCTTCTCAAAACTCTGGATTCTGATAGAGGGCCACGAGACATGGACCCGGGTGCAAAAATTGAGGCTGTAGACCCTTCCAGAGCTGAGATATTGAAACTCAAAATTTTGACCAGAAAAAAAAATGACAGTGTTACCCCTTATGTTTTTTTTTCGGGGGGTGAAACATTAAGTTTCTCCAATCTTCTCAAAACTCTGGATTCTGATTGAGGGCCACGAGACATGGACCCGGGTGCAAAAATTGAGGCTGTAGACCCTTCCAGAGCTGAGATATTGAAACTCAAAATTTTGACCAGAAAAAAAAAATGACAGTGTTACCCCTTATGTTTTTTTTTTCGGGGGGTGAAAAATTAAGTTTCTCCAATTTCTCAAAACTCTGGACTCTGATAGAGGGCCACGAGACATGGACCCGGGTGCAAAAATTGAGGCTGTAGACCCTTCCAGAGCTGAGATATTGAAACTCAAAATTTTGACCAGAAAAAAAAAATGACAGTGTTACCCCTTATGTTTTTTTTCGGGGGGTGAAAAATTAAGTTTCTCCAATCTTCTCAAAACTCTGGATTCTGATAGAGGCCCACGAGACATTGACCCGGGTGCAAAAATTGAGGCTGTAGACCCTTCCAGAGCTGAGATATTGAAACTCAAAATTTTGACCAGAAAAAAAAAATGACAGTGTTACCCCTTATGTTTTTTTTCGAGGGGTGAAAAATTAAGTTTCTCCAATTTTCTCAAAACTCTGGATTCTGATAGAGGGCCACGAGACATGGACCGGGGTGCAAAAATTGAGGCTGTAGACCCTTCCAGAGCTGAGATATTGAAACTCAAAATTTTAACCAGAAAAAAAATGACAGTGTTACCCCTTATGTTTTTTTTCGGGGGGTGAAAAATTAAGTTTCTCCAATCTTCTCAAAACTCTGGATTCTGATAGAGGGCCACGAGACATGGACCCGGGTGCAAAAATTGAGGCTGTAGACCCTTCCAGAGCTGAGATATTGAAACTCAAAATTTTGACCAGAAAAAAAAATGACAGTGTTACCCCTTATGTTTTTTTTTTTTTTCGGGGGGGGGGGGGTGAAAAATTAAGTTTCTCCAATCTTCTCAAAACTCTGGATTCTGATAGAGGGCCACGAGACATGGGCCTGGGTGCAAAAATTGAGGCTCTAGACCCTTCCAGAGCTGAGATATTTAAACTCAAAATTTTGACCAGAAAAAAAAATGACAGTGTTACCCCTTATGTTTTTTTTTCGGGGGGTGAAAAATTAAGTTTCTCCAATCTTCTCAAAACTCTGGATTCTGATAGAGGGCCACGAGACATGGACCCGGGTGCAAAAATTGAGGCTGTAGACCCTTCCAGAGCTGAGATATTGAAACTCAAAATTTTGACCAGAAAAAAAAATGACAGTGTTACCCCTTATGTTTTTTTTCGAGGGGCGAAAAATTAAGTTTCTCCAATCTTCTCAAAACTCTGGATTCTGATAGACGGCCACGAGACATGGACCCGGGTGCAAAAATTGAGGCTGTAGACCCTTCCAGAGCTGAGATATTGAAACTCAAAATTTTGACCAGAAAAAAAAAATGACAGTGTTAGCCCTTATGTTTTTTTTTTCGGCGGGTGAAAAATTAAGTTTCTCCAATCTTCTCAAAACTCTGGATTCTGATAGAGGGCCACGAGACATGGGCCTGGGTGCAAAAATTGAGGCTGTAGACCCTTCCAGAGCTGAGATATTGAAACTCAAAATTTTGACCAGAAAAAAAAAATGACAGTGTTACCCCTTATGTTTTTTTTCGGGGGGTGAAAAATTAAGTTTCTCCAATCTTCTCAAAACTCTGGATTCTGATAGAGGGCCACGAGACATGGACCCGGGTGCAAAAATTGAGGCTGTAGACCCTTCCAGAGCTGAGATATTGAAACTCAAAATTTTGAACAGAAAAAAAAATGACAGTGTTACCCCTTATGTTTTTTTTTTCGGGGGGTGAAAAATTAAGTTTCTCCAATCTTCTCAAAACTCTGGATTCTGATAGAGGGCCACGAGACATGGGCCTGGGTGCAAAAATTGAGGCTGTAGACCCTTCCAGAGCTGAGATATTGAAACTCAAAATTTTGACCAGAAAAAAAATTACAGTGTTACCCCTGATGTTTTTTTTTTTTTCGGGGGGTGAAAAATTAAGTCTCTCCAATTTTCTCAAAACTCTGGATTCTGATAGAGGGCCACGAGACATGGACCCGGGTGCAAAAATTGAGGCTGTAGACCCTTCCAGAGCTGAGATATTGAAACTCAAAATTTTGACCAGAAAAAAAAAATGACAGTGTTACCCCTTATGTTTTTTTTTTTTTTTGGGGGGGGGGGGGGGGGTTGAAAAATTAAGTTTCTCCAATCTTCTCAAAACTCTGGATTCTGATAGAGGGCCACGAGACATGGACCCGGGTGCAAAAATTGAGGCTGTAGACCCTTCCAGAGCTGAGATATTGAAACTCAAAATTTTGACCAGAAAAAAAAAATGACAGTGTTACCCCTTATGTTTTTTTCGAGGGGTGAAACATTAAGTTTCTCCAATCTTCTCAAAACTCTGGATTCTGGTAGAGGGCCACGAGACATGGGCCTGGGTGCAAAAATTGAGGCTGTAGACCCTTCCAGAGCTGAGATATTGAAACTCAAAATTTTGACCAGAAAAAAAAAATGACAGTGTTACCCCTTATGTTTTTTTCGAGGGGTGAAACATTAAGTTTCTCCAATCTTCTCAAAACTCTGGATTCTGGTAGAGGGCCACGACACATGGGCCTGGGTGCAAAAATTGAGGCTGTAGACCCTTCCAGAGCTGAGATATTGAAACTCAAAATTTTGACCAGAAAAAAAAAATGACAGTGTTACCCCTTATGTTTTTTTTTCGGGGGGTGAAAAATTAAGTTTCTCCAATCTTCTCAAAACTCTGGATTCTGATAGAGGGCCAAAAGACATGGGCCTGGGTGCAAAAATTGAGGCTCTAGACACTTCCAGAGCTGAGATATTGAAACTCAAAATTTTGACCAGAAAAAAAAAATGACAGTGTTACCCCTTATGTTTTTTTTCAGGGGGTGAAAAATTAAGTTTCTCCAATCTTCTCAAAACTCTGGATTCTGATAGAGGGCCACGAGACATGGACCCGGGTGCAAAAATTGAGGCTGTAGACCCTTCCAGAGCTGAGATATTGAAACTCAAAATTTTGACCAGAAAAAAAAAATGACAGTGTTACCCCTTATGTTTTTTTTCGAGGGGCGAAAAATTAAGTTTCTCCAATCTTCTCAAAACTCTGGATTCTGATAGATGGCCACGAGACATGGACCTGGGTGCAAAAATTGAGGCTGTAGACCCTTCCAGAGCTGAGATATTGAAACTCAAAATTTTGACCAGAAAAAAAAAATGACAGTGTTACCCCTTATGTTTTTTTTTCGGGGGGTGAAAAATTAAGTTTCTCCAATCTTCTCAAAACTCTGGATTCTGATAGACGGCCACGAGACATGGACCCGGGTGCAAAAATTGAGGATGTAGACCCTTCCAGAGCTGAGATATTGAAACTCAAAATTTTGACCAGAAAAAAAAATGACAGTGTTACCCCTTATGTTTTTTTTTTCGGCGGGTGAAAAATTAAGTTTCTCCAATCTTCTCAAAACTCTGGATTCTGATAGAGGGCCACGAGACATGGGCCTGGGTGCAAAAATTGAGGCTGTAGACCCTTCCAGAGCTGAGATATTGAAACTCAAAATTTTGAACAGAAAAAAAAAATGACAGTGTTACCCCTTATGTTTTTTTTCGGGGGGTGAAAAATTAAGTTTCTCCAATCTTCTCAAAACTCTGGATTCTGATAGAGGGCCACGAGACATGGACCCGGGTGCAAAAATTGAGGCTGTAGACCCTTCCAGAGCTGAGATATTGAAACTCAAAATTTTGACCAGAAAAAAAAAATGACAGTGTTACCCCTTATGTTTTTTTTTCGGGGGGTGAAAAATTAAGTTTCTCCAATCTTCTCAAAACTCTGGATTCTGATAGAGGGCCACGAGACATGGGCCTGGGTGCAAAAATTGAGGCTGTAGACCCTTCCAGAGCTGAGATATTGAAACTCAAAATTTTGACCAGAAAAAAAATTACAGTGTTACCCCTGATGTTTTTTTTTTTTTCGGGGGGTGAAAAATTAAGTCTCTCCAATTTTCTCAAAACTCTGGATTCTGATAGAGGGCCACGAGACATGGACCCGGGTGCAAAAATTGAGGCTGTAGACCCTTCCAGAGCTGAGATATTGAAACTCAAAATTTTGACCAGAAAAAAAAAATGACAGTGTTACCCCTTATGTTTTTTTTTTTTTTTGGGGGGGGGGGGGGGGTTGAAAAATTAAGTTTCTCCAATCTTCTCAAAACTCTGGATTCTGATAGAGGGCCACGAGACATGGACCCGGGTGCAAAAATTGAGGCTGTAGACCCTTCCAGAGCTGAGATATTGAAACTCAAAATTTTGACCAGAAAAAAAAAATGACAGTGTTACCCCTTATGTTTTTTTCGAGGGGTGAAACATTAAGTTTCTCCAATCTTCTCAAAACTCTGGATTCTGGTAGAGGGCCACGAGACATGGGCCTGGGTGCAAAAATTGAGGCTGTAGACCCTTCCAGAGCTGAGATATTGAAACTCAAAATTTTGACCAGAAAAAAAAATGACAGTGTTACCCCTTATGTTTTTTTCGAGGGGTGAAACATTAAGTTTCTCCAATCTTCTCAAAACTCTGGATTCTGGTAGAGGGCCACGACACATGGGCCTGGGTGCAAAAATTGAGGCTGTAGACCCTTCCAGAGCTGAGATATTGAAACTCAAAATTTTGACCAGAAAAAAAAATGACAGTGTTACCCCTTATGTTTTTTTTTCGGGGGGTGAAAAATTAAGTTTCTCCAATCTTCTCAAAACTCTGGATTCTGATAGAGGGCCACGACACATGGACCCGGGTGCAAAAATTGAGGCTGTAGACCCTTCCAGAGCCTTCCAGAGCTGAGATATTGAAACTCAAAATTTTGACCAGAAAAAAAAAATGACAGTGTTACCCCTTATGTTTTTTTTTCGGGTGGTGAAAAATTAAGTTTCTCCAATCTTCTCAAAACTCTGGATTCTGATAGAGGGCCACGAGACATGGGCCTGGGTGCAAAAATTGAGGCTCTAGACACTTCCAGAGCTGAGATATTGAAACTCAAAATTTTGACCAGAAAAAAAAATGACAGTGTTACCCCTTATGTTTTTTTTCAGGGGGTGAAAAATTAAGTTTCTCCAATCTTCTCAAAACTCTGGATTCTGATAGAGGGCCACGAGACATGGACCCGGGTGCAAAAATTGAGGCTGTAGACCCTTCCAGAGCTGAGATATTGAAACTCAAAATTTTGACCGGAAAAAAAAAAATGACAGTGTTACCCCTTATGTTTTTTTTCGAGGGGCGAAAAATTAAGTTTCTCCAATCTTCTCAAAACTCTGGATTCTGATAGAGGGCCACGAGACATGGACCTGGGTGCAAAAATTGAGGCTGTAGACCCTTCCAGAGCTGAGATATTGAAACTCAAAATTTTGACCAGAAAAAAAAATGACAGTGTTACCCCTTATGTTTTTTTTTCGGGGGGTGAAAAATTAAGTTTCTCCATTCTTCTCAAAACTCTGGATTCTGATAGACGGCCACGAGACATGGACCCGGGTGCAAAAATTGAGGATGTAGACCCTTCCAGAGCTGAGATATTGAAACTCAAAATTTTGACCAGAAAAAAAAATGACAGTGTTACCCCTTATGTTTTTTTTTTCGGCGGGTGAATAATTAAGTTTCTCCAATCTTCTCAAAACTCTGGATTCTGATAGAGGGCCACGAGACATGGGCCTGGGTGCAAAAATTGAGGCTGTAGACCCTTCCAGAGCTGAGATATTGAAACTCAAAATTTTGAACAGAAAAAAAAAATGACAGTGTTACCCCTTATGTTTTTTTTCGGGGGGTGAAAAATTAAGTTTCTCCAATCTTCTCAAAACTCTGGATTCTGATAGAGGGCCACGAGACATGGACCCGGGTGCAAAAATTGAGGCTGTAGACCCTTCCAGAGCTGAGATATTGAAACTCAAAATTTTGACCAGAAAAAAAAAATGACAGTGTTACCCCTTATGTTTTTTTTTCGGGGGGTGAAAAATTAAGTTTCTCCAATCTTCTCAAAACTCTGGATTCTGATAGAGGGCCACGAGACATGGGCCTGGGTGCAAAAATTGAGGCTGTAGACCCTTCCAGAGCTGAGATATTGAAACTCAAAATTTTGACCAGAAAAAAAAAATGACAGTGTTACCCCTTATGTTTTATTTCGGGGGGTGAAAAATTAAGTTTCTCCAATCTTCTCAAAACTCTGGATTCTGATAGAGGGCCACGAGACATGGACCCGGGTGCAAAAATTGAGGCTGTAGACCCTTCCAGAGCTGAGATATTGAAACTCAAAATTTTGACCAGAAAAAAAAATGACAGTGTTACCCCTTATGTTTTTTTTCGGGGGGTGAAAATTTAAGTTTCTCCAATCTTCTCAAAACTCTGGATTCTGATAGAGGGCCACGAGTCATGGACCCGGGTGCAAAAATTGAGGCTGTAGACCCTTCCAGAGCTGAGATATTGAAACTCAAAATTTTGACCAGAGAAAAAAAATGACAGTGTTACCCCTTATGTTTTTTTTCGGGGGGTGAAAAATTAAGTTTCTCCAATCTTCTCAAAACTCTGGATTCTGATAGAGGGCCACGAGACATGGACCCGGGTGCAAAAATTGAGGCTATAGACCTTTCCAGAGCTGAGATATTGAAACTCAAAATTTTGACCAGAAAAAAAATGACAGTGTTACCCCTTATGTTTTTTTTTTCGGGGGGTGAAAAATTAAGTTTCTCCAATCTTCTCAAAACTCTGGATTCTGATAGAGGGCCACGAGACATGGACCCGGGTGCAAAAATTGAGGCTATAGACCTTTCCAGAGCTGAGATATTGAAACTCAAAATTTTGACCAGAAAAAAAATGACAGTGTTACCCCTTATGTTTTTTTTTTCGGGGGGTGAAAAATTAAGTTTCTCCAACCTTCTCAAAACTCTGGATTCTGATTGAGGGCCACGAGACATGGACCCGGGTGCAAAAATTGAGGCTGTAGACCCTTCCAGAGCCGAGATATCGAAGGTCAAAATTTGGACCTGAAAAAAAAAAACATAAGGGGTAACACTGTCATTTTTTTTTTTGGCCGAAATTTTGACCCCCTCCGATCTTCTTGAAACTCTGGATTCTGACAGAGGGCCACGAGACTTCGACCAACGTGCAAAAATGGAGGCTCTAGACCCTTCCAGAGCCGAGATATCAAAGGTCAAAATTTGGACCTGAAAAAAAAAACATAAGGGGTAACACTGTCATTTTTTTTTTGGCCGAAATTTTGACCCCCTCCGATCTTCTTGAAACTCTGGACTCTGACAGAGGGCCACGAGACTTCGACCAGCGCGCAAAAATGGAGGCTCTAGACCCTTCCAGAGCCGAGATATCGAAGGTCAAAATTTGGACCTGAAAAAAAAACATAAGGGGTAACACTGTCATTTTTTTTTTTTGGCCGAAATTTTGACCCCCTCCGATCTTCTTGAAACTCTGGATTCTGACAGAGGGCCACGAGACTTCGACCAACGCGCAAAAATTGGGGTTCTAGACCCTTCCAGAGCCGAGATATCGAAGGTCAAAATTTGGACCTGAAAAAAAAACATAAGGGGTAACACTGTCATTTTTTTTTTTGGCCGAAATTTTGACCCCCTCCGATCTTCTTGAAACTCTGGACTCTGACAGAGGGCCATGAGACTTCGATCAGCGCGCAAAAATGGAGGCTCTAGACCCTTCCAGAGCCGAGATATCGAAGGTCAAAATTTGGACCTGAAAAAAAACATAAGGGGTAACACTGTCATTTTTTTTTTTGGCCGAAATTTTGACCCCCTCCGATCTTCTTGAAACTCTGGATTCTGACAGAGGGCCACGAGACTTCGACCAGCGCGCAAAAATTGGGGCTCTAGACCCTTCCAGAGCCGAGATATCGAAGGTCAAAATTTGGACATGAAAAAAAAACATAAGGGGTAACACTGTCATTTTTTTTTGGCCGAAATTTTGACCCCCTCCGATCTTCTTGAAACTCTGGACTTTGACAGAGGGCCACGAGACTTCGACCAGCGCGCAAAAATGGAGGCTCTAGACCCTTCCAGAGCCGAGATATCGAAGGTCAAATTTTGGACCTGAAAAAAAAAAACATAAGGGGTAACACTGTCATTTTTTTTTTGGCCGAAATTTTGACCCCCTCCGATCTTCTTGAAACTCTGGATTCTGACAGAGGGCCACGAGACTTCGACCAACGCGCAAAAATTGAGGCTCTAGACCCTTCCAGAGCCGAGATATCGAAGGTCAAAATTTGGACCTGAAAAAAAAACATAAGGGGTAACACTGTCATTTTTTTTTTTGGCCGAAATTTTGACCCCCTCCGATCTTCTTGAAACTCTGGATTCTGACAGAGGGCCACGAGACTTCGACCAACGCGCAAAAATTGAGGCTCTAGACCCTTCCAGAGCCGAGATATCGAAGGTCAAAATTTGGACCTGAAAAAAAAACATAAGGGGTAACACTGTCATTTTTTTTTGGCCAAAATTTTGACACCCTCCGATCTTCTTGAAACTCTGGACTTTGACAGAGGGCCACGAGACTTCGACCAGCGCGCAAAAATGGAGGCTCTAGACCCTTCCAGAGCCGAGATATCGAAGGTCAAAATTTGGACCTGAAAAAAAAACATAAGGGGTAACACTGTCATTTTTTTTTGGCCGAAATTTTGACCCCCTCCGATCTTCTTGAAACTCTGGATTCTGACAGAGGGCCACGAGACTTCGACCAACGCGCAAAAATTGGGGCTCTAGACCCTTCCAGAGCCGAGATATCGAAGGTCAAAATTTGGACCTGAAAAAAAAACATAAGGGGTAACACTGTCATTTTTTTTTTTGGCCGAAATTTTGACCCCCTCCGATCTTCTTGAAACTCTGGATTCTGACAGAGGGCCACGAGACTTCGACCAACGCGCAAAAATTGAGGCTCTAGACCCTTCCAGAGCCGAGATATCGAAGGTCAAAATTTGGACCTGAAAAAAAAAAACATAAGGGGTAACACTGTCATTTTTTTTTTTGGCCGAAATTTTGACCCCCTCCGATCTTCTTGAAACTCTGGATTCTGACAGAGGGCCACGAGACTTCGACCAACGCGCAAAAATTGAGGCTCTAGACCCTTCCAGAGCCGAGATATCGAAGGTCAAAATTTGGACCTGAAAAAAAAACATAAGGGGTAACACTGTCATTTTTTTTTGGCCGAAATTTTGACCCCCTCCGATCTTCTTGAAACTCTGGATTCTGACAGAGGGCCACGAGACTTCGACCAGCGCGCAAAAATGGAGGCTCTAGACCCTTCCAGAGCCGAGATATCGAAGATCAAAATTTAGACCTCAAAAAAAAAAAACATAAGGGGTAACACTGTCATTTTTTTTTTGGCCGAAATTTTGACACCCTCCGATCTTCTTGAAACTCTGGACTTTGACAGAGGGCCACGAGACTTCGACCAGCGCGCAAAAATGGAGGCTCTAGACCCTTCCAGAGCCGAGATATCGAAGGTCAAAATTTGGACCTGAAAAAAAACATAAGGGGTAACACTGTCATTTTTTTTTGGCCGAAATTTTGACCCCCTCCGATCTTCTTGAAACTCTGGATTCTGACAGAGGGCCACGAGACTTCGACCAACGCGCAAAATTGGGGCTCTAGACCCTTCCAGAGCCGAGATATCGAAGGTCAAAATTTGGACCTGAGAAAAAACATAAGGGGTAACACTGTCATTTTTTTTTGGGCCGAAATTTTGACCCCCTCCGATCTTCTTGAAACTCTGGACTCTGACAGAGGGCCACGAGACTTCGACCAGCGGGCAAAAATGGAGGCTCTAGACCCTTCGAGAGCCGAGATATCGAAGGTCAAAATTTGGACCTGAAAAAAAAAACATAAGGGGTAACACTGTCATTTTTTTTTGGCCGAAATTTTGACCCCCTCCGATCTTCTTGAAACTCTGGATTCTAACAGAGGGCCACGAGACTTCGACCAACGCGCAAAAATTGGGGCTCTAGACCCTTCCAGAGCCGAGATATCGAAGGTCAAAATTTGGACCTGAAAAAAAACATAAGGGGTAACACTGTCATTTTTTTTTGGCCGAAATTTTGACCCCCTCCGATCTTCTTGAAACTCTGGACTTTGACAGAGGGCCACGAGACTTCGACCAGCGCGCAAAAATGGAGGCTCTAGACCCTTCCAGAGGGTCTAAACCCTTATGTGATTTGAACCCTTCCAGAGCTGAGATATTGAAACTCAAAATTTTGACCAGAAAAAAAAATGACAGTGTTACCCCTTATGTTTTTTTTCGGGGGGTGAAAAATTAAGTTTCTCCAATCTTCTCAAAACTCTGGATTCTGATAGAGGGCCATGACACATGGACCTGGGTGCAAAAATTGAGGATGTAGACCCTTCCAGAGCTGAGATATTGAAACTCAAAATTTTGACCAGAAAAAAAAATGACAGTGTTACCCCTTATGTTTTTTTTTGGGGGGGTGAAAAATTAAGTTTCTCCAATCTTCTCAAAACTCTGGATTCTGATAGAGGGCCACGAGACATGGACCTGGGTGCAAAAATTGAGGCTGTAGACCCTTCCAGAGCTGAGATATTGAAACTCAAAATTTTGACCAGAAAAAAAAAATGACAGTGTTACCCCTTATGTTTTTTTTCGGGGGGTGAAAAATTAAGTTTCTCCAATCTTCTCAAAACTCTGGATTCTGATAGAGGGCCACGACACATGGACCTGGGTGCAAAAATTGAGGATGTAGACCCTTCCAGAGCTGAGATATTGAAACTCAAAATTTTGACCAGAAAAAAAAATGACAATTTTTCACCCCCCGAAAAAAAACATAAGGGTAACACTGTCATTTTTTTTTCTGGTCAAAATTTTGAGTTTCAATATCTCAGCTCTGGAAGGGTCTACATCCTCAATTTTTGCACCCAGGTCCATGTGTCGTGGCCCTCTATCAGAATCCAGAGTTTTGAGAAGATTGGAGAAACTTAATTTTTCACCCCCCGAAAAAAAACATAAGGGTAACACTAAGTTTCTCCAATCTTCTCAAAACTCTGGATTCTGATTGAGGGCCACGAGACATGGACCTGCGTGCAAAAATTGAGGCTTTAGACCCTTCCAGAGCTGAGATATTGAAACTCAAAATTTTGACCAGAAAAAAAAATGACAGTGTTACCCCTTATGTTTTTTTTTTGGGGGGGGGGGGGAATTAAGTTTCTCCAATCTTCTCAAAACTCTGGATTCTGATAGAGGGCCACGAGACATGGACCTGGGTGCAAAAATTGAGGCTGTAGACCCTTCCAGAGCTGAGATATTGAAACTCAAAATTTTGACCAGAAAAAAAAATGACAGTGTTACCCCTTATGTTTTTTTTTCGGGGGGTGAAAAATTAAGTTTCTCCAATCTTCTCAAAACTCTGGATTCTGATAGAGGGCCACGAGACATGGACCTGGGTGCAAAAATTGAGGCTGTAGACCATTCCAGATCTGAGATATTGAAACTCAAAATTTTGACCAGAAAAAAAAAATGACAGTGTTACCCCTTATGTTTTTTTTCGGGGGGTGAAAAATTAAGTTTCTCCAATCTTCTCAAAACTCTGGATTCTGATAGAGGGCCACGAGACATGGACCCGGGAGCAAAAATTGAGGCTGTAGACCCTTCCAGAGCTGAGATATTGAAAATCAAAATTTTGACCAGAAAAAAAAAATGACAGTGTTACCCCTTATGTTTTTTTTTTTGGGGGGTGAAAAATTAAGTTTCTCCAATCTTCTCAAAACTCTGGATTCTGATAAAGGGCCACGAGACATGGACCTGGGTGCAACAATTGAGGCTGTAGACCCTTCCAGAGCTGAGATATTGAAACTCAAAATTTTGACCAGAAAAAAAAATGACAGTGTTACCCCTTATGTTTTTTTTCGGGGGGTGAAAAATTAAGTTTCTCCAATCTTCTCAAAACTCTGGATTCTGATAAAGGGCCACGAGACATGGACCTGGGTGCAAAAATTGAGGCTGTATACCCTTCCAGAGCTGAAATATTGAAACTCAAAATTTTGACCAGAAAAAAAAAATGACAATGTTACCCCTTATGTTTTTTTTTCGGGGGGTGAAAAATTAAGTTTCTCCAATCTTCTCAAAACTCTGGATTCTGATAGAGGGCCACGAGACATGGACCTGCTGTAGACCCTTCCAGAGCTGAGATATTGAAACTCAAAATTTTGACCAGAAAAAAAAAATGACAGTGTTACCCCTTATGTTTTTTTTCAGGGGGTGAAAAATTAAGTTTCTCCAATCTTCTCAAAACTCTGGATTCTGATAGAGGGCCACGAGACATGGACCTGGGTGCAAAAATTGAGGCTGTAGACCCTTCCAGAGCTGAGATATTGAAACTCAAAATTTTGACCAGAAAAAAAAATGACAGTGTTACCCCTTATGTTTTTTTTTCGGGGGGTGAAAAATTAAGTTTCTCCAATCTTCTCAAAACTCTGGATTCTGATAGAGGGCCACGACACATGGACCTGGGTGCAAAAATTATTTGTCCAAATAAAAAAGACATGGCTGCAAAATAAAGTGAAAGAGTGGAAGCTTGAGTGGCTCAGTGGTTAGAGTGTTCCTCTGTCATGTTGAGGATTTGGGTTCAAGTCCAACTCTTTGCATTAAAATGCTTTATTTTGAATGGTTTTGTCCAAATAAAAAAAGACAATTCTGCAAAAAAAAGTGAAAGAGTGGAAGCTTGAATGGCTCAGTGGTTAGAGTGTTCCTCTATCATGTTGAGGATTTGGGTTCAAGTCCAACTCTTTGCATTAAAATGCTTTATTTTGAATGGTTTTGTCCAAATAAAAAAGACATTGCTGCAAAATAAAGTGAAAGTCTGGAAGCTTGAATGGCTCAGTGGTTAGAGTGTTACTCTATCATGTTGAGGATTTGGGTTCAAGTCCTGCTCTTAGCATTAAAATTCTTTATTTTGAAGGGTTTTGTCCAAATAAAAAAGAAATGCCTGCAAAATGAAGTGAAAGAGTGGAAGCTTGAATGGCTCAGTGGTTAGAGTGTTACTCTATCATGTTGAGGATTTGGGTTCAAGTCCTGCTTTTAGCATTAAAATGCTTTATTTTGAAGGGTTTTGTCCAAATAAAAAAGACATGCCTGCAAAATAAAGTCAAAGAGTTGAAGCTTGAATGGCTCAGTGGTTGCAGTGTTCCTCTATCATGTTGAGGATATGGGATCAAGTCCCACTCTTTGCAATAAAATGCTTTATTTTGAAGGGTTTTGTCCAAATAAAAAAGACATGCCTGCAAAATAAAGTGAAAAAGTGGAAGCTTGAATGGCTCAGTGGTCAGAGTGTTACTCTATCAGAGGATTTGGGTTCAAGTCCCACTCTTTGCATTAAAATGCTTTATTTTGAATGGTTTTGTCCAAATAAAAAAGAAATGCCTGCAAAAGAAAGTGAAAGAGTGGAAGCTTGAATGGCTCAGTGGTGTGAGTGTCAATCTCTCGTGTGGAGAATCCATGTTTGAGTCTCTTGATGGTTAACATTTTTAGTTTGATTGGTTTGGTCCAAATAAAAAGACCAATCTTCAAAAAGGACATCCAACTGTAAGTGGTTCAGTGGTAAAAGCGTTGCTGTTCTGTGTTGACAACCCTGGTTCAAATCTCACTTTTGCGGTTGAAATTACTTTAGTGTGATTTTTTTGAGACAAACAGAAACATTGAAATGAAGAAGCTCCTGTGGCTCAGTGGTCTGAGTGTTGTGATTCTATGTGGGAAACCCAGGTTCGAATCACACTCTTGTGATGCTTTAGTTTCACTGGATTGTCGAAGTAAGACATGCTCCCCAAAAAAGAAGAGTGAGTGTGCAAGCTCCAGTGGCTCAGTGGTCTGAGTGTTATGGTTCCATGTGGGAAACCAGGGTTTGAGCCTCACTCTTATGATGCTTTATTTTCAATGGGTTTGTCCAAGAGAGAGAAAGACATGCTCCCAAAAAATTAAGTATGAGCGTGTATGGTCCAGTGGCTCAGTGGTGTGAGTGTTGCGCTCTTGTGTGGAGAATCCTGGTTCGAGTCTCTTGTTGGTAAAACTCTTCTTTCACCGGTTTGGTCCAAATAAAGAAGACATGCTCCCAAAAAAAAGAAGTTTGAGTGTGGATGGTCCAGTGGCTCCGTGGGTGAGCTCTCACTCCCGAATCGGGAGGTTGGGATGTTCCTGGTTCAAGACCGGGCTGGACCGTGAAGCATGGTTGCGTTGACGAACATCCTCCAGATCTGCAGCTGGGGGACGAGAGACGGTCAGGACACGAAGGGGGGAGGAAATAACCTAACTCCTCCCCCTGGGGATTTCTGGGACGATATCCAGCAGCGGTGTTGCTGCAGAGAGAGGCATTTTTTTGTTGGACTTAACCAAAATTTTAATTTTGGAATACATGAAATGTACACCGCATTAGCATGCACCAAAAAAATATTTTATTTCTTACCTAATACACACTATTATCTATAGTTCTCATCCTAGATACTCCTCCACAATATTCAGTCCTCCAACTCCATCCATCCATCCATCCATCCATCCATCCATCACTTGCTTCAGTGTCCAGCCTAGTCTTGAACCAGCAACCTCCCAACTGGGGAGTGAGAGCTCACCCACTGAGCCACTGAGCCACTGGACCATCCACACACATACTTAATTTTTTGGGACCAAGTCTTTTTCTCTCTTGGACAAACCCCTTGAAACTAAAGCATGGTAAGAGTGAGGCTCAAACCCTGGTTTCCCACATGGTACCATAACACTCAGACCACTGAGCCACAGGAGCTTGCACACTCACTCTTCTTTTTTTGGGAGCATGTGGACGAGTTGGGAGCATGTCGACTTCGACAATCCAGTGAAACTAAAGCATCACAAAAGTGTGATTCGAATCCGGGTCTCCCACATGGAATCACAAGACTCAGACCACTGAGCCACCGGACCACACACTCACACTTTCTTTTTGGGAACATGTCTAACTTGGACAAAGCCAGTGAAACTAAAGCATGATAAGAGTGAGGCTGGAACCCAGGTTTCCCACATAGAATCACAACACACAGCCACTGGACCATACACACTCACACTTCCTTTTTTGGGAACATGTCTTTCTTGGACAAAGCCAGTGAAACTAAAGCATGGTAAGAGTGAGGCTCGAACCCTGGTTTTCCACATGGAACCATAACACTCAGACCACTGAGCCACTGTAGCTTGCACACTCACTCTTCTTTTTTTGGGAGCATGTCTTACTTCGACAATCCAGTGAAACTAAAGCATCACAAGAGTGTGATTTGAACCCAGGTTAAACATAAGGGGTAACACTGTCATTTTTTTTTGGCCGAAATTTTGACCCCCTCCGATCTTCTTGAAACTCTGGACTCTGACAGAGGGCCACGAGACTTCGACCAGCGCGCAAAAATGGAGGCTCTAGACCCTTCCAGAGCCGAGATATCGAAGGTCAAAATTTGGACCTGAAAAAAAAAACATAAGGGGTAACACTGTCATTTTTTTTTTGGCCGAAATTTTGACCCCCTCCGATCTTCTTGAAACTCTGGATTCTGACAGAGGGCCACGAGACTTCGACCAACGCGCAAAAATTGGGGCTCTAGACCCTTCCAGAGCCGAGATATCGAAGGTCAAAATTTGGACCTGAAAAAAAAACATAAGGGGTAACACTGTCATTTTTTTTTTGGTCGAAATTTTGACCCCCTCCGATCTTCTTGAAACTCTGGATTCTGACAGAGGGCCACGAGACTTCGACCAACGCGCAAAAATGGAGGCTCTAGACCCTTCCAGAGCCGAGATATCGAAGGTCAAAATTTGGACCTGAAAAAAAAAACATAAGGGGTAACACTGTCATTTTTTTTTTTGGCCGAAATTTTGACCCCCTCCGATCTTCTTGAAACTCTGGATTCTGACAGAGGGCCACGAGACTTTGACCAACGTGCAAAAATGGAGGCTCTAGACCCTTCCAGAGCCGAGATATCAAAGGTCAAAATTTGGACCTGAAAAAAAAAACATAAGGGGTAACACTGTCATTTTTTTTTTGGTCGAAATTTTGACCCCCTCCGATCTTCTTGAAACTCTGGATTCTGACAGAGGGCCACGAGACTTCGACCAACGCGCAAAAATGGAGGCTCTAGACCCTTCCAGAGCTGAGATATCGAAGGTCAAAATTTGGACCTGAAAAAAAAAACATAAGGGGTAACACTGTCATTTTTTTTTTGGCCGAAATTTTGACCCCCTCCGATCTTCTTGAAACTCTGGATTCTGACAGAGGGCCACGAGACTTTGACCAACGTGCAAAAATGGAGGCTCTAGACCCTTCCAGAGCCGAGATATCAAAGGTCAAAATTTGGACCTGAAAAAAAAAACATAAGGGGTAACACTGTCATTTTTTTTTTTTTTGGCCGAAATTTTGACCCCCTCCGATCTTCTTGAAACTCTGGACTCTGACAGAGGGCCACGAGACTTCGACCAGCGCGCAAAAATGGAGGCTCTAGACCCTTCCAGAGCCGAGATATCGAAGGTCAAAATTTGGACCTGAAAAAAAAACATAAGGGGTAACACTGTCATTTTTTTTTTTGGCCGAAATTTTGACCCCCTCCGATCTTCTTGAAACTCTGGATTCTGACAGAGGGCCACGAGACTTCGACCAACGCGCAAAAATTGGGGTTCTAGACCCTTCCAGAGCCGAGATATCGAAGGTCAAAATTTGGACCTGAAAAAAAAACATAAGGAGTAACACTGTCATTTTTTTTTTTGGCCGAAATTTTGACCCCCTCCGATCTTCTTGAAACTCTGGACTCTGACAGAGGGCCATGAGACTTCGATCAGCGCGCAAAAATGGAGGCTCTAGACCCTTCCAGAGCCGAGATATCGAAGGTCAAAATTTGGACCTGAAAAAAAAAAAACATAAGGGATAACACTGTCATTTTTTTTTTGGCCGAAATTTTGACCCCCTCCGATCTTCTTGAAACTCTGGATTCTGACAGAGGGCCACGAGACTTCGACCAACGCGCAAAAATTGGGGCTCTAGACCCTTCCTGAGCCGAAATATCGAAGGTCAAAATTTGGACCTGAAAAAAAAACATAAGGGGTAACACTGTCATTTTTTTTTTGGCCGAAATTTTGACCCCCTCCGATCTTCTTGAAACTCTGGATTCTGACAGAGGGCCACGAGACTTCGACCAGCGCGCAAAAATTGGGGCTCTAGACCCTTCCAGAGCCGAGATATCGAAGGTCAAAATTTGGACCTGAAAAAAAAACAGAAGGGGTAACACTGTCATTTTTTTTTTTGGCCGAAATTTTGACCCCCTCCGATCTTCTTGAAACTCTGGATTCTGACAGAGGGCCACGAGACTTCGACCAACGCGCAAAAATTGAGGCTCTAGACCCTTCCAGAGCCGAGATATCGAAGGTCAAAATTTGGACCTGAAAAAAAAAAACATAAGGGGTAACACTGTCATTTTTTTTTTTTGGCCGAAATTTTGACCCCCTCCGATCTTCTTGAAACTCTGGATTCTGACAGAGGGCCACGAGACTTCGACCAACGTGCAAAAATGGAGGCTCTAGACCCTTCCAGAGCCGAGATATCAAAGGTCAAAATTTGGACCTGAAAAAAAAACATAAGGGGTAACACTGTCATTTTTTTTTTGGCCGAAATTTTGACCCCCTCCGATCTTCTTGAAACTCTGGACTCTGACAGAGGGCCACGAGACTTCGACCAGCGTGCAAAAATGGAGGCTCTAGACCCTTCCAGAGCCGAGATATCGAAGGTCAAAATTTGGACCTGAAAAAAAAAACATAAGGGGTAACACTGTCATTTTTTTTTTTGGCCGAAATTTTGACCCCCTCCGATCTTCTTGAAACTCTGGATTCTGACAGAGGGCCACGAGACTTCGACCAACGCGCAAAAATTGGGGTTCTAGACCCTTCCAGAGCCGAGATATCGAAGGTCAAAATTTGGACCTGAAAAAAAAACATAAGGGGTAACACTGTCATTTTTTTTTTTTTGGCCGAAATTTTGACCCCCTCCGATCTTCTTGAAACTCTGGACTCTGACAGAGGGCCATGAGACTTCGATCAGCGTGCAAAAATGGAGGCTCTAGACCCTTCCAGAGCCGAGATATCGAAGGTCAAAATTTGGACCTGAAAAAAAAAACATAAGGGATAACACTGTCATTTTTTTTTTGGCCGAAATTTTGACCCCCTCCGATCTTCTTGAAACTCTGGATTCTGACAGAGGGCCACGAGACTTCGACCAACGCGCAAAAATTGGGGCTCTAGACCCTTCCAGAGCCGAGATATCGAAGGTCAAAATTTGGACCTGAAAAAAAAAACATAAGGGGTAACACTGTCATTTTTTTTTTGTTACCCCTTATGTTGTTACCCCTTATGTTTTTTGTTACCCCTTAAAATGACAGTGTTACTCACTGTCATTTTTGTTACCCCTTATGTTTTTTTTTCGGGTCAAAACTTTGACATCCGATATCTCGGCTCTGGAAGGGTCTAGAGCCTCCATTTTTGCGCGCTGGTCGAAGTCTCGTGGCCCTCTGTCAGAATCCAGAGTTTCAAGAAGATCGGAGGGGGTCAAAATTTCGGCCAAAAACGACAGTGTTACCCCTTATGGTTTTTTTTTCAGGTCAAAACTTTGACATCCGATATCTCGGCTCTGGAAGGGTCTAGAGCCTCCATTTTTGCGCGCTGGTCGAAGTCTCGTGGCCCTCTGTCAGAATCCAGAGTTTCAAGAAGGTCGGAGGGGGTCAAAATTTCGGCCAAAAACGACAGTGTTACCCCTTATGTTTTTTTTTTCAGGTCAAAACTTTGACATCCGATATCTCGGCTCTGGAAGGGTCTAGAGCCTCCATTTTTGCGCGCTGGTCGAAGTCTCATGGCCCTCTGTCAGAATCCAGAGTTTCAAGAAGATCGGAGGGGGTCAAAATTTCGGCCAAAAACGACAGTGTTACCCCTTATGGTTTTTTTTTTTTCAGGTCAAAACTTTGACATCCAATATCTCGGCTCTGGAAGGGTCTAGAGCCTCCATTTTTGCGCGCTGGTCGAAGTCTCGTGGCCCTCTGTCAGAATCCAGAGTTTCAAGAAGATTGGAGGGGGTCAAAATTTCGGCCAAAAACGACAGTGTTACCCCTTATGTTTTTTTTTTCAGGTCAAAACTTTGATATCCGATATCTCGGCTCTGGAAGGGTCTAGAGCCTCCATTTTTGCGCGCTGGTCGAAGTCTCGTGGCCCTTTGTCAGAATCCAGAGTTTCAAGAAGATCGGAGGGGGTCAAAATTTCGGCCAAAAACGACAGTGTTACCCCTTATGTTTTTTTTTCGGGTCAAAACTTTGACATCCGATATCTCGGCTCTGGAAGGGTCTAGAGCCTCCATTTTTGTGCGCTGGTCGAAGTCTCGTGGCCCTCTGTCAGAATCCAGAGTTTCAAGAAGATCGGAGGGGGTCAAAATTTCGACCAAAAACGACAGTGTTACCCCTTATGTTTTTTTCCGGGTCAAAACTTTGACATCCGATATCTCGGCTCTGGAAGGGTCTAGAGCCTCCATTTTTGCGCGCTGGTCGAAGTCTCGTGGCCCTCTGTCAGAATCCAGAGTTTCAAGAAGATCGGCGGGGGTCAAAATTTCGGCCAAAAACGACAGTGTTACCCCTTATGTTTTTTTTTCAGGTCAAAACTTTGATATCCGATATCTCGGCTCTGGAAGGGTCTAGAGCCTCCATTTTTGCGCGCTGGTCGAAGTCTCGTTGCCCTTTGTCAGAATCCAGAGTTTCAAGAAGATCGGAGGGGGTCAAAATTTCGGCCAAAAACGACAGTGTTACCCCTTATGTTTTTTTTTCGGGTCAAAACTTTGACATCCGATATCTCGGCTCTGGAAGGGTCTAGAGCCTCCATTTTTGCGCGCTGGTCGAAGTCTCGTGGCCCTCTGTCAGAATCCAGAGTTTCAAGAAGATCGGAGGGGGTCAAAATTTCGGCCAAAAACGACAGTGTTACCCCTTATGTTTTTTTTTCGGGTCAAAACTTTGACATCCGATATCTCGGCTCTGGAAGGGTCTAGAGCCTCCATTTTTGCGCGCTGGTCGAAGTCTCGTGGCCCTCTGTCAGAATCCAGAGTTTCAAGAAGATCGGAGGGGGTCAAAATTTCGGACAAAAACGACAGTGTTACCCCTTATGGTTTTTTTTTCAGGTTAAAACTTTGACATCCGATATCTCGGCTCTGGAAGGGTCTAGAGCCTCCATTTTTGCGCGCTGGTCGAAGTCTCGTGGCCCTCTGTCAGAATCCAGAGTTTCAAGAAGATCGGAGGGGGTCAAAATTTCGACCAAAAACGACAGTGTTACCCCTTATGTTTTTTTTTCGGGTCAAAACTTTGACGTCTGATATCTCGGCTCTGGAAGGGTCTAGAGCCTCCATTTTTGCGCGCTGGTCGAAGTCTCGTGGTCCTCTGTCAGAATCCAGAGTTTCAAGAAGATCGGAGGGGGTCAAAATTTCGGCCAAAAACGACAGTGTTACCCCTTATGTTTTTTTTTCTGGTCAAAACTTTGACGTCCGATATCTCGGCTCTGGAAGGGTCTAGAGCCTCCATTTTTGGGCGCTGGTCGAAGTCTCGTGGCCCTCTGTCAGAATCCAGAGTTTCAAGAAGGTCGGAGGGGGTCAAAATTTCGGCCAAAAACGACAGTGTTACCCCTTATGTTTTTTTTTTCGGGTCAAAACTTTGACATCCGATATCTCGGCTCTGGAAGGGTCTAGAGCCTCCATTTTTGCGCGCTGGTCGAAGTCTCATGGCCCTCTGTCAGAATCCAGAGTTTCAAGAAGATCGGAGGGGGTCAAAATTTCGGCCAAAAACGACAGTGTTACCCCTTATGTTTTTTTTTCAGGTCAAAACTTTGACATCCGATATCTCGGCTCTGGAAGGGTCTAGAGCCTCCATTTTTGCGCGCTGGTCGAAGTCTCGTGGCCCTCTGTCAGAATCCAGAGTTTCAAGAAGATCGGAGGGGGTCAAAATTTCGGCCAAAAACGACAGTGTTACCCCTTATGTTTTTTTTTTCGGGTCAAAACTTTGACATCCGATATCTCAGCTCTGGAAGGGTCAAGAGCCTCCATTTTTGCGTGCTGGTCGAAGTCTCGTGGCCGTCTGTCAGAATCCAGAGTTTCAAGAAGATCGGAGGGGATCAAAATTTCGGCCAAAAACGACAGTGTTACCCCTTATGTTTTTTTTTTCAGGTCAAAACTTTGACATCCGATATCTCGGCTCTGGAAGGGTCTAGAGCCTCCATTTTTGCGCGCTGGTCGAAGTCTCGTGGCCCTCTGTCAGAATCCAGAGTTTCAAGAAGATCGGAGGGGGTCAAAATTTCGGCCAAAAACGACAGTGTTACCCCTTATGTTTTTTTTTTCGGGTCAAAACTTTGACATCCGATATCTCGGCTCTGGAAGGGTCTAGAGCCTCGGTTTTTGCGCGCTGGTTGAAGTCTCGTGGCCCTCTGTCAGAATCCAGAGTTTCAAGAAGATCGGAGGGGGTCAAAATTTTGGCCAAAAACGACAGTGTTACCCCTTATGTTTTTTTTTTTCAGGTCAAAACTTTGACATCCGATATCTCGGCTCTGGAAGGGTCTAGAGCCTCCATTTTTGCGCGCTGGTCGAAGTCTCGTGGCCGTCTGTCAGAATCCAGAATTTCAAGAAGATCGGAGGGGGTCAAAATTTCGGCCAAAAACGACAGTGTTACCCCTTATGTTTTTTTTTCAGGTCAAAACTTTGATATCCGATATCTCGGCTCTGGAAGGGTCTAGAGCCTCCATTTTTGCGCGCTGGTCGAAGTCTCGTGGCCCTTTGTCAGAATCCAGAGTTTCAAGAAGATCGGAGGGGGTCAAAATTTCGGCCAAAAACGACAGTGTTACCCCTTATGTTTTTTTTTCGGGTCAAAACTTTGACATCCGATATCTCGGCTCTGGAAGGGTCTAGAGCCTCCATTTTTGCGCGCTGGTCGAAGTCTCGTGGCCCTCTGTCAGAATCCAGAGTTTCAAGAAGATCGGAGGGGGTCAAAATTTCGGCCAAAAACGACAGTGTTACCCCTTATGTTTTTTTTTCGGGTCAAAACTTTGACATCCGATATCTCGGCTCTGGAAGGGTCTAGAGCCTCCATTTTTGCGCGCTGGTCGAAGTCTCGTGGCCCTCTGTCAGAATCCAGAGTTTCAAGAAGATCGGAGGGGGTCAAAATTTCGGCCAAAAACGACAGTGTTACCCCTTATGTTTTTTTTTTTTTCGGGTCAAAACTTTGACATCCGATATCTCGGCTCTGGAAGGGTCTTGAGCCTCCATTTTTGCGCGCTGGTCGAAGTCTCGTGGCCCTCTGTCAGAATCCAGAGTTTCAAGAAGATCGGAGGGGGTCAAAATTTCGGCCAAAAACGACAGTGTTACCCCTTATGTTTTTTTTTCAGGTCAAAACTTTGACATCCGATATCTCGGCTCTGGAAGGGTCTAGAGCCTCCATTTTTGTGCGCTGGCCGAAGTCTCGTGGCCCTCTGTCAGAATCCAGAGTTTCAAGAAGATCGGAGGGGGTCAAAATTTCGGCCAAAAACGACAGTGTTACCCCTTATGTTTTTTTTCGGGTCAAAACTTTGACATCCGATATCTCGGCTCTGGAAGGGTCTAGAGCCTCCATTTTTGCGTACTGGTCGAAGTCTCGTGGCCCTCTGTCAGAATCCAGAGTTTCAAGAAGATCGGAGGGGGTCAAAATTTCGGCCAAAAACGACAGTGTTACCCCTTATGTTTTTTTTTTCAGGTCAAAACTTTGACATCCGATATCTCGGCTCTGGAAGGGTCTAGAGCCTCCATTTTTGCGCGCTGGTCGAAGTCTCGTGGCCCTCTGTCAGAATCCAGAGTTTCAAGAAGATCGGAGGGGGTCAAAATTTCGGCCAAAAACGACAGTGTTACCCCTTATGTTTTTTTTTTTTTCAGGTCAAAACTTTGATATCCGATATCTCGGCTCTGGAAGGGTCTAGAGCCTCCATTTTTGCGCGCTGGTCGAAGTCTCGTGGCCCTCTTTCAGAATCCAGAGTTTCAAGAAGATCGGAGGGGGTCAAAATTTCGGCCAAAAACGACAGTGTTACCCCTTATGTTTTTTTTTCGGGTCAAAACTTTGACATCCGATATCTCGGCTCTGGAAGGGTCTAGAGCCTCCATTTTTGCGCGCTGGTCGAAGTCTCGTGGCCCTCTGTCAGAATCCAGAGTTTCAAGAAGATTGGAGGGGGTCAAAATTTCGGCCAAAAACGACAGTGTTACCCCTTATGTTTTTTTTTCAGGTCAAAACTTTGACGTCTGATATCTCGGCTCTGGAAGGGTCTAGAGCCTCCATTTTTGCGCGCTGGTCGAAGTCTCGTGGCCCTCTGTCAGAATCCAGAGTTTCAAGAAGATTGGAGGGGGTCAAAATTTCGGCCAAAAACGACAGTGTTACCCCTTATGTTTTTTTTTTGGGTCAAAACTTTGACATCCGATATCTCGGCTCTGGAAGGGTCTAGAGCCTCCATTTTTGCGCGCTGGTCGAAGTCTCGTGGCCCTCTGTCAGAATCCAGAGTTTCAAGAAGATCGGAGGGGGTCAAAATTTCGGCCAAAAACGACAGTGTTACCCCTTATGTTTTTTTTCAGGTCAAAACTTTGATGTCCGATATCTCGGCTCTGGAAGGGTCTAGAGCCTCCATTTCTGCGCGCTGGTCGAAGTCTCGTGGCCCGTTGTCAGAATCCAGAGTTTCAAGAAGATCGGAGGGGGTCAAAATTTCGGCCAAAAACGACAGTGTTACCCCTTATGTTTTTTTTTCGGGTCAAAACTTTGAAATCCGATATCTCGGCTCTGGAAGGGTCTAGAGCCTCCATTTTTGCGCGCTGGTCGAGGTCTCGTGGCCCTCTGTCAGAATCCAGAGTTTCAAGAAGATCGGAGGGGGTCAAAATTTCGGCCAAAAACGACAGTGTTACCCCTTATGTTTTTTTTTCGGGTCAAAACTTTGACATCCGATATCTCGGCTCTGGAAGGGTCTAGAGCCTCCATTTTTGCGCGCTGGTCGAAGTCTCGTGGCCCTCTGTCAGAATCCAGAGTTTCAAGAAGATCGGAGGGGGTCAAAATTTTGGCCAAAAACGACAGTGTTACCCCTTATGGTTTTTTTTTCAGGTCAAAACTTTGACATCCGATATCTCGGCTCTGGAAGGGTCTAGAGCCTCCATTTTTGCGCGCTGGTCGAAGTCTCGTGGCCCTCTGTCAGAATCCAGAGTTTCAAGAAGGTCGGAGGGGGTCAAAATTTCGGCCAAAAACGACAGTGTTACCCCTTATGTTTTTTTTTTCGGGTCAAAACTTTGACATCCGATATCTCGGCTCTGGAAGGGTCTAGAGCCTCCATTTTTGCGCGCTGGTCGAAGTCTCATGGCCCTCTGTCAGAATCCAGAGTTTCAAGAAGATCGGAGGGGGTCAAAATTTCGGCCAAAAACGACAGTGTTACCCCTTATGTTTTTTTTTTCAGGTCAAAACTTTGACATCCTATATCTCGGCTCTGGAAGGGTCTAGAGCCTCCATTTTTGCGCGCTGGTCGAAGTCTCGTGGCCCTCTGTCAGAATCCAGAGTTTCAAGAAGATCGGAGGGGGTCAAAATTTCGGCCAAAAACGACAGTGTTACCCCTTATGTTTTTTTTTTTCAGGTCAAAACTTTGATATCCGATATCTCGGCTCTGGAAGGGTCTAGAGCCTCCATTTTTGCGCGCTGGTCGAAGTCTCGTGGCCCTCTTTCAGAATCCAGAGTTTCAAGAAGATCGGAGGGGGTCAAAATTTCGGCCAAAAACGACAGTGTTACCCCTTATGTTTTTTTTTTCGGGTCAAAACTTTGACATCCGATATCTCGGCTCTGGAAGGGTCTAGAGCCTCCATTTTTGCGCGCTGGTCGAAGTCTCGTGGCCCTCTGTCAGAATCCAGAGTTTCAAGAAGATTGGAGGGGGTCAAAATTTCGGCCAAAAACGACAGTGTTACCCCTTATGTTTTTTTTTCAGGTCAAAACTTTGACGTCTGATATCTCGGCTCTGGAAGGGTCTAGAGCCTCCATTTTTGCGCGCTGGTCGAAGTCTCGTGGCCCTCTGTCAGAATCCAGAGTTTCAAGAAGATTGGAGGGGGTCAAAATTTCGGCCAAAAACGACAGTGTTACCCCTTATGTTTTTTTTTCGGGTCAAAACTTTGACGTCCGATATCTCGGCTCTGGAAGGGTCTAGAGCCTCCATTTTTGCGCGCTGGTCGAAGTCTCGTGGCCCTCTGTCAGAATCCAGAGTTTCAAGAAGATCGGAGGGGGTCAAAATTTCGGCCAAAAACGACAGTGTTACCCCTTATGTTTTTTTTCAGGTCAAAACTTTGATGTCCGATATCTCGGCTCTGGAAGGGTCTAGAGCCTCCATTTCTGCGCGCTGGTCGAAGTCTCGTGGCCCTTTGTCAGAATCCAGAGTTTCAAGAAGATCGGAGGGGGTCAACATTTCGGCCAAAAACGACAGTGTTACCCCTTATGTTTTTTTTTTCAGTTCAAAACTTTGACATCCGATATCTCGGCTCTGGAAGGGTCTAGAGCCTCCATTTTTGCGCGCTGGTCGAAGTCTCGTGGCCCTCTTTCAGAATCCAGAGTTTCAAGAAGATCGGAGGGGGTCAAAATTTCGGCCAAAAACGACAGTGTTACCCCTTATGTTTTTTTTTTTCGGGTCAAAACTTTGACATCCGATATCTCGGCTCTGGAAGGGTCTAGAGCCTCCATTTTTGCGCGCTGGTCGAAGTCTCGTGGCCCTCTGTCAGAATCCAGAGTTTCAAGAAGATCGGAGGGGGTCAAAATTTCGGCCAAAAAAAAAAATGACAGTGTTACCCCTTATGTTTTTTTTTCAGGTCCAAATTTTGACCTTCGATATCTCGGCTCTGGAAGGGTCTAGAACCCCAATTTTTGCGCGTTGGTCGAAGTCTCGTGGCCCTCTGTCAGAATCCAGAGTTTCAAGAAGATCGGAGGGGGTCAAAATTTCGGCCAAAAACGACAGTGTTACCCCTTATGTTTTTTTTTCGGGTCAAAACTTTGACATCCGATATCTCGGCTCTGGAAGGGTCTAGAGCCTCCATTTTTGCGCGCTGGTCGAAGTCTCGTGGCCCTCTGTCAGAATCCAGAGTTTCAAGAAGATCGGAGGGGGTCAAAATTTCGGCCAAAAACGACAGTGTTACCCCTTATGTTTTTTTTTTTCGGGTCAAAACTTTGACATCCGATATCTCGGCTCTGGAAGGGTCTAGAGCCTCCGTTTTTGCGCGCTGGTCGAAGTCTCGTGGCCCTCTGTCAGAATCCAGAGTTTCAAGAAGATCGGAGGGGGTCAAAATTTCGGCCAAAAACGACAGTGTTACCCCTTATGGTTTTTTTTTCAGGTCAAAACTTTGACATCCGATATCTCGGCTCTGGAAGGGTCTAGAGCCTCCATTTTTGCGCGCTGGTCGAAGTCTCGTGGCCCTCTGTCAGAATCCAGAGTTTCAAGAAGGTCGGAGGGGGTCAAAATTTCGGCCAAAAACGACAGTGTTACCCCTTATGTTTTTTTTTTCGGGTCAAAACTTTGACATCCGATATCTCGGCTCTGGAAGGGTCTAGAGCCTCCATTTTTGCGCGCTGGTCGAAGTCTCATGGCCCTCTGTCAGAATCCAGAGTTTCAAGAAGATCGGAGGGGGTCAAAATTTCGGCCAAAAACGACAGTGTTACCCCTTATGGTTTTTTTTTTCAGGTCAAAACTTTGACATCCAATATCTCGGCTCTGGAAGGGTCTAGAGCCTCCATTTTTGCGCGCTGGTCGAAGTCTCGTGGCCCTCTGTCAGAATCCAGAGTTTCAAGAAGATTGGAGGGGGTCAAAATTTCGGCCAAAAACGACAGTGTTACCCCTTATGTTTTTTTTTTCAGGTCAAAACTTTGATATCCGATATCTCGGCTCTGGAAGGGTCTAGAGCCTCCATTTTTGCGCGCTGGTCGAAGTCTCGTGGCCCTTTGTCAGAATCCAGAGTTTCAAGAAGATCGGAGGGGGTCAAAATTTCGGCCAAAAACGACAGTGTTACCCCTTATGTTTTTTTTTCGGGTCAAAACTTTGACATCCGATATCTCGGCTCTGGAAGGGTCTAGAGCCTCCATTTTTGCGCGCTGGTCGAAGTCTCGTGGCCCTCTGTCAGAATCCAGAGTTTCAAGAAGATCGGAGGGGGTCAAAATTTCGGCCAAAAACGACAGTGTTACCCCTTATGTTTTTTTTCCGGGTCAAAACTTTGACATCCGATATCTCGGCTCTGGAAGGGTCTAGAGCCTCCATTTTTGCGCGCTGGTCGAAGTCTCGTGGCCCTCTGTCAGAATCCAGAGTTTCAAGAAGATCGGAGGGGGTCAAAATTTCAGCCAAAAACGACAGTGTTACCCCTTATGTTTTTTTTTTCAGGTCAAAACTTTGACATCCGATATCTCGGCTATGGAAGGGTCTAGAGCCTCCATTTTTGCGCGCTGGTCGAAGTCTCGTGGCCCTCTGTCAGAATCCAGAGTTTCAAGAAGATCGGAGGGGGTCAAAATTTCGGCCAAAAACGACAATGTTACCCCTTATGTTTTTTTTTTCGGGTCAAAACTTTGACATCCGATATCTCGGCTCTGGAAGGGTCTAGAGCCTCCATTTTTGCGCGCTGGTCGAAGTCTCATGGCCCTCTGTCAGAATCCAGAGTTTCAAGAAGATCGGCGGGGGTCAAAATTTCGGCCAAAAACGACAGTGTTACCCCTTATGTTTTTTTTTCAGGTCAAAACTTTGATATCCGATATCTCGGCTCTGGAAGGGTCTAGAGCCTCCATTTTTGCGCGCTGGTCGAAGTCTCGTTGCCCTTTGTCAGAATCCAGAGTTTCAAGAAGATCGGAGGGGGTCAAAATTTCGGCCAAAAACGACAGTGTTACCCCTTATGTTTTTTTTTCGGGTCAAAACTTTGACATCCGATATCTCGGCTCTGGAAGGGTCTAGAGTCTCCATTTTTGCGCGCTGGTCGAAGTCTCGTGGCCCTCTGTCAGAATCCAGAGTTTCAAGAAGATCGGAGGGGGTCAAAATTTCGGCCAAAAACGACAGTGTTACCCCTTATGTTTTTTTTTCGGGTCAAAACTTTGACATCCGATATCTCGGCTCTGGAAGGGTCTAGAGCCTCCATTTTTGCGCGCTGGTCGAAGTCTCGTGGCCCTCTGTCAGAATCCAGAGTTTCAAGAAGATCGGAGGGGGTCAAAATTTCGGACAAAAACGACAGTGTTACCCCTTATGGTTTTTTTTTCGGGTCAAAACTTTGACATCCGATATCTCGGCTCTGGAAGGGTCTAGAGCCTCCATTTTTGCGCGCTGGTCGAAGTCTCGTGGCCCTCTGTCAGAATCCAGAGTTTCAAGAAGATCGGAGGGGGTCAAAATTTCGACCAAAAACGACAGTGTTACCCCTTATGTTTTTTTTTCGGGTCAAAACTTTGACGTCTGATATCTCGGCTCTGGAAGGGTCTAGAGCCTCCATTTTTGCGCGCTGGTCGAAGTCTCGTGGTCCTCTGTCAGAATCCAGAGTTTCAAGAAGATCGGAGGGGGTCAAAATTTCGGCCAAAAACGACAGTGTTACCCCTTATGTTTTTTTTTCTGGTCAAAACTTTGACGTCCGATATCTCGGCTCTGGAAGGGTCTAGAGCCTCCATTTTTGGGCGCTGGTCGAAGTCTCGTGGCCCTCTGTCAGAATCCAGAGTTTCAAGAAGATCGGAGGGGGTCAAAATTTCGGCCAAAAACGACAGTGTTACCCCTTATGTTTTTTTTTTCAGGTCAAAACTTTGACATCCGATATCTCGGCTCTGGAAGGGTCTAGAGCCTCCATTTTTGCGCGCTGGTCGAAGTCTCGTGGCCCTCTGTCAGAATCCAGAGTTTCAAGAAGATCGGAGGGGGTCAAAATTTCGTCCAAAAACGACAGTGTTACCCCTTATGTTTTTTTTCGGGTCAAAACTTTGACATCCGATATCTCGGCTCTGGAAGGGTCTAGAGCCTCCATTTTTGCGCGCTGGTCGAAGTCTCGTGGCCCTCTATCAGAATCCAGAGTTTCAAGAAGATCGGAGGGGGTCAAAATTTCGGCCAAAAACGACAGTGTTACCCCTTATGTTTTTTTTTTCAGGTCAAAACTTTGACATCCGATATCTCGGCTCTGGAAGGGTCTAGAGCCTCCATTTTTGCGCGCTGGTCGAAGTCTCGTGGCCCTCTGTCAGAATCCAGAGTTTCAAGAAGATCGGAGGGGGTCAAAATTTCGGCCAAAAACGACAGTGTTACCCCTTATGTTTTTTTTTTTCAGGTCAAAACTTTGATATCCGATATCTCGGCTCTGGAAGGGTCTAGAGCCTCCATTTTTGCGCGCTGGTCGAAGTCTCGTGGCCCTCTTTCAGAATCCAGAGTTTCAAGAAGATCGGAGGGGGTCAAAATTTCGGCCAAAAACGACAGTGTTACCCCTTATGTTTTTTTTTTCGGGTCAAAACTTTGACATCCGATATCTCGGCTCTGGAAGGGTCTAGAGCCTCCATTTTTGCGCGCTGGTCGAAGTCTCGTGGCCCTCTGTCAGAATCCAGAGTTTCAAGAAGATTGGAGGGGGTCAAAATTTCGGCCAAAAACGACAGTGTTACCCCTTATGGTTTTTTTTTCAGGTCAAAACTTTGACGTCTGATATCTCGGCTCTGGAAGGGTCTAGAGCCTCCATTTTTGCGCGCTGGTCGAAGTCTCGTGGCCCTCTGTCAGAATCCAGAGTTTCAAGAAGATTGGAGGGGGTCAAAATTTCGGCCAAAAACGACAGTGTTACCCCTTATGTTTTTTTTTCGGGTCAAAACTTTGACATCCGATATCTCGGCTCTGGAAGGGTCTAGAGCCTCCATTTTTGCGCGCTGGTCGAAGTCTCGTGGCCCTCTGTCAGAATCCAGAGTTTCAAGAAGATCGGAGGGGGTCAAAATTTCGGCCAAAAACGACAGTGTTACCCCTTATGTTTTTTTTTCAGGTCAAAACTTTGATGTCCGATATCTCGGCTCTGGAAGGGTCTAGAGCCTCCATTTCTGCGCGCTGGTCGAAGTCTCGTGGCCCTTTTTCAGAATCCAGAGTTTCAAGAAGATCGGAGGGGGTCAAAATTTCGGCCAAAAACGACAGTGTTACCCCTTATGTTTTTTTTTTTTCAGTTCAAAACTTTGACATCCGATATCTCGGCTCTGGAAGGGTCTAGAGCCTCCATTTTTGCGCGCTGGTCGAAGTCTCGTGGCCCTCTTTCAGAATCCAGAGTTTCAAGAAGATCGGAGGGGGTCAAAATTTCGGCCAAAAACGACAGTGTTACCCCTTATGTTTTTTTTTTCAGGTCAAAACTTTGACATCCGATATCTCGGCTCTGGAAGGGTCTAGAGCCTCCATTTTTGCGCGCTGGTCGAAGTCTCGTGGCCCTCTGTCAGAATCCAGAGTTTCAAGAAGATTGGAGGGGGTCAAAATTTCGGCCAAAAACGACAGTGTTACCCCTTATGTTTTTTTTTCAGGTCAAAACTTTGACGTCTGATATCTCGGCTCTGGAAGGGTCTAGAGCCTCCATTTTTGCGCGCTGGTCGAAGTCTCGTGGCCCTCTGTCAGAATCCAGAGTTTCAAGAAGATTGGAGGGGGTCAAAATTTCGGCCAAAAACGACAGTGTTACCCCTTATGTTTTTTTTTCGGGTCAAAACTTTGACATCCGATATCTCGGCTCTGGAAGGGTCTAGAGCCTCCATTTTTGCGCGCTGGTCGAAGTCTCGTGGCCCTCTGTCAGAATCCAGAGTTTCAAGAAGATCGGAGGGGGTCAAAATTTCGGCCAAAAACGACAGTGTTACCCCTTATGTTTTTTTTCAGGTCAAAACTTTGATGTCCGATATCTCGGCTCTGGAAGGGTCTAGAGCCTCCATTTCTGCGCGCTGGTCGAAGTCTCGTGGCCCTTTGTCAGAATCCAGAGTTTCAAGAAGATCGGAGGGGGTCAAAATTTCGGCCAAAAACGACAGTGTTACCCCTTATGTTTTTTTTTCGGGTCAAAACTTTGACATCCGATATCTCGGCTCTGGAAGGGTCTAGAGCCTCCATTTTTGCGCGCTGGTCGAGGTCTCGTGGCCCTCTGTCAGAATCCAGAGTTTCAAGAAGATCGGAGGGGGTCAAAATTTCGGCCAAAAACGACAGTGTTACCCCTTATGTTTTTTTTTCGGGTCAAAACTTTGACATCCGATATCTCGGCTCTGGAAGGGTCTAGAGCCTCCATTTTTGCGCGCTGGTCGAAGTCTCGTGGCCCTCTGTCAGAATCCAGAGTTTCAAGAAGATCGGAGGGGGTCAAAATTTTGGCCAAAAACGACAGTGTTACCCCTTATGGTTTTTTTTTCAGGTCAAAACTTTGACATCCGATATCTCGGCTCTGGAAGGGTCTAGAGCCTCCATTTTTGCGCGCTGGTCGAAGTCTCGTGGCCCTCTGTCAGAATCCAGAGTTTCAAGAAGGTCGGAGGGGGTCAAAATTTCGGCCAAAAACGACAGTGTTACCCCTTATGTTTTTTTTTTCAGGTCAAAACTTTGATATCCGATATCTCGGCTCTGGAAGGGTCTAGAGCCTCCATTTTTGCGCGCTGGTCGAAGTCTCGTGGCCCTCTTTCAGAATCCAGAGTTTCAAGAAGATCGGAGGGGGTCAAAATTTCGGCCAAAAACGACAGTGTTACCCCTTATGTTTTTTTTTTCGGGTCAAAACTTTGACATCCGATATCTCGGCTCTGGAAGGGTCTAGAGCCTCCATTTTTGCGCGCTGGTCGAAGTCTCGTGGCCCTCTGTCAGAATCCAGAGTTTCAAGAAGATTGGAGGGGGTCAAAATTTCGGCCAAAAACGACAGTGTTACCCCTTATGTTTTTTTTTCAGGTCAAAACTTTGACGTCTGATATCTCGGCTCTGGAAGGGTCTAGAGCCTCCATTTTTGCGCGCTGGTCGAAGTCTCGTGGCCCTCTGTCAGAATCCAGAGTTTCAAGAAGATTGGAGGGGGTCAAAATTTCGGCCAAAAACGACAGTGTTACCCCTTATGTTTTTTTTTCGGGTCAAAACTTTGACATCCGATATCTCGGCTCTGGAAGGGTCTAGAGCCTCCATTTTTGCGCGCTGGTCGAAGTCTCGTGGCCCTCTGTCAGAATCCAGAGTTTCAAGAAGATCGGAGGGGGTCAAAATTTCGGCCAAAAACGACAGTGTTACCCCTTATGTTTTTTTTCAGGTCAAAACTTTGATGTCCGATATCTCGGCTCTGGAAGGGTCTAGAGCCTCCATTTCTGCGCGCTGGTCGAAGTCTCGTGGCCCTTTGTCAGAATCCAGAGTTTCAAGAAGATCGGAGGGGGTCAAAATTTCGGCCAAAAACGACAGTGTTACCCCTTATGTTTTTTTTTTTTTCAGTTCAAAACTTTGACATCCGATATCTCGGCTCTGGAAGGGTCTAGAGCCTCCATTTTTGCGCGCTGGTCGAAGTCTCGTGGCCCTCTTTCAGAATCCAGAGTTTCAAGAAGATCGGAGGGGGTCAAAATTTCGGCCAAAAACGACAGTGTTACCCCTTATGTTTTTTTTTTTCGGGTCAAAACTTTGACATCCGATATCTCGGCTCTGGAAGGGTCTAGAGCCTCCATTTTTGCGCGCTGGTCGAAGTCTCGTGGCCCTCTGTCAGAATCCAGAGTTTCAAGAAGATCGGAGGGGGTCAAAATTTCGGCCAAAAAAAAATGACAGTGTTACCCCTTATGTTTTTTTTTTCAGGTCCAAATTTTGACCTTCGATATCTCGGCTCTGGAAGGGTCTAGAACCCCAATTTTTGCGCGTTGGTCGAAGTCTCGTGGCCCTCTGTCAGAATCCAGAGTTTCAAGAAGATCGGAGGGGGTCAAAATTTCGGCCAAAAACGACAGTGTTACCCCTTATGTTTTTTTTTCGGGTCAAAACTTTGACATCCGATATCTCGGCTCTGGAAGGGTCTAGAGCCTCCATTTTTGCGCGCTGGTAGAAGTCTCGTGGCCCTCTGTCAGAATCCAGAGTTTCAAGAAGATCGGAGGGGGTCAAAATTTCGGCCAAAAACGACAGTGTTACCCCTTATGTTTTTTTTTTTCGGGTCAAAACTTTGACATCCGATATCTCGGCTCTGGAAGGGTCTAGAGCCTCCATTTTTGCGCGCTGGTCGAAGTCTCGTGGCCCTCTGTCAGAATCCAGAGTTTCAAGAAGATCGGAGGGGGTCAAAATTTCGGCCAAAAACGACAGTGTTACCCCTTATGGTTTTTTTTTCAGGTCAAAACTTTGACATCCGATATCTCGGCTCTGGAAGGGTCTAGAGCCTCCATTTTTGCGCGCTGGTCGACGTCTCGTGGCCCTCTGTCAGAATCCAGAGTTTCAAGAAGGTCGGAGGGGGTCAAAATTTCGGCCAAAAACGACAGTGTTACCCCTTATGTTTTTTTTTTCGGGTCAAAACTTTGACATCCGATATCTCGGCTCTGGAAGGGTCTAGAGCCTCCATTTTTGCGCGCTGGTCGAAGTCTCATGGCCCTCTGTCAGAATCCAGAGTTTCAAGAAGATCGGAGGGGGTCAAAATTTCGGCCAAAAACGACAGTGTTACCCCTTATGGTTTTTTTTTTCAGGTCAAAACTTTGACATCCAATATCTCGGCTCTGGAAGGGTCTAGAGCCTCCATTTTTGCGCGCTGGTCGAAGTCTCGTGGCCCTCTGTCAGAATCCAGAGTTTCAAGAAGATTGGAGGGGGTCAAAATTTCGGCCAAAAACGACAGTGTTACCCCTTATGTTTTTTTTTTCAGGTCAAAACTTTGATATCCGATATCTCGGCTCTGGAAGGGTCTAGAGCCTCCATTTTTGCGCGCTGGTCGAAGTCTCGTGGCCCTTTGTCAGAATCCAGAGTTTCAAGAAGATCGGAGGGGGTCAAAATTTCGGCCAAAAACGACAGTGTTACCCCTTATGTTTTTTTTTCGGGTCAAAACTTTGACATCCGGTATCTCGGCTCTGGAAGGGTCTAGAGCCTCCATTTTTGCGCGCTGGTCGAAGTCTCGTGGCCCTCTGTCAGAATCCAGAGTTTCAAGAAGATCGGAGGGGGTCAAAATTTCGGCCAAAAACGACAGTGTTACCCCTTATGTTTTTTTTCCGGGTCAAAACTTTGACATCCGATATCTCGGCTCTGGAAGGGTCTAGAGCCTCCATTTTTGCGCGCTGGTCGAAGTCTCGTGGCCCTCTGTCAGAATCCAGAGTTTCAAGAAGATCGGAGGGGGTCAAAATTTCAGCCAAAAACGACAGTGTTACCCCTTATGTTTTTTTTTTCAGGTCAAAACTTTGACATCCGATATCTCGGCAATGGAAGGGTCTAGAGCCTCCATTTTTGCGCGCTGGTCGAAGTCTCGTGGCCCTCTGTCAGAATCCAGAGTTTCAAGAAGATCGGAGGGGGTCAAAATTTCGGCCAAAAACGACAATGTTACCCCTTATGTTTTTTTTTTCGGGTCAAAACTTTGACATCCGATATCTCGGCTCTGGAAGGGTCTAGAGCCTCCATTTTTGCGCGCTGGTCGAAGTCTCATGGCCCTCTGTCAGAATCCAGAGTTTCAAGAAGATCGGCGGGGGTCAAAATTTCGGCCAAAAACGACAGTGTTACCCCTTATGTTTTTTTTTCAGGTCAAAACTTTGATATCCGATATCTCGGCTCTGGAAGGGTCTAGAGCCTCCATTTTTGCGCGCTGGTCGAAGTCTCGTTGCCCTTTGTCAGAATCCAGAGTTTCAAGAAGATCGGAGGGGGTCAAAATTTCGGCCAAAAACGACAGTGTTACCCCTTATGTTTTTTTTCGGGTCAAAACTTTGACATCCGATATCTCGGCTCTGGAAGGGTCTAGAGTCTCCATTTTTGCGCGCTGGTCGAAGTCTCGTGGCCCTCTGTCAGAATCCAGAGTTTCAAGAAGATCGGAGGGGGTCAAAATTTCGGCCAAAAACGACAGTGTTACCCCTTATGTTTTTTTTTCGGGTCAAAACTTTGACATCCGATATCTCGGCTCTGGAAGGGTCTAGAGCCTCCATTTTTGCGCGCTGGTCGAAGTCTCGTGGCCCTCTGTCAGAATCCAGAGTTTCAAGAAGATCGGAGGGGGTCAAAATTTCGGACAAAAACGACAGTGTTACCCCTTATGGTTTTTTTTTCGGGTCAAAACTTTGACATCCGATATCTCGGCTCTGGAAGGGTCTAGAGCCTCCATTTTTGCGCGCTGGTCGAAGTCTCGTGGCCCTCTGTCAGAATCCAGAGTTTCAAGAAGATCGGAGGGGGTCAAAATTTCGACCAAAAACGACAGTGTTACCCCTTATGTTTTTTTTTTCGGGTCAAAACTTTGACGTCTGATATCTCGGCTCTGGAAGGGTCTAGAGCCTCCATTTTTGCGCGCTGGTCGAAGTCTCGTGGTCCTCTGTCAGAATCCAGAGTTTCAAGAAGATCGGAGGGGGTCAAAATTTCGGCCAAAAACGACAGTGTTACCCCTTATGTTTTTTTTTCTGGTCAAAACTTTGACGTCCGATATCTCGGCTCTGGAAGGGTCTAGAGCCTCCATTTTTGGGCGCTGGTCGAAGTCTCGTGGCCCTCTGTCAGAATCCAGAGTTTCAAGAAGATCGGAGGGGGTCAAAATTTCGGCCAAAAACGACAGTGTTACCCCTTATGTTTTTTTTTTTCAGGTCAAAACTTTGACATCCGATATCTCGGCTCTGGAAGGGTCTAGAGCCTCCATTTTTGCGCGCTGGTCGAAGTCTCGTGGCCCTCTGTCAGAATCCAGAGTTTCAAGAAGATCGGAGGGGGTCAAAATTTCGTCCAAAAACGACAGTGTTACCCCTTATGTTTTTTTTCGGGTCAAAACTTTGACATCCGATATCTCGGCTCTGGAAGGGTCTAGAGCCTCCATTTTTGCGCGCTGGTCGAAGTCTCGTGGCCCTCTATCAGAATCCAGAGTTTCAAGAAGATCGGAGGGGGTCAAAATTTCGGCCAAAAACGACAGTGTTACCCCTTATGTTTTTTTTTTCAGGTCAAAACTTTGACATCCGATATCTCGGCTCTGGAAGGGTCTAGAGCCTCCATTTTTGCGCGCTGGTCGAAGTCTCGTGGCCCTCTGTCAGAATCCAGAGTTTCAAGAAGATCGGAGGGGGTCAAAATTTCGGCCAAAAACGACAGTGTTACCCCTTATGTTTTTTTTTTTCAGGTCAAAACTTTGATATCCGATATCTCGGCTCTGGAAGGGTCTAGAGCCTCCATTTTTGCGCGCTGGTCGAAGTCTCGTGGCCCTCTTTCAGAATCCAGAGTTTCAAGAAGATCGGAGGGGGTCAAAATTTCGGCCAAAAACGACAGTGTTACCCCTTATGTTTTTTTTTTTCGGGTCAAAACTTTGACATCCGATATCTCGGCTCTGGAAGGGTCTAGAGCCTCCATTTTTGCGCGCTGGTCGAAGTCTCGTGGCCCTCTGTCAGAATCCAGAGTTTCAAGTAGTGGTGCACCGAAATTTCGGCCGCCGAAAATGTTCGGCCGAAAATGGCATTATCGGTTTCGGGCCGAAAAAAAAACCCCAGCCGAAAACGTAAACCGAAAATTAATGTCACCCACCCGCCCCTCCCATCCGTGCGCAAGCGCTTAGGTTTCACTCACGTGCGCAAGCGCTAGTTTCACTCACGGTTGAGCTGTTATCACGCGTCTGCATATCAAAGATGTCAGCGGTATGGAAGTATTTTAAAGTTTCAGATGAGGACACCAAAGTTGCAATTTGCAACATTTGTTCAGCAAAAGTCTCAAGAGGGGGTGCGGTGCCAAAGAACTTTTCGACAACAGGTTTGATACACCACCTGAAATCACGACATCCAATCGAACATGAGGAGTACCGCAAAACAACATCAGTTAAAAGTAACGTTACCTCAACTACATCACAAACACCCTCGGTGGCCACACTCTTTGAAAAGGCTAAGAAATTTGCAGATGACAGTGCCAAAGCACGCGGCATTACTGAGAAAGTAATGGAATTCATTGCCTTGGATGACCAGCCGTTTTCTGTCGTGGAGGACACAGGATTTCGTAGGCTCATACAGCATATTGAGCCGCGTTATACACTGCCAAGCAGACGCTATTTTGCAGAAACATGTCTACCTGCAATGTATGACCGAGTCGCAAAGCACGTTCACGAGCTTATGTCCACAGACACACAAACTCTAAGTTTTACCACAGACATTTGGAGCTCAGACGTTAGCCCAACTAGCATGCTTAGCTTAACAGCGCAGTGGATTGACCACGATTTTAAATTGCAAAACATTTTGCTTCACTCTAAGGAGTTTGTTGGGTCACACACTGCAGCAGCGATATCTGATGCTTTGTCTACAATGCTTGACACTTGGCACATTGAGAAGTCTAATGTGCACGCGATTGTCCGAGATAATGCACGGAATATGATAAAGGCTATGGAGGACAGTGGACTGAACAGCATACCATGCATGGCACACACGCTTCAGTTGGCTGTGAATGAAGGAGTGCTGAGTCAGCGCAGCATTTTAGATATAACAGCAATCGGTAGAAAAATCGTGGGACACTTTAAACATTCTCCTCTTGCTTATTCCCGACTGCAAGATTTGCAAATACAGTTTGGGATGTCACCCAAACGACTCCAGCAAGATGTAGCTACTCGCTGGAACAGTACGTACTACATGTTGCAAAGTCTACTTGAACAGAAGCTGGTCATAGCTGCCTATATGACAGATTACGAACTGCCCGCTACTTTGAGTGCACACCAGTGGATGCTAATGGAAAACATAGTGTCTCTTCTCGCCCCTTTCGAACAGATGACCAAGGAAATAAGCTCGGCTAAAGCCTCGGTTGCAGAGGTTATTCCTTTGATAGCAGCACTGAAACGTCTGCTTGGAAAAGAGGTGGAAACAGATCACGGCGTAAAAACAGCTAAAAAGACTCTATTGGAGGCTGTTAACAAGCGCTTTCAAGAAACTGAGTCCAACCCTCTCTGCTGTATTGCAACTATACTAGACCCGCGCTTTAAAGAACATTACTTTGACGAAGAAAAAAAGCAGCGAGTGCGTGAAATGACACTAAAAGTGCTGACGGAGATCGAATCATCTGGTGAAGGAAGAGACTCGACGGGGAGCGCAGCGCAAACGGTGCCTGAGAAACGCTTACGTACAAGTGAGGAGGCATACACTCCCTCACTCTCTGAGATGTTTGACGAAATTTTACAGGAAAGCACGCCGATTCGTAGCGGTGTCGGAACAAGCGCAGCCGCACAACAAATAGAGACGTATCTAGCTGAACTACCCATTGCCAGAAGCGACAATCCCCTTGACTACTGGCGCGCGAACAAAGACCGGTTTCCATTGCTTGCGCGGATTGCACGCAGGTATTTATCTGCCCCAAGCACCAGCACAGACAGTGAGAGACTATTCAGTGCAGCATCACATGTTCTTAATGAGAAGAGGAACCGTCTTTCCTGTCAAAAAGCTGAGCAACTTTTGTTTTTAAAGAGAAACCTGCCACTTTTGCTTAAATAAACAGCAGTCCTATTTTCTGTGTGTGGATAGCAGTTACATTAAAATTTGCGTAGCACTGCACAACTGTGTTTCCTAAGGCTACATGGGCCAAAATGTTGTTTACAGTTTGAGTTTGGATTAAGTTCTATTGCTGTTTTTGCACTGTTGTTTTGCACAGCAATTTAAAATGTAAGGAAAGAAAACCATTGTTTACATGCAGCAGCACAATAGAGGCCCACTGCCATTCTGTGATTTTGTGTGCAGTTATTCAGATAATTGTGGATCTTTTTTGCACAACTGTTAAAACTATTTTATTTGGTGGAACATAAAACTTGAAGAATAATATTATTTGGTATTATTATTTATGTTTATTTATTGTTAAAGATATTTTAGGTTTTGTTATGTAGGCCTAACTGTTAATAAAAGTTTGATTATTCTATTGGTTTGTGATTTTTCTGATCCATTAAATTCAAACAATTTAAATATATATTTATATTAAATAGTATTATGTTTTTTCGGCTTCAGTTTCGGTTTTCGGCCAAGTGCATCCTAAATTTTCGGTTTCGGTTTCGGCCCAGAAATTTCATTTCGGTGCACCACTAGTTTCAAGAAGATTGGAGGGGGTCAAAATTTCGGCCAAAAACGACAGTGTTACCCCTTATGTTTTTTTTTCAGGTCAAAACTTTGACGTCTGATATCTCGGCTCTGGAAGGGTCTAGAGCCTCCATTTTTGCGCGCTGGTCGAAGTCTCGTGGCCCTCTGTCAGAATCCAGAGTTTCAAGAAGATTGGAGGGGGTCAAAATTTCGGCCAAAAACGACAGTGTTACCCCTTATGTTTTTTTTTCGGGTCAAAACTTTGACATCCGATATCTCGGCTCTGGAAGGGTCTAGAGCCTCCATTTTTGCGCGCTGGTCGAAGTCTCGTGGCCCTCTGTCAGAATCCAGAGTTTCAAGAAGATCGGAGGGGGTCAAAATTTCGGCCAAAAACGACAGTGTTACCCCTTATGTTTTTTTTTCAGGTCAAAACTTTGATGTCCGATATCTTGGCTCTGGAAGGGTCTAGAGCCTCCATTTCTGCGCGCTGGTCGAAGTCTCGTGGCCCTTTTTCAGAATCCAGAGTTTCAAGAAGATCGGAGGGGGTCAAAATTTCGGCCAAAAACGACAGTGTTACCCCTTATGTTTTTTTTTTTTCAGTTCAAAACTTTGACATCCGATATCTCGGCTCTGGAAGGGTCTAGAGCCTCCATTTTTGCGCGCTGGTCGAAGTCTCGTGGCCCTCTTTCAGAATCCAGAGTTTCAAGAAGATCGGAGGGGGTCAAAATTTCGGCCAAAAACGACAGTGTTACCCCTTATGTTTTTTTTTTCAGGTCAAAACTTTGACATCCGATATCTCGGCTCTGGAAGGGTCTAGAGCCTCCATTTTTGCGCGCTGGTCGAAGTCTCGTGGCCCTCTGTCAGAATCCAGAGTTTCAAGAAGATTGGAGGGGGTCAAAATTTCGGCCAAAAACGACAGTGTTACCCCTTATGTTTTTTTTTCAGGTCAAAACTTTGACGTCTGATATCTCGGCTCTGGAAGGGTCTAGAGCCTCCATTTTTGCGCGCTGGTCGAAGTCTCGTGGCCCTCTGTCAGAATCCAGAGTTTCAAGAAGATTGGAGGGGGTCAAAATTTCGGCCAAAAACGACAGTGTTACCCCTTATGTTTTTTTTTCGGGTCAAAACTTTGACATCCGATATCTCGGCTCTGGAAGGGTCTAGAGCCTCCATTTTTGCGCGCTGGTCGAAGTCTCGTGGCCCTCTGTCAGAATCCAGAGTTTCAAGAAGATCGGAGGGGGTCAAAATTTCGGCCAAAAACGACAGTGTTACCCCTTATGTTTTTTTTCAGGTCAAAACTTTGATGTCCGATATCTCGGCTCTGGAAGGGTCTAGAGCCTCCATTTCTGCGCGCTGGTCGAAGTCTCGTGGCCCTTTGTCAGAATCCAGAGTTTCAAGAAGATCGGAGGGGGTCAAAATTTCGGCCAAAAACGACAGTGTTACCCCTTATGTTTTTTTTTCGGGTCAAAACTTTGACATCCGATATCTCGGCTCTGGAAGGGTCTAGAGCCTCCATTTTTGCGCGCTGGTCGAGGTCTCGTGGCCCTCTGTCAGAATCCAGAGTTTCAAGAAGATCGGAGGGGGTCAAAATTTCGGCCAAAAACGACAGTGTTACCCCTTAGCGCAAAAATTTGGGCTCTAGACCCTTCCAGAGCCGAGATATCGAAGGTCAAAATTTGGACCTGAAAAAAAAACATAAGGGGTAACACTGTCTTTTTTTTTTTGGCCGAAATTTTGATCCCCTCCGATCTTCTTGAAACTCTGGATTCTGACAGACGGCCACGAGACTTCGACCAGCACGCAAAAATGGAGGCTCTTGACCCTTCCAGAGCCGAGATATCGGATGTCAAAGTTTTGACCCGAAAAAAAAAACATAAGGGGTAACACTGTCGTTTTTGGCCGAAATTTTGACCCCCTCCGATCTTCTTGAAACTCTGGATTCTGACAGAGGGCCACGAGACTTCGACCAGCGCGCAAAAATGGAGGCTCTAGACCCTTCCAGAGCCGAGATATCGGATGTCAAAGTTTTGACCTGAAAAAAAAAACATAAGGGGTAACACTGTCGTTTTTGGCCGAAATTTTGACCCCCTCCGATCTTCTTGAAACTCTGGATTCTGACAGAGGGCCATGAGACTTCGACCAGCGCGCAAAAATGGAGGCTCTAGACCCTTCCAGAGCCGAGATATCGGATGTCAAAGTTTTGACCCGAAAAAAAAAACATAAGGGGTAACACTGTCGTTTTTGGCCGAAATTTTGACCCCCTCCGACCTTCTTGAAACTCTGGATTCTGACAGAGGGCCACGAGACTTCGACCAGCGCGCAAAAATGGAGGCTCTAGACCCTTCCAGAGCCGAGATATCGGATGTCAAAGTTTTGACCTGAAAAAAAAAACATAAGGGGTAACACTGTCGTTTTTGGCCGAAATTTTGACCCCCTCCGATCTTCTTGAAACTCTGGATTCTGACAGAGGGCCACGAGACTTCGACCAGCGCGCAAAAATGGAGGCTCTAGACCCTTCCAGAGCCGAGATATCGGATGTCAAAGTTTTGACCCGAAAAAAAAACATAAGGGGTAACACTGTCGTTTTTGGCCGAAATTTTGACCCCCTCCGATCTTCTTGAAACTCTGGATTCTGACAGAGGGCCATGAGACTTCGACCAGCGCGCAAAAATGGAGGCTCTAGACCCTTCCAGAGCCGAGATATCAGATGTCAAAGTTTTGACCCGAAAAAAAAACATAAGGGGTAACACTGTCGTTTTTGGCCGAAATTTTGACCCCCTCCGATCTTCTTGAAACTCTGGATTCTGACAAAGGGCCACGAGACTTCGACCAGCGCGCAGAAATGGAGGCTCTAGACCCTTCCAGAGCCGAGATGTCGGACATCAAAGTTTTGACCTGAAAAAAAAACATAAGGGGTAACACTGTCGTTTTTGGCCGAAATTTTGACCCCCTCCGATCTTCTTGAAACTCTGGATTCTGACAGAGGGCCACGAGACTTCGACCAGCGCGCAAAAATGGAGGCTCTAGACCCTTCCAGAGCCGAGATATCGGATGTCAAAGTTTTGACCCGAAAAAAAAAACATAAGGGGTAACACTGTCGTTTTTGGCCGAAATTTTGACCCCCTCCGATCTTCTTGAAACTCTGGATTCTGACAGAGGGCCACGAGACTTCGACCAGCGCGCAAAAATGGAGGCTCTAGACCCTTCCAGAGCCGAGATATCGGATGTCAAAGTTTTGACCTGAAAAAAAAAACATAAGGGGTAACACTGTCGTTTTTGGGCGAAATTTTGACCCCCTCCGATCTTCTTGAAACTCTGGATTCTGACAGAGGGCCACGAGACTTCGACCAGCGCGCAAAAATGGAGGCTCTAGACCATTCCAGAGCCGAGATATCGGATGTCAAAGTTTTGACCCGGAAAAAAAACATAAGGGGTAACACTGTCGTTTTTGGCCGAAATTTTGACCCCCTCCGATCTTCTTGAAACTCTGGATTCTGACAGAGGGCCATGAGACTTCGACCAGCGCGCAAAAATGGAGGCTCTAGACCCTTCCAGAGCCGAGATATCGGATGTCAAAGTTTTGACCCGAAAAAAAAAACATAAGGGGTAACACTGTCGTTTTAGGCCGAAATTTTGACCCCCTCCGACCTTCTTGAAACTCTGGATTCTGACAGAGGGCCACGAGACTTCGACCAGCGCGCAAAAATGGAGGCTCTAGACCCTTCCAGAGCCGAGATATCGGATGTCAAAGTTTTGACCTGAAAAAAAAACCATAAGGGGTAACACTGTCGTTTTTGGCCAAAATTTTGACCCCCTCCGATCTTCTTGAAACTCTGGATTCTGACAGAGGGCCACGAGACTTCGACCAGCGCGCAAAAATGGAGGCTCTAGACCCTTCCAGAGCCGAGATATCGGATGTCAAAGTTTTGACCCGAAAAAAAAAACATAAGGGGTAACACTGTCGTTTTTGGCCGAAATTTTGACCCCCTCCGATCTTCTTGAAACTCTGGATTCTGACAGAGGGCCACGAGACCTCGACCAGCGCGCAAAAATGGAGGCTCTAGACCCTTCCAGAGCCGAGATATCGGATGTCAAAGTTTTGACCCGAAAAAAAAACATAAGGGGTAACACTGTCGTTTTTGGCCGAAATTTTGACCACCTCCGATCTTCTTGAAACTCTGGATTCTGACAAAGGGCCACGAAACTTCGACCAGCGCGCAGAAATGGAGGCTCTAGACCCTTCCAGAGCCGAGATATCGGACATCAAAGTTTTGACCTGAAAAAAAACATAAGGGGTAACACTGTCGTTTTTGGCCGAAATTTTGACCCCCTCCGATCTTCTTGAAACTCTGGATTCTGACAGAGGGCCACGAGACTTCGACCAGCGCGCAAAAATGGAGGCTCTAGACCCTTCCAGAGCCGAGATATCGGATGTCAAAGTTTTGACCCGAAAAAAAAACATAAGGGGTAACACTGTCGTTTTTGGCCGAAATTTTGACCCCCTCCAATCTTCTTGAAACTCTGGATTCTGACAGAGGGCCACGAGACTTCGACCAGCGCGCAAAAATGGAGGCTCTAGACCCTTCCAGAGCCGAGATATCAGACGTCAAAGTTTTGACCTGAAAAAAAACATAAGGGGTAACACTGTCGTTTTTGGCCGAAATTTTGACCCCCTCCAATCTTCTTGAAACTCTGGATTCTGACAGAGGGCCACGAGACTTCGACCAGCGCGCAAAAATGGAGGCTCTAGACCCTTCCAGAGCCGAGATATCGGATGTCAAAGTTTTGACCTGAAAAAAAAACCATAAGGGGTAACACTGTCGTTTTTGGCCAAAATTTTGACCCCCTCCGATCTTCTTGAAACTCTGGATTCTGACAGAGGGCCACGAGACTTCGACCAGCGCGCAAAAATGGAGGCTCTAGACCCTTCCAGAGCCGAGATATCGGATGTCAAAGTTTTGACCCGAAAAAAAAAACATAAGGGGTAACACTGTCGTTTTTGGCCGAAATTTTGACCCCCTCCGATCTTCTTGAAACTCTGGATTCTGACAGAGGGCCACGAGACCTCGACCAGCGCGCAAAAATGGAGGCTCTAGACCCTTCCAGAGCCGAGATATCGGATGTCAAAGTTTTGACCCGAAAAAAAAAACATAAGGGGTAACACTGTCGTTTTTGGCCGAAATTTTGACCACCTCCGATCTTCTTGAAACTCTGGATTCTGACAAAGGGCCACGAAACTTCGACCAGCGCGCAGAAATGGAGGCTCTAGACCCTTCCAGAGCCGAGATATCGGACATCAAAGTTTTGACCTGAAAAAAAACATAAGGGGTAACACTGTCGTTTTTGGCCGAAATTTTGACCCCCTCCGATCTTCTTGAAACTCTGGATTCTGACAGAGGGCCACGAGACTTCGACCAGCGCGCAAAAATGGAGGCTCTAGACCCTTCCAGAGCCGAGATATCGGATGTCAAAGTTTTGACCCGAAAAAAAAACATAAGGGGTAACACTGTCGTTTTTGGCCGAAATTTTGACCCCCTCCAATCTTCTTGAAACTCTGGATTCTGACAGAGGGCCACGAGACTTCGACCAGCGCGCAAAAATGGAGGCTCTAGACCCTTCCAGAGCCGAGATATCAGACGTCAAAGTTTTGACCTGAAAAAAAACATAAGGGGTAACACTGTCGTTTTTGGCCGAAATTTTGACCCCCTCCAATCTTCTTGAAACTCTGGATTCTGACAGAGGGCCACGAGACTTCGACCAGCGCGCAAAAATGGAGGCTCTAGACCCTTCCAGAGCCGAGATATCGGATGTCAAAGTTTTGACCCGAAAAAAAAACATAAGGGGTAACACTGTCGTTTTTGGCCGAAATTTTGACCCCCTCCGATCTTCTTGAAACTCTGGATTCTGAAAGAGGGCCACGAGACTTCGACCAGTGCGCAAAAATGGAGGCTCTAGACCCTTCCAGAGCCGAGATATCGGATGTCAAAGTTTTGACCTGAAAAAAAAAAAACATAAGGGGTAACACTGTCGTTTTTGGCCGAAATTTTGACCCCCTCCGATCTTCTTGAAACTCTGGATTCTGACAGAGGGCCACGAGACTTCGACCAGCGCGCAAAAATGGAGGCTCTAGACCCTTCCAGAGCCGAGATATCGGATGTCAAAGTTTTGACCTGAAAAAAAAACATAAGGGGTAACTCTGTCGTTTTTGGCCGAAATTTTGACCCCCTCCGATCTTCTTGAAACTCTGGATTCTGACAGAGGGCCACGAGACTTCGACCAGTACGCAAAAATGGAGGCTCTAGACCCTTCCAGAGCCGAGATATCGGATGTCAAAGTTTTGACCCGAAAAAAAACATAAGGGGTAACACTGTCGTTTTTGGCCGAAATTTTGACCCCCTCCGATCTTCTTGAAACTCTGGATTCTGACAGAGGGCCACGAGACTTCGGCCAGCGCACAAAAATGGAGGCTCTAGACCCTTCCAGAGCCGAGATATCGGATGTCAAAGTTTTGACCTGAAAAAAAAAACATAAGGGGTAACACTGTCGTTTTTGGCCGAAATTTTGACCCCCTCCGATCTTCTTGAAACTCTGGATTCTGACAGAGGGCCACGAGACTTCGACCAGCGCGCAAAAATGGAGGCTCAAGACCCTTCCAGAGCCGAGATATCGGATGTCAAAGTTTTGACCCGAAAAAAAAAAAACATAAGGGGTAACACTGTCGTTTTTGGCCGAAATTTTGACCCCCTCCGATCTTCTTGAAACTCTGGATTCTGACAGAGGGCCACGAGACTTCGACCAACGCGCAAAAATGGAGGCTCTAGACCCTTCCAGAGCCGAGATATCGGATGTCAAAGTTTTGACCCGAAAAAAAAACATAAGGGGTAACACTGTCGTTTTTGGCCGAAATTTTGACCCCCTCCGATCTTCTTGAAACTCTGGATTCTGACAGAGGGCCACGAGACTTCGACCAGCGCGCAAAAATGGAGGCTCTAGACCCTTCCAGAGCCGAGATATCGGATGTCAAAGTTTTGACCCGAAAAAAAAAACATAAGGGGTAACACTGTCGTTTTTGGCCGAAATTTTGACCCCCTCCGATCTTCTTGAAACTCTGGATTCTGACAAAGGGCCACGAGACTTCGACCAGCGCGCAAAAATGGAGGCTCTAGACCCTTCCAGAGCCGAGATATCGGATATCAAAGTTTTGACCTGAAAAAAAAAACATAAGGGGTAACACTGTCGTTTTTGGCCGAAATTTTGACCCCCTCCGATCTTCTTGAAACTCTGGATTCTGACAGAGGGCCACGAGACTTCGACCAGCGCGCAAAAATGGAGGCTCTAGACCCTTCCAGAGCCGAGATATCGGATGTCAAAGTTTTGACCTGAAAAAAAAAACATAAGGGGTAACACTGTCGTTTTTGGCCGAAATTTTGACCCCCTCCGATCTTCTTGAAACTCTGGATTCTGACAGAGGGCCATGAGACTTCGACCAGCGCGCAAAAATGGAGGCTCTAGACCCTTCCAGAGCCGAGATATCGGATGTCAAAGTTTTGACCCGAAAAAAAAAACATAAGGGGTAACACTGTCGTTTTTGGCCGAAATTTTGACCCCCTCCGACCTTCTTGAAACTCTGGATTCTGACAGAGGGCCACGAGACTTCGACCAGCGGGCAAAAATGGAGGCTCTAGACCCTTCCAGAGCCGAGATATCGGATGTCAAAGTTTTGACCTGAAAAAAAAAAACATAAGGGGTAACACTGTCGTTTTTGGCCGAAATTTTGACCCCCTACGATCTTCTTGAAACTCTGGATTCTAACAGAGGGACACGAGACTTCGACCAGCGCGCAAAAATGGAGGCTCTAGACCCTTCCAGAGCCGAGATATCGGATGTCAAAGTTTTGACCCGAAAAAAAAACATAAGGGGTAACACTGTCGTTTTTGGCCGAAATTTTGACCCCCTCCGATCTTCTTGAAACTCTGGATTCTGACAGAGGGCCATGAGACTTCGACCAGCGCGCAAAAATGGAGGCTCTAGACCCTTCCAGAGCCGAGATATCGGATGTCAAAGTTTTGACCCGAAAAAAAACATAAGGGGTAACACTGTCGTTTTTGGCCGAAATTTTGACCCCCTCCGATCTTCTTGAAACTCTGGATTCTGACAAAGGGCCACGAGACTTCGACCAGCGCGCAGAAATGGAGGCTCTAGACCCTTCCAGAGCCGAGATATCGGACATCAAAGTTTTGACCTGAAAAAAAAAACATAAGGGGTAACACTGTCGTTTTTGGCCGAAATTTTGACCCCCTCCGATCTTCTTGAAACTCTGGATTCTGACAGAGGGCCACGAGACTTCGACCAGCGCGCAAAAATGGAGGCTCTAGACCCTTCCAGAGCCGAGATATCGGATGTCAAAGTTTTGACCTGAAAAAAAAACATAAGGGGTAACACTGTCGTTTTTGGCCGAAATTTTGACCCCCTCCGATCTTCTTGAAACTCTGGATTCTGACAGAGGGCCACGAGACTTCGACCAGCGCGCAAAAATGGAGGCTCTAGACCCTTCCAGAGCCGAGATATCGGATATCAAAGTTTTGACCTGAAAAAAAAACATAAGGGGTAACACTGTCGTTTTTGGCCGAAATTTTGACCCCCTCCGATCTTCTTGAAACTCTGGATTCTGACAGAGGGCCACGAGACTTCGACCAGCGCGCAAAAATGGAGGCTCTAGACCCTTCCAGAGCCGAGATATCGGATGTCAAAGTTTTGACCCGAAAAAAAAACATAAGGGGTAACACTGTCGTTTTTGGCCGAAATTTTGACCCCCTCCGATCTTCTTGAAACTCTGAATTCTGACAGAGGGCCGCGAGACTTCGACCAGCGCGCAAAAATGGAGGCTCTAGACCCTTCCAGAGCCGAGATATCGGATGTCAAAGTTTTGACCCGAAAAAAAAACATAAGGGGTAACACTGTCGTTTTTGGCCGAAATTTTGACCCCCTCCAATCTTCTTGAAACTCTGGATTCTGACAGAGGGCCACGAGACTTCGACCAGCGCGCAAAAATGGAGGCTCTAGACCCTTCCAGAGCCGAGATATCAGACGTCAAAGTTTTGACCTGAAAAAAAAACATAAGGGGTAACACTGTCGTTTTTGGCCGAAATTTTGACCCCCTCCAATCTTCTTGAAACTCTGGATTCTGACAGAGGGCCACGAGACTTCGACCAGCGCGCAAAAATGGAGGCTCTAGACCCTTCCAGAGCCGAGATATCGGATGTCAAAGTTTTGACCCGAAAAAAAAAACATAAGGGGTAACACTGTCGTTTTTGGCCGAAATTTTGACCCCCTCCGATCTTCTTGAAACTCTGGATTCTGACAGAGGGCCACGAGACTTCGACCAGCGCGCAAAAATGGAGGCTCTAGACCCTTCCAGAGCCGAGATATCGGATATCAAAGTTTTGACCTGAAAAAAAAAAAAAACATAAGGGGTAACACTGTCGTTTTTGGCCGAAATTTTGACCCCCTCCGATCTTCTTGAAACTCTGGATTCTGACAGAGGGCCACGAGACTTCGACCAGCGCGCAAAAATGGAGGCTCTAGACCCTTCCAGAGCCGAGATATCGGATGTCAAAGTTTTGACCTGAAAAAAAAACATAAGGGGTAACACTGTCGTTTTTGGCCGAAATTTTGACCCCCTCCGATCTTCTTGAAACTCTGGATTCTGACAGAGGGCCACGAGACTTCGACCAGTACGCAAAAATGGAGGCTCTAGACCCTTCCAGAGCCGAGATATCGGATGTCGAAGTTTTGACCCGAAAAAAAACATAAGGGGTAACACTGTCGTTTTTGGCCGAAATTTTGACCCCCTCCGATCTTCTTGAAACTCTGGATTCTAACAGAGGGCCACGAGACTTCGACCAGCGCACAAAAATGGAGGCTCTAGACCCTTCCAGAGCCGAGATATCGGATGTCAAAGTTTTGACCTGAAAAAAAAAACATAAGGGGTAACACTGTCGTTTTTGGCCGAAATTTTGACCCCCTCCGATCTTCTTGAAACTCTGGATTCTGACAGAGGGCCACGAGACTTCGACCAGCGCGCAAAAATGGAGGCTCAAGACCCTTCCAGAGCCGAGATATCGGATGTCAAAGTTTTGACCCGGAAAAAAAAACATAAGGGGTAACACTGTCGTTTTTGGCCGAAATTTTGACCCCCTCCGATCTTCTTGAAACTCTGGATTCTGACAGAGGGCCACGAGACTTCGACCAGCGCGCAAAAATGGAGGCTCTAGACCCTTCCAGAGCCGAGATATCGGATGTCAAAGTTTTGACCCGAAAAAAAAAACATAAGGGGTAACACTGTCGTTTTTGGCCGAAATTTTGACCCCCTCCGATCTTCTTGAAACTCTGGATTCTGACAGAGGGCCACGAGACTTCGACCAGCGCGCAAAAATGGAGGCTCTAGACCCTTCCAGAGCCGAGATATCGGATGTCAAAGTTTTGACCCGAAAAAAAAACATAAGGGGTAACACTGTCGTTTTTGGCCGAAATTTTGACCCCCTCCGATCTTCTTGAAACTCTGGATTCTGACAGAGGGCCACGAGACTTCGACCAACGCGCAAAAATTGAGGCTCTAGACCCTTCCAGAGCTGAGATATTGAAACTCAAAATTTTGACCAGAAAAAAAAAATGACAGTGTTACCCCTTATGTTTTTTTTTCGGGGGGTGAAAAATTAAGTTTCTCCAATCTTCTCAAAACTCTGGATTCTGATAGAGGGTCACGAGACATGGGCCTGGGTGCAAAAGTTGAGGCTGTAGACCCTTCCAGAGCTGAGATATTGAAACTCAAAATTTTGACCAGAAAAAAAATGACAGTGTTACCCCTTATGATTTTTTTTCGGGGGGTGAAAAATTAAGTTTCTCCAATCTTCTCAAAACTCTGGATTCTGATAGAGGGCCACGAGACATGGACCCGGGTGCAAAAATTGAGGCTGTAGACCCTTCCAGAGCTGAGATATTGAAACTCAAAATTTTGACCAGAAAAAAAAAATGACAGTGTTACCCCTTATGTTTTTTTTCGAGGGGTGAAAAATTAAGTTTCTCCAATCTTCTCAAAACTCTGGATTCTGATAGAGGGCCACGAGACATGCACCCGGGTGCAAAAATTGAGGCTGTAGACCCTTCCAGAGCTGAGATATTGAAACTCAAAATTTTGACCAGAAAAAAAAAATGACAGTGTTACCCCTTATGTTTTTTTTCGGGGGGTGAAAAATTAAGTTTCTCCAATCTTCTCAAAACTCTGGATTCTGATAGAGGGCCACGAGACATGGGCCTGGGTGCAAAAATTGAGGCTCTAGACCCTTCCAGAGCTGAGATATTGAAACTCAAAATTTTGACCAGAAAAAAAAATGACAGTGTTACTCCTTATGTTTTTTTTTTCGGGGGGTGAAAAATTAAGTTTCTCCAATCTTCTCAAAACTCTGGATTCTGATAGAGGGCCACGAGACATGGACCCGGGTGCAAAAATTGAGGCTGTAGACCCTTCCAGAGCTGAGATATTGAAACTCAAAATTTTGACCAGAAAAAAAAAAATGACAGTGTTACCCCTTATGTTTTTTTTCGAGGGGCGAAAAATTAAGTTTCTCCAATCTTCTCAAAACTCTGGATTCTGATAGAGGGCCACGAGACATGGACCTGGGTGCAAAAATTGAGGCTGTAGACCCTTCCAGAGCTGAGATATTGAAACTCAAAATTTTGACCAGAAAAAAAAAATGACAGTGTTACCCCTTATGTTTTTTTTTCGGGGGGTGAAAAATTAAGTTTCTCCAATCTTCTCAAAACTCTGGATTCTGATAGACGGCCACGAGACATGGACCCGAGTGCAAAAATTGAGGCTGTAGACCCTTCCAGAGCTGAGATATTGAAACTCAAAATTTTGACCAGAAAAAAAAATGACAGTGTTACCCCTTATGTTTTTTTTTTCGGCGGGTGAAAAATTAAGTTTCTCCAATCTTCTCAAAACTCTGGATTCTGATAGAGGGCCACGAGACATGGGCCTGGGTGCAAAAATTGAGGCTGTAGACCCTTCCAGAGCTGAGATATTGAAACTCAAAATTTTGACCAGAAAAAAAAATGACAGTGTTACCCCTTATGTTTTTTTTCGGGGGGTGAAAAATTAAGTTTCTCCAATCTTCTCAAAACTCTGGATTCTGATAGAGGGCCACGAGACATGGACCCGGGTGCAAAAATTGAGGCTGTAGACCCTTCCAGAGCTGAGATATTGAAACTCAAAATTTTGAACAGAAAAAAAAATGACAGTGTTACCCCTTATGTTTTTTTTTCGGGGGGTGAAAAATTAAGTCTCTCCAATCTTCTCAAAACTCTGGATTCTGATAGAGGGCCACGAGACATGGGCCTGGGTGAAAAATTGAGGCTGTAGACCCTTCCAGAGCTGAGATATTGAAACTCAAAATTTTGACCAGAAAAAAAAAATGACAGTGTTACCCCTTATGTTTTTTTTTTTTGGGGGGGGGGGGGGGGGGGGTGAAAAATTAAGTTTATCCAATCTTCTCAAAACTCTGGATTCTGATAGAGGGCCACGAGACATGGGCCTGGGTGCAAAAATTGAGGCTGTAGACCCTTCCAGAGCTGAGATATTGAAACTCAAAATTTTGATCAGAAAAAAAATGACAGTGTTACCCCTGATGTTTTTTTTTTTTTCGGGGGGTGAAAAATTAAGTCTCTCCAATTTTCTCAAAACTCTGGATTCTGATAGAGGGCCACGAGACATGGACCCGGGTGCAAAAATTGAGGCTGTAGACCCTTCCAGAGCTGAGATATTGAAACTCAAAATTTTGACCAGAAAAAAAAATGACAGTGTTACCCCTTATGTTTTTTTTCGAGGGGTGAAAAATTAAGTTTCTCCAATCTTCTCAAAACTCTGGATTCTGATAGAGGGCCACGAGACATGCACCCGGGTGCAAAAATTGAGGCTGTAGACCCTTCCAGAGCTGAGATATTGAAACTCAAAATTTTGACCAGAAAAAAAAAATGACAGTGTTACCCCTTATGTTTTTTTTCGGGGGGTGAAAAATTAAGTTTCTCCAATCTTCTCAAAACTCTGGATTCTGATAGAGGGCCACGAGACATGGGCCTGGGTGCAAAAATTGAGGCTCTAGACCCTTCCAGAGCTGAGATATTGAAACTCAAAATTTTGACCAGAAAAAAAATGACAGTGTTACCCCTTATGTTTTTTTTTCGGGGGGTGAAAAATTAAGTTTCTCCAATCTTCTCAAAACTCTGGATTCTGATAGAGGGCCACGAGACATGGACCCGGGTGCAAAAATTGAGGCTGTAGACCCTTCCAGAGCTGAGATATTGAAACTCAAAATTTTGACCAGAAAAAAAAAATGACAGTGTTACCCCTTATGTTTTTTTTCGAGGGGCGAAAAATTAAGTTTCTCCAATCTTCTCAAAACTCTGGATTCTGATAGAGGGCCACGAGACATGGACCTGGGTGGAAAAATTGAGGCTGTAGACCCTTCCAGAGCTGAGATATTGAAACTCAAAATTTTGACCAGAAAAAAAAATGACAGTGTTACCCCTTATGTTTTTTTTTTCGGGGGGTGAAAAATTAAGTTTCTCCAATCTTCTCAAAACTCTGGATTCTGATAGACGGCCACGAGACATGGACCCGGGTGCAAAAATTGAGGCTGTAGACCCTTCCAGAGCTGAGATATTGAAACTCAAAATTTTGACCAGAAAAAAAAATGACAGTGTTACCCCTTATGTTTTTTTTTTCGGCGGGTGAAAAATTAAGTTTCTCCAATCTTCTCAAAACTCTGGATTCTGATAGAGGGCCACGAGACATGGGCCTGGGTGCAAAAATTGAGGCTGTAGACCCTTCCAGAGCTGAGATATTGAAACTCAAAATTTTGACCAGAAAAAAAAAATGACAGTGTTACCCCTTATGTTTTTTTTCGGGGGGTGAAAAATTAAGTTTCTCCAATCTTCTCAAAACTCTGGATTCTGATAGAGGGCCACGAGACATGGACCCGGGTGCAAAAATTGAGGCTGTAGACCCTTCCAGAGCTGAGATATTGAAACTCAAAATTTTGAACAGAAAAAAAAATGACAGTGTTACCCCTTATGTTTTTTTTTCGGGGGGTGAAAAATTAAGTTTCTCCAATCTTCTCAAAACTCTGGATTCTGATAGAGGGCCACGAGACATGGGCCTGGGTGAAAAATTGAGGCTGTAGACCCTTCCAGAGCTGAGATATTGAAACTCAAAATTTTGACCAGAAAAAAAAAATGACAGTGTTACCCCTTATGTTTTTTTTTTTGGGGGGGGGTGAAAAATTAAGTTTATCCAATCTTCTCAAAACTCTGGATTCTGATAGAGGGCCACGAGACATGGGCCTGGGTGCAAAAATTGAGGCTGTAGACCCTTCCAGAGCTGAGATATTGAAACTCAAAATTTTGATCAGAAAAAAAATGACAGTGTTACCCCTGATGTTTTTTTTTTTTTCGGGGGGTGAAAAATTAAGTCTCTCCAATTTTCTCAAAACTCTGGATTCTGATAGAGGGCCACGAGACATGGACCCGGGTGCAAAAATTGAGGCTGTAGACCCTTCCAGAGCTGAGATATTGAAACTCAAAATTTTGACCAGAAAAAAAAATGACAGTGTTACCCCTTATGTTTTTTTTCGAGGGGTGAAAAATTAAGTTTCTCCAATCTTCTCAAAACTCTGGATTCTGATAGAGGGCCACGAGACATGCACCCGGGTGCAAAAATTGAGGCTGTAGACCCTTCCAGAGCTGAGATATTGAAACTCAAAATTTTGACCAGAAAAAAAAATGACAGTGTTACCCCTTATGTTTTTTTTCGGGGGGTGAAAAATTAAGTTTCTCCAATCTTCTCAAAACTCTGGATTCTGATAGAGGGCCACGAGACATGGGCCTGGGTGCAAAAATTGAGGCTCTAGACCCTTCCAGAGCTGAGATATTGAAACTCAAAATTTTGACCAGAAAAAAAAATGACAGTGTTACCCCTTATGTTTTTTTTTCGGGGGGTGAAAAATTAAGTTTCTCCAATCTTCTCAAAACTCTGGATTCTGATAGAGGGCCACGAGACATGGACCCGGGTGCAAAAATTGAGGCTGTAGACCCTTCCAGAGCTGAGATATTGAAACTCAAAATTTTGACCAGAAAAAAAAAAAATGACAGTGTTACCCCTTATGTTTTTTTTCGAGGGGCGAAAAATTAAGTTTCTCCAGTCTTCTCAAAACTCTGGATTCTGATAGAGGGCCACGAGACATGGACCTGGGTGCAAAAATTGAGGCTGTAGACCCTTCCAGAGCTGAGATATTGAAACTCAAAATTTTGACCAGAAAAAAAAATGACAGTGTTACCCCTTATGTTTTTTTTTCGGGGGGTGAAAAATTAAGTTTCTCCAATCTTCTCAAAACTCTGGATTCTGATAGACGGCCACGAGACATGGACCCGGGTGCAAAAATTGAGGCTGTAGACCCTTCCAGAGCTGAGATATTGAAACTCAAAATTTTGACCAGAAAAAAAATGACAGTGTTACCCCTTATGTTTTTTTTTTCGGCGGGTGAAAAATTAAGTTTCTCCAATCTTCTCAAAACTCTGGATTCTGATAGAGGGCCACGAGACATGGGCCTGGGTGCAAAAATTGAGGCTGTAGACCCTTCCAGAGCTGAGATATTGAAACTCAAAATTTTGACCAGAAAAAAAAAATGACAGTGTTACCCCTTATGTTTTTTTTCGGGGGGTGAAAAATTAAGTTTCTCCAATCTTCTCAAAACTCTGGATTCTGATAGAGGGCCACGAGACATGGACCCGGGTGCAAAAATTGAGGCTGTAGACCCTTCCAGAGCTGAGATATTGAAACTCAAAATTTTGAACAGAAAAAAAAATGACAGTGTTACCCCTTATGTTTTTTTCGAGGGGTGAAACATTAAGTTTCTCCAATCTTCTCAAAACTCTGGATTCTGGTAGAGGGCCACGAGACATGGGCCTGGGTGCAAAAATTGAGGCTGTAGACCCTTCCAGAGCTGAGATATTGAAACTCAAAATTTTGACCAGAAAAAAAAAATGACAGTGTTACCCCTTATGTTTTTTTCGAGGGGTGAAACATTAAGTTTCTCCAATCTTCTCAAAACTCTGGATTCTGGTAGAGGGCCACGAGACATGGGCCTGGGTGCAAAAATTGAGGCTGTAGACCCTTCCAGAGCTGAGATATTGAAACTCAAAATTTTGACCAGAAAAAAAAAATGACAGTGTTACCCCTTATGTTTTTTTTTCGGGGGGTGAAAAATTAAGTTTCTCCAATCTTCTCAAAACTCTGGATTCTGATAGAGGGTCACGAGACATGGGCCTGGGTGCAAAAATTGAGGCTGTAGACCCTTCCAGAGCTGAGATATTGAAACTCAAAATTTTGACCAGAAAAAAAATGACAGTGTTACCCCTTATGTTTTTTTTTCGGGGGGTGAAAAATTAAGTTTCTCCAATCTTCTCAAAACTCTGGATTCTGATAGAGGGCCACGAGACATGGACCCGGGTGCAAAAATTGAGGCTGTAGACCCTTCCAGAGCCTTCCAGAGCTGAGATATTGAAACGCAAAATTTTGACCAGAAAAAAAAAATGACAGTGTTACCCCTTATGTTTTTTTTTCGGGGGTTGAAAAATTAAGTTTCTCCAATCTTCTCAAAACTCTGGATTCTGATAGAGGGCCACGAGACATGGGCCTGGGTGCAAAAATTGAGGCTCTAGACACTTCCAGAGCTGAGATGTTGAAACTCAAAATTTTGACCAGAAAAAAAAATGACAGTGTTACCCCTTATGTTTTTTTTCAGGGGGTGAAAAATTAAGTTTCTCCAATCTTCTCAAAACTCTGGATTCTGATAGACGGCCACGAGACATGGACCCGGGTGCAAAAATTGAGGATGTAGACCCTTCCAGAGCTGAGATATTGAAACTCAAAATTTTGACCAGAAAAAAAAATGACAGTGTTACCCCTTATGTTTTTTTTTCGGCGGGTGAAAAATTAAGTTTCTCCAATCTTCTCAAAACTCTGGATTCTGATAGAGGGCCACGAGACATGGGCCTGGGTGCAAAAATTGAGGCTGTAGACCCTTCCAGAGCTGAGATATTGAAACTCAAAATTTTGACCAGAAAAAAAAAATGACAGTGTTACCCCTTATGTTTTTTTTCGGGGGGTGAAAAATTAAGTTTCTCCAATCTTCTCAAAACTCTGGATTCTGATAGAGGGCCACGAGACATGGACCCGGGTCCAAAAATTGAGGCTGTAGACCCTTCCAGAGCTGAGAAATTGAAACTCAAAATTTTGACCAGAAAAAAAAAATGACAGTGTTACCCCTTATGTTTTTTTTTCGGGGGGTGAAAAATTAAGTTTCTCCAATCTTCTCAAAACTCTGGATTCTGATAGAGGGCCACGAGACATGGGCCTGGGTGCAAAAATTGAGGCTGTAGACCCTTCCAGAGCTGAGATATTGAAACTCAAAATTTTGACCAGAAAAAAAAAATGACAGTGTTACCCCTTATGTTTTATTTCGGGGGGTGAAAAATTAAGTTTCTCCAATCTTCTCAAAACTCTGGATTCTGATAGAGGGCCACGAGACATGGACCCGGGTGCAAAAATTGAGGCTGTAGACCCTTCCAGAGCTGAGATATTGAAACTCAAAATTTTGACCAGAAAAAAAAATGACAGTGTTACCCCTTATGTTTTTTTTCGGGGGGTGAAAATTTAAGTTTCTCCAATCTTCTCAAAACTCTGGATTCTGATAGAGGGCCACGAGTCATGGACCCGGGTGCAAAAATTGAGGCTGTAGACCCTTCCAGAGCTGAGATATTGAAACTCAAAATTTTGACCAGAAAAAAAAAATGACAGTGTTACCCCTTATGTTTTTTTTTCGGGGGGTGAAAAATTAAGTTTCTCAAATCTTCTCAAAACTCTGGATTCTGATTGAGGGCCACGAGACATGGACCCGGGTGCAAAAATTGAGGCTGTAGACCCTTCCAGAGCCGAGATATCGAAGGTCAAAATTTGGACCTGAAAAAAAAAAACATAAGGGGTAACACTGTCATTTTTTTTTTTGGCCGAAATTTTGACCCCCTCCGATCTTCTTGAAACTCTGGATTCTGACAGAGGGCCACGAGACTTCGACCAACGTGCAAAAATGGAGGCTCTAGACCCTTCCAGAGCCGAGATATCAAAGGTCAAAATTTGGACCTGAAAAAAAAACATAAGGGGTAACACTGTCATTTTTTTTTTGGCCGAAATTTTGACCCCCTCCGATCTTCTTGAAACTCTGGACTCTGACAGAGGGCCACGAGACTTCGACCAGCGCGCAAAAATGGAGGCTCTAGACCCTTCCAGAGCCGAGATATCGAAGGTCAAAATTTGGACCTGAAAAAAAAACATAAGGGGTAACACTGTCATTTTTTTTTTTTTGGCCGAAATTTTGACCCCCTCCGATCTTCTTGAAACTCTGGATTCTGACAGAGGGCCACGAGACTTCGACCAACGCGCAAAAATTGGGGTTCTAGACCCTTCCAGAGCCGAGATATCGAAGGTCAAAATTTGGACCTGAAAAAAAAACATAAGGGGTAACACTGTCATTTTTTTTTGGCTGAAATTTTGACCCCCTCCGATCTTCTTGAAACTCTGGACTCTGACAGAGGGCCATGAGACTTCGATCAGCGCGCAAAAATGGAGGCTCTAGACCCTTCCAGAGCCGAGATATCGAAGGTCAAAATTTGGACCTGAAAAAAAAACATAAGGGGTAACACTGTCATTTTTTTTTTTTGGCCGAAATTTTGACCCCCTCCGATCTTCTTGAAACTCTGGATTCTGACAGAGGGCCACGAGACTTCGACCAACGCGCAAAAATTGAGGCTCTAGACCCTTCCAGAGCCGAGATATCGAAGGTCAAAATTTGGACCTGAAAAAAAAACATAAGGGGTAACACTGTCATTTTTTTTTTTGGCCGAAATTTTGACCCCCTCCGATCTTCTTGAAACTCTGGATTCTGACAGAGGGCCACGAGACTTCGACCAACGCGCAAAAATTGAGGCTCTAGACCCTTCCAGAGCCGAGATATCGAAGGTCAAAATTTGGACCTGAAAAAAAAAACATAAGGGGTAACACTGTCATTTTTTTTTTTGGCCAAAATTTTGACACCCTCCGATCTTCTTGAAACTCTGGACTTTGACAGAGGGCCACGAGACTTCGACCAACGCGCAAAAATTGAGGCTCTAGACCCTTCCAGAGCCGAGATATCGAAGGTCAAAATTTGGACCTGAAAAAAAAAAACATAAGGGGTAACACTGTCATTTTTTTTTGGCCGAAATTTTGACCCCCTCCGATCTTCTTGAAACTCTGGATTCTGACAGAGGGCCACGAGACTTCGACCAGCGCGCAAAAATGGAGGCTCTAGACCCTTCCAGAGCCGAGATATCGAAGGTCAAAATTTAGACCTCAAAAAAAAAACATAAGGGGTAACACTGTCATTTTTTTTTTTTGGCCGAAATTTTGACACCCTCCGATCTTCTTGAAACTCTGGACTTTGACAGAGGGCCACGAGACTTCGACCAGCGCGCAAAAATGGAGGCTCTAGACCCTTCCAGAGCCGAGATATCGAAGGTCAAAATTTGGACCTGAAAAAAAACATAAGGGGTAACACTGTCATTTTTTTTTGTCCGAAATTTTGACCCCCCTCCGATCTTCTTGAAACTCTGGATTCTGACAGAGGGCCACGAGACTTCGACCAACGCGCAAAATTGGGGCTCTAGACCCTTCCAGAGCCGAGATATCGAAGGTCAAAATTTGGACTGAAAAAAAACATAAGGGGTAACACTGTCATTTTTTTTTTGGGCCGAAATTTTGACCCCCTCCGATCTTCTTGAAACTCTGGACTCTGACAGAGGGCCACGAGACTTCGACCAGCGCGCAAAAATGGAGGCTCTAGGACCCTTCGAGAGCCGAGATATCGAAGGTCAAAATTTGGACCTGAAAAAAAAACATAAGGGGTAACACTGTCATTTTTTTTTTTGGCCGAAATTTTGACCCCCTCCGATCTTCTTGAAACTCTGGATTCTGACAGAGGGCCACGAGACTTCGACCAACGCGCAAAAATTGGGGTTCTAGACCCTTCCAGAGCCGAGATATCGAAGGTCAAAATTTGGACCTGAAAAAAAAACATAAGGGGGTAACACTGTCATTTTTTTTGCCGAAATTTGACCCCCTCCGATCTTCTTGAAACTCTGGACTCTGACAGAGGGCCATGAGACTTCGATCAGCGCGCAAAAATGGAGGCTCTAGACCCTTCCAGAGCCGAGATATCGAAGGTCAAAAATTTGGACCTGAAAAAAAAAACATAAGGGGTAACACTGTCATTTTTTTTTTTTGGCGAAATTTTGACCCCCTCCGATCTTCTTGAAACTCTGGATTCTGACAGAGGGCCACGAGACTTCGACCAACGCGCAAAAATTGAGGCTCTAGACCCTTCCAGAGCCGAGATATCGAAGGTCAAAATTTGGACCTGAAAAAAAAACATAAGGGGTAACACTGTCATTTTTTTTTTTGGCCGAAATTTTGACCCCCTCCGATCTTCTTGAAACTCTGGATTCTGACAGAGGGCCACGAGACTTCGACCAACGCGCAAAAATTGAGGCTCTAGACCCTTCCAGAGCCGAGATATCGAAGGTCAAAATTTGGACCTGAAAAAAAAAACATAAGGGGTAACACTGTCATTTTTTTTTTGGCCAAAATTTTGACACCCTCCGATCTTCTTGAAACTCTGGACTTTGACAGAGGGCCACGAGACTTCGACCAACGCGCAAAAATTGAGGCTCTAGACCCTTCCAGAGCCGAGATATCGAAGGTCAAAATTTGGACCTGAAAAAAAAAAACATAAGGGGTAACACTGTCATTTTTTTTTGGCCGAAATTTTGACCCCCTCCGATCTTCTTGAAACTCTGGATTCTGACAGAGGGCCACGAGACTTCGACCAGCGCGCAAAAATGGAGGCTCTAGACCCTTCCAGAGCCGAGATATCGAAGGTCAAAATTTAGACCTCAAAAAAAAAACATAAGGGGTAACACTGTCATTTTTTTTTTTTGGCCGAAATTTTGACACCCTCCGATCTTCTTGAAACTCTGGACTTTGACAGAGGGCCACGAGACTTCGACCAGCGCGCAAAAATGGAGGCTCTAGACCCTTCCAGAGCCGAGATATCGAAGGTCAAAATTTGGACCTGAAAAAAAAACATAAGGGGTAACACTGTCATTTTTTTTTTGGCCGAAATTTTGACCCCCTCCAATCTTCTTGAAACTCTGGATTCTGACAGAGGGCCACGAGACTTCGACCAACGCGCAAAAATTGAGGCTCTAGACCCTTCCAGAGCCGAGATATCGAAGGTCAAAATTTGGACCTGAAAAAAAAAAACATAAGGGGTAACACTGTCATTTTTTTTTTGGCCAAAATTTTGACCCCCTCCGATCTTCTTGAAACTCTGGACTCTGACAGAGGGCCACGAGACTTCGACCAGCGCGCAAAAATGGAGGCTCTAGACCCTTCGAGAGCCGAGATATCGAAGGTCAAAATTTGGACCTGAAAAAAAAACATAAGGGGTAACACTGTCATTTTTTTTTTGGGCCGAAATTTTGACCCCCTCCGATCTTCTTGAAACTCTGGATTCTGACAGAGGGCCACGAGACTTCGACCAACGCGCAAAAATTGGGGCTCTAGACCCTTCCAGAGCCGAGATATCGAAGGTCAAAATTTGGACCTGAAAAAAAACATAAGGGGTAACACTGTCATTTTTTTTTGGCCGAAATTTTGACCCCCTCCGATCTTCTTGAAACTCTGGACTTTGACAGAGGGCCACAAGACTTCGACCAGCGCGCAAAAATGGAGGCTCTAGACCCTTCCAGAGGGTCTAAACCCTTATGTGATTTGATCCCTTCCAGAGCTGAGATATTGAAACTCAAAATTTTGACCAGAAAAAAAAAATGACAGTGTTACCCCTTATGTTTTTTTTCGGGGGGTGAAAAATTAAGTTTCTCCAATCTTCTCAAAACTCTGGATTCTGATAGAGGGCCATGACACATGGACCTGGGTGCAAAAATTGAGGATGTAGACCCTTCCAGAGCTGAGATATTGAAACTCAAAATTTTGACCAGAAAAAAAAATGACAGTGTTACCCCTTATGTTTTTTTTGGGGGGGGTGAAAAATTAAGTTTCTCCAATCTTCTCAAAACTCTGGATTCTGATAGAGGCCCACGAGACATGGACCTGGGTGCAAAAATTGAGGCTGTAGACCCTTCCAGAGCTGAGATATTGAAACTCAAAATTTTGACCAGAAAAAAAATGACAGTGTTACCCCTTATGTTTTTTTTTCGGGGGGTGAAAAATTAAGTTTCTCCAATCTTCTCAAAACTCTGGATTCTGATAGAGGGCCACGAGACATGGACCCGGGTGCAAAAATTGAGGCTGTAGACCCTTCCAGAGCCTTCCAGAGCTGAGATATTGAAACGCAAAATTTTGACCAGAAAAAAAAAATGACAGTGTTACCCCTTATGTTTTTTTTTCGGGGGTTGAAAAATTAAGTTTCTCCAATCTTCTCAAAACTCTGGATTCTGATAGAGGGCCACGAGACATGGGCCTGGGTGCAAAAATTGAGGCTCTAGACACTTCCAGAGCTGAGATGTTGAAACTCAAAATTTTGACCAGAAAAAAAAATGACAGTGTTACCCCTTATGTTTTTTTTCAGGGGGTGAAAAATTAAGTTTCTCCAATCTTCTCAAAACTCTGGATTCTGATAGACGGCCACGAGACATGGACCCGGGTGCAAAAATTGAGGATGTAGACCCTTCCAGAGCTGAGATATTGAAACTCAAAATTTTGACCAGAAAAAAAAATGACAGTGTTACCCCTTATGTTTTTTTTTCGGCGGGTGAAAAATTAAGTTTCTCCAATCTTCTCAAAACTCTGGATTCTGATAGAGGGCCACGAGACATGGGCCTGGGTGCAAAAATTGAGGCTGTAGACCCTTCCAGAGCTGAGATATTGAAACTCAAAATTTTGACCAGAAAAAAAAAATGACAGTGTTACCCCTTATGTTTTTTTTCGGGGGGTGAAAAATTAAGTTTCTCCAATCTTCTCAAAACTCTGGATTCTGATAGAGGGCCACGAGACATGGACCCGGGTCCAAAAATTGAGGCTGTAGACCCTTCCAGAGCTGAGAAATTGAAACTCAAAATTTTGACCAGAAAAAAAAAATGACAGTGTTACCCCTTATGTTTTTTTTTCGGGGGGTGAAAAATTAAGTTTCTCCAATCTTCTCAAAACTCTGGATTCTGATAGAGGGCCACGAGACATGGACCCGGGTGCAAAAATTGAGGCTGTAGACCCTTCCAGAGCTGAGATATTGAAACTCAAAATTTTGACCAGAAAAAAAAAATGACAGTGTTACCCCTTATGTTTTATTTCGGGGGGTGAAAAATTAAGTTTCTCCAATCTTCTCAAAACTCTGGATTCTGATAGAGGGCCACGAGACATGGACCCGGGTGCAAAAATTGAGGCTGTAGACCCTTCCAGAGCTGAGATATTGAAACTCAAAATTTTGACCAGAAAAAAAAATGACAGTGTTACCCCTTATGTTTTTTTTCGGGGGGTGAAAATTTAAGTTTCTCCAATCTTCTCAAAACTCTGGATTCTGATAGAGGGCCACGAGTCATGGACCCGGGTGCAAAAATTGAGGCTGTAGACCCTTCCAGAGCTGAGATATTGAAACTCAAAATTTTGACCAGAAAAAAAAATGACAGTGTTACCCCTTATGTTTTTTTTTCGGGGGGTGAAAAATTAAGTTTCTCAAATCTTCTCAAAACTCTGGATTCTGATTGAGGGCCACGAGACATGGACCCGGGTGCAAAAATTGAGGCTGTAGACCCTTCCAGAGCCGAGATATCGAAGGTCAAAATTTGGACCTGAAAAAAAAAAACATAAGGGGTAACACTGTCATTTTTTTTTTGGCCGAAATTTTGACCCCCTCCGATCTTCTTGAAACTCTGGATTCTGACAGAGGGCCACGAGACTTCGACCAACGTGCAAAAATGGAGGCTCTAGACCCTTCCAGAGCCGAGATATCAAAGGTCAAAATTTGGACCTGAAAAAAAAACATAAGGGGTAACACTGTCATTTTTTTTTTGGCCGAAATTTTGACCCCCTCCGATCTTCTTGAAACTCTGGACTCTGACAGAGGGCCACGAGACTTCGACCAGCGCGCAAAAATGGAGGCTCTAGACCCTTCCAGAGCCGAGATATCGAAGGTCAAAATTTGGACCTGAAAAAAAAACATAAGGGGTAACACTGTCATTTTTTTTTTTTTGGCCGAAATTTTGACCCCCTCCGATCTTCTTGAAACTCTGGATTCTGACAGAGGGCCACGAGACTTCGACCAACGCGCAAAAATTGGGGTTCTAGACCCTTCCAGAGCCGAGATATCGAAGGTCAAAATTTGGACCTGAAAAAAAAACATAAGGGGTAACACTGTCATTTTTTTTTGGCCGAAATTTTGACCCCCTCCGATCTTCTTGAAACTCTGGACTCTGACAGAGGGCCATGAGACTTCGATCAGCGCGCAAAAATGGAGGCTCTAGACCCTTCCAGAGCCGAGATATCGAAGGTCAAAATTTGGACCTGAAAAAAAAAACATAAGGGGTAACACTGTCATTTTTTTTTTGGCCGAAATTTTGACCCCCTCCGATCTTCTTGAAACTCTGGATTCTGACAGAGGGCCACGAGACTTCGACCAACGCGCAAAAATTGAGGCTCTAGACCCTTCCAGAGCCGAGATATCGAAGGTCAAAATTTGGACCTGAAAAAAAAACATAAGGGGTAACACTGTCATTTTTTTTTTTGGCCGAAATTTTGACCCCCTCCGATCTTCTTGAAACTCTGGATTCTGACAGAGGGCCACGAGACTTCGACCAACGCGCAAAAATTGAGGCTCTAGACCCTTCCAGAGCCGAGATATCGAAGGTCAAAATTTGGACCTGAAAAAAAAAACATAAGGGGTAACACTGTCATTTTTTTTTTGGCCAAAATTTTGACACCCTCCGATCTTCTTGAAACTCTGGACTTTGACAGAGGGCCACGAGACTTCGACCAACGCGCAAAAATTGAGGCTCTAGACCCTTCCAGAGCCGAGATATCGAAGGTCAAAATTTGGACCTGAAAAAAAAAAACATAAGGGGTAACACTGTCATTTTTTTTTGGCCGAAATTTTGACCCCCTCCGATCTTCTTGAAACTCTGGATTCTGACAGAGGGCCACGAGACTTCGACCAGCGCGCAAAAATGGAGGCTCTAGACCCTTCCAGAGCCGAGATATCGAAGGTCAAAATTTAGACCTCAAAAAAAAAAACATAAGGGGTAACACTGTCATTTTTTTTTTTTGGCCGAAATTTTGACACCCTCCGATCTTCTTGAAACTCTGGACTTTGACAGAGGGCCACGAGACTTCGACCAGCGCGCAAAAATGGAGGCTCTAGACCCTTCCAGAGCCGAGATATCGAAGGTCAAAATTTGGACCTGAAAAAAAACATAAGGGGTAACACTGTCATTTTTTTTTGGCCGAAATTTTGACCCCCTCCGATCTTCTTGAAACTCTGGATTCTGACAGAGGGCCACGAGACTTCGACCAACGCGCAAAATTGGGGCTCTAGACCCTTCCAGAGCCGAGATATCGAAGGTCAAAATTTGGACCTGAAAAAAAACATAAGGGGTAACACTGTCATTTTTTTTTGGGCCGAAATTTTGACCCCCTCCGATCTTCTTGAAACTCTGGACTCTGACAGAGGGCCACGAGACTTCGACCAGCGCGCAAAAATGGAGGCTCTAGACCCTTCGAGAGCCGAGATATCGAAGGTCAAAATTTGGACCTGAAAAAAAAACATAAGGGGTAACACTGTCATTTTTTTTTTTGGCCGAAATTTTGACCCCCTCCGATCTTCTTGAAACTCTGGATTCTGACAGAGGGCCACGAGACTTCGACCAACGCGCAAAAATTGGGGCTCTAGACCCTTCCAGAGCCGAGATATCGAAGGTCAAAATTTGGACCTGAAAAAAAACATAAGGGGTAACACTGTCATTTTTTTTTTGGCCGAAATTTTGACCCCCTCCGATCTTCTTGAAACTCTGGACTTTGACAGAGGGCCACGAGACTTCGACCAGCGCGCAAAAATGGAGGCTCTAGACCCTTCCAGAGGGTCTAAACCCTTATGTGATTTTAACCCTTCCAGAGCTGAGATATTGAAACTCAAAATTTTGACCAGAAAAAAAAAATGACAGTGTTACCCCTTATGTTTTTTTTTCGGGGGGTGAAAAATTAAGTTTCTCCAATCTTCTCAAAACTCTGGATTCTGATAGAGGGCCATGACACATGGACCTGGGTGCAAAAATTGAGGATGTAGACCCTTCCAGAGCTGAGATATTGAAACTCAAAATTTTGACCAGAAAAAAAAATGACAGTGTTACCCCTTATGTTTTTTTTTGGGGGGGTGAAAAATTAAGTTTCTCCAATCTTCTCAAAACTCTGGATTCTGATAGAGGCCCACGAGACATGGACCTGGGTGCAAAAATTGAGGCTGTAGACCCTTCCAGAGCTGAGATATTGAAACTCAAAATTTTGACCAGAAAAAAAAAATGACAGTGTTACCCCTTATGTTTTTTTTCGGGGGGTGAAAAATTAAGTTTCTCCAATCTTCTCAAAACTCTGGATTCTGATAGAGGGCCACGACACATGGACCTGGGTGCAAAAATTGAGGATGTAGACCCTTCCAGAGCTGAGATATTGAAACTCAAAATTTTGACCAGAAAAAAAAATGACAGTGTTACCCTTATGTTTTTTTTCGGGGGGTGAAAAATTAAGTTTCTCCAATCTTCTCAAAACTCTGGATTCTGATTGAGGGCCACGAGACATGGACTTGGGTGCAAAAATTGAGGCTTTAGACCCTTCCAGAGCTGAGATATTGAAACTCAAAATTTTGACCAGAAAAAAAAATGACAGTGTTACCCCTTATGTTTTTTTCGGGGGGGGGGGGGGGGGGGGGGGGGGGGGGGGGGGTAATTAAGTTTCTCCAATCTTCTCAAAACTCTGGATTCTGATAGAGGGCCACGAGACATGGACCTGGGTGCAAAAATTGAGGCTGTAGACCATTCCAGATCTGAGATATTGAAACTCAAAATTTTGACCAGAAAAAAAAATGACAGTGTTACCCCTTATGTTTTTTTTTCGGGGGGTGAAAAATTAAGTTTCTCAAATCTTCTCAAAACTCTGGATTCTGATTGAGGGCCACGAGACATGGACCCGGGTGCAAAAATTGAGGCTGTAGACCCTTCCAGAGCCGAGATATCGAAGGTCAAAATTTGGACCTGAAAAAAAAAACATAAGGGGTAACACTGTCATTTTTTTTTTGGCCGAAATTTTGACCCCCTCCAATCTTCTTGAAACTCTGGATTCTGACAGAGGGCCACGAGACTTCGACCAACGTGCAAAAATGGAGGCTCTAGACCCTTCCAGAGCCGAGATATCAAAGGTCAAAATTTGGACCTGAAAAAAAAAAACATAAGGGGTAACACTGTCATTTTTTTTTTGGCCGAAATTTTGACCCCCTCCGATCTTCTTGAAACTCTGGACTCTGACAGAGGGCCACGAGACTTCGACCAGCGCGCAAAAATGGAGGCTCTAGACCCTTCCAGAGCCGAGATATCGAAGGTCAAAATTTGGACCTGAAAAAAAACATAAGGGGTAACACTGTCATTTTTTTTTTTTGGCCGAAATTTTGACCCCCTCCGATCTTCTTGAAACTCTGGATTCTGACAGAGGGCCACGAGACTTCGACCAACGCGCAAAAATTGAGGCTCTAGACCCTTCCAGAGCCGAGATATCGAAGGTCAAAATTTGGACCTGAAAAAAAAACATAAGGGGTAACACTGTAATTTTTTTTTTTTGCCGAAATTTTGACCCCCTCCGATCTTCTTGAAACTCTGGATTCTGACAGAGGGCCACGAGACTTCGACCAACGCGCAAAAATTGAGGCTCTAGACCCTTCCAGAGCCGAGATATCGAAGGTCAAAATTTGGACCTGAAAAAAAAAACATAAGGGGTAACACTGTCATTTTTTTTTTGGCCAAAATTTTGACCCCCTCCGATCTTCTTGAAACTCTGGACTCTGACAGAGGGCCACGAGACTTCGACCAGCGCGCAAAAATGGAGGCTCTAGACCCTTCGAGAGCCGAGATATCGAAGGTCAAAATTTGGACCTGAAAAAAAAAACATAAGGGGTAACACTGTCATTTTTTTTTTGGGCCGAAATTTTGACCCCCTCCGATCTTCTTGAAACTCTGGATTCTGACAGAGGGCCACGAGACTTCGACCAACGCGCAAAAATTGGGGCTCTAGACCCTTCCAGAGCCGAGATATCGAAGGTCAAAATTTGGACCTGAAAAAAAACATAAGGGGTAACACTGTCATTTTTTTTTGGCCGAAATTTTGACCCCCTCCGATCTTCTTGAAACTCTGGACTTTGACAGAGGGCCACAAGACTTCGACCAGCGCGCAAAAATGGAGGCTCTAGACCCTTCCAGAGGGTCTAAACCCTTATGTGATTTGATCCCTTCCAGAGCTGAGATATTGAAACTCAAAATTTTGACCAGAAAAAAAAAATGACAGTGTTACCCCTTATGTTTTTTTTCGGGGGGTGAAAAATTAAGTTTCTCCAATCTTCTCAAAACTCTGGATTCTGATAGAGGGCCATGACACATGGACCTGGGTGCAAAAATTGAGGATGTAGACCCTTCCAGAGCTGAGATATTGAAACTCAAAATTTTGACCAGAAAAAAAAATGACAGTGTTACCCCTTATGTTTTTTTTGGGGGGGGTGAAAAATTAAGTTTCTCCAATCTTCTCAAAACTCTGGATTCTGATAGAGGCCCACGAGACATGGACCTGGGTGCAAAAATTGAGGCTGTAGACCCTTCCAGAGCTGAGATATTGAAACTCAAAATTTTGACCAGAAAAAAAAAATGACAGTGTTACCCCTTATGTTTTTTTTCGGGGGGTGAAAAATTAAGTTTCTCCAATCTTCTCAAAACTCTGGATTCTGATAGAGGGCCACGACACATGGACCTGGGTGCAAAAATTGAGGATGTAGACCCTTCCAGAGCTGAGATATTGAAACTCAAAATTTTGACCAGAAAAAAAAATGACAGTGTTACCCTTATGTTTTTTTTCGGGGGGTGAAAAATTAAGTTTCTCCAATCTTCTCAAAACTCTGGATTCTGATTGAGGGCCACGAGACATGGACTTGGGTGCAAAAATTGAGGCTTTAGACCCTTCCAGAGCTGAGATATTGAAACTCAAAATTTTGACCAGAAAAAAAAAATGACAGTGTTACCCCTTATGTTTTTTTCGGGGGGGGGGGGGGGGGGGTAATTAAGTTTCTCCAATCTTCTCAAAACTCTGGATTCTGATAGAGGGCCACGAGACATGGACCTGGGTGCAAAAATTGAGGCTGTAGACCATTCCAGATCTGAGATATTGAAACTCAAAATTTTGACCAGAAAAAAAAATGACAGTGTTACCCCTTATGTTTTTTTTTCGGGGGGTGAAAAATTAAGTTTCTCAAATCTTCTCAAAACTCTGGATTCTGATTGAGGGCCACGAGACATGGACCCGGGTGCAAAAATTGAGGCTGTAGACCCTTCCAGAGCCGAGATATCGAAGGTCAAAATTTGGACCTGAAAAAAAAAAACATAAGGGGTAACACTGTCATTTTTTTTTTGGCCGAAATTTTGACCCCCTCCAATCTTCTTGAAACTCTGGATTCTGACAGAGGGCCACGAGACTTCGACCAACGTGCAAAAATGGAGGCTCTAGACCCTTCCAGAGCCGAGATATCAAAGGTCAAAATTTGGACCTGAAAAAAAAAACATAAGGGGTAACACTGTCATTTTTTTTTGGCCGAAATTTTGACCCCCTCCGATCTTCTTGAAACTCTGGACTCTGACAGAGGGCCACGAGACTTCGACCAGCGCGCAAAAATGGAGGCTCTAGACCCTTCCAGAGCCGAGATATCGAAGGTCAAAATTTGGACCTGAAAAAAAACATAAGGGGTAACACTGTCATTTTTTTTTTTTTGGCCGAAATTTTGACCCCCTCCGATCTTCTTGAAACTCTGGATTCTGACAGAGGGCCATGAGACTTCGATCAGCGCGCAAAAATGGAGGCTCTAGACCCTTCCAGAGCCGAGATATCGAAGGTCAAAATTTGGACCTGAAAAAAAAAACATAAGGGGTAACACTGTAATTTTTTTTTTTTTGCCGAAATTTTGACCCCCTCCGATCTTCTTGAAACTCTGGATTCTGACAGAGGGCCACGAGACTTCGACCAACGCGCAAAAATTGAGGCTCTAGACCCTTCCAGAGCCGAGATATCGAAGGTCAAAATTTGGACCTGAAAAAAAAAACATAAGGGGTAACACTGTCATTTTTTTTTTGGCCAAAATTTTGACACCCTCCGATCTTCTTGAAACTCTGGACTTTGACAGAGGGCCACGAGACTTCGACCAGCGCGCAAAAATGGAGGCTCTAGACCCTTCCAGAGCCGAGATATCGAAGGTCAAAATTTGGACCTGAAAAAAAAACATAAGGGGTAACACTGTCATTTTTTTTTTGGCCGAAATTTTGACCCCCTCCGATCTTCTTGAAACTCTGGATTCTGACAGAGGGCCACGAGACTTCGACCAACGCGCAAAAATTGGGGCTCTAGACCCTTCCAGAGCCGAGATATCGAAGGTCAAAATTTGGACCTGAAAAAAAACATAAGGGGTAACACTGTCATTTTTTTTTTTTGGCCGAAATTTTGACCCCCTCCGATCTTCTTGAAACTCTGGATTCTGACAGAGGGCCACGAGACTTCGACCAACGCGCAAAAATTGAGGCTCTAGACCCTTCCAGTGCCGAGATATCGAAGGTCAAAATTTGGACCTGAAAAAAAAAACATAAGGGGTAACACTGTCATTTTTTTTTTTTGGCCGAAATTTTGACCCCCTCCGATCTTCTTGAAACTCTGGATTCTGACAGAGGGCCACGAGACTTCGACCAACGCGCAAAAATTGAGGCTCTAGACCCTTCCAGAGCCGAGATATCGAAGGTCAAAATTTGGACCTGAAAAAAAAAACATAAGGGGTAACACTGTCATTTTTTTTTGGCCGAAATTTTGACCCCCTCCGATCTTCTTGAAACTCTGGATTCTGACAGAGGGCCACGAGACTTCGACCAGCGCGCAAAAATGGAGGCTCTAGACCCTTCCAGAGCCGAGATATCGAAGGTCAAAATTTAGACCTCAAAAAAAAAAACATAAGGGGTAACACTGTCATTTTTTTTTTTGGCCGAAATTTTGACACCCTCCGATCTTCTTGAAACTCTGGACTTTGACAGAGGGCCACGAGACTTCGACCAGCGCGCAAAAATGGAGGCTCTAAACCCTTCCAGAGCCGAGATATCGAAGGTCAAAATTTGGACCTGAAAAAAAACATAAGGGGTAACACTGTCATTTTTTTTGGCCGAAATTTTGACCCCCTCCGATCTTCTTGAAACTCTGGATTCTGACAGAGGGCCACGAGACTTCGACCAACGCGCAAAATTGGGGCTCTAGACCCTTCCAGAGCCGAGATATCGAAGGTCAAAATTTGGACCTGAAAAAAAACATAAGGGGTAACACTGTCATTTTTTTTTGGGCCGAAATTTTGACCCCCTCCGATCTTCTTGAAACTCTGGACTCTGACAGAGGGCCACGAGACTTCGACCAGCGCGCAAAAATGGAGGCTCTAGACCCTTCGAGAGCCGAGATATCGAAGGTCAAAATTTGGACCTGAAAAAAAAAACATAAGGGGTAACACTGTCATTTTTTTTTTGGCCGAAATTTTGACCCCCTCCGATCTTCTTGAAACTCTGGATTCTGACAGAGGGCCACGAGACTTCGACCAACGCGCAAAAATTGGGGCTCTAGACCCTTCCAGAGCCGAGATATCGAAGGTCAAAATTTGGACCTGAAAAAAAACATAAGGGGTAACACTGTCATTTTTTTTTGGCCGAAATTTTGACCCCCTCCGATCTTCTTGAAACTCTGGACTTTGACAGAGGGCCACGAGACTTCGACCAGCGCGCAAAAATGGAGGCTCTAGACCCTTCCAGAGGGTCTAAACCCTTATGTGATTTGAACCCTTCCAGAGCTGAGATATTGAAACTCAAAATTTTGACCAGAAAAAAAAAATGACAGTGTTACCCCTTATGTTTTTTTTTGGGGGGGTGAAAAATTAAGTTTCTCCAATCTTCTCAAAACTCTGGATTCTGATAGAGGCCCACGAGACATGGACCTGGGTGCAAAAATTGAGGCTGTAGACCCTTCCAGAGCTGAGATATTGAAACTCAAAATTTTGACCAGAAAAAAAAATGACAGTGTTACCCCTTATGTTTTTTTTCGGGGGGTGAAAAATTAAGTTTCTCCAATCTTCTCAAAACTCTGGATTCTGATAGAGGGCCACGACACATGGACCTGGGTGCAAAAATTGAGGATGTAGACCCTTCCAGAGCTGAGATATTGAAACTCAAAATTTTGACCAGAAAAAAAAATGACAGTGTTACCCTTATGTTTTTTTTCGGGGGGTGAAAAATTAAGTTTCTCCAATCTTCTCAAAACTCTGGATTCTGATTGAGGGCCACGAGACATGGACTTGGGTGCAAAAATTGAGGCTTTAGACCCTTCCAGAGCTGAGATATTGAAACTCAAAATTTTGACCAGAAAAAAAAATGACAGTGTTACCCCTTATGTTTTTTTCGGGGGGGGGGGGGGGGGGGGGGGGGTAATTAAGTTTCTCCAATCTTCTCAAAACTCTGGATTCTGATAGAGGGCCACGAGACATGGACCTGGGTGCAAAAATTGAGGCTGTAGACCATTCCAGATCTGAGATATTGAAACTCAAAATTTTGACCAGAAAAAAAAATGACAGTGTTACCCCTTATGTTTTTTTTTCGGGGGGTGAAAAATTAAGTTTCTCAAATCTTCTCAAAACTCTGGATTCTGATTGAGGGCCACGAGACATGGACCCGGGTGCAAAAATTGAGGCTGTAGACCCTTCCAGAGCCGAGATATCGAAGGTCAAAATTTGGACCTGAAAAAAAAAACATAAGGGGTAACACTGTCATTTTTTTTTTGGCCGAAATTTTGACCCCCTCCAATCTTCTTGAAACTCTGGATTCTGACAGAGGGCCACGAGACTTCGACCAACGTGCAAAAATGGAGGCTCTAGACCCTTCCAGAGCCGAGATATCAAAGGTCAAAATTTGGACCTGAAAAAAAAAAACATAAGGGGTAACACTGTCATTTTTTTTTTGGCCGAAATTTTGACCCCCTCCGATCTTCTTGAAACTCTGGACTCTGACAGAGGGCCACGAGACTTCGACCAGCGCGCAAAAATGGAGGCTCTAGACCCTTCCAGAGCCGAGATATCGAAGGTCAAAATTTGGACCTGAAAAAAAACATAAGGGGTAACACTGTCATTTTTTTTTTTTGGCCGAAATTTTGACCCCCTCCGATCTTCTTGAAACTCTGGATTCTGACAGAGGGCCACGAGACTTCGACCAACGCGCAAAAATTGAGGCTCTAGACCCTTCCAGAGCCGAGATATCGAAGGTCAAAATTTGGACCTGAAAAAAAAACATAAGGGGTAACACTGTAATTTTTTTTTTTTGCCGAAATTTTGACCCCCTCCGATCTTCTTGAAACTCTGGATTCTGACAGAGGGCCACGAGACTTCGACCAACGCGCAAAAATTGAGGCTCTAGACCCTTCCAGAGCCGAGATATCGAAGGTCAAAATTTGGACCTGAAAAAAAAAACATAAGGGGTAACACTGTCATTTTTTTTTTGGCCAAAATTTTGACCCCCTCCGATCTTCTTGAAACTCTGGACTCTGACAGAGGGCCACGAGACTTCGACCAGCGCGCAAAAATGGAGGCTCTAGACCCTTCGAGAGCCGAGATATCGAAGGTCAAAATTTGGACCTGAAAAAAAAACATAAGGGGTAACACTGTCATTTTTTTTTTGGGCCGAAATTTTGACCCCCTCCGATCTTCTTGAAACTCTGGATTCTGACAGAGGGCCACGAGACTTCGACCAACGCGCAAAAATTGGGGCTCTAGACCCTTCCAGAGCCGAGATATCGAAGGTCAAAATTTGGACCTGAAAAAAAACATAAGGGGTAACACTGTCATTTTTTTTTGGCCGAAATTTTGACCCCCTCCGATCTTCTTGAAACTCTGGACTTTGACAGAGGGCCACAAGACTTCGACCAGCGCGCAAAAATGGAGGCTCTAGACCCTTCCAGAGGGTCTAAACCCTTATGTGATTTGATCCCTTCCAGAGCTGAGATATTGAAACTCAAAATTTTGACCAGAAAAAAAAAATGACAGTGTTACCCCTTATGTTTTTTTTCGGGGGGTGAAAAATTAAGTTTCTCCAATCTTCTCAAAACTCTGGATTCTGATAGAGGGCCATGACACATGGACCTGGGTGCAAAAATTGAGGATGTAGACCCTTCCAGAGCTGAGATATTGAAACTCAAAATTTTGACCAGAAAAAAAAATGACAGTGTTACCCCTTATGTTTTTTTTGGGGGGGGTGAAAAATTAAGTTTCTCCAATCTTCTCAAAACTCTGGATTCTGATAGAGGCCCACGAGACATGGACCTGGGTGCAAAAATTGAGGCTGTAGACCCTTCCAGAGCTGAGATATTGAAACTCAAAATTTTGACCAGAAAAAAAAATGACAGTGTTACCCCTTATGTTTTTTTTCGGGGGGTGAAAAATTAAGTTTCTCCAATCTTCTCAAAACTCTGGATTCTGATAGAGGGCCACGACACATGGACCTGGGTGCAAAAATTGAGGATGTAGACCCTTCCAGAGCTGAGATATTGAAACTCAAAATTTTGACCAGAAAAAAAAATGACAGTGTTACCCTTATGTTTTTTTTCGGGGGGTGAAAAATTAAGTTTCTCCAATCTTCTCAAAACTCTGGATTCTGATTGAGGGCCACGAGACATGGACTTGGGTGCAAAAATTGAGGCTTTAGACCCTTCCAGAGCTGAGATATTGAAACTCAAAATTTTGACCAGAAAAAAAAAATGACAGTGTTACCCCTTATGTTTTTTTCGGGGGGGGGGGGGGGGGGGGGGGGGTAATTAAGTTTCTCCAATCTTCTCAAAACTCTGGATTCTGATAGAGGGCCACGAGACATGGACCTGGGTGCAAAAATTGAGGCTGTAGACCATTCCAGATCTGAGATATTGAAACTCAAAATTTTGACCAGAAAAAAAAATGACAGTGTTACCCCTTATGTTTTTTTTTCGGGGGGTGAAAAATTAAGTTTCTCAAATCTTCTCAAAACTCTGGATTCTGATTGAGGGCCACGAGACATGGACCCGGGTGCAAAAATTGAGGCTGTAGACCCTTCCAGAGCCGAGATATCGAAGGTCAAAATTTGGACCTGAAAAAAAAAAACATAAGGGGTAACACTGTCATTTTTTTTTTGGCCGAAATTTTGACCCCCTCCGATCTTCTTGAAACTCTGGATTCTGACAGAGGGCCACGAGACTTCGACCAACGCGCAAAAATTGAGGCTCTAGACCCTTCCAGAGCCGAGATATCGAAGGTCAAAATTTGGACCTGAAAAAAAAAACATAAGGGGTAACACTGTCATTTTTTTTTGGCCGAAATTTTGACCCCCTCCGATCTTCTTGAAACTCTGGATTCTGACAGAGGGCCACGAGACTTCGACCAGCGCGCAAAAATGGAGGCTCTAGACCCTTCCAGAGCCGAGATATCGAAGGTCAAAATTTAGACCTCAAAAAAAAAAACATAAGGGGTAACACTGTCATTTTTTTTTTTGGCCGAAATTTTGACACCCTCCGATCTTCTTGAAACTCTGGACTTTGACAGAGGGCCACGAGACTTCGACCAGCGCGCAAAAATGGAGGCTCTAAACCCTTCCAGAGCCGAGATATCGAAGGTCAAAATTTGGACCTGAAAAAAAACATAAGGGGTAACACTGTCATTTTTTTTTGGCCGAAATTTTGACCCCCTCCGATCTTCTTGAAACTCTGGATTCTGACAGAGGGCCACGAGACTTCGACCAACGCGCAAAATTGGGGCTCTAGACCCTTCCAGAGCCGAGATATCAAAGGTCAAAATTTGGACCTGAAAAAAAACATAAGGGGTAACACTGTCATTTTTTTTTGGGCCGAAATTTTGACCCCCTCCGATCTTCTTGAAACTCTGGACTCTGACAGAGGGCCACGAGACTTCGACCAGCGCGCAAAAATGGAGGCTCTAGACCCTTCGAGAGCCGAGATATCGAAGGTCAAAATTTGGACCTGAAAAAAAAAACATAAGGGGTAACACTGTCATTTTTTTTTTGGCCGAAATTTTGACCCCCTCCGATCTTCTTGAAACTCTGGATTCTGACAGAGGGCCACGAGACTTCGACCAACGCGCAAAAATTGGGGCTCTAGACCCTTCCAGAGCCGAGATATCGAAGGTCAAAATTTGGACCTGAAAAAAAACATAAGGGGTAACACTGTCATTTTTTTTTTGGCCGAAATTTTGACCCCCTCCGATCTTCTTGAAACTCTGGACTTTGACAGAGGGCCACGAGACTTCGACCAGCGCGCAAAAATGGAGGCTCTAGACCCTTCCAGAGGGTCTAAACCCTTATGTGATTTGAACCCTTCCAGAGCTGAGATATTGAAACTCAAAATTTTGACCAGAAAAAAAAAATGACAGTGTTACCCCTTATGTTTTTTTTCGGGGGGTGAAAAATTAAGTTTCTCCAATCTTCTCAAAACTCTGGATTCTGATAGAGGGCCATGACACATGGACCTGGGTGCAAAAATTGAGGATGTAGACCCTTCCAGAGCTGAGACATTGAAACTCAAAATTTTGACCAGAAAAAAAAATGACAGTGTTACCCCTTATGTTTTTTTTGGGGGGGGTGAAAAATTAAGTTTCTCCAATCTTCTCAAAACTCTGGATTCTGATTGAGGCCCACGAGACATGGACCTGGGTGCAAAAATTGAGGCTGTAGACCCTTCCAGAGCTGAGATATTGAAACTCAAAATTTTGACCAGAAAAAAAAATGACAGTGTTACCCCTTATGTTTTTTTTCGGGGGGTGAAAAATTAAGTTTCTCCAATCTTCTCAAAACTCTGGATTCTGATAGAGGGCCACGACACATGGACCTGGGTGCAAAAATTGAGGATGTAGACCCTTCCAGAGCTGAGATATTGAAACTCAAAATTTTGACCAGAAAAAAAAATGACAGTGTTACCCTTATGTTTTTTTTCGGGGGGTGAAAAATTAAGTTTCTCCAATCTTCTCAAAACTCTGGATTCTGATTGAGGGCCACGAGACATGGACTTGGGTGCAAAAATTGAGGCTTTAGACCCTTCCAGAGCTGAGATATTGAAACTCAAAATTTTGACCAGAAAAAAAAATGACAGTGTTACCCCTTATGTTTTTTTCGGGGGGGGGGGGGGGGGGGGGGGTAATTAAGTTTCTCCAATCTTCTCAAAACTCTGGATTCTGATAGAGGGCCACGAGACATGGACCTGGGTGCAAAAATTGAGGCTGTAGACCATTCCAGATCTGAGATATTGAAACTCAAAATTTTGACCAGAAAAAAAAATGACAGTGTTACCCCTTATGTTTTTTTTTCGGGGGGTGAAAAATTAAGTTTCTCAAATCTTCTCAAAACTCTGGATTCTGATTGAGGGCCACGAGACATGGACCCGGGTGCAAAAATTGAGGCTGTAGACCCTTCCAGAGCCGAGATATCGAAGGTCAAAATTTGGACCTGAAAAAAAAACATAAGGGGTAACACTGTCATTTTTTTTTTTGGCCGAAATTTTGACCCCCTCCAATCTTCTTGAAACTCTGGATTCTGACAGAGGGCCACGAGACTTCGACCAACGTGCAAAAATGGAGGCTCTAGACCCTTCCAGAGCCGAGATATCAAAGGTCAAAATTTGGACCTGAAAAAAAAAACATAAGGGGTAACACTGTCATTTTTTTTTTTGGCCGAAATTTTGACCCCCTCCGATCTTCTTGAAACTCTGGACTCTGACAGAGGGCCACGAGACTTCGACCAGCGCGCAAAAATGGAGGCTCTAGACCCTTCCAGAGCCGAGATATCGAAGGTCAAAATTTGGACCTGAAAAAAAACATAAGGGGTAACACTGTCATTTTTTTTTTTGGCCGAAATTTTGACCCCCTCCGATCTTCTTGAAACTCTGGATTCTGACAGAGGGCCACGAGACTTCGACCAACGCGCAAAAATTGAGGCTCTAGACCCTTCCAGAGCCGAGATATCGAAGGTCAAAATTTGGACCTGAAAAAAAAAACATAAGGGGTAACACTGTCATTTTTTTTTGGCCAAAATTTTGACCCCCTCCGATCTTCTTGAAACTCTGGACTCTGACAGAGGGCCACGAGACTTCGACCAGCGCGCAAAAATGGAGGCTCTAGACCCTTCGAGAGCCGAGATATCGAAGGTCAAAATTTGGACCTGAAAAAAAAACATAAGGGGTAACACTGTCATTTTTTTTTTGGCCGAAATTTTGACCCCCTCCGATCTTCTTGAAACTCTGGATTCTGACAGAGGGCCACGAGACTTCGACCAACGCGCAAAAATTGGGGCTCTAGACCCTTCCAGAGCCGAGATATCGAAGGTCAAAATTTGGACCTGAAAAAAAACATAAGGGGTAACACTGTCATTTTTTTTGGCCGAAATTTTGACCCCCTCCGATCTTCTTGAAACTCTGGACTTTGACAGAGGGCCACGAGACTTCGACCAGCGCGCAAAAATGGAGGCTCTAGACCCTTCCAGAGGGTCTAAACCCTTATGTGATTTGATCCCTTCCAGAGCTGAGATATTGAAACTCAAAATTTTGACCAGAAAAAAAAAATGACAGTGTTACCCCTTATGTTTTTTTTCGGGGGGTGAAAAATTAAGTTTCTCCAATCTTCTCAAAACTCTGGATTCTGATAGAGGGCCATGACACATGGACCTGGGTGCAAAAATTGAGGATGTAGACCCTTCCAGAGCTGAGATATTGAAACTCAAAATTTTGACCAGAAAAAAAAATGACAGTGTTACCCCTTATGTTTTTTTTTTGGGGGGGTGAAAAATTAAGTTTCTCCAATCTTCTCAAAACTCTGGATTCTGATAGAGGCCCACGAGACATGGACCTGGGTGCAAAAATTGAGGCTGTAGACCCTTCCAGAGCTGAGATATTGAAACTCAAAATTTTGACCAGAAAAAAAATGACAGTGTTACCCCTTATGTTTTTTTTTCGGGGGGTGAAAAATTAAGTTTCTCCAATCTTCTCAAAACTCTGGATTCTGATAGAGGGCCACGACACATGGACCTGGGTGCAAAAATTGAGGATGTAGACCCTTCCAGAGCTGAGATATTGAAACTCAAAATTTTGACCAGAGAAAAAAAATGACAGTGTTACCCTTATGTTTTTTTTCGGGGGGTGAAAAATTAAGTTTCTCCAATCTTCTCAAAACTCTGGATTCTGATTGAGGGCCACGAGACATGGACTTGGGTGCAAAAATTGAGGCTTTAGACCCTTCCAGAGCTGAGATATTGAAACTCAAAATTTTGACCAGAAAAAAAAATGACAGTGTTACCCCTTATGTTTTTTTCGGGGGGGGGGTAATTAAGTTTCTCCAATCTTCTCAAAACTCTGGATTCTGATAGAGGGCCACGAGACATGGACCTGGGTGCAAAAATTGAGGCTGTAGACCATTCCAGATCTGAGATATTGAAACTCAAAATTTTGACCAGAAAAAAAAATGACAGTGTTACCCCTTATGTTTTTTTTTCGGGGGGTAAAAAATTAAGTTTCTCAAATCTTCTCAAAACTCTGGATTCTGATTGAGGGCCACGAGACATGGACCCGGGTGCAAAAATTGAGGCTGTAGACCCTTCCAGAGCCGAGATATCGAAGGTCAAAATTTGGACCTGAAAAAAAAAACATAAGGGGTAACACTGTCATTTTTTTTTTTGGCCGAAATTTTGACCCCCTCCAATCTTCTTGAAACTCTGGATTCTGACAGAGGGCCACGAGACTTCGACCAACGTGCAAAAATGGAGGCTCTAGACCCTTCCAGAGCCGAGATATCAAAGGTCAAAATTTGGACCTGAAAAAAAAAACATAAGGGGTAACACTGTCATTTTTTTTTTGGCCGAAATTTTGACCCCCTCCGATCTTCTTGAAACTCTGGACTCTGACAGAGGGCCACGAGACTTCGACCAGCGCGCAAAAATGGAGGCTCTAGACCCTTCCAGAGCCGAGATATCGAAGGTCAAAATTTGGACCTGAAAAAAAACATAAGGGGTAACACTGTCATTTTTTTTTTTGGCCGAAATTTTGACCCCCTCCGATCTTCTTGAAACTCTGGATTCTGACAGAGGGCCATGAGACTTCGATCAGCGCGCAAAAATGGAGGCTCTAGACCCTTCCAGAGCCGAGATATCGAAGGTCAAAATTTGGACCTGAAAAAAAAACATAAGGGGTAACACTGTCATTTTTTTTTTTGGCCGAAATTTTGACCCCCTCCGATCTTCTTGAAACTCTGGATTCTGACAGAGGGCCACGAGACTTCGACCAACGCGCAAAAATTGAGGCTCTAGACCCTTCCAGAGCCGAGATATCGAAGGTCAAAATTTGGACCTGAAAAAAAAACATAAGGGGTAACACTGTAATTTTTTTTTTTTTGCCGAAATTTTGACCCCCTCCGATCTTCTTGAAACTCTGGATTCTGACAGAGGGCCACGAGACTTCGACCAACGCGCAAAAATTGAGGCTCTAGACCCTTCCAGAGCCGAGATATCGAAGGTCAAAATTTGGACCTGAAAAAAAAAAACATAAGGGGTAACACTGTCATTTTTTTTTTTGGCCAAAATTTTGACACCCTCCGATCTTCTTGAAACTCTGGACTTTGACAGAGGGCCACGAGACTTCGACCAGCGCGCAAAAATGGAGGCTCTAGACCCTTCCAGAGCCGAGATATCGAAGGTCAAAATTTGGACCTGAAAAAAAAACATAAGGGGTAACACTGTCATTTTTTTTTTGGCCGAAATTTTGACCCCCTCCGATCTTCTTGAAACTCTGGATTCTGACAGAGGGCCACGAGACTTCGACCAACGCGCAAAAATTGGGGCTCTAGACCCTTCCAGAGCCGAGATATCGAAGGTCAAAATTTGGACCTGAAAAAAAACATAAGGGGTAACACTGTCATTTTTTTTTTTGGCCGAAATTTTGACCCCCTCCGATCTTCTTGAAACTCTGGATTCTGACAGAGGGCCACGAGACTTCGACCAACGCGCAAAAATTGAGGCTCTAGACCCTTCCAGTGCCGAGATATCGAAGGTCAAAATTTGGACCTGAAAAAAAAAACATAAGGGGTAACACTGTCATTTTTTTTTTTTTGGCCGAAATTTTGACCCCCTCCGATCTTCTTGAAACTCTGGATTCTGACAGAGGGCCACGAGACTTCGACCAACACGCAAAAATTGAGGCTCTAGACCCTTCCAGAGCCGAGATATCGAAGGTCAAAATTTGGACCTGAAAAAAAAAAACATAAGGGGTAACACTGTCATTTTTTTTTTGGCCGAAATTTTGACCCCCTCCGATCTTCTTGAAACTCTGGATTCTGACAGAGGGCCACGAGACTTCGACCAGCGCGCAAAAATGGAGGCTCTAGACCCTTCCAGAGCCGAGATATTGAAGGTCAAAATTTAGACCTCAAAAAAAAAAACATAAGGGGTAACACTGTCATTTTTTTTTTTTGGCCGAAATTTTGACACCCTCCGATCTTCTTGAAACTCTGGACTTTGACAGAGGGCCACGAGACTTCGACCAGCGCGCAAAAATGGAGGCTCTAGACCCTTCCAGAGCCGAGAAATCGAAGGTCAAAATTTGGACCTGAAAAAAAACATAAGGGGTAACACTGTCATTTTTTTTTGGCCGAAATTTTGACCCCCTCCGATCTTCTTGAAACTCTGGATTCTGACAGAGGGCCACGAGACTTCGACCAACGCGCAAAATTGGGGCTCTAGACCCTTCCAGAGCCGAGATATCGAAGGTCAAAATTTGGACCTGAAAAAAAACATAAGGGGTAACACTGTCATTTTTTTTTGGGCCGAAATTTTGACCCCCTCCGATCTTCTTGAAACTCTGGACTCTGACAGAGGGCCACGAGACTTCGACCAGCGCGCAAAAATGGAGGCTCTAGACCCTTCGAGAGCCGAGATATCGAAGGTCAAAATTTGGACCTGAAAAAAAAACATAAGGGGTAACACTGTCATTTTTTTTTTGGCCGAAATTTTGACCCCCTCCGATCTTCTTGAAACTCTGGATTCTGACAGAGGGCCACGAGACTTCGACCAACGCGCAAAAATTGGGGCTCTAGACCCTTCCAGAGCCGAGATATCGAAGGTCAAAATTTGGACCTGAAAAAAAACATAAGGGGTAACACTGTCATTTTTTTTTGGCCGAAATTTTGACCCCCTCCGATCTTCTTGAAACTCTGGACTTTGACAGAGGGCCACGAGACTTCGACCAGCGCGCAAAAATGGAGGCTCTAGACCCTTCCGGAGGGTCTAAACCCTTATGTGATTTGAACCCTTCCAGAGCTGAGATATTGAAACTCAAAATTTTGACCAGAAAAAAAAAATGACAGTGTTACCCCTTATGTTTTTTTTCGGGGGGTGAAAAATTAAGTTTCTCCAATCTTCTCAAAACTCTGGATTCTGATAGAGGGCCATGACACATGGACCTGGGTGCAAAAATTGAGGATGTAGACCCTTCCAGAGCTGAGATATTGAAACTCAAAATTTTGACCAGAAAAAAAAATGACAGTGTTACCCCTTATGTTTTTTTTGGGGGGGGTGAAAAATTAAGTTTCTCCAATCTTCTCAAAACTCTGGATTCTGATAGAGGCCCACGAGACATGGACCTGGGTGCAAAAATTGAGGCTGTAGACCCTTCCAGAGCTGAGATATTGAAACTCAAAATTTTGACCAGAAAAAAAAAATGACAGTGTTACCCCTTATGTTTTTTTTCGGGGGGTGAAAAATTAAGTTTCTCCAATCTTCTCAAAACTCTGGATTCTGGTAGAGGGCCACGACACATGGACCTGGGTGCAAAAATTGAGGATGTAGACCCTTCCAGAGCTGAGATATTGAAACTCAAAATTTTGACCAGAAAAAAAAATGACAGTGTTACCCTTATGTTTTTTTTCGGGGGGTGAAAAATTAAGTTTCTCCAATCTTCTCAAAACTCTGGATTCTGATAGAGGCCCACGAGACATGGACCTGGGTGCAAAAATTGAGGCTGTAGACCCTTCCAGAGCTGAGATATTGAAACTCAAAATTTTGACCAGAAAAAAAAAATGACAGTGTTACCCCTTATGTTTTTTTTCGGGGGGTGAAAAATTAAGTTTCTCCAATCTTCTCAAAACTCTGGATTCTGGTAGAGGGCCACGACACATGGACCTGGGTGCAAAAATTGAGGATGTAGACCCTTCCAGAGCTGAGATATTGAAACTCAAAATTTTGACCAGAAAAAAAAATGACAGTGTTACCCTTATGTTTTTTTTCGGGGGGTGAAAAATTAAGTTTCTCCAATCTTCTCAAAACTCTGGATTCTGATAGAGGGCCACGAGACATGGACCTGGGTGCAAAAATTGAGGCTGTAGACCATTCCAGATCTGAGATATTGAAACTCAAAATTTTGACCAGAAAAAAAAATGACAGTGTTACCCCTTATGTTTTTTTTCGGGGGGTGAAAAATTAAGTTTCTCCAATCTTCTCAAAACTCTGGATTCTGATAGAGGGCCACGAGACATGGACCCGGGAGCAAAAATTGAGGCTGTAGACCCTTCCAGAGCTGAGATATTGAAAATCAAAATTTTGACCAGAAAAAAAAAATGACAGTGTTACCCCTTATGTTTTTTTTCGGGGGGTGAAAAATTAAGTTTCTCCAATCTTCTCAAAACTCTGGATTCTGATAAAGGGCCACGAGACATGGACCTGGGTGCAACAATTGAGGCTGTAGACCCTTCCAGAGCTGAGATATTGAAACTCAAAATTTTGACCAGAAAAAAAAATGACAGTGTTACCCCTTATGTTTTTTTCGGGGGGTGAAAAATTAAGTTTCTCCAATCTTCTCAAAACTCTGGATTCTGATAAAGGGCCACGAGACATGGACCTGGGTGCAAAAATTGAGGCTGTATACCCTTCCAGAGCTGACATATTGAAACTCAAAATTTTGACCAGAAAAAAAAAATGACAGTGTTACCCCTTATGTTTTTTTTCGGGGGGTGAAAAATTAAGTTTCTCCAATCTTCTCAAAACTCTGGATTCTGATAAAGGGCCACGAGACATGGACCTGGGTGCAACAATTGAGGCTGTAGACCCTTCCAGAGCTGAGATATTGAAACTCAAAATTTTGACCAGAAAAAAAAATGACAGTGTTACCCCTTATGTTTTTTTCGGGGGGTGAAAAATTAAGTTTCTCCAATCTTCTCAAAACTCTGGATTCTGATAAAGGGCCACGAGACATGGACCTGGGTGCAAAAATTGAGGCTGTATACCCTTCCAGAGCTGACATATTGAAACTCAAAATTTTGACCAGAAAAAAAAAATGACAGTGTTACCCCTTATGTTTTTTTTCGGGGGGTGAAAAATTAAGTTTCTCCAATCTTCTCAAAACTCTGGATTCTGATAGAGGGCCACGAGACATGGACCTGGGTGCAAAAATTGAGGCTGTAGACCCTTCCAGAGCTGAGATATTGAAACTCAAAATTTTGACCAGAAAAAAAAAATGACAGAAAAATGACAGTGTTACCCCTTATGTTTTTTTTCAGGGGGTGAAAAATTAAGTTTCTCCAATCTTCTCAAAACTCTGGATTCTGATAGAGGGCCACGAGACATGGACCTGGGTGCAAAAATTGAGGCTGTAGACCCTTCCAGAGCTGAGATATTGAAACTCAAAATTTTGACCAGAAAAAAAAATGACAGTGTTACCCCTTATGTTTTTTTTTCGGGGGGTGAAAAATTAAGTTTCTCCAATCTTCTCAAAACTCTGGATTCTGATAGAGGGCCACGAGACATGGACCTGGGTGCAAAAATTGAGGCTGTAGACCATTCCAGATCTGAGATATTGAAACTCAAAATTTTGACCAGAAAAAAAAATGACAGTGTTACCCCTTATGTTTTTTTTCGGGGGGTGAAAAATTAAGTTTCTCCAATCTTCTCAAAACTCTGGATTCTGATAGAGGGCCACGAGACATGGACCCGGGAGCAAAAATTGAGGCTGTAGACCCTTCCAGAGCTGAGATATTGAAAATCAAAATTTTGACCAGAAAAAAAAAATGACAGTGTTACCCCTTATGTTTTTTTTCGGGGGGTGAAAAATTAAGTTTCTCCAATCTTCTCAAAACTCTGGATTCTGATAAAGGGCCACGAGACATGGACCTGGGTGCAACAATTGAGGCTGTAGACCCTTCCAGAGCTGAGATATTGAAACTCAAAATTTTGACCAGAAAAAAAAATGACAGTGTTACCCCTTATGTTTTTTTCGGGGGGTGAAAAATTAAGTTTCTCCAATCTTCTCAAAACTCTGGATTCTGATAAAGGGCCACGAGACATGGACCTGGGTGCAAAAATTGAGGCTGTATACACTTCCAGAGCTGACATATTGAAACTCAAAATTTTGACCAGAAAAAAAAAATGACAGTGTTACCCCTTATGTTTTTTTTCGGGGGGTGAAAAATTAAGTTTCTCCAATCTTCTCAAAACTCTGGATTCTGATAGAGGGCCACGAGACATGGACCTGGGTGCAAAAATTGAGGCTGTAGACCCTTCCAGAGCTGAGATATTGAAACTCAAAATTTTGACCAGAAAAAAAAAAATGACAGAAAAATGACAGTGTTACCCCTTATGTTTTTTTTCAGGGGGTGAAAAATTAAGTTTCTCCAATCTTCTCAAAACTCTGGATTCTGATAGAGGGCCACGAGACATGGACCTGGGTGCAAAAATTGAGGCTGTAGACCCTTCCAGAGATGAGATATTGAAACTCAAAATTTTGACCAGAAAAAAAAATGACAGTGTTACCCCTTATGTTTTTTTTTCGGGGGGTGAAAAATTAAGTTTCTCCAATCTTCTCAAAACTCTGGATTCTGATAGAGGGCCACGACACATGGACCTGGGTGCAAAAATTATTTGTCCAAATAAAAAAGACATGGCTGCAAAATAAAGTGAAAGAGTGGAAGCTTGAGTGGCTCAGTGGTTAGAGTGTTCCTCTGTCATGTTGAGGATTTGGGTTCAAGTCCAACTCTTTGCATTAAAATGCTTTATTTTGAATGGTTTTGTCCAAATAAAAAAAGACAATTCTGCAAAAAAAAGTGAAAGAGTGGAAGCTTGAATGGCTCAGTGGTTAGAGTGTTCCTCTATCATGTTGAGGATTTGGGTTCAAGTCCAACTCTTTGCATTAAAATGCTTTATTTTGAATGGTTTTGTCCAAATAAAAAAGACATTGCTGCAAAATAAAGTGAAAGTCTGGAAGCTTGAATGGCTCAGTGGTTAGAGTGTTACTCTATCAGGTTGAGGATTTGGGTTCAAGTCCTGCTCTTAGCATTAAAATTCTTTATTTTGAAGGGTTTTGTCCAAATAAAAAAGAAATGCCTGCAAAATGAAGTGAAAGAGTGGAAGCTTGAATGGCTCAGTGGTTAGAGTGTTACTCTATCATGTTGAGGATTTGGGTTCAAGTCCTGCTCTTAGCATTAAAATGCTTTATTTTGAAGGGTTTTGTCCAAATAAAAAAGACATGCCTGCAAAATAAAGTCAAAGAGTTGAAGCTTGAATGGCTCAGTGGTTGCAGTGTTCCTCTATCATGTTGAGGATATGGGATCAAGTCCCACTCTTTGCATTAAAATGCTTTATTTTGAAGGGTTTTGTCCAAATAAAAAAGACATGCCTGCAAAATAAAGTGAAAAAGTGGAAGCTTGAATGGCTCAGTGGTCAGAGTGTTCCTCTATCAGAGGATTTGGGTTCAAGTCCCACTCTTTGCATTAAAATGCTTTATTTTGAATGGTTTTGTCCAAATAAAAAAGAAATGCCTGCAAAAGAAAGTGAAAGAGTGGAAGCTTGAATGGCTCAGTGGTGTGAGTGTCAATCTCTCGTGTGGAGAATCCATGTTTGAGTCTCTTGATGGTTAACATTTTTAGTTTGATTGGTTTGGTCCAAATAAAAAGACCAATCTTCAAAAAGGACATCCAACTGTAAGTGGTTCAGTGGTAAAAGCGTTGCTGTTCTGTGTTGACAACCCTGGTTCAAATCTCACTTTTGCGGTTGAAATTACTTTAGTGTGATTTTTTTGAGACAAACAGAAACATTGAAATGAAGAAGCTCCTGTGGCTCAGTGGTCTGAGTGTTGTGATTCTATGTGGGAAACCCAGGTTCGAATCACACTCTTGTGATGCTTTAGTTTCACTGGATTGTTGAAGTAAGACATGCTCCCCAAAAAAGAAGAGTGAGTGTGCAAGCTCCAGTGGCTCAGTGGTCTGAGTGTTATGGTTCCATGTGGGAAACCAGGGTTTGAGCCTCACTCTTATGATGCTTTATTTTCAATGGGTTTGTCCAAGAGAGAGAAAGACATGCTCCCAAAAAATTAAGTATGAGCGTGTATGGTCCAGTGGCTCAGTGGTGTGAGTGTTGCGCTCTTGTGTGGAGAATCCTGGTTCGAGTCTCTTGTTGGTAAAACTCTTCTTTCACCGGTTTGGTCCAAATAAAGAAGACATGCTCCCAAAAAAAAGAAGTTTGAGTGTGGATGGTCCAGTGGCTCCGTGGGTGAGCTCTCACTCCCGAATCGGGAGGTTGGGATGTTCCTGGTTCAAGACCGGGCTGGACCGTGAAGCATGGTTGCGTTGACGAACATCCTCCAGATCTGCAGCTGGGGGACGAGAGACGGTCAGGACACGAAGGGGGGAGGAAATAACCTAACTCCTCCCCCTGGGGATTTCTGGGACGATATCCAGCAGCGGTGTTGCTGCAGAGAGAGGCATTTTTTTGTTGGACTTAACCAAAATTTTAATTTTGGAATGCATGCACCAAGAAATATTTTATTTCTTACCTAATACACACTATTATCTATAGTTCTCATCCTACATACTCCTCCACAATCTTCAGTCCTCCTCCATCCATCCATCCATCCATCCATCCATCCATCCATCACTTGCTTCAGTGTCCAGCCTAGTCTTGAACCAGCAACCTCCCAACTGGGGAGTAAGAGCTCACCCACTGAGCCACTGGACCATCCACACACATACTTAATTTTTTGGGACCAAGTCTTTTTCTCTCTTGGACAAACCCCTTGAAACTAAAGCATGGTAAGAGTGAGGCTCAAACCCTGGTTTCCCACATGGAACCATAACACTCAGACCACTGAGCCACAGGAGCTTGCACACTCACTCTTCTTTTTTTGGGAGCATGTGGACGAGTTGGGAGCATGTCGACTTCGACAATCCAGTGAAACTAAAGCATCACAAAAGTGTGATTCGAATCCGGGTCTCCCACATGGAATCACAAGACTCAGACCACTGAGCCACCGGACCACACACACTCACACTTCCTTTTTGGGAACATGTCTAACTTGGACAAAGCCAGTGAAACTAAAGCATGATAAGAGTGAGGCTGGAACCCGGGTTTCCCACATAGAATCACAACACTCAGCCACTGGACCATACACACTCACACTTCCTTTTTTGGGAACATGTCTTTCTTGGACAAAGCCAGTGAAACTAAAGCATGGTAAGAGTGAGGCTCGAACCCTGGTTTTCCACATGGAACCATAACACTCAGACCACTAAGCCACTGTAGCTTGCACACTCACTCTTCTTTTTTTGGGAGCATGTCTTACTTCGACAATCCAGTGAAACTAAAGCACCACAAGAGTGTGATTTGAACCCAGGTTAAACATAAGGGGTAACACTTTCATTTTTTTTTTGGCCGAAATTTTGACCCCCTCCGATCTTCTTGAAACTCTGGACTCTGACAGAGGGCCACGAGACTTCGACCAGCGCGCAAAAATGGAGGCTCTAGACCCTTCCAGAGCCGAGATATCGAAGGTCAAAATTTGGACCTGAAAAAAAAAAACATAAGGGGTAACACTGTCATTTTTTTTTTTTGGCCGAAATTTTGACCCCCTCCGATCTTCTTGAATCTCTGAACTCTGACAGAGGGCCACGAGACTTCGACCAGCGCGCAAAAATGGAGGCTCTAGACCCTTCCAGAGCCGAGATATCGAAGGTCAAAATTTGGACCTGAAAAAAAAAACATAAGGGGTAACACTGTCATTTTTTTTTTGGCCGAAATTTTGACCCCCTCCGATATTCTTGAAACTCTGGATTCTGACAGAGGGCCACGAGACTTCGACCAGCGCGCAAAAATGGAGGCTCTAGACCCTTCCAGAGCCGAGATATCGAAGGTCAAAATTTGGACCTGAAAAAAAAACATAAGGGGTAACACTGTCACTTTTTTTTTGGCCGAAATTTTGACCCCTCCGATCTTCTTGAAACTCTGGATTCTGACAGAGGGCCACGAGACTTCGACCAACGCGCAAAAATGGAGGCTCTAGACCCTTCCAGAGCCGAGATATCGAAGGTCAAAATTTGGACCTGAAAAAAAAAAAAGGGATAACACTGTCATTTTTTTTTTTTTGGCCGAAATTTTGACCCCCTTCGATCTTCTTGAAACTCTGGATTCTGACAGAGGGCCACGAGACTTCGACCAACGCGCAAAAATTGGGGCTCTAGACCCTTCCAGAGCCGAAATATCGAAGGTCAAAATTTGGACCTGAAAAAAAAAACATAAGGGGTAACACTGTCATTTTTTTTTTGGCCGAAATTTTGACCCCCTCCGATCTTCTTGAAACTCTGGATTCTGACAGAGGGCCACGAGACTTCGACCAGCGCGCAAAAATTGGGGCTCTAGACCCTTCCAGAGCCGAGATATCGAAGGTCAAAATTTGGACCTGAAAAAAAAACATAAGGGGTAACACTGTCATTTTTTTTTTTGGCCGAAATTTTGACCCCCTCCGATCTTCTTGAAACTCTGGACTTTGACAGAGGGCCACGAGACTTCGACCAGCGCGCAAAAATGGAGGCTCTAGACCCTTCCAGAGCCGAGATATCGAAGGTCAAAATTTGGACCTGAAAAAAAAACATAAGGGGTAACACTGTCATTTTTTTTTTTTGGCCGAAATTTTGACCCTCTCCGATCTTCTTGAAACTCTGGATTCTGACAGAGGGCCACGAGACTTCGACCAACGCGCAAAAATTGAGGCTCTAGACCCTTCCAGAGCCGAGATATCGAAGGTCAAAATTTGGACCTGAAAAAAAAAACATAAGGGGTAACACTGTCATTTTTTTTTTTTGGCCGAAATTTTGACCCCCTCCGATCTTCTTGAAACTCTGGATTCTGACAGAGGGCCACGAGACTTCGACCAACGCGCAAAAATTGAGGCTCTAGACCCTTCCAGAGCCGAGATATCGAAGGTCAAAATTTGGACCTGAAAAAAAAAACATAAGGGGTAACACTGTCATTTTTTTTTTGGCCGAAATTTTGACCCCCTCCGATCTTCTTGAAACTCTGGATTCTGACAGAGGGCCACGAGACTTCGACCAGCGCACAAAAATGGAGGCTCTAGACCCTTCCAGAGCCGAGATATCGAAGGTCAAAATTTGGACCTGAAAAAAAAAAACATAAGGGGTAACACTGTCATTTTTTTTTTTGGCCGAAATTTTGACACCCTCCGATCTTCTTGAAACTCTGGACTTTGACAGAGGGCCACGAGACTTCGACCAGCGCGCAAAAATGGAGGCTCTAGACCCTTCCAGAGCCGAGATATCGAAGGTCAAAATTTGGACCTGAAAAAAAAAACATAAGGGGTAACACTGTCATTTTTTTTTGGCCGAAATTTTGACCCCCTCCGATCTTCTTGAAACTCTGGATTCTGACAGAGGGCCACGAGACTTCGACCAACGCGCAAAAATTGTGGCTCTAGACCTTTCCAGAGCCGAGATATCGAAGGTCAAAATTTGGACCTGAAAAAAAACATAAGGGGTAACACTGTCATTTTTTTTTTTTTGGCCGAAATTTTGACCCCCTCCGATCTTCTTGAAACTCTGGATTCTGACAGAGGGCCACGAGACTTCGACCAACGCGCAAAAATTGAGGCTCTAGACCCTTCCAGAGCCGAGATATCGAAGGTCAAAATTTGGACCTGAAAAAAAAAACATAAGGGGTAACACTGTCATTTTTTTTTTTGGCCGAAATTTTGACCCCCTCCGATCTTCTTGAAACTCTGGATTCTGACAGAGGGCCACGAGACTTCGACCAACGCGCAAAAATTGAGGCTCTAGACCCTTCCAGAGCCGAGATATCGAAGGTCAAAATTTGGACCTGAAAAAAAAAACATAAGGGGTAACACTGTCATTTTTTTTTTGGCCGAAATTTTGACCCCCTCCGATCTTCTTGAAACTCTGGATTCTGACAGAGGGCCACGAGACTTCGACCAGCGCGCAAAAATGGAGGCTCTAGACCCTTCCAGAGCCGAGATATCGAAGGTCAAAATTTGGACCTCAAAAAAAAAACATAAGGGGTAACACTGTCATTTTTTTTTTGGCCGAAATTTTGACACCCTCCGATCTTCTTGAAACTCTGGACTTTGACAGAGGGCCACGAGACTTCGACCAGCGCGCAAAAATGGAGGCTCTAGACCCTTCCAGAGCCGAGATATCGAAGGTCAAAATTTGGACCTGAAAAAAAACATAAGGGGTAACACTGTCATTTTTTTTTTGGCCGAAATTTTGACCCCCTCCGATCTTCTTGAAACTCTGGACTCTGACAGAGGGCCACGAGACTTCGACCAGCGCGCAAAAATGGAGGCTCTAGACCCTTCGAGAGCCGAGATATCGAAGGTCAAAATTTGGACCTGAAAAAAAAAACATAAGGGGTAACACTGTCATTTTTTTTTGGCCGAAATTTTGACCGCCTCCGATCTTCTTGAAACTCTGGATTCTGACAGAGGGCCACGAGACTTCGACCAACGCGCAAAAATTGGGGCTCTAGACCCTTCCAGAGCCGAGATATCGAAGGTCAAAATTTGGACCTGAAAAAAAAACATAAGGGGTAAGTAACACTGTCATTTTTTTTTTGGCCGAAATTTTGACCCCCTCCGATCTTCTTGAAACTCTGGATTCTGACAGAGGGCCACGAGACTTCGACCAGCGCGCAAAAATTGGGGCTCTAGACCCTTCCAGAGCCGGGATATCGAAGGTCAAAATTTGGACCTGAAAAAAAAACATAAGGGGTAACACTGTCATTTTTTTTTTTGGCCGAAATTTTGACCCCCTCCGATCTTCTTGAAAATCTGGACTTTGACAGAGGGCCACGAGACTTCGACCAGCGCGCAAAAATGGAGGCTCTAGACCCTTCCAGAGGGTCTAAACCCTTATGTGATTTGAACCCTTCCAGAGCTGAGATATTGAAACTCAAAATTTTGACCAGAAAAAAAAAATGACAGTGTTACCCCTTATGTTTTTTTTCGGGGGGTGAAAAATTAAGTTTCTCCAATCTTCTCAAAACTCTGGATTCTGATAGAGGGCCATGACACATGGACCTGGGTGCAAAAATTGAGGATGTAGACCCTTCCAGAGCTGAGATATTGAAACTCAAAATTTTGACCAGAAAAAAAAAATGACAGTGTTACCCCTTATGTTTTTTTTGGGGGGGGTGAAAAATTAAGTTTCTCCAATCTTCTCAAATCTCTGGATTCTGATAGAGGGCCACGAGACATGGACCTGGGTGCAAAAATTGAGGCTGTAGACCCTTCCAGAGCTGAGATATTGAAACTCAAAATTTTGACCAGAAAAAAAAATGACAGTGTTACCCCTTATGTTTTTTTTCGGGGGGTGAAAAATTAAGTTTCTCCAATCTTCTCAAAACTCTGGATTCTGATAGAGGGCCACGAGACATGGACCTGGGTACAAAAATTGAGGCTGTAGACCCTTCCAGAGCTGAGATATTGAAACTCAAAATTTTGACCAGAAAAAAAAAATGACAGTGTTACCCCTTATGTTTTTTTTTCGGGGGGTGAAAAATTAAGTTTCTCCAATCTTCTCAAAACTCTGGATTCTGATAGAGGGCCACGAGACATGGACCTGGGTGCAAAAATTGAGGCTATAGACCCTTCCAGAGCTGAGATATTGAAACTCAAAATTTTGACCAGAAAAAAAAATGACAGTGTTACCCCTTATGTTTTTTTTTCGGGGGGGTGAAAAATTAAGTTTCTCCAATCTTCTCAAAACTCTGGATTCTGATAGAGGGCCACGAGACATGGACCTGGGTATAAAAATTGAGGCTGTAGACCCTTCCAGAGCTGAGATATTGAAACTCAAAATTTTGACCAGAAAAAAAAATGACAGTGTTACCCCTTATGTTTTTTTTTCGGGGGGTGAAAAATTAAGTTTCTCCAATCTTCTCAAAACTCTGGATTCTGATAGAGGGCCACGACACATGGACCTGGGTGCAAAAATTGAGGATGTAGACCCTTCCAGAGCTGAGATATTGAAACTCAAAATTTTGACCAGAAAAAAAAATGACAGTGTTACCCCTTATGTTTTTTTTCGGGGGGTGAAAAATTAAGTTTCTCCAATCTTCTCAAAACTCTGGATTCTGATAGAGGGCCACGAGACATGGACCTGGGTGCAAAAATTGAGGCTATAGACCCTTCCAGAGCTGAGATATTGAAACTCAAAATTTTGACCAGAAAAAAAAATGACAGTGTTACCCCTTATGTTTTTTTTCGGGGGGTGAAAAATTAAGTTTCTCCAATCTTCTCAAAACTCTGGATTCTGATAGAGGGCCACGAGACATGGACCTGGGTGCAAAAATTGAGGCTGTAGACCATTCCAGATCTGAGATATTGAAACTCAAAATTTTGACCAGAAAAAAAAAAAATGACAGTGTTACCCCTTATGTTTTTTTTCGGGGGGTGAAAAATTAAGTTTCTCCAATCTTCTCAAAACTCTGGATTCTGATAGAGGGCCACGAGACATGGACCCGGGAGCAAAAATTGAGGCTGTAGACCCTTCCAGAGCTGAGATATTGAAAATCAAAATTTTGACCAGAAAAAAAAAATGACAGTGTTACCCCTTATGTTTTTTTTTCGGGGGGTGAAAAATTAAGTTTCTCCAATCTTCTCAAAACTCTGGATTCTGATAAAGGGCCACGAGACATGGACCTGGGTGCAAAAATTGAGGCTGTAGACCCTTCCAGAGCTGAGATATTGAAACTCAAAATTTTGAACAGAAAAAAAAAAAATGACAGTGTTACCCCTTATGTTTTTTTTCGGGGATTGAAAAATTAAGTTTCTCCAATCTTCTCAAAACTCTGGATTCTGATAAAGGGCCACGAGACATGGACCTGGGTGCAAAAATTGAGGCTGTAGACCCTTCCAGAGCTGAGATATTGAAACTCAAAATTTTGAACAGAAAAAAAAATGACAGTGTTACCCCTTATGTTTTTTTTCGGGGGGTGAAAAATTAAGTTTCTCCAATCTTCTCAAAACTCTGGATTCTCAACATGACATCATGACTTTTGCGTAAACATACACGCCATTTTCGAGTCAAGTGGCGTATTATTTCTACGCATTTTGAGCTATTCGCGTGTATCCGCGTGTATGTCTACGCCATTAACGTCCGCGTCATCCCGCGTGTCAGAACACGCGCGTCAAATGTCCAGTCATAAATGCCATTAACCCCAGTGACGGTTAAGTTTAGGGATAGGGTTGAGGTAAGTCATATCTTTTTTTTCAATGGGATGGTAAGGGAACAGTCATAAATGCTATTAACCCCAGTGACGGTTAAGTTTAGGGACGGGGTTGAGGTAAGTCCTATATTTATATAACGTTAAGTCAACGGCGTTCATAAACACGCTGAAAAGCGATTATGCGTCTTGATAACACGCCAAAAATGCAAATACGAATTGGCGTGTCATACACACGCTACTTCATGAGATCAGCCTGGGATTCTGATAGAGGGCCATGAGACATGGACCTGGGTGCAAAAATTGAGTCTGTAGACCCTTCCAGAGCTGAGATATTGAAACTCAAAATTTTGACCAGAAAAAAAAAATGACAGTGTTACCCCTTATGTTTTTTTTCGGGGGGTGAAAAATTAAGTTTCTCCAATCTTCTCAAAACTCTGGATTCTGATAGAGGGCCACGAGACATGGACCTGGGTGCAAAAATTGAGGCTGTAGACCCTTCCAGAGCTGAGATATTGAAACTCAAAATTTTGACCAGAAAAAAAAAATGACAGTGTTACCCCTTATGTTTTTTTTCGGGGGGTGAAAAATTAAGTTTCTCCAATCTTCTCAAAACTCTGGATTCTGATAGAGGGCCACGAGACATGGACCTGGGTGCAAAAATTGAGGCTGTAGACCCTTCCAGAGCTGAGATATTGAAACTCAAAATTTTGACCAGAAAAAAAAATGACAGTGTTACCCCTTATGTTTTTTTTTCGGGGGGTGAAAAATTAAGTTTCTCCAATCTTCTCAAAACTCTGGATTCTGATAGAGGGCCACGAGACATGGACCTGGGTGCAAAAATTGAGGCTGTAGACCCTTCCAGAGCTGAGATATTGAAACTCAAAATTTTGACCAGAAAAAAAAATGACAGTGTTACCCCTTATGTTTTTTTTCGGGGGGGTGAAAAATTAAGTTTCTCCAATCTTCTCAAAACTCTGGATTCTGATAGAGGGCCACGAGACATGGACCTGGGTGCAAAAATTGAGGCTGTAGACCCTTCCAGAGCTGAGATATTGAAACTCAAAATTTTGACCAGAAAAAAAAAAATGACAGTGTTACCCCTTATGTTTTTTTTCGGGGGGTGAAAAATTAAGTTTCTCCAATCTTCTCAAAACTCTGGATTCTGATAGAGGGCCACGAGACATGGACCTGCGTGCAAAAATTGAGGCTGTAGACCCTTCCAGAGCTGAGATATTGAAACTCAAAATTTTGACCAGAAAAAAAAAAATGACAGTGTTACCCCTTATGTTTTTTTTCGGGGGGTGAAAAATTAAGTTTCTCCAATCTTCTCAAAACTCTGGATTCTGATAGAGGGCCACGAGACATGGACCCGGGTGCAAAAATTGAGGCTGTAGACCCTTCCAGAGCTGAGATATTGAAAATCAAAATTTTGACCAGAAAAAAAAATGACAGTGTTACCCCTTATGTTTTTTTTCGGGGGGTGAAAAATTAAGTTTCTCCAATCTTCTCAAAACTCTGGATTCTGATAGAGGGCCACGAGACATGGACCTGGGTGCCAAAATTGAGGCTGTAGACCCTTCCAGAGCTGAGATATTGAAACTCAAAATTTTGACCAGAAAAAAAAATGACAGTGTTACCCCTTATGTTTTTTTTTTCGGGGGGTGAAAAATTAAGTTTCTCCAATCTTCTCAAAACTCTGGATTCTGATAGAGGGCCACGAGACATGGACCCGGGTGCAAAAATTGAGGCTGTAGACCCTTCCAGAGCTGAGATATTGAAAATCAAAATTTTGACCAGAAAAAAAATGACAGTGTTACCCCTTATGTTTTTTTTCGGGGGGTGAAAAATTAAGTTTCTCCAATCTTCTCAAAACTCTGGATTCTGATAGAGGGCCACGAGACATGGACCTGGGTGCAAAAATTGAGGCTGTAGACCCTTCCAGAGCTGAGATATTGAAACTCAAAATTTTGACCAGAAAAAAAAATGACAGTGTTACCCCTTACGTTTTTTTTCGGGGGTGTGAAAAATTAAGTTTCTCCAATCTTCTCAAAACTCTGGATTCTGATAGAGGGCCACGAGACATGGACCTGGGTGCAAAAATTGAGGCTGTAGACCCTTCCAGAGCTGAGATATTGAAACTCAAAATTTTGACCAGAAAAAAAAAATGACAGTGTTACCCCTTATGTTTTTTTTGGGGGGGGGATGAAAAATTAAGTTTCTCCAATCTTCTCAAAACTCTGGATTCTGATAGAGGGCCACGAGACATGGACCTGGGTGCAAAAATTGAGGCTGTAGACCCTTCCAGAGCTGAGATATTGAAACTCAAAATTTTGACCAGAAAAAAAAAATGACAGTGTTACCCCTTATGTTTTTTTTTTTTCGGGGGGTGAAAAATTAAGTTTCTCCAATCTTCTCAAAACTCTGGATTCTGATAGAGGGCCACGAGACATGGACCCGGGTGCAAAAATTGAGGCTGTAGACCCTTCCAGAGCTGAGATACTGAAACTCAAAATTTTGACCAGAAAAAAAATGACAGTGTTACCCCTTATGTTTTTTTTCGGGGGGTGAAAAATTAAGTTTCTCCAATCTTCTCAAAACTCTGGATTCTGATAGAGGGCCACAAGACATGGACCTGGGTGCAAAAATTGAGGCTGTAGACCCTTCCAGAGCTGAGATATTGAAACTCAAAATTGTGACCAGAAAAAAAAATGACAGTGTTACCCCTTATGTTTTTTTTCGGGGGGTGAAAAATTAAGTTTCTCCAATCTTCTCAAAACTCTGGATTCTGATAAAGGGCCACGAGACATGGACCTGGGTGCAAAAATTGAGGCTGTAGACCCTTCCAGAGCTGAGATATTGAAACTCAAAATTTTGACCAGAAAAAAAAAATGACAGTGTTACCCCTTATGTTTTTTTTGAGGGGTGAAAAATTAAGTTTCTCCAATCTTCTCAAAACTCTGGATTCTGATAGAGGGCCACGAGACATGGACCTGGGTGCAAAAATTGAGGCTGTATACCCTTCCAGAGCTGAGATATTGAAACTCAAAATTTTGACCAGAAAAAAAAATGACAGTGTTACCCCTTATGTTTTTTTTCGGGGGGTGAAAAATTAAGTTTCTCCAATCTTCTCAAAACTCTGGATTCTGATAGAGGGCCACGAGACATGGACCTGGGTGCAAAAATTGAGGCTGTAGACCCTTCCAGAGCTGAGATATTGAAACTCAAAATTTTGACCAGAAAAAAAAATGACAGTGTTACCCCTTACGTTTTTTTTCGGGGGGTGAAAAAATAAGTTTCTCCAATCTTCTCAAAACTCTGGATTCTGATAGAGGGCCACGAGACATGGACCTGGGTGCAAAAATTGAGGCTGTAGACCCTTCCAGAGCTGAGATATTGAAACTCAAAATTTTAAAAAGAAAAAAAAAATGACAGTGTTACCCCCTTATGTTTTTTTTCGGGGGGTGAAAAATTAAGTTTCTCCAATCTTCTCAAAACTCTGGATTCTGATAGAGGGCCACGAGACATGGACCTGGGTGCAAAAATTGAGGCTGTAGACCCTTCCAGAGCTGAGATATTGAAACTCAAAATTTTGACCAGAAAAAAAAATGACAGTGTTACCCCTTATGTTTTTTTTCGGGGGGTGAAAAATTAAGTTTCTCCAATCTTCTCAAAACTCTGGATTCTGATAAAGGGCCACGAGACATGGACCTGGGTGCAAAAATTGAGGCTGTAGACCCTTCAAGAGCTGAGATATTGAAACTCAAAATTTTGAACAGAAAAAAAAATGACAGTGTTACCCCTTATGTTTTTTTTGGGGGGGTGAAAAATTAAGTTTCTCCAATCTTCTCAAAACTCTGGATTCTGATAAAGGGCCACGAGACATGGACCTGGGTGCAAAAATTGAGGCTGTAGACCCTTCCAGAGCTGAGATATTGAAACTCAAAATTTTGAACAGAAAAAAAAATGACAGTGTTACCCCTTATGTTTTTTTTTCGGGGGGTGAAAAATTAAGTTTCTCCAATCTTCTCAAAACTCTGGATTCTGATAGACGGCAACGAGACATGGACCTGGGTGCAAAAATTGAGTCTGTAGACCCTTCCAGAGCTGAGATATTGAAACTCAAAATTTGACCAGAAAAAAAAATGACAGTGTTACCCCTTATGTTTTTTTTTCGAGGGGTGAAAAATTAAGTTTCTCCAATCTTCTCAAAACTCTGGATTCTGATAGAGGGCCACGAGACATGGACCTGGGTGCAAAAATTGAGGCTGTAGACCCTTCCAGAGCTGAGATATTGAAACTCAAAATTTTGACCAGAAAAAAAAATGACAGTGTTACCCCTTATGTTTTTTTTTTTTCGGGGGGTGAAAAATTAAGTTTCTCCAATCTTCTCAAAACTCTGGATTCTGATAGAGGGCCACGAGACATGGACCTGGGTGCAAAAATTGAGGCTGTAGACCCTTCAAGAGCTGAGATATTGAAACTCAAAATTTTGACCAGAAAAAAAAATGACAGTGTTACCCCTTATGTTTTTTTTCGGGGGGTGAAAAATTAAGTTTCTCCAATCTTCTCAAAACTCTGGATTCTGATAAAGGGCCACGAGACATGGACCTGGGTGCAAAAATTGAGGCTGTAGACCCTTCCAGAGCTGAGATATTGAAACTCAAAATTTTGACCAGAAAAAAAAATGACAGTGTTACCCCTTATGTTTTTTTTGAGGGGTGAAAAATTAAGTTTCTCCAATCTTCTCAAAACTCTGGATTCTGATAGAGGGCCACGAGACATGGACCTGGGTGCAAAAATTGAGGCTGTAGACCCTTCCAGAGCTGAGATATTGAAACTCAAAATTTTGACCAGAAAAAAAAATGACAGTGTTACCCATTACATTTTTTTCGGGGGGTGAAAAAATAAGTTTCTCCAATCTTCTCAAAACTCTGGATTCTGATAGAGGGCCACGAGACATGGACCTGGGTGCAAAAATTGAGGCTGTAGACCCTTCCAGAGCTGAGATATTGAAACTCAAAATTTTAAAAAGAAAAAAAAAATGACAGTGTTACCCCTTATGTTTTTTTTCGGGGGGTGAAAAATTAAGTTTCTCCAATCTTCTCAAAACTCTGGATTCTGATAGAGGGCCACGAGACATGGACCTGGGTGCAAAAATTGAGGCTGTAGACCCTTCCAGAGCTGAGATATTGAAACTCAAAATTTTGACCAGAAAAAAAAATGACAGTGTTACCCCTTATGTTTTTTTTCGGGGGGTGAAAAATTAAGTTTCTCCAATCTTCTCAAAACTCTGGATTCTGATAAAGGGCCACGAGACATGGACCTGGGTGCAAAAATTGAGGCTGTAGACCCTTCCAGAGCTGAGATATTGAAACTCAAAATTTTGAACAGAAAAAAAAATGACAGTGTTACCCCTTATGTTTTTTTTCGGGGGGTGAAAAATTAAGTTTCTCCAATCTTCTCAAAACTCTGGATTCTGATAAAGGGCCACGAGACATGGACCTGGGTGCAAAAATTGAGGCTGTAGACCCTTCCAGAGCTGAGATATTGAAACTCAAAATTTTGAACAGAAAAAAAAATGACAGTGTTACCCCTTATGTTTTTTTTTCGGGGGGTGAAAAATTAAGTTTCTCCAATCTTCTCAAAACTCTGGATTCTGATAGAGGGCAACGAGACATGGACCTGGGTGCAAAAATTGAGTCTGTAGACCCTTCCAGAGCTGAGATATTGAAACTCAAAATTTTGACCAGAAAAAAAAATGACAGTGTTACCCCTTATGTTTTTTTTCGGGGGGTGAAAAATTAAGTTTCTCCAATCTTCTCAAAACTCTGGATTCTGATAGAGGGCCACGAGACATGGACCTGGGTGCAAAAATTGAGGCTGTAGACCCTTCCAGAGCTGAGATATTGAAAATCAAAATTTTGACCAGAAAAAAAAATGACAGTGTTACCCCTTATGTTTTTTTTCGGGGGGTGAAAAATTAAGTTTCTCCAATCTTCTCAAAACTCTGGATTCTGATAGACGGCCACGAGACATGGACCTGGGTGCAAAAATTGTGGCTGTAGACCCTTCCAGAGCTGAGATATTGAAACTCAAAATTTTGACCAGAAAAAAAAAATGACAGTGTTACCCCTTACGTTTTTTTTCGGGGGGTGAAAAATTAAGTTTCTCCAATCTTCTCAAAACTCAGGATTCTGATAGAGGGCCACGAGACATGGACCTGGGTGCAAAAATTGAGGCTGTAGACCCTTCCAGAGCTGAGATATTGAAACTCAAAATTTTGACCAGAAAAAAAAATGACAGTGTTACCCCTTATGTTTTTTTTCGGGGGGTGAAAAATTAAGTTTCTCCAATCTTCTCAAAACTCTGGATTCTGATAGAGGGCCACGAGACATGGACCTGGGTGCAAAAATTGAGGCTGTAGACCCTTCCAGAGCTGAGATATTGAAACTCAAAATTTTGACCAGAAAAAAAAAATGACAGTGTTACCCCTTATGTTTTTTTTCAGGGGGTGAAAAATTAAGTTTCTCCAATCTTCTCAAAACTCTGGATTCTGATAGAGGGCCACGAGACATGGACCCGGGTGCAAAAATTGAGGCTGTAGACCCTTCCAGAGCTGAGATATTGAAACTCAAAATTTTGACCAGAAAAAAAAAATGACAGTGTTACCCCTTATGTTTTTTTTCGGGGGGGTGAAAAATTAAGTTTCTCCAATCTTCTCAAAACTCTGGATTCTGATAGAGGGCCACGAGACATGGACCTGGGTGCAAAAATTGAGGCTGTAGACCCTTCCAGAGCTGAGATATTGAAACTCAAAATTTTGACCAGAAAAAAAAAAATGACAGTGTTACCCCTTATGTTTTTTTTCGGGGGGTGAAAAATTAAGTTTCTCCAATCTTCTCAAAACTCTGGATTCTGATAGAGGGCCACGAGACATGGACCCGGGTGCAAAAATTGAGGATGTAGACCCTTCCAGAGCTGAGATATTGAAAATCAAAATTTTGACCAGAAAAAAAATGACAGTGTTACCCCTTATGTTTTTTTTTCAGTTGGTGAAAAATTAAGTTTCTCCAATCTTCTCAAAACTCTGGATTCTGATAGAGGGCCACGAGACATGGACCCGGGTGCAAAAATTGAGGCTGTAGACCCTTCCAGAGCTGAGATATTGAAACTCAAAATTTTGACCAGAAAAAAAAAATGACAGTGTTACCCCTTATGTTTTTTTTTCGGGGGGTGAAAAATTAAGTTTCTCCAATCTTCTCAAAACTCTGGATTCTGATAGAGGGCCACGAGACAAGGGCCTGGGTGCAAAAATTGAGGCTGTAGACCCTTCCAGAGCTGAGATATTGAAACTCAAAATTTTGACCAGAAAAAAAAAATGACAGTGTTACCCCAACACAGCGATATGAACCTATTGCTTACTTCTGCCCAGAGAGCATCGCGTAGTACACTAACAATAACACAGCGATATGAACCTATTGAGAACTCCTGCCCTGAGAGCAGCACGTAGTTCACTAACAATAACACAGTGATGTGAACCTATTGAGAACTCCTGCCCTGAGAGCAGCGCGTAGTTCACTAACAATAACACAGCGATATTAACCTATTGAGTACTCCTGCCCTGAGAGCAGCGCGTAGTTCACTAACAATAACACAGCGATATGAACCTATTGCGTACTCCTGCCCTGAGAGCAGCACGTAGTTCACTAACAATAACACAGCGATATGAACCTATTGGTCGTGATACCGGGTTGAATGTTGTTTTGGCCACTTAGTTTGATATAATCACAAAAATTTAACGTAAGCAAGAATGAGTTTTGAATTCAAGCGTTCTTGATTAAAGCCCAACGCTTAATCAACTTAGCTATTGATGCTATTAAATACAAGAGTGTATTGGAAAGGGTTTTATTGCGGGTTTGGTTTTTATTTGTTGGAAAAATAAATATAGAAATATAATTTGACACAAAAGGGAAGTATAGCCCTATTTATGGTTTTGAGTTTAAAGTAAACCGTGACATCTTCACGTTTTCCAAAGTGGACCAACGTGATTATTGTCGTGATAGGGGTTGGGCACTGAAGTTAAAGGAGTTTCTTCCCGTTGCTAAGCAATGGAACTAGGTTGAGTATTTAAAAGGTTATGGTTAACACGGTTAACGTGGTTTAACGTCGATGTAATAAGTTGTTTTAGCGTACCTTGTGCTTAAACGAGGCTGGGGGACACCGGAAAAATAGACATTTTACTCATTAGGCTGCTTCATTAAGAACCTGACATTTAGACGTTTTCTTCGGCGTGGAACCAGGCAAATGAATCCTATTCACCTTGAAAATAATAAATGTTTTTCTTTTTTTCTTTTAAATATTAGAACATTTCTCAGTGATCGTAAATAAAAAAAAATCAATTTTTCTCGGTTTAATGAAAACCAATAGGTCATTATATGGCAGAGGCGAATAAACATCCGGATATCTCTCCAATGGAGCGTGTTAACGCAAACGTGTAAGTTTCACGTTTGAGGGGGTTAAACCGTGACAACTTCACATTTTCCAACTTCACGGCTGCTTCATTAAAAATGTGACATTTAGACATTTTTTTTTCGGCGTGGATCGAGGCAAATGAATCCTTTTCACCTTGAAAATAAATGTTTTTTTTGCATTTAGACCATTTCTCAGTGATCGTCAATAAAACAAAATTCCATTTTTCTCGGTTTAATGAAAACAGTCACTGTATATTATTCGCATAATAGAGCGGTTTCATTTTCTCCTCATAAATTCCTTGCATAATATTGTACTAATGTAGCTATTCGGGCTTTTATTACATCGAGTAGCTGCAGCGTGTTGACTAGACATTTAGTATTTTCAGAGCTAGTTTTGATTTATGTTTGTAATAAAAAAAAAAACATTACCCATTTAAAATCACGCACACAATTTTGAAAGAAAATATAGATAAGATGGCTTGCTACTGGTCATTTCAGTATGCCAAAGCTCTGCCAAAACAGTCCTAAAACAGAATATTATAACATATGTTAAATACAGTTTTTTCCCAATTGCTAACACACTAAAATGACATGCACAGCACAATTCCTTAAACAGACACACAGAGAGCAAAACTTCATCTCAAGTTTCCAAAAGCCTTAACACATTTGATGCCAACAAAAATGCCACTTTAAATGCTCTGAGCACAGTTCTCTGCATAAGACACAACAATCTGACATTAAGTCACATGTTTGCCATTTCAAAACACTACCATTCAAAATGACACTACATGAGCTAATTGGCCAATTACATGTGCCATCTGGCCAAACACCTCAATGGTTAATTGTTAACTTCAATCAGGATGTAAGCACTATAAAAACTATAAAACTATAAAAAATATATTTTTCTTGACACTTTTTTTAATTTAATATATTTTCTGGAAGTTTCTTTTTCAGTTTACAGTTTTTTTTTTAAAGTATTTTTTTTCAGTCCCATGTAAATATTTCTGCTGTGCATACGTTGCACTGACTTGTTTACTGTAGTGAAAAAATACATTACTGTAAAATGAAGTTTCAACAGCATGTGTGTCTGCAAATATTTCTGTGCATGTGAACAATCTGATACATATTTTAGAATTATGGCAAAGCATACTAAAGATATGAGTGCTTTTCATTATGCCCAATAGTGTGTAGTTGAATGAAGTGTATGTCATTTCATGCAAAAGTTTGATTTTGATAATGCTATGTATAGTTTCCGTTGCAGTGCTTCATTTTGCAGGATGAGGTATTTTGCAGTTTGGGTGTGTGTTAAGTATTTTGATAAAACCAGACTAGTTTGCAAAATTGTGTGTTAGTAATTGGAAAAAAAACTGTAATAAAAGCCGAACAAGATTCATCCCATTTCAAATATCTGGGGAAGTGTGGTTTATAGTTGAAAATGGTTTTGTCTTCCATCACGTTACTTGGTCTTGGTCAAGATTCTGCATTCTAGAGTAGTGACTTCGAGGATGAAACATGCTAGTGTGCAAATATCAAGAAATGTGAACCATGTCTTTGTCTGTAACCATGACAGCAGTAAGAAGCCAGTGAGTTGGCATGCAAAACTTTGAAAATTTGAAAATGCGTACTTAAATCACAAAGTTTGGCTCTCTGACTCGTGTTTTTGGTTGGCAGAAATGTGTGATCATGGATGAAAAGATAAACATTTGTGAGGTCAGGCATTGAAGGCGGCCTGGGTCATATTTACCATTCCAGTTCAGGTTGAGTTCAGGGCTCTGTGCGGGCCAGTCAAGTTCTCCCACAACAAACTCATTCATGTCTCTATGGACCTTGTTTTTACCGAGGCACAGTCATGCTGGAATAGAAAATAGAAAACTTCCCACAAAGCTGGAAGCATTGTCCAAAATTATCTTGGTGTGCTGAAGCATTAGATTTCTCTTCATTGGAAATATGCCAAATATAACGTTTGTACATGTATAATGCTATAGGGTTGTTTATCAGGGCCTGGGGCCTGGGCTGGGCCCCTACCCCTAATAAACAACTTCATAGTTACCATTATACTATACAAACTTTACAGTTGGCACAACACAGTCAGACAGGTAACGTTCTTCTGGCATCCGCAAAACCCGGACTCACCCCTCGAACTGCCAAACAGAGGAACGTGATTCATCACTCCACAGAACACATTTCCGTTTGCTCCAGAGTGCAGTGGTGACATGCTTTACACCACTCCATCTGACGCTTGGCATTGTACTTGGTTATGTGAGGCTCACATACAGCTGCTCAGCCATGGAAATCCATTCCATGAAGCCCACCGTGCAGTTTTTGTGCTGATATTAATGCCAGTGGAAGTTTGGAACTCTTCAGCTACGGAATTAGTGTTGGCGCCTTTACGCATCATGCGCTTCAGCATTTGATGACCCAGCTCTGTAAATGTGACACGTTCTTCCGCTTCATGGCTGCTTTAGTTACCGCTGTCCCTGTACGCTTCCACTTTCCAATAAGCAGATTGTGAAATACTCAGACCGACCCGTCTGGCACCAACAATCATGCCATGCTCAAAATTGCTTAAATCACCTTTCTTTCCCATTCTGGCATTCAGTTTGGAGTTCAGGAGATTGTCTTGACCAGGACCATAGGCCTACCCCTAAATGCATTGAAGCAACTGCCATGTGATTGGTTGATTAATTGCATTAGATAATGAGAAATTACACCGGTGTGCCTAATAATCCTTTAGGAGGTGAGTGTATAGTAACCGCGGCGGGTGAAAATGTAAAAAATATTTTATCGGATGTGCCTTTCGTTTACACGGCGACGGCGTTTTTGAGGCTTAAAAATGCAAAAAAAAAAAAAAAAAAAAAGGTGAAAACACTCTCCAGAAAAACGCTACACCGCCGCATTCCCGTGTAAACGGTAAAAACGCAAAAGTCTGCTTGACTGTGAAGTTTGTACGCAGGCGCGTGGACTTGGTGTTGTAGTATGCACTCCTAGCCGCCTAAAGTGCATACTACATTGATTTTTTTGCGTTTTTGAAAACATTGAAAACTTTTGCGTCACCGTTTGCACGCGGATTTCCCACACGAAACGCTCGTCTAAACGCAGAATAAAAAGTTATGACGTAACGCAACTTTTGCGTTTTCTCATCAGAATCGTTTCCGTTTAAACATAGCCTTAGTTTAGGGTCCAATTCTTACTATTAACTATTTGTTTATAAGCATGTATTTAGTAAGATGTTGGCTGTTACTTATAAATCACATATTAATGCCTTATTCTGAAAGACCATTTTCTACAACCCTTAATCCTATTTGGTAGGATACTACCAAATGCCTAAACTTAACATCTACCTTATAAGCAGTAGGGTTTATTGAGGAAACCATCATAGTCAATAGTGAGAATTGAACCCTAATCAAACCATATGAATCATACTTGATGAAATTGATGCATTGATTTTTCCCATTCCTCAGGCTGCAGCATCTGTCAGCCATATGATGCTTCTGCAAAGATGTTGGATTGATAAACAAAAAAAACAAGGCTCTTCTGTCTTTTACTTTATCTCTTTACATGAAGTACATCATCATAAACAGTCTGCTCATGTAGGCATAGTCATTTATTAAAATGGACGTCTTTACATTTTGTACATTCCACCCACACCGGCATTGATTTACAAAGCAACAAACAGTTATTAATACAGTATGTACACACCAGTATCCATGTATATTTATATGTATAAAATACCTAAAGTGGATGTAAAGAGGTGTAGAGGATTTCCATTTAGTTGCTCAAAGTGAAAAGTTTACAGTCTCACTTCAGACAGGAGGAAAACTTTGGTTGCACGTTTGACGAATGGAACTTTTTCTGGGAGAAATGCATCAAAGCAAAGACTAAATAGCACAGAATCTTCCCTACAACGGCATTTAAAGTGTGGAACTTGAGCTGGATCGACCACTCAAGATTGTGTACAATAGTATTTAAATAATTTAACCTTGTGACAAATTAGTTTGGCTATAATTTACCATTAGCCTTGCAGCCAATGATCACTATAATAAATTATATATTTTCACTTGCTAAACAGTTTCTGTTAAAAAAAAAAAAAAAAAAAACACCAATGCAACAAGTCATCCTACCATTCCCTGGTTATAGCCGATGACATTTTTAGTATTTATTAAGTAGGCAGTGTTTCTCTATGCCTCCCCCTCCCCCACTTATTCCACCTTTAAAATCCCACCATTTTCACTTTCACAGAGAAAATATTTCAGATACGTATTCAAATATGAGCTTACAGATTATTCTCAGGCAAAACCCTGTGCAGCCATTGCTGCTACTGTGCTTCCTCAAAAACCACAAATGTAATTGATCACGTTAAAAGTACGTTTTGATCTTTAAAATCACAGCTTAGCATTTAAGACATGAGGACTCGCATCCACATCACCACATGCATATGAGAAACAAAAATTTTGGATGTTATAAGCAACTTTAGCATTTAGTTATAGCATGTACACAAACACAGCACAGCCTGAGTCCATTGGTTTGTTTGATATGGTAACCTTTTTTTTTTTTTAACAAAATATCACTTTGTATCTTAAACTTGTCTTTAAAGGGAAATATCAATCTAAATCAACCTTGGAAAAGAGGGGAGAGAGAGACACACACACGCAATAATATTTTTTCTAGGGTTGTGCTAATTAATCAGACTTTCATTGCATAATTTTACATAACACTGATGTAACTTTGAAGTTACCCAGATCAAACTGTAGCCAGAAGATGAACATGGAAATTCTGGAAAGTCTTCCCTTTTTATCTCAGAAAATGACTATTAGATGGTTTAAAAGAGCTTTGATGACTACAAACCAAATTCATGATGACATCATGAAAATAATGAGTTTTCTTATATTTCTCCCTTATATTAAAAGAATCATGATGCAATCACTTAAGGCTATAACCTGTCCCTCTCTGAGAACAGAGCAAATGACTTTGGTGTTCGTTTAATGAAAACTATGGACCAAACCAATTTTTGATAAGTCTGCTCACAGGGAACAGATAGTCAAGACACTAGCATTTTGACCCTCAAACAGTTAGCAAATAATAGTTAGTTAACATGGATACCACCCACTTAAAAACTATATATTTCAAGACAGCCAATAGACCAGACATAAGGCAATGCTAAAAAGATCAACCAGTAGACAGTCTTTTGTTTGAGGCGCGGGGGGTGGGGTGGGGGGTTAGTTTGACGTTCATTTAAAAGTTCATATTCATTGTCAGTGTTGCGTGAATGTAATAAATAAATGTAATCTCAAACTCACAAACACTTATTTGTTGACTCCCTCACACACAGGGAAAGCAGGTCCAGCTCTTGCGAGGGCTCTGAACAGTTGCCCTGTGCACTTCCTTCTCATGTGTGCAGTACAGGTGTAACGCCAGAATTTGTCGCCTGCCCCACAGATCAGCTTCATGTGTGATTGCTGCGGTGGGCATTTTCATGATGGCGCTTTGGCAAGTCCAGGGCTTTCTTGGCGACACAGTGAATGTGGACCGGCGTTCCGCCAGGCAAGCAGGCGCAGTCTGGCTCGCTGAAGGTGTTGTGGCACAGCTGGCATCCCTTCTTTTCAGACACTAATATTGGACCGCCTCGATACTTTAGCTGTGCAACACAGAATGCAGAGGTTAGTGGGTCAATGACATGCACTGTTAGTGGTCTTGTGTGTCTGTGAGTGTGTGTGTGTCTGTCTAAGTGTCTGTCTGTGTCTGTCTGTGTGTCTGTTATCTGTGTCTGTTATCTGTGTGTGTGTCTGTCTGTGTGTCTGTCTGTGCATCTGTCTCTCTGTGTCTGTCTGTGCATCTGTCTGGCTGTGTCTGTTATCTGTGTGTCTGTTGTCGGTGTCTCTGTTGTCTGTGTCTCTGTGTGTGTCTGTCTCTCTGTGTGTCTGTGTGTCTGTCTGTCTGTCTGTCTGTCTGTCTGTCTGTGCGTCTGTCTGTCTGTTATCTGTGTGTCTGCCTGTTGTCTGTGTCTGTCTCTCTGTGTGTCTGTCTCTCTGTCTGTCTGTGTGTGTCTGTCTGACTGAGCGTCTGTCTGTCTGTCTGTCTGTCTGTGTCTGTTATCTGTGTGTGTGTGTGTGTCTGTCTGTCTGTCAGTGTGTCTGTCTGTGTGCGTGTCTGTCTGTCTGTTATCTGTGTGTCTGTCTCTGTGTGTGTGTGTCTGTCTGACTGTTATCTGTCTGTCTGCGTGTCTGTGTGTGTGTGTGTGTGTCTGTGTGTCTGTCTGTGTGTGTGTCTGTGTGTGTGTCTGTCTGTGCATCTGTGTCTGTTATCTGTCTCTGTGTGTGTGTGTGTGTGTGTGTGTGTGTGTGTCTGACTGTGCGTCTGTCTGTGTCTGTTATCTGTCTGTCTGCGTGTCTGTCTGTGTGTGTGTGTGTGTGTGTGTGTCTGTCTGTGTGTGTTTCTGTCTGTGCATCTGTGTCTGTTATCTGTGTGTCTGTCTGTGTCTGTCTGTGTGTCTGTTATCTGTGTGTCTGTCTGTTGTCTGTCTCTCTGTGTGTCTGTCTGTCTGTGCGTCTGTCTGTCTGTGTCTGTTATCTGTGTCTGTCTGTGTGTCTGTCTGTCTGTGTGTCTGTCTGTCTGTGTCTGTTATCTGTGTCTGTCTGTCTGTGTGTCTGTGTGTCTGTCTGTCTGTCTGTCTGTCTGTCTGTCTGTGTGTCTGTGTGTCTGTCTGTGTGTCTGTCTGTCTGTCTGTGTCTGTCTGTGTGTCTGTTATCTGTGTGTCTGTCTGTCTGTCTGTCTGTCTGTGTCTGTCTGTCTATCTGTCTGTCTGTCTGTCTGTCTGTCTGTCTGTCTGTCTGTCTGTCTGTCTGTCTACCAAATTGGTTTTATTTGGTTTTGACAAATGAAACTAAAACAAATTAATTGTTCAAAAGTTTGGGGTCGGCATTACAGTTACCAAAAGTGACAGGAAAGACATTTACATTGTTAAAAAAGATTTTGATTTCAAATAAATGCTGTTCTTTTGAACTGTCCATTCATCAAGAGTACAGATTTTTTTTTTTTTTTTTTTGGAGCCGTTTTCAAAATTGATAATAGCAAGAAATGTTTCTCAAGCATAAAATCAGCCTATTAGAATAAATTCAGAAAGATCATGTGACACTGAAAACTGTCCCCGAACTTTTGAACAGTAGTGTAAAGAGTGCACAGACCAATCATTTATTTTTTTTTTTTTACAAATATTTAAATATTTACTTATTTCATACAAATACCATGAATTAATAAATTAACACTGCATGACATGTTTTTGCAAACTGAACTAATTTTGCCTTTTGCCTTATTACCATATGACTTGGAATTTTCAAACAAATAGTCAAGTTATTTTTTTCATTATTTTTTCCCCTAATAAATAATAATAAAAGATATCGGACTACTATTTATACCCAGTAAAAATATCAAAATGAAATTTGATGGACAGACAGACATAAGAGTGAGGTTACTCTACAGGTAAAAATATAGAAGTGCCCGGCCCACAGTTTTTGCCTTTATTGAGATAGTATCTAGGATAGTAGGGTAGTATAAAGAACTGATAAGACATGAAGTGGGAGAGAGGGGTACAGCACCAAGAAAGCTCCCTAAGCCGGGACTTGAACTCGGGTCACCCCGAACTGTAGCTACATCTCAAAGCACTGCCCACAAGGCAGGCTACAATAGGCTCTGACATAAAAACATAATTCATGAGAACTCACCCTGTCATGCTGAAGCTGGAGGTTTTGTGCCCGGGCCAGCCCCACTGCAATCTGGGAAGTACAGCGTGCATGTACACTAGCCCTCAGTGCACCACAAAGGAAAGGACGGAGTAAAGGTAGAGACCATTCGTCTGGAAGGAGCTTTAACACATGCACTGCATCAAACTCTTCAGCATGTCGGTTAAGCAGGTCGACTGCTGCTATTGTTTGTGCCCCTCCCGGTAAATCCGGGTCCAAGTAAACGCTCAAGAGTTGGTGGAAAAGCTTCTGACGGTAGGACCGGTCCTGAGATGCAGAGGCCCAAGAGCAGTATTCCTCAGCCGCAGGCGAGTCTTTGAGCTGGTGCACTAGAATGTGCAAGGCCTTGTCATGTTCTTCTAACTTTCCGTGAAGTGTAGCTCGCTCAAGTAGCAGCAGATCGGAGTTCTGGATTTTACCTAAAAGCAGATCACACACATACTGTATATTGCGATTTCAATTTCAACTGCAATATGATAAATACTGTTCTCTACTAAAAATCTCATATGGCACCGCTTAAAAACAAAAATCAAATTGAAATAGTGTGGAGAAAAAAAAAATAAATGCCTTTGGCCCACACTCTACTGCCATATAGTTACTCTATAAGGGTGTTCACACTTGTAAAAGGACCAGTTTGCATAGTGAAAATATATTGAAATATTTCTATTCACTCATCTTTTTTTAAATTCAATTCAATATTGTGTCAGTCCATTTTACAATCACCATTGTTTTTGGAACCCAATCAGCATGGATTTATTACTATTATTATTCGTATTATCACCACCAAAGCCCTAACTATAAAACATTAAGGGATGGAAATTACATTTCTAACGTAATATTTTTGTACTACACAAATTATTATTATAATATTTTTAATTTATTTTTGCTTTACAGTAGAAATACATACACCCGTCCCATGTATATAAAGATAATAAATTCTTCATTTACGAGGATAAGTCAGATAATCGGCAGAGGTATTTTTGTACACCAGGACATATTTAAGAATAAAAATATTGATTTTAGATAATAAAATGCCAAAAAAAAATTAACACTGACCCTTAAGTTTCTGTGTATAATTGACGATGGATTTAATGTTTCAAATGTTACAAATCTAGTGAAATGCTGTAACCTCGGTCAATTGTAAAGGATGAAATTAAGCAAAATAAAAAAAGTGCTTTTTCAATGCACACAGTTTGTGTTTTGCAGTATTATTTCAAAGCATTTACTGATAACACAAAACCTGAAAATAAAGTTATTATTCTTAATAATGGCCAAATGCAACAAGACATATCTGCAAACCCAAAGATCACTAGAGTTTTATGCAACTCTCACCTCTGCTGTCGTGCCCTTTTCGCAAAGGGACAATTAATTAAACTGCAATCAAATGATCAAAAGTCTTGTGTATAGACCATTTCAAAAGATGTAAACAACACTGGTCCAGAAGCACTTCCTGTTTCATTTTGTAACTGTTTTCTTTATTTATATGTAAAGAAAACTTCTTAAAGATGTTTGTTTAAGTTTTTGATTACGTTTTAAATGTTCTGTTGGTTGTATTTTATCCCAGCTTTTATGTAGTGTTAAAAAACTGAAACAGGAAGTGCTTCTGGGCCAGTGTTGTTTACATCTTTTGAAATGGTCTATACTGGAGGCACAGGCATCAACTGGTCCCTACTTAGTAGTAACTGGACTCTGCAGAGATTGGACTCCTTCAATAACCGTTGTAGTTTCTGGCGGGCAGCAGACAGTTGTTCCTCATTGGCTGATGGTCGTGATATCAAGCCCAGGACTTTGTCAGCATACAGCACGGCTAGATGTGTGTGATACTTCTCCTTCTGTATAACAGACAACACACAAAATATCTTTTTCATACTGCGCTTAAAGCTACACTGTGTGATTTTTACCCCCATCTAGCGGTGAAAAGGTATATGACCATCCAGTGAATATTAGTTTCTGTTCCTCTCAATTCCGATTTTGTTTTAACTCCTACGGTGGCCAATGAAGTCCAAGATTAACATGGCTTCCAGTTCGACCTCGTCCATGAGTGTTAACTCAAACGTAAGCGCGAAAGGCGAAGCTTGAATTGACGGGTATGTCCCTCTTTGGCTAATGTACTTTCAAGATGGAGGGGCAACATGGCGACCGACATTAGAACCCTTTACCTGTATGTATTTTCAATGGCATATTATACACTCACGAGAACACTTTATTACTTGAACAAAATAAATATACATTAATGAGCATTTTTGAAAGAACTAAGTGTTTTTAGCTAAGAATAAACTAAGAGTTACACAGTGTAGCTTTAAAGGAGAACTCCGGCGAACAATAAACCTTTGTTCTAATAAAACATCGGAACCTCGTCAATCGTTCCCCGAGGATTGTTTTCATGATAATCGAATGTAAAGAGTTTTATCTCTAAAAACTGTTTAGCGTATAATGCTAGTACTGGGGGCACTGACCAACTGAAACGAAATCGCTAGTTTATACCACTAACAAGGCTTAAAATAGCCCCGCATTAACGCAGGAACATAACAAGGCTCCATACATGCAAAACGAAGCATTGACAACTTTGTAAGTGTACAGACCGTTTAATAAGAACATAAGTTATGAAGACCGTTTACTTCGTGTATACATTCAGAAGCCATCTTAGGAAATAGTCTCGATAAGTCGATCCCCGAACGTCGTGATGAGTGAGCTGAACTGTATGAAGTTCAACGAACTTCTGAACTGTATGAACGACGTTCGGGGATCGACTTATCGAGACTATTTCCTAAGATGGCTTCTGAATGTATACACGAAGTAAACGGTCTTTATAACTTATGTTCTTAATAAACGGTCTGTACACTTACAAAGTTGTCAATGCTTCGTTTTGCATGTATGGAGTCTTGTTATGTTACTGCCTTAATGCGGGGCTATTTTAAGCCTTGTTAGTGGTATAAACTAGCGATTTCATTTTAGTTGGTCAATGCCCCCAGTACTAGCATTATACGCTAAACAGTTTTTAGAGATAAAACTCTTTACATTCGATTATCATGAAAACAATCCTCAGAGAAAGATTAACGAGGTTCCGATGTTTTATTAGACCAAAGGTTCATTGTTCGCCGGAGTTCTCCTTTAACCCCAGAACATCATCGATCTATACACCAAAACAAGATTAGCACTGCGTTGTGGTTTGTACCACACATTGCAGTGCCAAACAAGTACCGCAAAGTTACAATGTTACACTAGCCGCTTAGCAAGAGACAACCAATCATGTGCCACATATTCATGTGCTTTGGACAGTCACGGAAACACAGCACACAGTATAAACAGTTTCAGCATTTGAAAGGAAAATAGATCAAATGATGACAAAAAGAAACATCAATTGGACTGAATTGGAGCGATTCTTACCTTTAAAGTCTGAAAAACCTATTCAGGATAAACTTGATACTGCAGTCGGCAATACAGTAATTTGAGGATGTGCAATGTTAGAGTATTTATGTAAACAATGGCATTCACCTAGGATTAACTAGCATGAAAAGCCCTAAAGAGTTGGGCAACCATTTAGATACAGCACTTGACTAAAGAATCAATAATGCTGTGGCAGTGGTGCTTTACCTGCAATTTCTTCTCTAGCACCAGGTGTTCCAGGTAGAGCAGAAGGGCCTGGCTGTGTTTCTCCAAATACGCAATCACATCATTTGGGTTTAACTGCCCCATCTTCTCCTCTGAGGTAGGCCTTTTGGTAAAGATTTGCACACCAATCTGTAGGTGATCCAAAAGAAAGAGACAGCAAGTCAATTATACCCTCTAGAAAATTCTGTAGAGAACCGATAAAGCTCCCTCTCTCACCTAAAATAGTTCATTACAATGAGGATGAAGTACACACCTTTTGATCTTTCTGTAGTGCCCAGTCTGCATGCCGCCACACAAGGTCAAGGTTGGAGCAGAAACTAAGAAAATCCACAACATATTCAAACAGATCTGGTCGTGTTGAGTCTTGGAGATCTCCATTGACAATCTTAACCCACATCTACAACAGGACAGGATAAAAAAAAGCACTTAATCATCCATTACCTGACAACTCATCCAATTTGAAGGTTCTTAAATAGAACTGCACCTTGCTTAACATGAATATTGCAAGTAAAATACACACACGTTCCTCCAGAACTTTTTACTACCAATGTATTACTGCTCCTTTTAACTGGTCATGACACAAACTGAAACACTGTAATTACTGTACATTTAGACAGAGAAGATTGGGAAGCAATTTTATCACACCAATCTTATGGTGCGTTCAAGTCATCTCATAATGATCGAATGCATTTAAGCACATAAATGACACCAGAATGTTGTAAATATGAGTGGGAGATCCGGGATTTTTTTTAGCCCCAAATTTATCAAGTTGGGGGTGTGTCAGTGAGAAACATTGCATAATAGCACAATATTTAAAGGTATTAAGCAGTGATATTCACAGGCATTTCTATTTACAGTGCAGTAAGCTAACTGCCTGCACAGAATAGCATTATAATACAACAATGTAATAAATGATAAAGTGTGCAGTGGTTTCATAACTTAATTAAAAACATAAACAAGCATAAACTACTACTTGTAGCAAGGAAATGCATCCTTATTAGATTATTGTACATGCTAAAACTGAATAAACATGACAAAAAGTACACCAGATGCACATTTCTCCGGTCTTCATTTTCTAGAATTAATTAATTTTCTTCTAGAGTTTAAGAACCTTGCTGTATGTCTGCGTAATTAATTAAGAGAAAGTAAACCGCCATCTTACTCTTACTGCAAAAGTGACGAACGCACCTGCCGTAAACTTCCCAAGAGGACCTGAACGCACCATTAACTTGGATAGACTGATACATCACCCAGGAAGATTAACTGGCCAATACATGGCCATTAGAATATCAGTCTCAGCCAACATCTGCATCAGACGTGCTGATTAACAGAAGAATTTACTCTGCACAATGTCAGTTTGAAAATATACAAATAAAGCCTTATAAAATGGGTAGTGCATTGTCTACATTTTATTGTGTCTATGAATTTAAGTAAATATAGCACTAAAGTGATCATTAAAACTCTGCAAATGTGTTAACTTTATTTGCCACTATTAAGTTGCACACATATATATATATATATATATATATATATATATATATATATATATATAATTAAATAAATAAAAATAAATAAAAAAACTACTTCATACTGGTTTGGAACAACTTGAGTCAATAATATCAAAATTTTCATTTTTTGGTTGAATAATCCTTGAACTTCCTATAATTCAAAGAATATCATGAATATTTATCATGTAGGCAGCTGCTTATCCACCGTCGGGCCAAACTGATCTCGTAGATTAACGGTTCAATTCCGCCGTGCCGGTCCGGCCCAGCCAGTATGGATATGGTTTCATTTTCCACAGTAGGATTGATAATGAAGCTCTTTGGAATGTAATACAAATGTGTATGAGATGCAAATAGCGACTGCATTATGGAGTAAGATCGGATTTTTATATTATTAACTTGTGTTTACTTCACTCAAATAGCACGCTTGGCGACTACAGAGAAACTAGTCAGGCAACAGACAAGTGAACAAACCCACATTCTACTAGCGACGTTGAGATTTCCAGGCTGAGGACGCTTTGTAATCCATCCGTGCCGAACAGAGCTCAAGTAGAAATATAGCCTTAACAGTTCCTTACCTTTCTTGGAACCTTTTAGTACGACTCAAAAATATTTAGCAGGACAACCATTTTCAACATTGATAATAATACATGCAAGGTAAAAGAAATTAAGCACCAAATCAGCATTTTTGAATGCTCTCTGAAGCATCATGAGACACTGAAGACTGGAGTAATGGTGCTGAAAACTCAGCTTTTCATCACTGAAATAAATATGTATTATTATATGCAGGATGAATCAAAATATTTTTCTGTGGTAATCAACAGAATGCCAAAGGATGTCAGCAGAGCTTAAATTGCATTTTAATTCAGAAAACGTTTTTAAAACTGGCAGTGGCAGCAAACATTTCCTAGCTCGTTAACACAATCAGAATGTTCAATTAGATCGCACCTGTAAAGCAGCAGAATCCTGATCATTGTAGTGATATAGAAGTCCAAGGGCATAATACCTGAACAGAGAGAAACACCATTACCAGTCAAATCACACACACATTATATAAACAGTCATTTATTTAAGTTTAATGTAATGTACTGCCATGACAACTGCTGTGAATAAAAGGACAGAGGACATTGACGATTAATGCATCATAATGTTTTATAGGACAACAACCAAAATACTACAAAACATGAGGCTTCGCAAAGCATCATCTTTTGCACTTTCTTGCAAAAATAAACCATCAAAACTTCATCGACGGCTACTCAAAGAAATACAAAAGCGAGTACCCACTTGTGATGCTTCTCCAGCCAGGGGGCGCTGTCTGCCAGAAGACAGGCATTATCAGAGGCCAGCAAGTCCAGAAGACTCTCGTGGCCGGTCTCTGCGTACAGCTTTAGCAACGCCGTATCTACGTCTTCACGGAAACCATTAGCGCTGTCGCTGCTGCGCACCTCATGTAGGTAGCTGATGAGGAAACGTTTGAAGTGCTGTACCTTCTCCTGGTCCCCCTGGGTCAAGTGGTTCAGGTCAGCAAATTCATGAAGTGGTGGATGGCAACGTGTGAAAGAAGAAGAAGCGGGCAGGAGCAGTGGATAAAGAGAGATCAGCTCCCGTACATCCAGCTGTCCCTTCCTGAGATGGGCATCAGATAAAGCAACATTATTATTATTACAAGGTTTTTATTTTAATATTCAAAGTTTATTTTGCTGTATTTAAAAAAAATAATAATAATAAATTCCAGCCACATTAAACTATAGTGGAAGTGTTGTTACTGTTAATTAAAACTAAACATATTAAAATTTTTTTGTTAACCCTTGTGCATCCTTATGGACATTTTTGTCCTTTTCAGTTTTGTTTTTTTGATCACTTTGCCTGTGTTAAAGCTAGCGGCAAAAAAATTGGCACAGGTGTGTATTTTTATTGGAATTTTACTATTTCACCGTCATTTTCTTAAAAAAAATATTTTTTTTGTATTAGGTACAAAAAAATACTCCCTCTCAGTACCTTTTGGACAAAAATGTCCACATTGAAACCCATTAAAACTGCCGTTTTTAATCCCCGGTTCAGTTAACTACAAACTTAAGCAATCTTTGTTAAGAGGCTTTCATTCTGATGGCAAGGCTTAAAAATTTTTATTTTTTACTATTTTTTATAAGATGGTGCCATTTTTATATTATAGGCCAGTTTGGCCTATAAAACAAATATCGCTTTATTCCTGTTTTCTGCTTCGGCATACTATAGAGCCAGCTGGATAAATTATGCAACAATATTTGTTTGGCTGTGTTGGTATGGATGTCATAGTGTGGTTAGTATGTGTGTTATAAAACAAATATGTGTGTGTGCGCGCATGTGTGTGTTTGTAATACTGAGAGAGAAAAACTGCAAATAACATATCCAATCACTGTGAGCTCCAGTGGGGTTTTGCTTGCACCCAATGGGGAAAATATGTTACTACGCCCAAATAAACTGTTACCGAAAGCTCATTTTTTGAGATATCATCCAAAAAATTTGGAACACAACCTATTTAGATTTATGGCTTTGATTTTATTGCAGTTTTGAGTTCAACGTGATTTATAAAATATATATTTTATGTAAAATATTTTTTATAAATAATTTTCATAAACTTATACCTATATAACTTTTTAATTGATGCACAAGGGTTAATTAAAATAAAATAAATATTAGATGAAAAACTTAATACAAAAATTATAAATGTTGCCATAAAAGTATGAATGCATGGAAGCTTGTTTCCACCATAGAATAAAAAATCTTCTCACAATTCAAAGAAAAAAGCCAAAATTGAGAGACATAAACTCTTAATTGTGCGAAAAAAGGTCAGAATTGCGAAATATAAATTTGTAACTGCAATAAAGTCAGAATTGCGAAATGTAACCTCATAATTGCGAGCAATAAATTCACAATTGCAAGTTTATATCTTACAATTCTGAGACACTTTAGGGGGATTTGCAAGATTCGCTGCAATTATGAGGGAAAAAAGCCAGAAATTTGAAAGGAAAGATTTACAATTATCTTTTACATTTTTAAATTCTGTGGCAGAAACAAGTCTCCATAACTGACTACAACTAAAAATGAAATTCACAAAAGCATATAACAAAATGACTAAAACTTAAAATTTAAATGCTAATTAAAAAAGTTAATAAATAAATATAGTTAAATAACACTAGTGGCAATTGTCCATTTGCTCAATTTTTGAAGATAAGGTTTTAAAGATAAGGCTATGTTTTTACATGGCAAATTATTCCAGATGTACCTTCTCCTTGTCATCTGAAATATTACAGTAGTACTTGCAATCTGTGATTCAAATGGGTTAATAGTTCTTGGCATGCCGTATGACAGATGTAGCAACTTAAAATACACGCCGAATTCAACATGGTAAATCCAGTGATATTTACGTCAGCCATTTATTCAGCTATTAGACAAGTTTCTGCTCTCCATCCATTAGCATACAGCGATTAGGGTCAGGTGCGCAGAGGGATAAGAAGCAATTAGCAAAGAAGTTAATTAACTCCATTCAGTCATCCTCTGAAACATCTGGGCCTGAGCAGCAATTAACAGTATTAATTGCATGACAAAATGATGTACTTCACCTAAAATGCTCTTTTGCTTCTAAAAACTGAAGCTGGCCAAATTGGATGAATCCTGCTTGTTGGAGAATTCTTTTGTGCAATATCTACAACATAAAAAGAGAAAATTAACATTAAAATCCTTTCTCCATTGAGAGAAATACTCTTGTATCTAACCATAGTCAGAACGGCTCGGCGTACCTGATATTTCTCTTTGGGAATGTTTCTCTGTGCGGCCTCGGTGAGGGTCAGGGCTTCCTCGACTCGATGGCTTGCCAACAGGTCTTGGATCTGACGCTCCAGAGGGAGAGGCACCAGCATATACACCGCTTTTGATGAGGCCAACACCACCTTCCCTGAGAAATTAGAGGCTTTTTATAAAGTTGACAAAAAGACATACAATGTGTGTTCTGCTCTTTGAGCACCACATTACTTGAACACTGTGAATGATTTTTAAAGGGATAGTTCACCCAAAAATGAAAATTAGGCCATGATTTATTCACCCTCAAGCCATCCTAGGTGTATACCAGGTAGAAGGTGACGTTCCCGCGACCATAGGTAACGTTTCCTAAAAGTTCTCTAAAAGTGACGAAAATTCCAAACCTTTACAGAACATTAGGGACGTTCCCTAATGTTCCCTAATGGGAACGTTACCAGGTGACGTTCCTGACACCAGCGGGATGTTCTCAGAATGTTTTGGAAACTTTGGATTTCTGAATGAAATATTGTCCTTTCAACGTTTCCCAGAACATCCTGAATGTTCCCTGAAGGTCCTCCAAATAACGACCCCAAACCCTTTAAAGAACTCCACATCGTGTCTGCCTGGGAATGTTGTGGGAACGTTACCAGGTGATGTTCCTGACAACCGGCGGGACGTTCTCAGAATGTTTTGGAAACACTGGATTTCTGAATGAATTATTGTCCTTTCAACATTCCCAGAACATCCTGAATGTTCCCTGAAGGTCCTCCAAATAACGTCCCCAAACCCTTTAAAGAACTCTACATCGTGTCTGCCTGGGAATGTTGTGGGAACGTTACCAGGTGACGTTCCTGACAACCGGCGGGAATTTCTCAGAATGTTTTGGAAACATTGGATTTCTAAATGAAATATTGTCCTTTCAACATTCCCAGAACATCCTGAATGTTCCCTGAAGGTCCTCCAAATAACGTCCCCAAACCCTTTAAAGAACTCCACATCGTGTCTGTCTGGGAATGTTGTGGGAACGTTACCAGGCAACGTCCTTGACACCAGCGGGGACGTTCTCAGAACGTTCTGGGAACGTAAAATTTCTAGCTGGGATATAACATTCTTCTTTCAGACAAATACAATCAGAGAGTTATATATAAAAAACATATCCCGGCTCTTCCAAGCTTTATAACAGCAATAAATGGCCGTTTCAGTTTTGAAGTCCATAAAAGTGCATCCATCCATGAGAAAAGTGCTCCATACAGCTCCAGGGGTTAATAAATGCTTTCTGGAGCGAAGTGATGCGTTTGTGTAAGAAAAATATCCACAATTAAAACTTCGACTAAAATAACTAGCTACCAAACGCATCGATTTAAGGCGAAAGAGTGACCCTTAACCCGACGCACGATGTAATGACAAATGCGGGAGTACAGGGGATAGAGGAAAACACCATTCACAAATTAGAAGTCAAAAACTTAAATTTTTAAAGAGAAATGTGGGAGGAGCTTGAGTTTGTTGCCCAACCCTGTTTGTCTGAATTACGAGAGGCGTCAAAGCTTAGGCTACTCGCACATCTTAAGTCTAACATCGCGTCGAGTGTGGCGCAAGTCGACTTGCGTAGGCCGTCTTCCGGAAGCTACCCTACCTATTTTAGTTGATAAAGTTTTAAATATGGATATTTTTCTTACACGAACACATCAATTCACTTCATAAGGCCTTTATTAACTCCCCGGAGCCATGTGGAGCACTTTTATCAGGGATGGATGCACTGGGATGGACTTCAAAACCATCATTCACTGGCATTATAAAGCTTGGAAGAGCCAAGAAATTTTTTAATATAACTCCGATTGTATTCATCTGGGAGGAAGAGTGCCATATACACCAAGGATGTCCTGAGGTTGAGTAAATCATAGGGTAATTTTCAATTTTGGGTGAATTATCCCTTTAATTCCACAGAGTTGCAATGCAATGGTGAACATTGAGGAATGTAAAAATGGATAACGAGTGTTTGTATAAAACACCAATTTCACATCCATGGAAATAAATACTCTGGCATAAAGAACAGCACATTCATAAGACATGAGAATGTAAGGACCGATGGTGATTAAACCGCTGAAAAATAAATCAAGCTTGTGATCAGCACCATAATGAGTTTTTGACGCGGGATGTATGGTGAGTGACCTGATCTAAGCTTGTCATAACACATTATATCAGATGATCTAAATAAATTGCCTTCACTTCATTCTCTGCACTGCTTGCTTTATTAAATGCGAATGTGTCTGGTTTTCGCCCTACCGATTCAAGCACCATCAAGCTTTAGGAAGACTTGACAGGAGAAGATTTCCTTGCTGCTGTAGGGAAATTTACCTAAACACTTCAGAGAAATCAATACTTGTAAACTCTAGACTGCAGCACAAGCAATCTAAAGGAATACCAACTAAGACACTGGAGATCTTTTTTTATGTAGATTTTTCAGATGCTTCTTTACTGTTTCTCCTACAGAAACAGATTACCCCACTTCACTTTTTTAATGGCACTTTTCTATTCATACTGTTTGAATCCCTCAATTCTTTGATCAGACATGTCACCCTTCTGTGTTTTGACCTTTAAAAAAAAAAAAAACATTAAAATGATCTTACATGGACCTACAAAAATTAGTAGTGAAACAATCGCTCTTAGCAACAGGGATAACGTTAGTTAATATGTTTGCTTAGCATAGTGTCAAACACAAAAATGTATGAGATTAATATAATGCTTTGCTCCAAAATCACTATATATAGGCCCCTTTTGCGCCGAAGTCACAGTTACGTCACAACGCTAGCTGGAGGCAAAACAACAAGTGAAAACTGGTGGCGGCCAATGCAAACCAGCACAGATTCGGCTACATAATAAGTAGCTTAAATTACTTTTATTATTTTTAAATGTCATCTTTTGTGTTGTTGGTGCAAGTAGCAATGAAAAAAGAATATGCTGTATCTGGATTTTTTATTTCTAGAAAATATTCACATGATTAAAATCGCACCGTAATGACACTCTCTACATTGTCGTCTTCTCTGCCCTGGCTCGGCAGAACTGCGGATCATACACACAAGCCTTGTACAGGACCATTCAGCACATAGTTACAGGCATCTAAAGATGTATATGCCCTTATATGTCAGATCGTCCATGCATTGAGTGAGCGTGTAGGCGGTTATGGGTCGGCCAATCTGGTTCTGTCCGTTAAAAATAACAATCGCGGTCCTGGACAGTGAGTGACCCTACACATTAAGATAAAATCTGATTTTCTCCAGTCATTGTTAAAAAAACAAGCTAATAAAACTTGCTTACTAGCATAAGTGAAGCAGTCAGAGGGATCGATCTGCCTCCACCTAAGCTCCGCCCACATAAAAACGTCACCATGTTTACCAACTGAAAAGCGGTCTATACACGTCAGTCGTCTTTGAGATAACTTGCTTCAGTGGTCCGATGATGCTTAGAGTGCGTTAGCGTTGCATGTGCGTTAGCATTGCATTAGCTTTGCAATACCTGAGATGGCTTGAACACAGATCACTACAATCGAGTTTATTGTCTTCAGTTTTCATTAGTCTAAACGTCTTTCTATCTGCATGTTAGTCATTTAGTATCTGTTGCCCATATAAGGGTTTCCAATTAGGGTGCCCTCTTGCTTCCAGTATAAATGAAACATAAATTAATTACATTAAAAAAAAAATGTGCTCAATATTACTGACATCGCCTTAATTTAGACAGAAAAAAAATAAGTAATGATAAATAAACCACTATTATAAAATTAGGGCTGTCAAAACGATTAATCGCATGATTCGCATCCAAAATAAGTGTTTTTGTTTACATAATATTTGTGGGGCCACTGTGTATAATTATTTTGTATATATATAAAAAACACACATGCATGTATATTAAAGAAAAAAAAATTATACATATATATAAAATATTTGTATTTATATATAATATAAATTATATATAAATCTATATACAGAATATACATAAAAATATTTCTTAAATATATATAAGCATGTGTGTGTATTTATATATCTAAAATAATTATACACAGTGCCCCCACATATATTATGTAAACACAAACTTTTAGTTTGGATGCGATTAATCGCGATTAATCGTTTTGACAGCCCTATATAAAATATAATAATGGTTACCCATATTCTTCCTTTTGTTTTCTTTGTTTTCTTTTTTTTTAGCAGAAGACCTTCATACAGTTTTGGAACAACTTGAGGGAGAGTAACTGACGACAATTTTTATTTATGTCCAACTATTGCTTTAATATTCCAAACAACGTTCTTCTTTAACCGTGAATACAGAGTAAGGCGCCACTTTCATGGCACCACACTAATTTTCCATAGTTTTTCAATGTAACATCTAACGTATAGTTAGCGTACGTAACTTATACGTTATGTAACTTCATAATGCTAGATGGGTGTCTTTAACCGTTTGAACTCGCATTTTTTGCAGTGTCTGGCACATGTAACAGAATTGTAAAAAATTGTTTCGTTCCACTGACCCAGGTCACGTGTTTTTACCAGCAAAAATGCGGTCAGCGTGAACCAACCCTAAGGGTGAAATAATGCTAAATGTATAGGAATACCTTCAAAATCCTGCAGAAGGTGTCCATCTCTGAATGATAGTGTCTGTTTGAGCTGCTGGTCCAACATGCTGTGAACGGTCACAAAGCTTTCATCCAGCGCGACCACATACGGGAAACACACAGCCGCCGCCATCACGCTCTCGGACCAGCTCACCGGAGCACGCTGAGATATGCCTTCTGCATTAGCAAACATCCCTGAGAGATAAAGGTACAGAGAGATGCATGACTCATGACAAACGAGAAGAGAAGACAGCTTCATCTTTCTTCTCAGGTGGGCTGTGGCTGAACTTATGGGCTGAAAGCACAAACAAAAAAATAACAGACATTTGCCATAGAAAACAATTTATGATACTTTCCTACAAAACATTTAGGTTTACAAAAAAAGTGATTATCATCTCGTCTTATATTGAGTGCTGCAGGGATGACATATTTATGTAGACCAAAACCAGGAAACGAGTTCCATCATTCTGGCTCGATCTTAAGTTTATCAAGCGACGAGAATACATTTTGTGTGCAAAAAAACAAAGATAACAACTTAATTCATATATTTAGCTTTATGGATATGAAATTTTCCAATATATAAGAGAAGGTTTGTACAAAAACATGCATGACATAGAATCCAAAAAGAATGTGTTTATATGATAAAGAAAAATTACAAAAAACCTTTTAGACAATGAAAGCATTAAAATTATCCCAGAAAGACATTCCCAAAATAAATGATCAACAGTTTCAGAGGAGGTTTCACAAAAAGAGCAGGAAGTATCAATATAATTTCTAAATTTCTTTAAAAAAGTATTTAACTGGATAAAACCTTTGAATAATTTTATAGGAAATTTCTTTAACTTTGTTTGTTAGAAAGAATTTCTGAGGAAGTGACCAAACATTGAAGATGTATTTAAATACAATCTCAACATCTGTCAATAAGAAAGCAATGAAAACTTCAAGAATTTGTACCATGTTTAATATTCTTCCTTAATGTGTTTTTTTTTTCTTGTATGCCCTCATCTTTCTTTCCTTCTCTCTCCTTTTCTTTAAGACTATTGTTAAATAATGTTATTTCTTTTCATATCTCCTCTCTTAACGTATTTGGTATCATAATGTGTCCTTATTTTGATAGATTGTTTACTACTTGTATGTCTCGACTTGTTCTGTCTGTTAACATTGCATTAATAAAAAAAAATAAATAAAATAAATAAAATAAAAAAAAAACAACAACAAAAAACCCCAACTTAATTCAACTATTAATTTCCTTCTCTGTGGGCCTCTAGTGAGTTCACATAATAGTGTAACAGTGCAGCGCTTCTTTGTTGTACGTCACACACATCACACACACGACCAGCATTGGCCAAGAGTGAGCCTACGTATGACGTACAACACAGAAGCGCTGCGCTGTTCCACTACGACGTGAACTCACTCGAGGCCCACAGAGAAGGAAAACGTTGAATAAAGTCGTTATTTTTGTGCACAAAAAGTATTCTCGTCGCTTGATAAATTTAAGATTGAGCCACAGTAGTCACTCTGACTATTTTAATGATGCCTTTAATAACTTTTCTGGGCAGGCAAGTTTCAATCCCTTAGAAGCCTATGGATGAGTGATCACGCTCTTGAGATTTAATCAAAAATATTTTAATTTGTGTTCCGAAGATGAACAAAAGTCTTACGGGGTTGGAACAACATGAGGGTACTGTCAGATTGATTACTGACAGAATTTCATTTTTGGGTGAACTAACCTTTTTAATCTCACTTAAATGACCAATGCCTTTGCTGCTGACCTTCGATGATCTGATTAATACTAATAATAATTCATTACATTTATATAGCGTTTTTCTCAGCACTCAAGGCGCTTCTCCTCAATCTCCTCAACCACCACCAATGTGCAGCATCCACCTGGATGATTAAACCATACTAATCAAAAATGATTTTAGATAAAAACATTTGTGCTTCATTATCTTATGTTTTATTGCTGAAGAAAGCGTGTTAAACTATGGCTGTTCGGAATAAACAATGTGTTTGTTATTAATAAACATGCAACCATGCCCAGGTGAAAAAAAAACTAATGCATTGCTTTCCATAAAACATGCTATTGTACACAGCAAAAGACAAAAAGAAGCTAAAACCTGACCGATAGAATACAATACTAACATTTATGATTGTCCTATTTTCTTTGCTTTCAAGCTTTAAACCAATGAGCTTTCATTTTGGCGGAATACCACAGAGGCCTTAACACTTCTTCTTTGCTGATAACTTAAACGGTTTATAAACGATTCTCATTATGAATTTTGTAAGATGGTTGGCAATGGCACATTTGGCGTTCCCAAATGCAAATTATAAGTGACTCAAACACACATAGCATTTGCAGAGTAGCATTTACGGTGAATCTAAACACAAAATGACCACAGTGTTGTTCTTTACTCTGAAACATGCAGTGCATCAGACTATACTTTTATGTAATTACATGAAATAAATGTAACATTTAGCAGTTTACATTAATTTCAAGATTTTAATCATCATACAGTAAACAACCACCAGCTTGTTTTTTTGGGGGGGGGTTTTTTGGAAAATTTTTTGGGGGTTTTTGTTGATGAAACGAGAGTAATGCTAAATTCTGGGTTCTTCAAGAAAAACATGCCGACACTGCAGCAATCTATTGGTAGCAAAATCAATAAATTTCTCATTAAACAAATTATAGAAAGAGTAATAGTTAAGTAACACTATCTATATTTTCTATAGACATTTAAAATGTATATTACCATCTCCTGAACCATTAAACTCATGACGGCAAAGAAAGAAAATCAGTGCAAAAAAAAAAAAAAAAAAAAAAAAAATCACATCTAAATATTCAGCACAGATCTGATTCAAATCCAAATTAAGTGTAGATCCTCAATGTCACAGATGACTAAAATGCTGATGCTAGCTTTTAATGAAATGGAATAAAACTGGTGGAAAAAAATGAACACGTGTACTAATTAGGGCGGTCAAACAATTAATCACGATTAATCGCATACAAAATAAGTTTGTGTTTATATAATATACGTGGGTGCACTGTGTATAATTATTTTGTATATATATAAATATGCACATATGCATGTATATTTAAGAAAAATATATTATTTATATATAAAATATTTATATATTATATAAATCTATATACATGAAAATATTTCTTTAATATATACAAGCATGTGTGTGTATTTATATATATATGAAGAGTTCAGATGCAAAAGCCTCTAAGTGCCATTTGAAATTTTCTTCTAAAATGATCAATTTTATCAAGCTTGTATATTTAAGTTCAGTAATTTCACTTAAATGGCAATGAAGATTACCTAATAATTGTCATTTAAGTGAAATTACTGAACTTAAATATACAAGTTTGATAAAAATGGTCATTTTAGAAGAAAATTTCAAATGGCATTTAGAGGCTTTTGCATCTGAACTCTTCATATATATATATATATAAAATAATTATACACCGTGCACCCACATATATTATGTAAACACCAAATTTTATTTTGGATGCGATTTATCATTTGACAGCCCTAGTACTGATCAGTGTTGTGTTCAGTCATGTAACTCACCAAGCCCGCCTGGGCCCGCCAAAAGAAACTCTTCCCGGCCGATCCTCTTAACAATGGGTTTCCTTTCTTCACAGTCATAAGGGAACAGATCCTGAGAGGCTCCTGTGCTGTAGTTCAAAATCATATACTGTGTGGACAAGGCAAGACAGATATTGTACCCGTCCAGGCTCAGGGCACAAGGCTGTTCTGGAGTGGTCACTTCCTTTAACATGTGCACTCTGTCCTCATGGACCATACATATCTGGACTGCCCTTCTGCGTGCCAAAACCACCGCCATTTCCACACAGAACGCATCCCCTGTCACTGGATTCTCATTGATACAAAACGCAGTCACACCTTTGAGCTTAGTGCCACCAAAGGGGACAAGCTCCAGGGTAACCATGTCCACAACAGTGATGGTTGAATCACAGAGGACGATTAGACGTTCCAAAGCAGAGGCGGCCTTCAGTTCTGCTACTGGCTTCTTCAGGCCCAGGTATTTGTGGAGGAGTTTCTGGGCTTTGTAGGCCAGCTTACCTGTGGCTGTCGTGTGCTCCTCTAGTATGAAGTGATGGATGAAGCAGTCGTTGGTGCCCAGGTACAGATGTTGGCCACAGCACTCAATGCATTCGATGTTTATCCGCACTTTTTCGCCCATCACCTGCTCCCGCTCCACAGCGGGAACCAGCTCAAAAGCTTTCACGCTCATGGTGCCACCCACATCTACCATGGGAGAAAAAACAGAAATAAAACCTGATTTTAGACTTACACTGGCAACAAGTTTGAGCAATATTATTAGGAATATTGTTAACACTTTACAATAAGGTTCATTAGTTAACACAAGAATGAACAATACTTCCACAATATTAATACATTATTAAAATCAAAGGATGTATTTGTTAACATTAATGCACTGTGAGATAACATGAATAAACAGCTGAATTTTTATTTACTAAAATTAACAAATACTCATAAATACTGTAACAAATGTATTGTTGGTTCATGTTAGTTAATCCATTAAGCAATGTTAACAAATTAAGCTTATTGTAGTGTTAGGAGAATTATATAATAATATTGCTGTACAAGCCTAAACTAAAGCTTTTCCACATCTTCAGTAAGAGAAAAACAAACAAAATCTTCAGTTACTTTAGACTTGCACTGACAAAAAATATGAGCAATATTCTCATTACAAGCTCATTACACCATTCAAATAATGATTTGTGTCTTATTTGCTCATATTAATATCCTAGCTGGTATATTTTGTACTTTCACTCCCATATAGACCCCATTGGAAACAACATGGCCTATCTCAAGGAAATCTCCTTAATGAAGTTGAAATTTCGTTACAACTCAGTGTGGTCTTCACGAGGGTAACACGGCTCAGCTTTTATCAATGTCTGTGATTGCTGGCTGGTCTATTTATGAAGGCTTGTTAACAAATATCCTACAAACACAGAAAATGGAGGGGAAAAAAAGGAAAAAAGAAATTTAACACTTTGCTGTACATTTAGACAGAGAAGACAGGAAGCAATTTTGGTGCGTTCAAGTCATCTTTTTGAGTCATCTCATTTAAGCACATGAATAAATCCAGAAGTTGGGGATGTGTCAGTGAGAAACATTGCATAATAGCACAATATTTAAAGGTATTAAGCAGTGATATTCTCAGGCATTTCGAACGTTCGGTGAGTCTATAATAAGTGCAGCGGCCTTGTTCACTTAGTAGCGAGTTGGCGATTGGGTGAGTATCATTTTTTTTTTTACACAGGTTTGGGATCTAAATTTGAATCTTTTCATAATTTGCAGGAGAATTTGCTTAAATGTTGGAATGTTATTGTCTCGATTTGCTGTAGCTACATTTAGATAAATAATTAGGCATGGTATATAGGCTACACTGTAAAAAAATATTGTTGGTTTAACTTAAAAAAATAAGTAACCTGGTTGCCTTAACATTTTAAGTTGATTCAAATGGAAAAAGTGAGTTAATACAATGAAGGAGAATGATTTAATCATCAAAAATTCAAAATAATATGTTATCTGAACTAAATCATTTAAGTTGATTTGACAAAAGAAAAAATGTTATGAAAACAAATAGTGAAAATATTTTTTTACAGTATACACTGTGGCGATTTGTGTGGAAATGTGAGGATAATATGTAAATCAACGATGATCAAAGCTTATATATGTATAAATATAAAATTGTTGATAATTTAGATTTCATTGACAAAACGATAGCAGATCTGATGACACACTGAAGTGATACTGAAAGCTTATTGGCCTTAAACCGATTAATTTAATCAATCAAATTTGCCTCAACAACCGAACATTGTGTCAATACAAGTTATGCACATCACTAGGGAAATTTATAAAATAACAATTAACTTTTTTTAGCTTCATTGTTCATTTTAAATACATTACAAATACACCCTTGCCTCTTCTGATAGATCGCCACTGGGCATACTCTGTATACATTTTTATTTTATTTTTAATTAAAGACCCAGTTATAGCCTACTTGATTTTCTGTGTTTCGCTCCATCTTGCGCATGTCCGCACAGCTTTTTGTTAGTGCGAACACAAAAATTGGGCTACACACGGATGTCCGTGGAACTTCAGATGACAAAAATTGTAGAATGTAAAATGTGGCATAAGTTTGTGTTAGGCTTAAGACAACAAGCTTCTTGTACTGTATGTTTACTAAAATCATTTCTTTCTCTTTCTTTCATAGTGTTTCATATTGCGAAAAGGACTGTTCACTTCTAGTTCATTTTCTACATCATCAATATGAGTAAGTCCACCATTTCTGAGAGCGCAGGTCAGCCTTCATCTACTGAATCAGATGAGCTTACTGCGGCTCTCGCTGCGGGCTGGTGGTGGGCCATAATGGAGGTTTCAGACCCCATACCTGAGAATTTCGAGTACGATTACTCCTTCTCAGGCTATTGGGGGGAAACAGTGGAGGCAGGAGAAACATCATGCCCCTCATCCCAGGTTTTCAGTGATGAATCAGAGAAGGCTCATTCCCAGCACTCGGGCTTCTCAGATGAAACACTGAAGACCACACCGGAGTGGAGGCAGAGGACCAATCTGGAATGGAGGCAGAAGACCACACCAGGGTGGAGGCAGACGACCACACGGGAGTGGAAGCAGAAGGCCAGACTGGAGTGGAGGCACAGGACGAAGCAGGGAGCACCCTTTTATGCCAGATCCACACAGGAAGCACCTGTGCCCACTAGATCTACACAGGGAGCACCTGTGCCCGCCAGATCTACACAGGGAGCACCTGTGCCCACCGGATCTACACAGGGAGCACCTGTGCCCACCGGATCTACACAGGGAGCACCTGTACCCACTGGATCTACAAAGGGAGCACCTGTGCCCACTAGGCTAGATCTACACAGGGAGCACCTGTGCCCACCGGATCCACACAGGAAGCACCTGTGCCCACTAGATCTACACAGGGAGCACCTGTGCCCACCGGATCTACACAGGGAGCACCTGTGCCCACCGGATCTACACAGGGAGCACCTGTGCCCACCGGATCTACACAGGGAGCACCTGTGCCCACCGGATCTACACAGGGAGCACCTGTACCCACTGGATCTACAAAGGGAGCACCTGTGCCCACTAGATCTACACAGGGAGCACCTGTGCCCACCGGATCCACACAGGAAGCACCTGTGCCCACTAGATCTACACAGGGAGCACCTGTGCCCACCGGATCTACACAGGGAGCACCTGTGCCCACCGGATCTACACAGGGAGCACCTGTGCCCACCGGATCTACACAGGGAGCACCTGTACCCACTGGATCTACAAAGGGAGCACCTGTGCCCACTAGGCTAGATCTACACAGGGAGCACCTGTGCCCACCGGATCCACACAGGAAGCACCTGTGCCCACTAGATCTACACAGGGAGCACCTGTGCCCACCGGATCTACACAGGGAGCACCTGTGCCCACCGGATCTACACAGGGAGCACCTGTGCCCACCGGATCTACACAGGGAGCACCTGTACCCACTGGATCTACAAAGGGAGCACCTGTGCCCACTAGATCTACACAGGGAGCACCTGTGCCCACCGGATCCACACAGGAAGCACCTGTGCCCACTAGATCTACACAGGGAGCACCTGTGCCCACCGGATCTACACAGGGAGCACCTGTGCCCACCGGATCTACACAGGGAGCACCTGTGCCCACCGGATCTACACAGGGAGCACCTGTACCCACTGGATCTACAAAGGGAGCACCTGTGCCCACTAGATCTACACAGGGAGCACCTGTGCCCACCGGATCCACACAGGAAGCACCTGTGCCCACTAGATCTACACAGGGAGCACCTGTGCCCACCGGATCTACACAGGGAGCACCTGTGCCCACCGGATCTACACAGGGAGCACCTGTGCCCACCGGATCTACACAGGGAGCACCTGTACCCACTGGATCTACAAAGGGAGCACCTGTGCCCACTAGATCTACACAGGGAGCACCTGTGCCCACCGGATCCACACAGGAAGCACCTGTGCCCACTAGATCTACACAGGGAGCACCTGTGCCCACCGGATCTACACAGGGAGCACCTGTGCCCACCGGATCTACACAGGGAGCACCTGTGCCCACCGGATCTACACAGGGAGCACCTGTACCCACTGGATCTACAAAGGGAGCACCTGTGCCCACTAGATCTACACAGGGAGCACCTGTGCCCACCGGATCTACACAGGGAGCACCTGTGCCCACCAGATCTACACAGGGAGCACCTGTGCCCACCGGATCCACACAGGAAGCACCTGTGCCCACTAGATCTACACAGGGAGCACCTGTGCCCACTAGATCTACACAGGGAGCACCTGTGCCCACCGGATCTACACAGGGAGCACCTGTGCCCACCGGATCTACACAGGGAGCACCTGTGCCCACCAGATCTACACAGGGAGCACCTGTACCCACTGGATCTACAAAGGGAGCACCTGTGCCCACTAGATCTACACAGGGAGCACCTGTGCCCACCGGATCCACACAGGAAGCACCTGTGCCCACTAGATCTACACAGGGAGCACCTGTGCCCACCGGATCTACACAGGGAGCACCTGTGCCCACCGGATCTACACAGGGAGCACCTGTGCCCACCGGATCTACACAGGGAGCACCTGTGCCCACCGGATCTACACAGGGAGCACCTGTGCCCACCGGATCTACACAGGGAGCACCTGTGCCCACCGGATCTACACAGGGAGCACCTGTGCCCACCGGATCTACACAGGGAGCACCTGTGCCCACCGGATCTACACAGGGAGCACCTGTGCCCACCGGATCTACACAGGGAGCACCTGTACCCACTGAATCTACAAAGGGAGCACCTGTGCCCACCAGTTTTGAGATGGAGGACCTCACCTCATCACTGGTTTTCGGTGATGCTTCTCAGACCACAAAGCAGCGGAGAAAGCAGAGGCATGGGGAAAATGAGGAGGGAGAACTGAAGACCACAAAGCAGCAGACACCGAAAGGACCTGTGCCTGAAGGGTCCACACAACGCATGCCTGTCAGGTCTCAACAGAACTCTTTCTCTGATGCAACAGTGGCCATGGACCAGAGGAGAAAGTGGAGGCAGAAAAAGCCAAAGACAGCATCCCCAAAGGAAGCACCTGAGCCCATTGAGTTTCTAACAACACATCTGGAAAAGGCATCTTGTGAAACACCCATGCCCATCCATTCTCCACAGAGAGCACCAGTGGCTGCCTCACATGGAGTGCCCATGCAGGACAATCTCTCGAAGAGGCAAAAACTAACGTTCCCTGAGCCTGAGATAGTGCCTGTGTGTCGTGCACAGGGAGCATTTGTTCCTGACAAGATCCCTGAGAAGAGATATTTTAAAACCCCTGAGCTGCAGAGGCACCATTTGCAAAATGCCCCACTGCGCGTGTCTTCCGCAAACCGCAGGATCCCTATGGAGCAGAGGGTGAAGTTGAGGGAACAGTGGAAGCAGAGGCGGAGGCAGAATAGCCCAAAGGGAGCCAAGACCCCACAGAAAAGACCTGCTTCACCCAGGTATCCTGAGGGAGCACCCATGTCCAGATGGAGTAAGAGGGTTTTTCTACGTAGCACAGACTCTGTAAGTCCCTTTACATATCTTATTTTTACTTATTTTAAAATGTATTCAAACAAATAAACATTGCCTTTAGCTATACTACTCTGTTTTCTAGGTCCTCAATTTAAAATCCTTTTATATTTCAAAATGATAAAAAGATACGCCCTTTAGATTTAGTCTATGAAACCTCCCAGGATTGCATGATTATATCTATTATTCTTTCAACAGGACAACGGACCTCTACAAAAACTTTGTGTGGAACTGAAGCGCTACAACCATCAGGACCCTCAGGAATCCCCTTCACAACCAAACCGGAGAAATCAGGACAGACTTCAGCCCAGGTCCCAGCAGACCCGGAAAAGAGCATTGGTTAGTTAAACCCTCCTATCTCTCAATTTTACTAAAATTTAGACACTAAATACTTTAATAATTTAATCTGGGATGATCATGCGAATCATATCCTTTTCAATTCAGTTAAATCTAATAGAAATGGTAGAAGCAATTTTTCTTTCGATTTTCTTTAAGAATCACTCTTTAAATCAGTTCAGTGTTACATGATTATGTCTATTCTTTCAGCAGGACACCGCAGGTCTGCATCAGTCACCTCCAAAAAAACATTGTGTGGAACTGAGGCGCAACAACCATCAGGACCCTCAGGAATCCCCTTCACCACCAAACTGGAGAAATTGGGACAGACTTCAGCCCAGGTCCCAGCAGACCCGTAAAAGAGCATTGGTTAGTTAGACCCTCCTCTCTCAATTTTACTAAAATTTAGAAACTAAATACTTTAATAATTTCATCTGGGATGATCATGCGAATCATATCCTTTTCAATTCAGTTAAATCGAAATGGTAGAAACAATTTTTCTTTCAATTTTCTTTAATAATCACTCATTAAATCGGTTCAGAGTTACATGATTATGTCTATTCTTTCAGCAGGACACCGCAGATCTGCATCAGGCACCTCCAAAAAAACATTGTCTGGAACTGAGGCGCAACCACCATCAGGACCCTCATGAATCCCCTTCACAACCGAACCGGAGAAATCGGGACAGACATCAGCCCAGGTCCCAGCAGACCCGTAAAAGAGCATTGGTTAGTTAAACCCTCCTATCTCTCAATTTTACTAAAATTTAGAAACTAAATACTTTAATAATTTAATCTGGGATGATCATGCGAATCATATCCTTTTCAATTCAGTTAAATCATATACAGTAGAAAATGGTAGAAGCATTTTTCTTTCGATTTTCTTTCAGAATCACTCATTAAATCTGTTCTGTTTCTTCAACAGGATGACAGTGCAGGAGTGGAGATATCACAGCCACAAAAAAATCCACGGATGGCAATCAAATTCAACAACCAACGGACGGGTCCAGGCATCTTCGACCAAATTGAATATTTGTGTTTCATATTTGCAACATTTTGTGTAATTTAAAATATTTATGTCTAATATGCATAATAAAAAATATATATATGTATCAACTGTGTATTTATTTATCAATGACAACACACAATAGCACTGGTGTTATATAAATAAACAGATCATTTTCATTGCCGTCACTGGGTTAAATTCACAGACGAATAGCATAACAACATATATTATAATTCATATTTACCACAATTTATGACTAAAGACAATGGCTATGTAATAACACTGATTCACAATTTCAGTTTACATTATCTTGCAACACTATGAGCTGATCACACCTTTCAGAGATGCATATTTCTCCAGATGGTCTATGTCTTTAATGGTCTCTCCAGATCAATCTACTCAATCAGAAGAATGTCCTTTACAGGTTTTGTAAAACGGTTGAATAATCTAACCTCTGTGTAATTACATTGCAATGTAGGCAATGTTAAACATGATCAGAAAAACATAGGTCTATTTGTCATAGGTCTATCGTAGCAACTGTGCACGGTGCAACATGAAATATCTGGAATGCAATATTCAGAGGTTGGTTTTCTTTGAAAGAAAGTATTACCTTTCTTTCAAAAGGTGAAGGAGTTTACCTTTTTTAAAGGTGAAGGAGTAGTTCACCTTTAAAAAATCTTTTGCTGATTATTTACTCACCCCCATGTCATCCAAGATGTCCACGCCTTTTTTTCTCCAGTCGAAAAGAAATTAAGGTTTTGATGAAAACTTTCCAGGATTTTCTCCAGATAATGGACTTCATTGGGAACCAAACGGTTCAAGGTCCAAAAGAGAGTTTCAGTGCAGCTTCAAAGGGCTTTAAACGACACCAGACGATGAATAAGGGTCTTATCTAGGAACCTTCAAGACATGACTCGAAAAAAGATTTGATCATTTTGATGAACGAGTTTGAACAGGAGAGTCACGAACGTTCATCACAGAACAGCGCAAGTAGGGTGACCACCATCAAACAAACCAAATGTGGGACACTTATAAGTTTGTGTGGCACAATGTGGGACATGTTACCAACACTAAAACATACCCTGAAACTGTTATATAATGTCTATCTAACTTGATAAAAACATTTATATTCTGCCTTTCAGCTGATAAAAATGATTTGTTCTTTAGTCCCTTCCAGAAAAAAAATATTAAAAAAAAAAAATCAATTTAAATTCAGCATCACTGAGCCTAAAGGCAGCAGGAATCATATATAAATATTTTAGAAACATTTCTGACCAAGTCCAACAAAACAAACAATGAACAAATAAAATATAAAACAACATGAAATTAGATAAACAGTCTTATTAAAAACCAAAACCAAAAATGTTCATATTTTTAGAAAGGATGTGAATTAAAACAACCACTGCAGGTTAAACAACAACAGATAAATTACGTTAAATTAAAATTATCCATGTTTTCCGACAGGGAACCTATGAAACGAATCACAGGTCCACATTTTGATTGACAGCCGTCACAACCAATGGGTGACCGTGTTTACTCCTTTCTTTTCAACCATTGGATAGTGTATAGCAAAAGCACAGCTGTTGTATTTGTACTTTATGACGAAGCGCTGCAAACTATGCAGCAAAAGTAATAAGTAGAATGCTTTCTTAAAAAGGCAAAAGAACGCATGCACGTTTTCTTAATATGATATTAAAAACTAATAGACTGATGAAAATGCGGGACATTTCCTCAATATGCGGCGTGCGGGACAAGAGGTGAACATGCTGTGCAGTACAACGCAAAGCGGGACGGGTGGTCACCCTAAGCGCAAGGCGAGCATTTGTGCATATAAAACTCAAACTTCTTTATTTATTTATTTTTAAATGACCGATCGTTTCGCTTGATTAGACCCTTATCCATAGTCTGGTGTCGTTTAAAGCCCTTTGAAGCTGCACTGAAACTCTCATTTGGACCTTGAACCATTTGGTTCCCATTGAAGCCCATTATATGGAGTAAATCCTGTAATGTTTACATCAAAAACCTTAATTTCTTTTCAACTGAAGAAAGAAAGACATGGACATCTTGGATGACATGAGGGTGAGTAAATTATCAGCAAACGTTTTTTTTTTTGTTGTTGTTGTTTTAAAGTGAACTACTCCTTTAAGCATATTATGAAGGCATTAAATCAATAATAAAAATAAATTTAGAAAGATTAAGTAGACAACGATATACTTTCGAATAATGAGAATATACACCTTTGAGGGCCTCCATGTAAACAGAAACGGAAAAAATTGTTTCTTTGTCACTTATTGGTATAATTCATCATAATTGAATATTCTAAGCAATAAATCACAGCTCTGAGAGTCAAGCACAAAAACAGGTGACTATTAACCAGTGGTTTGTATTACACACAGGTGCATTAGTACTACTTACAGACATACTATCAGCTTCCTTTAAAACAAATAAAGCATTTCAGTATTAGAAAGTTATTTACAAGATCATTTTCTGTCCAACCAAAGGCCACGTAGGCAAAACATAACACAAGATTCATCAACACAAACACTTACTCGATTCCTCTTTCAAGCACAGAACCTGCTTCACATCCACTCACACAACCCTGTATGAGCATTTATATGAACGACAGACAGTGCTTTGTTTACGGTTGATTATGGGGGTGTGTTTCAAAACCTAGTGAGATGCCTATCTAGACAGCATTATTGAGGGGAGTTTTCCAAACGCACGCACCTATTATGCCATATTAAAAGCTGTGCTGGAAGACAGCTCGCTAGGTTTTAAAACACAGCCTGCGTGTTGGGTCGTGTGTGTGTGTGTGTGTGTGTGTGTGTGTCTGTGTGTTGCGGCATGCAGACAGCGGAGGTGACGCTACAGGTGATGTGAAAGAAAGCCAAGCGCATATCGTACCCCAGCCTTGGCCAGTGCGGTCCTTGAGAGATGACAGCGTTTTCACGGCCTGCCAGTTTCATTCACTCTCCACCTCCCTCTCTCCTTCTCTCTCCCTGCTGTAAGCGCTTCCTGTTTCTCCGCCGAAATACATCCGGCCACGTGATGAGGGGGTGGGTTCTGGCTTTTTGATTGGAAAGCGTTTATGAAAATTAATTCTGAAAGCGAAATGTGTTCCAATTTAACTTTTGCCCTAATGTCGTTAAAAAGTTTTATTTTATTTTATTTTATTAGCTAATTATTCTTGATTTGTGGCGCTGGTTAGAATGTTAGGTTTAACAACAGACTAACACGTTTGTGGTTCTGAAACCTCAAAGACCACACTTTTCACTTGAGTTATGGCCTCCCTCTGGAAGTTCTAATGGCTTTTCAAATAAAATCATGTATATATTCATCATTTTGTATTTCTGCATTTAGCAGATGAAAATGTAATTTAATATTTTACCACAAGGTGGAGCCATAGGCCAATGTCTTAGACCAACATCTGACGACATCCATGATCTTACTTTACTGCAGCTATTCTTTCATTTACCCATCCATTAATTCATTCTTATTATCTTTTGTTGTGTTGTGTCACTCCATGCTCAATGTTTTTGTTTGTTTGTTTGTTTTTCTTACACATGCGTGTAAAAAAATGCTATGTCCATGGAGATGTTGATCGATGCAATCATTTCCATATGGAACCTTAGGTAAGAATAGATTTGAATAAACTTACATCACTTTTAATAAGCTACAGAGACAGATGCATGACGAATAAGACCTTTGGGCTCTGTTTTAAGTTTCACTGAAAGATAAGAAAGAACAGCTGAGGCATATTTAGAGTAAATGTGTTGAATGTCAGTCACTTTTTATTGTAGTGATCTCTTGTAAGCAGTACTGAGGCTTTCACCTTTTCAAGAAGTTTATTATGAGCTACAGCAAATTCTTTACAGTCTATAAATGACAAATATTGATTGATGAGTCAAAAGCATATGTTAGTCACACAAAAAAAAAAGTATATAGGCAATAAGTGATTTATGTCTTTACATCTTAAAACAAAGACAATTTTCACTCTGCTTTGGCAACATTTTAAACCCTGACCACAAAGACATGACACAATATTATATAATAGGCCTTCGCACACACAGGCTCCTTTAAACTTTTATTAGACAAATATATTAGCTATGATAAAAGCTTGTATTGCTATTTAACTTTGATGAAAGAATAAAATGTTAGGAATTGCAGTGCTATGCAGTGTGATCAAATGTCTTTGCCACAGTCAGGACAGAGGATGTCATCCCTCTCAGTCAGGAAGCCACGGCCCACCAGAGACACCAAGCACTTCTTGCAGTTGAAGCAGTCGTTGTGCCACTGTCTCTCTTCAAAGGAGATGTATTTGCTTCCTCCTAGACCTGAAAGGGATATGACAGTACAAATAAAAACAAAAACTGATCATATAGCAATAATGTTATTGGAAATATGGATTTTCTTTGCTAAATTGCTGGTAGATTCATACAGGTCCTTGTGTCAGAAAGGTCATTTCAAAACCCTGTATGTTGTTTTTTTCCCCTTTGTGTTTATATATATATATATATATATATATATATATATATATATATATATATATATATATATATATATATATATATATATATAATGGATGCTGATGCTTGAATTAGAAATGGGACTTTCAAAATCTCCCAAATGACAAAAATCACAACAACAAAAAAAATCATTAAAAGTTATAGAAGTTATCTATTTATTGGTCTGTTTCTAACACAATTACAATTGTATGGCTTTAAAATACCAGTAATATTGCACATTTCTCATATGGACTTATTTTAATATACTTATATGGAGCTCTTCTGTCAAGTTGAGCTTCATTCCTGAATCACTTTTACTAAAAAAGTGGCAAAGATATTTTTTTCAAAGAACTGTAGTTTTATGTGGTGATAAAAAAAAAGTAATTTGAGTGAACGATTCCTTTAATATGGTGATTTTTGTGTACATGAAAGTCAACATGAAATGAAAACTCACCCTAACTATATTCATCCATGCATTTGTTTCATTTAAAACTGTTTTAATCAAAATGACACGATTCAAACCAGTGAAATGACAGATTTTTCTCTGGTGGCGACATGCTGGACTTTATAGTCCACTTAAACCCCACCCCTTTCTAAATTTGTTTTTCAATAATCTGTTTCATTCGGATATACAGTTGCAAGAAAAAGTATGTGAACTTCTTGCAGAATCTGTGGAAATGTGAACAATTTTAACAAAGCAAGAGATTTGTTTAATTTAGTACTCTCCTGTATAATATATTTTACATTAAAAAATGTGTACATGTAATTCACAAGACAAAATAACAGTTGTGTATCAATTTTGGACAGTACTAAATACAAAAATAACATGCATTTTGTATGATAAATAAATTATTCACAGTTTCTGCAAAGGGTTCACATACTTTTTCTTGCAACTGTACATGATAAAATAGATAAGAAAAGACCTGTCACTACTTCTGTTTCATTGCAACTTTCAGTACTTGTTTATACTGATTTATAAGCTTGCGTTCAGTTCTGATAAGCACCTTCCAAACATAAGGAGATGTAAATGTGAATGCTCATACCGCTAATGGGGGTGGTGCAGGCAGCACACTTCTTGGCATACAGATTGCAGAAGCAGTTGAGGCAATAGGCAAAGTCATCACGAGAGGTGAAGCGTTGGCCGGACAGCTGCAGCTTACAGCCTGTACACAGGAAGCAGTCCTTATGCCATGGCTGGTCATGGTAGGTCACGCCCCCAGTGGTGATTGGCTGAGAGGAAACAAAAAAGGTGTGACATCATTCAACACTCTACATATATTCAAAGCCACATGTTGCATTCCAGCTGTTCTAACCTTCTTGCAGTGCACACACTGCAGTGCAAATTGCTTCTCGTAGCAGGGCACGCAGTAGTTATTGTTGTCTTTAGGAATGAAGCTCTTGGTTCCAATGGGCTGCTGACAGCGCTGGCAGGAAAAGCAGGTCTCGTGCCAGCTGTTCCCCTTATGCTCCATCTTCCTGGAGCCTGAATGGGATAGAGAAAGACATGCAGAGAAGAAAAAAAAAGAAGAAAAAATGCAGACAGACAAACAAATATCCTATGACTTGGCAGGATAATAGTGAGGATGGATTAAAGCCTATTAAAGGGATAGTTCACCCAAAAATTGTCACTTCAAACGCGTAAGATCTTCAGAACTCAAATTAAGATCTTTTTAATGAAATATGAGTGCTTTCTGTCCCTCCTTAGTAGGGTTGGGTATCGAGAATCGAGTATCGATTGGAACCGGGACTAACTTTTTGTTTTTCCCGGAATCGTTCAAAAGTTAAAATTTCGATTCCTAGTTTCGATATTCACAGTCCGCCGAGCGGAAGAAGAAACCATTGAACAACACCAATGAAGAAGCGTCTACCGGAAGTGTTGGCATAACCGCGTGAGTCGAACATGAGTAGCTTACGTCGGCGGTCCAAAGTGTGGCTTCACTTTTCTAAAAATAACGAAATCTCGGTAAAATGCTAAATTTGTGACAAAAGGAGTATTTGTGACAGAAGGAGTATTTCCTTCAGAAAGACCGTTGGTTAGCAAGGTTAGCTAAACTTTTTTGACCCTGCCTCTTAAAAGAATCAGAATCGAGAATCGTTGGGAACCGGAATCGAAACAAGGAATCGGAATCGGAATCAGAATCGTTCAAATTCAAACGATACCCAACCCTACTCCTTAGACAGCTACGCAACTACTACAACGGATTAGTCCAAATTTTATGAAGAGACTCGATCGCTTTATATGATGAACAGGTTGAATTTAGGCCAGTATTCAGATTTAAACACTGAGCGAATATAAACGGAAGCTTAACCTGATTGGTGCGAAAGAACAAACCACATTGGTTCTTTCGGAAGCTCAATCGTGTTGCATAACGCATGAGAATGAACCTACCTTTTTGTAGCGTCAAAGTGGTGGTTGGGTAGCAACAGAAAGCTGTCAGATTTCGTCAAAAAAATCTTAATTTATGTTCCGAAGATGAATTTAAGTCTTGCAGGTTTGGAACGACATGAGGGTGAGTAATTAATGACAGAATAATCATGTTTGGGTGAACCAGCCCTTTAAACGTTTAGTTCACCCAAAAATGAAAATCGAGTTACCCAGCAAACACAGAACGCTCTCTTAACATTCCCGAATGGTCCCATGAGGTTATTTTTTTGGGAACCAAACAAAAACGTTATAGGAACGTTCCATGAAGGTTATTTTTTAGGTTCCATTTTAGGGGAACGTTCCCCTAACCTTAAGGAAAAGTTCTAGGAACGTTCTGGGACCAAAAACTAACATTCCCAGAACGTTCTCAGAACCTACAGTAAATGTGCTGGGTAGTGTTTATGAGTTGGGACGTCAAAATTGTGATTATTTTTTTTAACTCTATACCCACAAAATGATAAATGAAGTTTATTTGTGTTCGTAACACAAATAAACCAAGTTGAAAAAATGGCCAAATCCTTTTCACCACAAATGAAAAGTTTGTGGGTTTTTTTGTACTTTTTTGTGTTTTATTTAATTTATGAAGATGCTGTAGATTGAACAATACAATGGTATTTTGTACATGCGACTTGTAAATGTAACAGCAACAACAAAAACATATATTGTATAAAATGTACTATTAATACAAATGATGCATCCATTGCGTCTGACATGCTTTCTTACTGACAGGCCCTTAACTCAGATACCAAGGGTAGATGCGACTTTGTATTAATGTTCATGCATTCAAATTGTAAGTACAGTATGATCTTTCCAACTTGACTGGAACGCACCATCACCCTCATGTCGTTCCAAACCCATAAGACTTTCGTATATCTTCTAAACACATTGAAGTCATTCTAAATGAAACCTGAGAGATATTGAAAGTCCATTCCACTGACACTTAAAAGAGTTGATAAAGACATTTGTTCTTGTGTGTAATGCAAACAATATGTTCTTCCACAATAACAAGTGAGGTTTGCTTTGGCGCATCAAGCACAACGGTTGAGCTTCCGTTCACCATATTTGATGTGCTCGATGTATGTATTGATCAATGTTTGTATGTGAAATTAAAGTAATAAAGCAATCATGTCTTCACAGAAGACTTTAAACTGCTCTGGAATATGCATTTTTTTTTTTTTGTCAATGACTTTATGAACTTTTTGAAGCATCGATGTATTGTGGAACTGACTTGAACAGAAATCCCTGAGGTATCGTTAAAAATATCACCACTTGTGTTTTGAACATTACAGAGTAATTGATAACAGAATTTTTATTTTTGGGTCAACTATGTCGCACAGTTAATAATGTCAAAAGATTCTGTCAAATGCTTCATTGTAATGAATCTTGATTTCTAAAGGACTAAGAACATGTGTGAGGAGCATTACAAGCAAGCTAATGTTTCACTTACCTGGCATGATTGTCTTCTTGCACTCATAACACTTAGAGGAATACTCATTGGAATAACAGTCAACACACAGTAATTGTTCGTCCTTGGTGGAGAACGGCTTGTCCACCAGAGAACGCTGGCATTTGAAGCAGTGGAAGCAGTCATCATGCCAGTGACGGTCCTTATAAGACAGATCCTGAGGACAAAAGCAAGCAAGTAAGGATGATTTGAACCTCCATTGTCTCGCATGCATTAAACTTAGGGTTAAGGGAGAACGTATTTGGCCTCGGTGGACTTTTTCAGCCTTTGAACTGATAATTAGGGAGAGAGGGAGGGTAAAGGGTTCCTCAATGTCAGCTTCACAGCGGGTCACTCTCCAATGAGAGCCGCAGGTGCTGGCATCTGCGACCAATCGCAGTGTGATCTGCCAATAGGTGTGCGTTAGTGAGAGTCTGTCCTGGGCTGTGAGCGCACATCGCCCCAGGATGCATGTATGACACCACTGCTTTAATTATCCACCAATTTGGAGAGAGTGTTTGTGCTCGTTAAATCGCTGGCCCAAGGTGTTATGAGGTCATGCTGATTGGCTGCTTCTAGAGGGGGTAGCGGGATAGCAAACTGGGCCAAGGACACGCCACACAGATGTGGTCCCACCCCAGGCCTGTCCTCAAAACAAGTGACAACCTCCTCATCAGGACTAATGACCATGACGTGACACTAACGACAGAAAGCCTGTAGAGAGAGCACCACACGTCTATATTTATTCCTATTTCTTCTTCCTTTTTTTTCTTACAAGAAACGTGGTTAAATATATATTATTATATTTGAAATGACATGCATTTTATCTTTTAGTATTTACATTTTAGTATGTATAAAGGTTATAAAATTTGTCTTTGAAATGGCAATAGAGAGTCTGTGTTTCTGTCTCCAAGGTAAATGAGAGCTGGTAATTCTACAAAAGCTCATCTGGTCTCTTTTTTATGGTTTTGGACTCACTCCCCAGCACTGATGTCCTGCTGGGATCAGTCCAGAGTACATGAGCTGGCATTCATACTATTCTCCACTGCTCTCCTGGTGATCTCTCAGCTTTCAGAGGGTCAAACAGAGCTCCAAAACATTGTGCACTGTGTTACTAAATAAAAATGCTCAAATCTCGTTCTGTACACTGAGATCTGAACTGTTAATCTTGGAATTAAGAAAAGTAGTGCACTTGATTGCACTTTTTTTTTAAACTGTATTTGCAGATTCTAAAATTAAAGCCATTTAAGTGTACTTTTATGACTTTCTTAACACACTTAAGTATACTTTTAAAAGGTGCACTTTGTAATAATGTAAAAAAGTGCAGTTTAAATCAACACTAAAGCACATTTACTTGATTATATTTTTACCTGTGATGTGTTATTTGAAATTACTAGGGATGCATCGAAATGAACATTTTGGCCGATACCGATAACCGATAATTCAAAAGCCGATAACCGATATATGGGCCGATAAATCTAAATCCAAATTTTAATATAATTTTTGAAAGCCTGATTGCCAAAACAAAAGTCTCACAATTAAAATCCGTCCCCTAACACAATTATTATGTTCTCATTATAATTTCATGTAGCCGATATGACAGCACATTTTGCACTTAACTATATTTTCCTTTTTGATTCCAATCATATTTCAAGCAATTAAGATGTTGAACAGTGCACATCTTAAGTGTCTCAGGTGTCAAGTGTTGAAGGAAATAATTCATTATTTATCAGCTTTAATACATCAGCCAAATTTTAGTATCGGGCCGATAACGATAACATAAAAATGAGCAAATATCGGCCGATACCGATATGGTGGCCGATATATATAGTGCACCCCTAGAAATTACATTTTTAATTAATCTATTTTAAATGTACAATATTATTATTAAGTATAGTATAATATTAGAACTATTCTTCACCTTTACAATAATTACAATATATATGTATACATGACATACAAGTTTCATCAGAAACCACATTAAAAGTATATTTTAGTTTACCACAAACACTTGTCAGTACTTTTGATGGTAAACTTTAGACAGTATAAGTTATTATGAAATTGCATAAAGATGTACTTAAGTCCTACTTAAGTATAGGTATAAAAATAAATTTAAATACTACTACATTTTCATTCAATTTGAATTAAGTATCTGCAAAAATTACATTCACTTCACACTTAAATATTATTTTAAATCATATTATTTCCATCATAAGTAAAATATGCTAAAGTGTACCAGGGCAGCTCCAGTTGTTTTGTAATGTGTCTTTTAGTAAAAAAAAAAAAAAACATTTAGTAAGGTAGAAATTGTGAAAATGAACATACTCTGCTGTTGCAGCCAATGGGTTTCTTGCACTCCTCACAGGTGTTGGAGTACAGGCTCTCGTAGCACTTCACACAGTATGGATTTTCATCACGCAGAACATACTTCTTCCCAAACAGGGACTCCTTGCAGTAGTGGCAGTCATAACGCTCCGCCATCTTGGGTTTACACAGTTCCTAAATAATAAAAGTGTTTTAAATGTGGGGGGACATTGAGAATGCTGTTCAGATAATAGTTTGGAATCATGTTAGGAATGAAACGTAGGCCTATAATACCAGTGCTTAACCTCTTCTTGATAAAGGCTAAATATGACGCAAACTTTCTAAAGCAAGAGTGGAATGCTTGCCAATGTATTAGTCCCAGCTGTTGTGTCTTCCTCAGAAAAGCCCAGCTAATATTTCTGCGTTATCCCTCAGAACTGTGTCCAGACTAGCATTCGCGCACTCAAAGCTTACCCGCTCTGAGCTCCACACCAATCCTGTGGCTTATTTTCTCAGAGAGTCTCATTCTAACACAACAAAAGTCTCTCTAAAGCTTGAGTCACTTCAGTAGACTTGGTAAAGTGCACTATGAGTTCAACTAGAGTTGACGGTACCCATTGACTACCATAGAAGGAAAATATTACTATGGAGGTCAATAGCTAGCGTCAAATGTCTGGTTATCGACATTCTTCAAAATATACATACACCTTGAGGATGAATAAATGATGACAAAAGTCTATCCCTTTAATATCAGCTAACACTTGATGGTCCCCCACAGGTATTATACTGACTATACTTTGTAAGTATATGTCAACTTATTCTACTAACCCTAACCTTATCAGTAACAGAGAATTAGTTGAAATGTCAGTGCAACATTGCTCATATCAATAGGGAACCACCAAAATAAAGTATAACTTCATTCTGTTGACTAAACCAAAGCTATGATCTCATTGTGTGTTTGTGACCTTCATTATAACTTCATAGACTCCTTAATGTTCTGTACGTCTCCCACAGAGAGGCAGTGGAGTCAGCTAAATCTGCACTGTGAACACTTGTCAGATCACACTGTTGTTTCTGAATGGATTCTTTGATCTGTCCTCGGCCTGGCAGCCTGGCACCAACACTGGGCACCAGATCAAGAGAAGTCTCTGTGGTTCCAGCTGTCCCCAGTGTGTCCCTTACTATCAGTAAAGAGGCATATCTCCCTCACTCTCGAACAGACATAGACGTGCACATACAGTATCCAGGGATTAAATAAGACTAACGCAAGAGCTTAGCTGGGGAATCTTTTGAGTCATGTGAATTACCTTAATGAGTCATGTGAATTACTTCAATGAAGCCCCAAACCAACCCACTCATTTACGATTAAACCATGCGTGATGCAGTGAAACGTGCAGCTAATTAAAGATAAGAAGGCCTCTGTTAGTGGAACCTTTCAGCCATGGCTATGAAGGACTGACAGGTGGCTGTGGAGATGCATGACACATTTATTTACCCCCATACCAACAAGAGGGGGGAAAAATACTATAAAAAGTACTATAGCACTATTTCAGGTATAAATCTCAAACCCAGAGGATTATTAATTAAAAATCATATCCATTAGAAATACAGAGTGGCTCATCTTGGCATGTCCACACATGCTTTTACATTTCAGAAATCATGCCAGTTTTAAAGTTCAGCCTACTCCACTTTAAATCCTTAGTCTGAAGCACATATTTCATCTATTCTGAGTTTTAATTTAATAAATAAAACCACCTTGAGCTTTTAAAATGTGGTTCAGTGAAAAATATTTTGCCATGCAGAAGCATTGAAATTATCATATAGAATGAAAAGGGAGAAACAGCTATTTATGCATTGGAAGAATTTACTTTAAGTGTAGTATATGAAATGATAATGAAAAGTTTTAGTGAAGATTGAAAAGTTGAAATTTATTAGATGCAAATAAAAAGCAATAGGATAAAGTGGGTGGAATTAATGGCAAAAAATACATATAGTACAATAAGAAGAGAAGAGAAGAGAAGAGAAGAGAAGAGAAGAGAAGAGAAGAGAAGAGAAGAGAAGAGAAGAGAAGAGAAGAGAAGAGAAGAGAAGAGAAGAGAAGAGAAGAGAAGAGAAGAGAAGATTTTCTTGATGCTCAACTTGCCTGTCCTGTGCCGTGATGTGCTGTGCCTCTTTGGTTCTTTGAAAGAGAGATGGAGGAGCGACTCCTGTGCTCCTCTTTATTGGATTACTCCCCCTGTGGAAGGGCAATGGGGTGATTGAAATGGGTTGGACACTTTATCAGGAACTATAAATACATAGACACCACTAAGCCACAACATCTACTTCATGCACCCCGTACTTGACCATACATGCTCTTATGTAAGAATTCCGTAAAAGTATTATTTCCACTGAATCCATATAGGCATTGTGGGTAAAATAATCTTTAGGTTCATAAAATATGCATAGTGTATGCCATGCATATATTTTCTACTGTATTAACTGCATCTAATAATATTGTCTAATAATAAGTCTAAGGGACAGTTCATCCAAAAATCAATTAATTACTCACCTTTGTGTCATTCCAAACACGTTTAGACTTTCGTTCATCTTCAGAACATAAATGAAGTTCTTTCTGAGTAAATCTGAGACCTTTTTGTCCCTCCGTTGACAGCTAAGCAACTACCACAACGGTGTAGGCTATTAAAAATTTTCTGAAGAGACCCGATCGCTTTATATAATGAACAGATCGGATTTTGGGTTTCATTCACATTCATCAACTCATACATCATTTGTAAATGGTAGCTCAAGCTTGTTAACTTGACATGTGAGAACCAATGTGTCACAGTGAACGCCTGCACCATCCTGTCTTAGTCTTCACTACACTTCCCAGAATCCCTCGTGTCTCCACACCTCAACTCACTCCCTCATTACTCACCTGTTCATCTTTATCATCATCTGTCACCTGTCCTAACCTCATTAGTGTCCGTTTGTATCTGTATTTAACTTCCCTCTGTTCTGTAAGTCCTTGTTGGTTCTTGTTTATGTAACTTTGTTCACATTTGTGTTTAGAGTGTGGTTGTATATAAGAACAATAAAGACAGTATTCATATTTTTACAGATGGGTCTATATTAAAGCCTACATCCCTAATGTATATTTGAATTATGTGCTATGGGTATTGCAGAGTGGATAGAACAATAATATGCATTTTAGTATATAGTGACTCTGTATCAGCCCTAATGAGTATGAAGACAGGAAAATCTAGTAGTCATCAATAAATGAAGAGTTCAGAGTATAAGAGTATAATGTTTTGGGTTTGTTTTGTTGTTGTTGTTGTTTTTTTGTAAGCCTGTGTTAAATGAGTGTGAATTTTGAAGCAGCAATGTTCTTTTTTTTTAAAAGTATGTGTATGTTCTTTTTGTGCCTAGATAAGACAGCTTTGGGTTTAAGTGTGTGCAGAAGAAAACCCCAAAGTATCTTCAAATTATGTTTACCACAGGCTTTATTTTACTCATAAAGTGAAAAACACCATTATAAAACCCCATAGGAAAGGCAAATTAGACATCCGGGTTCTGACATCATACCTGCACCCGTCTGAATTTGGGTTAGAAGTATATGAAGTGATACTCAAATGTTTCCAAACATCCAAACACAGTGTGTTTTACCTTTGATGTCATATACAGTATATTGAAGGAACAAAGTTATTGCGCAGTGTCATGTAAATGTGCGGCAGTGACAGTACAAGTCACTAGAGGAAACTTAGAAATTTGAAAGCACACATCACCTTTAGCTGCCAAAAATGTCAACCTTCTATTATATTTGTGAGATCTGTCTAGCAAAGGTCCAAAAATATGCATTTGAAATGGCCTACTGTATAGCACAAAAAAGTGTACATTTACTTTTTTGAGTCACTGAGACAGAAACCATGTGAAATTCCCAAATGAAATAGAAAAGTAAAAACTCCCAAAGTCAGAAAGGTAAGGATTAGAAAGTCTTAAAAGTAAGAAGACCACTTGAGAAAAAGTTTTTCCCATGCGTCTCTAGATTGATCCACCCAACCCACAAAGGTCATTTGTTTTGAATCAATTTGGTAGATGTTTTTGTCCAAAATAGCATTCAGTTCATGCATTCCCTGGAAATCAAATCGACCTTGGCATTACATAACTGTTTGAGACAAGAATATGTTTTTTTAAATATAATACTACACCGAGTTTTAACTGAATACTTGCAAAGAAATACGTACCTTTTGAAGGTTTTGGCTTTCCATCATGTCCTCAATAGGATTTCCTTGCCCCACCCTGGCTCGTCTCCATCGCTCTGGCCACAGTATGAGCAAAGGCCTGTTTGTGATACTGTAAACTTGCTTAGTGACAGAGTGGAGGAATAGAAGTGAACTCTGGGAAGCTTTCGTCACTGTGGCTGATGGTTTACAGTGAGATGGTGAGACCCAACACCTGTTTGCTCCAAACTTTGCCCTCTCTCATTTGTCACTCCCATGGGTACTTAGATTTAGATGGTACTTAGATGGGTGCTAGAGCCAAAATCTTTGCCAGTCATCAATTAACATTTGAATTCCCATGATCAGATTGCAAATGGAGGTGTTATTTATCCCTGGCTGCGACTATTATTTCTAGGGAATATAATTAGGCTATAAAAGCCATTACCATTCTATATTGCTAATGATCATTTTTTGCGGCACATTTCCTTTATGGACATTTTTTGACACGATTAATCTAAATAATGCATCTCTATCTAATAAAAAAGCACCACTGACAGAACAAGCAGCTGACAGTTATTTTTAAGAAAAGTGCAAATACCTTTCCAAAACAATCCATACAGATATGGTTTTGCAGAGGAAAATTAAAGTCATCCAAAGTACATTACTATGTATTGATGCATTTTCCAATCTGATTTAAACTTGAACTCAAGACAATGCTAATAAGCCTTTACTACGCTGGCCAAGTATAGCCTTAATTTCATAAAGCAATCAGAGAGATATTAGTTTCAGTGATACACTAACCGTTCGAGCATTTATAGCTGATTGTTCCCACTGTGGACCCGGGGGGAACAACTTTTTGAGCTTCATGGTGTTGATAGTTCATGCCATCAATACGACACGAGAATGTGAAGACAGAATGGATGCCACCAAAAGTGCACAGGCCAGACTGATTAGCACAAGTACGCCGGGCTGGCAGTGCCACACACCTTAGCCTCTCTGCCCAGTGATAAGGCCTTGGATAAATCCAGCAATGGTCTAGGTTACAGTATAAGAGGTACAGCTCAATCTCATAAGGTTAGCAGTGATCCTCCAAGGCTATAACACTGGCTGTAAATCACCCAGCTCTGCCAGATGTGACCAGTCAAACGACGGTTTACATAGATAGAAAAGATGTTAATGTCAGGATGTGATGTATTTTTATAATGTAGTGTTATTTAGTCCAAAACACATCTCTATACAACGTAAACCTGTGCCTGCTGATTGTTTAATCCTAGGTTCCCAAAACAAGATGGGCTCTTCTATGGTGGCTATAGATAAAACATACATTTTTGCAGCCCATATAGGGTACTTTATGGTAGCTCCGTGTCCTAGCCAGCCGCGCCAGCGACAAGCGATAATTCTATTTTAGAAACGTTTCTCTGCGACGTCGAGGCTGAAACAACATAATCAGGTAGTACGCATCTTCTTCTTTATTTAAATTTAAAAGAGTCTGTAGGTGCGTTCCATTCGACCGTTAGTGAACTGCGAAGTGGACTTCACAGGGTATTTCGCCATCTTAAGTGAGATTCCAATCCGAAGGGAACGAACATGTTCAGTTGGAAGGGCACTGCAAACGGCGTAGGGAATAAGTGAACATCGATACATCACTTCACAGGAAGTGGAGAGCGGAATCACCCAACTGTCATTGCGCGTCACGTCATCACCAGTCAGAGCGGTCGTAAATAACGATGGAGGAGTTTATGTTTGTGTAAGTATGCATACATTTTGTCATTATCATACTAACTAAGTATTTTTAACGGTTATTGGGGTGAATATTACATTTACATATGCTATTTTTTGTATGTCCTTGGGACTTTATAAACGATTACCACAACCATTTACCTCAGAATTTACCTTATCATATTTTTATTTATTATTGTATATTATATATATTTTAAATGTGATATTAAATTCAATTGAAATATTAATGTAAGCCTATATCTATTTGTTTTATTATCATAATCTGCGGAACCCCGTACGTTAACTTAACTGATGACGTTTGCATCAACAACTGATGTACCGTGTTCAGGGAGTAGGGAGCAGTGAACACTGCGTAGGGACCCTGTCGAATGGAACGCAGCTTGTGTGACTCATAGCCGTACTGCAAGCAACAATTAAAGGAGTATAGTTCAGAAAACTTTTGCTGATAATTTAGCTCACCCCCATGTCACCCAAGATATCCATGTCATTCTTTCTTCAGTGGAAAAGAAATGAAGGTTTTTGATGGAAACATTCCAGGATTTTTCTCCATATAATGCACTTTACTGGTAACCAAACGGTTCAAGTCCCAAAAGACAGTTTCAGTTCAAACTGCAATCTGTTCAAAGGGCTTTAAACGATTCCAGACGATGAATAAGGGTCTTATCAAGCGAAACGATGGCTCATTGTTTTGCTTGAAAAGAAGCGAAACGATGCAAAATGAAAAACCTTTTTTCGTGCATGTCATTTGGTTCATTCAACCAACAAAATGAACGAATGAACTCATAAAAGATTCGTTAATTTTGAAGAAATGAAAAGGAGAACAGGAGAGTCACTATCGCGCATCACAGAACAGAAGGCGACCATTTGAGCTCATAAAACGTAAACTTTCATTTCGCTTGATAAGACCCTTATTCATCATCTGGAATCGTTTAAAGCCCTTTGAACAGTTTGCAGTTTGCATTGAACCTGTCTTTTGGACCTTGAGCTGTACCTGTAAAGTGCATTATGGAGAAAATCCTGGAATGTTTTCATCAAAAACCTTCATTTCTTTTCAAATGAAGAAAGAAAGACATGTACATCTTGGATGACATGGGGGTGAATAAATTACCACCAAAAGTATTTTGAAAAGTGAACTGCTCCTTTAACCTCAGTCAGATCTATAAGAAATAAAAGTGAACAAGAACGTTCAAACTGTCAACTCATTGCTAACAGAGAGTATTCGATGACAACGATTGTTTCAGCATGTATTTTTAATCATGTTCAATTTGTGTAATATTGATTAATTTGATAATGTACTTATCAATTTCGTTGCGAGTGCAGGGAGCATGCCAAGCCCGTCGACGGTGCCCACGCGCTCTTCTGATTGGCTGTGATTTTTGTCGCGTCTGGTGCTTACAATTATTTGTCGCTGGAATCTTTTCGCATCGCGTCTGGTTACGACACGATGCTGCAACACATTCTCATCCCAATTCGTCATATAACTGACGTTTTGGGACGTCTTTTGACCATTCGTCAATATACGACTTTTTAGGGCCCCCTTAAACGTCGGTAGATGACGATCCCGGGTCGTCATACAACTGACGCTTTACCTTTAACGTCAGTTAGGTGACGAGTTGGGTTTAGGGTTAGGTTTAGGTCTGGGGTAGAGTTAGGATCCCATAACGTCATCTACCGACGTTTAAGGGGGCCCTAAAAAGTCGTATATTGACGAATGGTCAAAAGACGTCCCAAAACGTCAGTTATATGACGAATTATGTCCATGTTACATATGTTACTTCAGTAGCCTGATGCATCATTGCATGCTGCTAACCAATTCCTATATCGTCACGTTGTTAATTAATATTCATAATTATTAATTCAATATAGGCTAGCTACTTAAATGTACGACGTAACATAGAAAACCCTAAAAATGAAGGTCTTTTTATGTTACATGTATTTGAAATAGTAAAAAAGTAAATTACAAACACTAAACGAGTGAACCTATATTTTTAAGTAATGCACATAAGTGCGATCACACTAACTATGTTGTCCTTTTTTTGACCTGTATAGCCTACTTTCTTACACTCTAAGGAATGCCACATGCATCTGACAGGAAGTTTCTTTTTAAGGCTTTCAAAGGTTACTATGGAACATACAATGAAATAACATCTAAAATGCCATCTAAAACCACCTGAAAGCAATCAACTCAGATGTCCAACCACCATGGTGCAACCACCAACCAACAGTGCAAACTTTGTCCAGTTCCATTAAAATGATTTATACGTGCATTCAAATCGTTTTCTACAAATGTGCTGCCAATTTTTGTGAAAATTCTCATTTAATGAATTAATGCTTTTCATGAAACCACGCAATATGTGTTCTGAAACACCTGTTGTTGAAGCGGGTTTGCATCTTTGGTAACTGTATGATCTTTTATTTTGGAACATGATGCTGCTCACGAAGCAGCACATGCAAGAGGTATCTAACACATTAATGGACCCCATATGATGTCAAACAACTATAAATCCAAATCTCTCAGTGACTGAACAAAATTCCACAGCTTACAACTTCCTAACAGGAGACCTTGATACATTTGACATGCATAACATCATTAGAGTCATAGTTTTTCCCATTGACCTCCTGTTCCTGAAACCTCTAAACACTGTCTGGAGTCAATGTAAATTAAGTTAAGAAAGGTTTAGTTTCTCATGACAGCTTTTTTCCCCCCTGAAACTTTATAGTGTCATGAGACTTTGAAAGAAACACAGGCTTATGCATATTTTTCCATGCTCAGTGCTGTTCTTTGCAACAACTTAATAGCAAAGATATCGGCATAGATGATTTACCATGTCATTTCATTATGTTGATTTTGAAAAGATATAGGATTTCTTTTGTAACAAACTAAACTAATATCACCCCGAGAACCACTGGTTACTCATTAAAAACTAATTAAAAAGGTCAACCGAACACTGTGTTTTTCCATGCAAGCTTAGCTTTCAATCCCCATCCCATATATGGATTCATTTTCCTGGAATATGCATTCCTCAAACTAATGTGTTTAATGAATGTTACTTAATTTATGCCATTTCATTGTCATAGAGTAAATGTGAAGAGTTTTAAAACAGGAACCCCTGGGAAGGAGGGTGCTTGAAGCTTTACACATTACTCTAATTCTGAAACATATTTAATAAGACTGAGAATGAACATAATGAGAAAATGTTAATTTGCTTTTGGCTTTAGTATAATGACAATACAAAAGCAGTTTAATTTTAGAACAGTGCTGTCTTTATGAACATATCTAGCTGCTTATATTTTAGGAAGGGGGTCCCTTACAAGGATCATGATGATGTTTTTTGGGTCCTTGGCATCAAAATGTTTGTGTTCAAGACTCTCTCATAAGAAGACACTTGTGAATAAATCCAAATTTGCATGCAAGTTGCACTTGATATTCACTGACCTGAGATCTTCTTATGGATGCAATTACTGTAGGAAGCGAATGTTCTGTCCCTTCATTTAAAATACCATATGTTTACCCCAAAGATGTTAACTTACTAATGAAATTACATTATTGGATTATTTGGGGATGGACTTCCATACTGACTTTAAGAGAAACATCATGGATTACTTACTGCTAACTTAAGACTATGGCTTAATTATTAACAAGGGCACATGACTGGAAACTTAGTTTAGTTGACTTCTTTTACTAAAATATAAAAGGTCAAAACAACAAGGGCCACGTGAAAAATAAAACACTTTTTAAAAATTGAATAAGGCTTGTTGACTAAAAGGTCAATAATGGAAAACTTTTCTTTGAACTGAATCTCATCTGTTGTTGTGTTAACGGTATTAGCCGAAGCATTAACCAATTTTGCTCAAACTAATTCAGAATTCAAATTCAAGTGACCCCAAATGATCCTACATTTGCATCTGTGTCCATGACTTGCTAGATCCGTTGATGGACAAAGACATCGTGTGTTTGTTACTTGTTCATAGGCTATTATCTATACGTGTTTCTTATTTAAGATACTCAAGGATTTCTTTTGTAGTTAATAACATTTAAATACATCTAGCTTCTGAAGTTCACTCATGTCTCAATTCCCAAACAAATCCCTGCTGACACCCATTATACAATTACTCCATCCGAGGGTCTTTTTACTCTTTCCACCTTAAACAACATTCCTCTGTGTTTGCACACATAAGCTCTGTGACTTATTAAGCACTTGCAGTCTTTCGAGGATCTGTGTGTCTTCTTGTTGCCTCAGAATAGATGATCCAGCATGTTTCGTAAGTTAAATAGTAAAATGCTGAAGTAAACGGGAACAAATTAGAATGCTGCGAATAAAAAATAAGTCAATCAACCCATTAGTTTGTGGGGGGAAAAAATGGAACAAGATATAAACACGCAATAGACAGTCAACAATATAAGTGAATAAAATCATAAAATATGTATTTACAACAAAAGTCTTACAGTGTAGCACAGTGATTTTAGGGATGTTTGCTTTACTTTTGGAACATGGCGACTTGTTATTATTAATTGAAGCACGAACACTTTTTTATTATTTTTTTTTTTTAGCATAATTTTAAATTACAGGTAGTGTTTAGTTGCTGTTATTGCTGCTGTCCATGGTTTGGGGGCATTTACAATGTTAATGATTTGCAGATTTGGCACTGAAAGAAGAATAAATAAATAAATGAATGCTGCATTGTGTCATTACTAATGTTCCCTTATGCAATATTGCCTTTTGATTAATATAACATGCACTCTAGGTTTAATATCAAATACTTTTCATGGCACTGTAATTTTTGCCTGTGTCCTCATGAAACCCTAGTTCCTGGGAAAATCTTGTCCTCCTCTCTTCTCTCCTCACATAGCCCAAATCTATTTGACCAATTAATCCCATTTGCATTGCAAGGATGAATGCTTGTCTCTGAGCCTTAACTCGGTGCGCCATGTTGACTCGCTCAACTTGAAAATAACAAAATCGAATTCAATAGTAAATTCTTTCCCAAAATTACAACATTGAATTTTCACAAAATATGTTCTTCAAAATATTTGAAGTATGTAAGTGTTTGATGGCAAAAATGCTGTATAGGTCCTTGAGTCTTGTGTTGGGTACATGTGATTCAAATGTGAAAGGATATATTCACAATACTAGCTTCAGTAGTCTACTTCTTACTGATGGCTATGAGCAATGCAGTAGGCCTACATTATAAGATAATAAATAATGTTAAAGGGGTCATGAACTGGCTTTTTAAAGTTTATTATATTGTTGTCTGAGGTCAACTTATAACGTTCGCTTGGTTTTTGCATTCAAAAACATCAAAATGAACAAGTAATAGGCTATTTTGTACCCAGGTTGTGAGCCTACCTAAAAAACAGTCGGTTTTTATGGGCGTGTCGCACTGAAGACTTGGATGTAAACACCCACTGCTGCGAGTGGAGAACAGTTTTGCATATTATAATGAGTTTAACTCACCCGTCGGCGGTGCACACAAGGGGGTAATCCATCAGCCGGAAGCTGAAGATGCCTCTGGGGGCCGTCATTGTAGCCCACTATCACCTGCTGTTAGCATCCCATTGACTCCCATTCATTTTGGCGTCACTTTGACAGCGAATAACTTTACATCTGAGGCGTCCAAAGACTCCATTTATCCATTATTTATTTCTAAAGAAACACGACAATGTATAAAAGGCTCCATTACTTTGTATGTTACGTTATGGCCACGTAGAAGCCGTTCTTGTATAGGCTAAAAATTGCGTCATAACCACTCGACTGTCCGTCGCACAGTAAAAGATTACCGTATAGACAGGAAGAGAAGCTCGCACAGCCTCGCAGGCAATCTTTTACGGTCTAAAGTCAGCCTATGGCATAAATAGAAGCAAAATGACTAAATAACTAATCAGAACACTTACCAAAAGTTGCTCCAGGTCGCGCTTCGCCGTCTCTGTGCACGATTAAAATTTCTCTTGGCACAGCTACTATAAGTCGGTCAGTTTGCTCACGTGACAACTACGTCGTCTAAGCCTGCGCGGAACGCTCTGCTATCAGGAAGTGAGTGCCCATGTTGAGCTTCAGCTCTCTCCGTTGAAATCAACGGGGTCGCTGTGTCCATTTCTTTTACTGTCTATAGACGAATCCGGCGAAAAAAACGGAAGTAAGTGGGCGCCATTACTGAGATGTTACTGGGTAGCGTTGCTCCATTGCCTTCTATTGTTTTATTTGCAACTTGCGTCCACAGGAATAAACAGCCCGCGACTGCATGCTGCATACTGTCACTAACGTTACAACGTTAGCCCTTGTATAATGTCGAGTGGGTAAACAGTTTCCGTTATAAATTGTTTCAATGGTGGCAGTAAAATTTCAATTTTGAGGAGAAAACATTGTGAATACCCCGGGTCGACTGCCCCTGTCAGGTGCCGTACGGTTTACACAGATTTCCTGGGCGAGTACAAGACGCGGACATTCGCGTATAATAACAATTATTTAATGACATAAGTAAAAAAATATAATAAATGTGTGATATAGTGATCAGCAAAATCTCCTCTCTTGCTATTTTTTCTATTTAATTAACATGCTATGGTCATTACATGGCTTTCCTGAGCTGAATGTAACGTTATGTGACATAATTGTTCTCCTGCTGTTATATTGACCTCTTTCCATGGTTTAAAAACACTATTTGGTCGATATTGTGTATACTTTCTAGCTGTAACGTTACCTTACCCAAGCCCGTTGCAATGTAAAAATGAGATAAATAATGAACACAAATGAAAAACATGAATTTGTTTATTTGATTTCATTTATTTATTTATTGTTGCCAAATGGACAGATCTTTTTTTAGTTTATTCGGTAGCAAACGTTAGCCTAGCTAGCTTGCCAAGCTATTTTCATAAATAATCTGTAAGATCGTTTGTACCTTCATCTGTGACTGGAGGCCACTGTCTAACATCATCAACCCAACAAGTCTGCCTGACTGTAGCTGTCATCGAGGGTGCGTTATCACCTTATCTCCGAGGTTTGTTTACATACCGGTGCATATGTCTATGCCGGTGTAACAGCTCAGTAATGGCGTCGTCACAAGATGGCAGCCTACACAAGAACGCTCGTCGGATTCGTCTATGGGTGCACATGGGGGAAAACGTCCAATGTAAAATGGCTACCGGATTTGCCGGATTCGCCCATACACGTTCGACCCAGAGTCCGTGATGTGCTGTGATGTGCACAATTCCTGTCAGATCCAATATAGACGGCACATCACCGTTCTTTACTCTTAATCGGTCTGCAAATCCAGTCTACAAAACAATCCTCAGTGAAATGAAGCGAACAGACGACGATGTTTTACCTCATCAGCTGGACGTCATTAAAAATAAAGTTTATCCATGCAGTCCTTTTGGAATCCACAGGACGCTTATCCAGCGACTGTCTTGCACAACCAGGCACTGCAAAATATTCTGTATTGCTCGGTAGCTCGATCCAGTTTGTCATTACGAGGTAAGCATGTACATGTATGTTACTTAGCTATGTGTGTAATGCGCGAATCGGTGGGCGGGGCTAAAGCAGGCGTTGATCTTCTTCTGCGGGGGTGGTGTTTTATCCTCTTTGTCGTCATAGTTCCCCACTTTTAAAAATGAGTCGTTTTCAGAGGCTGGTGTCAATAAAAGCTTTTATTGGACTAACAAGGACGTTTTCAGTTCTGAAACTTAGGCTACAGGATATTCTTATAATATGATGACCTCTTAGATGTCAAAAGCTCAAGGAAAATTTGATTTCTCAGTTCATCACCCCTTTAATAATACACAGAAATGTGTTAAAAGACTGTGTCTGATATTACTTAAAGTTCATTTGTAGCACTTCAAATGCAGATTGAATGTGCAAGTATTATTGCACAGTAGGCTCCACACTAAGTGTGGTAGCTGCTATTTCAACATAATCTCTAAATCAGTTACTTAAAAGGAAGCAAATATTGCACTGGCAAAGTCGATAACATCGACTGCATACTGAAACCCCCAGACGTGGTCATCTGTAATGTATACAGAAATAGTTCAGGCGAACTAACTCATTTTGGAGCCAAAAATAGAACTAATTGTAAAAGAATTGTTTCAGCATAGATCATTTCTATAAGGTGTCCAGAACAACATACTAAAAGTCCTAAGAAATCCTAGTTGAGGAAATACGTTTAATTCTCATCAATCCGAGATGTGTGACAGTAAGCAACAATACACCTCAATGTGGCTATTTTTTTCCTTTACTCCAATCAAAATAAAACTTTATACAATGAAAGTATCCATGAAAAGTAACAAATTTTGTATTACAAGTTTCTTTGAAAATGAATTTTAGTATGCAAATCAGCTATACACTATAATCAAATGCTTAAAATACACACAAGGCTTAATGTTTTTCCTTTACTCCTACCACAATAAAACTTTACACAATGAAAGTCTACAAGAAAAGTAAAACATTTTGTATTATAGACCATTTCACAAGATGTAAACAACACTGGTCCAGAAACACTTCCTGTTTCAGTTTGTAACTGTTTTCTTTATTTCACATGTAAAGAAAACATCTTAAAGATGTTTGTTTAACTTTTTGATTCAGTTTTAAATGTTCTGTTGGTTGTATTTTTATCCCAGCTTTTATGTACTGTGAAAAAACTGAAACAGGAAGTGCTTCTGGACCAGTGTTGTTTACATCTTTTGAAATGGTCTATAGAAGTTTCTTTGAAAATGAATTTGAATATGCAAATGAGCAATATACTAATCTAATGTGCCAAAAACAAATACACCCTGGTCTTATTTATTTATTTATTTTTTCATTTACTCCTATCACAATCAAACCTTGCACAGTGGAAGTACATGAAAGTTGTGTTACAAGTTAGTATCTTATAAAACAAAAATGTGTAGTTAGTTTCTTGAAAAAAAAAACTATTTTAAATATGCAAATGAGCTCAACACTAGGCCAAGAAGCCATAAGTAGAAAAGACAGGGGCCAAATAACTTGCACATTCATGCCCATTCAGTAAGTTAACCTATGCATATACAGGCGATTCTAAAGTAACTCAGAACTCATCTCCAGAGGAACCTCAAACTCTCCCTCCAATGTCAACAGCTGCAAACTTCCACAGTCTTCAGGTTTTTTACCAAATGATGGATTGGAAAAGGGGGAAGTGAACGTATGGACCCAAAAGACTGGGGGTGACATGTTTTGGATGGGAGATTTATGCCAATAATGACCGGTCAGCCTGCTGCACCACTAGAAATACTAGATGTAGCTAATCCGCTGTAGTTGCAAGAAAGACTGCGGCACAAAGAGATGCACATAAAACATGGACTCCCTTGCACTGCCATTTGCAGAGAATGTCATGGTACTAGCTGCACAAACTCACAGTTGCCTGATTTATCAGATGAATATGACCCAGATATGACCCAGAGTGGAAGAACTAAGCACAGAACAAACCAGGAACTGATATAGGGGGTGCCAGAAGAGCCACAGAGAAGGGGTCGAGGTTCCAGACTGGATAAAAATAATAATAAAAGAAAACACAAAATAAAAAACCCAACCCTCCCCTGCAGGCTTGTGTCCCTCTGTGACACTGAAGACTAGTGATGGATACAAAGTATCGATATATTGATACTGGTGTCGAGAATCGAAAGTATTGATACTCAAATAAAAATATCGATACTACAGGTTTTTTTTTTTTTACCATAGTGATTTTATTTATTTGACAAGAAATCTAATGCGTACAATATGCATAATGAATGCATATTGGATGAAATGTTAGTGAATAATTGTGTAATAGAACCACTTCCCTGCTTATCTGAACTGAACACACGCATGCTGCAAGTCCGAACCAATCAATCAGAGAGAGCGTTCCTTATGGAAATTAACATAATTTAATAATTTTTTAAATTTAAAAGTTCAGTTTAAAGGTATCGTATTGGTATCGATGACACTGGCCTTGAAAGTGACAGTATTGTATTGAAAACAAAATAAACGGTATCGTCCATCACTACTGAAGACTATAGCCTACTGGCGGGGGTTAGCCTACTGTACCAAGCCAGGCAGTTTTCAGGTTGAGGCCAGTCTAAAAGCAGCATTGCCATCACCCATTGGCAGTAGGATGATTGGATGAAGATTGGGCTGATTGTCATACATATGAAGGGTGTTTGCAAATTAGGACATGTGGAGCTCATGTGCATATTCAAATTCATTTCAAAAGAAACTTGTAATACAAAAAAGTTACTTTTCATATATACTTTTACTTTGTAAAGTTTTATTGTGGTATAGATAAAGGGGGAAAAATGATGTCTATTTGGGTGTATTTTGGGCATATTCGATGAGTGTATGGCTCATTTGCATATTAAAATTCATTTTCAAAGATACTTGTAATATATATATAAAAAAAATACTTTTCATGGATACTTTCATTGTGTAAACTTTCATTTTGATAGGAGTAAAGGAAAAAAATAGTCCCATTGGGGTGTATTCATGTCTGCCCACATTGATGAGAATTAAACATATTTCCTCAACTAGGATTTCTTAGGACTTTTCGTGTGTTGTTCTGGACACCTTATAGAAATGATTTATGCAGCAAAAATTATTTTACAATTAGTCTGTCGTAAAACGCTACTTTGCCTGGACTAAAAATCCATTTACTGTTCCCAGACTTGTGCATCATCGGTTGGATAGAAATTTGTCTCCTCCTGGTGGCTAAATTGTGAACAGCAGTAAAATCGCTCCTGTCCACGTCAAATTTGTGCGCCACTTAAATGCATGCCTATGTCACAGCGGCTTCATGTTGAATCAGCACCAGCGACTAGCGAGGGTTTTTAACCTGTCATTTATTTAAAATGACGGTGTTTCACGACGAGGTTGAGATAGAGGATTTTGAATATGATGAAGAAACAGAAACATATTATTTCCCTTGTCCATGTGGTGACAGGTTCGCGATAACGAAGGCAAGTTGTTATAGCAGTTATTACTTGACTAATCATTTCCAAAATATTTTTTCCACCAACATATGTGTCCACATTTGTATATTATATGTATATGAAGAATTGTATTTGAATCAGGAATCAATCTTTCCTGTTATGTTAACGGATAAAGTATTGTACTTAAATTCCGAAACATTAACCAAAAAGACCATTAACGATTAACCAAAACTCAAGAGTGTGAGAGTTTAACTAGTGGCAAATACGGGTGAACTGAAAAATACCTACTGTTTTGTTAAGATGAAACTTCTGTTTTTCAGGAGGATCTTGAGAATGGTGAAGAAGTGGCCACCTGTCCGAGCTGCTCACTAATAGTAAAAGTAATCTATGATAAGGTAGATGTTTAGTATGTTCTTCTGATATTTGTGAATAGCCAACATGGCTTGGTCATTTATTTGTTTTTCTTACACATCCTCGTTCCAAACCCGCAAGATTTTGGTTAATCTTGGGAACACAACTGAAGATCTTTTAAATGAAATCTGAGGGCTTTATATCCCTCCATAGATGGCTATGTAACTACAACTTTTATCCCTCTAAAAGTTCATAAAGAGATAACTACACTACAGTAAAACTACACTTTAAAACTGTGTGATTTTTTTTTACCCCCATCTAGCGGTGAAAAGGTATAATCATCCAGTGAATGTTAGTTTCTGTTCCTCTCAATTCCGATTTCGTTTTAACTCCTACGGTGGCCAATGTAGTCCAACATGGCTTCCACTTCGACCTCGTCCATGAGTGTTAACTCAAACGTAAACACAAAAGAGGAAGCTTGAATTAACGGGTATGTCCCTCTTTGGCTAATGTACTTTCAAGATGGAGAGAGGCAACATGGCGACCGACATTAGAACCCCTTACCCACATGTATTTTCAATGGCATATTATACACTCACGAGAATACTTGATTACTTGAACAAAGTAAATATACATTATTGAGCTCATATATTTTTGAAAGAACTAAGTGTTTTTAGCTAAGATTAAACTAAATGAGTTACACAGTGCACCTTTAAAATGAATCCACTTGAGTTGATTGGGTTTGTCTAAAATATTCTGAAGAGATCCAATCACTATATGATGAACAGAATGAATTTAGGCTTTTGTTCACGTTTGAAGATTAATCAGCGAACATGACACGAAGCTCAACTGAACCTGCTTTGGTGAACAAAGCTCATTGGTTTTTGCGGAAGCTCAAACGTGCTGCGTAACACACAAGAATGATCCTCATTAATTATTGCATTGCAAGCGAACATGCTTGAGCTTCTGTTTATCATAACTGATGTGTGAGTTGATAAATGTTTATATGTGAAGTATATGACTAAATTCGGTAACGCTTCCTTTTACAGTCCAGTTACCCATGTAGATACTATGTACTTATTTTAGTAACTACAATTACTGGGGAATAAAGTTATTAGTTATAGTTATATATCAGTAACCAGACAGTTTCTGGTCTCATTGACTACCATAGTATATTTTTCCTACTATGGTAGTCAATGAGACCAGAAACTGTCTGGATACTGATGTTCATCTAAATATCTGAAAATCGGCTGAATGTATTTGAAAACGGTAAAACCCAACTGATTAACTCTGGGGGAGTTGTAAAATTAGCATATTTCCAAAAAAAAGTGGAGTATCCCTTTAAATAATAATAATGATGTATGCACAAAGTAAATCATTTATAATAAATATTTCAATATTCCATTTTTTTTTTCATTTAGCGTGATTTTAATGTGAGTTTGAATAACATTTCATATGTATTTTTTGTTGTAGGAGCAGTTCATGTGTGAAGAAGTAATTGAAGCACCGAAAGCGTCAGAAAACAAACTAGAGCTAGCCCAGAGCTGAGACATCGACACGACGACTCCACCTGATTCTTTCCTCTGAGAATAGACTTAATTCGCACATCTGTCTTTTCACAGTTACTCGCTACATATGCAGATCTTTTGTGTGGAAACTGAGTGGATATTGATACGTTATGTGCCAAGATTTTGCACTTGAAGTACTTTTCGGTTAAAGCTATTTATTTTTTTTTAAACCTTTTTAAAATATGCTCTGTTGTTTTTTTGAAAATAAAATTCTCAGAATTTGAGAACATTTTAATACTGAACTAATTCAATTCAGATGTATTTGTAGAGCGCTTTTTTTTTTTACAATACACATCATTTCAAAGCAGCTTTACAAAAGGTGCATGAGTCCATATTACAATTTAGAGGGATCTGTTATCAGAGGTAACTGTCTAAGTTATGTATTTCAGAAATGTACATATACAAAATCAAAGTTAGCTTAAGAAATGTTTAATGTAATAATTTGAATGCAGAAACAGTGAGCTCTCTGAATTAATAAATACTTTCTTTTGTTAATAAATGATGGTGACTATCAGAACAAAGAAGCATTGGTACCTGTTGGTTCAGAGTTTGCTTCATCGGAAGTCATCGCAGGAGTTGGCGCCGTCTCTTCCTAGATGTTGGGCATCTGAAGTCTTCATAGGCTGGATCCAAACTGGAGCTGACATATTCTCTAGTTACCTCAGGATGGGCGTCCCAAGATAAAACAGAGAAGCCAATAGGAAATAATTAGCGTAGCTGTTGCAAATACTGCAGTTAATACACAGTTAAATAATAATTATTATTAGTTAAATGATAATATTTATCATATCATTTTATAGGCCTACATGTTTTGCCAAGTCTGTCCTTTTAGCATTTTCAGAACTGAGAATGAGTATTTTACATAAAATGTATGAATTAAAAATCTCACTAAAAAAAAAAAACCTTGTTAATCCCGACAGTTTTATTATGCAGACATATAAGACATTTTTTTATGTTGGCAAACATGATTATTTAAAATTGAGTCAAGAACCCTTGCCCACTGAACATTATTTATTTATTTGTAAGTGTGCGTAATGTTAAAATATAAACCTACGATGTCATACTGAGCTGTGTAAAATGTGTGCGTCTTGGTATTATCTTTGGACACCAGAGGGTGCTATATGTTTAACAACAAAGATAAAACGTACAGAAGAATTACATATTTAACTTTATGGTAAGACATCAATGTTTAGGAACTTGTTTGTAATTTAACATTGGGTGGCTTAGTAACGTAAGTCAGTCAAAATTAAATTAAAATCTATTTTACAACTGTGGAGCAAACCAGCCTGAAGCAATGGGCTGATATTAACCTAGCAGCAAAACTTAGATAGGCCTACATACTGTATATTTCCTAAAAACTTAAAGCTGACATCACTGTAAAAGGTGGCTCTAAAGATGTAGATATTCGTACGAAGTGCATTTCGATTTTTACTGTGTAATTTTTAAAATAACGTTAGATTTTGATTCTCATCTGCATAGAAATAAATTTTAAATAATTTGGGAAATACATACAGATTTTGAATGCACGATGTGTGATTTCATTATTTTATAAACGTTAATGCTAAAACCAGTAATTCACCAGAAACGGAGTTAATTAAGAGCTCAGTAATGAAAATGGTTTGTTACACTGCAAAATTGCATAAATTTAGGATTTATGTAGCTTGATTCATTTGGATTACTGTAGCCTACATTTCTGCACTCAATAAAGCATTCCATAGTATATTTGCATCTATATTAGATTATTTAAAAAATAAATTATTTTAGTTTGAACCATATTGTAAAAAACGTTATATAAATTAAGGTGACTTGACTGCAGTTTTCAAATATCACCTGGACTGTATGACTGATCCTGGAACACTGCCATGAATGAATCCTTTTAGTGTTTCCATCTGGTATATTCACAAATCCTAATTTGGCTTTCATTGATTTCCTGTCATCTAAATTTTCTTATTTGGCTTGTCAGCAGCCAGCTTTGGTGTGTGTATGTGTGTGTGCGTGTGTGAGATAGAGAGACAGACAGCAGTTTTCTGTCCTTCAGATGTTATTGAAAGACCCATCTCTCTGATGACTGTGGTATCCCTCATGAGCCAGCTGCAGGAACACTGCACTCAGTCAATAGCATTTCAAATCACTCTCTCACTGAGCTGATCAGAGATTGAACACACACACACACACACACACACACGCATCAGAGAGAATATGTGCATAAAAAGAGTCAAATTTAAGGATGATCAGTATTCACACAAACGCCAACAACATGACATAAAGCACATATGGAGAAGCAAAAACTATTTTCATTAATCATGTAGCCTCTTTCACTCAAACATTTGTTGTGATATTTCTGTTCCTTCTGAAGCTTGCATTCAGCAATGCACTTTGTGCACAAGAAGCACTTTGACTGTTTACTTTACATTGACTGTTCCATGCTGGGGGAATGACCTGCATGTCTAACTCAACCTGAGCAGGTATTCTCAAGAAACAGAAGTGTTTTCGTAAGTATTTGATCTTTTTCGTCAAGAGTTGACCCATTAATTCTATCACGTACTATTCTATATTTCTATTTAATCTATTTTTTTATTTAATAAAAAAAAACATTGCTACTTGTCAATCACAGCACTTGTTGCCCTGTTAGTTTGATTGCTTCTGTTGTTCTCCTCATGTGTAAGTCACCAGACGTTGCTATCAAATGCACACAAAAGCAATGAATTGTTACACGCTTTGAGATTAAAACCAAGAGATCCATATGTTTTATGGCAATACATGTCTGAGTATTTTGAATGTTGTGACATAACACTTTTGTAATGTGCATAGACTGCAGAAAGTATGAAGGTAAAAGAATAATTTTAAACAATTCCTGAAACAGTTTTGGTTTTGTGTTAACATTATTGGTTTAGGAAAATGAAGCCTCATTTGCGTTTTGCCATTTAAAAACAAAAAGGAAGCTTGTATTTGAACAAACATCATCAAATGTCAAGAAAAACACTATAAATGTACTATACTGTAAACTGAATTAAATGGAAACATTTTTTTAAAAAACTTCCAATATTCAGCCAAATACAGCAAGAGAGAGAAAAATACAATGTGTAAATGTGAATGTATGTTGAACCAGTGTAGAATTTCTTAATTGTCTTTTACATCTTTCACTTTGCATAATTGTGAACAGTAACATACAGTATAATGAAGGTCAGATAAATTTCCATGAGATTTCTAACTGCTAGCAAGGCCAATTCTAACTTATTATCTGTTAAGTGACTACCAAAAACGCTTACTACAGTGACTGAACTGGCACCTTTTAGCGTTGATATGAGACGCAGATATATATGGGCCAGAAGGCGCCTCCTAGTGGTCAAACCCTAACCCTACCCATAACCGAAGCGTGTTGTATTGACGCTAAAGGGTGCCATGTGCGTTGGATGTATATGCATTGGCAGGAGCGTCAGTATATGACGTCTTGGGATGAGCATGCATTGGAATGCTGACAGCAGCGGCAACAAGCGCTCAGCTTGATTTCAGAAACATTTTAGCGCTAGATCTTTTATTTAAGAGCGAACTAAATTAATGCACTGCTAGTTAACTGGAGATGTTTTATTTGTAGTAGCTAGGTAGGCTGCATCCGTGCTAAAATGACTAATGACAAAATCACTGTGCGCATTTGCGCAAAACATCTGTATTATTTTTAACAGCTGATTCGGGTGACGTTAGAGCTGATCTGCGCATCTCCACTCTCCAATGTGTAATTATTGGCTGATGGTCCTCTTAACAGCATGAAAAACAAAACTTGTTGATTCAAATAGTTGGTTATAAACAGAAAGTAAGCAAAAACGCTCCGATTACAATGACGAGCTGTCACCACGTCAACGAGTTCACGGCACTCTTGCAAAACCTTCACTAACTGGCAGTTTAGTTCTGAACGGGGCACAGCTCGCATGAAAAATGGATCATGTGAAAGCTGCTATTCTGACTAAAAAGTTAGATGTACTGGACTAATAGTGGACCTAGTATTAGTAGGAGGCTATGAATAATAACTTTGTAAAGCCACCCTGACTCTGAGTATAAAAACATGTCATTTAAATGTCATTATTTTTACTTTTTTCATGTTCCAGTATTACTTTAAATTGGACAAAGACTGGCAAGACTTACCTTGCAGGTCGTTTTTAATGTATGAGTATGAACTTAAAAAAAATAAAATAAAATAATATGTTGCATTAATATTGCTTGAAAACTGTTAATTCACTTTATTGTTCCAGATTTTTTATTTTCACGTTCAGTATTAGCTTACTTTAAATAGGACTAGCAAAAAGACTTGCAAGACTTACCTAGGCTACCTTTCATTATATATATATATATATATATATATATATATATATATATATATATATATATATATATATATATATATATATATATATATTACATCAATAAAAAATATAACGGTTTGTTTGTTCATGTTAGCTCATGTGCAATTAAAAAGATACAAGTTTTCATACTACATTAAGATTAACATAAACATTTCTCCGCTAATCCTGTCCACGATTTGGCGCGAGAAGTTCTTACCGTTTTTAAAAGAGGCAGCAGGGTTTTAGTTTGTTTAAGTTTTTGGACACTTGTTTGGAATCATTGCACTTAGGTCAATAATCAGTTATAACCCCATTAATCTAAATCTAAAATAATTCCCTAAATACCTACCCCCCTCCTATTGTGACATTGAAAATATAATACGTGGGGGTCCCTGGGTTGGTTTATCGAGAGTCTAGGTGGGATCTCACTTGGGTTTTAGTACACATAAACACATGACAAACAATTGAGTTGAAAATACATGTGAATCTTTTATATTGCTTTTGAATCACGAACAGTTCTCGCCCTGAGCACAGCAGTCCAGCCCTGGCAGCGGTGACGTCATCGAGCGCTGGGTTGAGCAGCAGAGAGAGAGAGACAGTGAGAGACTGTGAGAGAGAGAAAGAGAGAGAGAAAGCGCGAGAACGCTGCGGTGGAGTTCCTACAGGGCCTGCGAACGTAGGACTAGGAGGACAACGACAAGCATTCTGAACGGGATTTCCATAGCCCTCTTCTGCATGCACCCACACCGAACGGCCGATTCCACCCGCATCCCTTCGTTCCCCCCCGTTCTGTCCAGAGGCAACCTGTAAAGGTAAAGAACGACGAGCGCATAAAGTTGGTGCGTGAGCGCGTTTGGCAGCTTGACGGGAGGTGTATTCGGTGTTTCGAGGTTCACTGTAATAGGTTTCGAGACGAAAAAGTCTTGCTGAAAAGCGAAAGCGTTATTTAATTCGCTTATAACCCAACGTAAGACTCATAAAGTCACACACAGCGATTTTGCCTTCTGAATTTGCCGCTGGTTAAATACTGAATGAGCTTTTGTGTGCTCACGCCAGTACAATAGCAGCGAGGATAGCAGCGAGGTCAGTAAGAATCGAGTCTTCGAATCTTTCCTTGCGAATCAGAGCGAGGTGCTATGACTGGTACCGCCGCAACCAGTTGACTTTTTGCGATATTGTTTGTTTTTCTGTGACACATTGTGCAATGTCTCAACGCAGAGCGCATGTTTTACTTAACATTGTAGACTTTCATTTTGTCATCGTAATGTATGAGATAATCTTGCCGAGAAACACTGCAATCCTAGAATGTTGCAGTTGGGATGTTTTTGGATCACTAGGAGCCAATACCAATTGTTAAAAAGTGTATATTTCATATGAAATGTTTTTTTTTAACGTGTATTTCTTATAGAGAACACTTGATTTCACTTGAACAGATAGCCTACTGATAATTATGAAGTGGCCAATATTATGCAGAACAATTTTTTTTCAGGTTTTTGACGGAATATATCATTATTAATAAATATTTCATAATATTTTGGGTTAACCTGTTTGGTTGCGTGTAGTCCTGTTATTTACATTTTCTGCTCAGTGCAAACGATTGCCCTAATTTAAATGGACTCAAGCACATCTACATATTCATGCTTAAAGGAATATGTCATCAAACTCACCCTCATTCCAAACCTGTATGCATTTTGTTTAACTCACGATTGATATTTTGAGGAACATTGGGACCCAAACAACTTTGGACCCCATTGACTTTGATGTTATGGCGAAAAAAAATGTCTTCTGTTATGTTCAACAAAAGTAAAGCAATACAAGTCTGGACGAAATGGTGAGATTTAATAATTATCCCTTGAATAGTATGCCTAAGTCAAATAACTTATGCAAACAACACAATAAAATATGAAATAACTTTTACATAATTGACTGTTAATGATGTTGCTCGGTGGTGGTGTTGTTCAGGGACCCACCAGATGGATTTGATTGGTAGACCTGACAGTTGAAGTTTGAATATTGAATTGCAATATGGGTCAATATCCTATGTCTGCCTTTCTTTTTAGCGTCTGTTGCACAGCCCTCCTGTGCTATTTCTAAGGGAGCATCCGTAGCTCTCTCTGCTGTATTCCAGACTGTGTGCATGCCAGAGATAAAGGAATTGGACTGTTGCTCTAAATCCCGTAGTTCTCTAATTTGCGAGCTTTTGGCACAAGGGCAACAAAATCGGATAGGGCAAAAATAATGAGCTGCTGGCACTATTTCCCTTGGTATTTTCATTCGGTGGCTCTAGTCGATAGTGGAAATCCGGTTGGTCATTACACATATCATAGGATGACTGTGCTAAATTGGTCAACAGCTTATAGGGGATGTGTGATTTTTACCAATTCTCACTCGGCATCAGGTCGGATGACGTTCAGCCCTTTCAAAGACCTCCCCTTCGTAGATCAGATTGAAGCTCAATTTAAAATTGTTTGTAAATGTAAATGCAAATGTCATAAAAGTTTAATGTGCTTGATTGTCATGTATTGGAGTAATACTATGCTTTATGATCCATCTCTTTTTAATTTAAATATGAATTAGCTGTGGTGGCTCTTATCAGAAAATTTTACAATGGCACATTAATCCTGTAAAGCCTGACATGAAATAAGTCAGACAGAAATCTATTTGGAACAGTTTTTTGAACCGTTTGCGCAAACGCAGTATCTGGTAGGTAGCCTACGTGACAAACTGACCATATACGCGCGAGCGCTTTGTTCCCGCGGCTGTGTTCCTAGGTATTCAGCGCAATACGCGTTGTCGACGGAAGTCTGTCGTATCTCTGCTTTGTGACTACCTCTAAAATGTATACTATTGATGTAAATTACATCATCACGTTGATTCTGACGTTCAAATTTCCAGATAGCTTTCGTAAGAAGAAAGTTATAAGCAACATTTCTCTCATGTTTGTCATCAAAATCCTCTATGAAAGGGAGTATTTTTTCGTTTCAAACCCAATACATTTGAAAGATTATACATTTAACTTAAATTAGGTGAAGTTTGGGATTGATTGTAACATTCGCATGTGTTTTTTTACGATCCGCAAGTGACGTTGTCAAAAGCAGAATCAGCCATTTGATCAAATTGGCTTCCAAAACTTCTCCCAGTTTTTAAAATAATTGTCAACTATTTTAGTAAACGTTTTGTTGATAGAATTGTCTGATTTTTAGCTTGAATTACAATAAAAGTTTGTATTTTTTGATGAAAACTCTAGTGATGTAAGTGATGTTTTTAGATCTAATGATGTAAATTAATCTCTATCTAACATATGTAAGGATAAGTAAAATTGCTTTGTAGATTAAAATGATTAATAATATTTTACCATTTAAATTGCTTGCCAGCATTTAGTCAAGAAACGGCCTACTAATGAAACAATGAAATTCATGTGTCAATGCCAATTGTCTGAAAAGATATGTGTGGATTGATACCCTCGGTTTCATCAGAGGAAGTGGTTCATAGAAATAAAAAATTTGTGCATCAATTCCTTTTAAAAAGATGTCATCTTAATCTTGTTGGGCTTTTGATTATCTACATTATGGTATTTGAATTATACAAATAGACCAAGAAATGAGGAAGTTATGATATTTTGAAGTGTTTGTTCAAGCAGAAGAGGTCACAGTTTTTCATTGTTTTATTGTTTTAATTAGGTACAAAAATGACTAATTTCTGAATAAAAAAATTCCATAACTTTCTTAAATATTATCTGATTTTAATCATTTAAAAAACATTTTTTTAGGTATTTTTATTATCATATGGTGCTGATTATATTTGAATTTTCTCGTATTGATTTTTTTTGTCACGTACCTATATCTGGTCACTGAAACCGAACGTTTTTGAAAACATTTGGCGGGGTGAAGATTTTTAGAAACAACGGTTGCAGTGTTGTCATGTTGAGATTTTGGCTTGTGACGTCGCCGTCGGAACTAGAAACGGTACTACCATTTTTTTCCAGAGCTGCGTTCCATTCGACAGGGTCCCTACGCAGTGTTCACTGCTCCCTACTCCCTGAACACGGTACATCAGTTGATGCAAACGTCATCAGTTAAGTTAACGTACGGGGTTCCGCAGATTATGATAATAAAACAAATAGATATAGGCTTACATTAATATTTCAATTGAATTTAATATCACATTTAAAATATATATAATATACAATAATAAATAAAAATATGATAAGGTAAAATCTGAGGTAAATGGTTGTGGTAATCGTTTATAAAGTCCCAAGGACATACAAAAAATAGCATATGTAAATGTAATATTCACCCCAATAACAGTTAAAAAAATACTTAGTTAGTATAATAATGACAAAATGTATGCATACTTACACAAACATAAACTCCTCCATCGTTATTTACGACCGCTCTGACTGGTGATGACGTGACGCGCAATGACAGTTGGGTGATTCCGCTCTCCACTTCCTGTGAAGTGATGTATCGATGTTCACTTATTCCCTACGCCGTTTGCAGTGCCCTTCCAACTGAACATGTTCGTTCCCTTCGGATTGGAATCTCACTTAAGATGGCTAACGGTCGAATGGAACGCACCTCGGTTTCTGATCAGCCATAATGGCTTTACGGTCAGGGTTATATCGCCACCTGTTGGTTTGGAATGCTCTTGATAGTACGGAGCCCCTAAAGGGACGTGGTGGTGAAAAAAATTTTTAGGATGGGAGAATTTTTTTTTTTTTAACTTTTGCGTTCCCTCGCAAAACTTTTGCGTTCCCCCGAGAAACTTTGCGTTCCCTCGCAAAATGTTTGCGTTCCCTCGCAAAGTTATTTGCGTTCCCTCGCAAAGTTATTTGCGTTCCCTCGCAAAACTTTTGCGTTCCCTCGCAAAATGTTTGCGTTCCCTCGCAAAAAGTTTTGCGTTCCCTCGCAAAGATATTTGCGTTCCCACGCAAAACCTTTTGGCAGCTCGGACAGACACTTCCTGTTTAATGTCCCTCTGGCAGTGTTTCAGAGCTCCGTACGTTAATGGAGCGTTTCATAGTGTTTGAACTTGGACTCAAATATAAAGAAATGCGGTCAGTGCTTAACTCAAGCAGTTCAGTGAAGTTGGCAATATATTCACATGCTATTCGAACTTCCCGGATCAATATTCTCACGTTGTTAAAACACAGACGACACAATCACAGTATCACAGTAGACAACGAGCTACAACCCAATTCTCATCAAAACGAGCTTTATAATATAAATTTGTCTTTAACCAGCCGACTGAGAAGCCAGAATAAGGGTCCGTCTGCAAAGTGCAAATCCCAAAACCCTTCTGCACATTTTATATTATTTAACATATTCAATAGCTTCACGGATACACTGTAGGCTACTGTCACCAAATTCAGTTCCAATAACTTTACCCTTTTTTAGGAAAAAATATCAGTAACTTGTTATACAGTGTAATGCCATCAAATTCAGTAAGAAAATATATTGCAAAAGCTATGGTTCTTACTATTATGTTAGCTGCGTACAGTACCATTGTAATTTGTAGGCCTACTTATTTTTTTATGTGCAATTACTTCCCAAACTGTGTTGTACAACCAAGATTAGAGCAGTAATGTGTGAACTAAATTTGGTGTGTTACAGTGAACTTATTATATATATATATATATATGAAGAGTTCAGATGCAAAAGCCTCTAAGTGCCATTTGAAATTTTCTCCTAAAATGATCATTTTTATCAAGCTTGTATATTTAAGTTCAGTAATTTCACTTAAATTGCAATGAGGATTACCTATTAATTGTCATTTAAGTGAAATTACTGAACTTAAATATACAAGCTTGATAAAAATGATCATTCTAGGAGAAAATTTCCAATGGCACTTAGAGGCTTTTGCATCTGAACTCTTCATATATATATATATAATGTGCAGAAGCAGTGCAGTATGACCAGTGGGTTTTCCATTGATGTGTAAACTGAATTGGGTGGTTTGTAACAATTAATGACTATTTTTAAATTTTTGACTATGAGTTGATGCTGTGGTCGTTTTTTGAATTATATTGCACATCGCACATGGTCCCTTCGGACTTGTCTCTCAGCCGCCTGCTCATGGAGATCCATTGATTTAGCCTATATTATTAAGCTCGTTTTGTGGAGAATTGGGTTGTAGCTCGTTGTCTAGGTTACTGTGATTGTAAATAGGTGCCGTTTGTGTTTTAACAACGTTTAGCTGAAGAATATTGATCCGGGAAGTTCGAATAGCATGTGAATATATTGCCAACTTCACTGAACTGCTTGAGTTAAGCACTGACCGCATTTCTTTATATTTAGGTCCAAGTTCAAACACTATGAAACGCTCCATTAACGTACGGAGCTCTGAAACACTGCCAGCGGGACATTAAACAGGAAGTGTCTGTCCGAGCTGCCAACAGGTTTTGCGTGGGAACGCAAATATCTTTGCGAGGGAACGCAAAACTTTTTGCGAGGGAACGCAAACATTTTGCGAGGGAACGCAAAAGTTTTGCGAGGGAACGCAAATAACTTTGCGAGGGAACGCAAACATTTTGCGAGGGAACGCAAAGTTTCTCGGGGGAACGCAAAAGTTTAAAAAAAAAAATTCTCCCATCCTAAAAATTTTTTTCACCACCACGTCCCTTTAGGGGCTCCGTACGATAGAGCTTCATAGCGTCTTTTTGCGGTTTTTTTTATTTTTTCATGTGGAAGCAAATTCTTTTGTAAACAAAAGAGGAAAAACTTGTTTTTATAAAAATACCTGTGTACGTGTGTACTAGGCCTAAGTTGCCACTGAAAGGCAATACTTGATTGTAATCACATATAATTCATTTCAAAATAATTTCTTTAAAAAAAACACATTTAATTCAGAGTAAGAAATGAATAATAAAAAAATAAATAAAACCATCACCAAAAAAGAAATCAGCACTAAGCAGACATGAACAAGAGTCAAGAGCAGCTTACAAGAGCGTAAGCACTCTTCAGCGTTCTTCTTCATGAGCATTTGAGTGTGTGGGTAAAAACTAGCCTACAGTTTTAAAAACGAAGCTCAGAATCGATTGGAGAGAGAATCGTGATGCATACCGAAAATCTTCTCCCTGAATCCCAATGCATCGATTTATTGTCCCAGCCCTATAGTTTTTATTGTAATTGTGGGTTGAAAATCATATAATGTAATGCAATGCAACGAAGATTAAGAGATGTAGGCTACCTATACACATGCCTGATATATAATTTTTGATTTGCGCATTTTTTAAAAATATATTTAACAGATATAATACAGGCTTTAAACTGAACTGGGTAATGTAAATACCAAAGTTCTGTGCCATCACTGTCAGTATCCCGTTTGGTCGAGGGAGTGTGTGAAAATATGAATTAAGCTTTCAATCTCTCCTGATGCGCTTGTTGTGGTTTCTTGTCTCTGTTGGGTTCAGCTCTGCCAAAAATAACATCCTCTCTCCAGGTTTGAACTCTGGGATCATGCCCCATTGGGAGTTTAATTGCTGATCATGAAACAGCATTTCAAATGTAGGTAATGATGAAGCAGTCCACCACACTCAGCATTGATGGCCCAACTCTGAACCCCAAGAATATTTTAATTAAATTACACAGTGCAGTTTCAAGGCATTTACTATACGTGACATTTTTGTATGTAGCCTAGGTTAATGACATGACACGACACTTTTTTGTTGTTGTCATAAGCTATTAATTTATTCAAAAATACATGGAAATATAATTCATACAAACAGTAACCTAACGCGTTCTTTTAATTGATTATCATGTTTTTAATTTCTGAATTAAAATGTATTCAGATTTTTTTTATGCTCATGATGTTTGTAGAATATTTTTTACATTGAAAAATATATTTAGAAATGTTTTTTTTTTTTAATAATAAATAAAATGTATTGGCACAAGTCACATGTATTAAGGAGAATAGGTCTATCCCATTACTTTTATATACTGTGCAAGAGTGCGTTACACACACACACACACACACATACACACTACATAATGGTAGTGCAGGGCCAACAAGTACCAACTCAATACTTTTCCCTCAAAACATCATTATTTCAGACTATACAAGTTATAAGCAGCAAGCCTAAATGTGCAAAAAAGATTTAAAGTAAACAATTAGCATTTCCTTTGTTGACTAGCGGCAGTAGTGTTCGTTAGTCGCTCACACATATAGTTTTAAGCTTCTTTAAAAAAAAAAAAAAATATATATATATATATATATATTATTTAACTTGGACACTCTTATTTACTACTAGCAGTGTTGTGGGTGTTACGTAATCAGATTCAGTTATGTAATCAAAATATCTACTATCTCAAATATCAAAATAAGTTACTTTTTGTTTTATCATTTATTGACGGACACCTCTCTTTCCCATGTTGAGAAAAATCGGGAGTAAAGTACAGAGGCGTTGTGTGTAAACATGATGGATATTTTTCAAGACTAAATGTGTGAGCATGCATTTACTCATCTCACTTTTTGAGATTTAAACAGATTTAGTATTCCAATTGAATAAAAACAGTGAAATGTAAAATAGAGCCCGACCGATAAAGGATTTTGAAGGCCGATACCGATACAAATATTTTTAGGTTTTAAAATCTGATATTCTGATATATCGGCCGATATTTTATTTATTTGAAACTGGACATGATCGTCACAAATTTTATCATGCTTAATTGAGTTAAGAGAACTGATGGGGATGTTCTTTTAATTGTTATTCAAGCAATGTATCTTGACCAACTCAACGAGTGTTGCCAACAGGAGCGGTGTAGAGTGCCCTCTGATGGACAAACTATCGGCCATTATAACTGCCGATACCGATAGTTTGGAAAATGCCTAATATCGGCCGATAATATCGGTCTACCGATATATCGGTCTGGCTCTAATGTAAACTCAGAAGAATATTATGCAAACCTGCAATTATTAAATAAGTTTAATACAAATGTACTGTATTTAATCTCACTTTATTAACTGATGTCTTTTCTGCTGACCTATGATGATCCAATTCACGAATAAGCATATAGATCACATTTTTTTTTTATTGCAAGGTATTAAGTTAAGTAAGAGCATTTAACTTTCTTCTACCGCAATCCAGATCCTATTTACTTTCCTTAAAAAAAGTAATTAAGTAACGCAATTAGTTACTTTTTTAGGGAGTAATCCAATATTGTAATGCATTACATTTAAACGTAACATTCCCCAACACTTACTGAAACATTAACTTCTAAGTTGCAGTGTGTACAGAATTGTTGTAACAGTAAATAATAGCGCTATTAAGAATCTGTCTACAGTCTTATGCTCTCTCTCCCATGTAGCGCATGAACAGAACAATTTGCAGCTCAGCGTAGATGATGCATATTTTATTAACAGTCTGGGAAAATCTAGCATCTCAATATTTCATCAGTGCACAGCTTGTCATCGGTGCCAGGAAAAAGTATGAAGCCCTCCAAAAATAGGCTCTGTTAAAAGTTACCATGAAGAGGACAAATTACTTGAACTGCAGCTCCTTGTTTCTGACAGGGCATTGTTAAAAATTTGGATCTCCAGAATGAGCCCCTGCTGAGCAGTATCTCAGAAAAGACCTTGAAAAAGGTACCTATAACTTTGAGCACTGTTTGTGCTTCTAAAAATATTTGGAACAGAAAGATAGCGTCAAGGAAACGGAGGGAAAGATTGTTGTTGATTAACCTGGATCTTATTTTGAATGTCAGATTCAAAATCTCAGATCCTGTTAATGTAATATTGACAGTGGCAGATTACACAACGTCCATGTGTTTTGACTTTACGTGATGCGCATGAGAAGCATCATGACAGTTTTCTCATACTTCTTTTTTCCAACATGACTGACCATTAAAAGAATGTTATGAAACAGATAGTTCTGATTTTTGGCCATTGCGCCACATCTTCCACTATTTGAAAATAGACTAGTTTAACATTTGTGGCATTATGTTGATGATTACCACAAAAATAATTTTGACTTGACCCGCTTTAAAAAAAAAAAAAAAAAAAAAACAAACAAACAAAAAAAGTTATGGCAAGGCACTTAATTGGAAAACAATAGAAATTGGTTTGAGTTTCATGGCTGAGAAAGAATATTTAAGGCCCCAATATACTCACGGCAAAGTTCATTTAAGAGCGATGCTTAGGTAAATATATATGATGTGCTCTTTTCTCTCAATAATAAAGTAAGCTCACAACAAAATTGAGAAAACAAGCATTTTTTTAATAAAGCACAAGAAAAGCATAGGAAAGTGGGTATGTTTGCACAAGCTCTGCATTTAGGCACTCTAGTGAAGTCACGTTACGTTTATTTGTGTAGCACTATGTACAAATTTTGTAATAAAATATCCAAATTTTAGTTGTGTATTTACAATATTTCAAAAGTTTTTTTTTTTTTTCCAGAGAAATTCCAGTTTTAAATAAGTGGCCGGAATATCCGCGTTATCCTCGGTTTCTGTTCATACTACCATAGCCATAACGTAACCATGGCGACAGACATGAAATGACATGATTAAAAAACATGAATGTTTGCCCTCATCCATAAACATTATTAGATCCATCAGCTTAACAGCAAGTCCCATTTTTCAGCTTATCACTGTGTCATCAACCTACGCCTTTGTTATTGTTGGAAACTGCGCCCTCTTGTGGCGAAAGAATCGTATTCGTATCGTAAATTAGCCTTTAGGCTAATTCTGGCATATTGACAGAAATGTTTATGAATATGCACTGTCCCTGTACTAACTAAATAAATAAAAAAAATAATAGTACATATTGTGACTTTTATGTTAACTTAAATTCTAAATAAATGTATGTGGATTGAATTAAAGTTAAATTAAGTTAAATCTTATTTTTCTCCCAGTGTGGAGTGTCCCACATTGAGATCCCCATGTCTCTGGGATTAAACCTAATAAATAACATTACACATCAGTTTTCACTCTATAAATTGTCAGATTAAGATGATATTTAAATAATTTTACAATCAAAGCACAGTAGTGAATTGTGGATGTTTTTAGAATTATTCTAAAAGGCTTTTTACTTCATTAAAAAAAAATTGTACTATCGATCAGATAACAAAAAGTAGGCCTACATTGTAAATTGTGTGCAAACTGTTTTTTTTTTCAGAAAAGTTAATTTTCTCAACAATGCTTATTATTTAATGCTATTGTTTGTATTTCTCATGCAACTTGGGTAGCCATTCAAAATAGAGAAGGCTTAATGGTATGGTGTAAAAAAAACAAAAAACATCCATTCAATTCCACATGAAAGCTGTTGACTAACAACATAAGTGGATTGAATGGTACCAAAAAAGTATATTATATTCCCTTTAAATCTGTAGCCATTAAGCAGACTGCTGTACAGTTATATAAGCTCTGACCTTATTTATAACCTCATCAATATTAAAAGAGGTCAAAAACAATTCTAAGAACAAGAGAACGTGAGTTTGACACAGGAATGGAACAAAAATACTATAAACCTAAAACCATAACTCTAATTTTTTATAATAGGGAGGGACATTGTATAACGTTAGACCAAGTGAAGCGGCGCTGTTTGCACTCATCCATAAACATTATCAGAGCCATCGCTTTACAGCAAGTCCCATCATTCAGCTCATCACTGCGTCATCAACCTACGCCTTTGTTATTGTTGGAAACTGCGCCCTCTTGTGGTGAAAAAATCTTACATATTGTGCCTTTAAAATCAAGTAGCTTTTTATTAAACAATGTCGGTGTCTAATTCATCGGAATAACAACTTCATTTTCTACTATAAAGCAGCTCTTGTGTGTTCATGTTTTCACTCACAGACGAATGAGCAATTGGATATGCACCTAATAATAGCGAAAATTTTTCTAGGTTAACATTAAAGTGAGGGGCAGTGTAAAAATAGCTAACATGTTTTAAATGAAATGATTGAGGTCGAATGATATGTGAATATTTGGATTTAATTTCCCTAATTAATTACCCTATAGATGTCTTAATGTAGTATTATTATAGTAGTGTCATATAGTGTTAATGATTTGTCATTTATGACTTTGGCAATTCCTGTGGAGTTTTTTTTTCTCTGACCAATAAAAGATTGGTTGACTAATATACTGTAAGGGACTAATTACACAACACCAGTTTCGACCAAAAACTGAAACCTTTTTTTGCTTTTTGGCCGATCTGTCTTGGGGGCCTGAAAAATCATACTATTGAAAATGGGTTTCAAAGTTTAAAGGAATTGTTAACCCCAAAATTGTCACTACTTTCACTCTTTACTTTTACTTTCATTTAATTCACCCTCAAGCCATCCTAGATGCATTTGACTTTCTTATTTCAGCCAAACTAAATTGGAGCTATAAGCTCTTCCCAGCTTTGTAACAATAGTGCTGAGATTTTGAAACTCTAAAAAGCACATCCATCCATTATAAAAGTAATTCATAGGACACCATCAGGTTAATAAATGCCTTCTGAAGTGAAGCATTGGGTTTTGTTAGAATCAATTGACTTTTTATAAACTATAATCACCGGCAACTGCTGTACACGCGTTCATGACAGAATCAAGTTCCGGAGGAAGGGTAACCTCTGACGACTTTTGCATGTTCTTGCATGTTGATAACATTTGTGCAAATTCAGAGGTATAGTAGTTTGTTTCCATCATGGATTACCTTGACTTACAAACAAATCTTGTGTGAACTAGGAGAAAAAAAAAATCTCTTCAATGGCATGTTGGAGACATCATTAGCTTGGTCAACCTGTTAGTTTTAATTGTACCTATTTGAATGTTGCCAATTTTGTATTAAATTCAACCATTTTTATGGTACTGAATTTAAAAAAAATACAAGCCAATATAATAACATAACATAATCAAAAGTAACTGAAATATAGAATTTATTGGTAACCCTTTATTTGGATGGTCCCTTTTGAACATTCTGTTGACTTTGTAACTACATGTCAACTAAATCTATTAGTAGACTGTCTGTATAATATCTGCTAACACTTTGTGATGTTACTTCTTCTGACTAGAAGTAACTTTGCAACTATATGTCAACTGATTCTAACCCTAACCCATTCAGTCTACTCTACTATAAAACACTTTGATGAGAGTTAGTAGACATATTGGTGCAACGTTACTTATAGTCAACAGAATGTGTTAAAGGGACCATCAAAAATAAGTGAAATCAATATAATAATAATAAAGATCAATATTTATCCTATATTCAGCTTTATGCAATGATCACATTTAACAGATTTATTTTTTTTTGACCAAATGGATCAGTGAATGAGAAGGTAGCATCCTTTCACCAGCGTTGCCCAGCACGGCACACCATGTTACAGAAAAGTAGGGGCTATTGCAAACAGAAACGGGTATGCTCGATCTAATATATCATAAACCTCGCTGATGTATTTTAGTTAGGCTAGTTATTTGATGCTAGTGTGGACTTTTTTTCAGGAGAGGAGGACATTTCCATAACTTTTTATTTTTATTTTTTGGCAAAATGAGTAAAATGCTTCCAGAACCAAGACTCCAGAACAAGTTTGTAGTCATTGTTATGTTCTATATAATAATATAGATAATAGAATCTATATGGTTTCTGTGTCAAATAATCCCTTACTGGAATGTTAATTCCTCAAGTAGAGAGCAAGATTTGGTAATGAAGCAGACAGGAACCTAGATGGATGAGTAATGTTCTAATCACTTCATCTGCATGAGTTCCAGTATTTCAGGTGTAGCTTTTAGCTGGCCCTGAAATGCGTCGCTATTTTTACCTACTTGTAAAAGTCTTAGACTTGACTAGAGCGAGAAGAATCCTTACTCACTCTTGAATCATTATGCTGTTCCTCTTTCCAGCTTATTTTAGCCAGCTGATGTCTTCATTAGTTCACATTAAGAATTCACTAGATGTTAATTAGCAATCTTTTCATCCATTTGTGCCATTTTCTTCATGGGTCATACTCATTTTTGCGTGATCCATGCCGTATGGTTTCCTAAATGTTTACACATATCTACATTTTAAGTCTTTGGTGTGTGTCTCAGGCCTTTTTTCTTCCTGTTCTAAATTGGTTTATTTTCCATTGGCTTTCTTGGCCAGTATCTCATCACTGTTTGAAACATGATGCAATAACTTGTTGTTATGTGCACGGATGTCAGTTAAAAGATCCATTTCAGCTACAGAACGAACATGCTTAAACCTGTGCTCAACTGCTTCTCCGCTGCTTTTAAGGCATGACTTGGGTCTTCTCAATTGTTCTTTTATTAGCTTTCTGAATAATGATACCTCATGTCATTTCTGATCACACAGGAAACAGAGGAGTGGGAGGAAGCCTGCAAACCATGTTTTGTCATCAGAATGTCTGTGGCACAAACAGTTGTGTGAGGCATATAAGCACTAAACTAAAATGAAGCGTATTTGGAATACTTAATGGTGCAATGTGTAAGATTTCTGAGGATCTATTGACAGAAATGCAATATAAGCTATGTATGTGTTCAATGGTGTATAAAGACCTTACTCAATGAACCGATTATGTGTTTATTACCTTAGTTATATCTACATAACCATGGGCACCCCCTTCTATAAGGTTGACATATTGTGATCAAACAGCTCTACAGAGCGCGTTTCGTTCATGCTTTGAAAGAGAACCCGCAGAAAGCTAGAAGCTAGCCATAGACACCGTGAAGTAGTGACCTTTCCCTTATATAAAATATGCAGTTGGATTGTTTCACGTAACTTAGTTCTTCTCCCTCGCTGTGTTATGGCTTTGACAATCAGCTTAGTTCTATTGACCGCAAAACAGTAACGTTACAGGAGTTACCAACCCATCGATCTTGGAAACATTTTAAGGCCCTGTTTACAAGAGAACGCTCGCAGGTAAAAACGTAAAAATATTTTATCGGATGTGCCTTTTGTTTACACGGCGACGGCGTTTTTGGGGTTTAAAAACGCAAAAAAGTGAAACCACCCTCTAGAGTGGAAAAGGGTAAAAACGCAAAAGTCTGCTTGACAGTGAAGGTTGTACTCAGGCGTGCGGACTTGGTGTTGTTGCATTATGCACTCCTAGCCGCCTGGAGTGCATACTACATTGCATTTCACACACTTTTGCGTCTTCATATGGGATTGTCGTATCCATCGTACTTGGATTTCCCACCCAAAACGCTCGTCTAAATGCAGAATGAAAAGTGATAACGCAACGCCACTTTTGTGGTTTTTCTTCAGAGCCGTTCCCGTGTAAACATAGTCGATCGCGAAGAGATTTTAAACTCAGAGGAAAAAAACAATATTTTTATTCATTATTGATTAATTTGTGTGTTGTAAATGGTGTCTAGGTAAAGGTGATCATGCTGTTGCGCTCGCGCTGTTACAATCACGTCATTTTTGTCGCGCACACCTTTGCGCTCATGTGGACACGTTGAGTATAAACAATGCTTTACGCTTTAACCAGCTCAGCCAGCTAGACCTACTACCCTGTTAGAAAAAATATGTAGTTGGAAAGTTTGATGTGGTTCTTCTCCCTCACTGTATTATGGGTTTGCTATGTAGGGAGAAATGTGGGTAACGCTTCCTTTTACAGTCCAGTTACCCATGTAAATACTATGTACTTATTTTAGTAACTACAATTACTGGGTAATAACTAGTACTAACCCTGAACCTACCCCTAAACCTAACCCTGTTCCATGTACTTACCTTATATTAGCCAGTACTTTCTAGGTAAGTACACTGTAAGTACACTGTAAGTACTGTACTGTAAAAGGAAGCGGTACCGAAATGTGCTGGTTACGTTCGTGAGACAATCAGTTGATTACTATTATTATATTATATATTAAGACCCTTGATCCTCACCTGACTCTGGCTTTGTAAACTTTATCCATGGTGTGGTTTATAATGGACTGTGGTACAGAAACTTGGCTTATTCTGGCTATTTTCTGCTGTCTCAGACGATGAAATATTTGTCCTGTTTTTTCAACCGTAGCTTCTTCAAAAGGTAGGGGTGAGCAGTGGGCTGAGCCATTAGTTCAACTTGCAACCAAACCGCTAGATGCCGCTAGCATCTACACACTGCACCTTTAACACTGAGCAGGCAATGTGAGTCTAATGCATTTTTAATTTTTTTTTTTTTTGGTCGCACTTTTAATGAATAGGATAGACATTTTTATAGGATTTTATCTAATCTTTAATTATTTATTGGCGAACTTAATATTATGAACTGTTTTAATTTCAGTTCACTGGACACCAAAATATGGCATTAATGTGCCTTTGTCTTTGGATTTAATTTAGCTTGTCTTTGGGTCTGATTGAGAAGAATGTGTTAAACAACATAAAGGATTTGATTTTCTGTTGATTGTTGCCCACCCGAGCCCTCTCAGTTTCAGTTTGGATTATTTTAAAGCTCCAGAGCTTGAACTTGTTTTTTGGATGCAAATGTAGTGCGTTGGCACAACCACTAGTTTCAGCTCTCATAATGTAGTAGTTCAAGAAAAGTGCAAAACGATTATTGAACGTACATTATCAATTTAGATAGGACTGCAGTCATGTACCTGTTTGATTACATTTCAGTTATTTACTGTTGCAAACATCATCTCCTTGTTGGCCTGGCTGGTTGGGTGGTGACTGGTGAATTAAGAATTACTGCTCTAAATGTCTGTTCATAATATGAATGTCTGGCTTTCTGCCAGCGTTTATGGAAAAAACGTGTTGACCAAAGGTGGCATCACCTAAAATGGACAACCATGTTGTGCAGTTGCCCTCTGACAGGGCCTAACAATTATTCTTTTTATTAGTCATCCCTCTGAGAGAGCGACGGTGACGACAGTCACAACATCTCTGACTCACACACTTTGTGTCTTTACTCATACATGCAAATACTCAGTGTTTAAGCACACATTTAAATTTATTCTGTGTTTAGAAAGCTATTGCTTTCTTCAGTGTTTGAGGGCTCTGGTGGCCAGCAGTTAAAAGGCAACATGTTCTGCCTCAGGGTTATTGATCCGCTTTCGTCCCAGCCAGTCCGGGAGCAAAGAGGCATACGGATTGGACTGCATTCATGTCATATATGATCTTGAGTCATTTAGCTGTTTAATGCTTTTTGAGAGGAGACAGAAGAGAGGCACTGTCTATCTATTTTGCTTTTATTGTTGGCTCCAGGCATTCCTGAGGAATAAGAAATGATACCTTAATCCCCAAATGCATTTCAAATTTGATGTGAGTGGACGTTCTTCAAAGCTTATTGCATCAGACAATTTTGAACCAAAATGTCAAACATGAAAAATAAATGTATTTGAACAAAGACATGATTGCTCTTTGACACTGTTGCTGTAATGTTCACTTTCGCTTGTCTTTTATGCAAATTGCAAGGAGATTGCACATTCATTCTCTCCTAACCACACATCAGAATGAGTTGCGTTTGTGACTCTACAAGCTTTTGTCTAGGAAGCCACATTTGCCATAGACACAAGACAGTCAGTTCCAATGCATTCTGAACACACTGGCCATCATTTATCAAAAGTGCGTACACCAAATTTCCAGCGTACACCCAAAACCACGGTGACTTTGAGATTTATCAATATGGACGTTGTCATACGGCACGCTCAAATCCTACACCAGCTCAAGAGGTGGTGTATGCACGTTTTAAGTTAGTGCGGAAATGCGCTGAAAAACAACACAACAAAACGCACTGACAAACTAAAAGAACTGATATATTATGGCATATATGTATTATAAACCTATATATTATAAGTTTATAATATATATATATATATATATATATATATATATATATATATATATTGTTATATATATTGTTATATATATTGTTATATATATTGTTATATATATATATATATATATATATATATAATAAACTTCAGTGTTTAATTTTGTGCAACATGGACTTCAATGTTTAAAATATTTGACTTTACCAAAACATTTGATTTGTAGCCATATGTATTCCTTCAGTTGCGAGCCTGTGCTCTTTAACTGGCGTATCAGGGTTAGCCCCGGCAGGTGCGCACGGACTGGGTTCGGTAATGACAGGCTTTCAATGACCAAAAAATAATTCAGACTGACAAAATGATTAAAAAATACATTCTTTTTCTTATAAATAATACAAATAATAATACAAATAATGAAAACTACATTCTTCTTCTAAATAACAATAAGCGTCATATACAGTAATTAAAATCATAATAATAATAATAATAATAAGAATATTACAAATTGTCATGCAATTATTAATGTGATTGTATGGTACTCCACATCACATCATCATCACTATTGTACACCCCAATACATGTGATGTGATGCTAATTCAAAAGACATGCTGTAAAATAATGCATTGTGATAGGTCATTTCGGCTCCACGTCAGAGAATTTTCTCTTCTTTGCCGTCTTCCGTGTGTCTATGGTGTAAAATTAGGGTGTGGGGGGAGCGAAGACTTGAATATATAGGGGCGTGTTATTCTAATGACGATCGTTTAAGCTGCGGGATTTATCAAGGGTAGGCATTGCGTACACCTGGATTTCAAAGGGAACACATAGCTTCATAAATAGGGCGATGAAAGGAGTGTAAGCATAATATTACACCAACATGTACTCCGTTTGTACGCAAGAATGATAAATGAGGGCCATTCCGTGGACAAAGCACACATAAAAAAACAAGTATCTGAAACCATTCTAATTTTTTTTTTCTTAATTGCACTACTAAATGGCTAAAAAAACTTTAAAAATAGAATTTTGCATTGTTTTGTATCCTGTCAGTGTTTTGAAAGACTTCGGTGTTTTGCATTTATTCAACAAAAAGATCCATTCACTGATTCTGTTCATTTCTGCGGGTTGCATTGTCACATTGTTTTAAGTCAGTTCATTGAAATCCCTCATTGAAAATTTGCATGTCGACAAAATCTGCTACGAAACTCAAAATAGGCTTTACACAAATTAAAGCAGGATTACTATTTATTTTCAAATATTTGTAATACTATTTTTCTTTAATCCAGCTATAGAAAAAAATTTTAATGACATTTTTTTTTTCATTTTGATTACCTTAGTTATTTTTTCACATTAGTCATTCTTCCACGCCCTTTCTCTCCTTGCTATGAAGGAAAATGATTTGCATGTTGAATTGAACAAATATTGAGTCGTTCGGCAGAACTGAGATGCAGTTCAGTTGTTTTTGCAACTAAGATGTCACAATTTATTAAATTAGCTCAAGAACGACTATATATTGTGCTATTGCCCTTCTTTAAAGGCAGAAAAGCAGTCGTGTTTCAAAGATGACAATGATTTGTTTAATTAAAAGATTCTTTCACAAACAACTGTTTGTTGGCGAACAACCGTAAATGTGTTGACACATTTAAGAAAATGTTATTTTCTCACCAAAGCAAGTAAAGGATGTTGTAGCTACTTAATGGAGTGAGGGAGAGAGTGTCTTCCATTTTAAAGTGTTTCAGATTTCCATTTTTTCACTAATAAGATGCAACATGCCAATCTTGTGTGATGAACAAAAAATAACATCACAATTACTGTTTTCTGGAAGCAAATAATGCAGATCAACTTCATATGAATGTGCCATCTGTAAAATGAGGCTTACATTTTAATAGTGATTGACAAATCTGTTTTTAGCTCATCATAGATTAGGACAGGATTGTTCGTGGAGTATGCCAAGACTCCGTTGTTGTTGTTTTTTTTTTTGTTTTCGTAATATCCTTTTTATAGTAGTTTACTTTTTGTTGTTCCTATATTATAAAAGGAAAGATCTTTCTTCACTGAAGTTGCATGTATAATTGTAAATTTTATAGTCTCTCGCTATAAATGTGCATTCATCCTTCCACATTGCTGTGTTTTGGTTATAGTTTTCTTAGCATGCACTGTGGAAATATTTATTTATACACTGCAATAGAAGCGGAGATATGCTGCTTTCTATTCAACATGGAAAATCCGAATTCTCTATTCCTTATTGGAAAAGTGGAAAAGAACACAAACAAACTTGAACACAAGCAAACAATGCAGAAATCCACAACTCTGATCTCACTGAGATAAGCAGGGGCCTTTTTTTATATGAACGTGTGATCGGATATGATCCTAAATTTCACGGATTTCCTCCTACCACAAAAGTGAAGGCAAATCGGGATTTATAAAGGCAGTACCTGCAATTTTGGATTAACTGCAGTTTTGAAAGTGGAATGCATTTAGGAAACTTTTGTGTATGGGTGTTTTTAAACCATATGGAGATTTTGGAAAGTGTGTAGACTTTCACATTTATGTACATTCTATGCTACATAACTGTCTATATAAATGCCGGCACAGTATGTGCCATTTTGCTTTCTTATACAAGCAAACCCCTCCTATCAATTGTAATTTTCCCATATACAACTATAAACGTAATGAAGCATTAGAAGCAGCAAAACCGAAAATTGATTCTTGACAGCTGTTTGTTATTTGAATGCCAAGAACATTGTGGTCTGAGTTCCTCATGAGTTATTTTTCCAAAGAAAGTGCTCTTTCTTGCTCCTCTAAGCGTTCTTGATGGTACTGTAGTGTCAAATTTGTCCGATTTTTAAGTTTCCTATTAGCGCAATAGTGCTGCAAGGCTGTGCTGTGTGCACCTGCGTGATAGATCAGGATTTGACCAACACTGGCGCCAAGACACTGCAGCTGGACCTTAAGGGATCTGCGGTTTGAACTACCAGATTCGGACACGGTCAAGTATTAAACTGGGGAAGCAGATTTTACATCCCCCGTGCATTAAAACCGTGGGAATTTGGAAAGGGACAGTGGTAGGGAGAGACGATACAGTGAGAAAGAGATGAGAAGGCAAAGACAGGGTTAGACAGAAACTGAGATGTTGCGAAATACCAGTTATTTCTCGACTAAATTAGGTGTCAGGACTTTAAATGTCACAGAGGCAATTATCACACAGCAGCAGAAGTTTGCTGTGTAAAGTTGTCAAAAAGTACCGACTTCGGGACCTTTCAACTAAACGGGAAGTTTAGTTGAAAGCATTTCACCCTTTTCAACATTAATCTTTATTGAAAGTGGATCATATATGTAGTCGAAATGCAAAATCATTTTTTGAGTTTGGTGCCCTCTTGAACGAGCTGCTTAGAAACCGAAGGGTGCATTTGTATGAAAGACTACAACACCCACAATGCACCACATAGCACAGCTCAGCAAGCCACACCCACTAATCCGGAACTGCGCGCACATCGGAGAAATCATCCTTTCGTCAACAAGGCTAACGTTAGCTGCCACCAGAGTTTGAAATTCATTTCACGCAAAATTTCTAGTTAGTTGGCTGTGGCGAGCAGGATGAGGGACGTGAGAGCGGCGCGAGAGGACGGCGCGAGGCCGGTGGCGTGAGAGATAATGAAAGACAAGTGACGCACTGACCGGTCTCGTTTCTCTCACAGAGGAGTGGGAGCATAAACGGCTGATCGAGAGAGAAACAGGCCTGATTTTATGTTGTCTGTGGACATCAGTCGTCAATGAGGGGCTGTTGGCTTATACATTCGTTTTGTATTTGTTCGTTTTACTATTAAAATGTTTAAATTTTCGCCGATTCCCGCCTCCTTCTTCCCACAACAATAAACCCCGTTAACGTTACAATGGCAAACTCATTTGTGAATTACTCCTCGTTTGTATTTCTTTCTATATGGTGTATTACTGCATGAAACCTGTTCAGTCAGGTGAAACTATGATGGTTCACATCACAACACAAACCGTGTGCTCGTCTGAATCAGAGATTTCGTCCAGGAGAAATTGTCGTTGTTGAAATTCTCTGCAGCAGACAGACTCTATCTTAATGCAAATGGGTTGAAGTTTAAAGTACCAAGCACTGAAATGTTCAAATTGTGGCCCTTGTGACCCTATTTGGCGGAATCCTAAAAACCTCTAATTGGCCATTGTGTTCACATGTTCATTGGATATGTCTGTGATTGGCTACAATGATCAACGCACAGGAGCATTTGAGAGCACACAGAAGTGTTTGAAAGTGTTTTAAAAAACGTGAGCGGGAGCATTTGACAGCACTGTATCTCTCCCACTCCCATCTGTATCCGTGTAAGCGCTTGGTGTAGAGCGTCATTGTATATTTACAACATGTTTTTGAAGCCCTGATCATTGTAGCCGCTGACACGCGCTGGTACAAGCGGTACAAGCGCAGAGGTGTTTACAGTTGCGCTCAACAGTGCTCAAAGCGTCACATTTTTACAATTTCAGTACCGACTTGGTACCAAAGTACTTAACTCTATTGCAGTGCTAAAATGCCATGATATTTGGAGAATTAAACAAATTTACTGCCTGAAATTTAAAGGGTACCTATTTTGGGTTTTTGAAAATTGCCCTTCATGTAGTGTTTAACATAGATCTAAGTGAACGAAAACATCCTGCAAAGTTTTAAACATGAAAGTTCATCGTATACAAAGTTATTGTCTCTCAAAAACAAGAGTCGACTCTGAGTCGCTGATATGAATCGTTCGAAGAACGATGCTTTTCCTTTGTCTGGTTGAGTTATTTGAATAAGAAACGTCCACTTATTGCGCTCGGAGACGCTAGGGAAAACCGGAGCTCCAGGGGCGGCGGGCAAATCTGGAACTGGCCCAGGACGGGCCACCCTGCCTGGGCTGGCCAGGGAGGTCTGAGAGCATGGAGGTTTGGACCCACCGCACCTTTTTGGACTCTGTCGTTTTTCGAGATCTGGGCTTCGGAAAACAATCATGTCGACGAGACGCTGTGTTTTGAAGTGCGACGCAAAAGCGAACTTTTTTAATCTGCCAAGTGAGGAGTATTTGAAGACTAAGTGGCTGCAGTTCATATATACAACACAAGTATAGCCCAAACCTTGTTCTGTGTTCGCGTCATTTTGAAGATGATTGCTTCACAAACCTAAACGCTATAAAGTATGGATTCGCGAGCCGGCTCTATCCTAACGAGCTGAGGATCTGAGGTGTGTTAAATGAGGGAGACATACACAATATGCAGAGCAGTGGGTCTCGAGGACCGGAGTTGAGAACCCATTTAAGGTAATAAGAGTTCCGTTTTTCTGCACAGAGAATACCAATCACAACTGACTAGGTCATCTGACCAATCACCGCAGATTAGCGTCACGCAAAGGCGGGTTTTGGAAAACGACTCGCTAAAACGATTCATATGGGAGTCGGTGGGCAGTTCAGGTAAAAATAAATGCATATTATAAGACAACAAAAGTGTTTTTTGTCATTGCATGCTTGTAAAACTGTTGTTGGGGACTCCCAGAACAATATTAGGAACATTTTAAATGCCAAAATAGGTACTCTTTAAATAAGTCACATTGACATACACATGATATCAGTGTATATTAGTCCATGATTTTGTCAGTGTAAGTTTTTATTGTTTGAAATGGTTATGAAAGTACAAGTGAGCATGTGCAAGTGACTTGAAAACAGTCAACTAGATAGTGTGCATGTGCTCTTTCTGTACTTACAACCAAAGGAGTATACATTGAAAGGCTCACATAATCAACAGTGCTCAAGACGGAGCAGAACTTGAAGAATAAAATATACCCGTGCCTTTAGACAGGAAGAGGCTGCTTTGGAAGAGTTTGTTTGGTTCAGCATCATGTTTAGGGGTGGGTAAGTGTCTCTAAAATAACAGACTAGTGTACTATCACAGGCTGTAAGTACTTACATGTTTAACTGCCACAGATATTCCCTTCTCAGAGAGTATTGGCCTTGTGAAATTCTATTTTCAATTCAGCTCAGACAGGGGTGTGAGTAGTGCGGGGAAAAGAGGGACTGTGTACACTGTACAGAGGGACCAGAGGGGGACACAGCTACAGAACGCAATTTGCACTAAGTGCAACAAACTTTACACCAAGCCTAGTGATTCCACTGACCTTTGACAAAAAACTTTTTTTTAATGTTTTTTTCTTTATTTTTTTTTTTTCACCTTTCTTCAAATCCAGTGTTTAGTTGCTCCACTGAAAATACTCATTGGCTGCAGTCTTGGATCTTGTAAACAAGGTTTCGTTGGTGGACGCTAGGGGCACAGATATCCTTCAGATGTCAGCCATCTAAAGGATCAGATTTAGGTTTTTTTTCAGATGCAGACTTTTTCCTTTTCTTCGAAAAAGCATTTTGAGTTTAGTGTGCAAACAGATCAGGTTAGCGAATAACGGTGTATGTGGGCGGTCTGTTGGCTTGATGTCTGAGAACCAAACGATGGCAAGAAATACTCAAGAAACTTGGTGTGAACACTAGATCACTCTCTGAAGCCTCACAGGTTGTGAGGGTGTTGTGATATTAGGCTTGAAATAGTAATTGGAAGTTTACAGCTCATTTGTTTTTATTCATCAAGCTCAAAAAAAAAATACCATACACTACTTCTGTTCAAAGGTTTGAGGTCAGTACTATTTTTTAAATGAATTGAATACTTTAGTTTTATTTGCTGAGGATGCTTTAAATTGATTAGTTACAGGAGACATTTGGAATGTTAAAAAATATTTATATTTCTGGTAAATTGTTCTTTTTAAGTGTCTTTTTATCAAAGAATACAGTAAATGTTTTATCAGTTTCCACTGATAAAACCATCACAGGAATAAATTACGTATACAGTAGATCTTAAAATATAATAGTTATTTTAAATGGTTACAATAATTCACAATATTACTGATTTACTGCATTTTTAAAGCTATACAAAATTAAGTCACTATTTGCTGAAAATATTCACATGTGCACAAATGAGATTTTGAGAGGTTTAGCCCATTTCTAAAAGCAACACTAAAGAAAAAAATGTACCTTCAAATAATGTTTACAAAATCGTATCAGTGGTTCATCAAATTGTTAAAGGGGGAAAGGCCCCTACATCTGCTTATAACCACACTATGCAAGTTTGCGAGACCGGGTCGCGTTTCTGTAGTTCAAATGAGACATAAGAAAACTACAAATTCGACTTGCTTTACGTCAAGCATTACAATAGTCATTATATAGTTTTCTTTGTTTCAGATGTCACAATACATCATACTTTCATGAAATCATGCACCATAATCTGCCTTGTAGGGGTGTAACGGTACATGTATTCGTATTCGAGGCTTCCGGTTCGGTACGCATACAAACCGAACGATTGCTTGGACCATTTTTCCTGCCGGCTAAATTCGCGCTGACACAGCCAGCACATCGTTGCGCAACATCAAATGGTAAATGTAATGAAAGCAGAACGAAACTGCGCTACTCATTATGTGCTTCACGGATTATGTGCTTCACGGATCGTTTAGCAGTTCGGACCAGCAACATCTGTGCAGCGCGAGCCCATCTCGATCAAGCAACACTGTTACCACACCACGCCAAGAGATCCGGTAAAGAAAACATTTGAATTCGCCACTGAGGTAATAACATCGCTGCGATAACTAGTGAGATGCATTCACATTTCTCCATTATTAACTGTAGATCTCTATTAGATCAAACAGTGCTGTCATGGAAACCAGGAGAAACATTGTGCCGTGAATAAACTAGTAATACTTTACGTCCACAGACCAGCAACATTCACCATGGATAACTGGAACCAGTTTGGCTGGAATGGTGAAATGCTTTCAAGTACTTCACACATCTTTTTCCAGCACTTCAAAATTCAAATATTATATAAATAAATATATATTTAAATGTTATTTTTAATGCGATGACCAAAACATTATTTGTTCATCCTTCAAAGATGACCCCCATTTATAAACCTGAAAGTTTCAAGATCTAGGAAAACTCACATTTATTTAAAAATATTTTTTCTTTAAACAAATAGGAAATTTCTTTGGCATTTCTTTCTTTTTGCTGTATCGAAAACGTATACCGAACCGTGACTTTAAAACCGAGGTACGTACCGAACCGTGATTTTTGTGTACCATTACACCCCTACTGCCTTGTATTTGTACATTGTTCATTTCGAAGCCGGTGGTGTATAAACTGCGAGCGTGTGTGTGTGACAGTATAGGCTGCAGTAGGTTCAATTATTTATTATGACAGCGGTAATGGACAATTCCGCTTCCAACCTGAAGGGCGAGAGGAAAAGTTCTTTAGTGTTGCTTTAAACAAAGTTATTGTATGAAATGGACTACTTTTATGTATTATATCTAGCTTTTCTCCATTTCTGGCACCTGAGGCTATTTAGTCCTCATTCCCGTTCATTAAGAGCAGCTTGAGCATTTTACAGAACAGCCCCTTTCACGTTAAATGGAAAAACAGGAAGTCATACGGACTGGCCAAAATGTAGATGAGTAAATTATGACAGAATTTTCATTCTTAGCTGAACTCTAACTTTAAGGTCACATTTCTTCCTGTGTCCTTCACAAGGACTTCCTGTGTGTCACAGCTGGCCCAATGTGGCCTCACTAGCCCCCTCCTCTCTCTGTTTTCCTTTCTCTTCGTCCCTTGTTCACCTCAGGGTCAAGGCTTTCCCAGCAACTGGGTTACAAGAGTGCACAGTCACATGGTTCAACTTCACCCCCCGAGTGCTGAAAAAAATAATAATCTACAGACACTAGTTATGGTTATTAATGCACACAAATACACACAAAAGGACACACACACAGAGAGAATAAAATAACTGCAGTGAGAATGAAGCACAACTGCCAATAATTTTCAACCCCCCTAATGTCTTTCTTTCCCACTGACCTAGTCACAATCATTCATGTCCCTTACAACCCACAATGCAAACATTTATGATTGTTTGTTAGTTGCATGTTTTTTTTTAAAGGGATCACCATTCTCCCACCATTCTGAACAGACAAATGGATAAAGAAAGATTAAAAAGAAAGAAAGATTCTAAAGAAAAATAAGTAATTTACTGTACTATTAGTTCTGAAAAAAAGTCTTGCAGTCTATTTAAAATGTTTCATTCATTTGAATTAATTATTTTAAAAATCGGTTTGAATGAATGATTCAATGACATACACTCACCTAAAGGATTATTAGGAACATCATACTACTACTGTGTTTGACCCCCTTTCACCTACAGAACTGCCTTAATTCTATGTGGCATTGATTCAACAAGGTGCTGAAAGCAACATTTAGAAATGTTGGCCAATATTGATAGGATAGTCTCTTGCAGTTTAAGGAGATTCGTGGGATGCACATCCAGGGCACGAAGCTCCCGTTCCACCACATCCCAAAGATGCTCTATTGGGTTGAGATCTGGTGACTGTGGGGGCCATTTTAGTACAGAGAACTCAAGAAACCAATTTTAAATGATTCGAGCTTTGTGACATGGTGCATTATCCTGCTGGAAGTAGCCGGGTACATGGTGGCCATAAAGGGATGGACATGGTCAGAAACATCCCCCACATCATTATACCACCACCAGCCTGCACAGTGGTAACAAGGCATGATGGATCCATGTTCTCATTCTGTTTACGCCAAATTCTGACTTTACCATCTGAATGTCTCAACAGAAATCGAGACTCATCCGACCAGGCAACATTTTTCCAGTCTTCTTCTATCCAATTTTGCTGAGTTCTTGCAAATTGTAGCCTCTTTTTCCTATTTGTAGTGGAGATGAGTGGTACCCAGGGGGTCCCATCCGCCTCAAGGTTGTGCGTGTTGTGGCTTCACAAATGCTTTGCTGCATACCTCGGTTGTAACGAGTGGTTATTTCAGGTAAAGTTGCTCTTCTACCAGCTTGAATCAGTTGGCCCATTCTCCTCTGATCTCTAGCATCAACAAGGCCTTTTCGCCCACAGGACTGCTTTATGCTGGATGTTTTTCCCTTTTCACACCTTTCTTATTAAACTCTAGAAATGGTTGTCCAAACTTTGTTTCCATTTTCCAGTCTTTATTGAGTGTTTATATTATTTTGCACTGATGTCGGAATAGTTGTTAAAGTATGACATTTCGCTGCTTATCAACTCCTGGAATGTTTGTATGTGTGACCCATAGTTCTAGTCCTTCTCTACATCCTGTCATAAAGGGATAAAGAGACTGAGAGCATTAAATCGACTTGCGTTTATCATAAATGTGAGCCGATTTAATGCTGTCAATCTCTTTATGGTAATGAAGAAGACTAACACTAAGAGCTGTATTAGTGTGTTATTAGTATGTTTTGTGTTTGTGTGAGTATTACAGATGTACTGGGATCTGAGAGCATTGCCATCTGAAAAAAACATCCCCCCCCCCCCCCCCCCCCTCTCTCTCTCTCTATCTCTTAAAGCAGAATTTGGCGGCTATTCAATACATGCTGTACATGGTAATTTATTAAGCAAATGGATGAGGACAGTGAAACTGTTGTTGCTCAATCTTGTATCTTCTGAATCCATCTTTTCACATAATACACAGTTTAATGCAAAGTGATTTTTGTGTTCAGCAGTTAATCTATAAAGACATTTAAAGAGGAGGTATTTAGAGGTGAATGAGATGGCCCATGGTCCTTTGTTGGAGAGCTGCTTTGATTCTTGAAACTGTGAGACTGGCGCACGCTTCTTTTGGCAGAAATTCAAGTGCTCTTGAGTTGTTCGTCTGATTGCATCTTCCAGCTGTCGCTTTGAGAGACATCTGCTGAAAACTAGCAAAACCAAAGCTCCCATAGCATCTCTGGATCTGCTATTGAATACATTAGGAAAATACTTACATGATGGTACAGGGAGGCAACCAAAAATATTCAACTGGAATAGCAAATGGTTTTGGATGGTCAAAATCATTGATCAAAACTGTTGCATTTAATTGGTGCTTTTCCTGTGGTTCTTTTTGACTCTGTCAGAGTGTATTTTGTGAACACAACGTGGATAAGCTACGACAGGTTCATTTTGATGAACCGATAGCAACTGTCATGCAATAACAGTCTTTTACTGGTATATATTCACAATATGCTTTTTGCTTTGCTACCTTTGATATGAAACTCAGCTGTCAGACTCTCAATTTTATCACAAATTCAAACAAATGTTGTAGCATTGTTTAATGTTCAACTGTGGAAATATATCAGTAAATCATGTAAACAATGTTACCTGTTACATTTACCTAAAAAAAAATAACATTGTCCTTACACAGCTCATTAGTTAACTGGGGGAAAAAAAGTAAAGCATTTTGTTAAATGAATGCACTGTAAATATTTGTTATATTTTCACTTAGTAATGTCTTGATTTTATTTATTATTTATGTATGTTTGAATAAATCAGTTCAGTTTAGTTTTGGTTTTTGGCTAAAAGGAAAAATATCACTAAATATATATATATATATATATATATATATATATATATATATATATACACACACATGCTTGTATATATTTAAGAAATATTTTCATGTATATTCTGTATATAGATTTATATATAATTTATATTATATATAAATATTAATATTTTACATATAAATAATATTTTTTTTTCTTAAATATACATGCATTTTATTTTGGATGCGATTAATCGCGATTAATCGTTTTGACAGCCCTAATATATATATATATATATATATATATATATATATATATACTGTATGTATATATATATATATATATATATATATATATATATATATATATCAGTTAGACAAGTGTATTATCATAATTTGTTATCTTTTCAACAAACACAGGGATAAGCATTAGTTCAGTTTAATATCATTAATAAGCATTAATATATCATTGCATGTCCTTTGCTTTGTGTAATAACGTATACAGCTGCATTTGGATTATTTATGTCAAAATAAAGTGAACCTGCAGAGTTTTGTGTTCAAACGCAAGTAAATGGAACCACTGACACAGAGAAGAAAGAGTGAAAACACTTCACATTTGCTTGTCCTCTGAACACTAACAAATCAAATACACAATGACAGATCTTCTGCCGTCTGTTCTCATTTCTGCAGGTGCAAGTAATCAAATAATAAAGATTTTCATCACTGGCAAACAATAGGATGCATTTGCTGATTTCTCTTAAATTTCCTGTTACGACTCAGAGTGAGAAACCACTTCAGACGATTCAAAGCATGCAGGAAACTGAACAAATAATTCTAAATGATTCACAAACCAATTTACACAAACCAATTCGACGTAGTGTTCGACAAACTGTGTCTCACTTCTGTTTTTTTATTTCGAGACGATTTATATATTGCCAGCATATATATTAGCTGCCCGTCTTTTGCAGAAAATAGAGCAGTCTAAAAATGATAAAGCATAATGTGAGGTGTGTGTGACATCTGTGATGGGTCGCATCGAGCATAAAAATGTGCATTGGTAGATGCTGTCCATGGCTGTTAAAACAGAAAACATAACCAATGCATTCACCTACTGAATAATCCCTATACGTGTGTCTGAAGCATGTGTGTAATTGATGTTTTTGACTTTGACATGCAAACTGCTAAGAATATGTAGTAACATCATCTGAAGTGATGTGCTTATGTGTAAAGTAGCCTTGCTCTTCCTAGTCAGTCCTTAAATGTGCTGTCATTTAGTGGAAATGGAGATTGATTTTTATTCCCTCCACTTCAATGTGTATGCTTTTAGAAAGTGGATTTTGGATCCATAATCATGTTGCATAACCAGATTATGATTTTAGACAATTTGGCTGTATGAGCTTAACGCCATGGGTAAGTAACAGGTATAACGCTGGATTGTAAGCAAGAAGTGTGCTCTGTTTACCCAGATCCCAGTTTGACAGGTGTCAGAGAGAGAAAATAAAGGAAAAAAAAAAGTTTTCCACTCTGCGAGGGCAGGTTTCTCTTTCAACACCATACAAGGAATGGAAAGATCTAGGAGATGACATGCTTGTTTATCGAAGAGGAGATTTTATCCCTCGCTGTTTAAAATTCTGGCTCTCAGGCAGTCATTGTAATTGTATCGAACCGGTGTTGACACACATGACAGCTTTATCTGTGTGTTGACAGGTTTCCTTACTCCACTGGGAATGGGAGAGAGTGGAACGTGAAGATCTGGCAGTGGTTTTGGAAGGTGACTGCTGTGCTTGTTAGCTCTTAAACTTCTAGAGTAGCAGTTTATAGTCATACCTGAGGTTTGCCGTCTTTTGTAAGCTGTCATTTTATATCTGCGAGTAGTTAACAAGACCTGCAATTTGTGCCGTTTCGGTCGGCCCACGCTTACATTTCGTCATTTTGAGCTGGCGGTATGGATGAGGAAGCGTGCTGTCACATAAGGCAGGCAGGGGGCTGTTTAATGATGAAGTGGCTAGTGTTTGTGTACAGTATCATGAAGTGTCCACTGTTTACTGCTCAGCCTGCATCTGTGTTTGTGTGTGGCAGCTGTCAGAGTAATTGGACAACAACGTATTGAGTGTGTCCCTGGAGCAGGAAGTGGCACTGTCACACAGTGCCATCATGGTCCTATAAAGCCTTTTTCACTGACACAGGCTGCGTTCCAAACGGCATACTTCCCTACTATTTAGTATGGGAAAAAGAGTAGGCGAGCAAAAAAGTATGAATGAATCCAAAAGAGTAGGCGAGAATTACCTGGGTGACGTAATAATTGTCGCGAGATTCGGACTTAAGTGCGTTCCAATATGCCTACTTTCCTACTATATAGTAGGCGAAAACAGTACGTGAAGGAAGCAGTACGTTCGAAACATCAGTTTTCATAAAAAGAGTAGGGGAGAAGTTCCCGGATGGCTTACTGCTTCCGCCCAGATTTTTGAGTGCTTTTCCATGGGTACTCATGATACTCATCTATCCCAGGATGCCACGCGAGAGGATACGTTAATATCAACATCGCGGAGATCAGCGATGTTTAACAGTTTTCTCCAAAAGAGATCTTCGAGCAGCTGCCTGGCTCCTTTGTGCAAACATTACAAACGCAGAGGAAAACTGTTTTAGGATGTGCTTATGATGTGTTAGTGCACCTGTCGCTCATATAATTTAAACTTATTACATGCAAGATCATGGAAAGATACTATAGTTTATGTAACAATCATAATGACAAAACAGAAAATATAAAGATCATTGGTTTGTTTGTGTACTTCATGACATAAAATTATATTTATACACAGGAAAAAAAGAACAAAAAAGGCTAAATATCTTCATTATAGTTCTTCATAATACATAAAAAAGTTGTTATATGTCTGAGTGATGAAACGAGGTAAATTCATTAAGAAAAAGGAAAACTTAAAGGAGAAACTTTTTGGGTATAAAATAAAGAAATTAACAACATAATCAAGAAATGACGATTTTGGGGTTTCTTAAAAAAATATCGTTATAAGAATAACACTGTTGGTCACATTAGTAGCCTAGGGTTTATAATAACAACTTAAATCAACCCAAATGTATTCACAAAATAAATGGGCAGCTGTTTCTTCAACAATACCACAACAAAATGAGCAAGTTTAATCAATATCAAGATATTTATCGATAGATGAATTAAACGTATCGTTCATATATTTTATGGTGTTGCGCTTGAGATAACGCGTCGTAGGTCACATGATAACGTCAACATGGCAGATGACCGGTTCGCATTCATACTCAACGAGATTTGGCTATAAAGTACCTACTCTTTTAGCGCTCGATGAGTAAGTACTTATTGAAATTAAGTACCTACTCATTGAATATGCGGTTTGGAACGCAGCCACACTCTCTCAAACACATACAAGTACGAGGAAGTCTGAGGGAATGCCACTGTCCTTGTTTTTAAAGAACTAACTTGACAAGGAAACAGGTTTGTCACTGAAAGGGGAGGTTTGGGCCAATAGGCTATAGTTAAAGGCACACTATGCAAGATTTGTACTTTAATATAACAGTTTTAAAGAGGTATCAGGCCGTGAGTGCAGAGACGCTCTGCGTGAGTGCTATTTACGACAGTAATGTTAAATACAAGTACTCCACTGTGACTCTAGGGGTCGCTGTTTGACAAAAACATAATTCGTGCATAGTGTGCCTTTAGTTCACCCAAAAATTAAAATTAGCCTATGATTCCCTCAAGCCATCCTAGGTGTATACACTGTAAAAATGCAATAGAATTGTGACAACAGATTACAAGCAATATTATTAATTAAACTTAACAAATTAGAATTGAGTAATAATTAATCAAATTATTACTTAAAAGTTAACCATTTAAAATGAGTAAAGTTTACTGCAATTTTTTTTTACAAAAATCTCTCACTAACTGACAGATGTCAAAGTTAAATTTAGAACTCTTTATTTTATATTGCCAACATTGAAGACACCTGATGTTAACAAGCAGAATCACTGAAGGAGAAAACCGTAATTTTAAAACAAACACTAATCACCATAATGATGACTTAAATTTATGTTTGTTTGTTTTTTTGGGTTGTTGTTGTAAGTTTTACTCATTTTAAATGGTTAACTTTTGAGGAATTAATTTGATTAATTATTACTCAATTCTAATTTGTTAAATTTAATTAGTAATATTGCTTGTAATCTGTTGCCACAATTTTTTTTCGATTAGATAAAGCATATTCATTTTTAAAGTGTAGGACATTCTTCTTTCAGAAGAATACAATCAGAGTTATATTAAAAAAAATGTTACAAATATATTCATTTAATATATTAAAAATATCCATCCATGATATAAGTGCTCCACACAACTCCAGGGGGTTAATATAGGTCTTCTGAAATGAAGCGATGCATTCGTGTTAGAAAAATATCCACATTTAAAACTATATCAACTAAAATAGCTTCCGGTAGAAGGCTGGAAGCCTTCATGATTTATGACTAAAGAGGGACCCTTGACCTGATGCACAACATAATGACGAAAGTAGGAGAGCAGAGGATAGAGCAAAACTAAACACCATTCACGAATTAGAAGTCTAAAACTTATTTTTTAAAGAGAAATGTGGGTGGAGCTTGAGTTCGTTGCCCAGCCCTGTTTGTCTGAATCGCGAGAGGCGTCAAAGCTTATGCAACTCACACATCCTACGTCATACATCGCGTCAAGTCACTCTTTTGACGCAAGTCAACTTGCGTAGGCCGTCTTCCGGAAGCTAGTTATTTTAGTCGATAAAGTTTTAAATATGGATATTTGTCTTACACAAATGCACCGGTTCGCTTCAGAAGACCTTTATTTACCCCTGGAGCCGTGTGGAGAACTTTTATTATGGATAGATGCATTGTGATGGACTTTAAAACAAGAACCGGTCATTCACTGCCATTATAAAGCCTGGAAGAGAAGAGTCAGGACTACAAGAGTATGGCTTGAGGGTGAGTAAATCATGGGGGAATTTTCATTTTCGGTGAACTATCCCTTTAAGTTATTAACCCTGATTTGCTACTTGATAATCAGTGGCAGGTGGTGTTGGAGAGGGGTGCATACTTATTCAGGAGAGCATTTTGATTGGTCAAAAATGTTTAATGCAAGATATCAAATAAAATATGGATGCTTATTTTCTATAAAAAGGCTTGTTTCTCTTCCCGTGCATTAAGCAGGCATATTTGAGCTTCCATGTAACATATTTGATGTGCTCTATGTATGTGCGTTCATTAATGTTTTTTATGTAAATAAAAACCAAAATTAAAAACTGTTCTTCATATAGATATGGTATTTCTTCAGAAGATTTGTATAAACTACATTTATGGATTATTTTGAACATTTTTACTGTATCTTTACACTCTAAAAAATGCTGGGTTGTTTTAACCCAATTTTGGGTAAAATATGGACAAACCCAGCCATTGGGTTAAAAATGTAATTTAAAAATGTAACACAATGGCTGGGTTTGTCCATATTTTACCCAAAATGGGTTAAAACAACCCAGTATTTTTTAGAGTGTATGTACTTCTTGAATATTGATAATGTTGATCATGTTGACTTTCAATGGATGGAAAAAGCAATGAGAGAATATTAAAAATATCTACAAAAGTCGTTGGAACATTGTGATTTTTTTGATCAGGTTATGCTTTCGAACTATATTTCCTGTTCTTTTGTTTTCTCTTTCTTTTTCTTATAGTTATGTTGCTAGGTATTATCAATTATTATATATTTTTTTGATTTGTTGGATTTGTTTAAATTAATTCCTTAGTTTCCGAATTTCTAGTATTCTTCACTTATTTACTTTCAATATTCCTCCTTTTTTTCTCTCCTTGTATCTGCTGAATAATTTACTGTGTTTAAGATAGTTAGGTTAAAAGGGGAGAGAGAGAGAGACTCAAGCTTTACCTCCAGGCTAGCAGGGCTCTTGATCTGTCCCGTCACTCCCGCAGTCGCTGCTCAGTGTCTTGGGATAGCTTGTATAGAGCAGAGCTGCACGCTAGTTCCCAAAATCTGCATGGCTGGTCATGAGTCCAGGACACTCTCCTTTTGTCTATTCAAATTAATTTGGCTGAATTCTAATTTCCGCTTTTATTCATATTTCAGAGGGACTCCATGAAAGATGTCAGAGGAGGCGATTGTTATTGCCAAGTGGGACTATACGGCACAACAAGACCAGGAACTTGACATTAGGAAAAATGAGCGCTTGTGGCTTCTCGATGACTCAAAAACGTGGTGGCGAGTGCGAAATGCATCCAACAGAACCGGCTTTGTTCCTTCCAATTACGTTGAACGCAAGAACAGTCTGAAGAAAGGTTCTCTGGTGAAAAATCTCAAAGATACACTTGGTAAGAGACTTGTTTATTTATTTGTAATATCCTGACACAATGGCAAATAAGAGTGTCTGATTTAAAGCACATGCTTAGAAATAGTGTGTATTATAGAGCTGTGAAATATAGTCATTTTTACAAAATGAATTAAATAGGCCTATAATACTAATCTGCTGTGTTATTGGAAATAAAGTAGTCTGCTCTTATTATATATTAATAAAGAAGTTGTGCGTATCTTTTGGAAGCAAAGCACTTGCGTCTGTTTTTTAGTGAAAAGATCATGCATAAATGTAAAAAATAAAGTGTTGGAGGTTCCCTGTGAGGCAAGTGAAGATGCACTCCTCTAGTATTCTTGTAATAAGTAATTATTAATGCCTTTATTTAGCAAGGATGCATTACATTGATCAAAAGTGACAGAAAGGGCATTTAAAATGTTACAAGAAAATCTAGTTCAAACAAATCTCTGTTCTAATGAGCTTTCTATTCCTCAAGGAATTCTGAAAGTTTCACCGTTCTGACTATTTTCAACATTAATAATAATAAGAAATGTTATCTGAGCACCAAATCATCATATTAGAATGATTTCTGAAGGATCGTGTGACACTGAAAACTGGAGTAATGATGCTGAAAATTCAGCTTTTGCCATCACATGAATAAATTATATTTTACATTTTAAAAATGTGTTAAACATTCATTTTAAATTGTAATATTTCTCAAAATTAGCTTTGAATGGTGGTATATTTTTCCGGGTAACAACTATTTTTTTATAAGTATCATGAATTATTAATATTATTATCATCATAAATATAATATAACCTTTTTAGTTGATATTTCATTTAAATTATTCGATTTTTTGGAGATGTACAGTATTCATGAGGTTCTGCAGGGGTCCTCTCTGTGATATAATTTCCTTTATGTTTTTGCATGTTGGTTTGTTTTCAAATATTAATAAGCAGTGTTTTATTTTTCATTGAAACACCGCCACTGTTTAATTAATATTTTCTTTTCAATTATTTTTTTTAATGAGACTTTTTTCTTCGTTGTGATAGTTCCATCTCACTGATATTTCTGAGTTATTCCCAATTTTCATGTGAGAAATTCAAAACCTTCAGAGATGCAGGAATAAAACCTTCAACATCAAGGGTGTGTAAGCAGGAAGCAGTAATTTAAAGGCTTTGGTTGTAAAACCTAATTAGTTTCCCATCTGTTTATCACACAGGGAAGAGTGAGGTGAACCGATCAATCAGCTGTGTCTTGGCGCTTATGTGTGAGTTTAGAGGAGTCAGAGTCAATTTTCCTGGCTGTGAAGTGGCCTAATGTGACCCAGAATTTCCAGCGCTAATCATAAAGTGTTGACTTTGTTTTGACCTCTGGGTTTAATGGGTCTGATGTTGGCATCAGAGCTGTTATGCAGTTAATTTGCAGAATCATGTGTTGATATCCGGGAGGTGCCAAGTACTTTCACAGAACCTCGCATTTGATGCTTTGTTTCTCACAGTGGTTTCGATTTTATTGTGTTGTTGTTGTTATTATGGTGGAGAGTCTAATTGTCACTCAGTGTTGGGCACAGTGTTGTGTTGTGGCTCGTTTCCATTGTGTTGTTGTGGCTTAATTTCGTTGTGTTGTGAACTTATGTTTGCTTTTTAAATTTATTTGTGTTGTGCACTACTGGGCCACCGTAGGATCATGATTTCAACAAAAATATTAAGCAGCAAAAATTGATGAAAATAAAAGAAAAAACAGTGATTGGCCACCAAATTTGCGTATATTTGAATGTTTTCTGTAAAATCATGTGACACTGAAGACTGGAGTTATGGCTCCAGTAAAATATATTCAAGTTGAAAATAGTTATTTTAAATTGTAGCAATATTTATTATTATTTACTGTATTTTAATCAAGTAAATGAGCATAAAGACTTTTAAAAATTAGAAAATAATTATTTCCAAACTTTTTTACTAATAGCGTACATGGTTTTGTACATCCATGAAGAATTCAGGCAGGCAGGCAGATTTAGCAGCCATCAAGATATCTACACATAGAAAGAGATGCTTGTTGAGTGCAAAATCATCACTTTCGGAGACAGACAGAGCAATTAAGGACATCCTCCACTCCGTTTTGCTTTCCTGCTGACATCTATTTCTAAGATTTCCACACACACACAAACTGCACCACCCCTTTCTTGTCAGGGTAAATGGGCCCCAGCTCTCGACCCCTTTGACCTTAACCTCTCTAGAGCATCCTTTTCTCCCCTCCCTCACTTGCCTTATGAAGTTTGTTACATGCTACTCTTAATTACTGACACATGGATCTCTGCATGGAGTCCAAGACAGGAAATGGGAGTATGGAGGGCAATAACCTTTTGCAGTAAGACTATGCAGGCTGTGTTACTGTTTCTTGTATATTAAAGATCATCATTAAATCGCTGTTCTCTTACGAGAGGTTCTCTCGTACTGCGTAATATGTTACGCTAGGGGAAAACCTCTTTTCCACGAGATATTGAAGCCAAAAATTATCCTTGATTTCCTTGATCGAGCTATATTTATAGGCCCAGGCCATGCCCGCTTTGGCAGGTTTCATAGTCAAGCCCCCATTGGACACCCCCATTAAATCTAACAAACTAATTTAGAGATTTTCATGAAGCTTACTGTAGCACAGTAGAGTTTGTGTGGTATAGTGGCGAAAGATCTTGGTTGGTTCAAACCCACACGATGTGAACACTGAGCAAGATACAGTACCTAATCCCAGATAAAGGTCTGTTCACACCGAAAACAATAACTATAATGATAGCGTCCACTCCACACCATCGGACGGAAAAGTTCTGTTTATTTTATGTCGTCAGCCTCATTAAATGCTTGAACTTGAGTAGATTTTGATTGGCTGTCAATATTTTTATCATTCATCAGATCCAAAATTCATAATCATGTTTTTTCTGGAGGGACTGAAAGGTGACGTTCTTAATAATAAATTCTATATGGAATTGCAATTGGCATTTTACAGCACCCTTGTGGCAATTTTGGGAACATGCCATGATGGCTTACAGTAACCTATTTTTATGAAATCATACTCAAACAAATACTGCAGGACTTGGGGCTTTCAGACCACTGTGGACATCTATACTTTATTTTTATGAAATAAAGATATTTTATTTTAATATTTACAATATTTCAGTTAAACTACACTGAATAATAACTTCTATCTTACTTCTTAACAGTTGGACCAAAAAAAGTCAACGGGTCCAAAAGTAAATATGAGAGTGAATTGGGCGTAAAAAGACCTTCGCGAATACTCTTCTCCTGATTCACAAATACTTTGTAATTGTCAGATATGATAGTGTGTCAATGAATTCCAATCAGTCGTAAATGGGACGCGCGTGCACGCGCACATTCACATTCACATTACCATAAATCCCGCCCATTATATCCGACTGACATCTACGTATAAATATGAATATAATAACATGAATGCGAATGAAAAAGAAAGATTTCTCGGATGCAGAAATTGAAGTTTAATTATCAGAAGTTCATTCAAAACGCCACATTTTATTTTCAAGCGTACATAATGGCGTATCAGGTCCTAAAACAAAGGAAGCTTGGCAGCATATTACAGATGCAGTTAATGGAGTTTCATCTGTTAATCAAAAAGTCCCAGAAGTGAGAAGAAAATGGTTCGACATTAAGCTTGACAGCAAAAAAACGAATTAGTTCACTTCGGAAAAATCGTATTCAAACTGGAGAAGGACCGCCATCGATCACCAGATCTGCTATTATTGGCTCTCAGAATAAAAGTAAAAAGAAAAACCATATGTAATTACTATATAAAATATTTTTTCAAAATGCAGTTTAAATATGTGCCCATTGGTAAATTAAAATGCAGCCTTTATTAATGAGCAAAACGTTCGGATGTTAAGCGCACCATTTACTCGTGGCTGGGAGCAGGTGTAGATTTCTTGCGTACCAACTAACATTTGGAAAATACGAACATTTTAATGAATCCGAAAATTTACGACAGAACCACTTTACACACGATTTACACAGAAATTCGTTCTGCTCGTGTTTCATGAATGAGACCCATTGAGTATACAGTATACATCTAGCCTGCAGTAATTTTATTCAAGAGACATTTTATAAAATATATCAATGTGTTCGGTATTGGACATCCATACAACATTGACATTAGATGATGTGAATTTTGGTCACCCGATGTCGCAACCGAAATTTAACCAAATATCAATGATGTTGTGTGCCTGCTTTCATTTAACAGACGCTTTTATCCAAAGCGACTAGTAGGAGAGCATTTAACGGCCCAATCCGGTGCGAAATGACGAGGTCTTACTGCGTTACAGTAGGTTATTAGCCTGACTTCGTCATACTCATATTCTAATGAGAATATAAGTCTGAGACCGCTCCATTAAGCTTTGATTATGAGGCGTGTCGTAACCGAACCAGGAAAAAACAACAACTCTGCACTCAATTGGATAGTCGGTAAACCTACAACCAATCAGAGCAACGCAGTAAGTCTACTCCTTTGCATAGCGCAGTTTTCAACTACAGGACTTACTTATTTTAGAAGTTAAATAACGAGTGTTGCTTCTTTTACTTACTTCTCCATGAGTGCGACCAAAGGAGAAACCACAACGACCACAGGCTTTTCATTACGTCCCATCTTCTTAGTGACCATCGGAGCCAGCTGATAAGTTACACTTTTCCCGAATCATGTGGGAAGGACGGCAAAATATCTTTCTGATCGACAAATGCCTTGATTGCAGTTCTCTGTTTGTCTATTAAAATTAATGCGCTGTTGATTTATTTTACAACAGACGCGACCGCGGAATCTATACATCTTAATTCTCCAGCTGCAGTCATCTCTGAGGGAAATCAGTTAAGCGCTCGTTGATAACGTTATGATTACTTGCAGATCAATCTGTCCATCATCGTATAAAGCCCGCCCTGGCAATTTGATTGGCCCGATGATGATTTCTGAACCGATCATAATTACTCCTCAATGGATCGAGTCCTGACCGAACTTCCCGTCCAAAAAATGTTGTGGGCGGAATTTGGGCTGGCATCCAGGCTAGTAGGTTATATCATAACAAGGAAATTTTTTCTGGGGTGCATTAGACGGCCAAACAGCAAAGCAACTAAACGAACACGAAAATTCGTGACATTTGAAGCTTATGGCAGACACGCCCAATAGATGATTTGCGCTGTGATTGGCTGAATGTTAGTTTAGTCAAGTCTAAGTAACAAATGAGAGAGCACGGGCAGAAATAGTGGTGCTGGGTCAAAGAAAATTGCGAGGGATGGAATCATCTGTTTCTAAAATTGCGGGGAACTTTTACTTGCTGCTGAAAGCGATTCAAAAGCTGTGTTATGAGCATACAGGCAGCCTCAAAGCTTGGCCTTGGGTGTCATGTTTTAAAAGCACATCCTCTTTCCCAGTCTATTGGCCTATCGATCCTCTGTGGACAGAGTGAGGACAGCTCTCTCTCACAGGCTCTTTGTTCTTTCAATGTGCTTTGATAAATGTGCTCATCCGCTGTCTGTGAGGTGAGACTCTGACTCAGAGACTGTGTTTATGGGCTACATAAATGATGTGTGTGCCTGTTCTGGTGCATTGGTGTGTTTCACCCTTTGGCCTCATAATGTCATCTGTGTCTGAGCTGAGGTCATTCAGTCAATGCTCTGCTCGTGCATACTGCTCCTGCTTTCATCTCTGAACCCGATTTGCAGTTATCAAGGTTAACGTTCCCTCTCTGCTCATCCATTGTGACAAGGTTACCCTTTCTTTGACAGCCTTCATCTTTCTTTCTCTCCCTGTTATTATTCACTTTTCCTCAGTCTTTTCCAGTTCTTTTTTCATATCTGTAAGGTTTTCTATCAATGAGGAAAGTCTTTGAGCTGAAAGACTAAAGGGGGATGGACAATCTCTATAAAGCTTATCTCTGTTAAGCTGCTTTGTAACAATCTACATTGTTAAATGCGCTATATAAATGAGGATGACTTGACTTGACAAAAGTAACAAAACATCTCTACAACTATTTAATAAAAGTTGTACGTTTGATTCTTGCAACATATTCTGAAGCTGTATGATAGCGTTATGTTAGGAACAGACAGAAATTGTTTGTAAAGTCAGTTGTATGAAAATTATTAAAATCGTATTGTTGTTGTTTTTGATCCTTTATAGGAAATTACATTAGTGTACATTCAAATATGTCATGATGTGTTGTGGCAGGTTTGACCTCAATGATGTTTGGTCACAAGACAATAGCCAGTTAACCTTGCCGTTAACGACCTTGCCGTTTGATTGACTTCAAACTGGTCTAACATATTGATGTCATATTTGAATGTTCGTTTAGATCAGTGGATCTCAACCAGAAGTCGGGGCGGCAGTGGCTCAGTGGTTCATGTAGGTTGTCTACAAACCAGAAGGTTGGTGTAAAGCTTCTGCTGGTTCAGATACTGCGCCATATCATTACGCCTGCTGCACTCATGGTACGGCAGTAAAGTTTCTTGATTATTACGCAGGAATGAGAGTATAGTTCCTAGCCATATCAGCATAGAAAATCGCAACTTCACATTTTCCGTCGGTCTTAGTGCACAATGTTACTACAGAAGAGTCAAAGTTTTAAATAGGAAAAATATCGAAACTCTCTGGTAATTTTTTGAGAAATGCTAATGGTCTTGTCCACTTTAATGATGTATGCTAAGCTATGCTAAAAGTGGTACCGCCGGAACCGGAGATCGGCTGAATGGATTCAAAAACGGTAAAACTCAACAGTTTAACTCTGGGAGAGTTGTAAAATGAGCCTATTTCCAAAAAAAGTGGAGTATCCCATTAAGATAACTGTCTGGCATTATGTGTCATACTTCATCTGACTATTAACTTCTTGTTACACAGAATCTATGACACCCATTCAGGTTTTATTCCTTGGTTTTAAAGTGTCACACATACTTGCTGAACACATGACAAATGGATTAATTTTACTATGTTTGGATAAGCTCTAATGTTTCATGCCCATTTTAGATGAAATACTGTATAGTGCACATTGTCATAAATAACATCACAGTTAAAAGTATTGTGAAAGCAGCCTGCGGTGAAGGTTCATTTTACCACCCATGTTCTCCTCTTTTGCAAGAGAGGTTTGATTGATGGATTGACAGATTGCCTCTCTTTCACTAGACAGTCTTAACATATGGTGCCAGATTTGTAGAACAATATAATTCATCAGCCATCGGTGTGGCTAATTGTAAGTGTATTCACTTGTTTAGAAAAACCTGCCGGGTCTGATGTGTGAGTTGAGACAACAAGAAATCCTTTTCTTTCGAATTTTGAATGTATTGTAGCCAATGAAATCACAGAGTGGCCTATGAATCAAAAGGCTTGATCATCTGTTTGCCTATAAACAGCAGCATAATGAGCATAATTTATAGGCTGTTTACCTATAAACAGCAGCCCCATCCAACCCTAAACAGACAGACTAAAGTTGAGTGTTCGAGAACACGCTTGACACTTGGTGTAACTGAAACACCTTGCCTAATTTCCAACTTCAGTCTCGTTAAGTATGTATTTGAGAGTTTTTGTCTCACATAAATCAGTGAGACCATAGATGTTTCAAGCTGGCTTTATCAGGGTGCAAACTTTTCCAGACTGCAAACTTTTTTTCTTGCCACTGCAACTAAATTTTGTTAGAGGTCGCAACTGACGTTCCCCAACTGACAAGAGCTGCCATTTATGTTGCACATGAAAACATCAAATGGCAAATGAAACAAAAGCAGAATGAAACCACTTCACGTTTGTCAGTTTATCAGCTCTGATATTAGACAGAACAGGGTTACTCTTGACCTATCTTGACCCTGCATCACTGTTAGCTGGGAGGTCCAGTTGGTAAGCATTTAAATTCTGCATTATTAAAAGCATCGCTGTGAGATCTAGTGAGAAGATTCAAAATTTGGTGTAGAATTCTGTTATAAATCCTATCAGATCAAATGGCGCTGCCGTGGAAACCAGGAGAAATATTGTGCCATGAATGAATAACGAATAATTGTAGAAGGCTTTTCTGTCCACAAAACACCAACATTCACCATGTGAATGTACTGTAGCAACGCTAACTGTAACCATGGTATTGTGTAGAGCCCGACCGATAAAGGATTTTGAAGGCCAATACCGATACAAATATTTGTTGGTTTTAAAATCCGATATTCCGATATATCGGCCGATGTCCCCCCCCACCCCCCCCCCCCAAGGAACACGCAACAAAACATTAACAGATTTTCCTAACATTAGTTATTTGTAGTTATTGATGAGTTTTAACTAAAATAATATGATAATGCATTTTAAAAAGAAACTTGTTTCTTTTATTGTCACAACAGAACAGACTGATGATAGTGGCATTAGCTAGCTAGCTTAGCTAGCAATGGATAACGTCATACTGCAAATTGTAAAACATACATTTTCAATATAACAGGCCGAGGAGAGATGATACGTCTCATTGCTATCACTGTCACGCGCCATTAAAGAAATACTTCAGTCACATTGTCAAAAGTTAAAAGGACAGTCAGTCAACTACACTGTAACAACGTAACATAACTATTACTAGCTAATTCCGGTTCACGCTCTGCTTATTTAACAGCAGCAAAACTGGACATGAAAGTCACAAATTTTGTCATGCTTATTTGAGTTAAGAGAACTAATGGAGATGTTCTTGTAATTGTTATTCAAGCAATGTATGTATCGTGACCAACTCAACGAGTGTTGCCAACAAGGACGGTGTAGAGTGCCCTCTGGTGGACAAACTATACAACTCCAACACTCATGACATGGTTCAAGTGTGTTTTGTCCATTTTTATTTTATTATTGAAATATTCATTTATCGGCCATTATAACTACCGATACTGATAGTTTGGAAAATGTCTAATATCGGCCGATAATATCGGCCTGCCGATATATCGGTCTGGCTCTAGTATTGTGGCAGAAATAGTAAATTTTTTTTACATTAATCATTTACTCTTTTTACGTTACTTTTGTTGATAAAAGTTCATCTCAACTCAAGCTCAGTGCTTTACTGTCAAATGTGCATTTCCAAGAAATAAGCCTGTGATATTATTTGTTACTGCACTTATTAATGCAAAATAATAGTATTTTATGATTAAATTACCTTTTATAATTAAAAATTGCTACCCATTGCTACCAAATCTGGTGCCACCAAATGTTAGTCTGGAGCACTGCTTTAGGCCGTGTGTCCGCAAAAGCATTTTTCCACGCGCCTGGTGTACGTTTTCAATGGGAGCGCCATGTTTTTTAAACGCCATGACCGTAACAAGGCGGAGGCACTGAGCGTTTTTTTTTCACGCTGAAACGCCGAGCGCCCAGCGTTTTTTACTAGTTGCCTAGGCTTTTTACCCACCCGTCCAATCACAGTGGAGGAGGGGCGGGACTAAACCACACTGACCAACTGTCACAACATTCTTTCTGTACACCGACATCAACCAACAGAGCTAATCGAACAAAATGGATGAAACATAAATTTTTAGTATGAAACACATTATCTGCGAAATCAGTTACAAGTAAACTGTGCTGCGGATATTCTGTATAAAAGCAACGAAACGTCTCAACGGAAAAAAAACACTGCGTTGCCAAAACGCTCTCAAGCAAAGCACGGCCAAAGCATGGCGTCTACAGCAGAGCGTCTAGCGTTTTCAGCTGGCTAAAAATGCTTTGGTAGACACACGGCCTTAGTGTGACTTCAAAATCCAGCTGTTAGAATTGCATCCTGCTGTCCTGGGAAACTGTTTCATGGAAAAAAATTGACCTTAAAGCCTCTGAGCTTCTGTCTTTAGAGGATTCCCATTTTTTTTAAGCTAGCTCTTTCTCATGTCACTGTATGCTAATAGAGAACATCATTAAGCATGAATGATGCATTGGGTTCATCATACAGTACCTGGGGGACAAAATGCGTCCTTTGAGAGATGTCTGCTTCCTTCTGGTTTTGTTCTACTTCTCTTCCTGTTTGTTATTGGTGATAAAAAAGGGAAAATTATCTAATATTTAGGAGGCGTATTGACCTTGGCACACAGTCATGATGGACTTCAGGATTTTTTTTTTAAATGATAAAACTGTTTTAGATTTGTATAGCATATTATTGCACATTGCATACCACCACACCAATGCCTTTTTTGTTTTAAGAAATGATAATGAAAAAATATGCCTAACTACTGTCATGGAATGCAAAATCACACTATCAATCTAAATGCATGTTATTTATCTTATTTTGAACTAAAGCATACGTTTCATTTTTAATGGGCCATTTATACTATACCGTTTTCAACTAAAACCTTTAAAAATGGAAAACATTTAATCAAAATGTGTCATCTTGAATTTCCTTTGAAACAACAGACTTCTTTGGATCCCAAAATATGTCTGATGGGCTTGGAACGACATGACTTTTCTCTTTGGGTGAACAATCACTTTAAGTTTTTCTTTTCAAAAAATTCATTTTTCTATTTAGGCTTTTTATTCATTATGACATCAGTATATTTGTATCACCCTTTCATTTTTTTTTATCAAAAATATCAATGAAATATCACTGTCAAATATCAAATATCATCAAGATCAAAATCATTTTTAATTGCTGGTGTTATTGATCCATATGTCTCCTAATGGAATACATAATGTCCTTACCTATAAAGGGTTAAATTACATTTTATATTAGTTCTGGAAGGAAAAACACCCCCTGACATACATAGTTGCTCCAGTCATTAGAAATGCACAATACCAGACACATTCCTCCTCATTTGAATGTAAACGCGCCATGTGTAACCATCATCCTTAGCATCCCTGTCTCACGAGTCACGACACACACCTAAATATACACATAAAGTATATCATGCTGCTTTTTGCTCCTAAAAGTAGGTCACCCCCGCTCTCTCCTCAGTTGAGCGGACACATGAACACCTGCACTCTTTCTCTCTCTCTCCTCTTATTCTTTCATAGTATATAGAGGAAGTTATTGTCATTTTGTATTCTCTGCAGGTGTGTATCGAGAAAGAGGGAGGAGTTTAGGGTTGGAGGTTGAGTGAGTGAGTTTGTGTGTTGTTTACTGAGTAGGGAAAGCAACGGTGAGCATGTCGGTGTGAAACCGGGTGCATGGATCATCTGCTACAGGAAGGAAACTGCTGGGTACTGATGTTTGTGGTTGTGTGTTAATGTGTTGTGCACATTAAAATGTGTATTTCTTTACTATACACAACTGAGTGTATTTTAAGTGATGGGTCAACATGTCTCTTGTTTGGTTTGATCGTTATGTTTATAGTCTGATAAGCAGCAACATTGAGATTTGTATCACATCGCATATTTATTTCACTGCCTGTTCGCAGTATTCACAATGCCCGAATAAGAGGTACGGCTCTGCATAGCACTGGCATTTGTGCAAGCGTTTCATATTTGAAAATGTATTGCGAGGCTCTGGATCTTTGGAAAAGCATGGTTTAAAGGGACAGTTCACCCAAAGGTGAAAGTTAGCCCATGATTTACTCACTCTCAAGCCATCCTAGGTGTGTATGACATTCTTCTTTCAGACAAATACAATCGGAGTTATATTCAAAAAATTATAATGCAAGTGAATGGCTGTTTTTGCTTGAAATCCCTAAAAGTATATTAGAGCCCGACCCATAAAGGATTTTGAAGGCTGATATCGATAAAAATATTTTTTGGTTTTAAAATCCGATATTCCGATATATCGGCCGATATATATATCGTCGCTGCCCGATGAAACCCACGTATGTCCAAAACGGTTACTTTTCAGGAAGTGAAAAAAACATGTAATTTCAAAAGCAGCTGAACGCAGCGTTGTCACGCTTGGCACAACATCTTTAAATGTAACCATATTCTTGCCAGTGTCATGATATAATCCATATTTGACCCAAAATCGAGTTTAAATGGACATACGTGCATATTGTATTGTAACGGTGGTCGATACGCGTTCTTCCGATCATTAATTAGAATGACCAAATCGCGTTTCATATTGACAGATTAATAGGCTACGCTCAGTTTATTAAATGTCTCTTGCAAACTATGAAGAGACAATGAATCATACACTGACATGGCGATGCTAGACTGATACTTTATTTACACAATCTTACCGTAATTTTGATATGAGCAGCATAGATATGAGCTGAATTTTATCATCAGCTAATTTCAAAATCAAAGACATACATCAATAAGAGCTCGGCAACAGCCTGCCCTGGTAAGAACACTTCGTTTCTTTACTTGAAGATGATTGTGTGTGTGAGATGATTGTGTGATTGTGAAGATGATTGCGTCTGTGACTTACTTTCAGTTTCGCTCAGCTGCTCATCTGCGGTGATGCGTGTCGCAGTAGCGCCGTCATATCTGACTATAATGTATATACTATATAGTATATCTGACTATATAATTTTTGGGAAAAGTAAAATATAGGCCTACATATGTGGTTTCAACAACCAGATTGCGTTTACTAGTAAAGATCCGAACACAATGCGAGCCAGACTACCTCCAGATGGTCAGGCAGATCCGATCACAATGTATTTATACCTTGCATTAACATGCCTTTTTTATTATCCGGATAACTTATCTGGATACAGATCGCATTTTAATACCAGGTGTAGGGGTCTCAGAGACGAGACCGGTGAGAAACTTCACGAGACCGGCGACATGCCTCCACAGGGCGGGGAGATACCATACTGTCTATGGGAGATACGCTGCGTGATGGACAGCTTTGACAGCAAATGGAAATACGTGGAAATCAGATGACATGATTTCACAACTTTTCATTGGTCATTTAGATAATGTGAAGCATGCTGTATACGAAAATGAACCTGGACATTCTATCCGTCAAAAAATCTCAAAATCGGCAAAATGGACATACGCGGTTTTCATCGGACAGCGACGATATATATATATATATATATATATAGCTTTGTGGTTAGCTAGTCTATGATGAGCCATAATTTAGCAATGGATTACGACAAACTGCAAATTGTAAAACATACGTTTTCAATATAACAGGCCAAGGAGAGATGATACATCTCATTGCTATAACCGTCACGTGCAGCAGCATTTAACAGCAGCAAAACTAGAAACATGATAGTCACAAATTTTGTCATGCTTATCTGAGTTAAGTGAACTGATGGGGATGTTCTTTTAATTGTTATTCAAGCAATGTGTGTCTTGTGACCAACTGAACGAGTGTAGAGTGCCCTCTGGTGGAAAAACTATACAACTCCAACACTCATGAGTCATGACATGGTTCAAGCGTGTTTCGTCCGTTTTTATTTTATTTTTAAAATATTCATTTATCGGCCATTAAAACTGCCGATACCGATAGTTTGGAAAATGCCTAATATCGGCTGATAATATCGGCCTGGCTCTAAAGTATATCTATTGCGCTATCTGCTATCTATCTGTTGCGCTTTATACTTAAGTCGAATCCATTTGTTCATTTGGCTGGAAGCTAGATATTTTACTTAATAAAGTTTTAAATATGGATATGTTTTCTTACACTAACACACACCTTCACTTCAGAAGGCCTTTATTAAGCCCATTGGAGCAATGTTGAGCCATCACTTTTTTTGGACGTCAAAATGGTAACTGCAAACCATTCATTGCCATTATAAAGCTTGGAAGAGCCAGGACATTTCTTTTTATTGTATTCATTTGTAATAATAATGTCATTTACACCTAGGATGACTTGTGGGTGAGTATAAATCATGGGCTAATTTTCATTTTTGGGTGAACTATCCTTTTAAGTTGCCTGGTTGGGAGCAACAGAAAATGTGATGGATGAGGTTTGAGAATGTAGAAGACACTAAGAGGAAATGTGGTCGGCTGCAGTGATAATATCACATGTACTCTTTCAGCAGGAAATGATTAGTATTGATGATTTTGCAGCGCTAATCAATATCCCTGACCTTTCTCTTCTAATTCTAATTAGCAGCGCTCGGAGGCTCGAGTTTTACATCATTACTGTGTCTGATGACTAATACCCATCTTTCTCTTTCTCAGGCCTGGGGAAAACGAAACGCAAAACGAGCACACGGGAACCCTCTCCAACTCCCAGCACGGATGAGTACTCCTCTAACGGGGGCGGGGCTGAACGAATATACGACCTGAACACTCCAGCCACGGTGAAGTTTGCCTACAACGCGGAGCGGGAGGATGAGCTCAGCCTGGTGAAGGGGGTGCGGCTGATGGTCATGGAGAAATGCAGTGACGGCTGGTGGAGGGGCAGCTACAACGGTCAAACGGGCTGGTTCCCCTCCAACTACGTCCAAGTGGAGGAGGAGGTGGAGGACACTTCGGCCGACTTTCCCGCGGTCTTCTCCTCACAGCCGGGCTTCAGTAACGGTCAGGGTCCCAGAGTCCTTCACACTGTTCAGACGCTCTACCCCTTCAGTTCAGTCACGGAGGAAGAGCTGAACTTTGAGAAGGGTGAGACGATGGAGGTGCTGGAGAAGCCAGAGAACGACCCAGAATGGTGGAGGTGTAAGAACTGTCGTGGGCAGGTGGGTCTGGTGCCAAAGAACTATGTGGTCGTGCTCAACGATGGTCCGTTATCGACGGCCTCGGGCTCCCATTCCCAGCAGAACAGCCACACGGGACCCTCCCACACAGGGAAATTTGCCGGAATGGACTGGTACTATGGTAACGTGACACGGCACCAGGCCGAGTGTGCGCTGAACGAGAGGGGGGTGGAGGGAGACTTCCTCGTGCGAGACAGCGAGTCCTCTGTGAGTTGAGTATTTATCTGGATCTAATCAAAATGCAGTGACCATGATAATTGCTGTAAATAGCTGTGAATAGTCACTTGGCAGCTGTGCCCATGTTATTTGTGTCGATCCATGGTGTCATTTGCAGGGTTATTCTCATTATCTAACACTAAAACTATTGCAACATTTTTCTTACGAATATAAATATTAAATGAAAAACCAAGCATTTATTACTTGTTTTTGGGGTCTTTTAAAATAATAAAATAAAATAATAATAAAAAAAAAATAAAATAAAATTAAAATAATCATGCTTGAATGTTTTCACATGTTTTACGTTGTTGCAGCACCTCTCTTCCCAGTCTGTCTGTAAGGCCGGAGACACACTGGATGCGTGGCGTGAGCGTCTCGTAAGCGTGGCGTGTCCATTTTTATTTCGGCTCCCATGTTCCCATATCCAACAGATTTGAGCTTGCACACTGCCCGCGTGACACAGAAAACGCGTGCATGCTAGTAATAGAACCGACGCCTATTTTTCACGCGACACGCAAGCGTGTTGGAAGCGTTTCCAGGCAAAAAACAATAGGAAACAATGTTTATATGTCATTTTGTACACGAATACATATGAATAAATTACATTTTTATGTTTGAAAGTCTAGGTTTTGACATACATTCAGATATCAAAGTAATTTAAACAAATAATAAAAATAATAATTATCAGTTTTCAAATATTGACATTATTTTTGATATTTTTCATAGTTATGTCATTTTTATTTTTTCAACAATCGGGTCCTGGTGTCCACTACAGAGGTCATAGCATAACATAAACATATCTTTTCTCTCTTTTTTCCCCCATTTGTTTCTTATGTTCATAACAATGTGATTACATGAAGAAGAAAAAAAAAACTTTTGAAAAAAAAAAAAAAAAACGTTCTGGGCCTCAGGAGGATATAAAGATACGATAGGCTAGAATAACTACATAGTGTGTCTTCTGAGAGTAACGGTCCACCATCAGGCTAAATATAGGCTCTTTAAAGCTACACAAAATTTGAAAATGTTATTGAAATAAACAGACAGCCAACTTCCATATTTTTCGGATTTTGGAAGATGTGTAATAATAGAGTTGAAATTGTTGTCATAAAGGCAAGAGCAACACACCGCTAATCCAAATGTAGACTGTCCCTCTATGTCACCTAGTAGCAGCAGCGCCGCGTCAGACACGCTTCTGGTGTGCAAAGACAGAAAATGCGATGCAGCCGCTACGCAGCTGACACGCTACAGAAACGCCACGCTCACGCCACGCAGCCAGTGTGTCTCCGGCCTAACACTTTGTTTAGTTCCGATCTCTATGAAACCCGTCTTTCCGAAAAGCACAATGTGCTCTGATTGGTTGACTGGATCAGTGTGTTGTGATTGATCAACCGCTTCAAGAGTGTTTACTTGTCTCTTGGACATGGCAAAAATACACAACTAACACGACTCAACCAGGCCTCGTCCCCAATATCATGCGTATGCCATGGTGGGGAATTATTTAAATGAGGTATATTGTGACGTACGTTCCAGGAAGACAACCATATACTTACCATATACGGTAACGCTTCCTTTTACAGTCCAGTTACCCATGTAAATACTATTTACTTATTTTAGTAACTAGTACAATTACTGGGTAATAACTAGTACTAACCCTGAACCTACCCCTTAACCTGTTCCATGTACTTACCTTATCTTAGCCAGTACTTTCTAGGTAAGTACACTGTAAGTACACTGTAAGTACTGTACTGTAAAAGGAAGCGGTACCCCATATACTTATCAAGTAAATGGTTATACCATAACCATATACTTATACTTATTAATATACAGAAAAACTGCATTTGGAGTGACTTTGGAAGTGCTTTGGAACTTTGCTGACATGCTCAAACAGCAACTTTACATATAAAGTTATTATATGTATTCTTCCTAGAAAGTTTAACATGTAAAAAAGCACAATAGGTTACAAACTAAAATTACAAACTCGAAATTAATTGTATTGTTGTTTTGTCTTTTGGTTACTCAAATTAAGTTTGCCATTAATTGTCTTGCCATAGAAATGCATAATTCTGAGTCAGAGGACATGAGTTGTTGAGAACACCCAGGTTGTCAGTAATTATGATAATTGCACTATATTGTGAAAGCACCATGTGTGTCAAGATAAAAAAAAAAGTCTCTTAAAGGGATACTCCACTTTTTTTGGAAATTGGCTCATTTTACAACCTTTTACAACATTTTACAACTTTTAAACAGTTGAGTTTTATCGTTTTTGAATGCATTCAGCCGATTTTCTGATATTTTGAAGAATATCAGTAACTAGACAGTTTCTGGTCTCATTGACTTCCATAGTAGGAAAAAAAATATACTATGGAAGTCAATGAGACCAGAAACTGTCTGGTTACTGAAATTCTTCTAAATGTCAGAAAATCAGCTGAATGGATTTGTAAATGGTAAAACTCAACTGTTGAACTCTGGGGGAGTTGTAAAATGAGCCTATTTCCAAAAAAAGTGGAGTATCCCTTTAAAATATGAGATAATTTGACTTTATGACTAGGCGAGGTTAATTCGGGTTGTAAAATGTCATGTGGTGCGACTACTATAAACTTAAATAAACTGATGTTTGTTTGTTTTTTTAAAAAAGTTCAAATTTTAGTTCATTTTAGTTCAAATTAATTATTATAGTGTGAACATTCACATGTTCAATGTTGAAGAAAATGTTTAATTTTACTAGACATTTTAGAGCTATTAAACTTCTTGAAAATGGTTAAGTTTTTAAAAACCAGCAGAGTACATTTTTCAAAGCTTGACATTTAAAGTACATTCCTTAAAGGTGACTGAAATGAAAGTGCTTGTCTATATAGAGCAGTTGTTTTCAAACTTGGAATGATGGCGCCATCTGTAGGCTGAAGCCCGCTAATGAATATTCTGTTTCTTTCTCTCTAGCCAAGTGATTTCTCAGTGTCTTTGAAAGCAGTGGGGAAGAACAAACACTTCAAGGTGCAGTTGTCGAATGGAGTTTACTGTATCGGTCAACGCCGCTTCAATTCTATGGATGAACTGTTAGAGCACTACAAGAAAGCTCCCATTTTCACTAGCGAACATGGAGAAAAGCTTTACCTGATCAAACCCCTCCAGTGACCTTCCACACACAAATGAGCCTTACAACCAGACCAGATCTGACCTCACACTGAGCCAAGTGATCTGCAACTCCTACTTTACGCTCGTTTCTCACCAGCAAACAGGACTTGCCGAACACCAACCCACTGGAAAATCACAGGAATTAACTTTACTGTTGATATAGAGTAATGATGTGACGTATCCTTTCTTTCCCTGTGACTCCATGTTACTTTGGAGTTGCTCACGAAAATGAATATCGCCTTTTCCAAGTGATAATGGAAGCACTTGCCCGTTGCCTTTTGACCGACAGCTCAATTTCTGTTCACACTACATGAAAGCCAACAGATGTGGCCTTCATCTCATACAGCCTGAGACTATTTTGGCAGCACAATATTCAAGGTTGTCACGGGACAAGTGCAAGGATACAGACACAGGAATTACAGGAAACTGTATGTACATAGGAGTTGCCAAAGAGAGAGTTGGTGACAGTCGCCTCCTGCTGGATGAACTGAGAAATGCCAACAGGAGGGTCTTTATAAGATGAATGTTTTGTAGATGCTTAACCAAATGTGCCACCTTCACATTCAAGCACCGCTATTGATATATATAGAAGAGAACTATATCCACCTCATTGAGATTCACACATCTGTATCAATATTAAAGTGTTGGCATAGAATTTATTACAGCAAATCTGTTAGTTTCCATTTCGAAAGGGCACCATTCAATCGTAATGGTTTAGTCTATTTACAAGTGAGTCTGTTCTTCATTTACTTTCCAAACTTTTCTAAAAAATATGGTACGTCTGAATGTTACTGAGCATTGTTATTTAAACCATGTTTATTTAAGGAAAGAAAAAAAGCTGCAGAGATGGACAGTGTAGTCCGCTCCACATCCATGATAGCTGTGCAAAACGTTTAAATACTGTTGTTTAATTAAACACTTTGCAAGAGTATTAACAAAGCTGTGTGATTTGTATTGTTTCTTGGTTCCATGCACTTCCCATTGAAAAGTTTGGGGTCAGTGTACAATCTTATTTACTGTTTTAAAAAGTTTCATGCTCACCAAGGGAGGATTTATTTAATTAAAAAAAATTATTACAATTTGAATTACTGATATATACTGTACATACATACATACATACACACACTTTTTTAAAATGTCATTTATTCCTATAAACAAATTTTCAGTAGCCATTCCAGTGTTCAATGGTGCGTTTTGGTGCTCAAGCTCATTTCTTATTAACAATGGTGAAAACACGTGGTTCTGATTAATATTTTTATGGACACTCACTGTGATTTTTTTTTTCTTCCAGGATTATTTGATTAATTATTTTTAAACAAACAATATTCATCTGAAATTGAAATCTGTTGTAACATAAGTTTTACTGTCCCTTTTGATACGGTTCGTACCACTGCGGAGTAGCCCAGTAATACCTGCGTGACTCGTCGTCATAGACATAAACAGAGAGAAGTAGCTCCTCCGGCTACAATAATGTTCTTCCGCAAGACGCATCCAGTTCGTTCTGTTTATTAACAGCTAGAGCGCCAAAAGTTACGGGCTGCAGCTTTAAAAGAGCATGTGGAATGAAAAAGAAAGTTCTTGGGGTTTGTGACCATAGAAATAGGCCTATGATATAAGTCTGTGAAAGTCGAGTCAGAACGTTGCATTGTGGGATAGGCTACTCAAAGGGCGGGGATACTCCAGACTGTGCTATGCGCTCTTTTGTAGTAGGCCATCGATCCGGTTGTATAGACCATTTCACAAAATGTAAACAACACTGGTCCAGAAGCACTTCCTGTTTCAGTTTGTAACTGTTTTCTTTATTTCACATGTAAAGAAAACATCTTAAAGGTGTTTGTTTAACTTCTTGATTCAGTTTTAAATGTTCTGCTGGTTGTATTTTATCCCAGCTTTTATGTAGTGTTAAAAAACTGAAACAGGAAGTGCTTCTGGACCAGTGTTGTTTACATCTTGTGAAATGGTCTATACATCCGCTATAGGCCTACATACTGAATATTATTCGCATATTTTGCACAGTACTACTGCAATTAAAGTTACACTCTTACTAGTAGCATTGAGTGTAGACACCAAATAACTCTTTGTGTTTAGACATACTGGTCACTGGAGGGCGCTGAAGTTGCCTATTATATCATTGCAGAGCCATAATATAACAGGTTTATCTTGACAACCTTTTTGGAATGTTCTGAATTTATTGTTTTGTCTGCCAGCAAATTAGCCACATGTTGAAAACATTAGAAACATGCAGAATATTTTCTTTATTTTTATTTTTATTAATTAATTACTGTTTTATGCCAGTTTATAGGCCTAACACACTGCCACTTTGTTTTATGTCAGTTAATAGGCCTAACACACTGCCACTTTCATTTATTTTGCATATACCCAGTGGGAGAGAACCTATAACTTATGGCTTGAGTCTGCTTCACAGGACAGAGGTTTGTGGAAGCTTGTTTCCGCCACTGAATAAACAATAAAAAAGGGGATTGTGACTTTTTGTCTTACAATCCTGACTTTTTCTCTCAGTTGTGAGTTTTTATCTCACAATTCAGTGAAAAGGGGAGAATTAAAATTTAGAAAGTTGTAATTGCGTTAAATTGTGAAATATAAACTCGCATATGCAGAAAACTACTGTACAGTATTCTAAAAAGGAGAGGTGGAAACTCAAAGAAAAGCTAGAATTTTTGGACCGTGAGGCAGCTACTTGAACAAGGGATTCTTTCAGCTGTGGAGAAAAGTGTGAGAATCCCTTGCAAACAAAGAGCTATAGACTGAACGAGCAAAGAAATGAAGGGTATGACATATGACAGGTCCATGTGAAAGGTAAACAAGACAGTTCCAGCCCTGGCTTGGGTTCTACTTAAAGGTCTGGGCTCCATGACACCACAGTTGGATCCAGGAACAGCTGCTGCAGGTAATCTTAGGCAGACACACTGATGTTAGAATAATTTCTGTGGTTCCTTTAATGCAATCTTTTTTTTCTGTGTGTTTTATGTTAGAATCTCTTTGAAGTTTGAAAATAGAAAAAATTGACTGAGCCTTAAATTGAGTGTGTTGCTATGCTACTTTCAGGTGACCATGTTTCGTCTGTATTTCTCATTCTTCCTTTGTTTGGTTTGGCTTGGACTGCTCTCTCTCACAGGTAAGAAAACCTGACACTTTGATTGTTTTCCTCACCAACACTGCATTTATTTGACAAAAACTCAAATTTGATATTCCGTGAAATATTCAAATTTATTTTAATATTTAATTTTATTTGAATGTAGGCTATTTTAAAATATAATTTATCCCTGCGATTGCAAAGCTGAATTTTCTGCATCATTAGTATTCAGTTTCACACAATCCTTCAGAAATCATTCTAATATGGTGATTTGCTGCTCATAAACATTTCTCATATCCATCAATGTTAAAGACATCTGCTTGCGGTCTTAGTCTTGCTTTGGAAACCGTGATACCAGGATTGATTATTATCCCCCCCAGGATTATTTGATGAATAGACGGCTCAAAAGGACATTTATTTGAAATGGAATAACTATATAAAAGGCTTTCCTGTCAACAGTTTAATACATTCTTGCTGAATACAGTTATTATTTTATTCTAAATCATTTGATGGTAGTGTATAGGGAAAACAAGTCTTCATAAATCTTCATCTGTATTCATCATAAATCTGACGTAAAACATGGCTGCAGTGTGCATTGAGATTTTGTAGAGAAGTTTTAGTATCACTTTCTATGAAGTATAACGCACCAAAAGCACCATAAGCCTATTGGACAATTGCCACCAATGGTCTCTAGGATCAATTTAGGCTTATGATGCTTATGATATAATTCAATATTGCAAAATATTTGGTACTAAGTGAGCCAAAAGACAACAGAGGCAAAGAACTGAAACTCCATTAGAGAAAATAGAAAAAAAGGGCGTAAAACTTGAAAACAAACTCTAGCCAGATAAACAAACATGTTAATTCAGTTATATATATATATAGTATGTGCACTTGCAGTGTATTTACACAAGAAAGGACTTAATATGAGTTAGGTTTAGAGTTACTGCCTTTTAGTTGTACACAATGCATGCAGAACAGGACTGTAAAATAAATAGCTGTAAGTATCATATTGCATTAGAACATTATCATACATTTTTCATGAAATTATACATATTATAAGAAATACAACATATTACAAAAGGCATTATGTTTGCATTATGCAAGAAGAATACCCGTGTAATGCATTATTAACAGATTTAATAGAAAGTGTTCCTGAATTTTTTTTTTTTTTTTTTTTTTTTTTTTAGCAGTCAGGTTGGAGCCTTTATGCTCATTTCGATGTTTTTATTATATGAATCTGTTGTGAGGTAGACAAGAATGGCAAAATTGCCCAAATGACATCAAAACAGCTAAAGGCTGTCAGGTTTGACGTACTTGTTTAGCTGAAATCTGCTGGCTTTGTCAAACATGCTGAAAGAACATTGGCAGAACATTTGAGATTGAGAACAGACAAAAGCTCAACTGTTCCTCCAAACATGGGACTGCTTACCGAATCAGACAGCTCTGCTTCTTTTTACCTGAGAGTGAGTGTGTGCGGGAGCTTACCAGTCGGCTCCTGTGAACATAGAAGCTGTGACAGACAAGGATAACAGATGAATGGGGAGCTTATAAATTATGTGACATTCTTGCCATTAAATCAAGACCATGAGAAGCTCTCAAGGTATTTGCACCATATATGCATGAACTGAAATTTAGTCAAAAATACCTTGTTTCTTTTCTTCAGATTTACTAAAAACGGGGCATCATTGGAATGATTAGTCTTAAATTAAGATCAGTGCAGTAATTTAAGTCACATTGCTGTCTGCTTTCCAGATGTGTCAGCAGTCAGCCTCATTCTCTAGTATTGCTTCACACATACACATACCTTCTTTTTGATATATAAATATATTCAATGACCCATCTGTTTGTTTGCCTTACAGGGGCAGAGGAAAACCAAGGTGAGTTTTAACCCCTTAACTGTCACCGTCCCGGTACCGGGACGCCTAACTTTACTTCACTATATTTCTACTAAATCCTAATCTAATTATGACAAATTATATATCGTTGGAAAGTTCTAAGACTTCTAAATAGATATTCTACCCCTGTTTTGTGTAACAAATTATGTAGGAAGAGTAATTGATGAATTTATGACAAGAGTGCACCTCATAAAATCTGCATCATAACAGGAGTTTTGACCTTTGTCACAAAAAGTCGATGCACCCACTTTTAATCATTGAAACTTCTGTTTTTGTGCTAAACGTTCATAATAAAACATATAATCTAGTATTTTTCAATAAAAAAAAATTGTAGTATAATATTGTCCTCTAAAAATGATAATATTTATATTTATTATCCTCTAAAATATAATATTATTTTTTATCGCCTTTTTTATTATATCACATATTTTAGTAGTTATCATAAATTAGGTATCATTTGAAAGCTTATAAACTCAGAATTCATTGTGTGAAAACTGTTTTATAATTGAATATTGCGTTACCATAGAAACGGTACTTATTTTATCAGGCTCCTCCCCTTTTGGGCGTCATTATATTTCATAATTTATGATCAAAACCTTTTCTAATCTTGACAAAACTGAGATTGTCAGAAAGGTCTGAGTCTCAAGGTTCCAAATTTTGTGACAGAATTGATATTTGGACAGAAATGTATTAATTTGTTAAAGCAGAATGTATACAACTAAATTCAATGGAATTCAATGGCACCCGGTGGCTATTTTTGGTACTACGCCTAAACAAAATCTCATGGGAACTTCAATTTTTATGATATCAACTTCAAATTTGGAACATAACTTGACAAGATTTATGGCTTTGATTTTATAGAAAATTTTAGAGTAAAAATATTTTGTAAAATACATATTTATATAAAATAAAAAATATATATTACAGTATATTTGATTTACTTTAAATTTAAATTTCCATAACTTTTTCATACTTTATTTTTTTTGAATTGCTTTCACTTCAGCAATATTCTGCTGAGTGTTTTCTTTAAAACAATATATATTCCAAAGCATTCTTAAATCACAACCATTTAAGTTTGAATAGTGCATTTTAACCCCCTTTCTCAAAAAGGGGGGTGATAAGGGGTTAAATCAGTTTATGAACTATTTAATGTGTAACCTGTACTGTGAGGGCAATGGGTCCTAAAATATGACAATTGGGGGAAAAAGTATGAAAATTGATATAATTATAAAATAAGCCATACCATTTCTGCAAAAGGATATTGTTAAATAGCTTGTTAATATATATATATATATATATATATATATATATATATATATGTGGGTGTGTGTGTGTGTATATATATATATATATATAATATAGCCTAGAGTCCATTTATATATATATATATATATATATATATATATATATATATATATATATATAGAGAGAGAGAGAGAGAGAGAGAGAGAGAGAGAGAGAGAGAGAGAGAGAGAGAGAGTCCATTTATCACATCAAGGGCCCATATTTCTGTATTTTAATAAATGATCTTTGTATATATGCAGTAGAAATGGTAGTAGATGCATATTACACAAATGAATCCTAGTGTGCATCACTTTGCTCATCTTTCACAGCATCTTTCACATTTTATAAAGAGCAATTCATTGGTATTCTGAAACATCTTTTTCTGCCAACTAAACAGTGAATGTGGCTTTCAACCCAAGGTCTTTTTATTCCACAGCTACTGAAAAACTCACTGAATGATTATTATTATTTTTTTTTTGTATGCGTGATATTTATAATGGCCGACATGAATTTGCAGCATTTTGAGTATTATTACAAATTAGATCCGATTAAGTTAACTCAAAATAAGCCTTTAGTCATCGCACATTATAGCCTCATGATCCAGGACCCATCACAGTGCATACAAACAAAAAGATGTTTATGATCTTTTCTGAAAGTTGAAAGGCTATAGTAAACCATTGATGTTCTGTTCTTGTATCGCTCTTGTTGACCTCTTTGCCTTCTCTCTTGGCTCACAGCTGAATCAAGGGAAAAAAGGAATGTGCCTAACTGGGCCATGACTTCTTCAGACTTTTTCGGCTGGATTGAAGAGCTGCGTTCTCATGGTGGTTATGACAAGATCGAGGAATTGGCCAGGACTTTCTGGGCTCACTTTCCTTCTGCCAGCCGCCTGGGTTACGACCCTCCCGCTCCAGAAGAATAACTCCATCTGAATCTTGAAGTGTGTGTGTTATCGAGACCATTTGCCCCTTTCATTATGGCACGGCTCTTGGAAAAAGAGACAAACAACCTTTATTATTCAGCTAGACTTGATTTGAGCCGGGGAAAGATGTCCTGAGAAATGTTTGTTGTTGTTGTTGTTTATGTTGCATAAACCCTGTTATGTAACAGTATCCAAATCAAGTAAAAGTTTTCTGTTTAAAAACTGGTTTTTATTTATTTAGTATTGCTTGGAAAAACTAGATATTTTTCCTGGCTCTTCTTTAAGGTGCCCATATTAAGCTATTTTAAATCCTTGAACAACTGGTAGCAAACAAACATCATACACACTTTGCTATTATGCTATTTTAAAGTGCCCTAATTTTGTTTTGGAGGTCTCCTACAATAGGTTTACATGCATCCCAGGTAAAAAAAAACAAACAAAAAAACAAAAAAAAAACAACACAATTTTCTCATAATATACAGTACATTGCAACATCACCTCTTTTCTGGATGTCTAAAATGATTCAATAAAGGATCCGGTCCCTCTAGTCTAAACCCTTCCTTACTAAGAGCTTTGCTCTGATTGATCATATGGGCCAGTCTGTTGGGATTGGGTTACTGCTTAACCATGTGTAGGAAATGAGAAGCCATCTGAAATTCAGCTCCAAATGATTTCTCAGCACTTGTATATACAATGATACAAATGGCGCCACTTCTCCTGTATCAATTAGATATGGCACAGAAACATACGGCTTCTTCCCAACATGTCAACAACACACACCAAACTCTTCCAGGCGTAAGCTACAACAGTGTTTGAGGGCAGGCCGAAGTACATGGGCAGTCAGTGAAGGCCATAGGCTGTCATTGTGCAAATGTGTTACCAACCTAGTTCATGCATGCAGGAAGTAAGACTGGGATTTCAGATGACTCGTTTTAGACTTGCTTTTTTTCTTTTGGGAGATGACTTGAAGTGCGTTTATTGTGCACTTTAAAAAAATGTTTAACATATAGACCATTTTGCAAATGTAAACAACACGGGTCCAGAAACACTTCCTGTTTCAGACTGTAACATGTTTTCTTTATTTCACATGTAAAGAAAACATCTTAAAGATGTTTATTTAACTTTTTGATTCAGTTTTATATGTTCTGTTGGTTGTATTTTATCCCAGCTTTTATGTAGTGTTAAAAAAACTGAAACAGGATCTGGACCAGTGTTGTTTACGTCTTCCAAAATGGTCTATATGTAAAACATATACAGCTATACTGTATTATACACAACACAATAGGCAATATACAAAAAAAAAGCATAATAGGGGCACTTTAAAATACATCCACTGCATTTATTCTTACTCTAAATTAAATGTAAAAGCATACTCACAGTATAATATCAGCAGGGCAAATAGACATTATTCAGCAGCACAACAGAGCAGGCAGGTGTTCTGTTATCAGGTGGGAATGCTTTCCAGGTGTTAAGAGATGACCCTCTCAAGGGTCATCTCCCTCAGGACAAGTACATGCAGGAACATGTTGTTGTGTTTGACTGCAGCCGAAGAACTCCAGTATACTACCGTATGTATACTAAGTGTAATACTCAGTAAAAGTGTAAGCGTTCACACAAATACAAGGACGTATAAACCCTTATATCGTGAAAAACGCATTTTTCAGTGATTTTCTTTTAGAAAATATACTTGAAATCAAAACCTTTGACAGTAAGGTTCAAAAGTTGGCAGCATTTAGTACATTCAGCTGTGCATGATTAATAAACAATGACTGTAATAAACAATGTAATTAACATTTTATTATAGTATTTGGATCTAGATGAATGCTTTACAGCATTTATTAATCTAATGTTCGTGTTTACGTTTTAAATGTAAAAAAATGCACGGGGTAGCACGTATATCAATTAAAATGAATTGGTTTGTTCCTAGTTTTTTTGTTATTGTTAGACTTACTGTAAAGTGTTACCAGCTCTGATGCTTCCAAGTGGGCCACATGTCTCTTCTGCTCTGCAAGAATGTATTTATTTGGTTAAAAATAAAGTGAAAACAGTAATATTATGAAAAATTAATACAATTTAAAAGAACACGTTTCTGTTTGAATATTTTAATATGAATATTTATTTATTAGGTAGTTCCTGTGATGGCAAATCTGAATTTTCAGCATCATTACTCCAGTCTTCAGTGTCACATGATCTTTCAGAAGTCATTTTATTATGCTGATTTGCTGCTCAAGAAACATTTGGTTTACACTATATTTCAATTGTCCACTTTAGTCATTCTACGAACTCTCATTAGAGTATCAAAAGACTTATTAAACTCTTAGGTTAGGCGTTAGGTTTTGAGTTAGTTGCAAAGTTACTTATAGACCATTTTGCAAGATGTAAACAACACTGGTCCAAGCACTTCCTGTTTCAGTTTGTAACTTCTTTATTTCACATGTAAAGAAAACCTCTTAAAGATGTTTGTTTAACTTTTTGATTCACTTTTATATGTTCTGTTGGTTGTATTTTATCCCAGTTTTTACGTAGTGTTAAAAAAACTGAAACAGGAAGTGCTTCTGGTCCAGTGTTGTTTACAGCTTGCAAAATGGTCTATAGTAAGTAAAATGTCTGTTGAATGTTGGTCCACTCCTCTTCAATGGCTGCGCGAAGTTGCTGGATATTGGTAGGACCTGGAACACGCTGTCGTATACGCTGATCCAGAGCATCCCAAACACATTAATTCATGCTGACTGGAGGAATGTCCACCAAAGCTGTTGCCTGTGAATTGAAAGTTCATTTCGCTACCATAAGCCGTCTACAAAGGAGTTTCAGAGAATTTGGCATTACATCCAACTGGCCTCACAACCGCAGACCACGTGTAACCACACAGCCCAGGACCTCCACATCCAGCATCTTCACCTCCAAGATCATCTGAGACCAGCCACCCGGACAGCTGCTGCAACAATCGCTTTGCATAACCAAAGAATTTCAACACAAACTGTCAGAAACCGTCTCTGGGAAAATGCATGCTCGTCGTCCTCATCGGGGTCTCGACAAATGCACACATTCGGTGGCCTCTGGAACTTTGGAGAAGTGTTCTCTTCATGGATGAATCCCAGTTTTCACTGTGCAGGGCAGATTGCAGACAGTGTGTGGGTGAGCGGTTTGCCGATGTCAACATTGTGGATCGAGTGGCCCATGGTGGCGGTGGGGTTATGGTACGGGCAGGTGTATGTTGTGGACAACGAACACATAGGTGCATTTTACTGATGGCATTTTGGATGCACAGAGATACCGTGACAAATGCATAGATATACCATGACAAGATCCCCCACCCCACAATACAGTAAAACTGCACATTTTAGAGTGGCATTTTATTGCCAGCCTAAGGCACACCTGTGCAATAATTATGCTGTCTGATCTTGATATATGCCACACCTGTGAGCTGACACCTTCAATGTTAAAAGGATGATTTAAAAAAAAAAAATTTCCTTGGTCATGGTAACCTTTTCACAAACATGACTTTTGTGAAATGATTTTGTTTACATCCACTTTTCTGCTTTCGATCTGCTGTGTGAGATCACGTGAGGCGCTTCCTCTGGCACGATAATCTTAACAACATTGTGTAGTGTGTGAAGCGCCACGATTTCCAAATCCTAGTGTGAGCATGTTTAAAGGGGGGGTTGACTGCTTTTTTTCTTTGCATGATTGTGTTTATGGGGTGCAATATAACATGTATTCATGGTTTTTCTTTTTTAAAAAGTCTTATTTTTCATAAACTTCACCTTTATTGTAAGCCGCGCTCTCCTCTGTCCCCTGAACGAGCGGTTGACTTCCTGATTCTATGAAACCACTCCCTCAGAAACACGTAGTGGGCTCAGATTGGTTCGTTTGGGCGGGTGTGTTGTGATTGGCTAAACTGTCGCTCATGTTGTCTGGAAGGTTAACGCCCATTACCTTAACGGGCGAAACGGGCATGCCAAAGGTGGATACCAATAGACATAGATAGACGGTGGATACACGTAAATAATGATGTCGAGACTGCAGTATCAGTGAGGCAGAATCAGACCGAGAAAGCCGCGATGAAGAAAGTCAAGCAGAACCTCACCACACACGGTTCTTACTAAACGTTTCTGAATGATAATTTGCCACATTTTTTAACCATATACACGTTTGTTTTACACAATAGCATCTGACTGGCAAAGATAGCAACTGACTGGCTGCTAATGTTAAACACAAACAGCGTTGGCGAGTTTACATTCTTGATCAAATCGAAAATAACGTCATAAAAGCATATACACATGAAAAATACATTTACAACATTAGTTCTTATACAAAATTCAGGTCCATAATGTTTGTACGCGTTTGTCGTAGACAAAAAATACTAGCATAACTAGTAGCCTAGTGGCTATAAAGCCAGCGCTGGCATTTGAAAAAATAAAAAAATAAAACACAGGCTAACGTTACGTCTGGAATTATACATGCAAATACATTTAAAATGATTAAGTCTTAGCCTACTTACAGGTTGTGGCCCAACAACTGCTGCCTCTGGTTTTAAAGTTGGATCTGCTTCATGGTTTATTAACAGTTTCTTCTTGAATCCTGCATTGAACTCGTGGAGATTCTGGAAGCTGTCTTCCGTAAAATGTGCAGCACAGAGAGCTAGATTACGATCGTCACTTTCAGGAATATAATCAAACATAAATTGTATCCATTGTTGACGAAGTATAGCATTCCGTGGGAAGCTCGAACACAGAAGACCTGTCAGCTGGGTGAACACAACTCACTCGACGTGCTGCAGAAATATACGCATGCCCTTTCCTGCATATTCCGAAGGGAGTGGTTGATGCAAATGTGCGGGTTAGTGACGTACCATAACCCAGCTGTAGTCCCAATCGAGTCGTTTTTGTAGGCGTTTACACTTCCTGTTTTTTAAAAGATGATATCTCTGCTTACATTGAACTTTCAGCACTGCAACTTTGCAGATACTGTTCATGCACCATCAGCAACATTACAACTATTTAAAATGAAAAAAGTGAAATCGCAGTCAACCCCCCCTTTAAGATTTGAGGGAAGAAAATCTGCAAAAATTCTCCTTAAGTGTGAGCTGCAACCAGATTTCAAAATCGGTTAGGATTTTAAAACTCCTGAGCCAGGCTTAACACAGATTAAGCCAGATTTATGAACAATAATTGAGATGCAGCTCATTTTTCAGTGTTTTTAGTAGAAGTGGACCATCGGGAAAAAAAAATGTTACTAGCATTTCTTATTATACTGTATATATATATATATATATATATATATATATATATATATATATACACTGTAACCTAATTATTCCAAACTGGTGTGTATATTTTGCACTAATTAAGATGAGAAAATCTGATTCATTAACTCACTCAGACATCATAATTTGATAAAGGAGGAAAATCTAACTTTATAAAATGCCAAACATTTGGTGTATTGTGCTACATGAGAACTCTGGTTCTGACTCTGTCAAGAGTTGGTTATGCTTTTCAGGTTTCCAGGCATAAACACACAACCAGGAAGCTACTGCGGTACATTTCGAAATAGCCATAAGCATGATGTCCTACAGTGTGCAGGGACTTCAAAGCTGTGGCAGGAAATTGAGTTAGAAAGAAAAAGATGATGTTTATTGCATCTGAAGAAACATCCGTCTCTCTCCCAAGTTGTTTTGCTGCTTTTGCCCCTAAATGTACCCCCTAAAAACAGTAAAGTTAGGAAAATTTGAAAAAAACAGGAAAATTTGCATAAAATAGGATTACTAGACTGATAGCATTAAATAAATATTCAATAACCTGTTTGCTGTAACTGGGCAATTTAGAAAACAGTGATTGCTGAATATTCCTGTTAGATATTAATAAGTAATAATGTTTACTGCATGCTAATCATTCTTACAGCAAGAAGACTGACTTTGATTAAAATCCTCGGTTACACTGAAGGTGTCCTTGTTACAGTGTAATTATTACATTTAAGGACTGAGTAATAGTAATTAACAACATGGGATTTGGGTTAATTGCTTTTATGTTTTTACATGTAACATATGTAACGATGACACTGTAAAATAAGGTGTTAGTGAATCCTCACAATCACGAAGCTGATACAAAATTAGGTAATACTTTGCAATAACGTTCATTAGTGAACATAGTTAGGCCTAATGCATTAACAATGAGCAAAACATTTGTTACATATATGTATTAATCTTTGTTAATTTTAGTTATTAAAAATAAAGCTGTTCATTGTTTGTTCTTGTTATTTTAACTGATGTTAACTAATACAACCTTTTGATTTTAATAACATTAGTAAATGAAGAGTTCAGATGCAAAAGCCTCTAAATGCCATTTGAAATTTTCTTCTAAAATCATTTTTATCAAGATTATATATTCAAGTCCAGTAATTTCACTTAAATGACAATTAATAGGTAATCCTCATTGCAATTTAAGTGAAATTACTGAACTTAAATATACAAGCTTGATAAAAAAAATGATCATTCTAGAAGAAAATTTCAAATGGCACTTAGAGGCTTTTGCATCTGAACTCTTCAAATGTTGAAATTGATATTATCTGTTAATAAATGCTGAAGAATATTGTTCATTCGTAGTTCATACTAACTAAGATAGTGTTACTAATGAAACTGATTGTAAAGTGTTACCAAAATTTAGTTTACTTAAAAACTTGAGACCTTGAATCAACACGGTACAAGTAATAAAACATCATTTCGTTTGAAGAGGTCGGGGGCTTTCTTTTGGCTTCCTGCAGACATTCCTCCACAAGAGCTAACAGGTCAGCTGAAGGAATGTTTGCCTGCTCATCCAGGATGGCGTGTCGTTGTTCATCTCACCCAAGACCAAATCCTTCCCCATCACACAGTGCAGCCATAGCTGATAGAACAACAGCATGTCACTCCACAGCCTCGGTGTGCAAACCGTCCTTCTCATAAGCATCCTGTCTGTCTGCTCACCCTCAGGTATGTCATTTCATGCTTTCCATAGTCTGTCTGGGCTTTCAGACACCACATTTCAGAAGCGACTTATTAAGTTAATGAGGGTGTATAGTGAACTTGCAAGCCTTGTAAATAGGTTTTGTGAAGTGTGACAAAATGTAAAGGCATGGAAAATGTTAGACTTTGAACTCAGTCTCATTTTACAATGCATGATTAACCATTCCCCATGGTGCCCCATTAGTTTATGGATCAATTGCATTGCATTTTAGTAATTATTTAAACATATTTACAATTACTTTTACAACAACATTTAATTGAGCATGACATAACATAATATACAGTATTTAAAATACGTTTTCTATTTAATATTTAATGTAATTTTGTAACATGCCAACTCTGCATTGTGGAGAACCAAAATTGCAAAATTTGAAAGATCAGAATGCTGTAAATATTGTACACAGATGATCGTTTGGTCATTTTAACTTTCTAAATCACAGTTGCACATCTTTAAATGCACCCCTTACACAACAAATGAAATTTGGCGTGTTTCTGATTCCAGATTTCAGTTGTTTTTAGACATAGCATCATATGCTGGATGTATACACCAAGTTTCATAGCCATTGGCCAGTCAAAAATGAATGTATTGTCTGTTGAACTTTGATTGGCTCATTTTCCCTCTTTATTTTTGTTCCTATGTCTGTTTGATAATATTAGGGAAAGTAACCACTTGAACAAGAATGCATGTTAAATTCCAGTGCCCCCTATAGGAAGAATTTGTCCTAGAATGTCCTGTTGTTTACAGCAGTGGAGCTCAATCCTTGTTCCTGGAGATCTACATACCTGCAGAATTCATATATATATATATATATGTTTTATTATTATTATTATTAGTTTGTCAACTTTTATTCTTTGTAGGGTTTGTTTGTGTTCATCTGAATATAGGGAACATATGGGACCATCTCACAAAGGTTGTTGACTTCCTCTAAAACAAGGTCTCTGACACAGAGACATTTTTAAAGCATAATTATAAAGAAAATCTAAAAAGAATGCAGTAAGGTTCAGTCAACTATGATTTCCATATGGGTGTCAATATACAATTAATTTTGCGGTGTTTGTAAATAGAGACAGACAGATGTGGTATGAGGATGATATCATTTATGTATTTACTTACAAAATGTGTCTTATTAAATAATGGGCCATCCTTTATGATACGAATCAATCTATTTCATCAACATTTTTTTCTTTTCTAGGTGGTTCATCCGAGAGAAGACTTCACAGGATCCTCATGAAACAAGATGGTATGCTAATATCAGAATCCATTTTAAACATTTTACTGGTTAATGATATATGGTTTATTAACTCTCTCATTCTACCAGTATATTCCACCTAAATCCTTAGTACTTTTCCATAAATCTGTAATTATAGCCTGATGGCCTCCTGATGCCTTTTTCTCCATCAATTTCTTCACACTTGTCCATAAATCAGCTTCTGACCTCCAAAACCTGACAGAGATTGATGGCTGATATATTCCAAGGGAAGATAACATGGATGATTATAAACTGAAGGCATCACTGATATTTATAACATGGAGGTGTGGAAGCTTTGGGCTGTAGATCAGGTCAGAGTCTCTAAGTGTCATCATCAGATTAAGATAATTGGGCAGGGGTGCTGTCGCTTTAGGCTGTTATCATCATCTGTGCTTAAAACACATTTTTTAAAAGTTAACCAAAAAACAACAACACCAAACACAACAACACCAAACATGAGGGCCCCCCCCCCCCAACATGAATGCATAAAGGGGGTAAAAATGATCCACATTGGAATTAATGGTTTTCTTGTATGTAAATATGTGTCCTGTTATTAAAAATAATTAATGATACACAAATGTTTTAATATATCAAACATGTTAAAGCAATTGTTCACTTTTAAATTAATTTTTGATATTTTTTAGCTTACCTCAAGGGCATCCAAGATGTAGGCGTCTTTGTTTCCACAGTATTTTCAATTTTGATATTTTTAGGTCAAACCGTTCTTGTCTGTCAGTCATATAATGGAAGTCTATGGTCACAGAGAAGTCCAAATTAAACATAATTTAATGACTCATAAATGTAAGTACACATTGATGGCCTAATACACGAAACGAGCGGTTTATTTGAGAAAACGAACAGTATTTGTATAGTTTTTACCTCTTGTAATCACAGTCACGTCCAAGTGATCTGAAGGCACGGGCGCTTCGGTCTGCGTGCGCATGCGCCGGCAGTGATCTCTCTCTCGTGTACGTCACTCATTGTTTACACAGAGATTTCGGAAGTTTTACCTTTCACTGTGACGATCTAAACATATTTAGATATACAGGAAATCGCAATGGAAGACGATTTCGATATTTAGGTGTTCACAGTATATCATCCAGCATTCCGTTAATTTTGTGAATTGGTAAGTTTTGTTAGATTCTCGCAGATATCATTTCTTTCAAGAAAGGAACACAGTTGTGAGGATACTAATTTTTCCAGTATCTTTGACAAAAAAGGCCTGTAATTGACTAATTCTGTGAATGACTAATTCATACTGAAACAATCTCTTTCAGTAATTTAGTCGATATGGGTCTAGCTTTCAAGTTGTTCATTTAGATGAATTATCGAGTTTGCAAAATTCTTCCTCTCCTATAGCAACAAATAAACCAAATTTTTCCTCAGGGAGACTACAATACACCCCCTAATGCGATACTTTTAGATGGTTGCATAGTAATAATTTTGTCCCTGATATTAATCTTATAAGTGAAGAAATTCATGAAGTCTGCTGTTCTGCTTGGACACTTCTGGGCTTGAAGCTCTCTTTTTCCTTTAGCCACTGTTTCAAATAGATATAGGATTATGTTTATTTTCTTCTAATAGGTTTGAAAAATAAGCAGATCTAGCAGCTTTTAAGGCATCTCTTTATGCGATTGAGCTCTCCTTCCAAGAAATACAAAATACCTCTAGTTTAGTTTTCTTCCAGCTATTCTCCATTTTTCTGGCTGCTGAGAGTGCTTGTTGTACCATAGTGTTGGAATATTCTCTTTAATTTTCTTTAAGCGCAATGGAGCAACTGTGTCTAAAGTGCTGGAAAAGAGATAGTTAAAAGATTCTTTCACGATATTGAATTTTTCTAAGCTATCCGGGATGCTGAGATGATGAAACTGATTAGGAAAATTATTGATAAAGCAGTCTTTAGTGGCAGAAGATGTAGGTCTAACATATTTATATCACTGTAACGCTTTGCAGCCTTGGCTAAATGTAATTTACATGAGACTAGATAATGATCTGAGATGTCATCAACATCTATTCCATGTGATAGTATTAGATCTACAGTATGATTACGACAATGAGTAGGTCCTAACACATGTTAACTCCAATTGAGTTTATAATGTCTAAAAATGCCAATCCCAATGCATCTTTTTCATTATCTATGTATATAAGTCACCAACTATTAGTACTTTATCTGCAGCCAGGACTAACTCTGATAGAAAGTCCGCAAATTCTTTGATAAAATCTTTATGGTGCCCCTGGGCCTGTATACAGTAGCCAGCAGAATTCTCAAACGTGATTTATCATTTACACTTTATATTTCTACACTAAGCACCAATACTTCAAAAGAAGTATATTTAAAACTAGATTTCTTGGTGGTTTTGAGGTGAGTGTATGTTACTGTTAGCTTTGTCATGTGAGCTATAGAGTGAGTTGTGTAATTTCTTAGCCATTCATGACTCTTCTCTCATGGATAGTAAAGTGTCCATTGGATGTGACTCATGGCAGAAGTAGTAGGTCATACGGATACTTATTATTTGCCTGCTGTGGTATAAATACTGTATATTCAGACATGCCATTCATTTTACATGCTTCTTTTCACCTATAGCAGTGAGATATACGTATTCAGACACGGGGCTGGTGTCTGTGGCAATTTCTTGGCTCAGTGCAAATAAGTCACAAGAGATTTTTTTACCTAATCCTAAGAAAATAAATATTATTTTTGACAAAAAAATGTATCCAACAATACTTTGCTGACTAAAAATTATATAAGATTTTTTTTTTTTTTTAAGAATTCATGGAATGTCAATCAAATAATGTTGTGGTAGATAAAATATAAAAAACAATTTCACAGCATGCTGGGTCAGTTTGACCCCCTTTATGCATTATAGGGTTAAAAGGATAGTTCACCCAAAGATGAAAATTCGGTCAACTCTTACTCTCATGTCATTCCTTTTGTTCATCTTGAAGGATGAAATCTGAGAGATTTCTGATTCCACAACTGAAAGCCAATTCACTCAAAACTATGATGGCTCAAAGCGTTCATAACAAGATTGTAAAATAAATCCATATCGAATGGTTTGTGAGACGTGGATCCTGCATATAACCAATAACCTATTTAATTTGGCTTTTATTTACATAAACACTGATCAGTGAACATAAACAGAGTACTTATATGGTAAACTCTACTTGCTTGACATGTGATAATTTTATTGGTTATTGTGGAAGCTCAAATATGGTGTGACATACGAGAATGAACCTCATTAGTTGTTGCACATCAAACAAGCATGTTTTTTTTTATCAAATTTGAGTGCTCTATGTAATATTTATATGTAATAAATGTGTATAATCTAAGTTATTGTGTCTATTCAGAAAACTTGGATTAAACTGCTCAATTCATGTGGACTTATTTTTTTATAATCTCTTTGTGAACGTTTTTGATGTGTGAGTTTTGGGTGAATATACTTTCAATGGAGGAACATAAATATCTCAGATTTCGTTTAAAATATCTTCACTTGTCATGAAGATATAATTGATTACAGCAATTTTTCATTTTTGGTGATTTGAAGTCTCCGGCTCACAGAACCTGATTTCACCAAGTGCAACATGTTCCTGAATCGGCATTCCAATCAAGATTCGAAGGAAAGTTACAGTTTATATCAAGCTTAAGCTTAAAGCCAGGGTTAGGTGCTTCAATATTAGTGTTATTCATCTATTATTTCACTCTTATTTTAGGGATAACTTATGGATAGGGTTAAGTTAATTGTAGGGATATGGTTATGATTAAATATTCGGACTGGAATGTTGTTCCAGGATCAAAAAACTATGTTTACACAGGAACATGTCTGACTCAGCAAAATCAGGATGTGCTTCTGACTCTGGCCTTGAATGTTTTCTGTTCTCTTCACACAGCAAATGAGCTGGAAGCCAGGCCTAAATCACAGATCGCAGTGTCGCAGTCCAAGGCTAAACAGTTTCTATCAGCTGTTCACAGGACTAAGAGAAACGTATGGGACCGAAGCCGCCCCGATGTCCAGCAGTGGATCCAACAATTCATGAACATGGGCTATGATGAGGCAGTGAGTAAAACAGTTATCACCCAAATGATGTCAAATAGCATAAGTCAATTGTCATAACGCTGTCAAATGCAGTCTGCCTCATAGTTTTACTTCAAAGAGAATCAAAGTGCATTAAATATTCACATTGAATTTTTTTTTGATATAAACACTGGATGTCAAGTAATTTTCAGCAAATTTCAAATGAGGCTGAGCCTAAATATAGTTATGAGAACAGCGTGATGTCTCAGATAAACCTTGTGTGCTTTGAACACTGCACTGATTAGTACAGCACCGCTGACTATTGATGCAAACTAAAACACTAACTAAACGGTTGACTTTAAGTGATAAACTGATTGACTGTTCATTGCTGAACATTCATGTTGGTGGCCTAACCACACATTTTTTAATAATTTACTTATTTTATTTTCTTATGGGCCATTTACACAAACAGTTATCAACTATTAACTAAAAACTTTTTTTTTGTTTTGGTCATTCAAGTTTTCTGCAAGTTTTTGAAAACGATAACTTTATCATCTTAGTGTTAACTAAAAAAAAACAACCCTGTATCACACGAAATACGTTCTGAGAAAACTATTTTGCAAATCGCAATTACGTTACATGCCAACATAAGCAGTGCTATTACGTTGGTCCTTAACGTAATATGTCTCATTGTTAATACGTAGATACTAATACGTAATTTTCAAATATGTAAAACGTACATATTTTACGTTTTGATAGATGCTAAAAACGTATAATATGGACGTATTTGTAACATTTAAACGTAACATTATTACGTTTTTACAGCTATAAAACGTTAACTATTTACGTCTATGTCATATCATAGCGATATCTGTATACTTTCACTTTTAAAGATAAATGTAACAAGATCCCTTAATCCTACTCACAAAACCTAAACATGTTCATTTTATACAGAATATCAAAAGGATAAAACATAATGGACATAGATGAGTTTTAACATTACAATATATTTTGAGCCACTAACCCTAATCCTACCCCTAAACATAACCATTCCTTAAAACTACGTAGGATAACACAATTATACAGAAAAAAACATAACAGACAGACAAGTAACGTTATACGTTTCACAATAATTTATTTATTGGGAAAATGTCAAAACCGCTAACTTTAACATTACCAAAAGTCGTTCACATCGCAGTCCTCTGGCAGTATTATAGTAGTTGTGTATGAGATATAGTGCAGAATTAAAGTTATTAATATTAATCCATGGAAATGTTAATCTGATTTCGGTTTGCTCTCTGAAGGTGCGCGCTCCTCTCCATTTCAAGTGTACTACACCGACTGAAACACGGCCTGTCGCAATCTGTGACGGGCGAGAGCCAATGAGCGTTTGATATGACTGCCGTAAAACATGTCGTAACGCTTCTTGAGGGCGCATTTTTTGAATTTGAATTCATCACCAGTTTGCTTTGCGGTCGCTGCTGAGAAATGAAGGAGATCACTGGATAAAATACTGAATTTGGATCTGTTTCTTGCAACCAACGTATGGATTCTTGAATTTGGTTTACATCAAGTTAATAAAATCTATGTCTTTTGTGAATGTATCAGTATGTTGCGTTTTATTGGAGAAAATGCTTTTTGTGTAAATACACTAAATACTACAAAATGGTTAAACAAGGTATTTTTAAGGTTAAAAGTGTATCAAAGTCAAAAATTTAATGCCACGATTATGCATAAATTGTAAAGAAACCTGCTTTGGATGTATTATGTTCAGGACAAACGTAATAGCACTGCAATAGTATTAGGTTAAGGACGAACATAATAGCACTGCTTATATGTTGGCATGTAACGTAATTGCGATTTGCAAAATAGTTTCCTCAGAACGTATTTCGTGTGATATATAGTTGAAAAAAAATATGAATTTGTGAAAAGGGTGATGTCATGCGCATGTGTATCACATGCTCAGTCTATAGGCGCATAGTGTTTCTTTACAAGGTGACATCGCCAATTACTGGTCTAGCATAATGTTTTTAGTCGTTTTCATGGATATGTGTGAACTGTGATTGTTTTGACAGCTTTTCGTCTAAACGCATTTCACATTTTGTGTAAACGTACCTTAATACATTTACAATTGTTCCCCACAAAAGACTATTGGATTCAATCAGAAGACCTGGAATTAAAGTTCTGTTATGCTGTTTTTATGGTTGCTAATTTTCTATTAGAGGTCTCCAATGATAGGTTTACAAGGCCACATAAAAATGTCATTTTCTCAAAATATACAGCATCACCTCTTTTCTCACAGTGTCTAAAAATGGATCGCTAAAGTATTCAGTTTCTCTAAACCCCTTCTTTCCGAGAGCGTACTCTGCTCTGATTAGTCAGATGGCCAAGTCTGTTGTGATTGGTCTACCGCTTGCAGCAAGTGTTAATACCATATCTGAAGCTCTGGACGCTTCCTCAGCACTTGTATACACAGTAATATAAAGAGTATGATTGCACCAGTTTTACCATATCAATTCGAGCCCAAGTCCTTATCCTTGAAGTGCATGAAAAGTGCAGAAAACAGCGTCTTAGATATTTACAAATTTTATTAATTTAGCGGACGCTTTTATACAAAGCGACTTACAATTACTATTTATGTGGGTTAAGTGTCTTGCTCAGGGACACATTGGTGTCTCACAGTGGATTCAAACCCGGGTCACATTTGTTACAACCCATAGATTCATGCACGAAGACTGAAATTACTGACAAGTTAATTTCAGGCATTTCAGAATCGGTTATTTCTTTTAGAAGACAACGACTCCAAATTAGACATTTAGATTTTCTAAGATTTGTGATTTCATTTAGATAATATACCAGTTTTGACACTTTGAGTGTGAGTCTCGTCTGCAACGTGTAGCCTACTCATTCATTTGCTGTCCATCTCTGTTGTGTCTGCGCAAAAAAAACAAAACCCAAATGTAACCTAAATCTTTTCCCATACAGTGCAATATCCGCTCTCATGCAACATTTATGTATTTCCAGAGACTTGAGACTGATCTTTCCTATTGGATGGACCAGGCCAGATCAAATGACCAGGGCCGGCAGCATCATCATGATGAGAATGCACCTATGAGCCAACAGGACCCCGGTTCTTACAGACACGGGGCCAATGTCAATTACGATTACTATTAAAACACCTAAACTATCTTGAACCTAACATTTGCTGTGAGAATTGGAGACTATTGGTAGACTGTTGCTCTAGTCTAAGGCAATGTACATACAACACAACCTAATGTCCCATATATGATGTGTATTTTTTTTTTAAATCAATAAATCACATTTGCTTGAGAGGAAGCACATCAAGATTGAATTGTAGAGAGTGGAATGAATGCACATTGAATACTTTTTTCTTGTTTGCATGCTTGATTGCATTACATCCTGACTGTGTTGTAAATATAATGGAAGTTTGAAGTGGCTACATCTTGAATAAAACTTCAATGAGGTGACAGCCAACAGACTTGCATAAGCATGTACAAAAAAATAATATTGAATTAAGTTGAATTAAGATAAACATGACTCATTTAACTGCAAAATGGATGGACCCAGACATAATGATTTCATAATGTGATTCATACAAAGGCCGCAACATCTGAGGCTAAGAGCAACATAAACCTCCTTTACAAACTACCAATGAATAGAGGACAATAGACTCCTTGATTCAGTTAGTCAAAAGAGGTTTTCAGAATTCTTATAGCATGTTGTTTATTTTTTAAGCCAGACAAAAAAAAAATGCATTTTAAATATTACATGAGTGGTGTTCCAAATATTATCAGTGTGGTAATTCACAGTCATGCTAATACTGGGACCAGCAGTACAATTGTGAGTGAATGTGATAATTTAAAGCCACAATCTGTACTTTTTCGGCTTTAAAAATAGCAAAAATAACTGTATCTATGTTATATATTTCTATTAGATGTGTACTTACATTATCCCGACAGTTTCCACCAACTTTCAAATACGGAGAAATTTATAGTTTAATTCGAAGACACGGGACGTTTCTTTATTTCCGTTTCGTCGTCCGTCTATGGCGTCATATAACCTTTGACTCCTCTATTTTCTCTAACTTCCTTGCGGAACCCGGCGAAACCACCAAACACAAAGGGGAACACTGGACTACCGCCAATAAAGCAAAGAAAATGACGAAGAAAAAAAAGTAAGACGTATTTTTATGCGTGTAAATCACGTGCCCGCTCACGAGCGCTCACTCAGACGAGATGCACTGTCCCCCGGTGTGCTGCTCAGTAACCGGTCGTCTCATTCAAATCAGCCAACTGTTGCTGTTAGCGAGCCGCGCACATTAAATACTCATATGAGTCTGGTTGCGAATGTACGTGCCTGCTTTAGCGCGCTCATGCTTACTAAATAAACGCCTCACCTGCGGCGCAAGCTCTCACTACATTCCCTTTAGCACATAGTGGATGCATAACGCAAACCCAGTCAAACGTTTGACTGCAGTATCTTACGTGCTTATAAAATCCGGTGTGCCCGAAAAATGTTCTAAAATAGGTCATTCATTGAAGAGAGATGCCGTATATCCGTATATTTTGTAAAAACGATCATGTCATGTCATGAGCGGAGCTGGTTGTCATTGACAGCGACAACAACTCCCGTGAGCCCACGCTCTTTCCTGACGTCATCAAAGTTTGTCTTTGTTATTATGTGAAATGAGTGACCCCTGGTGGCCAAAAAAAAATACATATTGTACGTTTAAATTTAAACAAACAAATAGTTAGTATTGGTATTTTTTAACAAAAAAAATATGTTCAAACGATGTCAAAGCAGAATCTACAATTGAGCAACACAAAATAGTGAGTTTTCCATCCATCTGTTTTGCGGCACACTGGTCAGAAAATACTGTGCTGGTGGAAAATGTCTAATGTTTTACGATTAAGAATAACCAAGAAAATACCATATTTATTTAGTTTTGTAAGCCGAAAAGCTTACGGGGCTTTTGAAAGTTATGTTCAGATTTGTTGACGTCTGGTTGGAATGTAACCTGAGGGTAAAAATCAAAGCCCAAGTCTGTCAGGGTTAGAGACACAGAAACAAACAGAGTTCCTTCTGAGGGTTATGCCTAAGTCTGAAACTGGTCTTTTTTTAACAAACAAATCTGGATTTTTACCTTTTCAACAAAAGAGTAAACAGGGGAAATGCAATACAGATGTTTCAAGCAAGAGAATGCTTTATTTACAATTACATTTTCCATGTGGCAGATGGTGACTCGGCATTAATGTTTCTCACAGATTTTATTACACCAGAGCAAAGAGCAGACAATTGGTAAAAAGCAGAATAGTACATACTACTGAATGTTCTCGCCTTTTATGAAAAAGGTTATCTGTGAGCTGTCACATCTGTCATTGCAGTAATTTTCCGGGTAAATGCATATCGCCTACAACATAATATAATGAGAGAGTGATTAGGTCTTTCAGTGCTTTATCACTGTGTAGAAATGAAAAACAAACAGTGTTTGTGTGGTAAAAGCACATGTCTGTGTGAGCGTGCTGGGGTGAAGTGCAAGACTACAGTGGATCAAAGCTGTGGTTTAGCCATCACCCTGATGTTATTGCTTCACAATCCCTCATTTATGTCCAGCTCTGTAAACTAATACTGTAGGTTTCTATCTTTAGCACTGAGAGATTTGTTATATAATACCAGTATGTTTGAAGATCAAACGCACCTGTGGAAAACCGTTTCTATCGCTATAGACAATATTTCAAACAAAAATACTGTTTAGATGGTATTTATTATATCCAGAAGTGAAGCATTACTCTGCATGTACTCTTTTTTTATGATGTTGAGCATTCATCTTTCCCTTATTGTATGTCTTCAATTCACTTGGTATTCTTCTCAAAGGGCTTTTAATAATGTTCTTCAATAAAAACTAAACCCCAAAAGGTTTTTTTTACACTGCACATAACCCTGGGTTATTGTTCTAAAGCCCACTTTTAAACCTAGGTAAAGGAATGTTGCATACTTGCAATGCTAAAATTTGACAATTGGTGTAAAGAGGAGACCATTTCATTGTTACCATTATGGTTCTACAGTAAGACAGAACTGTGGCTTTTGCATTGCAAAGGGCAGGCTTTGCTAACCTTCGACAGTGTAACAATGATCGCAGACAATTGATAGCAGCTTAGGGGCAGTGATAACCAACATGGCTCATTAGTGTTCTCTGCATTGTGCTGGAAACAATTTCTGTCGACTCACACCCACGGCATGTCTGATCTGCTCAAATGCTCCTGAAGACATTAATGAAACTGAGAGCTTCATTAATGAAACTGAGACAACAGCTTGTAATTTCCTACAGCTGTCTGAAATGCATCACAGTATCTCTGCAGAATGCACATCCTACTGGGCAAAGTAAGAGATCCTGTGGTCTGGTTTAATTTTAAAGCACTTCTTGCCTCCTCTCACATCCTGAGATCAGAGGAATATCTGACACCCAGGCTGAGAGGAGTCTCTGGAGCCAGGAAAAAGTTGTGTATGAAACTGAAATTATACAATACGCTAAAATGAATTCCCCCACATAACGAGTTGATTTATATTGATAAACTTTTTATATATATCTTATTCTTAATTGCACTTACAGTGGGTTTAAAAAAATCTACAGTTTTACTCAATAAAATTAAAAAAAAAAAAAAACCTGGAATAATTAACTGCATAATTGTGCAAACCCCTGATCTAATACTTCTTGAATGTAACAAGGTGCAGGGAAGAAGGAGGTAGGAACTGGATGATAACCAACAATAAAACTTTATTTAAACAAAATAAACAAACTACCTGCCAGCAGCCCCTCACGGACGATTGCTGGCTACCGAAAATAAAACATAAATACCGGCCAACAGCCCCTCACGGACGACTGCTGGCTTATCAAATAAAATATACAACAAACAAAATCAGGCCTGTTCATCTCGATCATCCACTCCGTCGCTCCCCTTTTATGGCTCCGCTCCTCCGAGAGATGCGAGACCGGTGTGCTTCACAGGTGTTGCTCATTAGCAATCACCACCGACCTCGTGACTTTCTCTCACGTCCCTCGGTCGACCTGCTCACCACATTGAATAGTTGAAGCAGCCTTTGATTTTCTTACAGGAATCTTTCTATTTTGACATGTGTCTTATAAGTTTGGCATATCTTGACTTGGGAATATTTTGCCTCTCTTCTTTGCAAAAACTTACCAGATGTGTTAAATTGTGAGGGTAGCTGAATGATTTTGAGAGAAAGATAATATATCTTAACTTGAATAATTACACATCAGAAATGGGCTCTATGCACGGCGGTATATTTCCGGTGAAGATATAAGGATGCTCGATAACTTCCGCCGATCGTAGAGTCCAATGCAATACCGAGAATTAATATTGAATTTTATACTCCATGGTTGTACTAAAGAAACGTTAGTCACAAAAACAGATCAAACAGACATCCCTCATTGTGTTTATGCTTCTTTTTAAAATTATATTAAATAAACATAACTATATATAAAATTACATCTAAACGTATGTACATTCCGTTTCAAAGACGGGAGGACAGTAAATTTTGAAGACTCTGCCATAATCCTGTTTTCCTCGGTTTTCCTCCACTTTAATCTACACAACCGGAAATGGACGACCATCCTTGCGTCAAATGCGGAACTTATGCGTGCATATAGCCCATTAATGACCACAGATCAGGCATTAGAATAAACATGGTTACTTAAATGTTTGTGGCATTGCTGGCAGATCCATGTCGTAAAAATCTGTTTGCAAAGCCTGCATCAAAAGTGCGACTACCAAATAATACATAGTTAATTGCAATGAATACAAACACATGCACTGCTGAGACATTCCAACCCGATCTCACGACCAAGTCGTACGAATTCGACGAATGATTAAAAAGTGGCTAATTCATAACAATTCATACGACCTCACTCGTACGAATTAGTACGATTTTGCTAAAACGTACATATTTTACGAATTGGCCAATTCGTAGCCTATGAATTCGTACGGATGACCTAACCCTTACCCCGCCCCTAAACTTAACCGTCACGTGGGTTTAGACAAATCGTACAAATTCGTATGAGTGAGGTTGTACAAATTAGTACGAATTAAACATTTTTTACTCATTCGTCGTATTCGTACGAATTGGGCGTGAGATAGTGTTGCAACATTGTTGATAGGATCATTTGAAAGTAATGGTATTGATCCTGTGTCGATCTTTACTCGTTCTCATGTCACAATTCAGTAATGATCCAGTGGCCGCTGCCAACGACGTGGTGATGTAGACGTAGGTATTGAAATTACTTTATTAATGTAAATTTATTACCAATTAGTTCCAACTATTTTTAATGAAAAGTCATGGAAAAGTTTTCCTCAGTTCAATCAATTTTATTTTTTGAGTGCAGTAAGCTAGGAAATACTCACACTAGAAATACTTCCCCCAAATGCTAGTGTGAAGAATAACAGCTCCTCTCAGTAATGCAAAAGCCATGTTCTAGGTCCCCCACTGATACTTGACATGACAGCATGCCTCCATTTCTGGCCTTTAGATGGGAGAGAGACTCGTGGAAAGGAAACAGTTGATAGAAAGACACTGGCATTTCCCTCAGTGAGTTTGTCACAGGTCAACATGCAGTAGGTCAACTCCAACTGTCTTATCTCTCATGTACTGATAATGTCAGCGACAGTGTGAATCAATCGCTTTACATTTGCTCAAGAAAATAACTTTGCCTCTTAAAAAAAATCCTTAAACTGTGTAAAGTATATTTTTATTTCTTTTTTTCTCTCACAGCATAAAAAACACTGTATCACTGTACAATGAATGTCCAAGTAACAGATACATGTTTCTGTGTGCATGTTTACGCACACAAAGTATGTGCTTGTTGAACATTTCATTTGCAAATCCACAGGCATTAAAAGAGTAATTAATACTGATGTTGCTCTTCGATTTGGTGCATCAACTCTTCTGGGAAGAATAAATGTTTTGGGGAAAATAGCTTTAGGGATTAGTGTCCATTTAGAGACAAGATCATAGGTTTTTTCCCATAGGAGTATTTTGATGGAGTAAGCAGTGATCTGATATTTATCATTGAGTTTCATATTGGTCATTATGAAAAATAATCTGGCTGCGTCTGTATTATATTGCTCTCCACAAAGATGACCTATAGGCTTTAAAGGGATACTCCACCGGTTTTCATATTAAACTATGTTATTCCCTTAATTAAGACGAGTTGATACATACCTCTCCCGTCTCAGTACGTGCACTCTGACGCTCTGTATTGCCGCAAAACTATGTTAGCACTTAGCTTAGCCCAGTGCATTAAATATGGGCCAAAAAGAGAAGCGACCAAACACTTCCTTGTTTTCCCTATTTAAACATAGTTACTCGATTAGTGTAACTCGACCTAGGCTGGTGACACAAAATAAAACGTTGTGTTTTTCTAAGCGTTTAAAATTGATGACTTGAAGTTGAAGATTTTGATAGTGTTGCCAACACTTCCGCTAGACGCTTCTTCGTTGGTGCTGTTCAGCGGTTTCTTCTTCTGGTCGGCGGAGTGTGAATATCGAAACTAGGAATCGAAATTTTAACTTTTGAACGATTCCGGGAAAAACGAAAACTTAGTCCCGGTTCCAATCGATACTCGATTCTCGATACCCAAACCTAATATGGACGTATTTGTAACATTTAAACGTAACATTATTACGTTTTTACAGCTATAAAACGTTAACTATTTACGTCTATGTCATATCATAACGATATCTGTATACTTTCACTTTTAAAGATAAATGCAACAAGATCCCTTAATCCTACTCACAAAACCTAAACATATTCATTTTATACAGAATATAAAAAGGATAAAACATAATGGACATAGATGAGTTTTAGCATTACAATATATTTTGAGCCACTAACCCTAATCCTACCTCTAAACATAACCATTTCTTACCAAACTACGTAGGATAACACAATTATACAGAAAAAAAAACATAACAGACAGACAAGTAACGTTATACGTTTCACAATAATTTATTTATTGGGAAAATGTCAAAACCGCGAACGTTAACATTACCAAAAAATTTCGGTTCGCTCTCTGAAGGCGCGCGCTCCTCTCCATTTCAAATGTACTACACCGACTGAAACACGGCATGTCGCAATCTGTGACGAAGCAGGCGAGAGCCAATATGCGTTTGATATGACTGCCGTAAAACATGTCGTAACGCTTCTTGAAGGCGCATTTTTTGAATTTGAATTCATCAACAACGCAGATTTGACGTTTGCTTTTGCTGCTGAGAAGATGAGATCACTGGATAAAATACTGAATTTGGATCTGTTTCTTGCAACCAACGTATGGATTCTTTTATTTGGTTTACATCAAGTTAATAAAATGTATGTCTTTTGTGAAGGTATCAGTATGTTGCGTTTTTTTGGAGAAAATGCTTTTTGTGTAAATACACTAAATACTACAAAATGGTTAAACAAGATATTTTTAAGGTTAAAAGTGTATCAAAGTCAAAAATTTAATGCCACGATTATGCATAAATTGTAAAGAAACCTGCTTTGGATGTATTATGTTCAGGATAAACGTAATAGCACTGCAATAGTATTAGGTTAAGGACGAACGTAATAGAACTGCTTATATGTTGGCATGTAACGTAATTGCGATTTGCAAAATAGTTTCCTCAGAACGTATTTCGTGTGATATATAGTTGCAACATATATATATATATATATACATACAACTTTAATGGGGAGTGTGTCATGATTCTGCCATCATGTCTGTGAATTTTCCTAGTTTTGTGGCAGGATCGTGACAGACCCATGTTTTGTGTGCAAGCGCATGGCCTGTTTGGGCCATGTGCTTGCGTTGTCTCGTCTCATAACCCCGCCCCCTTGTTATCCTTGTTTAGTCATGATTGCCCTGTTAGTGTCAGCTGTTTCCCTCATTAGTTTCTCCCTATTTAATCCTCTTGTGTTTGCTGTCCTGGGTCGGTACATTGTCGATCTTACCTTGTCTAACCCTGTGAAACCTGCCGTGAGATCTGTTTGATGTTTTGTGAATGTTACAGTGAGTAAATCAGTGAGAAGATTGTTATTCAAGAGTCAGCCCTTGTCTAAGTATTGTTCCTGTCGTTACCTCAGTCTAAGTCTAGTGTTTGCTACCCAGTCTTGTTTTTGCCCCCTCGTGGGTTTTGTTTTCTGTTTTGTCTTGAATAAATTCTGTGTTGAGCATCAGTCTGCTTTTGGGTTCGTCCATCCTTCCATCCATGACAGAATGTACCGACCAGTAAAGAACCCAGCAGATGTTATGTCCTCCTGTGTCAAGCATGACTCCGATGAACTTAAGGAGTGGTGGTTCAAGACCATCGCTGACTCGAGGAGTGGCAAGCTCCCGATTCCCGCTCAGGGACGGCTATCGATAAGGGAGTATGCCCGGGTTGTGAATGAGAGGAGGTTTGTCATTCCGGAGTTCCTCCTAAACTGCTACCTCGTTGCAGGTCTCAACTCACTTCCACCTCTGGTTGAACGGGAGGAGCTGGTGACCTATCCGTTCACTGATTTGGTGGATTGTTTGTCTCGGAGAGAGTCACAGACACCCAAGAGCTCATCATCCGCCAAGCTGCCCGTTATCCCGGAGGGTCGTGTCCTGGCTGTGGTTACCCAGGGGAATCAGGCTGGCTCCACTTCCAATCCCGAGGCATCAATGTTACCCGAAAGTCTCCTCGGCAAGCGAGGGAGACGGACCTCCTGGGAGTCTGCATCGGAATCCTCTGCAACAGAGATAGCCCTGTCTGAGACTGTCTTCCATGCCCCAGTCACAGCTCCTGTTGAGCTTCCCCAACCAGTCACTAGTCCAGCCATGTCTTCTGCTCCGCGACCCAGAAGGAAGAGGAGGAGGAAGGGTGCCTCTTGTCCTCTGCCCCTGTCTCCCCCAGAGCCCGCTCCAGCAAGCGCTGTTCCAGAGCCCGCTCCCGCAGGCGTCATCCATGAGCCCGCTCCAGCAGGTGCCGTTCCTGAGCTCGCTCCAGCAAGCGCCGTCCATGAGCCCGCTCCAGCAAGCGCTGTTCCAGAGCCCGCTCCAGCAGGCGCCGTCCCAGAGTCTACAGTCGTGAGTGCTGCAGAGAGGGAGGCGGCCGATTCTGCTGCTGAGGCAGTTATTCGCTCAGTTTCAGCTACTCAGGAGATGCCGGTTGTTATTGCTGCAAGAACCCTGTCCGAATACCTGTCACGTCTCGTCAAGATCCTAGAAGTCCCTGTCATGTCCCCAGACCCTGTGCCAAGAGCTGTAGAGAGCACTGCTCCCAAGCCAGCAGCAGAGAGTGCTGTTTCCGAGTCCGCGTTAGACAGTGCTATTTCAAGGTCTACTGCAGAGAACGATATGTCCGAGTCTGCTATGGAGAGCACTGGGTCTGATACTGAATCTGAGAACACAGCATTGCCTCTCAGCACTCCCCGGTCGCCTGCAACATCCCCAGTCATGTGTCCTGATGTGTCCCCTGTTGTTCCCCCGGTCTGGTCACCTGTTTCTTCACCCTCTGTGCCCCTGTGCGTTTCCCCGGTCACCCCTGTCACCACATCACCCCGGACTGTTTCCCCTAAGACTGTTCCTAGTGTGTCCCCATCCAAGTCTGCCCGGAGTCCTCGCCCTCAGCCCTTGTCCCGAAAGCCCAAGGACCCCTGCCCACCCATCCACCCTGGACTACCTCCGATGAACTCCCTTGTGCCCCCACCCCCCCTCCCGTGTTTGTTATTTTTATTGTGTCACCCGAACCCTGTCATAGTTTTTTCATGTTTGCCTATGTTGATGTTTGCTATGTTCTGTTGGTTTTTGTCTATGTCCCGTTCTGTCTTGTCTTGTGCTTAGTGTCCATTTGAGGAGCGTCTGGTAGCCGCTCCTTAAGGTGGGGGTTCTGTCATGATTCTGCCATCATGTCTGTGAATTTTCCTAGTTTTGTGGCAGGATCGTGACAGACCCATGTTTTGTGTGCAAGCGCATGGCCTGTTTGGGCCATGTGCTTGCGTTGTCTCGTCTCATAACCCCGCCCCCTTGTTATCCTTGTTTAGTCATGATTGCCCTGTTAGTGTCAGCTGTTTCCCTCATTAGTTTCTCCCTATTTAATCCTCTTGTGTTTGCTGTCCTGGGTCGGTACATTGTCGATCTTACCTTGTCTAACCCTGTGAAACCTGCCGTGAGATCTGTTTGATGTTTTGTGAATGTTACAGTGAGTAAATCAGTGAGAAGATTGTTATTCAAGAGTCAGCCCTTGTCTAAGTATTGTTCCTGTCGTTACCTCAGTCTAAGTCTAGTGTTTGCTACCCAGTCTTGTTTTTGCCCCCTCGTGGGTTTTGTTTTCTGTTTTGTCTTGAATAAATTCTGTGTTGAGCATCAGTCTGCTTTTGGGTTCGTCCATCCTTCCATCCATGACAGAGTGTAGATTAGATTTACTTTAAATTGTTTGAGGTTTAAAGAGATTAAAAGTGTCAGTATGAAGGTAATGAAGTAGGTTATATGCCTAAAATATATTTAAGCGCACATTCAGATGCAAGCTGTAAGGCACAGCTGTTCTCCGTGAGACCATTTTATTTATTACATTCACACCAACTCTGCAAAATAAAAGGCATGAGCCAATGATAATGTGATGGAACTATTAGGCTTAAAAAATCAAAAATTATAGATGCAGAAAATATTTCTATATTGTTTTGTGTTATTTCTTGCAATCATTTATGCAACAGGGCACATACATTATTAATATGCACTTGAATTGTTTGAGTGGGTGTCAAGTTTGATTAATCGTAAGTGCAATAAATCTAAAAATAGTGAAGTGAACCTCTACCCAGATTTACAATTACGCTGTACTACACTCTGAGTGAAATTTTAAATCATATATATCTATAATATAAGCTTAATTTGGAAACTTGTGGTTGTCAACCAGGGAGCGGTGCCCAAGGGGGCCTAAACAAGGCCCTTGAAGTGTGAAGAATGAATGTTGTTATAGCAATTATTAATACCAAAATGGCTAAGGCTCAAAGGCTGTAATTGTGAGTGTTGCCACCATAGTGATGTGGATGTATGCATAAGCGTCTTGATTGCTATTTGAATGAATGAATTATGTATTTATAACACTTTTAATACACAGTGTATTTCCAACATGTTCACATCCCAAGGCGTCATTTATGACACTTTTGCCAAAGAGTAGACATCCAACGCACATGGTACCCTTTAGCGTCAAATGAGACGCTTCGGTTATGGAAGGTTTAGGTATGGGGTAGGGTTAGGGTTTGACCACTAGGAGGCGCCTTCTGCTCCATATATATCTGTGTCTCATTTGACTCTAAAGGGTGCCATATGACGCCTTGGGATGAGAATGGGCACTTATTTCTGTACACACAAAGCACTTTATAATCACACAGTATCAGGGGGTCTCCCCTCAACCAGCAACAGTGTGTAGCATATACCTGGATGATGCGACATCAACCACAGTACAACGGCGCCGGTGCGCTCACCACACACCAGCTATTGGTGGAGAGAGAGAGAGAGACAGAGAGAGAGAGAGAGAGAGAGGCCAGGACACCGATTTTACACCCCAACTATTGTACGAGAAGAGCCATGTGATTTTTAATGACCAGAGAGAGTCAGGACCTCGGTTTGACGTCTCATCTGAAGAACGGTGTTTTTTGACAGTATAGTGACCTTATTACAGGGGTGTTTGGACCCCACAAAGACCACAGGGTGAGAACCTCCTATTGGCCTCAATAAAACCTCCTCCAGCAGCAACATAGTTTTCCAAGGAGGTCTCCCATCCAGTTTCTGACGAATCAACCCTGCTTAGCTTTGCGGGCAACCAGTCTGGGGCTACAGGGTGATATGGCTGCTGGTTTCTTTGGTGAAATGGTGGTGGATTCCTTATGATTAGGGTCATCTGTTGATGTTAAAGATAATTATGTAACTAGATACTCTATCTTAAACTGAGAAAATAAACTTTCACTGCAATCACACTGTTCTTTAATGTTTGAAACATTGCAAGCACTTTTTGTTTCTACATTATTTTTTACCAGAAGTGCAGGTTAAGAAATTGCTGTAATGAAATTTGTGGCTATCAGTGCAACAACCATGAATTCCTCAAATGCAGTCATTTCTACAACAGACCATGCATTCCATTTCTCCTGAGGATAGCACATATGTTACTGCCCTTGGTTTCCAAAAAAAACGTGACAGTTTCTGACAGGGTGCATTCTCTTTTATTAGCTCATATGAGCACCATCAAGCATCACTAAGTCGTTGAAGCACCGTGAAAATACACAAAGAAATAACAAAAGTAATTCATACAATGGTTATACACAATGAAATAAATGCATACTTGAATATACATAGACAAAAAGGATGTGACATGGATAAGACAACCTGAAACAATTAACCAACAGAGCTCAGCGACCAACAAATATTAACACGGCATACCTTGCTCCGCTTTCCAAAGGGGTACTAAGCAAAATTAAACAAAACACTTCTCCACCTCATGAGGAGAAACACAAGTTGCTCTTCCCTATACTGCAACATGACTACTGACTACCATACGCTACTACTTAATTTGGCACGCAATGTTGCATGAAAAAAAATTAAAATGACCCACAGATATTTAGGCAGTCATTTACAACATGTGTATCGTCTTTCATACTTGTTCACTGAGAGATAACATGTATGACTATTTTGTTATTCATAGACATATTCTGTCCTGCAAAGCAAACAGCATCATCAGTATAATATTAGGTAGCACTTTAGAATAATGGTCCGTAGTTAACAGTAGCTATACAGGAAGTAAGGTAGTACTGCATTACCATGAAACTTAATACTAATAACTAATACTAATAACTAATACAGTCTAAAAAATGCTGGGCTGTTTTAACACAACTTTGGGTCCCAGCCGTTGGGTTTCATTTTTACATTACATTTTTAACCCAACCTTTGGGTATGTCCATTAAAACAACCCAGCATTTTAGAGTGTAATAATCTAAAAATGTTCATAAAATGGACATTTTATGAGTGTAATAGTGTCTAAAAAATGTGCAATAATCTAAAAAAAAGAGTGTAATAATCTAAAAAATGTTCATAAAATATTCATAAAACGTTTTCCACAAAGAACCCATTTGAGGCACATGCTTCTGAAATGTTATGACCATGTTAACAGTAAAACCCCCACAAGTGTTCACTTTTTTGACATGTTATTTTTGAGATTGGTAATTAATTGGTTATGTTCATGAGTACTGTAGTTCTCAATGAGGATATATTTCTTTAGTAATAATCAAATACCTACCAAGGAACTGCCTTTGTACTAAATTACCTATTACTTACTGCTTAGTTAATATTGCTTCCAGTTTAGTTAATAGTATTAAGTTCGGTGTTAATGCAGTACTACCTATTTCTTCCTGCATAGCTACTTGTCAACTACAGACCATTATTCTAAAGTGTTACCTAATATTATATTTGTGATTTTGTTGTATTATATACAGGGAGCTCCAGAAAGCAAACGTACATCTCCAAAGTGGATTTACATAAACTATATACATCTTAAAACTGCTTACTAAAATGTCTATTTAACATTTGACAGGAAAATCTTCCACAAGTACAGCAAATGAGCACATTACAAAATGAAATAGACATCTGTCTCAGGTGTGGTGGTTAAAGGAGCGAAGACTAGGAGAGAGGTGCAGAGTTGATGGGCTTCTAATGATAATAAAATAAAACAAAACAGACAACAAAAACTACCCCAAGGGAGAAAACAAGACATACTTGAATGACTTGACTGTAGCACACATGAGGGAAACACAGAGTATATATGACGAACCAGCACAGGACTGAAACCACAAAGAGAATAAATAGGGGGAGTAACACAGTCTCATCCCAATTCGTCATATAACTGACGTTTTGGGACGTCTTTTGACCATTCATCAATATACGACTTTTTAGGGCCCCCTTAAACGTCGGTAGATGACGATCCCGGGTCGTCATACAACTGACGCTTTACCTTTAACGTCAGTTAGGTGACGAGTTGGGTTTACGTCCCAAAACGTCAGTTATATGACGAATTGGGATGAGACCGGGTTGGGGGGAGCAAACAAAGCAGGCAATGAGGAAGGGCAGATTGGCAATTAAATCAATAATCAGGTAACAAGATGGGAGGGGCTAGACAATCAACAGGAGCACACGTGGTACATGGTAGATATCCATAATAAAGGCTAGATATCTTACAACGTCTCCATCGTCCTCATTGGTGGCCATCTTGTCACAGGCAAGCTTTCTGGCGGGCTTTGTAGTACCAATGTGTGATCAGCACGAAACGGTTTGGTTTCTTATGAACATTATTAACATAGCTATAATTCTGGATGAATATTTATTTATACACTTACTATTCATAAGTATGCAGTGTCATAACTACACCTCTGACGTTTATAACAAACCAACCCGTTTGAATCGGTCGAAAATTTAGCAAGTTATGGTTATTTAAAAAGTACATGCACCATTATAACAAAACGTTACGATTGAGCGAGCTGCGTGTGACAAGATGGCCACCAGGTGCAGACGTCAACCTCCATTGGCCAGCAGCGCAGATGAGAAATCTAGCCTTTATTATGGATATCTATGCATGGTACAAGGAAACAAAAAGATGTGCTCACACAAAACTAGCACATGGCCAGTAAAACAAATCATAAGGCATGTCCTCAAACAAATTATGACAACATAAAAGCACACAGCTAGTGAAAACACAAGCTGCTTGCTACACAGCACAAGACAAAACATGACATGAAAGTACATAAAAAGGCACACAGACAAGACAAAACAGGAGTGTCAGGGCTCTGTCACAAAACCAAGAAATAGACTAGACAGAAGTGACAGAACCCTGACATTCTGAGAAGTCGTGTACTATTATGTAGTAGAATTCACTGTTGTCAACACTGTTTAATTTACATGAATGTAACGAATGTAAATAAACAAATCTACATAAAGTAACTAAACATAAGTTACCTATTTTATTTGTCCATTAGTATTTTTATCCAACATTTGTGTTGGATAAAAAGTGAGTTAACACATCAGCAACCGCCTCAACATTTAAATGTATTAAGCAAATAAATCAGGTCAATCTTGTTTGGATGTTACACGGACAGATGAGCGCGTGTTTATTGAGCACATAAATCACAGAGGAAACATAAATCTTTTTTGGATGTTACAGGGACAGATGAGCACACATGCAAACTTATCCGGTGAAGAGCAGCTAATGAATGCTGCCATTAAAGGTGTTGAGTGAGTATACTATAGAAATAAACCAAAAAATCCATATCTTAAGTTGTGGTTTATTTTAATTATTGTTATTTCAAACAAAGCTATTGCAGCAATTTTTAGATTCTGGATTTCTGTGCATTTTCTGCGGAGCTGTTGTGGTGGAGTATGGCTTGCAATGCGGCGGCATTTGTGGAAAAAAAAGGGAAAACTTGAAACAAAAGTGTTAAGTAAGATCATTGTGTTACTTCTAATCAAATAACATTGTGATATTAAAGTTACTTCTTTTGTATTGTGTTTGTGCATTTTTATAGAATGAAATGTCAGCAGACTAGATGGGGAGAGCCATCACAGTAGCATCCTGGAAATGGTATTGTGCCATGGGATTAAGCCCTCCATCACTCCACCTGCACTTATTGTCTCAAGTGACTTTCTCAAGGACACACTAGTGGTGGAGGCTGTGGAAATCAAACCAGCAACCTTCTGCGTATCAGTTTAGTGGTTTAACCCACAACACCACAAATATAAATCGATAACAGGAAAATAATGCCAAGTTTGTTTCTGCTGTACAGCAGATTTAGAACAAAATGGCTTCATAGTCCATCTTAAGTAAGTTCAGTGATCATTTTTGTTGAATTTGATTTTTTTGTAAAAAGTTATTAATTTAGTCCATTTATATATATATATATATATATATATAGCGCGCTCTGGAGAAAAACATGATTTCACCATCCATATAATTGTGTCAATGTAGGCAGATAAATAGTATTGTTGGATATTAAATGTCCCCAACTAATCAAGACAAAAGCCAAAGGCGACAAAGGCAACAGTGTTAAGGAACCAAAACTCCATCAGGTGAGAGAATGGAGAAAAAAACTTTGGGAAAAACCAGGCTCAGTTGGGGGACCAGTTCTCTTCTGACCAACAAACAAACATTATTATGATTCATGCAGCATTAAATAGTAGTTCAGACGTCAGAATGGATCGGAACATTCAGAATATTTATCCAGTTCCATCTGGTTGAAGACTGGAGTCATAATGCGGGTATGGAGACGGGTTTGCTGAGGATCAGTGAGGATCAGTGTTAACCTCCCTTATTTGGCATACATTTTACATCAAAATACGATCTAAACTAACGAGATAGAAAAAAAAAATCACCCCCCTCACAGTTGTCAGGCACGCGGAACATATTGAAGTTTACAATAAAAGTCCATGGGACCAAACTGTAAAAAACATGAATTTATGGACATTTGCTCCCTTTTGGGACCAGCCTTTAGTGGATTTTCGATGCATTGCAGTTTTTCGCACTTCCAGGTAGGCTTCATTTTTCAGATTAGAATGTTGCCGCTTGGTCTAGGTGCAGGTCCTCCATCTGATTTGGATACGGCCCGGATCCGGCTGACCACAGCAAACCTTGGAAATAAACAGAAATACAAACATTAAGCTAACATTAAACATTAGCTATAACAAAAAATAGCATGAATGTAATTGTAAAAATATTAGCCTACATGAAATATTTTTTACAACTACTTTTTTTATTACTAGAAACTGAATGCTGACATTTTGACCTGTGTAAATCTTTGCAGGAGGAGTAGTTACACGAATGTTTGGAGCAGACACAGCGGCAGCCTGATTGTCCTGTACACGTTCTCCCACTCTTGCTGGTTGTGGGGTTCAGGAGGGGCAACAATCATCATGGTCTCTCTTCATCCTCTGACTCAATGTTGTCCCCATTGAGAAGAGCGAGATTGTGAAGCACAGTGCAGCACGTTACAACATCAGGAAACAAAGGCATGGCTCACCTCTGGCCGTGAAGAAAATAGAGCACCAGTGTGTTTCAGCATGCCAAAGGTTCACTCTGCTGTGCTTTGTGCATGGGAGTGCTTGATGTTGATATGGGCCTGCACAGGGTTCTGTACAGGCTTTCTATGTGGAGTGAAAAGGCATTGGGCTGCAGCAATGGCAAAGACATGCGAAGGAGGCCCATTGGTCAGTTGATTCATCCAAATAAAACACAGCTGTGTTGAGATAGCAGTATGAAGGATTCACCACCTGTACATACGTGATTGTCAAAACAATAATTTTGAATAAAGCTTTGTTTCATGTGTTGTTGACTTGTATATGTACGTATTATTTTTTGTGATTGTTCCTTTTACTTTATTCATTCTTTTACTCATTTATTAATTTTTCCTATTGTTTATCATTATTGTACGAAAGTGTTAGGGTGGGCTAGCAATGCAATTTATCCTTAGTTAATCTTATTATTTAGGTATAGTGATACTTATAGTATAAAATCAACAGTCTTCACCAAAGGTGAGATCTTGAAGCAGCTGCACGACATCACCCTTGAGCAGACATTACAAACGCTGAGGAAAACCGGTTGTTGAGTTACTGATGTTGTGAGGTGTTAGTGCACCTGTCCCTCATATCTTTTTGTTATTATTATTGCAGAACTTATAAAATCTGTGAAAGTTACCATGCTTGTATCTTTAAAAGTAACCAAATCATGACCAAAAAAAAAACAACAACAACAACAGACAACAAACATCATGGGTTTGCGTACATCATGGTATGAAATTATATTTACAGATAAAAAGCAAAATGACTAGGTTAAATGTTGTTTGAATAATTCATCATAATGCATAGACAAATGCTTTTATTGCTATTTATAGGGTGAAAAGGGAGTTAAATTCAATGAGGAAAAGAGGAAAACAAATTTGATTTAAGCCGCTTTTGCTTGTGGGTGAAAATTTTTGCATATAAAATAAAGAAATGAACAACTTATTCGAGAGATAACAATTTTGGGTTTTCATAATAAAAAAAAATGAAAAACAGAAAAAAAAAAACAGATTTCATTCCCCATTGACTTCCATAGTAGGAAAACATACATACTGTACTATGGTGGGGAATGAGATCTGTTTGATTAAAAAATTCTTCCAAATATCATCCTTTGTGTTCAGCAGAACAAATGAACACATAGAGGTTTGGAACAACATGAGGGTGAGTAAATACTGACAGAATTTTCATTTTTGATTGAACTAACCCTTTAAAAGGAGCCAAAAAAAAAACAACTTGTGTACAATACTGTTTAAAATTAGGCAACACTTGGGATCAAACATAGGATATGTTTGATTCCTCAGTTGAGCTTTGATTTATATTTTCAAATATGGACACTGATTTAGAGAAGCCTATAAATTATGCAAATAATTTATCACACAGTCAATGAAAGCTAATATTTTATTAACAGACCATTTGCCTGAGGAGATATACTGTAGCACATGTGGGAGAGCTACATTCACTTCAGGCCAAGTTACATGATGCACATGTTCATTACAGCAGAGCTAAAAAATGTACCAGACACCGTGATGAAATGGAAGAATTTAAAATCCATTATAATTGTCAATATGGATTCCTATCAGATGATCATGGTGAGACTTATCAAAGTCACCCTGTCAAAACAAGAGTCTGAAACCATAAATATCTTCAAGCTGGATGCATCTTGGCAGTGTTTTGAGGAAAATAAGAGGCAAAAGATGACTCGAAGCTCAATTAAAGCTCATCCTACTCCCTGCAGTTGGATGGCTACGAAAGTGCTAGCGTGGGGGCAAGAGGAACAGAGGTGGATAGGAGCGGGGGATCGGCTGTATGGATCATTGTGTTGTATAATATCTCTCAGACTCAGCAAGCAGCCACAAAATTGCTTTCCACCATGCCATCACCTCACACCCCCGTCCACTCTTGTGTGCCAATAAGGGCTACTGTTACTTGTATTGTTTGTATCTATTGGTGTTCACTGATTCCTTGTGGAAAGATTTTAACTGTCCTCTTCTTTAACAGCAAACCACTAATAACAATTTTAAAATTGACTCTTTTTTCACAGAGTTTACATAGTGTAAACAATAGTGTTTAAACTATGTAAACTGTCAGGCAAAGTTATTGCTTCCTCTATCTGGAAATCTGCTGGAAGAGCACTCAAACAGTATCTATTTTAGTGCATTGAGCAATATCTGTGTACCAGCACTTCAGAATTTTTCAATTGGGAAATTATCTTCCCAGAAGTTGCAGAGGGCAAAGTGCACGAGAGCTTAGAGAACTTTTGGCTTATCTTATGGTGGCTGAGAGAGCTCAACACACTGCCACTGAAGAAAACGGTAACACCGTAATTATTGTGTACTTACCCAGTTGTTTGCGGGTCGTAAAATAAAGTGTTACCAAGAAAACATATGCAAATAGGAAAAACACCCGCAAATTAAGAAAACATCTTCATCAGTTTCACAACACACGTGTGCTGTGAAACAACCAAATACAGAAACACGCTGCAAAAGTTCACAGCACAACCAAATAAAGAAACACGCTGCAAATGGCACAGACCACAATGGAAGTGATGAACCTGACTGGGACGTGCTTACAGCTCAAATATATATATATATATATATATATATATATATATATATATATAAAATATATATTAAAATTTTTGTCATGAGCTCTCATCAGAATCACAAATGATTTGATCACCCGATTTGATCACCAGTGCTGCATTTGACACAATTGACCACAATATTCTTTTAAATACACTAGAAAACTATGTTTCCATTAGTGAAATTGCATTAGCGTGGTTTAAATCATACTTATCTGTCCGTTATCAGTTTGTAGCAGTAAATAAAGAGAAGTCTTATCGATCACAATTTCAGTATGGCATACCACAAGGCTCAGTACTAGGACCGCTGCTGTTCACTATACCATTAGGAGATATCATTAGGAAACATGGAATTAGCTTTCACTGTTATGCCGATGACATTCAGCTGTATATTTCTTCAAAACCTAACGAAACTTACCAACTCATAAAATTAACGGAATGCATAGCTGTTATTAAAAAATGGATGACCAGTAATTTCCTACTACTAAATTCTGAAGAAAAAAAAAACAGAGATTCTAATTATTGGGCAAAAAACTTCAACATGCAATAACCTAGAATATTGTCACTTGATGGCTGTTCTGTTACTGTAAGTCTTCGTGGTCGGTTAGGAACCTGGGTGTGCTCTTTGATACCAATCTTTCATTGAAAAATTATGTGTCTATCTGCAAATCTGCATTTTTCCATCTAAAAAATATTTAAATTACGCCATATGCTCTCATTGACAAATGCGGAACAATTAGTTCACGTGTTCATGACATCAAGAGTATATTACTGTAATACTCTACAGGGGGGTTGCCCTGCACGCTTAATAAACAAACTACAGCTAGTACAAAACGCAGCAGCTCCAGTTCTTACCAGAACCAGGAAGTATCACCATATTAGCCCGGTTCTGTCAATACTGCATTGGCTGCCTATTAAAAATCGTATAAATTTCAAAATATTGCTGATTATACCAAGCATTAAATGGTTTAGCGAGCTCTTACGCATTATAGCCCTTCACGCCTATTGCTGTCTCAAATTCCGGCCAGTTGATAATACCTAGTATATCAAAATCGACTGCTGGTGGTAGATAATTTAGCACCAAAACTCTGGAACAAACTTCCTACCATTGTCTGGAGAAGCAGACACACTCTGTCAGTTCAAATCTAGACTAAAAACACATCTCTTTGGCCTAGCATACACATAACACACTATAGCCTTTTATAATTCAACGTTAGGCTGCATAGTTTAGATCAGCCGGAACCGGGAACATGTCCCGTAAATCCTGATGTACTTGTACATCATAAGAAGCATGGCATCTACGTTAATATAAGTCTCTCTGTTTATTTGAAGTGCCAGCCTCATTAGCCCTGTGAAGGCCTCATTGACACGACAGCCATCAGCACTGATCCTCAACAACTCGTTACCATACCGACGTGATTACTTCGACATCAACCAGATGGAAATGGATAAATACTCCAAATGTTCTGATCCAATTTGACTTGTAATGCTGTCCGAATCACACTGTTCCTTCGTTGGCTAGAGGAGAACTGGCCCTCCGACTGAGTCTGGTTTCTCCTAAGGTTTTTTTCTCCATTTTGTCACCTGATGGAGTGTTGGTTCCTTGTCACTTTTGCCTTGGCTTTCGGCTTGCATAGTTGGGGACATTTAATATTCAACAATATTATTTATCTGCATTACTTAAGGTGGACGTTGACGCAATTTTCTTCTAGAAACAAACTTTGTTGTATTATTTTCATGTAATAACTTGTGAAGCTGCTTTGATACAATATATAAGTGCTATATAAATAAAGGCGACTTGGCTTGACTAAAATGTATATTTATTTGCAACAGTTATGTTAACAGCAATGATAAGATATTTGGTAATAACCGCTATTCAGCTGATGGACTGATGCCGCGTTGTCATGGGAACATCCCAGGTGAAAATAATGTGGAAATTATGTTGTCTTTCTTTGCTCCCTTCAGCAAGTGCGTTCCAAACTGCTACATAATGGCACACAAATTACCTGCTCACTCCAAAGTCTCACTTCAAGGGCTTTGCTGTCTGCTCTTTGAAAGGAGTAGGGTATAGGGATGCTCACGAGCAATAAGCATGTCCCAGCTGGGTTTGTCACTTTTTGGGGTCACCTGGAAACATTTCCGTTGTGATCTGTGCTATTCACAGCACAGTTCTCTATTTGGTTGTGTTATGAACGTTTTCAGCGTGTTTCTGTATTTGGTTGTGTAGTGAACTTTTGCAGCATGTTTCTGTATTTGGTTTTGTTGTGAGTATTTGGACCACACATGTGTTGTGAAACTGATAAAGATGTTTTCTTAATTTTTAAGATGTTTTCTTAATTTGTGGATGTTTTTTCTAATTGCATGTGTTTTCTTCAGTTGCAGCGCATTGAGCTCTTAGTATTATCTACTGGTTTGAAGCACCAGGAGGGACCGTGTGTGTGTGTGTGTGTTCAGTCCAACTGAGCGTAACATTCTGGGGCGGCACCCAGCTGTATCCCCCAAGCAGTTAAATTAGCCAACATATTTCTGTCCTTGCTCTTTTGAAAAAAAAAAAATAATAATAAAATAAATAAATAATAAAAAATAAAATAATGTACCATTTTAACCCAAAACTATGTGCTTAGTTATTGCTTATTTTCTTATATAAAAAGTTATATATATATATATATATATATATATATATATATATATTAGATATTAGGTCAAACTATTAATCATGATTAATCCCATCCAAAATAAAAGTTGGTGTTTACATAATATATACGGGTGCACTGTGTATAATAATAATTATATATATATATATATATATATATATATATATATATCTAGGGGTTGGACAATGAAACTGAAACACTGGCCAATGTTGGAGGTTTCACATCTATATGCCTGGTGGCCAATCTTCAGAGTGAAGCACAGGTGGATCAGTGATGGTTTGCGCTGCAATATCATGACAATCCTGCCTGTGTTTGATGGACACGAGTCAAAAATCATGAGCACCTGATGCTCAAACCGTATCTGCATGATCATGCACCAACACACACAAGACTTGTGACAGAAGGGTTTGATGAAGATGAAAGTGACGTTGAACGTCTCCCATGGTCTGCACAGTCACCAGATCTGAATATTATTGAGGTGTCAGAAAACATTTTCCTCTACAAGCATCATATAGTGACCTGGAAACTGTTCTGGAAGAGGAACGGCTCATAATCCCTCTGGTCACTGTGAAGGACTTCGATCTGTCATTCCCAAGATGAATTGGTGGATGCAAAATGAGGCCCTCACCATCCTAATAAATGATTGTGTTGTAAGACCAGGTGTTTACGTTTCATTGTCCAACCCCTGTATATAGCCTTAATATATATATGCCCTCCGCACATAGTATACCTTAATCAAATACTTTCACTTTCACTACTTTCACAAATGCGGGTACTTGGGTATAAACACACACACACACACACACATATATATATATATATAAATTTCAGATTTTCAGACATCTCTTCAACAACTCTGAGTAGTGATTTGAAATTTGAACCGAGGCATTGGAGCTTGAGTCAAGAAAAAAATGGGCATGCCAGATGAAGCCCTATTTCTAGGCTTGTATTGTTAACGTGAAAATCAAGTGACTGATGACTAACGGGGCCTCCTTTTGTGTGGATAAGTCATCGGTTAGGTCTGTGTGTCTCTTCCGGATAAATGGGGTTTGAAACTCGTGCCAACACCTTCTGGGTGTTGTCAGGAGTAGAAGAAGCAGGTGTAGTGATGTCAGAGAGTTAGAGAACTCTCATTGTCGTTATTGTGTCATATATGTGTTAGGGCTGTATATTACTACATTATATCAAGTTAGAATACTTAGAGCATATTGTTATTATTAATTATAGTAGCTATTATGGTCTTGTAATATTAATTACATTTGATTATTTGGATTGCTTTGGATTTTTGAATCTGGACTGGACTGATTTTTGTTTTGCCTTTTTTTTTTGGTTTGCTTTTTGCAATTCTTCCTTTTTCTGGCAATGGAGCCCGCAAGAATGAGGAGATTCCTCCCCCGTCTGGGCTCAACAGAAGTATCAATATCCTCATTTATACCAGCTGGCACAGGCCTTTTTAAGTTCCCCTGTGTCCTCTGTTCCTTGGGAAATGATCTTTTCCAAGGCTAGAGAGGTTTTGTCCAAGAGGAGGAATCGTCTAAACCCCAAACACACTTGAAAAACTTCTGTTTCTCAATAAAAATCTATTGTAATACTCCCTTCACCCACCCACACACCCACCCACCCAAAACTGCAGTGTTGCAGTTTGCTCCTCTATATTCCCCGTATACCATAAGCATAACAAGGCACTAAAACTAGTAACAGTTCTGTCATGAATCGCTCCTCCGTGGCTCTCTCCGCTCCTCATAGAGCTCCGTCTCCCGAGTATTGAACTGCATTTCCCATAATCCCCGTACCTAGGGCTAATCACCGGAACAGGTGTTCCCTATTTTACCTCCTATATAAACAGCTCGCTGACTCTCAATCAGTGCGAAGTCTTGTTTTGCCCCGGCGACATTTCTGAGCGTTTTCTCCTGTGTTTATCTGAATTATCTGTGTACCGACCCTCGACTGTTCTTGGACCTTGATTCTCCGTTTGCTGCCTGCCCTGACCATTGCCTGTGTTTCTGGATTACGACCCTTGCTGCCTGCCCTGATCCTCGCCTGTCTCTTCTGGACTCTGATCATTGCTGCCTGCCCTGACCCCTGCCTGTCTTCGGTAATTCTTGTGGATTATCTGTGATACATTTATGCTGATCGTTGACCCTTGCCTGTATGATTATTCTTAATAAAGCTACACTGCATATGGATCCGCACGACTCTGCCTCTCCATTACAAGTTCACTAGACAACCCCCCCAGAAACAATTATTAACTTTTTCCAACCCCAGACATTCTGTTGCAGTTTACTTCATTACACTCCCTCCACCAAAAGCACTGCACTCAACACAGTATCACTTTTGATGTTCATAATGTCACTATCCATACAATTTATGAATAATTATTAACTGTGTGTGTGACCGTTGTCTCTGTGCAAGAAAAATTCAGACAGAGAAAGATACATATTTTATTTTATATCCAGGCAATGGACAAATGTCTGCTCAGGTATTTTTACTATTGTAAATGAAAGTTTACAGACATTAACAGTGAGAATAATATAAATAAATAAATAAAATAGATAAATAAAACTGAACGGGGGCGAGGTTGGTTCATCACTGTCACTTTTTACTCAAACTTTTACCCATTTTTTGCTTGTACAATGTCAACAGATGACGAGCATAATAACGGAACAAAATAATTTAAAACAAGCCAGAGAAAATACATTCCATTGTATCGATATTTTAATAAAGAATCAACAAAGAAACAAAATATTTGTGAAATTAGATACTAGTAACTGTTTCGCGGATATTCCGTTTCATAACAAGCAAGCTAAAAAAAAAATAATAATGCTGTGCTCCCAAAACACTCACATGTGCCCATAGCTAGACGTTTTCAGCTGACTAATAAAGCTTTGGTGGACACACATCCTAACTCAGAGAGGCCCTCTTAACCCTCCTGTTACCCTCAAATCTGATAACATTTTTTAACCACTGGGGTCAATTTGAACCTCCACAATATGATTTTTATTTATTTATTTATTTATTTATTTTTACAAAGGTTTGTCTCAGGTAATGTATTTCTTTGTTGACTACTTAAGTAACCTTTTAAGTTGACATCTACCCATCACCTCCCTCCCCACACCACCTAACCCCTTAGACATCCAGGATACCCACAGCACGACTATGGACAAATTTACAAATCAATTTAAAATCTTACTGATTGACCTAAAATTGGAAAAGTATAAATATATTTGGTGTTTTATTTGTTTTATAATATTGCTAAGTATAGATTTTTGTAATCTATTACATTTGGAAAGAAAAACGATTTATTTTATCAAGGATAGTAACACGAGTTATGTTTGGGGTCAATCTCGCAAAAATTATGTGTTCCCCTCCCCCATGGCACGGGAAATATCAAAGTTCTCACAAAAAATATGTTTTCCCCTCCATGGCACAGGAAAGAATTATTAGTTCTAATGAGAATTATGTCACATGCCATGTCAACTATTAGTGGTTCTCGCAGTACTACAGATATGGTTATATTTGGTTAGAGCCCTAAAACAGAGGGAAGTTTTTTTTAAAAAGGCCAAGCCCCTCCAACTTGGACAAAACCATTTCGAATTTAAATGTAATAAAGAAAATTCTTCAAAGGTATTGACATTCAACAGTAGAGCAATACATACCATTCAATACAATTTAGAATGTGTTTAGTGAGTTTTAAATTAAAAAAAAGCTCTCTATAAAGGAAAGGTTTGTTTGCAAAGGTACAAGAACCTGGAGTAGACTGTAGAATAATTTCTGTCATGGTATATGTTAAGATATGCAACAAGGAGTTAAGTATGCGTTACAGTGTGTTAGGGGTTCTGATGGCCTGTAGGTAAAAGCTGTTCTTCCATCTGCTGGTTCTGGATTTAATACTCCTGTACCGTCTGCCTGATGGCAGTTTCTTAAAAGGATTGTGTGCTGGGTGACTGGGGTCAGCAATGATTCTGCGAGCCTTCCTCATGTGGAAAAAGTCCTGTAAAGTAGGGGGTCTGCTATCTATAATGATCTCAGCTGCTCTGACAACTCTCTTAAGGGCCGTTTGATCGCTGATAGCACAGCTTCCATACCAGACAATCAGGCACCCTGTCAGAATGCTCTCAATGGTGCATCTGTAGAAGTTTGTGAGGATTTTGGGGGAGGCCAAACTTCTTGAGCCTCCGTATGAAGTAGAGTTGCTGATGAGCAGACTTCACTCAACCCGATCACACTAAATGCGTCTTTATAGGCTTTATAGCATGTGTATTGTCGTGTAATATATACGCTAAAGTGAGTTTTTACGTGCATATGATACGCATTGGTTGGTTAGGTTAACGTTAGGTGTGGGGTAGGGTGCGTGTGTATTATACGTTTGGCTAGAATTAGTGGTGTGGGGTGCGTGTGTATTATACGCAAATGAACTGCGTATCAATTGCACGCGAAAAACTGCATCTCATGCACGTAAAAACTCATTTTCGCGTATAAATTACACGATAAAACACGATGCGTGTTATAGAGATGCATTTATGTGAGAACAGGCTGCTTCACTACTGAGTACAGGCCTACAGGGAGAACAGTAAGGGGCTGAATACGTAACCCTGTGGGGCAGCCGTGCAACAGAGTCCACGTGGAAGAGAGCTAGTTACCAATTCTCACCATTTGGGGTCTGTTCGTCAGAAAATCTAAAAAAATACAGTTGCATAGTTGTCTGTTCAATCCTAAGTCTTCAAACTTTACGATAAGTTTGGCCGTAATCGCTGAACAGCGTTCTCAGGTAGGTATTTTTCTTGACCAGGTGTGTGAGAGTCCTATTGTACATCGCAAGACTGATGGCAATATCTGTTGATCTGATGCAAATTGGAAAGGGTCCAAGGTGTCCGGCAGGGAAGAGCAGATGTGGTTTTTGACAAGTCGCTCAAAGCACTTCATGACTGTAGAGGTCAGCTCTATGGGGCGGTAGTCATTCAGGCAGCTGGCAACAGGCTTCCCAGAGACAGGGACAATGGTGGTCTTCTTAAAACATGAAGGTATCATAGACAGTTTAAGAGAGAAAAAATATCTTTAAAAAACTCAGCTAGTTGGCTGGCAGTGCTGGTACAGGCTTTGAAGACGGTCAACATAATTTTGCCAAGTAAGACATGGTCCTGGATCAACATATTTTGTTGATCCTGGATCAACATTCCTGTCCCAAAAAGAAAGTCCTGACCCAATCCCTATACCCCTAAACCTAACCCTAGCTATAACGTTTCCCTAAAATCAGAGGGTACACTCTCAGAAAAAAAGGTACAAAAGCTGTCACTGGGGCTGTACCTGTTCAAAAGGTAAACTTTTGTCCATTTTAGGTGCTAATATGTAAATTTTTAAATGTTATATGTACATTTCATTAGCTAATATGTCCATTTTACTGTAGGTCCTAATATGTACATTTTAGGTACTAATATGTACATTTTAGGTGCTAATATGTACATCTTAGGTGCTAATATGTACATTTTAGGTGTTAATACGTATGTACATTTTAGGTGTAAAATTTACATTTTAGGTACTAATATGTACATTTTAGGTGTTAATACATTTTAGGTGTTAATATGTACATATGAATCGTTAGAAGAGCATATAGTCAGAAACACCAGATTTGGTCTTAGGCTTTATCTTTGGTCTTATGTTATTGTCAGCAGACAGATATCCATGAGAAATGCAAAATCTGCTGACCAGGGACCTACTATGCAGTGGGTCTGGAACTCAGCAGGGAACTCAGCAGGGTTCTCTGGAACTGTCTGGAATTATCTCTGCTCTGCTCACATCTAGATGATGTGATGGACAGCCATGCCAGAAAACATCAGTCAAATTATATATTGGACTAATGATAGTGCTCAAGTGATGGAAATGGTCCCCTGGCCAGGGAGCTAACGATGAATGTGTGAAAGACAAGTTTAAGGGTGCAATTAAATGCTCTTGATTGTAATTAGGGACAGAAAGAGAGAGTTTATGTTTCTGATTATCGCACAATGGTTTGCCATGATGATTGATTCGTTATTCCTATTAGAGCTTGAAATGGAGAACCAGGACTAAATAGATGCAGAAGATTAAACAGGACACAACTGACTGGACAGTGTTTCTAATCAACATACACCATGAGATGCTAAACCACAAACATTGCAAAGCAAGCATCTACTGCATAGCCAAATACCACACAGGGTCTGGATAACTTAGCTGATTCTGTCCTTTTAAATGCTTTTGCTCACTAACTCATCCAGCCAAACATATTTCTGTTTATGATGAAAGCATACTTTAAAATAATATTGGTTTAACTGGTACTAAAAACTGACTAGAGTTTTGCCAATACAAATTGCAAAAATGGATTTTAGTTTTTCTAAATCTTTAAGATAAAACAATTAATTTTGGCCAATTCAACAATTAATTTTGGCCAATTCAACAGTATTTTTTTTGTGTGTGTATATATATATATATATATATATATATAAAACATTTAATAAGAATACTGAAAATTATCAGATGACAATAACAGTACATGTTTTATTTTATAACAGCTTCTCATTTCATTTAATTTAATTAAACATAACATCCCACGAACATTATAATAATTTATTAGAATTAATATTAACTTTGATATTGAACTAGACCATAATGTGTTAAGAGTCATATACAGGAGGATGTAAGCAAACGTGACGATCATGGCACGTGTGAATCATCCTCTTACCAGCGTTATAATAGCATTAGTGTACTAGCCTCAAGGAGTGAAAAAAACGATGCTGCATATTTACTTCAATTAATCGCAAATATTACAACTGCATCCGTTTCAGACAGCTGTCAATGAAGAACATGCTAGAGATAAAATATGATCCATGTGATGGGTGAAGAAAACCAGGAAAAATCAAGGTAAATACAACGTATTTTGTACCATATTTTATCATATTTTGTTCCGTTTGTGCATAATTTCCAATCAAGCTGTTATTTATTGCATCACAAAATAGAGCAAACTGTAAGATTAGCCATGGCAATACAAAAATAATACAGCCATTGTATTCCAAAAATGTTAATGTCATTTCCATAACAGAATGCAATTAAACATAAAAAATAAACAAAGTAAGGCATGTGCAATATCTGCAAGAATATATATTTGTAGTTGTGTGATATCAGAAAGATGCTTGTATTATGCTTTAGCTTGAGTTTGTTTATTTATTTATTTATTTTTACATTACCAGTAACATGTAGCCTACAGTATTGTAAAACACAGCTCTGATTTTCATCATCTGGATCTCTGGCTGTCTCTTGCTTCTAAGAATCAGAGAAATATTTATTTGTGATTCATCCATGATAAGATGATTTTTACTGAGGCTGATAAAGGATTTACTGCACTCAGAGGAATTTCATTAAAACCTCATGAGTGCAGCAACAACAACAACAAAATACACTAAACATTTGTTATACTGGCAAACAACTTAATAGGAAACAAACAAATTCTTTATAAAATCGTTTATGCAAAAAACAGATTCATTATTTCTTAAGTGCATACTGGTGTCCTCAGCTGTGTTGCCCTAAGGAGTTGTACCCTCTTGACGGCTAATTAAACACTAACATGATTGATGATTTGTTATCCTCGTCAGCGACTGATACTGTTTATGAATGCTCTTAACCTGAAGCACACACTAAGCAGGAGGTATTCTGAACAGATGCCTATAGAATCAACCTATAGGTCTGTATAAGCTCTGGTTGTAGCAAGCATTACATTCATTTTTGCACTTCTATAATTATTTGAGTTATAAATCTCTCCAAGTGTCACCACAACTTCCGAGCAAACTCTTAAAACCCCAAGCACAATAAAGCACATGTTCTCAAATATACGAAAGCTTATCTTGGGATCCTCATAAAGCATGTAAAGACAATAATACAGTATAAAAGTCAGAGACTGACTTATATAGTGTAAGAAACTGCAAGAAATGTCTCTCTGAAACATATGCTGCATCAACAAATTAGGATTGACTGTTTGCAGTCCAGGTGGTTTTGGATAAGACCACCAGGTGTGACCTAGTTTTTCCTTTAGTTATTTTGATAGTCCAAAGTACAAGGATCAAAGAAGCAGAAATATTTCCTTAAAAAACCTCTTGCTATAACCACTTCAAGATATTTGCATCTTCCTCTCTGCCCACTGGCAACGTTCTGCTCCCAACATCCTGCCAAGTCTACTGCCTCAGGTTCTCAATATGTTTCGCTGCATGTAGAATCAACCTATAGGTCTGTATAAGCTCTGGTTGTAGCAAGCATTACATTAATATTTGCACTTCTATAATTATTTGAGTTATGTAAATAAATCTCTCCAAGTGCCACCACAACTCCTGAGCAAACTGCTAAAACCCCAAGCAAAATTAAGAATTATAAAACAATATTGAGTAACTGTAAATATACATGGGCATTTCTTCAACTAGGGGCACTTTTAGCCTTGTGAAGTTGAATAAAAATATTGTTCAAAAGTCACACAGTCTCTAATTATAATTATCAAATTACATATTTGTCAATGAGATTAATTAAATGCCCTAAGCACCAAATGCTGAACTGTACACCTGTAACACTCTGAATATTGGTTTGGGTACACGCTGACTTTTTTGGGACTTCAGCTTATTCATCGTAACCCCCAGAGTTAGATAAGTCCATACATACCTTTTTCATCTTCGTGCTTTCTCTAACTCTGTCTGACACATCCATTGCTAGCCTAGCTTAGCACAAAGACTGAAAGTAAATGGCTCCTGCAAGCATTCTACTCCCAATTACTGACAAAATGACGCCAATATTTTCCTATTTATAATTTGTGATTTGTATAGTTACATAGTGTACAAATAACAAGGTCATATGAGACACAGCCATCTTTTAACTATATTCTCTGAAGGCGAAGCACTGCTACTTGGGTGGAGTGATTAGTGCAACACTCTGAGCGAACTCTCTGTTCCTCACCTTGGGGCTCATGAGCCCCACTTGAGGCAAGAACTCTCCACCAACCTGAAGTGGGCAAACCACCCTTTTCCAACTCAGAACAATGGCCTCGGACTTGGAGGTGCTGATTCTCCTCCTAGCCGGTTCACACTTGGCTGCAAATGCTTGGCTGCATCCCAGGGCACTTTGAGGGTCCTGGTCTGATGAGGCCAACACGACAACATCATCCACAAAAAGCAAAGATACAATCAGGCCCCTGGCTGTGCCTAGATATCCTGTCTATAAAAAATATGAACAGAACCGGTGACAAAGGGCAGGCTCCTGCTCCGTTCGTACAGGGACCAGACAGCACATAGGGGGCCTGTTTTCCATACTACCAGAGCACCCTCCACAGGGCATTGCGAGGGGCACAGTCCAATGCCCTCTCCAAATCCACAAAGCACATGTGGATTGGTTGGGCAAGCTCCGATGCACCCTCCAGAACCCAGGAGAGGGTATAGAGCTGGTCCAGTGTTCCATGACCTGGACAAAAACCGCACTGTTCTTCCTGAATTCGAGATTTTACTATCGGCCGAATTCTCCTCTCCAGTGATGGTCGAGTCCACCTCTGAGCCCTCGGCCTCTGCTTCCTCAATGGAAGACTTGTCTGTGGGATTGAGAAGATCCTCAAAGTATTCCTTCCACCATCCGACGGTATCCCCAGTTGGCATCAACATCTGCCCAACTCAACTGTAAACAGTGTTGGTGCAGCACTGCTTCCCCCTCCTGAGGTGCTATATCTACGAGGCCAACTGATAGTCTTTCTCCATGGCCTCACCGAACTCCTACCAGAGCCATATAGCCCGGGACAAAATAGCTCCAAGGACCATTTGGGTACTCCAACCCCACTACCGCGATAAGGTAACTGTTTTAAACAGTTTTACATTTCTTCCAAAATTATAACAATTTAAACAATAAATTGTATTTGTGTACTACGGTTCTGCTGGTCCCTTCCAGTCACTAACATCTGACGTTACTGTGATCGCCTTGTGAGACCAGTCTACTTTGAATGTATTAAAAAGAGCCAATGCACATTGGCATGCAATAATTGCATCTGCTGCTCTGCTTGCAGTGTGAGCATATAACGAGCAGCAGGTGCGTTGCATATTTGTCATTCGCTTCAGAGCCGAGTGGTCCTACAGTTTCTGCTCTACAATCTTCCGACAGTGTTAAACTACAAAAGAGGGAAACTAGTCAACTTCTTCAGGAGAAAGCCTCTTCAAAGCTGGTGCTACTTTGGGCATGATGTAGTCTTCAAAGTATCCTTTTTTGCATATGAAAAGAAAACACTTTTCTCAGTGCAAACTCCTGGTCTGCATAGATGTACGTTTTTATCCTTTATTTAATAAAACAGAAAAGATCAAGAAATGTCTGACGTGACCTATTTCCATTGTAAGACTGTCCTTACCACACCCTTGTGATACCAGGGACTATGAAAGCTTACTTAAGTCATTGGGAATGTTACAACTTGGTCACATGCGCTTGGCGTTTTGTAAAGCGACCCCCTCGAGTCATCCCATCTTGTGTGATAGAAAGATAGGGAACATCTTGGATACTGTTGTAACCGCCGTTCCCTGATGGAGGGAATGAGACGTTATGCCCCTTCTGCCACAACACTGATTTACCTGCTGAAGTTATGTGTTTGGGACTCCCAAGTGCGACCCCTTATGTTACAGCATCGACACAACATCTCGTTCCCATCATCAGGGAATGGAGGTTAAAACAGTAAACAAGACGTTAAATGTTACAGTAAATAGTCAATTAATAATGCAACATTTAATTGTTTTAATTAAACTTACTCTTGTTATGGAGCCAAAGAGTGCTAACACAGGTAAAATCAGTTTGATAAAAGAGTTTGAGAGACATACAGGGTGAAGTGACCAGGTGAGTAACTGTAATGTAGACCAATGTGAGTGTTCAGGTAAGAATGACGAGACCAGACCATTATTCACATAAATTGCATTCAATAAAAATGCTGTCTAACGTTAGTCTAACAACTTATTATTTGCCAAGCTGCAAAGAAGACATTGTGTAAATGTCTATCAAAAGAAGAGCTAAAGTTAACTGCCCAGCTAGTCAATGTTAGCTTCGTTCGCACCATAAAAGTCAGAGCCACTTTCATAGTAACGTTAACTTACCTAACTTGCACTACTTTACTCATGATAAAGAATGTGATGTTGCCTTAATTAAAATTCTTAATTGAATTCTGAATTATTTATTTTCGTTTCATCTGGAGGGAAGCATGTCAAAGGACCAAGAACGAAGTGAATCGATAATAATCAATATTTAATTAGCAACAGTTTGAAATGTTAAGATCAAGTTAATATAAGATGTTAATGGAACTCGATTGAAACTATGGCCGGTGTGAAATGTTGATGCTAGACTAACCTCAAGTTCACCGTGACCGTATGGCACAGAACAGGATCGAAAAGGGATGATTCCAAGTCAGGAATCATGGAGGTAAGTTTCACCCAAAGTAGTGCACACGTCACTCCAGTGATGAGCTGTGCATGCGTGCTGACGCTTTCTGTTATCCACCATTTTTAAACGAGTTGTATGCCTTCAGGTGGCAATTAAAGTGACTTGGCTTAATTGCGGTTGCCAATACCGTGAGCCGTGACTGCCATCACCATGACTGCAGTGCGAGTATCACCTATAGTGGCCAGCCAAAACAGGGCTACTAGAAGTAGACTGATTCCATCTCGATGGACCCTCTCCAGAACTCCCGGGAGCAGAGCGATTGTGGATTATGCAAAGTCGGCCTGCATACAAGTGCAGTGGGGTTGGATGTGAGAGGGAAATGGGGGGAATGTGTGTCCCCAACCGTGATCTAGGGCATCTATCTTGTGCAGGGGTGCACACATCTCCTGAATTGTTCACTCGCCATAACAATATTCTCTTGATATGTGGCAAACAACACCAAATAGAACAGACAACAACAGAGAGAGCTTGCTGAAGAGCGAAAGCTAATGCGTGTGTGCTGGCGTCACTTTATCAATCCGGGTATGCCATCACATTACAGTATGTCATGACGCAACACCAATCAGGATTGGAATAGTTTCATTCATACTTCAGAGACGTATGCTTTGGGAGCATCCCCAAAGAGTCGTTTCTAACGACGCATTGCGAGTGTCCTCAAAAGGGAACATTTTTTCAAAGACTTATTTATTAAAATACATTTTCTGCTTTTAAATTATTAAAAGTGGGGTCATCTGACCATAATGTGATGAATTTGTCTGAAAATTGTATGTAATGGTGTCTACATTTTCTGGCATAACACTTCTTTACAAACATTTCATATAGCCCAGTTGAAACTATTGGGGTCAGCTAGAGTTCATGGTCATCTGTGACTGCCTGTATATGATTCATTGTTTTCCCTATAGTAGTGTAAATGTTTGTTTGTTTGCTGGTCTCTCAGGGGAAACAGATCCCTCCCTGAGCTTTTGTAATCTATTGAATATCCCAAAGAGATTAATTTTAATCAGCCTTCAATGGGTCAATGAGCCACATGGGTCACCGAGTCCCTAAAGATTTGGATGCAAAACTTGTTCTCTGCATTTTTGGCATGGCACAAGACTTCAGGAATCAGGGAACAGAAGAATGTCATGATTTACCAAAAAGAATTTAGGTGGCTAAACAAACGACTTACAGATTGAGATTTTTTTTTCACAGTTTATTCCAACTTTAATGACCTACTCATCAGGGGGATTCTGTGCATGTAAATGCATAAATCTGCTAAATAAAAAAAAATTGTGAATGTGTAACAAATGATGATTACTCATAATGATACAAAAATGTCCTTTATTCATTCAATATAAAACATAGTCATCTAAAGGAGATGTACTGAATGTTTGGATAATTACAAAAGTCTAATTTTATGCAATTTGATTAAAATAAATGTCTACTTCTAGCCTAGCTGGCTGCGCCCTCCTACACACTTCCGCTCAATTTAATTTTTCTTCACTACTATGTCAGGGACTGCTGTATCTTAGGTTTCCAGGCAGAAATACATTTTTTGTATGATCAATCAGCGAATAGAGGGAGGGGCTGAGAACGATGACCTTGATGTAGCGCGTGAGCCTTGATGTAGCGTGTGATATATATATATATATATATATATATATATATATATATATATATATATATATATATAAGACAGGAGTATAGAGAGCAAACAGCCTTGGATCGTGTGTTCGTCCCTGCCTTCGCTTCATTTCGAGTGGGGACATGCGATTCATGTGTTGTCTATTTAATTCATATTGTTGTCTAGTAAATTAGAGGGCTGACAGTGTTCAATCATTAATTCCTGATGTATAACATATGCACTATCGAGATTTTTAGCTTTGCTATTGTTGGCTTTCTTCTCTAGGGAAGAAAATCAATAAAGATTCGATCTCGGATCTCACGTGTGCCAAGGCAGCGAGTAGATAACAGGTACGTTGCATAAGAGTCGTGGCAGAAATCTACACAAATGAGTGCAGAACACACTCACACTCTTAACAATAGGCTCCTGCCTATAAAAATCTAAATAGAGTTTTTATAATTCTGACATATGTTAAACAACCTCAATTATTTTTCCTGAACACCATCACGATTGAAAATGTGACATTGATTTCCTAAAACAGTTCAATAAACAGTAAAAACTAAATCACTTACATTTTAGATGCAATATTGGCTGTTTTTGTTCTGTTTCAGCAGCGAAAATAGTTCCAAACAAAAATCAAAGCAGAACCACGACGCATGTCACAGGAACACTCGACCTGTTTTCATTACTGAATGATTCAGCATTTTGAACGAATCGATCGAGTCAAAGATTCAATGACCCATTCATAAACGTCTGTCTCATTCTTGAATGATCGGCCGTTTGAACGAATCGTTTGAAAGAATGAATCAATGACTCACTCATTAAGAGGTTGCCTCCCGCCACCTACTGGCGACTCAGTGTTAAATGTTTAAAAGTAGTATCATTCTTTCCAAGTTTCTTATGTAAATTTAAATAAATTTCATAACATTATTTTATACAATTGTAATTTTTCAGTGTAAATGATTGAATTTGATCATCCCCTAGGGGTAACAGCCCACAGTGTCTTATTATTCGAAATAATTGAATTTATTGATCAAATTTAAGAATTTAAAATGAAAGATGAAGCATACATTTAATAATATTGGGTGAGGGGATGCCCTTTTAAAGGTGCAGATATTAAAATAATGTGATTTAAATATCAAAGCTGATTGAACACTGATGAGAATATTGTTTCAGAATAAATGAACACACACAAAATAAAAATAAAAAATCCGGACAAGCAACTTTTTTACTCAGACAAATGAATGGCAGATTTACTTGTCTGAAGGACAAGCGTATGAAAAGGCTTAATGTCGAGGCCTCCCTATAGCAATGTTATCAGGATACACATACACCGGTAGGCAGTGGCCCACCTTACCTGTTGACCACGTCGTGGTCCACCCGAATTTATAGTTTACCCACCTCTTTTTTTACCACTACACCTCTGGTCGTTACGGGGCGTTGGGCTGATTGCACAATAAAAAACAGAAGCTAGACACGAGAGGCTGAAACTACTATTTTTGGCAGCTTGGAAGCTACTGCCAAATGTTTCTCGTTGGATCCTGCAGACCATAGAAAAGGGCAGTTTTGGTAATGGATCAAGCGAAAACCACGTTGGAGAAAGGGGCCATAGAACATGTACCCCCCTCCAACAGGGAAACCAGGTTCTACAGTTGGTATTTCATAGTTCCAAGAAAGATGGGGGGCTGCGTCCCATTTTCGATTTGCAAGTTCTGGACAAGTCAGTCATGCAGCAAAAGTTCAAAATGTTAACTTTGAGACAACTCATGTCCATCCTTCCATATCACAGGAAGTTCCTGAGGTTTGCTTCTAGGGGAAACGCATACCAATATTGAGTTCTTCCATTCAGCACTATCACCACACACTTTCACGAAATGTGTAGATGCAGCTCTGGCGCCTCTGCGCCTGCAGGGTATATGCATCATGAACTAAATTGGCGATTGGTTGATTCTGGCTCAGTCACATCAGTTGGCGATTTGGCATCGAGATGTCGTTCTCATCCACATGAAAGAATTGGGGTCACGGCTAAATGCCAAAAATGTGTGCTTTCTCCACTACAGAGGACCACTTTTCTAGGCGTGGTTTTGGAATCAATGTTGATGCAGGCGTGCCTCTCAACGGCACACATTGAGTCCATCCGGTCGGCTCTGAAAAGAATAAAGCTAGGCCAGTCACTCACTGTCAAACAGTTTCAGAGGCTGTTGGGTCTGATGGCAGCAGCATCCAATGTGATACAGTTTGGCCTGTTGTACATAAGACCCTTGTAGTGGTAGCTCGAGACCAAATGGTTTTTCCAGAGGGGCAACCCCTTTTGCATGATTAGCGTCACGCAGCGATGCTTACGTGCCCTAGTTATGTGGAAGAAGCCTTGGTTCTTGTCTTAGGGTCCTGTCCTGGGAGTTCCTTGTCATGTAATGCTTATGACTGATGCTTCCCTCACTGGCTGGGGAGCGATCATGGATGGTTGCTCTGAGTGTGTTGACAGGTCATCTTCTCACCTTGCAATCGCCTGGTGATGATGGCTCTAGCTCTACATCCCTGGGCATTAGATTCAGGGAGCAGACATCCTGTTGAGGCAGGGGCTGAGTCCCAGGGAAGGGAGACTCCACCCCAAGGTAATGAAGCAGTTTCAGACGTGACTGTGCTGCATCTGTACATGTTTCTGTATCCCTGCAAGAGATTTATGGTGTGGCAGGCTGTTCCTATCCGCCCACACTCATTGGGTTTACAACCTTGTTTTGGGCTTCACCCCTGGGTCCCAGGTGATTCTGTCTTTGTTGTATTAACTATGACAGTGCCTGATCACTATGGTGGTGTTGATTTAGACATTCTCACAGTGTCAATCTCGATGCAACGCAAGTTCCCTTGAAAGGGAATGCCTCAGACATCAGTGTTATTCATCTATCAGTTACATAATTTCCCTCTAAATTTTAGGGATAACTTATAGGTTGGGTTAGGTTTAGCAAAAGATTATCCAGGTTCAACAAAATTTGCTGACACAGGAACACTTCTATCTCTTCAAAATCAGGATGTGCTTCTTACTACACCAGTGGTTCCCAAACTTTTTTTTCTTGCGCACCCCCTTCTATGTCCCAACATAGGCGTACCCCCAATCCCCACTTAAAAAAACACAAAGGTTTGAACAAAGCTTTGTTTTATTTTATAAGTTTAAATAAATAAATTTATAAATTATGAATTTATAAATTTTATAAGTTTAAAATATTTGAACTGACCCCCAGTGCGAGTTTTTCTCACACAACCGTTATTTAGAACTTGTCATTTTAATGTTTCCATGGTGACAGGTCATTCCTTGTCACGGGACATAGCGCAACCACACACCTCTGAATGAATCTGCTTTTGTCATTTTTCCTTTTTTGATAAAAAATATTCACAATATGTATTAGCTAGCTAGCTTTTATTGCCGCTTCCATAGATATCAGGAAAATCAAAATCATAGTTTTGCTATTATGTGTTTAAATGTCTGAAATTTAAAATAAACATTACGTGTATGAAAACACTTAACTGTTGTGATATATGACAGCAGTGGCTCATTGCCAGCCAACACGCGAAAGCACGTTTGAATTTAGAAGTTGATAATGTATATAGCAGCTGCAGTGTGTCACAGTCATTCGTCTGCACCAGTCTGTCTTTGTCATCTGCACTACACGTCCCAGGATCCTCTTGTCTTCATACCTGAACTCACTCCCTCATCAGCCACCTGTTCCTCGTCTTGATCATCTGTGTCACCTGTTTTCACATCGATATGTTTTATTCTTGCTTGAATTTAGTTCTCCTTGTTTCAGTCAGTCATTGTCGGTCGTTGTTCATGTTACCCTGAGTTCTGTGAGTGTTTCTGCCCGTCTTCTGTACCTGTACCTGTTTTGAGTCTTTAGTAAAGTAATTGAATTGGAGCATTTGCCCCTTCGGTCTTCTTCTTCTGCCTGCACTCCTCAACAAACCGTGACAGAACGACCGACCAGCAAAACAAGATGGACCCCTTCTCAGCGGTCGAACTGCTCTGTTTAGATGAGGGAGACCGCTCCTTAGAGGAACATTTGGAGGATTTCCTCCACCTCGCTCCAGCCACAACTTTCTCGGACGACAGCCTCTGCAGCTTCCTGTATGCCGGCCTCAACACCGCCACCAGAGAGCAGTTGTCCAGGAAGGGCCCGCAGTGGAGCTTCGTTGAATTTGTGGAATGGGTGCTGGTGTCCTGTGGATCATCCTTCACCTTCAATGACGTCACCAGCCCCACTCCAACGCCCGAGCTCTCTTCACTGCTGGTTCCGCCTAGCCCTGCCGAACCTGAGCCCTCCTCACCGCTGGTTCCGTCCAGCCCCGCCGAGGCCACTTTACTGCTGGTTCCGTCCAGCCCTGTCCAGCCAGAGACCGTCCAGCCCACGCCAGAGACCGTCCAGCCCGCGCCGGAGACCATCCAGCCGGCGCCCGAGACTGTTCAGCCAGAACCCGAGACTAGGATCCCACCCAGCCTCCCTCTCCCGATGCCTCTCATCTGTGACCTGTCAGCCCCTCTGTCTTCCAGTCCTCCTGACCCAGCCTGGTTGGTGGATCCCGGGTCTCTTCCTCCAACCTCCTCTCCCTGGACACTTCTTCGGCCCCTCGTCCCATCTGTTCCCCCTTGGCGCCTACCTACCTCAGCTCCACCTCAGCCTGCTCCGCCCTGGCCTTGCCCTCAGCCTGCTCTGCCCTGGTCTCGCCTTCAGCCTGCTCCACCCTGGCCACACCCTCAGCCTGCTCCACCCTGGAGGCTTCCTCCTCCGACCACGCCCTCCAAGCCCCCCCCCCCCCCCCCCCCCCCCCTTGATTTTACGGCGTGAGGTCACGCCTACCGGGAGGGGGGAGTGATGTCACAGACCTTCGTCTACACCAGTCTGTCTTTGTCATCTGCACTACACGTCCCAGGATCCTCTTGTCTCCATACCTGAACTCACTCCCTCATCAGCCACCTGTTCCTCGTCTTGATCACCTGTGGCTGTGTCACCTGTTTTCACATCGTTATTTTTGATTCCTGCTTGTATTTAGTTCTCCGTTTCAGTCAGTCATTGTCGGTCGTTGTTCATGTTACCCTGAGTTCTGTAAGTGTTTCTGCCCGTCTTCTGTACCTGTACCAGTTTTGAGTCTTTAGTAAAGTAATTGAATTGGAGCATTTGCCTCTTCTGTCTTCTTCTTCTGCTTGCACTCCTCAACAAACCGTGACATAGGGCTTAGCAGTGTGTAGAAGACAGCAGCTATCTATGTTCTATCAAAAACTGATAAATTATATATTTTTTATGTAAAATATAAGCAATTACAAAGGAAATGTTTACACTTCATGTTTTTTTTTGTATGGAAAAATACCACTTAAAAAAACCAGACCGCCATTACTTTTTATCTCGCGCAACCCCTGGTGGTAGCACGCATACCCCTGGGAGTGTGCGTACCACAGTTTGGGAATCCCTGTACTACACAATACTTTCTTTAGTTTCTCATTTACATTTATTCTATTAAATCATGCTAGACTTTTGAGATTTGTGACCTTTTGGCCTGTTTTGCATTTCTTTCAGATACGTGATGCCAGTCACTCCACACGATCCAAAGCGCTACAGATAGACTCATTAATGGACCTGTGGATCAGCTCAAATGCCAAGCTTCTTATAACATAAGATCATTGTCATATTGTGCCTTTTTCAGAGGCCGATGAGTCATGGCCCTGAGGAATCTTAAGAGCTTAGTTTCATGTGCAGAAACCCTGTCTTTAAAGTTCTGTATGCATCTGTAAAATTGAAAGAATATTGGATCTTAAAGTGAGAGCATTTTTATTATGTTGCAATAAATAGATATGGATGGGTAGATATTCGAATAATTCTTTTGATACAGAGGTCCTGTTGGAAACCTTACTGCCTAAGTGATGGTGACAGGACTGTAGTTACTACATGGATGTACTGTACTGATGTCTGGATGTCAGACAGTGGGAAGACATGTAACAAGGTTAATCAATGCATTATGAATTTACAGTCCTATGAACAGTCCTTCAGCAAAACAGTTTAGCCTTAAATATTGAAATACTTACCAGACCATGACTAAAGAGACAGGGTCTTGGTGAGCATAAATCCATGCATTAAAATACCTTGTATTCAAGTGGTTGGACAAGGTCAGAGAACTTGAGTTGGAATACATTTTTCCTTGTATGTAGAATATCAAAAGGCTTTACAATTGTACAGAAGAAGCAACTTCAATATCTTATCAGTTTTTAATCTCCCTAATAATTGTGCATTAACTGGCTAACAAGCAAAAATAATTAAACAGGGCCCCACATAGTAGTATAACATAATTCAGTACAAAATACACCATTCACACTAAGTATTATTGTCCATTTCAGGTGATCTGATCTTGTGGACATTGAGTAGTCAGGTCCAAAACAATTTCTGATCACCACTATAGGAGATGCATGAGATGGCCAATGTTTCTCGCAAACTTTCTGCATCCTCAGACCAAACTGTGAATGAACATAGTGACCTGTCAATCTTTAAGCCATCCACACTCACAGCCAGGTGCAAAAGTAGTTTCAAAGGGTACCTTTGCACACTTTTTTGTTTGTTTTTACACCTCTTTGGTCTTTTTCTACCTCTTTAGGGTATATATGAATAAAGGGTTTAAATTATTAATTGTTGTACATTGTGAAAGGGTAGGCCTCCTACTTTAATGTATAATTAGTATCAGTATAACTATGATACCTTAAAATAAGTGTAGCCAAAAATGTTATGTAATTCATTTACTATATGTTCTTTTGGCGTTAATATTTGTTTGTTGCCATTTATATTTTGCGCTTTAAAAATTGAATAGCCTATTCAAATATTAAACAGCGTCCGTTCATTTCAGTAGCCTTAACAGAACTGTATATTTACGCCTTTGTGCAAATAGTCCGCCGTGTACAACATGAAAATGTAATGCACTAGGCTACTTATGATGAGCTACTATGGAGTGTCGACGTCACTCTTAGGGCTTCTTCCACACACAAATGTGCACTCACGCTCTCAAAGTGCTCTGAAGAGGTGGCAAACTCGAGATGTGCGCGCCTCGACGTTTTACGCATTAGCAGCAGGAAAAACAAGGATGTGGTAACCGTCATTTTTATGTGCATAGCTGTTTATTTTACTCAGCATTTCAAGATAATATTAACTTCCTTTTGTCGACTTTTGGCTGCATCTACTGTATGTAACTAGGCTATAACCAATTTGAGAATCTGCTTTACATTTAGCAGCCTGGGCATTGCAGACTTGAATGTATAACACGTTGCGACAGCGGCATATCCTCCGAAATGACCAACAGGAAGCTTATCATACACGCTTAACCTACATAGCCTATTTGTTTGTGATGGACTGGGAGGCTTTTTATGTGGGCTGCTGAGCCCAGCAACTTTATTCTCGCGCTCTGTGAGGATTTGACTACAGCATTAGATGAAGCATGGATTGAGATTCTTCAAAGAACTTGTAAATGGCTAGGTCCGCGCTCAGGTGTGTGGAAGCTCCGAAAGAATTTACTCCATGCATCAAGCAAGCAATAAAAGTGATATCAGCTGAACTGAGCAAAGCAAAGATGTTTTCGGAAGAAGCCAATTTCAGTTACACTTCGAACGGCACGGATGATGATGACACGCTGTCCATGCTAGATCAAGACTGGAGCGACTCTCCTGCTGAGAAACTGTCACGGACGGGACATAATGTGGTCGCCGTTATTTTGGGATCTATTCTGGTATTCGGGATCCTAAACAATTTAATCGTCCTCGTTCTGTTTTGTAAATTCAAGACCCTACGGACTCCTGTGAACATGCTTCTGCTCAACATCAGTCTGAGTGACATGCTCGTATGTCTGTTCGGCACCACGCTCAGCTTCGCGGCTAGTATCCGCGGCCGGTGGCTGGTGGGGAGACACGGGTGCATGTGGTACGGATTTGTAAACTCGTGCTTTGGTGAGTAAGAAACAATCTAGCTAGTTCCTTTAAACCATTAATTCAAAAACCTATTCATTAAGGAACTAAACGCTACTAATGTGTGTTGACTGCAACAGTTGCTTTGGCTTGATTGCTTGGTTTTAGAGCTGCATGATACATTTTTTTTTTATTGCATGATGGATTTTTTTTTTTTTTGTAGTTGCCTAATATAGAGATCAATATTCTCTAAAGAAAAAAATGCCCGTCATTGCTCTCTAGAAAATCTGAGTCTAAAGTTTTTTTTATTCTGTATTGAATATTGTTTCAAAATATTTTAATGAAATATTTTAAGTAAAAGTTTACATACAATATTTAGCTTCCTATAAAGTTAGTTTGCCACAACTAAAGAGAAGCAGGGAAGAGACAATTCAAACTTCCTGATGTATTCATTTTATTTTAGTTTTATTGTAGGCTACAAATATTTTTTAACAAATTGATTAAATCAATTGATTAAATGAAAGCAATGACTCACTCTTAAAGACAATGTTCATGATTAAATTAGCATTTTTGAATTAATTTCAGAATTTTTTAGAAAATGCAACTTGCAATGGAACTATTTGACCGACTTTATTTGAGAACTTTATGAACCAAGAGATACAATTTCCCAAAAATAATAATATGAATAAAATCATGTAGCCTATATTGTTAAAAATTAAACATGATTATTGTAAATAAAAGTGGAAAAATAAAATGTGTTGGCCTGAACATCTAAATTTGTTTAGACATGTGAGTAAAACCAACACATTTTTTGTTTTTCCAAATTTATTTACTACCATCGTGTATAATTAAAGATAGGCTACATTATTTTATTTGTTATCATTATCTTTGGAAATTGCATCATTTGGTTCAACAAGTTCTTACTCAGTTTGAATGGGTATATGATGCTTCAGTGAAGCAAATTGCATATAAATAATAATTTAGGATGATGAAATGATATGATCTTTCATAAATCTCTGTCTTGTTCTATTGCATTTGTGTTATAATGTAATTTCTTCAATGTCATTGCTTTATTGTTTTTGATCTGCACAGGAAAATGAGATGATTGAGTTGAACAAATGTATAACAAATGTCAGCGAGGAAGTAATGTTATCAGTACAGGTGGCTGTTATGGATGACATACAACACTGCACAGAAGAAACGCAAAAGTAGTTTAAGTTGGCAGTTTTTTGCCAATAAGAGTGTTGAGTCTTAAACCTTGGGTCAGGTGCTGATGATTTGTAACATTGTATTAGTCTTGTTACTGTAGGGGTGTACTGGAAAGATCAAATGACATGTACTGAAAAGATGCAAAATAATACAAAGTTTTTTATGCTAACATTAACTCATTCACTAACATATTTTTTGTTTAAAAAACAATCACAAAAAACTGTTGCAGTCTACTGCCTTCTGTCATCTGATTAATAGTTTACTTCTTTAGCAAGAAACGTAGCCTACCTTTTAAAATAATTCCAAAAAATATTCCCCTTCGCAAGACGTGCACATGCCTTTTTGCTGTGGAATCCACAGATTAAGAGAATAACTTAAATTCTTATAGAATAACTTATAACTTATATTCTTAGACAGTTTCAAGATGAACAATGTTGAGCATGTTTATCAATATAACACTTTTTAGAAAAATCATGTTAAAATGTGATTGCATTTTCTTTTGCCCCCACAAAAACTAAACAAAATCTTTGATCATAAAACTAAATTTTTTTAAATTTATCTTGTCTTTTAATGATTTTAATATCATCTTATCTTAAAACATATTATTGGATCTAGATTGACAACTGAATGTATGCATTTTATGAAAGTAATCTGATATAGCCTATCCTCCTGTTATACAGATCTCATTGATTTACATTACAAAATATCAGAACTTTAAATGTTTTAGTCATATAAGTATAAGCCACTGCACCAAATTGGAGATTTTTCCTCGGTTGGTAACTCTGAATAAAAGTTTTTTTTCTTCTTTTTTTTCCTCCCTGAGTATGAGCTCCATATTATCTTAAATCATACTGTATGAGCCATAAAAGCCTGATGTAAAAAACTTTTTTTATGGGGACTGTCCATAAAAAAATGTTTATATTGTAAAAACTATATTCTATCCATTAACTCTAAACCTAATCCATCACAGAAAATATTACTTTTTACATTTAAAAAAAAAAAACAAAAAAAACAAAACAAAACAACTTTGCTAATGACTTTAGTCCCCATGAGGATCCCCAAGAATTTTGGATATGGCAATCTTTCTGGGCACATTTTTGCCCATAACATAGGGTTTACCTTACACACACACACACACACACACACACACACACACACACACACACACACACACAGAGAGAGAGATTAAATATGTCAGTTGAGCATTGCTATTTAGAACCTCATTTTTAAATCCCTGTGTAAATCAGACTGTAATCTTTGAAAAGAATTTTTAAGTTTCACATGCATAAGTGATGCCATTTAAATCATGTAGCAACTAATATATTTTGAATTATTTTCTGGGAGTTAATCCCTGGAGTACTTTAAATACTATAAAACATTTATTTTGTTAGGTGAAAAATATACTTAATGTTTAATTTCATCACAGTCCCCTGGAAGTTGGACAAGAAAGTTTTAAAACATGAGAAAAGCAGCAGCTGAAGTATAATTGTAGAACACAAGACTGCAGATGGAATTAAATTATCAGATAATAACATTTATGTAAACACACAGTTGGGTTGTGTTGTTTCACTCTCCCCCTTTTCCTTCCAAATTGACCCCAAAAATGCTTTTATGAATGTCAAGATGTTTTTCTCATAATCTGCCAGTCCAGTCTTAATTCACAGGTGATGCTGTAAGCATGTATTTGCATGTATTTGCATGTAGATGCTGTCTTGCATGTATTTAATAATTAATACATTTCCCCCATGTTGCATTATTAAGGGCTCTCCTCATGTGGAAGTAATGAAATACACTACTACAACAATGAGTGACATATTCTTACTTAGAATACACATTTCTTATTCTCTCACTAACATTTAAATGAATAATTTTGCAACAAAGATTTCTAAAGTAAACAGATTTAACTAATATACCAAACAATCTCCATTTCAAAATTTAAAATAATGATTCTGGCATCTTTCTAAAGTCATTTTTATCCTCCTGTAATTTTTCTCCCATTCTCAGGTGAACATTTTTATTTTGACCCCCTCTAAAAAATAATGGGTTCCTCAGTCGATATTCGATAATTACATTTAACATATTGGTTTTCATCACTGTTTATTGTCTTTTTCCAGAAAAAAAAAAATATATATATATATATATATATATATTAACAAAATTTGAAAGATTTGAGCCGGGTAAGTTGATTTGACATGGAATGACACTTCATAATACCATTTCTAAACAGCACCTAGACATACAAGGATGACTGGTATATTCTTTTTCATTGTTATATTTTTGCGTTACATCCTTGTTAAAAACATCAAATCAAAAACAAAAAATCTGGCAGTTGTCTTGTCTAGTCAACGCATTCTCATCCCAAGGCTTCGACGGTTTTGCCAAAGCGTAGACATCCAACGCACATGGCACCCTTTAGCGTTAATAGGGTTAGGGTAGGTTTAGGTCTGGGGTAGTGTTAGGGTTAGACCACTAGGAGGCGCCTTCTGCCCCATATATATCTGCGTCTCATATAGACGCTAAAAAGGGTGCCATGTGCGTTGGATGTCTACGCTTTGACAAAAGAGTCGTATATGACGCCTTGGGATGAGAACGCTCTGGTCTAATAGTTGTCATTCTTACAGTATATTGTGATAGCTCATTGGTATGTGTGAGATACCCGGTCAGAGAGCTGCATACAGTGTATTCATGTAATCTCAAATTGTGCTTATTTCTTTTCTTCACTCAAGCATGTTGGGACTAAATCCATATGAGTAGAGTATCCTACTAGGCACAGATAAACATGATTAAATAGCTTTAAAGATTAGAACATGCTGTCCAGTTAGAAGAGAGGCCTGAGAAGCGATTTGAGAACATTAGGGAATTGATTGCATAACTCACCTCTTCCCACGTAAAGCCAAGACTGAGGAACTTCAGATCTAAGGCCAAGAAGAAGCTCAGGATCGGCACTTGTGACAAAAGCATTTATGAAAATGTGAATCCACCTGTCTCCACCGTTTAATTAGAAATTGATTAAATCAGGTGATTAAAGCTGTTAGAATTTCCCTCACCAGAATTATAATAATGACAATTACAGTCTCATCTTCAACAGATGACATTATGTATTATCATGACACCCACTTGGTTTCCATGGTTTCTGATCAGTCTCTCTTATTATAATTATAATGGGCAGGGTATAAGTTTTGATTTTCCAGGCCTTTGTAATTACTTGAATGAAAGAATGTTCCCCTGTCACAATGAGAAATGAGTCAAATTCTCTGTCCAGACCTATTCACCTTATTTTTCAATGTGAAAGGTATATCCTGTGAATGAGCGATTACTATTCATTAGCACTATAGGTGAATAACAAAAAGGGCAGTAAACATAAAACTATATACAATAAAATCCATCGATTGTGAAAATAAATTAAAATAATATGATGGCAAATACCCGTTTGCAACTTCAAGCAGCATAATAGACTGTTTTTGTACAGTTTTGTACAGACTGTTTTGTAATATTGGAAGTGTCTGACACCGTAAGCCTTGCACATTCAAGTAAAATACCGTAGAATGCCCCAGATCAATGCTGTAAAACCTCATGAATGTGAGAGGTGAGGATCAGCCTGCCGCATCACAAATGTCTTGGAGAGACGGTTTTGGAAACCCCAAATAATAAGGCTTTAGAGGCTGCCATAATCCTTATAGAGTGAGCTCTGACTGCCAAAGACCATGGCTGGTCAGAGGACTCATAAGCAAGTGAAATAGCAGGAAGCAGGAAAAACTTTCTTTGGTCATCCAAAACAATCAAATAGCTGGTCAGGACTTCTCCACGGAGAAGTCCGATGAACATAATACACAAGCGGTTAAGCTTTTTCTGGTCCGAAGAGGTAAAAGGAGGAGGACAAAAAGCCTGCCCCCCAATATGCCTCAGAATCATGGTCAGCACCTTAGGGATGTATCCCTGGATATAAGAATGCCTTGACCATCCCTGGTGCAAACTCAGGGCAAGTGGGAGAAACCGAAAGGGCATGATGGTCTCCAACTCTTTTGAGGGACAAAATTTCTAGCAGAAAGATGGTCTTAAAAGTAAGACATTTTTCTGAAAACGAATATAGGAAACGTGTGATCAAGAGGTTTCGATGCAACAATGTACCAACCACCAGGATGTGAAAAGCTCCTTTGGCCACCACATATGCCTTGCACTTCGTGCCTGAACCCTAATTAACAAAAAATAAAAAAAATGAAAGTACATTTTCTGATTTTTATTTGAACAAATGAACGAAAGAAAGTAACACTTTAAAGTTGAAAATGAAGTATAATACATCAGATACAAGACTTTTTTTGTGACATTGGGTTGCACTGTTTTCATTTAGGGCACTTTTTTTCATACACGCACACATCCAAATGTGCCCATTCATAGGCACACACACATACACATGCATACACCACATGTAAAAGTTTCATTAAAAATCATCCCAATCCCCTTCTGCTGTCTACCACTTCTTTCAGAAGTTCGGTACGCAGGTTTACGTCGGTGGGAGTGACATAAACAGTCTCTGGCTTGACGGGCGTGACGTAAACAGTCTCTGGCTCGGCGGGCATGACATGACGCACAGGCTCAGGAAGGGATTGATATGAAGTGCAGGCTCAGATTGCCGTAAAGAAGCTCAGGCTCGGCAGGACTGAAGTGAAGAAGCTCAGGCTTGGCATGGCTGCAGTGGAGCACAGGCTCAGTTGATATTTTATGAAGAATCTCAGGCTCGCTGTCAAAGTCTATTAAGGGAATTTCTTAAGAGCCTCTTAATTTCTTGAGAGCCTCCCGAGCCACGTCCTTGTGTTGCACCTCACTGCCCCCCTCCGGGTACGCCTACAGTCCCTTTGGTCCCGCTTTTATGGTCTCTGTAAGCCTGGTTAGCACTCCCCAGTCCGTCTTCCACCGTCCATGAGATGTGTGTACGCCCTGATGTGGAAGCTGTTCGTCAAGTGGTGTTCTTCTCGCCGAGAAGACCACAGAAGATGTCTGTACTTTCCTTCTTGCAGCAAGGGTTGGAGCGAAGGCTGTCTCCCTCCACCCTCACTGTACATGCTGCAGGTATTTCAGCATATCATGACCACATAGATGGCAAAAGACTAGGAAAGCAGGACCTAGTCATCAGGTTTCTCTGGGGTGCAAGATGATTAAATCCTTCTCGACCCCCAAGCTTCTTTCTATGAAGACTTTGCTACTGGTTGGACTGGCCTCTGTCAAGAGGGTAAGGGACCTGCAGGCATTTTCGGTCTGTGAATCGTGCATAGAGTTTGAGCCGGGTGATAAACACATAGGACAGAGACCCTGGTCTGGCTATGTGCCCAAGGTTCCTACCACTCCCTTCAAGGACCTGGTAGTGATCCTGCAAGCACTGCCCCTGGAGGAGGCAGACCGAGCCCTGACTTTGTTCTGTCCCGTACATAGACAGAACCCAAAGTCTCAGGACCTCAGACCAGCTCTTTGTCTGTTACGGAGGTCAGCAGAAGGTAAAGGCTGTCTCCATGCAGCGGATGGCCCACTGGACAGTGGATGGCATCGCCTTGGCTTACCAAGCACAAGGTGTGACCTACCCGCTCAGGTTGCATGCACAATCCATGAGAGGTGTTGCATCCTCCTGGGTGCTGGGATGTGGCTCCTCACTAACAGATATCTGTAGAGCTGCAGGCTGGGCGACATGTTCGCTAGAAACTATAGCCTACGTGTAGAGCCGGTCTCCTACCGAGTAGAAGCACTGAGAGGCCTGGCTCTATCAGCTTGCTGCAACCTTCTGTGCACGCTTATTGCTCCAAAGTGAAAAACCTGTTGAGTCCTCTAAACACCTTTGGCCCAGACATAGTGGAGCGTCTGGCGCCAGGCCTTTATCCACTGAATTCTTAAGAACCAGGTCTAGGCTGGGTCTCATATGTGTGACCCTACGTGGATCCCATATGTGTTTATTTCCCCACTGCTGCTCCTAGCGGAAGCCTGTGTCTTCCCCTTGAGCTAAGTCACCCACTATTCATATGTAGTACAGCCTTCGGGGCTAGTCCATGTGTATTCTCCATATAACTCCTTGAAGAAAGTTGCTTCCCCAGCATTCTCCTTCCTAATAGATGGGCATGCTTTCCCAGTGTTATTCAATAATCTCACTGTATGTTATCTCAGAACAACAGTGACAGATACACTCTGTGTAAGCCTCCTCCTATCGTCCTTCCAGGCAAGAAGGGTTAGAGGCTTGCACAGGGTGCTAGATGAGGTGCAGCATCTGTGGCTCTTTGGTAATGATTACTATTCGTCAGTCACAGTGTACGTCATAGTGAACGACTGATAGGGAACGTCTCGGTTACATGATAACCCTCATTCCCTGTAATGGAGATGCACGTCCCATCGCCACATATGCTGCTGCCCACTGGGGCAGCCATCTTATCAGGCTTGGCTTCTCAGGAAAAAACTGATGTGCAATCGCACCTACTGCTCATTATATACCCACGCTGCAAGGCTGAGCAGTTGATTCAAATGATTGCACGGCTTGTGCATTGGCTTGTTTAGTTTCACTCAAAGTAGATTGGCCTCTCTAGCGAGATTCCTATTCGTCGTTAACGACGTACGCCTTCATTCCATCCTTCAGGGAACAAGGGTTACCATATGTGACCAAGATGTTTTTGAATGACTGGACACTTGCTGAGTACTGCAGGGGTTAAGGCCAATAAACACTTTTTGAATTTTTTCAAAAGTTATTTAGGATGTTCAGGCAATAAATCAAAGCAATGAGGCCTATGAGGAGTGAATGAGGAGAGCAATGAGGAGAGCAACAACAGTGGTAAGGTGTCGCACATTATCCAACACAACTAGCTCCTCTTGAACTAGAGATCGGCACCTAGAGTAAAATTTGGGTTGGAATGGATGGTGGCAACATTGTCTTTTACTATGCTTAAGATTCCCATCTTCATTGCCTTTGTGTAATTGTCTTGGTTCTGTGTCCTTGAGTGAAGCCATTATTTATTTATTAAATTCTGTGCATTTGTTAAATATCTTCTCACACACTCTTCCTACACAATACATCAACTGGTATTTAGTTGATAGCACTGAATTCCAATGTTAACAACAGCTCTGTGATGAAAATGACTTTTTAATAAGCTGGGTTAGAGTAGAATTATGACTGGTTCAAGCATCTCTGAATGCAACATCAAAACATAAAGGGCACCTATTATACCCCGTTATTACAAGAAGTACTATTGGTCTCGGGTGTCCCCACAATGTATTTGTGAAGTTTCAGATCAAAATACCCCACAGTTAAATTATTATAACCATTTGAAAATGCCATTTTGGGGCCTGCTTAAAAATGAGCTGTTTCGGGGGTTTACCACCTTAAATGCAAATGAGCTGCATATCCCCGCCCTGCCTTTGGATGAGGGCGTAACTTGATACCTATGGCAGTCGGTACTGAGAGAGTGAGAGAAACCGCTGTTTTGAATGTCATTCAGCGTACGTTTGAATATATAAATGAATATATTGAATATTTGAATATATTTGAATATATAAATAGTACGAAGAGACTCCGGCAGAATAAACACAAATGAGTTGTTGTTCGTCTCGATATGGTTATTTGATACATTTATGTACTTATAGCGTTGTAATTGCGTCCCCTTTGAAATGATGGGCATGTGCAACACACACAGACACACAAACACTAACGCTGGCGCATTTTTTTGAAACTACATACACATTCTGTGATAAAGTTTGCTACGTACAAGCGAAATTACATTTATGTGAGGGACCTGTTGCGTCATGTTTACTTGTCATACAGGTGTTTCTGTGGCAAATGTGAGAAGATGGCTAACTTAAAGAACAACAACATATGCAGTTTTTAATAGAATATCTTTAAAAATATATATATTTATAAACGTGTGGTTACACACTATACAAACAAGGTTTAAATTATACAGACATCCTACGATGTCGACAACAACAACTTTAGACGCATTTGTTGTTGAATTGCTGACATCGACTGAAAAGACTATTTGTTCAAAAATCATAAAATACACTTACTGTTACTGGAGGTGACTGTGGATCGCAAACAGTAGATGACGATCCACACTTGAGGGTTAACTTTTAAGCCACAACAACAGGATTAACCCACGACAGAACATTTATGTTTCCAAAAGACAACCGGCTGTCGTTGAAACAATGGAGGATGCTATGGGAGGATGCTGGACAGATCACCGAGGGTGGGTCTATGCTACAACCACACTGTCAATCAAATCCCTTGCTCAATTCTAAGTCACAAAGCGCTGTATCTTAGGCCATGTCCACACGGACACGGGTATTTTTATAACCGTGACTCTTTTTATGCGGTTCGGCCGTTCGTCCCCAAGGAAACGCAGTATCAGGACATTGAAACCGAACAGTTTTGAAAACTCCTGTCAGGGTGACTATTTTCTAAAACGCCGGTTGCAGTGTTGTCGTGTAGACAGCGAAACCGTTTTTGCACCACTGACGGTTTCTGATTGGCTAACATGGCTTTATAGTTAGATTTATATTGCTTCCTGCTGGTGTTGCATGCTCTTGACAGCGCTTGATGTCTTGTTTTTGCGTTTTCATGTGGACAGAGGTTTTTTTAAACACAGGAGGGAAAAACTCTGGTTATAAAAATACCTGTGTCTGTGTGGACATGACCTTAAAACAGCTCGTTCTGAGACAGTGCATATGATTTATTAAGATTGTAAAAAAAAAAAAAAAAAAAAACACTGGGTGGATTTTTATCATTCTAGGGTGGTTTTGCTCACACACTGCCAACACACATTTATGTTCCATGTAAAAGTGAATTTTCCATAATAGGTGCCCTTTAAAGAGGATAACTTACAGCAGCAGATGTCTGATCTGGGCACTATAGTGCTTTGTGTCTCATAGATGTTTCTGCAAATTCAGTTAATATAAGGATCTTTTGGTGAACAATTAGGTGTGGATGAAGGGAGTCTACCAAAGAGATGCATAGCTTGCAGAGATGAGAAAACCTTTCATCTTCATCTCAGTTTTTTAAAATCAGAGTTATGAATGGATGTCATTTTTCACAGATGTGTCACAGCCATACATTGCTCTCTAAGGCAATTTAGACAAAAATAATTGAATAGTGAATTAATTTTTGTGCATTCGTAGCTATAGATATACAATATGTTGCATTGTTTTGTCAAACTGCATGGGGGTTTAGAAATGATCTAATTCAGATTAATATTAACAAGTTTTTATAGTGTGAAAAAAAAATCCCTAGATGCTAGATGTAATGAGCATGTCCTAATCAAGAAGACATTTTAGAATCTCTTTCCAGCTGACTGAATCTTGTCCCTTCTGAAGAAGAATTTCTAGAACAGGTACATCATAATGGAATATGAAAATAAGCTAAACTTTTAAACATCTTTTTTTGTGGGGTCACATATTTTATAGAGCTTCTAAAGTGAGTTACTAGCACCAATATGCTATTAAATTACGATGCTATTATCCCCTTAGCTAGCTTTGTGTATGCTGTATGCAAGTATGTAGAAAATCCCAAAGGGGTACAGAAGGACCAATAATAGGACTGAAAAAGCAAACATTAAGAAAATATTAAGAGTATTAAGGGTAGCATTCCAAGAGTTTAGTCCACTGGGACTTTTCACAGTTTGTGCTTATCTGCATTTGTATGTTCCATGCTGACAGTATATCGTCGCTGTCCGATGAAAACCGCGTATGTCCATTTTTGGCGTTTTTGAGATTTTTTTACGGATAGAATGTCCAGGTTCATTTCCGTGTACTGCATGCGTCACATTATCTAAATGACCAATGAAAAGTTGTGAAATCATGTCATCTGATTTCCACGTATTTCCATTTGCTGTCAAAGCTGTCAATCACGCAGCGTATCTCCCATAGGCAGTATAGTATCTCCCCGCCCTGTGGAGGCGGTCTCGTGAAGTTTTTTGCCGGTCTCGTCTCTGAGACCCCACCTGCTATTAAAATGCGATCTGTATCCAGATAAGTTATCCGGATAATAAAAAAGCCATGTTAATGCAAGGTATAAATACGTTATGATCGAATTGTGATCGGATCTGCCTGACCATCTGGAGGTAGTCTGGCTCGCATTGTGTTCGGATCTTTACTAGTAAACGCAATCTGGTTGTTGAAACCACATATGTAGGACTATATTTTACGTTTCCCAAAATGCTAAAAAAAACGAGTGAGAGCGTGTTATATAGGCTATATGACACGTTATAGTCAGATATGACGGCTCTACTGCGACACGCATCACCGCAGATGAGCAGCTGAGCGAAACTGAAAGTAAGTCACAGACGCAATCATCTTCACAATCACACAATCATCTCACACACACAATCATCCTCAAGTAAAGAAACGAAGTGATCTTACCAGGGCAGGCTGTTGCCGAGCTCGTATGTCTTTGATTTTGAAATAAGCTGATGATAAAATTCAGCTCATATCTGTAATAAAATGCTGTTCATATCCGACAAAATTACGGTAAGATTGTGTAAATAAAGTATCAGTCTAGCATCGCCATGTCAGTGTATGATTCATTGTCTCTTCATAGTTTGCAAGAGACATTTAATAAACTGAGCGTAGCCTATTCATCTGTCAATAAGAAACGCGATTTGGTCATTCTAATTAATGATCGGAAGAACGCGTATCGACCACCGTTACTATATAATATGCACGTATGTCCATTTAAACTCGATTTTGGGTCAAATATGGATTATATCATGACACTGGCAAGAATATGGTTACATTTAAAGATGTTGTGCCAAGCATGACAAAGCTGCGTTCAGCTGTTTTTGAAATAACATGTTTTTTTCACTTCCTGAAAAGTAACCGTTTTGGACGTACGTGGTTTTCATCGGGCAGCGACGATATGCTATAACAGTAGTGCGCTGACTTCTGTGAATTAATGGTGGGGATTTTTCATTGACTCTTAGACTCTTGAATAATGGCTCGTTTCCACTGAGGGGTACGGTACGGTACAGTACAGTTCAGTACGGCTCGGGTCAGGTACACCATGATCAGGCTTGCGTTTCCACCGCCAACAGTACCCTTACTTGATAGGCGTGGTATGCTGGAAAGAAGCGATCGACGTCATTTTCGCGCGAAGAAAGCGACATAGTAAACAACAATGGACAGACAGCAGATCTTGTTCATGCTTCTCGGCATGTTTGTCACTAGAAATAAGCGCTGGGATTATGCGTTTCCAAGAACCCAACACAAAAAATCCGAAGCCAAATCCGACCCAGGAGAATGATCCCGAGGACGCGAGTCCAGTAATCCTGCTAATGGAAAAGCGCGTTCTTGAACGCGGGACTCTGCTCGCTCTGGCTCTGTGACTCAATCCGGTTATCTCTGTATGTTCATTTTAGGCAACAATAAAACGAAATATATTATAAAACACCACTCTGCTTCTTTTCGATTATATTGTAATACATTTTAAACATTCTAAAGCACACAAATGTGGTTCAGGCAACGCATAGCCTATTGATTATATTCACTGCATGTATTTAACGTTATATTTATAACAAAACTAAATATACAACAACCCTGCCTCTTTTCGTTAAAATTTAAAAATATTAAACATATTCCAGGCAATAGGCTATGTAATGTAATGTATTCCATATCGCATTAGTACAAATGTTGCAATAAACAACATTACAGATGATCTTGTAATAAAATTAAAAAAAAAAAGACAAAACTATCTCTTTTGTTGAATTTCAGTTTTATCAATAATAGCCATAATAAAAGTATAAGTAAAAGATACAAAAGATATACAGTAAAAAACTTAAATAACATCAAGAAACAATTCGTGAAATATACAAATTCAGCGTTGCCTTCTGCCAAAACTAGCCAGGGAACGAATTATAGTTTTACGAGACCAAAGATCACCTGTAATGTTTATACAAGACGAACTATATATCATGTTCAACCACTACAGAGACGTGTCAGCCGAGTCAGCGGCAAACATCAGAACGACTAGCCGAGGAAAGGCTGCTCCAGGCGGGGGACACGAGCGCGAGCGTCCGGTGATCGCTTGGAATGGATCTCAGTCAATCTATAAATAAACCACAGATTTGAGCTTTAAAAAACTACTTTCTCGCCTGAAATATTCTTAAAACTACATTTCGTGACACAATAACAGTAGAATTTTATTTCAACTGTATGCTTCTAATGCGCTTGTAGTATGCGCGAGTGACGATACTCTGTCCACCAATCACCGTTCTGCAGTAAGTCTAGCTCCACCTTTTAGTACCCTTTCACAGTGCTAGGTACCCCAACGGAAGGGTACCCAAAAAGTGGTACGGTACGGTTCGGCTTTTTGGTACCATTCATAAGTTTTGACAGTGGAAACGCAAATAATTGCGTACCGAACCGAACTGTACCGTACCGTACCACTCAGTGGAAACGAGCCATTAGTCTTTATGAACAAGTCCCTGAACCCCCCCTCCCCCCCTCATTGTTGTCATTGTTTTGAGACCCACAATGGTTGATTCTGTTTTGACTTGGTTTAGATATTTGTTAAAGGGCAAAAGAGACAGTTTGTTTACTGGACTGTTGTAAAAAGTTGTGTAATAGCACACTAAAAATTATGCATTATGTCAGTAACATCTAAATTCCTCTACTTGGAGCCTGTACCATTTTACAGAGGGTTTAGGGGGGGTTAAGATTAGTTTGCGGCTTTGCGCCACCCTAGGTTTTAGGTTCTATGAAACTCCTCGACTTTAATTGGTGTTCGTCGCCATGGTATCTTACACTGCATGGCTAACCTGCTCCGGGACAGGTTATGTTCTGGATTTGAGATCTCAGACTGAAGTTTGACCAATCAGCTGTGAGCTAAGAAACATAGAGGAGACATAACTAATTCCAAGTGTCTGTTGCAATGGCTTCAGCTTTTCTTCCAAATCCTGTGGACATCTCAGAACATTTGCAGAGGCAATCCCCTTGCCTTTCTGGTACTTGTATGAAATATACAGATTTTCCATGGAAGGAATATCTTATCTTTGGGAACTTCTTGAGCCGCACATAACAAATGTGACATGTTGAAGCCATTCACTTACTGTACCGTGCAAATTGTATGAATTGTGTTGTGTTTTTTTTGCATGTGGTACATACATGCACACGGTCGGTGATGCAGAGAACCTAGGGCAAAGCATGGTTTGTCAAACCAAGGTGGTCCTCGCTTTGCGGGGGTACATTACAGTATTTCTGAGTTGCTAAAACACTAAAAAACCATTTGCAAAAGCAAAGTTGCAAGTGTACAGACCACTTTACTGATTGAATCACACAGTTTGAAGAACTTTAAACACTTCTCATGTGGTTAGGCACAGTCAGCAAATCAGAATCACTGTTTGTGCAAAAACACATCATTCAAAAAGCACCTGTAGCATTTTGGTGCACTTCAACTCACAATGGCACAAGACAGCCCCAAAAGTGAAATACAAGTGACACAGGCCTTGTCCACACGGACACGGGTATTTTTTATAACCGGAGTTCCCCTTCAGGGACTACCGCTGCGTGTAATCGCAGTGGGAACACCCACAGCTTGACGCGTCTGAAGCATGAATGAAATCAGTCAGTGGAGAGAATGAGCATACGGCGAGTGACGTCATCGACCAGGAAGCTATAAATATCCTCTGAGCACACAAGCCGCCAGCTTTTTTACTTCAGCAAGCTCTGATTGTGTGTCTGAAATCTATCGATTGTGTTTGTCTGCTTTAGACAGGAGTTTCTCACTATATATATACATATATATTAAAAAATCAATATGAGCGAGCAGTATAGCTATATATGGCTTGTTTTGGAGTGCAGCATGCCCGGTCGGCTCTCGAGGGAGTCGATTGTGATCATTGCGAGCGCTTTCCTCTGCGAACTCTGCACTCGTAGCGATCGCTCTTCGAGGAGAGCGGTATGCTGCGAGCTCCCCAAGGCTCGGGTCCCGCTTCTATTGAGGCAGAGCAGCGGCGCTTGTCTTGGGGTTCGCAGTTGGATCTCACCGGCGATGTTGAGAACGGGCCCCGCCCTATCTCGGTTTTCTCCGGTGGGATCCAGTGCCTCTCACCCGGTGGAAGCACGTGGTAGTCCCTGAAGGGGAACGTCCTGGGTTACGTATGTAACCCTAGTTCCCCGAAGGGACGGACGCTGCGTGTCCTGCCATACTCCAGGCATTCCCTTGGGTCGCTAGCTTCAGTAACTTTAAGCTGGCGGCTTGTGTGCTCAGGGGATATTTATAGCTTCCTGTTCGATGACGTCACTCGCCGTACGCTCATTCTCTCCATTGACTGATTTCATTCATGCTTCAGACACGTCACGCTGAGGGCGTTCCCTCAGGTGTTATCGGTCACAGCGTCCGTCCCTTCGGGTTACATACGTAACCCGGGACGTTCTTCCCTCCTGCGTTTAAAAACAACCTCTGTTCACATGAAAACGCGAAAACACGCTATCAAGCGCTGTCAAGAGCATGCAACACCAGCAGGCGGCGATATAAACCTAACCATAAAGCCACGTTAGCCAATCAGAAGCCGTCAGTGCTGCAAAAACTCCGGTTTCACTGTCTACACGACAACACAGCAACCGGCGTTTCAGAAAATACTCATCCTGGCAGGGGTTTTCAAAAATGTTCGGTTTCAGTATCCTGATACTGCGTTTCCGTGTGGACGAACGATCGAACCGCGTAAAAAAAGTCATGGTTATAAAAATACATGTGTCGGTGTGGACATGGCCACACTGTTGTCATTTGTAACACACAAGCACTCAAAATTGAACACACCTGTTTCAAATCATAATTGTGTTGCACCTAATCAGTAATGGGGATATAAAGCCATGTCAAATCCAAATGGCTTGTGTGATTTTCACAATGGAGGGCAGGAGAGAAGGAGGATGTGGACGTAGAAGTGGATGTGGAAGAGAAGGAAGAGGAGGAGGCGGAAGAGACAGAGGAGGAGGAGACAGAGGAGGAGGTGGAAGAGACAGCGGAGGAGGAGACAGAAGAGGAGGTGGAAGATACAGAGGAGAAGGAGGAGGAGGAAGAGACAGAGGAGGAGGAAGAGACAGAGGAGGAGGAGATGACAAAGGAGGAGGTGGAAGAGACAGAGGAGGGGGAGGAGGAAGAAACAGATGAGGAGGAGGAGGAGGAGGAGGAGGAGGAGGAAGAACAAGAGCCATCATTTCCAATGAAATTAGAGCAACAATCATACACCATGTTCTGGTTAATGGAATGAGTATGAGGGAAGCAGGACTACGTGTTCAACCAAATATAAGCAGGTTCTCTGTGGCCTCCATTGTCAGGACATTCAGAGAGCAGAACCGGTAAGTGTACTATCATTTGTGGTCCCTCAAACTTATACAGTATGTACACTTTTGGAACGTCTCAGTAAATTACTGTAACATCTCTGTACATCTTTACTGTGTTGAATGCAATGCTGCACATGTATACAGAGTCGTGAAGCCTCATTACGTAATATCAAAAATTAACTTTTTTTTTTCATTTCTATAAAGAATGTTTCAACTGGATTCCTTGGAGAGGCCTCATGAGTGCATCTTCTTGGTTGAAGCTGGCTTCAATCTCACCAAGAGGAGAAGGAGAGGCCGCAAAATTATTGGTCAATGAGCCATTGCAGAGTTGCCAGGGCAGCGTGGTGGCAACATGACCATATGTGCTGCCATCAGCAGCTATGGGGTTATTCACCGCCATGTGACTTTAGGACCTTACAACACTGCCCATCTTATAACATTTCTGTATGCTCTACAGGAAGCATTACTGAGACGTGAACAGAAAGTTGATGATCAGGCAGAGCATCCCATGTACATTGTAATCTGGGACAAAGTGAACTTTCACAGTGGTCCTAGAATACGTGAGTGATTTGAAAATAACCCACGTTTTATATATGTGTGCCTCCCACTATACTCTTTTCTGCAAGGAGGTGGAAGGTCTATGACAGAAATCCTTATTCACAGGAAAATCTTCAGTCAATTGATGCAGCATGTGACAACATTGGAGTGGAATCGATTCAAGGTTGGATTTGTCACGCTAAAGGATTCTTTCCCCATTGTTTAGCACGGGACAGGATTGTCTGTGATGTTTATGAGGTCCTGTGGTCTGACCATGCTGCTGATGGTGAGGCAGAATGATTCCAAGACATTGCTATCGATCTGCTGCATATTTTTTGTGACTATATTTGTGTGCAGGATTGTGCAAGTACTTCATAATAAATCTATTTTTCCCCTGCTCTGCCTTAAGTGCAGTGTTTTGCATTTATCTCTGTAGTGTGAACTGACTGCTGTGTAGTGTTTATGCATTAGCTGGATGTGTGTGCTATCTGAAAACAGTGTTTGGTTTTGGGTAAAGATAACATAGTTCTGAAGCAATTGTTTGAAATAGCAAGACAAGTCAAGGGTTTTGACAGTGTAGCTTAAGTTTGGTGATTTGTGTTTTGAGAAAGCGAGAGAAATTTTCAAAAAATGTGTTTTAGCAACTCAGAAATACTGTAATAGCTTCATTGTGATCCCTGGACATTTCAACCATGTCCATAAAAGAGGGCTTTTATAAACCTGCTGGTAAGATATATGAAGCTCTTTTCCAAAACGCGATAAACCATTAAACAAGAAAATTAGTTTGTCATGTCATTTTGCTGTGTACTGAACCTTTTCACTGCTCCATCAACGTTTCATGCCAAATAGCTATATTCCCTTGTTTAAAATGTACTGCAAGATCCAGTTCCTTTCCAAAACGTGATAAGCGCCAAACCTTTTTTTTAGCCTAAGCGTGATATATCCTCTCGACTAATCAGAATTTGGTTCTATACTCTTGAGGCGGTATCCCGAGGAGACCTCTGAACCTAAACAGAGGTCCGTTTATGTTCATTCATTCCTCAAAATGATAACTTTAAACTGTGATAACACCTTTGATGGCCTTGATGAGCCAGTAAGACCTACACCTGGGGGTAGAAAACGCCAACTGGACAAAGAAAATCACAAAAAAACAGCAAAAAAAAAAAGAAGCTTAGTCACTCAGGTGGCACGTTAATCCCAACAGTGGGATGTCAACACAAAGCTGCTGCCAAATGTTTCTGCCAGGACGAGAGGCTGTCGCCGGATGATCTGATGATAAATTTCAACTATTTTTATGAAAAAAAAACAACAACAAGGTTGTCCAGGACCAGGCCATACTTCGTCTCTTTGACATCACTCAAGTGACAATGAAGCTTCCGAAAGTCCAAGACGTAAACAAACAAAAAAATAGAAAGCATCTGTTAAGTACGGTCTTTTGTGCAACAGTCATCCGGAGAAGGTTCCCGTTTGCAAGGCGACCTTTATAAAAGTGTTTGGTGAGTACAACTTTTGTTTAAGAATAGGCTAGTTTAATATCATTTTGTAAGTTTCACTCTGGTGATAAACATATTTTCCTGTTAAGAAGCCTGCTAACGTGGCATGAGAAGTTCTGAATAGTTCTACTAGCCTACTGATAGATAGTCTGACCTTTGATACTGTAACCATGATAAAATGCTGTCTTAGATTGTGTGTAGTGATGGTAGTGCAAAACTACAAAATGTAGCCAGTAAACAGTGCAGGGATATGTGCAATGCTGTGCTTGTTACATATGGTTGTACAGGTGCTTGTTGTTACATGGTACGTTCATTGCTATATTGCAAGGCTAGGGGAGCTGTAAAGGAGAGAAAGATAGGGAGAGAGAGAGATGTGTGTGAAAGGTAATATGTTAAGCAAAATATGTTCCTAACCCCTGCTAAGGAGAAACCTGAAATGAGAGAGGGAGTAATACCAAGTTAGTTGTGTGTAATTCTGTTTATTTCATACTGGCTCCAATGTATATGACAATCTAAATAATTTATTTTCACAGGCATCAGCAATGACCGTGTCTGGTGAAGCTCAGAGGCTCGCCCAGACTGCAGAGGCTCGCCCAGAGAGAAGAGGCGGTGCACAACACAGTGAAGAGCATACACAGTGATATTGATTGCTTCTGCGCTAAATGACTGCCTCAAGGTTCAACTTCAGGACAAACTCAAGATCTGGGGGGCTTCGGCTGTTCAGTGACTCTTGTTTTGAGCAGAATAAGAACATGAGCATGGTGTCCATGCTGATGGAATTTCGGCAGCTTTTCCCCAATCTTGGCATAGAGCACACCTTTCCAGTATGGGGCCACAGTTATCTCCCTGCAGGCCAAGTCTTGGGCAGAATTGAGCAGAAGATCAGTAAAATGGACACAATTCTGTTACCACAGGAATACCACGCCATCCTGCAGCAATTTGGCAATGTTCATGTTTATTGCACAGAGTGGGAGGTGTTTGATTACAGGTCAGCCACAAAAGACTGTGTTAAGGCTCAGAGGAGCTTTAAAATCAGTGAAGCACGAATGCTTGACTTGAGTACCAACAAGGTGGGTGTAAAGACCGCTTACAATGGGGAGCATTGTTGGTACTTCCAAACTGAGGTACTTCCAAAGCAGACTTCTTTTAAGGCCGCAAAAAAAAGAGAGATGTGCTGGCACTATTAGGAGCGATAGGTGTGTCTGACAATGCAGGTCTGAGTGATGAAGAGTGATTCAAGCAAGTGATGAAGAATGCTTTTTTCTATTTATGTATAGCAGACAATGGTCCTTTTTACAAGTTTACTGGTTCAACACTTTACTGTGTGCCTTACTGAATGTATTGCACTATTGAATGCATTATTGAATATTGTATATTGCATGTTTTTCATGTACAAATTGGTCCTCACTCACTTTCTCACACACTCACCCACTCCGTCTGTTTTCTCACATACTTAAAGGACATCTCATACACACACACTATGTAATTTGTTTTAAAGGAGACATATCATTCTTTTAAATCATTAAATTTTACTTATAAATCATACATTTGTGGTCTATATAAAGCATAACTGCAATGCTTGGGTCTGAATTCCTCATTATTATAGCTCAACAGGCCCCTTTTCTACCCCTTTTCTGATGTGCTTCTGTGAGCGACCCGTTTCAAAGCGTCCCCTTTAAATAAAAAGGAGTTGCGTCTTTCCCCGCCCGCTCTCCAGGTCGCTGAGTTCACGTTCGGTTCAACTCCCTGCGTTCAGCCATTATTGTAGTTTGATAAGAGATAAACGATTACTATAGTTTCAAAGAACATTTTTATTCACACGTTAACAAAATGTCAACAAAAGACTTGTCCATCAAGCGTTACATATTCGAGCCAGAGCGAGCGATTTGAAAAAGACGACGACAAACCTGCAGAACGACGTCTTCATATGGATGCAGTGGTATGTAAAGTTAAGTTAACTATGTTGTGTTATTAGTGAAAGTCGACTATTTCTCTTGTTAAAACAAGCACTCTGACAAGATAAATGACTGCGGTCTGATCTTACCACTAAAAATCTGTATGATAATAATATGATAACTTGCGTTTAGAACGCGTCAGAAAACACAGCAGCTAATGATAGAAGGAATTTACCCCTCATTCAGACGAAGTCGATCGGCAAACCATTCTTTATACTGGCGGAGGTTGTTGAAGTGGGAATCCTTGAAGTGCTTCAGGTCACTACATCCAACAACCGAACATTTTGACTAGCCCTCTCGTAACTTCTGCATCATTGAGCTTGGACTACAAAATCGGAGCGAGAAATAATAATGGCGGATTGCTCGAAGTGTTGGACCGGTAGTCGATGTCCTTATTTGGCAGTTCCGCTGCAAATCCTGTGACGTTATTGTTCAAAAAACGTCATAGAAAACAGAAAAATCTGAACAGGTTGAAAAATATGACCAAAACAGAATATAAAGATACAAACGAAGCACCTGAAGAGAATGATTTAATCTTTTCTGTACTTATAAACACTCCAAATATACAACAAAATGCATTTAAGGGCTTAAAAAGTGGATTTTGCATGATATGTCCACTTTAATGTATAGCGATTCAATTTTTGTTTTAATGTATAACGGATAGACAATGGTTCTACTTTTTATGGGTTTGACCCTTTACTGAATTCCAATGTATTTATTTATTTAATTGATTAATCAATTTATTTTATTTGTCCTATTGTTACAGGTTTGACATTAATAAAAATGAAAAATGAATATTGTTTTCATTACTATCATTACTTTTTTCAAGTTCGGCACCGGATTACTATTAGCCTAAATGTGTTATTAAAGGTGCTGTATGTTAAAAGAAATTTATTTCAATTAATCATAAATTTTCCCTGATATGTTACTAGACATTAAGAAATCATGTTCATTTCAAATACTTATATCACTTACAACAGTAGTCAGGCCAGGAAATTGTCATTTAAAAAGTTAAGTCGCAGCCCTTGACTGATGTTGATGTTGTCAAGTTGTGTTTTGTTCTGTTGCTTCACCCTCCACTAATCTACCAATCATGGACTAAGTCAGCCTGTTCTCACTTAAATGCATCTCAATAACACGCATCGTGTTTTATCGTGTAATTTATACGCGAAAATGAGTTTTTACGTGCATATGAGACGCAGTTTTTTGCGTGCAAATGATACGCAGTTCATTTGCGTATAATACACACGCACCCCACACCACTAATTCTAGCCAAACGTATAATACACACGCACCCTACCCCACACCTAACCTTAACCTAACCAACTAATGCGTATCATATGCACGTAAAAACTCACTTTAGCGTATATATTACACGAAAATACACATGCGTGTTATAAAGACGCATTTAGTGTGATCGGGTTGACTAAGTAGTGTTGCGGCATTCGGGTTGCCAGCAGATACCAATGTGTCGGAATCGGATAAAAAAATTCTAACGTTGCGAAAACCCAAAAAACTTGATATGAATCCGAAATACTTTGTTACAAAGTCCGAAATAAATAATTAATAGAAAAAAACTCACTGTGTAGGACTCGTCACTTGCCATTGGAAGCTTCTTGAACCTGCAGCATGTCTGGCAACCTCGAGTCAAGGGGGAAGGGGGAGATACACCCTAATTTGAAAGTGATTGCGGTACCAGTTTTGGCCACAATCTTGCATACAGCTCCTTTACTGTAAATTTAATTTATAGTGTGATTATTATGTTGCATGTTCTCTTATTGTTTTTTTTTTCTTTAAAGACAAACCATACATTTTTGGGGAAAAAATGAATGGATTTATAGTGTTTTGAAGAAATGGATGGATTTATGGTGTTTTGAAAAAATGGATGGCTTTATGGGGTTTTGAAAAAAAAAACCTTTTAATTTATCATAAACTATTGTTGTTTGATTTAATAATCATTGTTCAACATGTTCAGACTCAGCCAAAAAAAACAAAAAAACAAAAAAACATGGTAAACTGAATATTCACAGGGTCTAGGTAAAACTTTACATTTTTTTTCACATTTCATAACTATTGAAATGGATTATTAGCGTTTTGGAAAAGAGCTCCTCATATATTGATAGGGTGACATCACATGAACATTTTTTTTTTCAAAAAGCAGATTTCACTTAGAGCACTTAAATACTTTACAATACTATAATTTTATGCTGTTAATACAATAGACTGCACACATGTTGCACTCTCCACTGCTCTAAGAGAACATTAGGCATATTATGTTAACAGTGTGGTATTACAAATATATTTAATGTTTAATTTAGATTCCAGTATAAATTGAGAAAGCTTTCTGTATTTAGCATTCAATGTGAAGGGGGGGGGGAATACCTGGCTAATCCTGCTTTCAAATTGCTGAAACTCTTAATGGCTTCTGAGACTCCCACCCTTTGTCTCAGTAATAATGTAAAGGTTTAACCACTCTAGTCAGGCTGATTGGATTAGCATCTCAAGGCTCCGAATAACTGCTATGCTAATGAGATCAGGCCTGAAGAATTTCCTGTAACCAGCCGAATCTTGCATTTGCATTTGCTTTGTTTCAGTGTCTCCTCTTCTATGTAACTCCTATATGTGTATATATATGACTTGAAGTGTGTACTGATTTTAGTTAAACTATTCTTGAGATGACTATAGCGACGCAATAAAGAACTTCTGTGTGAAAGATTCCTCAAAGTCTCCTGGGCTGAGTTTCCCAAAACCTTCTTGACGCTATGTCGAGTTACACCTTAAGCTGTACATTATCGTTAAAATGAGAAGAGTTCAGATGCAAAAGCCTCTAAATGCCATTTGAAATTTTCTTGTAAAATGACCATTTTTATCAAGCTTGTATATTTAAGTTCAGTAATTTCACTTAAATGGCAATGAAGATAAATAGATAAATTTCTCTGTCGATCTGCCATCGTCGCTCCCCGTTTTATGCGGTCGCTTCTCCGTGAGAGACGCGGAACCGGCGCTTGCCTCACAGGTGTCTGTTTAGTCCGTTATCACTCACGCCACCAGCCTCGCGCCGTTCCTCTTATGAGCGGCGCCGTCCTCTTAAGAGCCTCGGGACCGGAGCTCGCCTCACAGGTGTATTTTATTATCACCAAATAGTCTCTGTTTAACGTTAGTCTATCACTCACGCCACCAGCCTCGCGCAGCGAGCCGTCTTCTTATGTGCCTCGCCCTCGATCGTCCTGCTCGCCAAAGCCAACTAGACATTTTGTGTGAAATGAATTTCAAACCCTGGTGATAGCTAATGTTAGCTTTGTAGACAGAAGAGTGTTGTCGCTGTTTGCGCAGTTGCGGAGAGGGTGTGGCTTGCGGAGCTGTACAAACGTGGGGCATTCTGGGTACTGTAGTCTATTCATACATATGTGCCTCTTGGTTATTTTCTGTCTTTTCTCGGTCAAGAGGGCACCAAATTAAAAAATTATTTTACATTTCGTCTACATATATGATCCACTTTCAATAAAGATTGATGTTGTAATGGGTGAAATGCTCCTTTAAGATTAACAGATATGACAATGATCTACTAAACATCTGCAGATCACTAGTTAGGATGTCAAATGGCCTGGCTCAGTGCATGACCCACAAATTTTCCATGAGTCTGTTGTGTGATCGCTTTGAGGTTTTGAGGAAGATAAATTTGGTACAGTATAAAACACTGTTAATTTGAATTGGGAAAGCAAAGTGTTCACAATTTTTTCCTTTTCTGTTTTATGACAGGGCCTGTTGATGGCCTGTTGGTAGGAGACAGGGCTTATGCATGTCAGAGGTTTTTGCTAACCCCCTATCATGACCCTCAGACAGGGCCACAGAACCGCTTCAATGTGGCCCTCAGTAAAACCAGAGTGAAGATCGAGATGACATTTGGCATCCTGAAGGCATGTTTCAAAGTATCTTAAGAGTATCACCAGAGTTGACAACACAGATATTGGCTGCATGGGCCATTTTGCACAATATAGACACCATCAGAAAGGAGCAAGAACCAACACAAAACCAGATTCTCCCCAATGAAATTGACCCGATCACACTTGACCATGCAACTGGTGACTCGAAAGGAGCGGTTTGTGTGAGAAAACGAACAGTATTTATATCATTTTTACCTTGTGTAAACACAGCCATGTCCAACTGATCCGACGTCACGGGCACTTCGGTCTGTGCATGTGCTGGAAGTGATTGCTTGCGCGTCTAAGTCACTTATTGTTTACACAGAGATTTCGGAAGTTTTACCTTTCACTAAACATATATAGATATACAGGAAATCGCAATGGAAGACGATTTCGATATATCTAAATATAGATACCCCATGATAAGTCGGCCCTAGAGGAAGCTATGCCTCTGGTTGAGTGAGCTTCACGGCCATCGGTGAAGGCAAATTGCGCACCTGTTAGGCCAGGGAACTAGTCTGAACAATCCAGTTGCTCATGGTCTGTCTAGAAGCGGGAAGCACCCTTTTTGGGTGACCCAAAACACACCAGTAACTGGTCGGACCTTTGCCATGAGGAGGACCTCTGGATATAATACTGCAAAGCTCTGACAGGGCAGAGCAAATGAAGTCTCTCCTCATTCGCCGTCACATGGCGTGGAGAATGAAACGCCTGTAGAACCAAAGCCCGTGCTACATTAGATGGCACCTTAGGTGGCCTCAGGTGGGATGTAAGATGGCCTTAATGTTGCTGGGAGCAAACTCCAAGCACCCTGGTGAAACGGAAAGTGCCTGGAGATCTCCTACCCTCCTCAGAGAAGTAATAGCCAGCAAAAAGACCTTCTTAATTAAGAGGTTCTTGGCCTCGACCGACTCCAATGGTTCAAAGGGGGCCTCAGCCAGCCCTTCAAAAACCACTGCCAGGTCCCAAGATGGAACCTTGGTGCAAGTCACAGGTCTCATCCTCCAGGCTCCATGAAGGAAGAGTACGACCAGATGATGCCTCCCCAGAGGATCTTCACTCAGAGGAGCGTGGAAAGCTTACAGATACCATTACGTCATATATTAAGTTTTATGAAGACTGTGTCTGAAACTAAAACTGTTAAAACTTTCAAAATAACAAGCCTTGGGTGAAAAGCTGAAAAGTTGTCTCAATGAAAAGAAGGCTACCTTTTGTTCTGGTGATACAGATTTACTGAAAAGGAGACAGTTAAGGCGAGACAATCTCCCTGCAGAAACATCAATAGTTATCACTGAGGCCAATGACATGGCAAGCCTTTGTAAATTAAGGCCTAATAATACCACTGGCCCGGATGGTTTAAAAGCATGCCTTTTTAAATATTGTGCTCTTCAATTAAAAGGAGTCTTTGCAAGGTTGTTACCATTACTTTACGACACAGGTAAAGTGTCAAAATTATGGAAGTACTCAATAATTAGGCCTGTGACAAAAAAGCCAAGAGCAAGCATGCCAAAAGACTTCCGGCCCATCACAATAACTTCTTTATTGTGCAAAATGCTAACTTTAAGTACAGGTTCCCCCAAGGCTGTGTCCTTTTCCCTGTGCTCTTCTCTCTCTCTTTACTAATGAGTTTACGATTAAAGAACATTTTAGACTGTTCAAATATGTTGATGATAATGGCCTTATTGGGTTTATTGGACAAAACTATAGCTCACATTAAGGCCATGGAGAATTGGTGTCATCTTAGCCAATTAGAAATTAATGCGGCAAAGACAAAAGAACTGATTATCTGCCAAAAACTAGATATTTCAATCCAGCCAATTTCTCTTGTGGGTCAACAAGTTGAAATTGTTGAGAAGATTAAATATCTAGGCTTAATCCTTGATTCACACATGAACTTTGCTGATAATTAAGACTATACCTTTTTAAAAAGTGTTTACAACGTTTATTTCTCCTTAAACAACTTAGTGCCCTTGGAGTTAGTCAGCATATTTTAGAACTTGTGTACAAATCCATGGTAAAGAGTGTTTTCATCTCACAGCCTGGTATGATCATTTAAATTGCAGATCTAAGAACAAACCTGCCAGAATTGTGACAATTGCAAGCAGAATAGTTGGCGGACAACAGGGGCCACTTGTGCAGCTCTATACTGAAAGGGTGAAGAAGGCAAAGTTCTTGCAGATAGGTCTCATCCTCTCTTCAGTCAATTTGAGTCCATGAAATTGGGTGCTACAGAACTGCTCTAGCGGGAGGTCTTTTATTCCAAAAGGCTGTTAAAATCCTCAACTCTGTAAGCAAATGATAATCCAAATGACTACAGTATGAAATGTGATTAATTTGTATTTATTTATTTAACTTTTTTTATTATTCTATGAATTGTGATCTGTGTGTTTTATGTCTTTGTTTTTATGTCTGTATAAATATACAGACATAAAAACAAAGACATAAAACACACAGATCACAATAAAATACGATAAATCACGATAAATATCTCAATGGCTGAATACACTCAGAATATGAAAATTACCCTGTGATCCTCTACTCTTGTGTGCTGTTTCTTGCATACAAAGTCACAAATGCAACAGCCTAAGATTCTGTCAACAGAGTCAAAAAAATCTTTATTAACACAGGCTTTTACATAATTAAAGGGTGAAAACAAAGGAACAGTTAATGTTCGCTTCATATTCTGGTGAATATCTGGTGAATTAATGTCCATAATGAATTTTTATATCTGAATGTTAGAGAACAATCTGTTTTGCCATGATATGAATGAACTTATTTACATACATATGGTTGAAAGGTATGTTTCATCACCCAGTTTGAAATATTCCACACTTGCCCTTTGAAGAACATCAGTGATTGAGTGTTGCTTATATAATACATAACACCAATACACAACTACAATACATAACACCAATACACAACTACAATACACATTTTTCTGCTTCTACACAATTTTTGTGATTAGTGCAGTTTTGAACATGTTCCAGAAATGTCATGCAACTTACACCATATTAACACAACTCAACCAGACCTACCCTTCATTATGTGTATGTCTTGGGCGGGAATTATTTAAATCAGGAATATTGTGACGTGTACATTCCTAGAAGAAAACTCAAAATCACCCTGTAATCCTCTTCTGTGCGTTTCTGGAGTGCAAATATGTTCGGCTCTTCTCTTGTGTACTGTTTCTTGCGTACACAGTCACAAATGCGACAGCCTAAGATTCCATAAACAGACTCAAAAGATCTTTATTAACACAGGGTTTTACATAATTAAAGTGTGAAAACAAAGAACTGTAACAGTTAATGTTCCCTTCATATTCTGGTGAATATCTGGTGAATTAATGTCCATAATGAATTTTGATATCTGAACGTTGGAAAAGAATCTGTTTTGGCATGATACGAATGATCTTATTTACATACAAATGTTTGAAAGGTATGTCTCATCACCAATTCTGAAATATTCCACTCTTTCCCTTTGAAGAACATCAGTGAATGAGTGTTGCTTAAAGGCTTTTTCATTAATATGTAAAAGCAACAAAATGGGGTAGTGGTATTTTTCCCACTTTATACTTGAAATAGTCCACTTTGTTCCTTAAAATAGCTACATGGTAGTCATTTCTAAATTTTTTTTCTTAAATTATAACATCACTTTGACATTAAGTTATTTTTTGACGATAACGTGAATAGAAGGCATATTGTATTTTATTCCATGCAATTATTCCTAATTACCTAACATGTCACAACACCCCCAAATATTTTATTATATAATGTTTGCTTTTTCAGGCTTTTTTTAAATACAATGAATTTATGTGCATTGCATCAAATATTCTTTATTTTATGAATTTTTATGATGTACATAAATGCAAATAAATACTGGAAGACATTTAAACTAAATTACTTGTATTAACAGACTGGTGCTGATTTTATTTTCCTGATCATTTATTATCCTAAAGTTCAAGAGGTGGGTGAATTAAAATAGAGGTTTCACTTCAGTATGTTCAGTGGGTTTGTTGGTATTTATTTTAGGGGATTTAACATTTTTAAAAAGGGGGAAAGGTAGAATGTACAAAGCACAACAATAAAGATCAAGATGCTAATTAGTCTTTAATAGTAAAGATTCAAAGAACAAACTCATATAAGGCAGGAAGGCAAAGTAGTATGACCACCGACGATGGCAGATAAATGAAGATTCAAACAGGAACTTAAATATACAGATTTATGAGGTGAACCCCGCTGAACAGGATAATACAATTTAATCAGAAACCATAGCAACACATCAGACACGCAGACAGGAGATGAACACAAGGACAGAAAACCAAACCAAACTGAATATAATTGTGACAATATTGATGTTATTGTTTAATTTTGCTTTATATGTATATATGTATATTGTAAAATATTGTATTGTTGTAAAAGTAATGCATTACAACAAAAGTTACTTTTTCAAATAAGCGACACAATATACTTTGTTTTCCCATTTACTGAATGACTGCTCTCCTGTCCCCATGTGGAGAGAAATCTGGAGTATGTTTCAGAGGTGTGCTGTCTAAACATAATGTTTATTGTAGTCACATGCATTCATCCAGCAGCCATATCACCCTGTAGCCCAAGACTGGTTGCACATTGAAGCAAGGCAGGGTTGAGCCTGGTTAGTACCTGGATGGGAGACCTCCTGGGAAAACCAGATTGCTGCTGAAGAGGTGTTAGTGAGGCCAGTATAGGGGGTGCTCACCCTGCAACATGACATCATGACTTTTGCATAAACATACACGCCAATTTCGAGTCAAGTGGCGTGTTATCTCGACGCATTTTGAGCTATCCGTGTGTATGTGTGTATGTCTACGCCATTAACGTCCGCGTCATTCCGCGTGTCTGTACACGCTGTCAAATGTCCAAAACTTCTATTAAACATAAAGTAAAATGTACATCTACATCTGGGGAGCTATGTTTTTCTTTCCTAGGATGGTAGGGGAAGACTCTAAAATGCCATTAACCCCAGTGACGGTTAGGTTTAGGGACAGGGTTGAGGTAAGTCATATATTTATATGTACAGTAATATCGTTTAGTCAACGGCATTCATAAACACACTGAAAAGCGATTATGCGTGTTGATAGCATGCCAAAAATGGAAATACGAATTGGCGTGTCATACACACGCTACTTCATGAGGTCTGCACCCTGTGGTCTGTGTTGGGTCCTAACACCCCACTGTAGTGATGGGGACACCATACTGTCAAAGAGCACCGTCACTCCTCTCCAGTGTTTTAGTCGAGACCAGCTCCCTCGAGTCCGAGTCGAGACCGAGACCATAGAGGGTGGAGTCCGAGTCGAGACCGAGACCAAAGAGAGCCGAGTCCGAGTCGAGACCGAGTACAAAGACATTTGAGTCCGAGTCGAGACCGAGACCAGAGAGGTTAGATAACCTAAGGTCGGGTCTCAAACCAGAGACCTTAAAGGTATCAGTAATTGCTCTTCCACAGAACATTACTGCACATGAATTCTGTGTGGCTCTTATATGCAAACTGAATTATTGATGATAAGGCAGACATTTTCAATACATAGTTGAGCTAGAGGCTCCACATCACATCTGACCTGGGTCCTGCTGCATTTGCCTGCCGCGAACGTTATAGTCTCAAGTCACGTGCAGTTGTGCACAAGAAAGTCAGCAATCATTGGACGTTTCAATCAAACAACAATTTAAAGAAATATTAACATACAGTAATAATCATGACATATTTTGAATGGGACTCGAGTGGACTCGGGAATAAGTCCGAGTCCCGACTCCTAATTTGTTTGAGTACGAGTCAATTCCGAGTCAAAATGCACACGAGTACATGACAAGACAGAGTCCATTGAAATATGGACTTGAGACCGAGTCCGAGTCTCGAGTGCACAACACTGCTCCTCTCCACCAGTAAGCTGGTGTTTGGTGGGTGTTCTGGCGCACTATGGCTGCCATCGCATCATCCAAGTGGACGCTGCACATTGGTGGTGATTGAAGAGATCCCCTTCTATGTAACTTAGTTAAATATAATCAGTTTAACAAATGTCTTTGCTGCTGATCCGATTTCATCCATTCTAAGCAAAAATGATTTTAGATAAACATCACATTTGCGTTTCTTTCTCTTTTTTATGGGGTAGAAAGAGTGTTGAACCTTCTTCTCCTGCCCAACTCTTCTGCTATCCAGAATGGCAGCAAAGCTGTAATGTTTGTATGAGCTATGCCATAATTTACAGGAGTTCATGTGCATTTTAATCAGCATGAGGCCTATTCATTTGATTTTTGGTCTGAAAGGGCTTTTACCTTGTTGTAGTTATTAAATAACAAACTAGCAAGCCTAGCAGGTGAGAGAAAGTAACACAAAATAATGTAATACATTATGTTAAAGTAACTTTGTAATGCATTACTTTTAAATGTAAAAGTCCCCAACACTGCTCATCCCTGTAATTTCGGTCCCACTTTATATTAAGTGGTTTTAAGTACTATGTACTTACATTGAAATTAATGATTTGATACAATGGACTTATTGTGTACATACATGTTTTTACATTGTACTTATATTTTAAAAATTCCAGCATGTAATTACAGCTATAATTACTTCATGTAATTACACAGTTGACCCTCCCCTCACACCTTAACCTACCCTTAAACCGACCCATACCGCCACACCTGTCCCTAACCTTACCCGTATCACACCTCAATAGCAGCAAAAGTGTTTTACAATACAACAGGAACGCAATAATACATTTTACTTATTGTTCAATGTAAGTACATAGTACTTAAAGCCACTTAATATAAAGTGGGACCGTAATTTCTAAAGGAATATCCTCTCTAAAACTGCTTTGGAACAATATTAATTAAACATACAATATTTACCATTCTTTATATTTAAGAAAGGGGGTCCCTTCCTGAGGGACTCATCACATTTGTGATTTTGGCATTAGGAGGTAATTATTAATATATGTTATTATTATTATTATTATAAAGTCTTTATTATGTCATTATAATAATTATTATAATATTAAATGCACTTGAGTTTTAAAGCCTGATGCTAAATAATAACAGATATGCAGTGTCTGAATAACCTCCTAATTAACTATGGCTCTGTAGTTTAACTGTGAGCATACTGCCTAATTTCTCTTTTTCCTTTTTTTTAACAGGGATTGTATCATTGATCTCTCTGGCAATCCTTTCGTATGACCGTTACAGCACTTTAACTGTTTACAACAAGAGAGCCCCAGACTACAGCAAACCCTTGTTGGCTGTCGGGGGCTCCTGGCTCTACTCATTGTTTTGGACGGTTCCCCCCTTGCTGGGCTGGAGTAGCTATGGACTGGAAGGGGCAGGAACCAGCTGTTCAGTCACATGGACCGCCAACACTCCCCAGTCACATTCCTATATCATCTGCCTGTTCATTTTTTGTTTGGGACTTCCCGTGCTGGTCATGGTGTACTGTTACGGCCGGCTCCTTTGTGCTGTCAAACAGGTAAATTTCTATCAAAACATATCAATTCAAAGTTAATATTACACAATATAATTTTGTGTGTGAAATTTCTACATAACAGGGTAAAGAGTTCAAAGAAGTCAGATTTAAGAACTCAAAACTATTGCCTGCAGTGCAGTTCCCTTTCGAGGAAAATCGTGATGCGTTGATGCCACTTTGCGATCGCCCCTGCGTGATTGCGTCTGAAGCACATGTGTCAACAAGTCCAATGGTGAGAATGAGCATCACAGGCAGGCGTCATGACCAGGAAAGGATAGGTTTTATTAGCTTACAACCACTTTAGCTTCTGTGCCTCAGCAACCGCTCTGTGTTACAAACTGTTTGTCTTAATAAGTTTGCTTGTTTGCAAGCAAAATTTGGTGCTGTTGCATCTCAAGCATACTTCCGGGTGAGTGTACCTCTCAGCGGTGTCACATTTTCAAAATGGCCGCCAGGTGAATAAGGTGAATTGGGGGGTCTATGGCAACTAATGCGGCATCTTCAACATGCACTACACAATTTAGCCAATGACAACACACTGGCCCAAACTAACCAATCTGAGTCCATTGCCTGTTACTGAGGGAGTGGTTTCATAGAATCAGGATGCAAACCGGTCGTTCAAATGACAGAGGAGAAAGCGGCTTACAAAAAAGGTGAAAATGATGAAAAATAAGAGTTTTTAAAAAAGAAAAACGATGAATACATGTTATATTGCACCCCATAAACAAAATCATGCAAAGAAAAAAGCAGTAAACCAACCCTTTAAAAAGAACCAGTTTTTATTAGTGCGAAGAACATTTAAATAATCTTGTGTGTAACTGAAAGGTTCATTGAATTTTGAAGGTTCTTCATTGAACCAGCAATGGCAATAACAATTTTTAAGAATGCACTGTTCTAGATTCTAGCTTTTGAAGTGAACATGAAACATTGACCATTTACATAATAAAGAAGACCCTATATCAATCATTATATTTGGAATGAATTTTATCATATTTGTTCATACACTCATAAATGTGTGAAATTGCTGAAATCTTTTTAAATATCAATAAATTATGTTCATGAACCTGATGAGTCAGTGAAACCTCAATGTAGGTTAATTCTTTCTTTTGGGATTTGTGTATCTTAAAGACTTGTTCTGAATCATCTGCTGGTGCAAAAAAAAAATACAATCTAATTTACATGTTTTTCCTCAGGTAGGGCGTATCAGGAAGACAGCAGCAAGGCGGAGAGAGTACCACATTTTATTTATGGTCATCACTACAGTGGTATGCTACCTTTTGTGCTGGATGCCTTATGGGGTTGTTGCAATGATGGCCACGTTTGGACATCCGGGGATCATCACACCCATTGCGAGCGTGGTTCCGTCCCTACTTGCCAAAAGCAGCACAGTCATCAACCCTCTTATTTACATCCTTATGAATAAACAGGTTAGACATTTCCAACGTTTTAATTAGCACTCGATAGGATATGTTTACTTATGATATTGAGATATACTGTACATATATATATACATAACCACATGGGTGCTTAAAATAACATTCCTTCCACTACTGTAAATACATTAATTTCATTGTCTTTATTCAGTATAAACTTACATCCACAACAATGAAGAACAAATTACCACCAAAGTAACCATGTCAAGTACTGGAATGATTGAAAGGAATTATAAATAACATTAAACCCTTGGTTGGCAACCTTAGTCAAAGTGCCATTTTTAAGATACTGAGTTAAACACTGTGCCACAACCCCCACCCCACATAAACATAAACATATTTTAAATATTCATAATGGCTAACATAAAAACAGAACCTTAGAACAGAACCCTGAGTATTTCTGAAGCAAATTTTCATAAACTTTGTTTTACATTTTTTAAAATCATGTAGTTTTTTGTTTTCAGGTTTAAATTAGACTTTGAAAAACATGCATGCATTTTAAATGATCAGACGGCTATCCGTTTTAGTATAACTGTTCCATTCACATCATTTACATCTGTGTGCAGGAACAAGTTATTTTTTGCAAACACCTCTCTTGCTTTTGCTTACATGGCAGCGATTAATCCTCGGTAAATGGCTGCCATAGGTTGCCGACCCCTGCCCTTTTAAAATGTGAGATCTATAGACAATAACAGCAGATAAGTATGCAGGTGCAGGTTAAAACAAATATTTCATTTTTGGTGAAAAATACATTGCAGGTGTTTAAAATACATGTACCAAGTTTATAATTACATTGTATAGAGTAAGTAGATAAAAAAGGACAATAGAATTGTTATGCACATGACATGAGCATTAAATAATTAAATAATAATAAAAAAACATTGCTCAATTATCCACATTAAAAATCCAATTATTTTCGGCTCTATGGTATAATAACAGCTTTAATAGTGTCATCTAAGTGCAAAAGAATTAATAAAAAGTACCACAAAAATATGAGAACAGCACGGAAATGAAAATCTCTTTCCACTTACCACATTAAACATTCAAATAAAAAAAAGTTATTCATGTGAGCAGCCTTAAAGGTGCAGTGTATTTTTTTTTTTTTTTTTTGCGGCATCTAGTGATGAGGTTCCAAATTGCAACCAACAGTAGGTGGCAAACAGGAAAAGTGTAGCCAGTTAAGCATGTAAAGTGGTTTCTTTACAAAATAAATTAAGAATTTAGGTTTACTTAATTATTCATTAAGTTATTGTTGCGAATATTATTGGTACTTGTTCATCATTGTGTCAGTGTTTTATTTTCTGACTTTATCTAGCTTCTTTGTTGAAGAACAACATAGTGATCACTGATGAATGTGTTTGTCCATTTAGTGCTAGAAACATGTTCACGCAAAATGGCTATTTCAATATAAGGGGACCCATGGTGTATGTTGATAGATATGGCTCATTCTAAAGATAATACATTAAGCAATCATTAAGTAAGGTCTTTAAACACCACTGAAAGCATACTTATGTATATCATATTGCATTATGGTCAACAGATCCTCCTAAATATTACACAATGAACCTTTAAATGACAATGATAAAAAAAATCCCAACGTTTGGGAAATTTAAAACTTAAGTTATTCAATCCTCTCTTCAATTTTTTTTTTGTTAAAATTAGAATGCAAACTAGAATTTGATTCCACTCAGGAAATAGTGTAAGTGGATCTTTATATTTACAATCTCTGTGCTAATTTCAGTAGCTCGTCCAAGTAAGAAACTCTCCTCCTGTCCTGCATCACAAACATGTTTTGTATTAATAGGTCAGTTCTGATTATGTTGCCAGTCTTTTAGTATAAGTGCCATATGAGATGAAGCCTCCCCTCAAAACTTCTGTGAAAGTACTGTATCCTCCTCATTATAATGTCTTTTCTCAGATTGTTATAAGAACTATATAAAACTCCTATTAGATGACAAAAGTCTGCGTTAGTTTAAATCAGATGGGTTTGAACTGTGATTTGTGTTTAGGGCCCCTATTATGGATTTTTGAAAATTACCTTTCATGCGTGTAACATAGCTCTAAGTGAAAGAAAACATCCTGCAAAGTTTTAAATCTGAAAGTGCAAAGTGATCGAGTGATCAAATGAATATTACTGATTGGTTAATTAATTCGAATATCCCCAACTGAGCAAGCCAAAGGCAACAGTGGGAAGGAACCGAAAACCTCCAAGTGACCTAATGGTGTCCTAAAACTCCATCATGGAGCACCCAATGGAGAGAAGAAAAAAAAAAAGCCTTGGGAGAACCCAAGCTCTGTTGGAGGCCAGTTCTCCTCTAACGTTTATGAACTAGAGGCAGGATTTACAGTACTCTAAGGTAAAATTATACATGAATATTTCTAAACAGAGTTTAAACGCGAACCTGTGATAAACGCTGATGCTGACGCTGCGTTCACATGCGCATTAAGAATTGATTCTATAGTTATCTGCTTTTGAATATATGTGCGCAGGTTTGTAATTCCCAACAAAACCATGTCTGAACAAACTACTTGTCTTGTCTATAAATTTTATACATTGTTTTGTTTTATTTCATCACTTAGGGGTAGGTACGCAAAATGATGCCATTCTTGCCATTCTTCAATGCCATAGATGCCATAATGAGTACATCAGGATTTAGATGAATTAACGAGTTTGCAATATTCTTCCTCTCCTATAGCAACAAATGAATAAAAAATTTTCTCAGGGAGCCTATGACGCATTCCCTGATCCGATACTGTAGTAGACGGTTGCATAGTTAAAATTCTGTTCCTGATATTATCAATCTTATAAGTGAAGAAGTTCATAAAGTCATTACTGCTGTGTTGCTTAGACACTTCTGGGCTTGAAGCTCTCTTATTCGTTAGTTTAGCCACTGTTTCAAATAAATACCTAGGATTATGTTTATTTTCTTTTAATAGGATTGAAATATGAGCAGATCTAGCAGCTTTTAAGACCTCTCTGTAAACAATCGAGTCTTTCCATGAAACCTGAAATACCTCTAGTTTTGTTTTCTTCCATTTGAGCTCCATTTTTCTGTCTGTTCTCTTAAGGGCCTGGCTGTGCTCGTTGTACCACGGTGTCAGACTATTTTCTTTATTCTTCTTTAAGTGCAACGGAGCACTGCGTCTAAAGTGCTGGAAAAGAGAGAGTTAACAGTTTCTGTTGCAATATCAAGTTCTTCTAAGCTATCCAGGATGCGAAGGCTATGAAACTAATTAGGAAGATTATTGATAAAGCAATCTTTGGTGGCAGAAGTTATAGGTCTAAAATATCTATAACACGGAATCGGCTTTGCAGCCTTGGCTAAATGTAATTTACATGAGACTAGATAATGATCTGAGATGTCATCGCTCTGCTGCAGAATTTCAACGGTATCAACATCTATTCCATGTGATTGTATAAGATCTACAGTGTGATTACGACAATGAGTAGGTCCTGACACGTGTTCTCTAACTACAATAGAGTTTACAATGTCTTTAAATGCCAATTTCAATGCATTTTCCATTATCCACTGTACATGTATATAAAAATCACCAACTAGTAGTACTTTATCTGCAGCCAATACTAACTCTGATAGAAAACATGCAAATTGTTTGATTAAATTTTTATGGTGCCCTGGTGGCCTGTATAAAGTAGCCAGCAGAATTTTCAAACGTGATTTATCACTGTGTATTTTTACATTAAGCATGAACTCTTCAAAAGAAGTATATTTAAAACTAGATTTCTAGTGGTTTTGAGGATATTACTATAAATTACAGCAACACCTTCCCCTTTGCCCCTCAGACGAGGTTCATAACAGTAATCTTGTGGGGTTGACTTATTTAAAGTAATTGTTTGGTTTTAGCCAGGTTTCTGTCAAACACAGCACATCTAGATAATAATCTGAGATCATATCATTGACTATGAGCGATTTTGAAGCACAGCAGTATAATCCTAAACTTTTGCTGTGTTCCTGTGTTCCTTTAATTTAACTGACGACTGCTTCTCAAATCTCGGAGTTCAATGCAGGATTCACAAACCGCTTGCTCGCTTGCACCGCTTGAAAGATGGTGTTTAAAATACTTAGTTTTGAGTTTTAGGTCTCCTGCTAACTGGTTAACTCACATTATTACTGTCTAACTGAAATACTTCTGCTGATTAGTTGTGGGCCACTATTACCTTAAACTGTGTCTATTAATTCAGATTGTCTGTTGGTCTCACTACTTTGAGGAAATATTTGCTTTATCAACTTTTATGTTCATTCACTCTGGTGCAGGTAATGTACATTGCAATACATGCAATGTTGATTGATTCAGTTGCCACTTATTCACCGCAATATATTAGAACAATACTCTGTAAATAAATTAGTACAAGTAAAATAATCGGTTTGTTGATGGACATGCACTTGTTAATTAACCTGACTCCGCCAGATGGATTTGCTTCGCATGTCCATCTGGAAACCTTCCGTTGAAGTAATTTTGGTAAGGGGCGAAAATACTGGTTAGCTGATTGGCCTATGTTGGTGATAGATGGGCCAAATCAGCCAATCAAATCAACGAAGCATATGACGTACCGTAACTCTTGCCGAAACCAGTCGGGAGAAGAGCAAAAACATCTTTTCCTATGAGAAAAGCCTCCAGAGCAGTGTTTTGCTCTTCTTTCAGTGAAGAAATACTCTGTAATTCCGATAAAACTTGCTCGATAGCCACGCTGATGCTAGTTTCATCCGCTGAAGCCGCCATGTTCTTTAGACTGAACTGTCGCGCTTCTCGTTCTTTTACTGTCTATGGTTGCGTCACACCTCGACCCGCCTCAAAGCCAACGCTGATTGGACGTTTGTTTGGTGAACTGCTCCCAAATTTTCTTTAACGGAGAGTGTCCAGACTGATCTGCGAGTGAAACCTTGAAAGCTCGCGAGATCAGGATGGTCTCGCGAGGCTACTTGTTAATGTCCATGGTGAAAAATTACAGTTCTCATAATGTACCTCAAACTGAGTACCGGCAGTGTATCACTGAGAAACGTCCTGCTCAAGTCATCCTTGGAGGTTCGAGATAAATAAAAAGCTCTTCCAGTGTTTTGTCATCGGACTTGCGCTCGCATTAATATGGTCAAATCGACATCATTATTCGTTACTGTTTTAGTTTACAGTGTAGGAAGCCTCAAGCACAGCTGACATTGTTAAGGCAATGGGCGTTTTTGATTTTGACAATTTGATTTGATTATGACATTTCTTGCCAATCAGAGCAGAGTAGCTCATGGAGATCAGGGATTTAGAGAGATTGATTCATTTGACAAGTCTTGTGAGAATCTTTGAAAATGTTATGATGTGCAAATTATATTGAGGAAATTAAACAATTTTTTTACCTTTGATGCATTCAAACCTGTAAACATGTCGAGTCATGCCAACAGACTCGACAACATTAGGAAACTTTAAAATAGCTTAATAAGGGGCCCTTTAAATCACAGTGGACATTTGATCTTACTGAATCCTGGCAGTGTGACCTTTCCCTTTTTCTTGAGGTCCTCCTCAGAAGCTGTACTCATCTTCTTAACAAGCAGTTTCTCATAAAGCAGAGGGTGGTATGCCCCAAATGTGCAGGCTGCATCGTAATACTTCTCATGGTAATGGCACAGATCAGTTTTTCTCATAGAAGGAATGTACTCGTACACATGGACCTCCTCACAAAGGTTCATCATCAGGACGATACCTGTCACATACACACAGATATACACCAAGTTACTATATATATGTGATGCGATCTGCGAAAATCCACCACATAGTGAAATTATGACTACTTATTTGTGTACGATCTTCTCATTCCCCAGTGACGGTTATATTTAGCGGTAAACTTTCATGCTTCTTTTTTTTTTTTTTAAATCTTGACGTCAATCTATGTTAGTATACAGTACACATTGTCAGCTGCATGTGGTCTAATGTTGGCCAACTCTTTGAACTGTTTTACATCAAGACTCTGTCATCTGCCTGCAGGTACATACACAACTTGACGGCACCCTGCCAAGATCAGACACAGAGTTGTCTCGCTACAGACACAAACACATGTAGAGGACACGCATAAAATACTTGGGAGTGTAGCCACACGCAATATGAAAGCCAATCAGGGGCCTGGATGCATGGGTCGAGACCACTCAGCCACCCAATTAGACATTGGGTCTCATGAGGTGAACAACAGGGCATCCACCCATTGGGATAGCCAATCACCTTAGACCATGTGTTTGTTCAGTGTACACATCTATAGGTTGTCAACAAAGTGATTCAAGTGTATAGACCAGTTTCAGTAAACATGGTGCCTTTTTTGTGGGCGGAGCTTAGGTGGTGGAAGAATGATCTGTCTGGTCGCTTCCCTAGCATTAGTTTGCAAGTTTGGTTAGCTTGTTTTATACAACAACTGGATAAAATCCGATTTTGTCTTAATGTGTAAGGTCACTGTCCAGGACTGTGATTGTTATTTGCAAAAGTTAATTTTAACAAACAGAACCAGATCAGTAACCAGATCAGGCTGACCCATACTGTACGTCTAAATGGATGGACGATCTGACAGGATTAACGTTAACGCTACCTTCGTTTGAGTGACTTCTACACCTAACGTTACCTGTAACGTTACATGTAAATCTTTAGATGCCTATAACTATGTGCTCAACTATGTGCTCATGTACTAGACTTCTGCCTAGCCAGCACCAAGAAGACGACACTGAAAAGAGTGACATTACGGTGCAATTTTAATGATGTGAATATTTTCTAAAAAATTAAAATTCCAGATACAGCTTATTCATTTTTTTTATCGATTCTTGCATCCAACAACACAACAAGATGACATCTAATAATAATAATAATAATAATAATAAAAGTTTAAGCTTCTTATTATGTAGCCGAATCTATGCTGGTTTGTATTGGCTCACCGCCTCCAGTTTTCCATTTGTTTTGCCTCTATCTAGTGCCATGACGTAACTGTGATGTCGGCTTGAAATTGGTCTATTGACAAGTGTAAACCCTGCAACTATCATTTGAGAACCAGTAGGGTGTGTGATTTATGTTGTTTACTGTAGTTCAAGTCTTGCCAATGTAGACTGGATTGAATTTATATAGCATCCCAAGGCATACTACAGAAGCTGTGAAGAGACACACACATAGGTTTGAATGTAAACAGCTATTGCTACACCTCTGCTACCTAATAACCGACATCTTATCAGAAATAAGAAACAAGTGCTTCAAAACATTCCATTCAATAATTATTTGGTCAATGACTTTATTTGTTTCCTCTATATTAATTAAATATTGAATTAAAATAATGATATTAATAATTAGAGTGTATATATATATATATATATATATATATAGGGCATGTTTTTCTCAATTCTGAATTTAAATGCATTTTGAAATTATTGAACAGGCGAAAAAAAATCATAAGAAAGGAAATTATATCACAGAAAGGTTAAGGTCAATAAGGACTTAATATATCAGATAAGTTTGACTTTTCTATGACATGAGTTTAGTTCAGGTTGTAAAATGTCATGTAGTATCTTTAAAAATGTAAAAATATTCATGAATTATTAATCCATTATATATTATAAAACCTCTGAAAAGAAATATTAAGATGTATACACTTACATGTATTACTTGTAAGACAAAGATTTTAGAGAATGTTTTTTTAAGTACATTCTAAAAAAAAAAACACTTGGCACGTGTGTTTTAAACTAGATGTTTTAAATGTTTGTCTGTTCCTTTATTGTGAACACTTACTAAGATACTCCCACTACAATTGGCCATAAAAAGAATGAAAAAAAAAGTACTGAGAAGGTGCAATTCAAAGGATGCTGGGCAACCTTTCACACAAATATCTTGATAATCTAAATAATCTTTAATGGCTCATCTTTTTTTGTCTCTGAAATGAGTGAATAAGTGGTAATTTACTGTGTTTTGTGCAGTTTTACAGGTGTTTCCTTATACTGTTTCATTGCAAACACAGCTCTCTAGAGAATGGACAGTCCTCTTTGCCTTCAAGAACTACTGTCATCCAGCTCAACCGAAGGGCTTATAGCAACCCAGTGGCTGGCAACGAACCACCTTCCATTGGTCTCCAAAATGATTGCAGCACCCCTGTCTCAGGCTGAACCAACACACAAACACACACACAAATCATCCCTCTATGTTACAGCTCCACCCTACCTTAGTCAAAACACAACATACATATTTGACTAAATTATGACAAAATCGTCTGTGTAGTGTTGTTGAGTGCCTACCAATCAAAAGCTGAAAATCAGAACTGTAGCAAAGTGATCTCTATATCTGTCAAACTGTTGTCTGACTTGACACACCAACCAGTGTTTCTATGTGATTTGTCAATATAAATGTAACAAAGAACGAGACAAGTGCAAACAGCGACTGGTGACTTGTTAAATTGGATGTGTAGATCATGTGCTGGTGCATTGCTTATAAATGTGCTCGGCCCCATGTTGTTGTCATGTTCCCAATCCATTTAAGGCCAGATCAGAATAAGATGTTGAATAAAGCTGTGAATTTGATGGAAACACCCTCAAAACTGGTATAATCCTCCCCCAATGGCTTCTGTGTATTCTGTTTGTACCCTGATCCTAATCTCACCATTAGATGCTGGAGATCATTAGTCACATCATCTCGTCAAAGTAGTCCAGTGACCAATAACAGTATATCCAAACTTGGTCACAAGTGGTGATGTTGAAGGAACAGCTCAAAATACCCCTCAGATATTTATATATAACATGTCAAAGTTGTAACTTTTTGAGGGGGAGCAAAAACACATCATTTTTGTGTCTGTCCCTTTAAAAGCAAATGAGCTGCTGCTCCCGGCGCAGAGGGTGGAGCTACAACAACTTGTGTCCTTAGCAGCTTTGATTGCCTCTTTCTGATTACAGACATACACTGAAAATTTCCAAAACGTTTTGCCTTTTATGTTCAAACCAGATTGAGAAAAATGACAGACTCAAGAAGTGACAACATGTAGACAACATTTCTGATTGGTTAGTTAATGAATTTATGTAGCCAATGAGTAGTTATCTTCTAGTCATCGATTTGCATATTCTGTCTTGATCTATAAATAGTGTTCCGAGGGCAGGGCTTATGTAAATTTTAGGGTTTGTGATGTCACTAACCTTGGAGGAAGTTGTGTAGTCTCAACCAGTCATTTGTTGTAGTCTTTAAAAATCAATTTCTTTAAAAGGAAATATCTCCCTTTTGCTTTGAACTTTGAGCGTCGTAACTTTGCAGATGTCATTTATGCTCAAACAGCAATATTACACACTACCTAAAGTTAGAAAGTGAAATCATAATCAACCACCCATACAATGTGTGTAGGTACCTTAAGCTGGCTATTTTTTTATACTGTTATAGTTTATTGCATTTTTAAAATAGTTTTATTTTTTAAAATGAATATCCTAATATTTGATATTTGTTTATATTATTTTTTTTAACATCCCAAGCATACATACAGGCCTATAGAATGGTTTGTAAAGAGTTGTAGGAGTTCCGCCTGAAGTGGGCACTTATGCAATGCAAGCAATGACGTACATCCGAGTGAACGAGACGGAGGGAAGTTAGCGAAGGAATGGGCATAAAAAATTGGACTTAAACGCATCCCTAGTAAGGCTGCATATCTGGGCTTCCACGTAATAAAGACCTCTGGAAGGCAGCTTTCGTTTGGCATCCTTTATTCAGATCTTTTAAGTATATTTTACCATCACCCATAATCCTTTATGCACAAAAACGAGTTGGCACTGAACTTGTGAAATTTCACTATGTAACGTAAGACAAAAAATGAAAATATTTTTGAGATAAAAAGCATTGGTTACTTTTGTTTTGTTGTAAAACAGTCACATAATGCTAAATTTTGTCCCCCGATGAAGAAAGATTCATATTGTTTTGGAATGACATGAGGGGGGGGGGGGGAGTAAATGAGGACAATATTCCTTTACGTCAGAACTGTAATGGTATGCTAAAGGTTCAATCCAATACTGTACATTCAATACAATGAAAGAGGAGAACACAAAGATGAACGTTTCAACATTTTTCATTGTTGTTGCTCTCTTAGTGCCGGCAATTTTGGATGGTGCCTTTGATAGCACCAATGATGTTTGATGGGTATAGGAATGATGATCATCTTTTTGAGAACCATCAACTTGTATTAACAGCACAGATTCACACAGATTTGAATTATATGTCAGTCATACAGGTAAATAAACAAATTACCCACAATTATACTAACTGTCACAATATTTGTTAAGTTGCTTGTGTGCCTCTCTTAGATCTCGAGTTTTAAGGCAAACCCCCTTTCATTCATTAAGATTTAGCAATGAACTTGCAACGCGAAAGTGTGTAGTGTATGTGTGTTTCCATGAACATTTATGGGCTCTGTGTGGCCACAAGCACTGTTTCTGCCAGTACAGCCTCCGGCAAGGTAAGTTTCCAACAGACATTTTATGGAGAGTTTATTTCCCCACATGAGCTGTCTTTCTAATTGAAATCAGGTGATACCTTGTAACACATTTCAGCATTAGCACACTCACACACACGCACACGCACGCACACACACACACACACACACACCCTGCACTCCTCAGAGATAAATGAATTCAAGAGGAACAGTGAATACAAACAGACGTGATTATCATTTGTAAGTCAACAGAAGACGCTGGGGAAATAGGCAGGGACACATTTGATCTTGCTTAAATTCGGGTGAATGTGTGCGTGAACTGCACAGCATGGCAAATCACTCAAAAATTACTGTCACAACAATTTTCTTGAGTGCAGGGATCAAATATGCAAATGGTGAAAAGACTCACCTATAAATCCTGAAGAAGGAGGGTTGGGTTGAATGTTTTCCAGTGTGTTGCTTTGCACAATATCCCAAAGTTTCCAGATAAATGAAGGATGCAGGATATAAAAGGGCTGCTCAGGGAAGTTCTTCCTGTGAGTTTTGTATGGATTAAAAAGGTCATGTTCTGGATTCTGGTACCACTGTGAACATTGAGAAAACAGTAAAATATTGTGTTAACAATAAAGTACTGACACTTAGCTGGTTGACATGATGTCACTTGTCTAGACTGATTTATTTAAAAATGCAATCCATAAACTGAGGCCACGTTTACACAAAGCCGGTTATTTAGCGAAATGAATATTTTCCCCCTCTCCGTTTTCAAAAATAACATCGTTCACACACCCGCATAAATACGCCGTCGAGCGCCAACTATGCCAAACCTATTGGCGCCAGTGTAGGGAGAAGGATAAAGCCATGCAAGCCAATCAGAATCTTCAGAATAGACAAGAGAGACCCTAAAACGCTGTTTCTCCCAGTTCACACGACAACATATAACCGGCGTTTTCAGAAATCTCCATTTTGGCCGGAGTTTTTAGAAATAACTGTTTTCTGTGATAAAAACAGGGTTTTCGTGTAAACGAGAGGTCAATCAGGGAAATATCTGTGTTTTCCCTTCAAGCCATTCAGGCCTGAATGGCTTAAATAGACCTACAGTATTCTATCATGAATGTTTTGACAACGTAATCGGGTTCGCCTTGAGAGACCAATCTACTTCGAGTATTAAAACGAGCCAATACATATTGGCATGCAATAATTGCATCAGCCGCTCTGCCTGAAGCGTGAGCATATAACGAGCAGCAGGTGCGTTGCATATTGTTTTACGCTGAGGAGCCGAGACATGTTCGGCTGTACAGCGACGTGGCGATGGGACATTACCTCTCCTTTTCCCTCATTCAGTTAATGAGGGTTACAATAATAACCGAGACGTTACTTTTTATTCGCTCACGTTCGACGTTATGTCGTTGTGACCACGTAATTGGGATCCCATGGAACATGCCACAGTTGCTGCCACATCCAGCACCCTACGCAAGACTCTCAGACCCTCAGATGACTGGGGCATAAGCAGAGTTGTTTTTGGCAGCCCTTTTAGTTTTAGTCTTAGTCTTTTGGACGAAAATGCTTTTTAGTCACATTTTAGTCACTTATAAACTTAATAGTTTTAGTCAAGTTTTAGTCAAGTTTTAGTTGACGAAAACACAAAAAGGTTTTAGTCAATTTTAGTAAAAAAAAAGAAAAGAAGTCTTTTAACAAATTAATTTAGGTTAAAGGGTTTTGGAAATTGGCTTAGGTTTGCCATAGCAAGTATTGCAATTACTAAAACAACAGCTAACCTTAAAACCTTTGCATAATAAACTAGACTTTCTCATTGATGGAAATGAAGTGCTGCCATTGCCAAGCTGTACTTCACTGTCACATTGGGCAGAAACCGCTTTTTCCCTGTATTTCAAGATATAGCTTTTGCCTGACTTCATTGACATGACATTGGTACAAAAACTATGATAATTGTTGTTGTTGTGTAGAATCCGATGCGTGCGCGGCAGCCGGGTGCTGGACGTACCCAAAACATAAGAAACGGCAGCATTGCTGATACTTTATTTCAGCTCAGTAGAGACAGATTCCACGCAAAACAGGCAGAAATGACATGCATTGTGAACGTCAGACTTATAATTATTTTTGTTCTGCCTTGTCAGCGAAAACTCGAAAACATCTTGTCATGTTTTAGTCATCTTAGAGCCATTTTTTGCTAGTCATCGTCGTGTTATCGCCATAGAAAAAAAAATGCGTCGACAAAATCATTTTTTTAATCGTCATCACTGGCGAAAACATCATTGGGTGGAAGGCCTGCGTCGAGAGAGTTCAAGTTGCCTTTATAACCCACACAGTGGCACACAGAACCCACAGAGAACTCAGTTCTGAATATCAGGATATCAGATGGACCACCTGGGGACGGAGTTGCCATTCACCTGGTAGCACCCACTGGCGTGATAGCTTGTCAGCTGCGTGGTTCAGCAGGGACAGACTATAAGTGGCATGAAGAGGCCATTTATAAGAGGCCTCAGATGCTTCTAACTCCAGAGTAGGAGATAGCGGGGGAGTTGTGACATGCGACGGGAGCGTAGACCACCCTGGTGGTTGAAGTACGCAATGATCACAATGCTATATCCAAACAGACCAGTATACATGCTTGCCTAGTGGCAGCGTTTTAAAGCGGCCCAGCGCAAGATGTTCTGCTAACAACTCCAGGCAGTTGATGTGCCTCATGCCCCTTTATGCATTTCCCCTCATCTCAGTGATACCCCCAGGTTACTGAGGGGGTCAGGGTGAGCGGTGGCCCATACACACCCCAGTCCTTGTGGTGCCCCCCCTCTGGGCTCTCCACTTGTGGCCCCTCAATGGGTACCCGGGACCTCCTGAGAAGGGCCTGAGCACGATCAATGAAGCCAGAGCCCCCTCTACCAGGCGCCTGTATGCTTCTAAATGGTCAGCGTTTTCTAGCTGGTGTCTGGACAAACGTTTTGAACCTGTGTCATGTGAGGTACCAGTGGTTCTCTCCTTCCTACAAGAACTATTGTATGCAGACAGGACCCCGTCCATGCTCAAAGTGTATGTGGCAGCCATCCATGTTTGGAGTCTGGTGTTGGCGACTCGAAGGTCATTCTCAAACCCAATGAATGGAGGTAGAAGCAGGCTTCCCTCAAAAATTACACTTAAATTTATTTTAAGAGTGCTGGCCTGATAAGTGGAATACATATATGCAAGAAAGTGGCTGCACTATGCATAGACAGTTTATTTTGCACAAACGTGTTTCGGCGGGTGCCTTCTTCAGTGTGCAAAGAATCATATTTTACCCAATCTTATGTACCCACACCAGTTGACACACCCATATTCACATCAACCGATAATTTTAAAATGATGCACATGTTACCAATGTTTCAATCAGTCCATTAATGAAAGACAAAGACACATACTGTATTTAGAGACAACATATAATACAATACCAGTATTATGTTTACAGGAAATCATTCCATTGGGGATACATATCTTCATTCATTCCATTGGGGATACATGTGTTAAACTAAAAATGTACCAAGCCTCCCTTTGAAGGAAGCAATTCTCACAGTCTCCCCCTCTTGAAGACTGACCGACACACTCCAGACCCATGAATTTGAGCATATTGGCATTATGCCCCTCAGGGTTAAAATGTCTTGCGACTGATGATTTATCATCATTCTTTCTAATAGCACATTTATGTTCAAAAATTCGGGTCTTAAGTTGTCGCTTCGTTTTTCCCACATAAAAAAGCCAACAAGGACACGTCAGTAAATAGACAATATAGGTGGATAGACATTTAATTTTGCCCTTAACTTTATAAGTTCTGCCTGTTTTTGGATGTGAAAGCATATTGTCTGTGAAACATAAATCTACATGCCGCACAGTTCAAACACTTAAAATTGCTGTGAGGAATTTTGAAGGGGAAAGGCGACTGGGGATGTGCAGGAAGGTGCGAACGCACTAATCGATCTCTCAGGCTGGGTGCTCGTTTATAGCAAATACGTGGTAGATCTTGGAACGTGTGTCCTATGTGCCGGTCGCTACTTAGAATGTGCCAATGACGTTGCACTAAGTTCTTTAAACTATTTGAGATATGACCATGAGTTGATACAAGGGTAACTGAAGTGTTATTTGATCTTTCCTGATCAATATATTTGGTCATCAAGTCAGCGCACTGTAAACTGCGCGAGCGCTCTATGCACTAAATTGTGTCGATAACCACTATCGATTAATCTTTGACAGCTCCCCCGCTTGTCGCTCAAAATCCTCATCATTACTACAGATATGGCACACTCTCAGCAGTTGACTGTAATATAGACTACGTTTAAGAGGGGGTGGATGAAAACTCTGGTATTGTAAAAAAAGAGTTACGATTTGTCTCTTTTCGATAAATTTCAGTGTGTATCGTGTTGTCTAACTTTTTCACTAGAACATCCAAAAAAGGCAGGGTCTTATAATCATGAGTTAGTGTAAATTTAATAGAGGGCGATCTAGATGGTATGATCCTTGATAAGTTTTCTATCGATTTGATGTTGTTAATAGTCGACAATCAAAACAAGAAACTTGCTACAATCAAACAAAAGATTACAGACCTAGAGGTAAGATGACAACAAAAATTCTCCTCTACGCAACTTACAGAACTTCTACAGAAATGTGACGCGCAATAAAGTGCATACAAAACGGAGACGCAACACACAAAAATGGAGAAATATCGTAGAGACACTATGGATTATCGCAACAACAATGTCTACCCTTGGCTTCGGGACAACTACGGGCTGGGAGGCAGGCCAAAACAAAGACAACGCAATGACGTGAGTAGTGCCTCATCTGGAGACTATGAATATGAATATTTCTCCTGAGCAACCTTCTCCCCCTATATCTGAAAAGACTCTGTTTAAACCTCCCTCCCATGAAAAATTTGTCAGTGGAAACATTCTGCCGGCTGGTAGAGCAAGATGTTTTTTTTTCCTGCTTTAAGCCCGATGACTATTTTATTAGACATAGTCTGTTGTCTTCTGAGAAAGAAGCATTACATACACTCACCGGCCACTTTATTAGGTACACCTGTCCAACTGCTCGTTAACACTTAATTTCTAAGCAGCCAATCACATGGCGGCAACTCAGTGCATTTAGGCATGTAGACATGGTCAAGACAATCTCCTGCAGTTCAAACCGAGCATCAGTATGGGGAAGAAAGGTGATTTGAGTGACTTTGAACGTGGCATGATTGTTGGTGCCAGAAGGGCTGGTCTGAGTATTTCAGAAACTGCTAATCTACTGGGATTTTCACGCACAACCATCTCTAGGGTTTACAGAGAATGGTCCGAAAAAGAAAAAACATCCAGTGAGCGGCAGTTCTGTGGGCGGAAATGCCTTGTTGATGCCAGAGGTCAGAGGAGAATGGCCAGACTGGTTCGAGCTGATAGAAGGGGAACAGTGACTCAAATAACCACCCGTTACAACCAAGGTGGGCAGAAGAGCATCTCTGAACGCACAGTACGTCGAACTTTGAGGCAGATGGGCTACAGCAGCAGAAAACCACACCGGGTGCCACTCCTTTCAGCTAAGAACAGGAAACTGAGGCTACAATTTGCACAAGCTCATCGAAATTGGACAATAGAAGATTGGAAAAACGTTGCCTGGTCTGATGAGTCTCGATTTCTGCTGCGACATTCGGATGGTAGGGTCAGAATTTGGCGTCTACAACATGAAAGCATGGATCCATCCTGCCTTGTATCAACGGTTCAGGCTGGTGGTGGTGGTGTCATGGTGTGGGGAATATTTTATTGGCACTCTTTGGGCCCCTTGGTACCAATTGAGCATCGTTGCAACACCACAGCCTACCTGAGTATTGTTGCTGACCATGTCCATCCCTTTATGACCACAATGTACCCAACTTCTGATGGCTACTTTCAGCAGGATAATGCACCATGTCATAAAGCTGGAATCATCTCAGACTGGTTTCTTGAACATGACAATGAGTTCGCTGTACTCAAATGGCCTCCACAGTCACCAGATCTCAATCCAATAGAGCATCTTTGGGATGTGGTGGAACGGGAGATTCGCATCATGGATGTGCAGCCGACAAATCTGCGGCAACTGTGTGATGCCATCATGTCAATATGGACCAAACTCCCTGAGGAATGCTTCCAACACCTTGTTGAATCTATGCCACGAAGAATTGAGGCAGTTCTGAAGGCAAAAGGGGGTCCAACACGTTACTAGCATGGGGTACCTAATAAAGTGGCCGGTGAGTGTACATTGATGGCTGCTGATGATGTAATTATTAAACCTGCAGATAAGGGAGGCTCCATTGTTATTCAGAACAGGTCTGCTTATGTACAAGAAATAGAGAGACAACTTGGTTACGTTAACTTTTATGCTCGCTTACAATGTGATCCCATTATGAAGTTTAGTGAAGAAATAAAAACTATACTGAAGAGGGCTGTATCTAACGCAATAATGAAAAAGAGTATGGGTTTTTGTTACAAACTAACCCATTGAGACCAGTGTATTATACGTTGCCTAAAATTCATAAAACGTTGGATAATCCGTCGGACCGTCCAATTGTTTCTGGGAATCAATCCGTAACCAGGGACCAGCCAAGACTGATCACACCGGTGTGATGTGAAATGGTTAAAAGAATTGAAGGAGGCTTTAGAGGTTATGAATAAGGGTAAGGCCCCTGGATGGTTTGCCCCCGGAGCTGTATCTGGCGATATGGGATCTGATTGGACCACTCCTCTTTGACCTTGACTCCTTTTTCTGTTTATGAAAAAAGGGAAAGGCCTGAAATGTTGCTCTAGCTACAGGTCGATTTCACTGATTGGTACGGATGTCAAGTTATATGATAAGGTTCTAGCCCGTCTTTTGGAAACAGTTGCCAGCTTCCAAATCGTCCACGACCAGACTGGATTTCTTAAAAAGGGGTCATGAAATGGCTTTTTAAATTTCATTATATTGTTGTCTGAGGTCAACTTATGATGTTCGCTTGGTTTTTGCATTCAAAAACATCAAAATGAATAAGTAATAGGCTATTTTGTACCCTAGTTTTGAGCCCAGCTCAGAAACACTCGGTTTTTATGGGCGTCTCGCACTGAATACTTGGAAGTAAACGCCCACTGCTGTGAGTGGATAGCAGTTTTGCATATTATAATGAGTTTCAACTCAGATGTCGATGGACTTGGGGGGTGTGTGTTGGGGGGGGGGGGGGGGGGGTCGAGTGAGGGGGGGGTTGTTTTGAAAATGTCTATTTTTTTAAAAAATGGCAACCGGAATGATTCGCCCATACATCTTCGAACCAGAGTCTGAGTGTTGCACAATTCCTTAAACCGGCCGTGCTGAAGTAGGCGTTGATCTTCTTCTGTGGGGGTGTTGTTTTATCCTCTTTGACGTCATAGTTCCCCACTTTGAAAAACGAGTCGTTTGCTGAGCCTGGTGTCAATTAAAACTTTTATTGGACTAACAAGGACGTTTTCAGCTCTGAAACTTACAGGATATTCTTATAATATGATGACCTCTTAGATGTCAAAAGATGTTCTCAGTTCATCACCACTTTAAGGAACGCTTTGCAACGGATAAAACTTTCATCTTAGCGAGAAGGTGGGATTTACTCCGTTGCTATGTATGACAATCTTTTGAAGATTGTGATTGGTTGGTTGTCCAAGAGGGGAAAAAATAGCAATTTTAAGTATAGAGTTTACTCTCACACACACATTATACATATGTACTGTATATACAGCATAAATCTTTTTTTTACCATGCTGTTAATTTCCTAAGGTATTTGATTTGCTTAGAATGATACAAAATTGTTCCACTCTTTCCAATTACACTGATTCCTGTCTATTTAAGTGGTGGTTTGAATGTTGGTTTTAATATAGCAAACATGGAATTAGAATGAGAAAGATGAGAGAGCCCAACTGGACAGAAGAACACTGTTTACTGTTAGCCCAGTTGGTGGATGAACACAAGGCCATCATTAAAGGAAAATTCAGGCCAGGTCACACAGCATGGAGCAAGAAGCAGACATGGAAGCTTATAGCGCAAATTATTAAGGGTTCATTCCCCTGATTGTGCGCAGCAGGGAAGCCTGCTATATTCATAACTGCAGTTTTTGGAGCCTGCAAGGTGGGAATGTCCAGTAGAAGCTAAATGAACTGTGACACAATAAGAGGTTCTGAAAGTGCAGTAATTGTTTGTGTGATCACTGCTTACAGAAGGTTGTGACAGACCCAAATCACTCCTGCTTTATTGCATTTTCCCATTTGCCTAATATATTAATGTAGTGATTTATTTCATTTCTGGCATAATGGCATTCCTGTGCTGTCTTAGATATTAGCGTGTCTCTAATAAGATCAGTCACAAACATAATCCCTGCACAATCTCATCTATAGCGTCTTATTAACTCACTGTCTTCAATTGTCTGCAACACATTTCTTCTCCCTCTTCATCTTTCTGCCATTTTCTCCTCTGCTAAAGGAACTTTTAAGCCTCTTAAAAGTCGTCATGCATACTCCAAACAATTTTGAACTTAAGACCATTTTTTTAAGGATTAAGATGCTCTTTCTTAATTACTTTTTTCTTAACTAAGATTTTTTCTTAAATTTTTTAGAGTAAACGCCCACATTTTTAAGAATTTTCTTAGAATTCTGTCACTAGGAGTTACACTTTGCACTAAGATTTTTTTATGAATATGGGCCCAGATATTTCCATCAATGCAAACTATCTCTAAAGAACATTATAGTTATTTATTTACTACTATCAAACAATATTTACAGAGGGATGTTGTTTTAGCCTCACTATAAGGCAGAATCGCAATCATTAAAATTAAAGGGACACTCCACCCATTTGCATTAAGATTTCCATTCTTAGAAATCCAGTCATACTATTGAATGGTCATGCAACACTCTCTAATTTTCCCCTGAGATGAGATAAATCCACTTTTTACTCTTTTCACTTCCTCCTAATGACACAAAAATCCTCATTTTACATCATTGTAGGAGGAAGTGTAAGAGGGGTGGATTTTTGTAAAGACTACAAGCACTAGTTCCCACCCTTTCAAACCCACCCATAGGGGGTGGTCTGAAAGAGTGTTATAATCTTCCTGGAAATTACTATTTTCTGTATTTAAGGTTGAGAACTGCTATGCGTGCTTATGGAGTACCGTGGAACTGTAACTTGGACTCTCTTCTCCTTATGGACAGTGTGAACTTTTCACCGGCACAAGGAGCAGTGTCAATCATTTACAATAGACTGCTCAAGAACAGCTAAGGAAAGCTTACCACAATATGGGAAAAGGAATTGGCTTCTTGCAAACTAAATTAGAACTGGATATGGAAAACTATTCCAACAATGTCAAAAAAATCTTGCCCATCAGTTAGTATACTATAAACTAATTCATAGGGCTTAAGCTACTCCAAATATCTTGCACAAAATGAAGAGCTTGTCTACCCCCTTCTGCTCACTCTGTAATTCAAATACTGTGGGTACATATGTGCACGTGTTTTATGAATGTCAAAGTATTGGTAACTTTTGGGATGGGTTTTTACAAGTTGTGACTGAACTATGTTATAAGGTAATCTTTAAGCACCCCAGTCTCTGTTTATTGAATGATGATGAAGATCTTGATCTGACTGTTAGCCAGCATAGGATTCTTCACACTGCTTTAACTGCAACCAAAAAGATAATGTTCATTTGGCATGAGCCTACAATTCCCGCAGCCAAAATGTGGCTCATAGAAATTCCTTAAAGGGGTCATATAATGGTACATGCACTTTTACAAGTTGATTGTATTGCAATGTGTGTTTTCAGTGCCTGTACACAACCATCATTTAATGATAACAACCCATCCTGTGGTTTTGTTTTAATCTCCTTATTTGTTTTCACCTGTCTCAAATCAAGCCGTTTGACTATGTGACGTTTCACGCATGCGCAGTAAATTGAATTTAGACATTTCTCATCCACACTGAAACGTTGGAAAACGCCTGAAAACGCTCGTGTGAACGAAGAGCAAATTAAACGAAAACCCCGTTTTCAAATGTGTCCTGATTAATGTGGACGTAGCCTTAGTTGTAACGTCAATCTGTCAACGAACTCATGTATACATCAGTCAACACAGCGTTTGTATCTCACAACTCTACCCTGCCAGTCCATACAAAGATAGATCAAAGTAACATTACGTTAACCAACCATTCAGAAACGTCCTCAAGCCCTAATTGTCGAACTTCTTTGTGGCCGTCATCATCTTGTTCTGGTGCGACTCCAGTTCAAACTGATACGGTTGCACAGATGTGTCCTCAAAGACTCCCGCTGTCATTCTCTTTCCAAAACCTTCAACTGTTGTCAAGACAACACTCCACGTGCGTTCACGCCCGCAGAAAAGAGGGGCAGGGTTTATTATTTAAAGGCATAAGCACTCAAACGGCTTGCTGAAAACAGAGCTGATTTTCACCAAGTAAAATGGTGTAAAAATACTAATGAGAATTTTTTAATAAAGTATATTACAAAGTTTTCATTTAGACCCTAAACATTCATATTAACTTAATTCATATTAACAAAAATGGCTTTATATGGCCCCTTTAACATTGCACTATTAGAACTAACTACAGCGAGTTCCTAATAACCCTTTAGGTGAGTGTGTATTAAAACAGAAAATAGATTGTTTAAATGGCGATAATATTTCACAGTATTGCTGTTTTTACTGTATTTTTGATCAAATAAATGCAGCCGAGAATTACGAGACTACTTTAAAAACTTTAAAAGCCATATGTTACAGACTGCAAAAGATTTTACTATAATAGTCCCAGTCTGGGGCTCCTTTTTTTCTTCCTACTCTGTTACATCGTCATCTTTGTATTCCTCTCAAAGTGGCTATACTCTAGCGAAAATGTCACCAATTCATGTTACAGCACCTCCACCAATTTTTGATTTCATTCTCAGTCAGTGAAGTTAAGCCCTGGATCAAATCATATAAATGATTCCTCTGCCGGCCAGTACGCTGATAATGTCATTTAAATACCTACAAAGTCACCCAGCTTCTGCCTCACCAAATATATATTTCAAGCAAGATAACTAAGCAAAGTTCAACAGGGCCGAAGAGCATAACACTCCTGACTGATCCTCTGATATGATTTTCATACCTCATGCAGGTCGATTTTATAAGAAGCCGGATCCCAGGCTACCAAGGTGATGTTCTTATAAATCAAACTGCTGTTGAATCTGTGGTTGGGGTTTGCTAGAATCTGATAAAAAAAAGAAGAAGGAAAAAAAACATCTCCATTTAATACCTGCACACAGGGAGACAGGGAATGAGTCAGACGGTGAAGGTTTGTGTCTCTGTGCATTAATGCAAATGAACCAAACCTGAGAGTTCATGATTCGAATGGTTGTCTTGCTGCCCACATCTTTTTCATAGCCCTTGGAGGGTGCAGCATTAAAACGCAGAACTGCATCATGAGAATCTAGAATGGCAAAAACGGCAGTCAATCAAAAGTGGCAATATGGGGAACATTGTCACAGTAAAACCAGTCAATATGCAGCTTTTTTAGCTGCTGTAAATTAAACAGTATAATTATAAAACATACAGAAATATCAGTTCCTTGCTTTGATAAATAAATTAATTGTATATATATATATATATATATATATATATCCACGTATGATGGAGAGTATAGAGATTGAGCAAGAGGAAGATTTGAAGAAAGACTATTGAAAGAGAGACGGCTGGCATAAATTTCAAAAGAGAAATGGAAAAGAAGAGTTTTGATCAGGCAGGAGCTTTAAATTAGGATCCATGTTAATAATAGAACGCTTTCCAGCACTGGAGAGACCTAACTGAGAAAGCCTGAAAACGGAAGCTGATACATTGTTTTTGCTCCATATGTGAATAACATTGGTTTTGCTATGTTTCGCAGAACCAAGATTTGCTGTAGCTATGTTAGGAACAGAACAGTTTGAGTGTCACTGTTTGTCAGGAACTGGTGATGCTGGCGACAAAACAACCAACCCTTGCTTGTAAATACTTTTTGTTCCTTCTTGTCATTCCTTAAGGCATCTTTGCTTTATTTTTCTTGAAGCATTATTTTGCTTCGCTGAAGATCCGAAATATGAAGAGACATCCACTCTTATATTGAGTGTCCATTTATTTTGAGGGCAGAGCAATGAGGGAGAGGGGTGTGACTGTTGATTCCAAATATCTTTCTCAGCAATCACTAACTTCACCTTTATAAATTGCATGCATTGAAACATCTGACAACTTACCCCAAAATAATTTACTTAATTTTCAGAATAATAAACTTGCCCTGAACAGACATGAAACATACCCTTGTCCTAAAAAAAAAAAAAACTTTTAACCTTCCAGCCAAAATACCTGCATAAAAGTTGACTCCTGCCTGAATGTATTGGATAATGATATCAATAATTATCACAAACATTCACAAACTACTCTTAATTCTACTTTCGATTAGTATTACAAAACCAACATAAAACAAGGTGTTATAGGGCATTTGACACGAAACCACAGTTATTGAGATATAACACATTATATGTGACAAACCAGGTGTGACAAACCAGTTGTGTGATTTGAAAATCTCCCTCTTGTTGTAAGGCAAATTCTACGATTGAATTCCTAAAGGACAGGAGCCTGATGTACAGGTATATTGAATTGTTTTTCTTCTTCCATATCCCTAGTAAACTGAGTAATTCTGTATTCACTGACCCCAATAATCAAAACTAAATATGACAAGACAAATCAAAATATGTCTGCTGTGCATTCTCATATTCTTCCTTCAATATATTTAATGTGCAAGACATTCAATTGCCACTAGATGGCAGCAAAATACAATTAACTTAGCAACAGAAACTTTTTTTTACAGTCGATGCTGTCACCACAAGCTTTCACTTTATTGGTAATGTAAAAAAAAATTTACGATCAAATAAACAATTCAGAGCAAACGTTTGTGGTGGCTTGAAATGTAAAATATTTTGCTGTAATGCTGTAAGTTTCTAGACATAAGTTATCCAGTGTCTGAACTTGTTTATTAGAACATTCAATAAGACACTGACAAAAACATGTAAAGACTGTGTGACAGCAGTGCTCTCATTCTTTCTCACAATGAAGCAGGCCAATGCTGTTTAAGGCATAGATATAATAGAGAGTGGACAGCCTATCGACTGCCCGGCCCGAGCCCTATTTGCGATGGTCTGCCGATTTGAGGAGGAATATGCTGTACAGTGCTCTGGCATCTTAACTGCAATGCAATTAGAAGTATGACCAGTTAAAGATGGCAGCTGCATTTCTTGCGCCTAGCGGCCAATAGAGCCTTGCTCCCAGCAGCCAGCAGGCAAAATTAGGCCTTGTGCATCAATCCCTGATAGCAATAGACGACGGGGTGGATCCATCCTCAAGTGGCCAGGTCCGCTGTTGACTCAGACTTAATTCGCACAATATGCCCCACCTCTGGACAGCGCAGTTAACTCACGGACTCGCTGAATGAACGGCCGCTTCTATTTTCAACCGTTGCCATCACTGAATCATTCTCCGCACAGTGGAAAATCTGCAGACGGCAGATCAACGAGAACGTAACATGGTAAAAATAGATATGCTTTATTTGTACAGTTACATGGCCTGTAACATTACCATTCATACCGTTCAACAGACCGATGTTTTTATTTCTAAAATGATTGTGGCAAACCAAGTAAGCAAATTGTCATTGGCTTCAATTTGAGTAAAAATTGATTTGGTAATAATAACTCTGAGTAAAAATCTATTTGGATGGAATTCTTTCTCTCTGGGAGGTGAGGTGATTTAAAGGAACAAAATGCTGCGTAGTTACGCTGTAGGAACACAGTCAGTCCAATAGAAGAGTGAGACGTCATAGGTGGGTTACGTCATAGACCAGGAATATATAAAGCACCCCTGAAAACAGATTGCGTTGATCAGAGCATGCAGGAAGTATGGCAGGCAAATGCAGCGTTTCGTTCCCTCTTTCTTTCCCTTCATTACATACGTAACCTGAGACGTTCCCTATCAAGGGAACTCCCACTGCGTAGTAAAGCTGTGGGAACCCCATACCCACTACGCCATAATGACAATGCCCGTTCTGTGTAAAGTTCTGCGCACGCGGCACACTAAGAAGCAAGCAACCTAGCCCCAGGAGTGGGGAGGTCTAAGTCATAGAATTTGACAAATGTACAGTATGCGGTGAGGACCAGCCTGCCACATGTCAAACTTCATGAAGGGAAACTCCCAAAATGAATGCCGTAGAGGCAGCCACACTCCTCGTAGAATGGGCCCATAGCCAAAGGTGAGGGCTGTCCGACCGCTTCATAAGCAAGTGAAATAGCCTCACTTGCTCATAATCTGTTATGATGCAGGGTAACCTTTCTTAGTTGAACAAAAGCAGACAAATAACTTTTCTGATCAACGCCACAAGGCAGCTCTGTGAAAGTAGTCATCAAAAGCCCAAACAGGACATAACAAATTGAGTCTTTCCTGATCTGGGGTATTAAAAGTTGGAGGGCAAAAGACCTGCAACACAATTGGGCCCACAACATTAATAGAGACCATAGGAATGTAACCCGGTCTAGGGTGTAGAAATACTTTCATCATAGCAAGTGAGATACTTGGTGAGAAGAAAGAAGAAACAAAGCAACAATCCCAACATCTTTGAGACAGAACAACATCTCTGTGCTGAACTGCCATCTGCTCGGAGTAAGCTAGGATCAACCAGTCATCATTATCATTTAATACGCGAATGCTCAGGAGCCAGAACTGCATCCACACATTTTGCAAAGGTGCGGGTTAATAAACCTAGGCCGAGCGGAAAAACCCGATGTTGGTATGCTTCACCCCGGAAAGCAAACCTGAGGAACTTCATGTGATGAGGATGGATAGATACATGGAAGTAAGCGTCCTTCAAGTCTATTGTGACAACCCAGTCCTCGGACTGAATCTATGATTCAATCTGTTTGAGCGTAAGCATCTTGAACTTCAGTTTCTGTGCTCTGATCTAAAATAGGACGCAACACAAATCGCAACACTTCATCATACAACCGTTATGATGAAGTAACGGTTGTAAAACCCTGAGTCTCTGCTGGGAGGAGAAACCCTTTTCTATAGCCCCTTTTTGCAGAAGTGTCAGTACTTCCTGCTCCATAACCAGAGCCTGCTCTGAGTCCACCACTGTGGGAAGGACCCCTTGAAATCTGGGCGCCGAGAACCGAACTGAATTCTGTAACCCTTTTCTATTATATGCAGGACCCACTGAGAAATATTTTGCAGTAGTTTCCAAGCTGCCAACAAATTCTGGCCTCTGGATTTGGTTGAACACTCACTTCGGTGCACTGAAGCGGAGAACCGGCAGGGAACGACTGAACTGATCATTCTACGAGACTGGCCTCTCCCGAGACTGGACCATGGATTTGGTTGAACAGTCACTTAGGGTCTGTGTGTCCACTGGACCCTTCGGTGGCATGTATTATAGAAAAGAACAGAAGACAGGCTTTTGCACAGTATCAGAATCCAAGCGACAAGATGCATCTGCCATTTGGACTCACATGGAACCAGTCCTGACAGATATTTGTTTAAAGTTTCCAAAGGATTGTTACTATTCACTTTTGGTCAGATGGCCCCAGCAAGCAATACAAGAACAAGAATAACTTTTCTCTCCTCTGCAGTTTCCCTCCAACTTTAGGTTTCAAGAGAACAACCTGGAACTTCTTCCTCACCTCACATGGGAAAGGAGCCCCAGACGTCATGAGGAACTGTGAAAAGGACTGCAGACTGCCTTATTCTGCGGGGGAATGACATTATGCATGGGAATATCTTCCATGAGATGGTCGGCAGAAGCCTCTGCAGCACTAAGCTCTATATCATTACTGAAGCTGACATGCAGCCATATGATGCACTCCTTTCTCAACCACCAAAACCTGTCCAACAAGGAAACTCCATCAGGTCACACCGACACAAAGAAACGACTCTAAGATCCATTGCAGATCACTGTCCTGTTTCTGTCATGAGCCACTGTTGTACGATTGTTTCAGCCCAACAATATTCCAGTTGACTGCCAACAAACCCAGGGTACAGGTTGAGGATGATGGTCCTACACCAATGATGACCCGGGAACTACGCTGAACATGGGTTGAGTGTTGAGATTTATAGTTGAAGACGGAAGTCATCCTATGGGGTAGGTTCACCTGGGAGTCAGTGAACAGATTGCGTTGATCAGAGCATGCAGGAAGTATGGCAGGCAAATGCAGCGTTTCGTTCCCTCTTTCTTTCCCTTCATTAAATACGTAACCTGAGACGTTCCCTATCAAGGGAACTCCCACTGCGTAGTAAAGCTGTGGGAACCCCATACCCACTACGCCATAATGAGATATACAACCTGTCTGCTGAAGTTATGGACTTCATAGAGGAGAAACATATACACCATATACTTCCTGATAAAGCTAAATGAGTGGTGGAGTGATGTTAATAAGTTGGGGAATACTCATAGGAGTTCACATTTGAATTGTTATTTTTGTGCCAGATGTATTTTGTGGTACACAGAATGCCTTCTGTATTTTGAAGCGTTTCAGTTTATGGAAAAGAGATCAGACATTATTCATTTATTAGTTCAGTTTATGCAGTAGTCTAGTTCAAATAAGAATATGATCTATATGAGTTGGGGGCACTACATGACAGTTAAATATGAGGTCAGTTATGAAATATATCTTACTTATTGCTACTGGTAATTATTTTTTACCTGCTGATTATTAAAGGTGCCCTATAATGTTTTTTAAAATTATTTTATAATGTTTCCTGTGTTGCCCTTATAATGTTAGTATGTTTTTTTAGATCAAAAATAGTCATAAATTAGAAATAAAAGGCATTTTTCCTTGCCTGATTTTAGCCTCTGATCTGAACACCCGGTTTGAAAGGGCGCGTCTGCTGTGTGTAACCGGCCTCTGCTGTGATTGGCTGACATGCTTGCATATAAAATAGCTATGTACTACATGTGAAACTGTCTCGAATAATTTTACTCCAGCTATTATATGTTTTTTTTTTTCTATTACAGCCATCGAGATTAACGAATCGTGAGATGTTTTTAGATCTATTCCCATCACATAAAATGTTGCTGTGTTGAGTATTGAGCAAGCAGAGGACAGACAGCCTGTCGATCGCGAGGATGAAGAAATTATCATTGCAACGCAATTTCTGCCTTCTCTGCTTTCACTAATGCAGACACGATCATGTAAATACAGTTAGAGCTTCGTTGTGCAGTGTAACGTGTGTCATTGAATTCATAACGAGTTTGGCAAGTGTCCAGATAAACTCGCGCTGTGTGGAAATATATTGATCGGTTTCTGTATACATTTTATTCACAATTATTATTATTTTTCCATCCTACTAAAAGAAACAATGTGAAGTCCCTGGCCTGACTTACTGATGTATAAACAGTATTGAACAACTTTGAGTGAAAGATTAACGTTACCTGTCTGAACTTGGACAACAATAACATCAGCTCGGTCCGAGGCCAACTCTTGGAAAGATCAGGAATCAGTCGGTTTGGAAATATCCAGAGAAAATAAAATTAACCCATTGTTTCTTCAGAGGCTCGGATGAAGGAACTAAAAATACTTTTGTGTTCATGTGTACATCCAAACACTGATCAACGTCCATGCTTCGGCTGCGCAGCTCCGTCTCGTCTGTCACTGAACATGGGCTGGCATATGCAAATATTTTGGGTCATACATATTAATGATCCCGACTTTTACGTCAGAGTCGGTATTATGTGGAGATTCGCCTGTTTTTCAGGGGTGTTTTTCAGAAATGAGATATAAGTTAGAAGGAGAAAACAATGATGTTTGAGACTCACTGTATGTCATGTCCATGTACTGAACTCTTGTTATGTAAGTATGCCAAAATAAATTCAATTTCACATTATAGGGCACCTTTAATTGTAATGATATTTCAGAATATTGGTGTTTTTTCATCAAATGCAGTCTTAGTAAGCATAAAATACTTCTTCAAAAACATTTTAAAATCTAAATTTCAAACTTTTGACTGGTAGTTGTGTACTGTATATGTGCATATTATCCCTACCCAACTCACCAATTTCACGCCCCAGAAATGAGTTCAGAATTGCCCCGGCCGAAGTCACCACAGCACATGTCCTGAATGCCTGCTGCAGTTGAGGAGGAACCAGCTGTTGAAAATCTAGGTGAGTGAAGGGTTGTTCAGAGCTATTCAGAGTCCTGAGCTTAGCTTGCTCTTTTATCTGGCACAGTATCTCCTGCCTACTCTTGTTTGCTTTCCGTGGGCCTTTATAGAGAACTTTGTAGTTATTAGAGATAACATAGTTCTTCATGGCTCGCTGTAGTCGTTGGCCTAGCAATTTGGAGGACACCTGTCCCTTCCACAGACCACGGACCACCGACCAGGTGTTGGAAAATTCAGTTTCAGGAGGCTTCCTCACATTCTTCCTAAACTCTATCCGTTTGCCAAAATTTCTGAAATTAAACTTTTTTATAGCACGGGGAGGTTGAAACACGTGCTGGAAAAGACCCCTCTTCTCTGCAAAAATACCCCAGGGGGCATTATGGGATGCCATGATGACCCGGGAACTACGCTGAGCATGGGTTGAGTGTTGAGATTTATAGTTGAAGAAGGAAGTCATCCTATGGGGTAGGTTCACCTGGGAGTCAGTGAAGTAGGAATATACAGCAAAGAAAAGCAGCATCCAGACCAGAAGGACCAGCAGGAGAAGTTGAGCCGACCACTTCATGACATGCCGCAAAAGAGAGCCCTGGACTATCATCACCTGTTTCACAACACTCACACTGAAAGGAAACAGAAAGGGGTGGTGCTTAATATGTGTTTGAGGGGACAAATCCAAAAATCCTTGATATAGGGAAAGTGACACTAATAAAGCCAAAAAAACAGAAATGATTAATTTCAGAGGAAATGTTTGATTCCATAATGGGCTATATGCACTCATAAGTTCAGCATTTGACGCAAGGATGCTCGTCCATTTCCGGTTGTGGAGAATCTGGAGATTAAAGTACAGGAGAACTGAGGGAAATGGGATTATGGCAGAGTCTTCAAAATTTACTGTCCTCCCGTCTTTGAAATGAAACTTACATACATTTAGATGTAATTTTACATGTAGCTATGTTTATATAATTTTAAAAAGAAGCAAACACAACAAGGGGTGTCTGTTTTATCTGTTTTTGTGACTAACGTTTCTTTAGTATAACCATGGACTATAACATTCAATATAATGTCTTGGTATTGCATTGGACTCTACGATTGGCGGAAGTTATCGAGCATCCTTACACCTTCACCGGAAATACCACTGTGCATAGAGCCCATTATGTTCGATTCCATAATTATTTGTGATCAAGTGTGGCTACTGTCTCATAGGCACTATAGAAGTTATGTCAAAACTGTGCTGTTTGTGTAACCAATTTGACATTATTTGACAAAGTTGGCTGAATATTGGTAAGAATTTTAAAATTAAGAAATTAATAATGCAAATACAACAAAACATGATTTTGTAAGGCCAGGCGCCTATTTTATCAGTTGGTTTTCCCACATTTCCTGCGTTAACAAAAACAATTTTGGAGCCACTAGCTTAATCCCTCTAGTGCCACCAACTGTTTAAAGTAGCACTTACATTTCATTTACATTTCACTTTCATTTATAACTAATGGATACATGTATTTTACAACATAAAATACACAAACTTTACCCCACTCGTGATTTAGGCGGTTACTAACAAGTGGCTAAATGGGACTTCAGAGGCTGCAGAGGAGATTAACGCCATCACGACGAAAGGTAAGCTCGGTCTGCTTTTACAGTAGCATTATGCTCAGGCTATAATTGTGCAAACTAACTTTTTTATTTTGGGAAAATGGTTTTACTGTGGTTGCCAGCAGTGGTTGCCAGCATCATACCATAAAAATACGGTGTGTTACTGTTTTTGAAATTAACAGCTAAATAGGCCTACCATATTGTCAGCTTCAGTATATAAACTTTCATTTAACAGCTATATGCTCTAACACAAAAACAGTAACACACCGTATAGTTATGGTATGATGCTGGCAACCACAGCTGCCAGTAGTTTACAGTTTTTTACTAGATTATTTTTTACAGTGAATCATCATATTAGAATGATTCACTGTAAAAAAAAAAACGGTAAACTACTGGCAGTTGTGGTTGCCAGCATCATACTGTAAAAACACGGTGTGTTACTGTTTTTGACAACTAAATACTGCATTGTCAGGCTACAGTATAAAACTTTAATTTAACAGCTATATGCTCTAACACAAAAACAGTAAGACGTTTAGTTACTGGCAACCACAGCTGCCAGTAGTTTACCGTTTTTTTACAGGATTATTTTTTAAAACTGAAAGAGTCATCAGAAGCTTAGTGATGGTGACATTGAAGTTAGCAACTGTGGTGTACTTTGTTTATAGCCTACCTTTAACCTTTTACTTCTGGTGACTGCATTTAGGCTTCAAAATTCATAGAAGTTGTGCTCATCTGTGATCATTTTCTTGATGAACAAAACATGCAAATATCATAAACTTTTGTTGATCACAGAGCTTGTTTTTAGCGATAATCCAAAAGGGGGAAATCCTGGTGGTTTTTCGAGAGAACCAGACTGTGATGCTAACTGCTGGTTGGCAGCAGTAACCGAACTGTTGGTTGGTTTATAGAAAATATGTTTATGTAAATGAGTTTATGGAAACATATTTTTACCTGAGAATGCTCTGATGTGCTACAACGGCACATGATGTGTAAGGCAACATCTCCTAATTCTCCCATCTCCACTAAGTGTTTAAAAGATATATGTATAATTTGTATTAATTAAAATGACTTTTAACCTTTAAAAATAGACATGTTCAAATTCCAAAGCTTTTAGTAGGTTCCTATTGGTATTAAGACTGACTTACTAGGTAACATTTTGCCATTACCTCCCTTTATGTACAGTTTATTCACTTACAGTAAACAATTATTTTCAGGAAAAATTACTGTAATGACCCAAAGTTTTTTTTTTTTCATGTTCCAAAGGTTGAAGTATGTTCCCATAGTGAGTTTGTAACCTTGCAGATCTTTTTATGATCAAACAGCAACACTAACTAAAGTTGAAAGTGAAAAGGCATTCTTTAAAATGTTCAGTTCCTCTTTATTGTTCTGTAATTACATGGAAAATAGCAACCAGCATTTTTTTTCTTTCTACTCAAGAAAGAAAGCCATGCAGGTTTGAAACAACATGAGGATGAGTAAATGACAGAATTATCATTTTTGGATGAACCATCCCTTTAAGGATGTTGGTAGATTCAGATTCACACAGTAACATTTTTTTTAAAGTTACATTTTCTAGCTATGAAAAGTGGTAGTATAAAGTAAAAAAAAAAAAAAAAAAAAAAAAAAAAAAAAAAAAAAACATCACAAAATCTAAATTGACCATTAAATTTTTTATGGAATATTGCAGGATTTATAATAAAATAAATGATTTATCGGTTAACAGTTTAAAGTGACACTATTATGCTATTTTAAAGTTTCCTAATATTGTTTTGGAGTCACAACAGGTTTAGATGCATCTAAGGTATAAAAAAAAAAATTACCATTTCAATCCAAGCACGAGTCTGATGGTGAAACACTCGTGTATTTATATAAATGCCTTTCAAGTGCTCAGGGATGCTTTACATACAATGTCCAACACTAAAGGGATAACACTGGGGCAGACAATGATGACAAACAATAGTAGTAGGTCAGCGTAACAAGAATACAGAACAGTAAAAAAGCATTACATAGAGACGAGGCATTGACATACAGCAGAATAGAAGTAAGCACAACAAAACAATAACATTCAGATAACAAGTGAGTTTTGAGTAATGATTTGAGTTCAGATATATGAACACAACAGAGTGATCAGGGGAGTTTTTCCACAGTTTAGGTGCGTGCAACAACACAAAATGCTCTGCCCCTGGGGGACACCTTCCTTCAGGGGGACACTGGCTGATCCCCTGTACTACAATCCTATAATGAAATGTAGAATTGTCTGTCAGATAGATCAGATGGTTACTGAGGTAGGTCCCCCTGTATTCTATTTTTTTTTACTTATCCAATAATCTAACCAAAATGAGGATAGACTACTAAACATATATCAGCACTCTTGCCAGGCACAATCTGCAGCATCTGGCTAATCATCCTCAACCCTTGTGTGAGAATCAAGTCTCTGAAAAATAACTGTATAAAATAAAATATATTCAAGAACTGAGTGATGTATTTTCTTATTATAATGATATGTTCCTATATATGTCTAGTGGTGGTAATGTGCTGTCTAGATTATGTTCTGCTGTATGTTCTACCTATATGAGTTTTCTACATAAAACTGAAAATGTTCAGTTTGTTATATCTAATTACGTTTTGTCATGCAGAAGTTGGTGACTTGAAAATAAAAATATCTAACTCGCTTTCATTCATGAATTGTGGTTTTAGATGCGTAACTTATTTAATATATAGGCTATTTTATAAGGAACAAAGTAACAAATAGAGTAACGGTATAAAAGAACAGATATTGTTGTAACAGTTTTTTAAACATTGTTTGAAACTAAATGTGACAAAATGTTGCTGTTATTTTCAGCGTGAGCAGCTTTATAGACGGTGCCCGTAATAATCTTGTTTGATTATAAATAATGTGAAAGTATGCAAATCTACTGAAAAATTGCACATTCATATTAAAATTACAAATATTTAAAGAGCCTAATTACACAACAAAACGTAGATTCGTCTTACAAAAAGCTAACATAGTTCTGAATACAATATGCATAGGCTACCTACTGCCACATATGGAAGTAAAGAGTAATGTGCACTTACTGCAGCTGAAGACAGAACGAGGCTCGCACCGCTTATTCAACAAAACTAAGCAGTAATGTCCACGTGTGCACATTTACTACATTAAATTGTAATCCATTGAGCCATTTCCACGCCAGAGAACTGGACCACAGTCTTTCTCTCTGTCATTATGCCAGTTCGCTACGCAACCAGCCTGTTGTTGTCTCAAGTCACGCTCCACATGAGCTCTGGGATCAGATCTAATGAGTGCATACACCGAAATAAAGACGACTACAGAATCAGCCCGCCCTTAGTGAGTTTTCCCACGCCATTTCTTTTGCACAAAATGCCTAATATCCAGTGCCAGAGCGCGCAATGTCTTTCCTTAAGCACAAACAGTGTCCGGTCGGAGGCTCACTGTTCAATGCATTTTGGCTATGGGACGTGCGCTTCTTTATGCATTCGAATTCATGGAGGGAACGTCACAGACTTAGTGTTTTAAAATAAATTAGGTTACATACATTATATAGTAAGTAAAACAGTGGACTTCATATGTACTTTTAATACTCTATTCTTTATATGCTAGGCCTATATGCATTTTTAAAGGGATACTCCACCCAAAAATGAACTTTGGCATCCTTTATTTAGGTTTTTTTCTACCATGGTCATTGGTGCCAAACAACTGCTCCAAATCGTTCTTCAAAATATCTTCCTTTGTGTTTAGCAGGAGAAAGAAACTAATACAGGTTTGCAACAACTTGAGGGTGAGTAAATTTTCATTTTTGGGTGGAGTATCCCTCTAAGGAGGTAGGGTGAATTGCCCTAATGTGGGACACTGCCTAATGTGGGACACCTATAAGGCCCCATCAAGGGGGTAATCCATTGAGCGGAAGTTGAAGCCTCGTGGGAGCTGACATCTTGCTGCAGAACTTCACTAGCGTTAGCATTCCCATTGACTCACGTTCATTTTGGCGTAACTTTGACAGTGAATAACTTTACATCTGAGGCGTTTGAAGATCCCATTTGTCCTTTATTTATTTCTAAAGAAACTCGACAATGTATAAATAGCTCCATTACCTTGTAGCTTATGTTATGGCACCGTAGAAGCAGTTTTAGTGAAAGTAGGCTAACGATTGCGTCATTGTCGCAGTTTTGAGATTACCGTATGGACACGAGAAGAAGCTCGCGCGCAATCGGGAAACGTGGAGGCAGAATGACAAAATAATTTATCAGAATACCTAGCAAACTTGTCTCCTTCTCCTAGCCCGTGGACAGCTCCTATTCATACTCTCCGCCTCTGCGCATGTTTCGGAAGGGAATGATTCAGATTTCTCATGCCACCGCACTAGAAATCAAACGGGTCACTCACGTCACATCTACGTAGACTAGCTCTGTATGAGTCTGCGCGTCAAGGACGGGAAGTGCTAAAAATTCGCCAAAAACGGGCTTCAGTCGTCTCAATGGAGTTCCAATGAGATCGCTCTGTCCATTTCTTTTACTGTCTATGGGCCCCATCCACACTACTGCTTTTTCGTTTAAAAATGGAGAATTAAAGGGGGGGTTGATTGCGATTTCACTTTTTTCATTTTAAATAGTGTGTAATGTTGCTGTTGGTGCATGAACAGTATCTGCAAAGTTGCAGCACTGAAAGTTTAGTGTAAGCAGAGATATTGTCTTTTAAAAATCAGGAAGTATATTGCCTACAAAAACGACTCGATTGGGACTACAGCTGGGCTTTAGACATAACTAACCCATACATTTGCATCAACCCCTCCCTCCGGAATATGCAAAAAAGGGCATGCGCATATTTCTGTGGCTCGTCAAGTGTATTATGTTCACCCAGCTGTCAGGTCTTCTGTGTTCAAGCTTCCCACGGACGCTGTACTTCGTCAACAATGGATATAATTTATGTTTGATTATGTTCCTGAAAATGACGATCGTAATCTAGCTCTCTGTGCTGCGCATTTTACGGAAGACAGCTTCCAGAATCTCCACAAATTCAATGCCGGATTCAACAAGAAACTGTTCCTAAAACATGAAGCAGTTCCAACTTTAAAACCAGAGGCAGCAGTTGTTGGGCCACAACCTGTAAGTAGGTTAAGACTTCATCATTTTAAATGTATTTGCATGTATAATTCCAGATGTAGCCTTGTGTTTTATTTTTTTTCTAATGCCAGCGCTGGCTTTATAGCCACTAGGCTACTAGTTATGCTATTTTGTGTCTATGACAAACGCGTACAAACATTATGGAACTGAATTTTGTATAAGTACTAATGTTTTAAACGTATTTTTCATGTATATATGCTTTATGACGTTATTTTCAATTTGATCAAGAACGGAAACTAAGGCCAATGCTGTTTGAGTATGACATTAGCAGCCAGTCAGTTGCTTTTGATGCCAGTCAGATGCTATTGTGTAAAACAAACGTGTATAAAGTTAAAAATATAGCAAATTATCATTTAGAAACGTTTAGTAAGATCCGTGTTTGGTGAGGTTCTGTTTGACTCTCTTCATCGCAGCTTTCTCGGTCTGATTCTGCCTTAAAGTCATACTGCAGTTCGACACATATTTACATCTAGACCGGAGCTCATGACATGCACTTTTCGCCTGTAAAGGTAATGGGCGTTAACCTTCTGGACAACGTGAGTGACAGTTTAGCCAATCACAACCCACCGGGCCAAACTAACCAATCTGAGCCCACTGCCTGTTTCTGAGGGAGTGGTTTCATAGACTCAGGAAGTAAACCGCTCGTTCGAGGACAGAGGAGATCGCGGCTTACAATAAAGGTGAAGTTTATGAAAAATAAGACTTTTAAAAAAAGAAAAAAACATGAATACATGTTATATTGCACCGCATAAACACAATCATGCAAAGAAAAAAAGTCAATCACCCCTTTAAAATGAATACGATCTCCGTCCACACCAGAGTTTTATCTGCATATTAGAAATGATCTCCGACCACATTAAAACAACTGAAAACATGGATCACGTGACCATTCACCAACACTGGGCATGCGTGTGCCGGTGTAAACAGTGGTTGGCGAATCAGGGAAGGATACGTCATGACTGATAACACCCAATCATAGAGTCGAGCGTCAGCTGTGAAAGCATAACTGTGAAATAATTACAAGTCACCAATGATTTGTGCAAGTGTTTTATTTATCTTTTATTCCCCCAGATCAAATGTTCCTTTCTTCTGCCATGGAGCAAGTACCAGCTGTTGAACAAAAGGTACACATTTAATTAATGAACAAGAATATACTGGAATTATTTCTTGAGTGACACTGACCACATCTACAATCTTCTCTCCAAACTGCTCTCCTCACTAGCCCAGCTTCTGCTGCAAAGCTCCTCCAACCTCCTATTCCATGTCTCACTAGGTCACCGGTACTCCTAAACCTCAGTTTTGTGAAACCACCATCAACCAGCTAGTGCCCCACTAGGCCCCCTGTACCACCTCCACCATCAACCTGCCAGCTAGGCCCCCTGTACCACCTCCACCATCAACCAGCCAGTCACAGTGCCCCACTAGGCCCCCTGTACTTCTTACAGTACCTCCACTGTCAAGTACCCACCACCTGCCGCTCTGTAACCTGGTGCAATGTGTGGAAACCCTTCAGCATGCATTCAACCTTCATCCCCCTCCAGTCAGACAGGTATGAATCCCAAGGTATTGCATCAAATAATCAAATAATATAAGGAAGAGAAATGTCAATACTGTGGTTAATTTACATGTTCTTTGTTTAGTAGTGTTAATCTATTAATCTCCTTATCCCTTCCATTTTACAGATATAACACATCAAATGACACTATTTCTACTGGACCTTAAAAAAAACTCATCAGCAACTTTATTTTAGGAACAAAATGGCCTTCTATAATAAAATGCTAAATTCCTTCTCACAAAAAGGCTACAACTTGTCAAGTGAGAAAATTAGAAAAAAACTAGCAAACATGTTAACCACTTACAAAAGAGTAAAAGACAGGCGCCGTGCAACTGGGGAGGGGAAGATCGCCTGGGAGTACTATACAGTAAGTTGAAGACTGCTTTACTTTGTCTCTGAAATAATGTTGTCATGTCTTACAAGAAACATTTTTCATTTTACATTTGAAATCCACCCCCACCAGCTAATGGATGAGTTATTTGGGTCATCGGGATCGGTACTGCATTACCTGGCACCATTCACTCCACACCTCTGGGTTTGGAAGAGACCTCCTCCAAAAGTAGGCCCACAGCATCTTCCCAAGACCAGCCAGCAGGTGCTAGTATGGATGAACAGCCAAGAACCTCTACCATACCAAATACAAACATCACAAGCAGGCAAAGACGATCACAACCCTTACAATTTCTGGAGGCGTATGAAGAACATGCCAAGAGAAGGACTGCTGTGCTTGAGTCCCTGGTAACGACAGATCTGAAGAGATGGCAGCGACTTAAAGGGCAATTCCAGCCCTGGAAATATGAATGTGTATTTAAAATGGGTAATTTATGTAGAAGAAATGTGAAATTATTTTTGAATTTAGAGCTTTCTAGACTGAGAAAAGACAGAAAATGTATTTTTGGCTAGTGTGGATGAAAAACATCAACTCCCAGAATGCCGTTGGTTCGCTGCCCTAGGAGGCCACGCCTACCGGTAAACGTGCAGTAGGTAAACAAGACTAGGCTAGTGAGTCTCCGTGATGCGTCTGCCTGAAAATGCATTTCGAGATCGCCCAATATGTCCGGGATTCGGCTTTTGCGTTCTACAGTCGTCATTCACCATGATTACTGTGGCGAGCGGAACAAGTGAGGGCCGTGTGGACTGGAGAATGACGCGACTGGCAACGGGGACAAGTGAGAGCTGTGTGGACTGGATAACGGCGCGGCGCGAGTCATGTTTACTGTGGCGAGCGGGGACGAGTGAGAGCTGTGTGGACTGGATAACGGCGCGTCGCGAGTCATGTTTACTGTGGCGAGCGGGGACGAGTGAGAGCTGTGTGGACTGGATAACGGCGCGTCGCGAGTCATGTTTACTGTGGCGAGCGGGGACGAGTGAGAGCTGTGTGGACTGGATAACGGCGCGTTGCGAGTCATGTTTACTGTGGCGAGCGAGCGGGGACGAGTGAGAGCTGTGTGGACTGGATAACTGAGACGTAAGTTACTGGTCTTGTATCTCTCATGAAGGAGCGGGAATTTTCTTAGCAATGTTAAAAACCCATATTAACAGATCACTTGTTTAGCGTTCATGTAAACACTACATTCAGATTCAGCAATCAGAATGAATACGCTTAGATTAAAACCAAAGCTGTAACTTACATGTAAACAATGCAAAAGCTGAATCCCGGACATCGACAGCCGGACATATCTGGGAAAAAGAGGATGGTAACACCTAAAGCTACAACTCAGCTTTCTACACAGGACAACAGCCTACTAGCTTAGTTTAGCTTCCAAAACAGATGTGTAATCCCAATCCTCCAAAATGCATCCGTCTGTGTATTCAGTACCTTCGTCTATATTTTCAAAACATTTCTGCCGGTGAAATCGAACGCACTGGCACTGATCTGTGATAGGTCTGTTAGCGCATTAGGTCCAACCCCCTATGGGCGGGTTTGAAAGGGTGAGATCTTGTGCTTGTAGTTTTTCCCAAAATCCCCCTCTCTTACACTTCCGCCCACAATGACGTAAAAAGACGATTTTTGCGTCATTGTAGCAGGAAGTTAAAAAGGTAAATAGCAGATTTCTCTCGTCTCAGGAGAAAATGAGAAAGTGTTGCACGACCATTCAGTAGTATAACTGGGTTTCTAACAATGGAAAGCTTAATGCAAATGGCTGGAGTTGCCCTTTAAGGAGAGGCGCAGATGGTCCTTTGAAAAAAAGACATTGACCAGCTTGGGAACAATTGTTGAGGAGCTAAAGAAAATGAGGAAAAAGACAAGAGCAAATTATGCATCTATTACAGAACCCAGATGAACCTCAATAAAATAATTTAAAGATTTTTTTCTCTTAATTTACATCTTTCCCCAGTATGTCCACTTTTTTATGTTCCCAAAAAACACAATTACAAACTAATCATTTCCAATGACAAAACAATCATGTTCAATAAAATAAATTTATTAATTTCAACACAAAATCTGTTTTTTTTTGTTTGTTTGTTTTTTGTTGTTGTTGTTGTTTATCATTTGTTGAATATTTCTGTACATTCAAATCTTTTTTTTTTGTATGTTCAGTATAGAGTTCAGTTAGATCTGGCCACAAATCTGGTCTCTATGATGACACGTGGGGTTGCTGGGGGTGTGGTTCGTCATCAACACCATCATCTACCACAACAACTTGATCACTGGGCTCTAAACAAAGATTATGCAAAATGCAGCATGCTGAGACTAGTGATATTAGAAATGTTTCTCATTTGGCAATGGAGCCTCCTAAATTTAGGTTTTAGAATGCCAAATGCATGCTCAATCACCCTACAAGCTGCATTGAGCTTTCTGTTAAAGTATCTTTGCCTAGCAGACCAGTGGCCATTGTCTCTAAGGCCTCATAAGTTGAGGCAACAAAGGGTAGGCAGAATCCCCAATTATGTGCATTCACTCTGCGCATGTCGGGGTCAGAAAAGTTCATTCCATCGTGCTGTAACCATAGTTTAAACCAGCAACCAGAGAATTTCTCGTCAACATGGCTACTTGTTGCGTCGTGGGTTGTGCAAATCGCACTAGTTGCAGAGTCAAATTTTTCAGGATTCCTGCAGGATCTCATCCTTTTCAAAAAGAAAAAAAAAATAGACGACATCTGTGGCTGCAAGCCATTAAACGGGCAGACTGGGACAATGCGATGATCAAAGAGGCTCGTGTTTGTTGCGCTCACTTCATATCAGGTAAGTTAAAATCATCCTTCATCATCCCTTTCTATTAAATTTAGATTAAACTCGAAACAAAAGACTACATGAATTTTCTGTACCATAGACTATAACGTTAAACCATGCAGGTTAATAGTTTGTTAATGTCATGCTCCGCTAGCCAGCTGTTGGAATCGTTAATTAGCCGCACGTAATTATACGCTTCCAGCGATTTGTAGGCTTTGAGTTTTTCACGTGTGTAAACACTCGGCTTGTCCACCAGATAGCTGTAAGTTATATGGCGGGCCAGTGAATATCTGGCCACTTACTGACGTTGTCTACCCATTCTGTTATGAGCTCGGGATCAGGGAGACAATCGCCATTAACTAAAACAAGTTTGTTATGGTAACGTTCCCGTTCCTGTGGTGGTAAAGACAGTGCATAACTTGACACAATATCATGCCGGTCTATTAGCCGTGCCATTTTTCTGACCCCATGCTGCGCGCGCACCCAACAGAGGATTCTGATGTGTACATTGAAGGGGTCTATACAGATAGATAGATAGATAGATATAAATAGATAGGCTAGTATAGAGAGAGATCTGGCAAATAGCCAGCTAACATAATGTTAGCATAGATAGCAAGAAGCTAGATAGATAAATAGATAGAAATATATAGTAGGTAGATTGACAATGGTGAAGGCAGCACGTCACATCTGGTCGTGGTGTGAGCTCCTCGACCAGCAACCAAAACGCACTCACTACAGCACAAACTTTCCAACACAGTTTCTCAGTCAACTCTCCACTCGAATGCTGTTAATTGGCTTTCACGGCCATCAGTTCTTGGCAATTCCTAATTTTCCCTCTCACATCTGGCATGTTCGAAATTATACGGTTATGGGCCATCATAAATGTTGGCTCTTGCCACCTATTCCTCATCCCAGTCAGTCGTGATAGTACTAATACTAGGCTGAGGCTACCTTTCCTCCACTTCTCCCGAACGTGACATCATCACCGAATTGCGTAAACAAATATACCGAATACCAAAAAAACTTAAAGAAATGGTCTTTAAGACCATTTTTGAGACATTTTAAAAATAATATACATATCTTGAGTGATTTATGTACCCATTATTTGACAGTGGTGGCTAACCTGCAACACATCCTTTAACAGAAACCTATAATAAGGATCCCTCAGGCACTCTCTGTGTACTCTTGTAAACTGGTTATTCAACATGTCTGCATCAGTGCTTTGTAAGTCAGACTGTTCTGTTGACATAACTGACACATCTTTGCTAGCTCTGATATGTGTGGACATGTACAGAATTTCTCAACACTGTGGGAAACACTGGTTGAATCCATTTGTCTTTTGAAGTGATCTACTTGGTTTTACAAAGAGGGGTCACCTTACCCTTTAACATCCCTCAATCATCTGCACAATTTAATTAGAAATCCATATTCATGACCTTGATATTCTATATCAAATCAACCATGACTACTGTTTCTATACATACCACTTGTAAATTTGAATTAGTAATTCTGTAATAAACAGAGCAGACAAAATAAAGAAGTACAGAGCAGAATGGATTAAATCTGAAAAGTTCTATCATGACAACTCTTGAAACAGCAGGGTGTTTGACAATGTTAATGTATTGGTCTTGGTGAAATAGGTCTGCAACGTTGCTGCAGCAGTGACTTACTACTGCTGCAAAAAAATCTATATAGGTGGAACTGGGTAAGTTAGATGGTTTCAGAGGAACTTTGAAAGCATGCTTGCGAACTGCATACAGCAAACACTGACTGACTATTTAAATGTTGAGAAGCAAGCTCTTTGGTACAAGAGAAGCAAACTCTTTTGGTACAAGCAAGTACCAATCAGTTTGTGCCGTGTAATTAACAAAGTAGAGATGTATAGATTGGAGGGCAATGGTATAGTGGAAAGAAAAAGAGTAAAACATATAAGAAGAGATGGACAGAGAGGAAGAGGAGGGCAAGGTGTAAGAGGAGGTCAAGGTGTAAGAGAGAGAGAAGGACACGTTTCAAATGAAATCCCAGCCACACTGATTGACCATGTCATAAATCCAACGTGATCTCATGAGAATACGTATGTAATTGTACGTAAAGTGTCGTTCTAGTATACGAATATATAATTACGTTTTATATGCTCAGAAACGTATAAAACATACGTATTTACAGTACTAAAGCGTAAAATATTTATGTATTGACAGCACAAAAACGTCATTTATTTACATATGCACAAATCCACCGACGTACACATTTGTACGTATCACAATGTATGCATTTTAATATATATCGTCATGGCATTATGTTTTGACTCTATTGCATTCCACTGTCTTATTAATTAAGTTTTCAGTCGCATTTATCGATATAATACTCATAAATATTAACATTTTGCTCGTTTCGCCTGCATGGTGTTAATTAAACAAAAACAATACAATATAAAACCTTAAAAATACATTCTTTAACGTTACTCGTTTAACCGTTTTGTAATAGTTCATTTACCTTGAGACACATAAAGCGTTTTCAACAAAATTCACAAAAGACATCAATTTTATTAGTTTGATGTATTCCAAATCTTTAGAATCCATAGTTGTATGCAAGAAACAACTCCTAATTCAGCCTCTTATCCAGTCGTGACCTTCCCCATTCTTAGCAGCGACCGTACATGTCAAACCCCGCGCTGGTGATGAATTCAAATTCAAATATTGCGCCCTTGAGAAGCGATACGTCATGTTTTACAGCAGTGATATCAAACATTCATTGGCTCTTCCCTGCTTCGTCACAGTTTGCGACATGAAGGACTGTGACGGTTGGTTAGTTTAGTTCATTTGAAATTTTGAACATTAACATTTTCATTGATTAGTAATTTAATTTCTGCTCTGTACTTCATACAAAACTATTACAATACTGCTAGAGAGGACTGCGACTGCACTGCAACGCTTCATCATGTGAACGGCTTTTGGTATCGGTTTTGACATTTTCGCAATAAATAAATTATTGTGATTATACTTGTCCGTTAGTTATGTTTTTCTTCATAATTGAAGTTTGTTATGTAGTTTTAAGGAATTGTTTGGGGTAGGAGTAGGATTGGTGGCTCAAAATAGATTTTAATGCTAACGTTATTGTTAATAAAACTGCCCTTTTCCAACACCATTTTATCATTTTTTATATTATGTATAAAATGGTTATGTTTAGGTTTGGGATTGGGGTTACAGGATCTTACATTTATCTATAAATTGGTAAAATTGGTAAAAAATATACAGATATCTGTATGAAATAGAATATACGTAAATAGTTTTTTTTGCTGCAAAAACGTAATAATGTTACGTTTAAATGTTGCATATACGTCGATATTATACGTTTCAGCATCTATGAAAAAGTACTAAAAAGTACATTTCTATCTTTGCAAAAACGTAAAACACCTACGTATTAACAATGAGACCAGGCTGCATAAATCATGGTCTCTCACTGTGAGAAGCTGAGCAGAGAGTTCAGCCCAATATAAATTGATCCACAGTGGCTTCAATTTTCCGCACATTTCAGAGGGAAAACCGGTAAGTAATAATATCATTCTACTTAGTGAGAGTCCATGTAGTATTGTTTGATATAGGTCTAGATTTCTAAAGTAAATGTTCCTGCTTGTCCAGACATTTTTCAGAATTGAAGTTTGAGAACATTCAGGTGGACGAACAAGACTTCTTTCAATTGAACAAGAACAAGCCATTGTTGACACAGTGGTCCAGAACAACATCCTCCGCCTTTAAAGAAATTCAGCAAAGGATAACACAGGACAAGGACAATCAACTGTTCCACAATATCCACCAATGCAGTTTTTCCACAATTGGTCGTGTTTTAAGGAGAAATTCAATTCGAATGAAGCAAGTACAAAGTGCCCTTTAAGAGGAACTCTGTTAGAGTGAAGGAGTTGCGATTTCAGTTTGTTCATGTATGTGCAACCAAATTACTGCACTTGTATTGTCAAAACAAAGATATGTTTTTTCTGAATTTTAGTATGTGTCCATAAACTATTCCATGCTACTGTAAGTGAAAGATGTACGCAAATCTATGTATACTGCTGAGCCAAAGTGTGAACTCAAACTTCAGCAACAGTTTCACAGTAGTATTGACTGCAATCAATGCCATTACTGTAAAACACCAACTTACTGTATTGTACCTTGTGTTCTTTTTACTCTAGAGAATCTTGGAGTTAGATAGCAGTGCAACTCATTATGATTACCTGTATATTGATAAAGCAGGCTTCAATCTTCACAAAAAAGGAGTAGAGGGAGAAATGTGATCAACCATCGTGCTACAGTCACGGGGAGGCAACATCGCTCTCTGTGCCACAATTTCTACAACTGGTGTTTTGACACATAATGCTGTCTTGTGACCACACAATACAGCAAGGCTTCCTACATTTTTTTTAAATCTCCTCAATGAAATCTGAGACAAATGTGAAAACAATGTCAAATTCCACCATTCAGCAATAGTGCGAGAGTGGTTTGAGAATTAACCACGTTTCAGGATGGTGTTCCTTCCACCACATTCTCCTTTCATGAATCCAATTGAGGAATTCTTATCCTCTTGGAGATAGAAAGTAGGCTACATGACCATAACCCTTACAACCAAGTAAGTCTTCAAGTGATGGAAGAGGCCTCTGGAGATATTGGGGCACAAGCATGTCAACAGCATAAAGGCATTTCCTCATATCTTTAATGAATAGAGGTTTCCTTAGATTCTACTTAGAACACTTGTACTTGTAAGAGTTGTTTTAAAAGCATCGCCTGCATTCTTTCGATTTTCTTGAGGGATGTCTTACATGCTGATTTATAAATTATACAACCATAGTCAATCGTTGATCTTATCAATGCTTTATTTATGTTAATCAGAGACTGCCTGTCCACTCGCCAATTAGTGACCATTCTCATAAAGGTTTATTACCTTTTTGCACCTTGTTTAAATGTATTCAACGTGATATTTCCATGTAAGTTTGGCATCCAAACATATTCCTAAGTACTTAAATGTTTCACTTCTTTCAAGTTGCTGGTTACATAATTTTGTAAGTTTCAGGGAATTTCTTTGTAAAATACACAACCTGTGACTGTGGAATAGTACATTTAAAACCCCAATCAGTTCTCCACTGTTGAACTGAATGTCCTTTTGACATATCATTAACATATGGAATGTTACATTCTCTTTTCATCTGCATATAATAAACCTTCATTACTCTCTTTTTTAAATCATTGGCATTATGTTGAACAAGATAGGACTAACAACACTGTCCTGAGGATTTTGACAGTGAGCTGTGGTTAAGTGTGTGCTTTTATTCAGGCAATGATGAGGGTGATGATAAGGTGCAGGTGTAAGTGATTGGGAAATGACATGCAGGTGGAAACCGAAGAGAAAAATTGTAGTGCAGAGGTGACTAGGCTTACTAGTAAAAAATAAATAAAAAAACTTGTAAATTAACAGTAAAATACTGGCAGCTATTGTTCAAGCCATTTACAGTAATTTTACGATTTCAACACCGTTTTCCATTTTACAGCTGCGCTGAAATTTCACAGTAAAATACAGTATATAATAGGCTAGTATACCGACATGTCAAACTATTTTTCACTTTACAGTGTAGATGGTGATAAAATAAACAAAGAAATAGATTGTGGTACAGAATTTACAAACTGAATCTCGGCATAAATAGTAGTAAGTTACAAAGAAAAATAGCACTTTGTTAAAAACAAAGTACAGCCCTTTCTTTAAGAAACACAAATCCTTTAAAGAATCTCTCCAAACACGTATTTCTCATTATTCTATTGCCCTGGTTCTATCCCTGATGTGCACAACTGCCTTTCTTCAGCAGAACACAAACATTTTTAGAAAGAAAATCGAGATCTTTAGATGCATATCATGTAAATGAAAGACTGCAATCATTTGGAAAGTCCAAAAGTAATGCATGAAGCTGATCAATTAATATATTATGTAGCAAAACAATAGGTGTTTAAACAAAACAAATAAAGATTTAACAAAAAAAAAATGATTCCATAGGCTAGCTGTGCAACGCAAATATGTTGGCATGTTCATGCAGGTAGAACTTCACATGAAAATTCAAACGGTATCAGAGCCCTGGCCAGAAGCACCAGTTTAAAGTAGTGAATGTTTTACTATTGATTTATTTCTTACATTAAAAACCATGCTGGAACCCATTTCATTGCATTGTATGCATCCTAGAGACCTTGATTTCACTTCCAGATGAAACATATGCATTTGTATTCTGATGAAGAAAGTTATATACCTTGGATGGCATCTGGGTACGTACATATAAAATCGATTTTGAAACTATGCTGCACTATATTTTTTAAACATTATGTTAACAGTTTTAAGAGGATAAAACAATGTAAAAAGAAAAGAGTAAATTGGCCAGTCCATTGAGAGGAACTGAAGAGTTCAGATGCAAAAGCCTCTAAGCGCCATTTGAAATTTTCTTCTAGAATGATCATTTTTATCAAGCTTGTAACCCTTGCCGATTGAGTGGATTTGGCAAGATTTTGAATGTTTACAACTCATATGGCCCTCCCCCACTATCAACGAATACCCTCCCACAGAGTTCGTGCGCAAGTGCATGCACTCCAGGTTTTCTGTGAACACGACCGTCTCATCGGCATTCATCAACACCGTGGATTATTCGGTGGTATGCTGCCCTGTCTAAAATACCAATATATTGCAATTGCTAATTTATACTCTAAATGAGCTTACTTGGTTTGTTAGTGTTCCGCCATCACTCTTCCTTACTGCGCGAATGAAGAGTGAGAAAGCGTGATGGCGGATCACATGCATGTGATTGTAACGTGCACGAGGGGTGGCGTGTGCCCGATCTGTGACTGACCGTCAGATCTCACACCCCCCTGCGCTGATTTGACACAGCTATCAGGGAGCGCAGGATTTTTGCAAAACAAATAACACGCTGCTGATGGAGTTAGAAGCTCGTGTTTTTTTCTGAAACCACTTTATTTATGTTGTTCTGTCGGATTATAGTGTCGATTTCACTGAATATGATCAAAAAAATGTTGCCGACGGCAGCTTTAAGTTCAGTAATTTCACTTAAATTGCAATGAAGATTACCTATTAATTGTAATTTAAGTGAAATTACTGAACTTGAATATATATGCTTGATAAAAAATAATCATTTTAGAAGAAAATTTCCAATGGCACTTAGAGCCTCTTGCATCTGAACTCTTCAACTATCGTGCGAGTAAACCTTAAGAAGAGACACCATCATACAAGAAAAATGTGTTTGTGATTATAGCACTTGGCAAACGATACTAATTAGTAACACTGCACACACTTTTAAATTAAACTGAAAATTAATCGTTTAGTAGATTAACGTAATTAGAAACTTATTAAAGGGATAGTTTACTCAAAAATAAAAACTCTGTCATTAAGTACTCACCCTCACTTGTTGTTCCACACCCATAAGACGCTCATCTTCAGAACACAAATTAAGATATTTTTGATTAAATGAAATTGACAGCTATTTAATTAACACATTGAAGGCCCAGAAAAATAGGAAAGACATTGTTAAAATAGTCCATGTGACTACAGTGGTTCAACCTTAATTTTATGTTTGTGTGGTGCACAAAAACTCACCTCACTCATAGCACTAAAAACACACACATAACCACTCAATCTCAGTGACTACGTTTACATGCAGCCAATAACCCGTTCAAAACTGGAATATTAGCAATAACCCGGTCGCGAACAGCCATGTAAACACCGGCAAAAACCCGAATATGCTCATATCCCGGATTTTAAAAACCGCGAAATTATACCTGAGGTAAACCCGAATTTTTGGTCATGTAAACGGGTATCGGCATATCCCCATAGTGATTTGTGTTCTGCGCATGTTCTATTCGCAAGGATAGAATCTTGGTCTTTTGAGTTTCTCGGCACATACAAAAATTCGCATTTGGTATACCAGAAGTAAACATGGGAAGACCTAGCCGAGACACATCACAGCATACTTTTGGAGCGAGGTCAGTAACGTTACCAGCATCAAAGCGCAAACAAGGCGATCGCTATCTGCCCCGAACTATTCATTGTCCGCATGATGCTGTTGTTGTTGTCTTTGGATACGGGAAGAAGAATCAGACGCTAACCGCACATCGCCGTTTACATCGGGATATTGCAATACAGGATAAACTATCTCTGCTCACGCATGTAAATGGTTCATAATGTTTCAGAAATCTGAGTAGTGACCTTAACCCGCCCATAACCCGAAAATTGGCTGGCTGCATGTAAACATAGTCAATGACTCACTATTAACTGCAAACCGTCCTGATCTCCAGTCCTGAGTAATCCTTGTGTGTCTGCTTGTCTCGTCTGCTCCCCTGCAATTGTGCTCTGAACCAGAGTAAACAACTATACTAAAATCATTATTCTGCCATTATCCGTTCGTTGAACTGTCTATCATACTCATGCGTTACCCTTGTCTTTGAAATTCAATAAATACCTGCCATTTGGTTTAACATATATTAACATCTCTTGAGTCTCTTTAAATAAATTAACTTCTAGGTGATATTTTTAAACTTTCTAAAGAAACAGATGAGAAATTCTTATTTTATTTTGAAAGGGTTTGTAGGGAGAATTGTCTGGTGGGAAAAAATAAAAATGGACAGAATTGTATCATCCGGAATCATCTGGACACATCATCTGGCATACAATTTTTAATGTGATTTCTGAAGCAATCATTGTAACCAAGTCTTATCTTGCATAGTAAATGGAATATACAGTATAGACAGTATCAAAAATGTAATATGCTATCAAATAAATATGCTTACTTCTGCTTCATCTTTCTGCAAAAATACAAGGAAGGGACATGAAAGTGATGGGTTTGGACATAGCTATTTAAGGTGTCCTGTAACAGGACAGTGGGTTCTGCCGGTGTTTGCTTCATTTGTGGGGGATGTTTCATAGAACTTTGTTGGAAGAGTGAGTTTGTTGAGTTACTCATTAAATATAATGAATAATTTGTGTGTCTGATTGGTTCAGATGCTACAGTGTTTTTTTTGGGCCAGTCTGTTACGAATGACGTGTGTTTTCTGAATAAGAATTGTTTCCAGTGTTATGGTGCAACAATCTTATTTTGTGACATCTTATTTATGAACTTTATATTAACAAATCAAAGAAGGTCAAAGAAGTACTGAAAAAATGGAGGAAAAATTACACTTTCTTTGTTGAATAACTTCGCTGCTGTGTACTAGTTGGAATTGTATATCTACTTAATTGTACTGGTAAAATGGATTCTGACAAAGAATGGAGACATCTGATTAAACTTGCATTCTCTAAATTCACATACCGTAGTGCCAACAGATGGTTAACAGTTAGGAATGAATCATCGTTATTGATGTCTGTCACATGTTTTCAAATAAAATGAAGTAGCTACACATTACTCAGATATGTCATGAAAACATTTAAAACTGAAAGCACAGTAATATTTTATGTTCACAGTTTGGAAGGTGGAGCAACTAAAGGGACGTGGTGGAAATAATTTGAGCAGTTGAGAGACCTGAGTCTATAAGTTGGGCCCCCTAAGAGACCAAACCCACATTTCCAAAACTCTGTTCTCCAGAACTCCGCAGACGGGAAACCAGTAACGGGAAACCAGCAGAGAACGACCAAACTGACTACTCTATGACCCTCCTTGGAGGGGGCAGATATCTCAAGGCCACTATGTGTCCGGGTGGACCCCGAGATATGTGTTTGCAGTAGATTGTTGCACCCCAAAACACATGAAGTGGAGGCTTAGCATAATGGTCCCCAGAGGGCACAGAAGGGCAGCGGGCACCGTATAATGAGGTGTTAACCGCTTTACTTCAGAGGAGACTGCCCTTATTAGCCTGACCGCTCGGACACCAGGACCTTTTCCCCGCAGCCTTCTTGGGAATAATGATGGTCCTCAGATCTGTCTTACTACTCGAGGGCTGTGAGTGAGAGCACCAACCTGACCCCAGTGTTTTAGTGAGGGATCAGGAACAGACACTCTGTTTCTGTTTAGATCTGTTTGGCAGAAGTTCCCACGCTGCTAAAAATCTCCTAAAAGAAACAGGCTCTTGGTCTAGGTGTTACTCAAGCGACCAATTTGGTGCCCTGTATGGCACACCGGCAAGGAACAACCAAACTGACTGCTCTGAGACCCTCATCAAAGGGGGCGAGCATCCCAGTGCCTCTACGTTTCCGGGCGGACACTCAGATTAGGGCTCGTCAGAGACTAGAACTCACTGGAGATTGTGCTTGGAAGCACACAAGATGATGGGGATGGCAGAAAGGCCCCTGAGAACTGGTCACCGTATAGACCCTTTTACAGTTGGTAAACATGGTGACGTTTTTTTTGTGGGCGGAGCTTAGGTGGAGGCAGAAAGATCCATACATATCTATGGAAAGATCCCTCTGGCCGCTTCACTAACGCTAGTTAGCAAGGATTGTTAGCTTGTTTTTTACCTGGAGAAAATCCGATATTATCTTAATGTGTAAGGTCACTCAGTATCCAGGACCGCGATTGTTATTTCCAAAAGTTACTTTTAATGGACGGAACCAGATTGGCCGACCTGCAGCCGCCTACACGCTCACTCAATGCATGGATGATCTGACAGGATTAACGGACATATAAATCTTTAGATGCCTATATGGCCCTGTACAAGACTTGTGTGTATGATCTGCAGTTCTGCCGAGCCAGCGCCAAGACCACGACAATGTAAAGAGTGACATTACAGTGCGATTTTAATGATGTGAATATTTTCTAGAAATAAAAGTTCCAGACACAGCATATTCATTTTTCATCAATTCTTGCACCAAACACAACAAGATGACATTTAATAATATTAACAATTATTTAAGCTCCTTATGTAGCTGAATCTGTGCTGTTTTGCATTGGTCGCCTCCAGTTTTCACTTTGTTTTGCCTCCAGCTAGCGCCATGACGTAACTGTGACGTTGGCGCAAAAAGGGGTCTATAGAGAGGTGTTATCCATTTCCCCCTAGGAATTTTACCATTTATTTCCTCAGAATTAAATGCAGCCAAAGATCAACCAGTAAACATGGTCTGGATGAAAGGTTGTATACTATATTAATACGAACATCTAACTCCTAAAAGAGATCAAATAAGTACATATTTAATTTTCTCAAAAATGAAATGCAGCCAAATAGAAACGGTCTAGGTGAAAGGCTAAATATAGTGTATTAATACAGACATCATCTCAGATGAGTAGGCCTAATTAACCTTTACTTTCATCACAATTAAATATAGCCAGAAATCAGCTCAGATAGAACTTGGTCTGGATGAAAGAATTCATGTATTTTTTTCATTTATCTACTTCCAAAGCTAGACAAATACTTAATTTAATTCTCAAACTTAAATACATATTATTATCTCAAACACAAAAAGAACCATAATAGTGCACACAATTATGAGTGAAAGAGAGAAAGGGAAATTCCCGTCTGCTCAGTTCCCTGCGCTTATTGCGGTTTGTGGACCCATTACATATACGTTGCCTCGGCAAACACGAGATGCAACAAATGCCTGACTGTTTCATGGACACTGGCAATGACTTGTGAAATTACTCTGTGTCAAAACCCAACACTATCTCACACCCAATTGGTACGAATACGACGAATGAGTAAAAAATGTTTAATTCGTACTACGATTTGTCTAAACCCACGTGACGGTTAAGTTTAGGGGCGGGGTAAGGGTTAGGTCATTCGTACGAATTCATACGAATTGGCAAATTCGTAAAATATGTACTTTTTAGCAAAATCGTACTAATTCGTACGCGTGAGGTCGCATGAATTGTTACGAATTAGCCACTTTTTAATCATTCGTCGAATTCGTACGACTTGGTCGTGAGATCGGGTTGCAAAACCGGCTCCAATTGAGCCTCCTCAAGATTTCGGAATGAACAAGAGCTGGACGTATTGTCAGACAACCAGGACGGTTTGAGGATTATGCTTACCTAAGTAAACTACATGTAGTTTAGTGTTACTATTGCTTGTTCATAGCAAATGTTATTTTATACAGTGGTGATATTTTCAGCATACTGTCCTTGCTTTATGTCTGAGTAATACTTTGTTGAATGCTTAAGCTGGAATGTAATGTAGTGAATGGTTCTGACCAGAACACCCCTATACAGTTTGTGTAGCTGGTATGACCTTTTGTTGTTGATTCTATGCAGGCTAGTAAAAGGTGTTCAACTGGCTAACTCCCTTGTGTATGAGTCGTTAATGTTAACCGAAGATTAACACAGACTACAACACCATTCCCCCTCATTGGTTAGCTGTTCGAGACGTCACAACACTACTGGGTATTCTGGGTAGTATCCCCTAGCAAAGTGAGGTCTGATGCGAACTTGCAAAAAGGTGCATTAAGTGCCCTTATGATCACCCCTGGAGAACACCATTAGAGCATTGGGACACCCTACGGTTTGCACCCCTTAGCGAGAACGCACATTGAGGGGCACAAGGGTGCAAGTGCGGATATTGCGACAGGGCATTACTCTGTAAAAAATGCTCCTGCGTGGATATGTTTCTTTGTGACACCTAATGGGCAGCACAGCGTGAACAATCCTCACCAGCGCAGACCAATTTGGCACCACTCACTTACATTTTACCCATAAACCTCTGCTATTATTAATGTAAATTAGTGAGGCAAAATAACTAGGAGCATTGTAGAAACAATTTTAACTACTCTTGACATTTTGAATAGAATTGAGGAGGCTCTAGGGGACAGAGACATTCATTCAGAAAATGAGAGATGAAGACTTTTTAACCTTTTTAACCAGACCCACTCCAGCATTCCAATTCGCAACTTCAGTGGAGAGGACTCACGGGGAACTGTAAACATGAGATGAAGGTAAAATAGTGATTGCACACCAGAAACAGCAGACACCGGCTCCGGCTCAGGAACAGCAGACTCCGGCTCCAGCTCAGGAACAGCAGGCACCGACTCCGGCTCAGGAACAGGGGACATCGGCTCTGGCTCAGAAACAATAGACATCGGCTCATGGCTCAGGGACAACAGACAACGGTTCTGGCTCAGGAACAGGCACCAGAACAGTAACCGCCATAAGGATAGACACAAACACAGAAACAAACATTCTGGAACAGACTCTGGCTCAGAAACAGAAACAGGGACAGGAACGGACACTTGCTCCAGCCCTGGAATGGACACTGGGCCTGGAACAGACACTGGCTCTGGTAGAGTTTGGGTACTCAGACTCGAGTTCAATTTTGAATAAACTCGGACTTGTCACACACTCGAATGAATTTGTACTCGGACTTGACACGGACTCGGACATTTTAGATTCGGAAAAATGTCAGAGTCCAGTCGAGTCTAGGCACTGGAGGACACATTATTCAAAAACGAATCGAAAGTACTTATGATGTTTCTGCGTTGAGCATTGTAGCCAATCACAGACACAATATAAATAATAATTTTGTTTTTCGTGCCTCTAGAGCAGCAGTGGTTACGTTAACAATATAAATCAAAAACAGTGATAAATGCATTTAAATGTGGGAGTGAATCCACTAAATATGCCAAATATTTCTCGATGGGTCCTGCAGATAAGAGAGAGGATACAGAATCCAGTTCGGTTTTCACTCCGATCAGGCTCTGGTGATGGAGCAAGAAGTGAAGGCTCTGTTAGCGAAAGAAGCTATAGAACAGGTGTATCCACCCAACAGGGAATCGGGTTTTTACAACAATTTCATTATTCCAAAAAAGGATGGAGGGTTGCGTCCCATTTTAGATCTTCGTCTATTGAATCGTTTAGTTCAGAAACTCAATTTCAAGACGCTCACAATCAAACAGATTGTTACTCAAATCAGATCCGAAGACTGGTTTGTCATGGTAGATCTGAAAGACATGTACTTCCATATCTCCCTAGCTCTTCTCTCAGCACAGGAGGTTCCTGAGGTTTTCTTTCGGGGGCAAAGAATACCAATATCGGGTACTTCCGTTCGGTCTAGCTTTATAGCTAGCTTTAGAGCGATCCCTAATCGTCATCAATCTGCCCTGCTGCACGGGCTCTACTTCAGAAGTTCAGACAGAACCAAAACATGTGAAGAGTTCACAATGCTAGGCGCATCCAAAACACTATCTAAACATCCAGCATTCTTATTTTCCTCAATTAAACATACAGTCTGTAATTTTTGGCCACCAGGGGGCACTTGATCTAAATAATAACATAAGACGTACTTTGATGACGTCGGGAAAGAGTATGGGCTTACGGGAGTTGTTGTCGCTGTCCATGACAACCATAGACATAATTTATAATCGCTATTATCTATGTATTAGTATGTCTATGATGACAACCAGCCCTCTGAGGGAGACAGAGAGAGAGAGAGAGAGCGAGCGAACACATCGGAACTGTCATTCCCTTCATTCCTCACTCATTCTAAATGCATATGAAGCTACTTTCTCCAGCTCTATTTAGAAGATAGAACAAATTTTAATTTACATCACAGCTACTATACATGAGAGCTAGCCCGTCTGCGTTTCACACATGACATAATTTCACTAAATATATGAATAGATATGGCTAACTGAATGGGTGCTTACCTGTTTATTAGAATGCAAGCTAGATCAGCATAGATCTCTCTGTTGCCTATTTAGCTTGTCAAAGCTCTCTCCATTTTAAAATTCAACCCCACTGTTTAATGTGTCATGCTTCTTCTCCTGTCTCAAACCCTTCTTGGGTTATATTTTTCACCTGTACGTTTGCTAGGTTGACCATATTTTGATCACCAAAAACCAGGACACTCGGCCAGCGTTTTTTTTTTTTTTTGAAAACCAGGACATTTTCATCACTTTATAAAAACAGTCAGGATGGCCAGGACAGAACGTGAAAGCAGGACATGAAAGGACTATTGGTCACCCTAATGTCTGCGCTTTGAGCTGGCTCCAGCAGCAGAACGTGCAGGCAAAGCGTAATCGTGGTCCATAAATATCCTGTAATCTAGAGCGAGCATGTTTGCGAGACAGATGTTGCTCTCCTAACCGCGCACGCGCACAATGTCAGAGTGATAAGCAAGCAAGAGATCTTGTGCATGCAGCCAAACCCCCCTCAAGTTTGGTGCAGGTGCAAAATGATACTAGCTAATACTTTTTTCTTCGTCGTCGTTTTCTTTGCTTTTATTGGCGGTAGTCTGGTGTTCCCCTTTGTGTTTGGCGGTTTCGCTGGGTTCCGCATGAAGTTAGAGAAAATAAAGGAGTCAAAGGTTACATGACGTAATAGACGGGCAACAAAACGGAAATAAAGATACGGCCCGTGTCTTCGAATTAAACTTCACATTTTTGCGGATTTGAAAGTTGGTGGAAACAGCCTGGATAATGTAAGTACATATCTAATAGAAATATATAACATAGATACAGTTATATTTGCTATTTTTAAAGCAGAAAAAATACATATTGTGCCTTTAAAGTTTGGATGCGTGTCTCTTATTGAGTTTTTTATTTTTTATCGTTTATTGATTCTAACTCACTGCGTTTGTTGACTGGTTTTACTCACCGGGCTTTTTCTGAACTCACAGGCAGGGGCGCGCGAGAGAAAATGAATAAATAATTGAGTGTACAGGTGGCACGTTAACAGGCTAGCGAGTGTGTTGTCCAAACAATAACGGAAGCTGTGTAAGGTTAATCTGAAATGTTGGCTAAAATGTATTTAGTAGTATAAACAACTGGAAATGATGGTTAAAAACAGAAAGAAACAGGAAACGAGGTTTAAACGGAGCATATAGCCTTGGAACAAACAAACACACAGCACAGCTCTGAGACATCAGAGAGTTTGGGAATATCCACACATAATTTATACACATAAAAAATGATATCAGAGTTTTAAAATCAAACTTTTTAAAAGAGAACAATACATCACAGTTGTTTAAACCAATGAGCATTAAGCTGTGTCATCATCAAGTCGTTTTCCAGTTGTTATCGGTTCTGCGCAGATTCACCGATGATCAGTGCGAGATGCATGCTGGTTAGAAATGTGTCTTATTTAAATAGATAATCCATCCGCCAGAAGTTGAAGCCTCGCGGGAGCCGCCATTGTAGCAGAATTTCACCTGCTGTTAGCATTCCATTCAGCGCAGTCTCATCCCAAGACGTCATATAACTGACGTCTTGGGACGTCTTTTGACCATACGTCAACATCCGCCTTTTTAGGGTACCCATTAACGTCAGTTAGATGACGTTATCGAATCCTAACCCTACCCCAGACCTACCCGTAAACCTACCCCGTCACCTAACCGACGTTAAAGGTAAAGCGTCAGTTGTATGACTGCCCGGGATCGTGATGTAACCGACTTTTAAAGAGGTCATGAACTGGCTTTTTAAATTTTATTATATTGTTGTCTGAGGTCAACTTATGATGTTTGCTTGGTTTTTGCATTCAAAAACATCAAAATGAATAAGTAATAGGCTATTTTGTACGAGCCTACCTGAAAAACAATCGATTTTTATGGGTGTGTCGCACTGAAGACTTGGTAGTAAAAAAACTCAATCTGAGGAAAATTGGGTTGTTGCTCGTTTTCGCTGCTACTGTAAGGTGTCATTTGTGCTTTAACAACGTTTAGCTCACAAATATTGTTCCGGGAAGTTCTAATCTTTGAATATCGGCCTATTGCCAACTTCACTGAACTCTTTGAAGCTTGTTCAAATACTGTGAAACGCTCCATTGTTAACGCGTCGAGCTGTCTGAAAGACTGCCAGTGAGACATAAAACAGGAATGACATAACGCAAATTGTTTTCAATTTGGGAAGAACTGTATATTTAAGTTAACTACTTAAACTAAGTCATTTTCTCAATTTGCAATTTGTAGGCTATAGCCTGTACCTACACACACTCATTAAGAAACTCAAAAAGAATGTTTATATTAGGCCAGCAACAATAAGGGAGCTCTGGGGAGAGTGGCACATGCACAGCTGTCCTGTGCCTACCACTTAATGGAATCAAGAGTCAAGAATTTGTTATTGCCTAAATCCATGGAGCAAAACAATAGTAAGCCATGGCTGGGTGATTTTGAGTGTTGAAATCCTTGTACTTCAAAGCGGCTTGCCGCCAGCCGGCCGCGGTCCATGAGACGGAGGCAACCGCCAGTGAAAATGAAGCAGGCGGCCCGCCAGCTATTCGCCGGCGGCATGTCGCAAAAAAATGGGAGTGACCGTCAATGAGGTATTCGGCGGCAAACGTTTCATCGCCGCCAGCGGGACGCACCTATAGCCGACAGTTTAGGGCCAGCGGCAAAAAGAAGCCGTGCAGACAGGGGCGTCACTAGGCCCTTTTTATGCCCAGCCCCCCTAAAAATTTGTGATTAATATGCTACACAAATTTGTGTTCGCTTCAGTTTTGTTTTAATCAGATTCAGCGCGTTCTACATCTTAAATCAGTGGCGCCGAGCAGAGAGCACGTCAAAAAGAGAGGAAATTGTGCGTGTGTTCATCTGAGCCCATTGGTCTGTCACTGCTTGTCAATGTCAGAATCTTTGAGATGACCAATCAAATCAAAGTAGGCGGGCTTTACAGTACATTCACAGAAGCTGAGCGCGAATTTTTAGCAGCACGACTCGACTTCAGTGCACGGGCAAGTGCGAGATATAAGTGCGAGATGTAAGTAGCTAAACTTATAACGTTATATATTTGACAATTTTTTGAGGTCATAAATGTTAAACGAATGATAAAATATATATATATATATATATATATATATATATATATATATATATATATATATATATATACTGATAACAAAAAATTATCAGGAAAACTAATTTCTACTTTCTTCTACTAATTTCTAATTTCGCCCTTTTGAACTGAAATCAGCTGAAATCGACTGAAATCACGTCAGCCTAATGTAATTCGTTTAATGTCATTGTGAGACGAGAAACGTTAACAAATCCGTTTTCATCATGTAAGGTACATGATTAATAATGAATGGGTATATATTCAAAATATAATACAAATTGTAGCCTAGTAAATAAAAAAAGCTCAGCTTTAGGATGGGGAGAGAAAGGGCACGATAAGGAGACAAGCGAGATGAGGAGAAAGCAGGTATTGACAAATACTGACATAGTTTTAAAGTTATTTCTTTTTTTTTGGTCTTCAAACATCTTGAAATGCACATATCAGAGATTAAAAAAAAATAACCTCCACCTCAAATGTAGGACCTCTTTGGTTATAAAGCCCTGCCCACAGCCCTGTATAGGTATCAGAATCAGAACCAGAAAGCGTTTTATCCCAAGTGTGCTTTTTTTTTTTTTACCAAAATGAAAAGCCTAATTATCAGTCAAAGCTCAACTTTAGGAGGCTGATGAGGAGAGAAAAATAATCAGCTGCCCACTGACATGGTTTTATTAAAAAAATAAATAAGTAAATAAATAAAAAATGCCTTCAAAACATCTTAAAATGGACATAATAGTTCAGAGAATGCAAAATTTTCTCGGGGAAACCCCGAACCCGAACTGCCACAGCTCAAATCCAGGACTACAGTTATTATAAAACCCTGCAATTGCATGGTAATGAAAGTGAGCATTAGACCCTAAATTAAACTTTTACCTTGTTTTTTTTTTATTTAATTTTTTTTTTATCATACCCTACATTGGGGGCTAAGCCCCCCTAAAAGGAAAATCCTAGAATCGCCCCTGCGTGCGGATATTTTTTGCTATCTGGGGCCCATTAATAATACTCTACCAGAATGGGCTTTGTTTCTGGAAGCTGTCGTCCAAATGGGTCAGTAGGGGTGTAACGATTTTCGAACCGAAAAACTGCGATACTGAGCTCACTATTCGAATCGCGATACTGTCATTGCCGAACATGCCCCGCCCCGCCCCCTGCTACCCAGGTCCCGCCCAGCCCGGCTCAGTGGACCCTTTTGTCTTATGTGTACAGTACACAACAAATTCAGTTTTGTAGCCTAACCATAACATTAAATAACAAGTAGTGTGTTTTGTTACTTTCAATAATAAGCGAGGTGTAATCTTTCAAATTCTGTCTATTTGATCACAAAATTCATACAATAAATGGCGTTTTGGCGCTCTTTGATGTGTTATGACAGATCGCTGTAGGCTCACTAGGCTCCTTAAGCGGCAACACGGCGCGCGAGTAAACGCGATCATCTCTTCCTCAGTTACAGAAAAGACACCTGAAGGTATGTTGTAAGATAGAGTATGCTTACTGAAAGGCATCATAACTCGTGTAATCGCTCAATCAGTGTTTCAGCAGCGCAAAGACGTCAATAAAACAGCATAGCTTTAGCTTGTCACTAGCATTCTATTTACCTCAACAGGCAAGTGATTCAGTGTCCACAACTAAATGAACTCTTGCACTAAATAAATGTACTAACGTCTGGAGCAAATGTTCTGCTTGGTGCATTTTAAGTGTTGTGCAAATGATCATTATGCAAATGATCTTTGCTGTGAAGGAACACTGTGTCAGCAAAACAGTGTTTTCTGCCAGTTTTAAAATCAGGCCTGCACTGATGAAGTTTCAAGAGAAGCTCTTTTACTTTGAACACATGGGGCCCTATTCAGGTGCAAAGCAAGTCCTTTTTTTTTTTTTTTTGCTAGTTTCAGCTTGACTCAGTTGTCATTTCACATCCTGCGCCACGTTGTTTAAATAGCAAATACATTTGCGCCACGGGTGTGCTGGTCTTAAAACGGGGTGTGTTCAGGCGCATTGTTAGCACGTTTTAGTTATCATTAGTTAACATTCTCTAAGATTAATACATGCTGTAGAAGAATTGTTAATTCTTAGTTCATGTTAATTTCAACATTTACTAATACATTATAAAAACCAAATGTTGTATTTCTTAACATTAGTTCATGCAATGTGCAGTAAAATGAACAATCAATGATTTGCTGGATTTGTATTCATTAACATTAACAAAAATGATTAAATTCTGTAACAAATATATTGCTCATTGTTTGTTATTAAATGTTGTTATTGGCTAATGTTATTAAATAAGACCTTTGTAAACTGTTACCAAATTAAAGCTATACTAAAAACAATGAACACTTTTCAAGAAACAACAAAATATGTACAATGAGGAATAAGAAAAACACTGAAACTGAAATGAACTTGAAATTAATTGTACATGCTCTTCACATAGACCACATTCTTTGTCGACAGTTTCTAAGGTTCCTTTTTGCTATTCAGGGTTTAAGAATGTGCTGCCAGTTTCATTTCAAATTTTTGGCCTATAAAGATTAATACTATAAAGATTAATAGTATTTAACTAAATATCATCAAATACTTTTAAGTCTCCAAACCTGCTGTTAAATATTTACCTAAACCGTTTTCCACCTGGAGCAGCAAAGTTTAGATCAAATATAGGTGTGATAGTCTTTGTTCAGTATCAGGATGTGTGTTTAAACATTCAGATAGCTCTAAGCTATTTATTTTTTCTTTTATCCTTGGCTTTCTTATCCTTGGTGTGTTAGATATATATATATATATATATATATATATATATAATGTTGCTCACTGTTGAGCTCCAGAAAGTAATGTTAATCAGTGAATCAGTAATGAGGTGGCTTTGACAGTTGCAGATTTGAAAAACAAAAGTGTGAATAAAGAACCCTAAATTCTAACACACAGAACCATTTCAGCATATAAATTGTTCTTCGGGATGATACAGTGCTAAATAGAACTTTACTAGGTGTTATGACCCTTTAAATAACCATCTTTTTTAGAGTGAAGTGTGTCCTTGTGTGATTTTAAAAAGGCAGTATCCAAGCCATATGAATCTTTTGCTTTTGAATTCCTTAATGAGTTTATAAATTTAATAACATCTGATTAAGATATTTCCTTTAATTTAAAAATAGGTTTAGCTTTATCACTAGGGATAGATAGTATAGTTTCAGTTCGGAGACCTTGAACCAGCTCACTAACTGAATTTATAAAGAAATCATTTAATGTACTTGCTATCATATCGTTATCTTGGGTAAGGATTCCATTCATTTTGAGTTCAAATAAAGTTATCTTTTGTTCTTTATTCCTACCAGTAAACTTGTTAAAATTTCCCATTTCCCTGAGCTTTATTAATGATTCTGAATAATAATAATAACAATAATAATACTCTGCTTTAGCCTTTCTTAAATTCCTTAAAACCTTATTTTAAAGGAGAGTTCTAAAGATGAGCCGGTCACTACTATGTCCTGATTTTAGTGCCCTCTTTAAAGAAGAATTACTCTCTCCATTTGTTGGCAGGGTTAAGTGTGTCACTTAACCAGGGTAAGGTGGTCTTTTGTCCATTTTTATGTTTTACCTTTCTTGTCTTCTTTCTCTTATCTCGGTAATAGTAGAAAAAAAGTGCTGAAGCTAGTCTCAGTATCTCTGCTGGTTAGAAGGTTAGACCAGTCAATTTGTTTTATAACTTTTTTCTTGGTTGATTGTATCATTTTTAGGAATTTTCTCATAGAATTGGTTTATTATGGTGGAATTTATAGATTGTTTTCTGGTTAATTTCCTTACCAACAGTGTGATATTATAATCAGACAGACCAGTCAGCATATTATGTGTTCTAGTTACTCTCTCGGGTCTGTTTGTAAGTATCAGATCAATTTGTGTCTTGGGGGTGTTGGTTATTCTTGTTGAACCTTGTACCCAGCAGCTCCCAGTCAAAAATGTTGTCCTTCCACTCACAGGGGCGCAGCTGGTGGCTAAAGGAAGTCAGCGGCTGCCAGGCCCCGCCTACCCACTGTTCTTAGACAGCACTGACAGAGTATTCGGAGGCGTCTGAGATGATGGTGATGGAGGCTGTCGGAGAAGGATGCGCCAGCATAGTGGTGTTCAGTAAGGCTGTCTTAGTGGCAGTAAAAGCTTGGTCTCTGCTATCAGTCCATTTCATAGTGTGCTTGGGTTTACCTTTAAAGGGAGAGGGACTGCCCCATCCTTAGAGACTCTGTGTCCTAGGAAGTCAATGGTGGAGATAACGAACTGGCACTTGGCATGGTTGACAATTGATCCATGTTGGCTAAGCCACTCAAAAAGGGTTCGGAGGCGCGCCAGGTGCTGAGACTTGAACACACTTACTACTAGGATGTCAACCAAGTATAGTACACAAAAAGGAAAGGCACTTCCCGCAAAACATGAGGCGCTGAAAGATTGGGTGGCATTATTAAGGCTGAAGGGCATGCGCAGGAACTCAAACAGACCAAATGGCGTGATAACTGCCATTTTGGGAATGTCCAGTAGGAGTACCGGCACCTGATGATATCCCCGGACAAAGTCCACCTCGGAAAACAATCACCTTGCCAGCCAGGTGTGCTGAAAAATCCTGTATGTTCGGTACTGGGTATCAGCCAGGTGCCGTTGCCTCATTAGCTGCCGCCTTCAGGTTTGGGGACGATATGGAGGGGTGATGCCCACAGGCTGTCGGATCGACGGACTATACCCAGGCGTTCCATGTATGCAAACTCAGGCTTTGCAACGGCAAGCTTGGTCGGGTCGAGGCGCCGGCGTAGATGGGTGGACCAGTAGTGGCGAGATGGTTTTCTACACCATGCTTCATGGCAGATGCAGAGAAAGTGGCCTGGGAAACTGGCAAGTAGACATTGGAAATCATCGGAAGCTGAGAGCATGCTAGACATTTGTATAGAGTCGGCCTCGATGAGTGTGCACATATAAGAACAAATTGTGACAGCATTAATCAGACGGCTGTTCTTTACATTCACCAACAGTCCATGTGAAATCTGCGCCGAGGAGGGGGCGGCAACCTCTGCTGTAACAAAGTCCCAGCCAAACTGCTGTCCTCCGAAACACAATTTGACGTACCTCGTTCCATATGTGTGGATGGGACTACCATTGGCAGTTTCCATAGGGCGGCGTGGTTGTTGGTCACCATGTCCAAACGGGTTGCAGGCAGGATGCTCCTCCTGTGTTCCCCTGTCATACAGAAAATGGCGTCCAGAGATGCTGTCACAGATGAAAAGCAGCCTGCCTACGGCTCATCACTCAAGGCCAATACTGAACGCTAGCCCTGGCGTTTCCCGAACCGCCAAAACTGCAAGGTTTCTCTCAGCGTCTGACATTTCAAAGGTTTTCAACAGGTGGGTTTTGATTGCTGCATACTTCTCAGTTGCTAGAGAATTTGTAAGAAGGCTCATAACCCTAGATGCTATCACGTTGAATTTCCATAGTTCTTTTTCGTAGTATTTTATGCAGTGATCTCACGCAACACGAACTGCGTTTTAGTCTGGGCAAACCATGCAGATGCTGACAATTCCCAGAATTCGGGGAGTTTGATGGTGACAGTATTGGTCATGGTCGTGTTCTTTCTCTGGATACGTCCAGCAGACTAATGTCGGGGTCACCAGTGTGGAAATTGCAGTAATTTGCAAGAGACAACTTCTCATTTTGAGCACACGAATGTGTGTGTCATTTATTTTCAGAAGGTAAACACAGAAAATAAATGGCACTGACTAGCATCCCACGTCATCACACAATCAGAGCATTTAAAGGGACTGCGATCCCTGAACACGCTAAGAACAAAGTGCTGTGTTTATAACCAATCATGTATTGAACTACGCTTAACAAAAAAGGTGAATTATGTATGTCACATTCACTACAAGATCATCCATTAATTGAGTGAGCGTGTAATTTACATGAGGCCAATCTGGTCCCGTTCATTAAAATTAACTTTTGAAAACAATGGTGGTCCTGTATCCTGGAGTGATTTTAAGATAAAATCGGATTTTCTCCAGTCAGTGTTGAAAAACAAGCTAACAAAATATGCAAAATAACGACAAACACCAAGTATATATGAAGTATATATGTGAAGGTGAAGTGTATATATATATATATATATATATATATATATATATATAATTTTTATTGCCAATGCCAATATGATTTCGCCATTGCGTGTTACTGTAAGATTTTCCTCTAACATCTTTTTCACCAAAATGCAGAACCAATTTATCAGCTAAAAATTTAGGAGTGCCCTCTGCTGTTCAAATGTACACCACTTCCATGTTTTCAATGTTTTGAGGGAGCAGGTCCATTTCATTATTCTTGTTTATTAAACGTAAAATGCAATAAAAGAATGAAATAAAAACCTGAAAAATCAGTGTTATTGCATGAGTTTATTTCTTGCCTTATTTCCATGTCTTAAAGTAGAGGTGTAATACAGGTAAACAATACAATTTGTGTCTCTGTCTGTTATTTCAAAAGTTCAGCATATCAATCCTTATGAGACAGCGTGTTCACTGAGTGTGTAAACAAGGTGGTGCATTGTCTCCAATGGTTGCAGAACCCTGGGGGGATACAAGTGAAGCTCACAATCAGCAAAAAGAATAATCTTCTTGCCACAAACATACAGCGGATATAACATCATGACATTCATTGTCACAGTTGTTAGCATAATGATGTACATCTGAACTTGTTGTTTAAATGTAATGGTCAGTTACTCTGAAAAGCATTATTGCAATACAGTTCCTTTTTCTTTTTCTTAAAAAAGCCATGTTTATTTATATAAACCCCAAATTCATTGAGATTAATAATACACTCTTTATTTGACAGACCATTAGGGAAAGTGCTACAATGACCGGCTTAAAAAAAAACAGCTGCACTCCCATTTATTGTGTTGACTCAGCATGTTTTCGAAAGCAAGACTCAGATTCCAGATTGTATCTATAAAGGCTGGTGACGTCTCAAATGTCCATTTAGCCCTCCGATTATATAAGCTGTTTCAGTATGATTTAAGTTTAAACTAGATGTGAAACAGTATTCTGATGATCATCTGTGCTTATACTGTCTACTTCTACTTACCACATTACAATGACCAAGACCTCTGTTTTTATACATGGAAAGTGAGTAGGTGAACTAAAACCTGAATAAACAACACAAAAGTATTTCCATCATTTGGCCCTCTTTAGTTGAATAGATATGTGAGAAAAAAAAAAGAGTGCTTCAATAAAGCAACAAAGAAAAATAATTGCTTCCACTGAGAACATTTTCAAGGACAATGATTCAGATACTTCCAATTTTGGCTTTGACACAAATAAACTCCATAAAGTTATATTAGCATTGTTATTGCATTAAAGTTTTTTGTAACCATGTCCTCATACGTAAGTTTCTCAGGATGTTTACTCGACATTAGCATGTAAACAAAAATTTACTAACATCATAAAGTGCTAGTCAGCCTTATTTAAGTACGAACCAACACTTGCACACAGATTTGGCGTAAAACAAAATAGACATTACAACAATTCCCCATTAAACGTCCAAAGTGATGTTGCACATATCCTGCACATGACTATTGTTAAGTTCCTGTCTGCAGAAAACATTGCAAGAAAATGCACAACTGTCTCTGTATGAGAGCATACATTCATTAATTCAATATCTGGACTACACAATTTCCATTACCTCATTATGCAAAATGGTTCCAACTTCCATGTACATTGTACAGTTTCCGAGTAACATACTTAAATACTGATGCAGAGATAAAGTGCATGATCTGCTAAGTCAATGTCCCTCTGAACCAACATACTACCATAAAGTAACATGCTGTCATAGATGTGCTCTGCCTGTGTTGTGTTGCTCTGCAGACACAGAGATCCGTAACCCAGTCAAAAAAGTATTGAGAGCTCATTGGGGGCCTGAATTCTGCTAATCCAAACCAAAGGTCACTTTAATGAGCCTCAGTAAGAATTTGTTTTTGATGTGTCCTCCGCTTGGAATCCTACTTGCAAACAAATGAATGTTGATGTTCATGCCTGTTAGCCTTATTTATCTTTTCGAAGTCTGAATTAGCAAGATTATGATTGAGCTAATTTGATCTGATTTTAATAGAAATTTTAGTTTTATATGGGTGGCAAGTCATCTGTGCCAGTGGGTGATAGGAATGGGACACAGGCGGGCGTCACTGCTGTGCCAGTAGGGCACTCCGATTGGCTTTCATCTTCTCTAGTCTCTTCGTCAGGTGGCTGTTGCTTGCTTCCAGCTCATCGATACGGTCAAGCGCAGACCTCAGCTAGAATAATCACAGCAGGAATTTGTTACATCACTCTCTTAAAAATATTCAGTAGCTTTGTACATATCCAACGCTATCTCACGACCAATTCATACGAATTTGTATGAGTAATTAAAAGGTGGCTAATTCGTATGACCTCACTCGTCCGAATTTGCATTTTTGTCGATTTGTCTAAACCCACGTGATGGGTAGGTTTAGCGGCGGGGTCAGGGGTATATAATTAGTATGAATTCATATGAATTGGGCAACTCGTAAAATATGTACAATTTAGCAAAAATCATACGCTGCCTTCACACTGGCAGATGAAATCAGCTCCGTAATACGCAATACGTTCCCAACGGACGTCGTACTACACAGTGAAATGCGTCGGACGCGGGTAGAAAAAAAATGGCGGAGAGATTAAAGTTTTATTCTGACAGTTTTGTATGATCTCTCTGATGAGAGGGTTATGCTGCGTGAGGAAAGTTGCTGAGGACATTGACATGTCAGGTCGGCTAAAAATGTGATATAGTGGTCAATAGTTTAATATCTACCTTCAATTTAATTGTATTAACTGCCCTTATAAACGTTAGAAAGTCATGAAAATAAAAAATGACATGACAACTTATCGTTATAAAATCATTATTTATTTTATTAAAAGTTAATAATTCGGGTTTGTTTATCAGTACCATAGCAACGCTCAACTTCCGCTGGAATTGTCGGATAGGAACCGTCCGTAGCTTTTCGCAAGAGTTCAAATTTTTGAACGCATGCGGATGACCAACGGACACGATTTTCTTCGCACCGCACTCGGTCGGACCCGTTTCGGACCCTTTCGCATGCGGTCTGCGAATCTCCATAGGAAATGAATGACTTCCGGTCGTTTCGCAGCAGCATCGGAGCTGATTTCAACTGCCAGTGTGAAGGCAGCGTAATTCGTACGAGTGAGGTCGAATTAGCCACCTCGTAAATTTGTACGAATTGCCGTGAGATCAGGTTGAAATATCACACAATAATAAATAACAATACTACCTTAATACAATCTCTGAATATCACTTGTTTGTTGAGTTGGACATACCAAAATAAATGTCTGAAAATCTAACAGTTAATTTCGACTACATCTCTTGTTTTATGAAAAGAAATTAGTATTTGACGAAAATGTATATTTTTAAGATATACTTCATATTTTAGTTAAATTTTATTCAACATATTTGAGAATGAAGAAATGATACTGATCAGTTTCAAGAACTACAACATGACATAATAACTTTTGCGTAAACATACACGCCACTTTCTAGTCAAGTGGCGTGTTATCTATACGCACTTTGAGCTACCCGCGCGTATCCACGTGTATTTCTACGCCATTAATGTCCGAGTGATTCCGCGTGTATGTACACGCCGTTAAATGTCCAAGCGAAATGAAGCAAAATGTGGATCTACATCTGGGGAGCGATATTTTTTTACCTAGGATGGTATGGGAAGACTCATAAATGTCATTAACCCCAGTGATGGGGTTGAGGTAAGTAATATATTTATATATACATTAATGTAACGTTAAGTTAACGGTGTTCATAAACATGCTGAAAAGCGATTATGTGTGTTGATAGTACGCCAAAAATGGAAATACGAATTGGCGTGTCATACACACGCAATTCCATGAGATCAGTCTGATCAGTCTATTATTACTCACTTCATCTCAACATTCTCTCATCTTTAACAGCAGCTTAAGAAATTGAATAAGTTGGACAATCACGTGCCAAGAGAAGGAGTATTTGATTTTCCAAGCACTCTTTAATACGGACTGTATAAGGAGAATCATTGATTAATTAGTGTTATTTTGTGTTTTGCACAAAATTTATATAGTAGGAGAAATAAGTGCATGTTCTTTTATGTTTGGATTCATAGGAGATTCTGTTAAACTGATGTTTTGGTGTTACTATTGCAATAAGGAGTCCAACATGTGATCAGGTTGAGGATGAGCCAGGGGACATTTAGGTCACCTTGAAGTTCGAAAGTGATTTTTAATTGAGTAATTTGCAAATCTGTGCAGACTAGGTTTCAGACTTTTTTTATTGGTTATATATATATATATATATATATATATAGCAAACCGGACATCACTTTATTGCAGCAATAGCAAACAACAATGATCCAGTCGATATTCAATGAACAAAATCCAATCCCACCCAACATGTATCTTTTTGGTCCGTTACCGTAACATGTTAGGTCTAATTAATTGTATTAGTCATGGCACCAAATGTATATCTATTTTATTTTTTCTTACATGAACTCTATTCATAAGGTATATTTAATTGATTTCACAGTTGACCCCCCCCCCCCCCCCATCGTTTAATAATGTACCTCTCTCTGTAGTTTGCGTTTCTCTACTTTTAGTTCATCTTCCACTTTCTCCGCAGCCTCAGCAGACATCTTATAGCGGCCCACCTGACCCTCCAGCCGAATTATCTGCCACATGACAGAGATTGCAGATTATGCATGAAACACTGTGGAACTGGTGTTACCACAATCAGAAGAAAATTAATACTGTATAAAGAGAAGTAAAACTTAAAAAGAAAATATTATTAACCACTGATTATGAAATTGAATGCAAGAGGATGATTCTGTTGTGCCTCTGGGAATAATGTCTTGTGTCAGTGTTAACCTTGACTTACATTTTGTTCAAGTGCAGTGACTTCTTGCACAGACTTGACTAACTTGAATTTCAGGTCACTTATCTGCCTGTTAGCATCTCCTGTAGAAAAAACCCCCAAAACAAAACATGTTTCAGGTCTCATGAAAACTCCTTATGACAAACCAGCCTACAAAAAGACTGATAGTAATTGAAATTTAAAGGTGTATCTTACTCTGCAGATCAAGGATATGAGGGTCCAGACCATTCTGAAGGTCATCCTCATCAGTGCTTCCCATTTCTTCTGTCCCATTCTTCTGTTTCTGCTCTACAGTGGCTTTAAGCTTCCGTACCTGCAAATACACACACAGCACAGCAGAACCTGATTTCAGCGCAACGTGCTACTGGATCAACATTTTAGTTCCTGGAACAAAATTCCAATCATCAAATGGGACAAATTTACAGCTTATGTCAAATTTAGACTAACAGCCAGGGTTCAGCCAAGGTAAATCAGAGTTATTCACCTATCACTTCCGTCTGATAGGGAGAAGTTTAAGGTAAGGATATGGTTGTGATACAATTTTCAAAAAGGTTTTGTTGTTCCAGGATCAATAAAATATGTTGACGGAACCCGGTATTTCATAAGATGCTCTACCACAATATCAATTACAGAAAACGTCTCAGTTACGGATGTCACCCTCATTCCCTGAGTACAGGGAACAGAGACGAGTCGTCGGAGAGGTCCCTGGCGAATTAGGATCACACTAGGGAGCTTATTACCTTTGAGAGAATTAAAAACGAGCCAATAAATATTGGCATGCAAGATTTGGATTCCACAAGCCGCCTACCAGCGCAGATATAAAAGGCGGAAATAAACATTGCATGAGTCTAGAGTTACAGCAATATGGCGAAGGGGACGACATGTCTCTGTTCCCTGTGCTCAGGGAACGAGGGTGACATATGTAACCGAGACATTCCCTTTCATCCTGAGAACTCCAACGTGTCATCAGAGAGTTCCCTGACAAATTGGGATCCCTAACAAAACACCATGGTGCTGGCCCCTTCCACCGTCAAGCTAAGCCACCCTTCAGCAGTTTCTTGACAAATTTTTGGGAGCTAGCTAGGGAGTCACACAGCAGTTCCGTGAAGACCCATTCAGTGGACATTGGATAACACTGGTTAACGTGTCCTAACCCGTAAAAGGGAAGGGAACATTGCGGAAGCCAGCCGCCTAATGAAGGCCTGGATTACACATATGTACTAGCCCAGGGGGATAGTGAAACATATATACAATCCAAGGGAAGTGGGAATGTACTCAACAGGGGGAAGGGGAAGACATGGCTGAACTACTTGTGGCATTATGAGACACCAAAGAGACCACTGGACAACGTAGGGCGCCAATGGAGCAGAAGACCCATGCATCTGGCCAGGCCACGGAGTGGCGTAGCAAGCTGACACAACTTATTCCCTCGCACCACTGACCGTAGCGAGTACTCAGGAGGAAACCGGTTCTACACATAGGCTATAGAATCTAGCAAACATGTTCGGTCTCGCCCAGCCCGCAGCTCTACAAACGTCTGTCAGTGAGGCGCCTTGAGCCAAAGCCCAGGAGGCGGCAACACCTCTAGTAGAGTGAGCGCACAACATAGGAAGACAAGGCTCACCCATAGCTTCATACGCTCAGGTGATAGCATCCACTAACCAGTGAGCTAACCTCTGCTTGAAGACAGCCTCCCCTTCCTGCTGGCCTTCAGACAAAGAGCTGATCTGAGGTCCTGAAGCTTTGCGTTCTGTCAATGTAAACCCACAGAGCATGGACGGGACAGAGAAAAGTAAGGCTGGGTCTGCCTCCTCATGGGGTAGGGCTTGCAGGTTCACTATCTGATCCATGAAGGGAGTGGTAGGAATCTTGGGCACATCCGAGCCGGGGTCTCAATATCACCTGAGAAGCCCCTTTTCCACCAAAGCATTTTGAGAGCTGGTTCGGAGCCGGTGCCTGCGCGCGAACCAGTTCTTTGTGTTTCGACAGCCAAAGAACCGGTTTGCAGCCGCGAAAACTGGTTCCAAAGCGGCACCAACTCTTTGCTGGACTAGAACCGTTCTTTTAGCACGTCATGTTTATGGGGCGGGATTAGATGCTTTCTTCTCGGTTCTTTTAAACATATTTTCTGATCATCGCAAAGCCAGGAGAAACTGCAGAAACACGCAAGCGTTTTATTTATTTATCTGTTTTGAAACATAAGCAAAGAAGAAAACAGTCACAATATAGAACAAATAAATGGAATGAAAAAAGACACAAGACAGGGGTACATAACTTATCAGAAAAGATTACATATCAAACGAAAAGATTAAAAGACTTACATATTTCAATTGTTTTTAAAGTTTTCTTGGTACACGAGTTAGAGATAATCCCAAAGCAATGTACTTGCAAGCGACGTACACAGTGACGTAACAACGTCGTTCCCTGGGCGCTCTAGTCAGTGGAAAAGCAAACAGGTTCTGAACGGGTTCGCAATTTGAACCAGCTCCGAACCAACTTTGAACCAGCACCAGTTCCGAACCAGTTCTTTTTTCGGTGGAAAAGGGGTAAGAGAGGCCCAGCCTGAACTTTGGGCACGATTTTTCGACCGAAGAAGCCAGCAGATCCCCGACCCTCTTAAAAGAGGCCAATGCCAACAGGAGTGCTGTCTTAATGGACAGGATATTTAGCTCTACTGTCACCAAAGGCTCAAAGGGAGGACTTTGAAGAGCTCTTAGTACCAGAACTAGGTCCCAAGAGGGTACAGAGTGCAAAACACAAGGTGGATTTAACCTCCTAGCACCCTTAAGGAATCTGATGATCAAGTCGTGGTTCCCCACGGACTTCCTTTCTACTACATCGTGATGTGCGGCTATTGCAGCAACTTACACTTTGAGGGTGGAGGGAGACAGCTTTTGCTCCAACCCATCTTGTAGGAAGGAAAGCATGACTCTGTTCGGGCAAGTTTGGGGGTCCTCTTGGCGGGAGGAACACCACTCGATGAATAGGTTTCACTTTCACCTCTTACAGGGGGCTCTAAGAGGCCAAGCTATCCACCAAGTCGCAAAGTGGGAATTAACTGAAGGGACTCCCACATGTTTAAAGGTATTCAGTCTTGAGCACGTCATCACGAGAGTCATATTCCTGCAATGAGAACATGACTCATCCACAAACGCTGCCTCAGCGTGCGTTAAGCCCAAGCACGAGAGGCAGTGTTTGTGTACCTCCCATGTACCTGAGGGAGAAATCGACTGCATCCAGAAATGCATGGGTGAAACAACATCCTGAAAAGGACGTAAAACACCCACGAAGCTCTTTTAGGAGATGGAAAGTGATGTGCCAAAGCACCAAGGGTTCGCCGTGGCAGATCATGGGGAAAACTGCAAGCCCACGTGCTGCACTCAGTCGCGAGGATCGCTGAAGCGCCGTCACACCAGCAACCAGAGGACCTTTTCTCTCTCCCCGAGTTACTCGTTGAGTTTTCTTAATCTCTCTTCAACAAGGAACAGCAGTAGAAACCGTGAGGCTCAGAAGAAAAAAGCATCATGCAATTTTTACTTCTGCCTTTTATATCCACGCTGGTAGGCGGCTCGCGGAATGCAAATCTTGCATGCCAATATTTATTGGCTCGTTTTTAATTCTCTTGAAGGCAATAGGCTCCCTAGCTTGATCCCAATTCGTCAGGGAACTCCTTGATGACACGTTGGAGTTCTCAAGATGAAAGGGAACAATGAATCACTTGAAAAGCATAAGATGAAAAAACTCACCTGGTCGAGCAAACTCTCTCTCTCTTCCACCAGCTTCCTTAATCTGATCTCTGAAAAATTCAAACAAAAATATATACACAACATGAACCTCATACAGAATCGAATGTAAGATATACAACGAGTCGATGTAGGTACTAATATAATTTATTTTGTAGCACATAATATACAAATTGGATCTGTCATTTTAACATTTTACAATGAATTATACAATTAATAAAAAATGCAATTAATGTGCATTTAGAATGACCGAAAATGCATGACACGATTGCAAAATAGATTGTTGGGGTGATAAGGAATAACGAAAGAAAACAAACACTATATTTACTTCTAAAGCCTGTTGTAAAGTCAATTAAATCTTTATTCCTTGTGTATGTCAAATTATCTTCATTTAAGTTTTTTTTCCAGCAAAATTCCCAAAAGTATTTGTATCTTATTGTCCATGCATTTGGATTTGTATCCATACACAATATATATTCATATTTCTCTTGAGGAATTTGTTTTCAAAAATCAAGCTTTTCAGAATATTGAAAGAAATGTACAGCTCTTGCATGCCAAAAACATGCCTGGATCATTCTCATTTACATTAAAGATTTAAAGAACACCACATATTACACCACATATATTTCTCAATGAAAATAAAATCAAATGGGCATTGTCACAAACATCAGAAAATCAAAAAAGAACAATATAAATCTGTGAAAAATCATGACACATAGCAGTTGAAGATCTTCCTAATTTTAAACTTTTTCTTAAAGTATGTCTGTGTTTCATTTTCTATACTCAGTCCTCTCACATTGAATATTATTTCTTTTGGAGGTTCACTCTCATGCATATTTAAACCAGCAAATGCTTCCTCACAACTATCGAGAAGGAAAGCTATGCCCTTGTGCTCTACTGGCATGCTATAGGTGTCCTCCACACACTGCAACTCTGGCTCAGCCTCTGTCTCTCGCTGGTCCCTGGATAGTACACCATTGTCTCCTGTGGTATTAAATATTTCCACTTCGTTAGTGTCTGTGGGTCCGAACATGAGATCTTGAGAGCTTTTAATGGCAGCATTGATTTCTATTCAGTTAATGTTCTCTGCTGGTCTGGTCTGTGATTCATATATTGTAATTTCCAAAATTATCTGATTCTCAGGATTAAATGGTTATAGTGAAACATTTCTGCACTTGAATCAATGTCTCATTTATCCTCTGACATGTTTTGTTTGATTATAAGTACAGGTTCTTCAACATTAATTGGAGTGCACTTTACCTGTGAGATGTCAAATCTGCAGTAGAATTGTGAAAAAACACTTGAATTGTGTGTTTTTTTTTTTTGTTTTTTGTTATATTGAGAGTAGTAATCCATCTTTATTTATATGCAGCTGCATTAATACATACATCCTGAAACAAATTTAAGGAGATGGAGGGAGGGAGGTGGAGGATTTCAGAGAAACTCTGATAGCTTTCTACCCAAACTAGCCTATAGCGAACACCAAACCAGACTATTTAAGTGTTGAACAAGCAATCTCACTCACTGCAGAATCAGCAGACCCCAATCAACTTGTGCCATGTGATAACAGTGTGATGGCTTGCAGATCGCATGTAAAGGACCAATCAGCCTGTGCCATCTAGAGTTTCATGACTGAAGTACATATTTATACGAGTTTAAGGAGCTACAGTATACAGTCAACATTCCCTCACTTAACAAATTGACACAAGAATGTCACGAAAAAGGAATTCTTCCCACCATTTTGGTCTTCATCATAATTTTGTTTAATCTCTAATCTTTAACATAATTTTGATAATAATAAAAAACAATGCATATATGCATTAAGCAAAATTGTGAACATTTGTTGATTACAACAAGTAAATCGGCTGCAATAGCTGATTGGTTTAGACTGTGAGTTAAAAAATACTTGAAACCGTTTTTCTTACCTAACATGCTGTCTCCAGTCATGAGAGGCGTGTGAGAGTCTTGATTCAATCGGGAAGCTGTTTCCGAACCAGCACGCCCATCGATCGCCCCGTCTGCTATCTGCCCATTGGCTGTCACCTCAGATCCCAACACAATGCCATGTTTCTGAGCAAGAATACAATCTGATGTCAACATCCCATTTTTCCATTATGTTTTAATGGTCCTTTGAATTCAAAAGAATGATGCTACATATAATGACTTCTATATCTCTACTTCAAAATCTCTATGATTGCCAATATTGCTTCTAAACCTCTACCTTTAGAGCATCCTTAAGCCGGCAAACCTCATCACTGAGTGCCTCCCGTTCATCATGGATAATATCTGAATATTCCTTCTGCCTCTCTAAGGCCTAAATGACGCCATCCGCAAAAGTGAAAAGTCAGGGAAGGGAAGAACAAAGGAGTAAAGGAAAGATGTAAGGTTAGGAAAGACTACAAGGGACATGTGACAGTATAAAGCATTCTGTCATTAACCAAGTTGGGTTAATTAGTTACACAAGCTAAGGAGAATTTAGGAAATTCTGAAATTATTAAGTGATTATTAAATGTTAAAACCTAAAAGAGAGAATTGTTTGGATGTGATATTAAAGAAACATGGTCATGAAAGTAATTGTACCAGGATCTTTTTATCTTTCCATTCCAATGTTTCTTGTAGGTCAGAGATCTCTCTAATATAGTCCGCCTGCTTCCCGCGAGACTGTTGAGATTCCTGAGCCCCGGCCATGAGGGCAAGCAGAGGAAAATAGATAGGTAGATAGAAGAATATTAAGAGGAAAATATGAGAGAAGACAACAGAAAAAACAGAATCCATCTATGTTAGGAAGACAAAGAGCCAGAAGACTGCGGTGTCATTTACTGGTGACGCTCACCGTCAACAACTCTTCACTCTGCTTCAGTGTTTCCTTCATCTCCTCAAACTGGATCTTTAGGATATTGTGGGCATGACGTTCTCGCTCACATTCCTAAAAACATTCCAGTCAAAAATGCCCATTATTAAAGTATGTACTGAAGAATTCATTGTAAATTTGCAGTATATTCCTGGTTACTAGTAGCCATACTGTCAGTTATTTGAATGGTAGTATTTCTTAAAGGGATACTCCACTTTTTTTTGGAAATAGGCTCATTTTACCACTTCCCCAGAGTTAAACAGTTGGGTTTAACCGTTTTCAAATGTATTCAGACGATTTTTTGATATTTAGAAGAATATCAGTACCCGGACAGTTTTTGGTCCCATTGACTTCCATAGTATATTTTTTTCCAACTATGGAAGTCAATGAGACCAGCAACTGTCTGGTTACGGTACTGATATTCTTCTAAATATCAGAAAATCGGCTGAACGGATTTGAAAAAGGTAAAACTGAACTTTTTAACTCTGCGAGAGTGGTAAAATGAGCCTATTTCCAAAAAAGTGGAGTATCCCTTTAAAGAGCAACAAAATAATGACTTTTACAATGACCATCTGCATGATTGAGTGCATGTCAGTAATGTTTACATAATAACAGTCTGTTTATCGAATATTGAGAGTTGATATTGCTGTGTGCCTGATTGAACAACTGATTCAATTGATTATAGAATGCACCATTGCCACTTATAGTAGTTTAGTTATGATCAGACTTACCCCAAAATGCCCAACTGGGATCAAATTGACCCAACAGAGTTTGATTTTTAGATTTTTTTTTCCAGTATAATAATAATAATTTACTAACTTGATATTCCATTCATTCCTCTTGTATGTACAATTGTGTACTACTGTATGAGCCTCTGCAATGTTATTTATATATTTCTTGGTCATAGGCTGAAAAAAATAACATGTTTGTTTCAATACTCTAATTCTTTGACCTTTATGCATTCCAAGATTTTGTCTCACAATAGTAGTTTTGTCAAAAATAAAAAAATAATAAATAAATAAATAAATGTTTATATATATTCATTACACTTCATGGATTACTCTACATTTGGGGTTATGAAAATTTCATATTTTGTATTGAAAACAACAATTATATATTTGTAAAAGGGTCAGTTATTCTACAGGATTTTGTATTAAATGTACGATATGTAATTTTTTTGGCCACCAGGGGTCACTCATTTCACATAATAACAAAGACGTACTTTGATGACGTCAGGAAAGAGCGTGGGCTCACGGGAGTTGTTGTCGCTGTCAATGACAACCAGCTCAGCTCATGATATGACATGATCGTTTTTACAAAATATACGGACATACGGCATCTCTCTGTAGAATTAGCTTGTCAAGAAGCTTTAAATGCAACCCCAATGTTTACCTGTGTCATGCTTCTCCTGTCCCCAAACCCTTCTCGGGTCATATCTTTCACCCGTACGTTTGAGCTTTACTGGGCTGTAGCAGCAGAAGGTGCAGGCAAAGGTAATCGTGGTTCATAACTATAATACAGACGAATATAAATATTTATATTACGCTCCTTCAATGAATGACCTATTTTAGAACATTTTTCGGGCACACCGGATTTTATAAGCACGTAAGATACTGCAGTCAAACGTTTGACTGGGTTTGCGTTATGCATCCACTATGTGCTAAAGGCTAAAGAGAATGCAGTAAATGCCCGGCGCCGCAGGTGAGGCGTTTATTTAGTAAGCATGAGCGCGGTAAAGCGGGCACGTACATTCGCAACCTGACTCATATGAGTATTCAATGTGCGCGGCTCGCTAACAGCAACAGTTGGCTGATTTGAATGAGACGACTTGGTTACTGTGAACGGGGAGCGCTATATGCGCGAGCAGCACCAGGGGACAGTGCATCTCGTCTGAGTGAGCGCTCGTGATTTACACGCAAAAAAATACTTCTTACTTTTTTTTCTTCGTCATTTTCTTTGCTTTATTGGCGGTAGTCCAGTGTTCCCCTTTGTGTTTGGTGGTTTTGCCGGGTTCCGCAAGGAAGTTAGAGAAAATAGAGGAGTCAAAGGTTATATGACGCCAAAGACGGACGACGAAACGGAAATAAAGAAACGTCCCGTTTCTTCGAATTAAACTATAAATTTCTCCGTATTTGAAAGTTGGTGGAAACTGTCGGGATAATGTAAGTACACATCTAATAGAAATATATAACATAGATACAGTTATTTTTGCTATTTTTAAAGCCGAAAAAGTACAGATTGTGGCTTTAACAAAAAAAATGAATAAATTTCATCATTTGATAGGCCTTACCCTGTTTTTTTCCTCTCTCTCCCTGCGTGTCTCACACAGAAGTTCCTCCAGCTCCATCAGAGTGTCTCTCAGTGTGTCCACCTGATACATCAGGTTTGTCTTCTCATTGTCCAGCTGAGCGTTGGACACCATGGCCTTACGGTACTTCTCCTCTACCTCTACCAGAGAATCCTGAGAGTAGACAACAAAATTAAGATCTTTACATATACTGTAGATCATGGCCATTATAATTTAGTACTATGAACACACCAAACCTACCTTCATTTCCCGTATGGAGGCCTCAGTGTCAGCTGAAAGCGAGGTATCACAGCTTCCTCTTCGTGATAACCCTCCACCCAGAGATGCTAGGGTGGCAGCCGAGAGGGTGGAGGCTGTCCTGGAACCCTGAGGATGTAGTTTAAATATTTACTTTGTCTGGTGGATCACTTTGTTGTAGTATTATTCACTGTGATGGATTAAAAATTGTGTTGTGCATCTATTCAACATTCAACAGACCTTTTCCAGGAAATCTGACCTTTCCTCCACCTGCATGGAAAATGAAATGTGTTCAGCAGAAGCTACAATGTTAAATCATGCAGACTCTTTATACAAATCCACATTAAACGAGAAATACTTATTTAAAACAATAATGCATCAGAATTGGAGCATCTATAGATATGTTCCATGCTTTACTCACTAGAGGGAGCAAGACACAAACAAGATTAATGCTAATTCCACACAATAGCCTACTGAATGTTCGAGAGTGAGGAACATTATGCAAAGGAACAGGGGAACAGGTCAGTTTTTGCCATGGATCTCCGTGTGTTACAGAGATGACAGACTTGACCTTGAAAGTGAAACTGCAGTATTAAAGCTTGGGCAGTGATAGAAATGGGAAGCTCACCACTGGACTGGCACGGGCTGAACTTGCCCTAGATGAAGCCCTGGAACTGGAGCCCAAAAAGCCATTGTAGTCTGAAGGCTGACCAGAAAAGCAGGTATAGAGAAAAAAAAAGCAGAATAAGATGGACAGAGGAGCAGATGTTAGCAGAGAGAGAGTTAGTTCTGAGCATTAGAGGGAAAATTTGGGAACTGATGAGTATAAAGTTTAAAGAAATGACACTGTATCATAAACACTACTGTTCAAAAGTTTGGGACAAGTATGCTTTTTTAATTTTTTGAAAGAAGTTTCTTTTGCTCAGCAAGAATGCATTTATTTGACCAAATATACAGAAAAAAACTTTAATGTTGTGAAATATTATTACAATTTAAAATCACTCATCTTATTTTAATAAAAATGTGATTTATTCCTGATTTTCAGCAGCCAGCACTCCAATCTCCAGTCACACAATCCTTCAGAAATGATTCTTAAATTCTGATTTGGTCCTAAAGTAACCATTCTTTTTTATTATGAATGTGAATTGATGATTAATTAAAAGCAGCATTTATTTGAAACAGAGGTCTACTGTAGTAATATATGTCTTTGCCGTCACTTTTGATCTGTTTTATCCATCCATAATGAATAAATGGGGGTGGGGACAATCTTTTAAACAGTAGTGTAAAACCGTAACCATATTGAAGGTCAAAACAAAACACACGGACACACAGCATTAGCAGGTTTCTGTGCAAAGCAGAGTCAATCAGTCTAACTAGTAAAAAACCTTATTTCGACCACACATAAAAGACAAAAAGATATTCTATCCAATGATTAACCATCAAATGCATGCTTTGCATACATACATACATACACCAACAGTCCCACTCTACTGCCATGCATAACAAGAGTGGGAAAACAGTAGGGTGGAGACTACCAAACTTTCCTCGGAGAAGCCCATGACAAACAGACACAGACAACACCTAGTCAAGCCTGTGGTCTGAGAACAGAACCATGCAAGAAGCTCAACAAGCCCAGACTGGCATTGGGTATCAGGTCATGCCCCTTTTCAGAGGGATATGTATAAAATGGGCCTTACGCCTCTAGAGCTGGAGCCACTGAAACGCCTAGGGCCAGAGAATGAACTCTCTTCATGCAGTGACCCCTGAAGACAGAACAGAACACTTCACCATACTACATTCACCTCACAGATATCTCTCAGACATAACCATGGAAAACACAACAAACAGTTAAAATAAACACCCTTAAATGACCACTTTATGTATCCAAGATGGTTCACCATTATGAAATGTGATCAAACAGGGCTGCTAACAACCAGAGAAGATGTACTTTAAACACATTATGAGGAGGTAATGCTCGTGACATACAGAGGAGTTCAAAGAAAGCTTCTTTGTGTGTTTACAGAAAGTTAACACATTAGCCATCAACTCTAATGCACTCTGATGTATTCTGAGCACTTAGAGATAACTAAATAAAGAATCGATTTCTGCGTTAGATGTCTGAGTAAGAGGCTATGGAAGGCATAAACTTGTCAACACAAGATTCTGCTAATCAGTTTACTACACTGCATGCAGGTATCTGCTCAAATGAGGGAATGAACACATACAACAAGTCCGTAAATGAGATAGTTTAGCCAGAAATGAAAATTAATGTCATCATACATTGAACATTCTACTAGATCACTCCTTTTAGGTTACAAAGACAACATAATCGTCATTTTTGGATTAACTACATCTTTAAGTTCATAACAATGTGTGTCATGTATTCACCAAGATGAAACAGAGTAAACGAACAATCTGCATGTCAGGTTGCATGCAGATGACAACTGGAAACAAACCCTGTGACTTCTTGAACGGGGGGGTTCACTAAAAAGCGCAGAGGGCTAAAACAGACAAAGAGGGGAGGAAGAAAAATATATGCTCATAACATTTCATTTAAATATTATACATTCTTAAAGTAAAAAAAAAAAATCTCTCCCCTAAATAAATAAATATCAGATTTTATCAAACAACAACAATCCTACAAACAATACAGCACCACATAAGTTTGCATAGACCAAAATAACCAACAGCTTACTTTTGCAGTTACTAACGTATTTTTTTTCCCATTCTTTCTAAATAGGCATTTAAAATAGAAAGTAAAATGTGCATTTTACAGTTTGCATTTGCATGTAAGAATTAGCATTAGCTACATTCAATCAGAATAATGCAATTCAAACATACTGTTTACCAGAAATAGTATATAATCTGGCCACACTTAAAGTCCCCCTGCAGTTAGGGCTGCACGATTATGACCAAAATCATAATTGTCGATTATTGCCTCGAAATTATAATTGCGATTATTAATTATGATTATCACAGTTTACATTGAATGATGTTTTGAACAGCTTTATGCCATTGTTCGTAGAGACTGCATGCAAATTGTTATATCAAGATAAAACGGCTGAAAACTCCTGAAAAACTTTCAATGCTTTTCTATGGTTTAAAGTAACACCAAGTAACTTTTCCTCTTTGGTCGCCCTACTGTTTGGAAACGAAATTGTCCATTACCGCAGTCATAAATAATTTAGCCTACCGTCGCATGCACGCTCGCTGTTTATCCAGCACTGGCTTTAGAATGAACGATGTCCACAGACATGTTGTTACATGATTTCATGAAAGGATGATGTATTGCGACATCAGAAACGAAAAAAAAAAAAAAAACGAAATAATGACTATTGTAGTGCTTGATGTAAAGCAGTCGAATTTTGTAGTTTTTTTTTTTTTTTTTTTTTGTGGTCGGGTTCCTACCGAACCCCGAAGTTACACAGTGCCAGTAAAAGTGATACAAACCCCGTCAAGCGACAGGAGAAGTTCGTTTCACCATGTTACGACTTGATGAACCACTGATAAGATTTTGGAAACATTGTTTTAAGTAAACAATGTTAGATAGTGTTGCTTTAATGTTAATTATAATTATAATGTTACACTAACTAAAATTAAAACAATGGGGAAAAAACCCTTAAGATAAGCTGTAAAAAACACATTTTAAGCACACAGAATAATGTAAGTGGACTTTTTATAATTGTGCCTTTGAACGACTACATAATTGTGGCATCCATAATTGAAATTGCGATTACAAATTCGATTAATAGTGCAGCCCTACCTGTAGTAATTGTATCCCTTAAAACTCATCTAAAAAAACTCAAGTTTTTTCCTTAAAAAAAATTTTCATGCCTTAAAATAGCTTGAATGTATCTATACACCCTTGCCTCATTTAGTATACGCGGTTCTTTGAATGCAAATTAACCCGGTCTCCACCCAATCACAGCTCAGAGATCCTCAGGTTGACATAATTGGTTACAAGGTAGTTTGTGACATCAAAAACACCAGTGATTTCTAACTGTTTTTGAGACTGTCTTTGGTACACTGCTGTTTTAAGGAGAAAATACTCTTTATGTGTTGCAATTGTGTTGATTTATGAATTGGCACTTGGTTTGTCTTAAAGCATATTTAAAACACCACATAGACATATAAACAACGTTAAAAACTTGATTTTCACCACAAGGGGACAATTTGGGATTTACTTCTAACCTTGACTACTTTTTAAGGCAGAAATTAAGGTGCAGACACAGATGTTTGGAAAAAGTTTGTGACCAAAATAAAAATAATTTTGATAGGGTTCAAGTTTGTTTGGTTTTGCTAATGTGGTCGCAACTTAAGATGCAGTGCTAGTTTCAGTAACAACGACTTCTGATTGGTGGATTTCACAGCGCTATTGTGGGTAAGTCAATATAGTTTTAATTAAAATTATTCAACCCTCATTGCAATTCAGATTTTTTGCCAACATTTACAGACATTCGGGTGTTTGCAGTGAACAAATCAAACCAAAGTAGGCTAATTGAAATAGCTGTTGGGAAGTGGCTTCCTCAAATTGAACTGAAAATGCAACGTTTAATGACTTCTGCAGACTCAACATTATTCAGCTCCCTGAATAGAATCCCCCACAACATCACAAATCGGCAAAACATGTGTTGTCTCAAGCACATCTAATGCAACTAATGAAGGTTTCAAGAGCTGAGCTAGAACACATAAAATATCCAAACTGACTAGGTTTGTTGTTGAGTGTTACTTTTGACTGCATGTTAGAAATATGGCTAAGTCCAAATAATGATCCAAAAAGTTAGGAGAAGAAGTCCTGGAAGATTCTATAGTGGCCACCAAAGTCCCCTGATTTAAACCCCATAGAAAATCTCTGGTGGGATTTGAAGAAGGTGCTCGCAGCACACAAACCCAAGAATTGGACTAAGATACCTCAGAAACACTGCCAGAAGCTGGTGTCTGGTTATACATCTTGTTTGAGCAGGTACATAACAGCAAAAGGGTGTTCTACTACATACAAAAGATGCTTGCTATGAAAGAGTTGAATAATTTTAAGACTGCAGAAGTCATTCAAAGTTGCATTTTCAGTTGAATTTGGAAACCACTTGAAACATTTATGTTGAACTATTTCAAACTTTTGTTTGATTTGTAAATTGAAAACAGCTGTAAGTCTGTTATTTTTTATTTGCAGTGAAAGTTGAATAGTTTTGATTAGAAAGTCCATTAATTTGGAATAGTTGTGGTCGACTGACAGTTGTTTGAAAAAAGCGTTCCTGTGAGATGAACGAGGAAAGAGAAGCGGGCAAAATGAAGAAAAGGTTATAAGATAAAACAATGAGGAAGGGAACTAATTCTAAAGGCAGGAATAAAGAGGGATAGCTAGGGATTGTGAGAGGGACAGACCCGTCCATTTTGTAGTCTGGCTGAAGGCAGACTGCTGGTGCTGCTGCAGAGATCTGTGTGGTTACCCTACGGTAAGCAGAGGAGGACAAAAGAACAATATGAGAATGAGAAATAAAAAAAAAGCCCAATGAAATAGCTGAGGTGACAGATTGTTGCACAAGTGTGATGAAGAATGAATGAAAGAGGGAACAAGCAGTGAAAGGACTCTGTGTGCAAACGGTGGTCACACAGAGTCTGGATTCATTATTCTGTTACCAATTCCATCAGCTATTTTACTAACATTGTTTCTCATTGAATTTCACTGATGTTTGCTTACACAACCACTCAAAAGTTTAGAATAGGCTAATTGCGATTTTGCTATGTTTTACAATTTAAAAATGTTCTATTTTCATACATTTTAAAATGTGTTTATGTAGTGCTTAACACATAGCTGGGCAAAGCTGAATTTTAAGAATCAAAATTCAAGTCTTCAGTGTCACATGATCCTTCTTATGTCATTTTTATATGCTGATTTGCCACCACATGAATTAAAATTATATTTTTAAATATCTATAAATAAAATTTGAATTATTTTAAACTGTAATAGTATTTCACCATATTGCTGTTTTTAATGCAGCCTTGGTGAGCATAATAATAAAAAAAAATAAAAAAAAATTAAATTCCAAACTTTTGAGCAGTAGTGTACAGTAAGTCTTGAATATCAATTTTTATTTAAGTGACATAAGATTAAAATTAAGAAATAGTAAACTACCACTCTTAAACTTGTGTGTTAAACAGAAGGAACTGGTGTAAAATCTCCAGGTTTTTTAATAATTTTGTATCATCCAAATAGTAGCTTTATAAGAGGAATAACAGGTATACTAACCCTCAAACTCCCCCGACTGCCAACAGACATCCGCTCCTCATCATCTGATATCTGAGACAGGAAGAGAAAGAAAACAGAGAGTTTAAAACTGTGCTTTGGGTAAACCAGGGTACTTCTCTAGCAAATGTGGGTCAAAAAAAGATAATTAAATGCATATAAAACCTTTCTTATCAGTGAATTATTAAAAAAATACAATTAAAATTTTGTGTGTACCTACTGTACCTACTATAATGTGTTAGAATTGTGAGATATAAACTCATATCTCACAATTCTGACACATTATAAGTACAAGAAGAAAGTCAGAATTGTGGGATAAAAAGTTGCATTTACTGCAGCAAGTTTCCATGAAAAAAAAACTATATATGACCATTTAGATTGTAAATGTGTGTGTGTGTGCGCGTGCATGCGTGTGTGTGTGTGTGTGTAAGCCTACATTGTCTGTTTATAGGTTGTATGGACTATTTTTATGACACTTTTTTATGACACAGGTATGACAGTTTTATGATGCTTGAAAACTTCAGTCCCTGTTCACTGTAATTGCATGGAAATTAGCATGAAATTTAGTTTTTTTTAACATCGTAGATTTGATTAAGTGATTTTCATTTTTGGGTGAAGTACATCTGACATCTGTTAAGAACAGCACACTACAGGCCTTTGGCAAAAATAAATTGTAGGAAGTGAGTGATGAAGAAGAGGACCGAGTGCAGAAGAATGGGAAAAAAGGGGGGGAAAGGGACTAAGGAAATATTAAAAAAGGGAATAATCGTGTAGGACAAAAAGCAGATGGAGAGATACAGACCGAAGTATGTCTCCGAGAGTGGCGGGAATACCGCTCACTGTCCTCCTGAAAAGCAGAGCGGGAAAAGAGGACAGAAAGCAGGAAGTTTTAGGTCAAAAGGTCACATGACTATCAAACACTGCAAAAACTGAACAACAAAGCATGCAATGGGAGATTACGCTGTCTGTCATATCACGGTTTATTACAGGGCTCAGACAGGGTGTCTGGAGGGGTGGGAGGGGAGGGTTGAGTGCTTTAAGATGTGGGTCACGCGACCGCCCTATAATCCCGCTGTATGTTATGACCACCTCTACTAAGCCCTAACATGTCAGATGGGCCTCCTGCCCCCCACTGCTCCAGTAAAGCCTGTGAAATGAGGATCAGACACAGGCTGCCTGAGAGACATGCAACACCAACCAATCACATTTCATTCTCTGAAGGATACATTGTGATAGTTAGGGGTTGATTAACTGCATTCGGGTGCTGTGTGCTGCGTGGGACCTGTTTCTAATTCGAATTCTATCTTTGGCGGTCTATTGCATGCAGCAGTGTGGTATAATAACAGGTCATACCATCCACTGTTCAATATGGCCCCATTTGTTGTCCAGCCCATAGTATTTCTGGTGCAGAGAGGAGGAGAGCAAAACGATCAAATGAGGAAGGGTTATAATGAAAGTATAGGAGGATGTTAAAAACAAGTTTGCAAGAGAACTTGGTTTGAGACTGATCTTGTTTATTTCTTCCTCAAGCTTTAGCTGTATTTTTATAACCTGATGTTAATAAAACAATGCAAATAACTACAGATTGTATTTCTAATGATCAATTATGAGGACTGTTAGAAAGACATTATGGAGGGACGGATCTTACCTTTTGCGACTGATATATCTAATTAAACCGCAGGGAGACCAGGGTGAAGAGAAAGAAAGAAAGTGAGACAGGAAGAAAAAGATATAAAGAGCTTAAAGGAGACTATAGGGATCATTTGTAAATAAATCAGGATAGAGCTGGTATAAAGAATAAATATCTGTCATTTTTTGGATCTGCACACCATTTACTCAACCCAAAACATTCTCAAAAGCCTTCTAAAAATGATGCTGATTCAAAATGACAACAAATTAACAATATCCAAGGGATCACATTTAAATTTAGCAAATGATCACATGATGCACTGAACTTTTCAGCATTAATACTAATAAGATTAATAATAATAAGAAGAACTGTTCCAGTTATCAGCATATTAAAATGTTTTCTGAAGGATCATGTGACACACAATTGGAGAGAACACTCTAAACGACAACCCCAAATATTTGCACTTTTATGCAAACAATTATCAAAGAAGCTATTCTGACCAAAGACCAAAAAAGTCACATGACAATCCATTTACTAAATAAAGGATATACCTCCAATGTATGTGAAAAGTAATAACGTCCACACACTCACCTCATAAGCCGTACTCGGCACTAGATGCAGTACATATTACATATTCAGTTTACTAATACAGACTAGCAAAGGTTAACACCAGCACACACACACACAAACACTCTAGGATCCATGATAAAACACATTCCCTCTTTTTTTCTATATGCTAAGCAAAACCTTTATGCAAGAAAAGGAAAAATCTCTGCGTCTTTAAGATGTTTTAAATCATGAATAACTATTTTTCTGATCCAGTTTAATTCTGATGCTAAGGTGGTTTATGAGAATTGAAGAGAATTCACACATCTTTCGTCCCAGAGAACCATTTCACTCCATATTTTTTCTTTTTTTTTTTCAGTTATTAGTGGTGGGAATTTTCAAACCTATCAAAATATCTGCAGGTTGCATTATAACCTTTTTATGAGTGAGTGAATGAATCAGTAACGCTTCCTTTTACAGTACAGTACTTACAGTGTACTTACGGTGTACTTACCTAGAAAGTACTTGCTATAAGGTAAGTACATGGAACAGGGGTAGGTTTAGGGGTAGGTTCAGGGTTAGTACTAGTTATTACTCACTAATTGTACTTACTGAAATAAGTAAATGGTATTTACATGGGTAACTGGACTGTAAAAGGAAGCGTTACCAATGAATCATTCACTAAACTGACTCGTTCAAAAGCACAGATTCATACATTAAACAATTACTATAAGGTAAGTCTTTAAGTAAGTGTGTATTAAAAATATTTCACACAAGCAAGAGTGATGCTATTCTGAATATATCAACAGGGTTGCAGGCATTAGGCACAATATATTGAGTATTATTCTGTGACAATTATTTAGTATTATTTAATGATACAAGATATTTACTAAATTAAAATGTAGTAATTGTACTTGTATGTTGCTTGTATGTATCTGCTTAAACAAAGCTAGTGTGAAATTCTATGTAGAACCATATAACACAGGCTATTTGTTATAGCCTAAGAAGAAAGTAGAACTGTAACAGTCTGCCAAACAGATTATCTCCTGACCTCTTTCTGTTGCCTCTCCAATTCCTTCATACGGATTTCTCGAGCTTCTGCCCGGGCTGCCCGTTTAGCTGCCAGTCTTGCCTCCGCCTGGTAGAAAAACAGAGAGAGAGAGAGACTGAATTGTATTGCTTTTTTTTTTAATACAAATAAAAGTCAAGACTATTTACCAGTGTGAGTGAGAAGGGAAGTTTGTATGACAGAGAAAACCCTTTTCTGTTTGAGTTTTATGCAGAGCGAATGCTAAAACTGAAGTTGAGAGTTCTTGGAATGTAATCTAATTAAGCTATTCACAGACTTTCAGTGATCAATCCATTATAGTTTTAATCTCATCATTGACTTGAGGGGGTGGAAGTCCCATAGAAAAGAGTACCAATCAGTAGCACCATAACCAAGATTAAGAACCAATAGAACTGACTGTTCTACCTATAAAGAAAATGTTTGAAACATACAGTAACAAAATCAACATGATGGTCAAGGAAAAATAGAATCAACTGTTATATAACCGTAAAAAGAATTAGTAATAGATTGTAATATTGTAAGCTGTAAACACAAACTTTGTGATATTATAAACACAAACACTGATTGTGAACTAAAGTTACCAGTAAAGCACGCACACACACAAACTGTGCCAGGAAAGAATATCTCACTCACTGCCTCCAAGCTGCCATTTCCGGTCAACAAGTGAAACCCAAAGCATAACTGAGAAAGAAATGCTGCTCAACGACCCAACTGATGTACATCATTATTGTAAATGCTTACTATCTGTCACCATACAAATAGCATTTTTTGGTCCTCGTACATTGGTTTACAGATGAAACAGAAGTGACAAACAGGAGAAACACTGTGTGCAACAATTCAGTCACACGGCTTTTCATTCAACAAAAAAAATCACCATCATTTACCATGGGTTACCCAGAAATGTGGGATATTCAAATAGAATTAAGACATGTATTAAATGTATTAAAGGGGTGGTTGATTATGATTTCACACTTTTCAAACTTTAAAGGGGTGACGAACTGTCGAGTTCCAAATACAGTAGTCGCTCTAAGCAAGATAACTTCAACAAAGTTAAATTCACTCAAAACAATAAGTAAATAGTTTTTTTCACCAGGCAATTGACTGTAACTCAAAAAAACTAGTAAGAAGTATGTATTTTATAACCGAGAAAAGTTAACTAGTATATGTGAGTCAGGAAAGCTATTGGATTTTACAGTGTGAGAAATCAAATTTTCCTTGAGCTTTTGACATCTAAGAGGTCATCATATTATAAGAATATCCTGTAAGTTTCAGAACTGAAAACGTCCTTGTTAGTCCAATAAAAGCTTTTATTGACACCAGGCTCAGCAAACGACTTGTTTCAAAGTGGGGAAATATGACGTCAAAGAGGATAAAACCCCACCCACCCCCGTAGAAAATTTTAAAGATAACGTTCAAATACGTTGTTGACTTAACTTAGAACAGATGTAGACATCCTTGTTTAATTTATCCATGTTAAGTTGGTGTTGTGGTCTACCGCATAACTTAATCGCATAACTTTATCCAGAGCAGACACTTATCTCAGTTGAGATGTGGCTTGTGAAAGGGTAAAATACACACCGTCGCCCAGCCTCTCGGGAACCTAGTGTCAGAGTTGCATGTACCCCATACACACCGTTTGACCATTTTAAACACAAAATGACAAGAAAAAAACGAATGAAAACTAACTGCAATACATTTCAATGGACATGGATGCAGAGAATGTCTGAGTGTATTGGGTTGGCTGCACAATATGATTGGCTCATCGCGTTTGGGGGCATGGCATCGCGTTTGGGGGCGTGGCCATAGGTCAATTATCTGTTGGGTATTTTGAGCTAAAACTGAGGCTAATGTTTTTCATACAAATAACATAGAAACCATATAGTTACATTTTACCATGGTATGAGGTCCTATGTGCAAAGTTTCAACTGGTTATCATATCTAAATGTTTGCTACTATCTGATTAAAACTCAATCAGTCAGAAAATGTTAATGTTGCCATATAAAAATGAGCTTAAAATTTAAAAACAATATTTTTACAGATATATAATTGTTTTTGTTAAAGCAATTTTTCTTTTCCATTTTTTTTAATGTTTGCTGTTTTTGTTTTAAGAACATAAATTTACATCTGCAACCTAACTCAAGCTACTACTGTAATATGTAATATTATTAATTGTAATGACTCACGGAACACAGAGGAATCCATTTGCAGCTTTATTAAACAATGTCGTACAGGCAGGGTCAAAACCGGGGCAGACAGAGCAATGCAGGTAAAGCGATAGGAAAATCCAGAAAACAGGCAGAGTTCAGGGCAGGCAGCAATAATCACAGTCCAGAGACAGTCCAAGATCAGGCCAGGCAGATATCACTCGAAGAATAGTCAAACAGTCCAAAAGTCAAAACCAGGAAACCAGAAACAGGGAATAAACGCTTAGAAATGATCACCGGGGCAAATCAAGACTTCGCACTGGTGTGGTGTGTGGATGTGGCTTTTATGTGTGTGTGTTAATGGCGTGCAGGTGTGTGACGCAATCAGTCCCAGGTACGAGGCATGATGGGAATTTGAGTTTAACGCCAATGATCAATACTCGGGTGAAGGCTCCCTCTGGTGGCGGAGAGGAGGCGGAACGGGAGCTTCCACTGTAACAATTAATATTGCAGCCTGCACTGCAAACTGTGCTGAAGACACACATCATCTAAGACAGGTGACACAAACCCTTTTCAATCTATTACATTTTGACAATTATGAGTAGTTTAACAATTTACATTCTGGTTTTTACAACTTTCCCTTAGGAGCAAAAATCTGCCTTAAAAACTTGAAAGAAATACAGATTTGACATTTATTGTAGTCACAAACTGCTCTGAAACACTGCTCCAAACGCAGCTTTTATTAGGGCAATTCACAATCCATAAAACTGGTAGTAAGTCAAAATAATGATGGGCAATTTCGAAACAGTGCTTCATGAAGCTCCGAAACCTTTATGGATCTTTTGTTTCGAATCAGTGGTTCGGATCGAGTATCAAACTGCCAAAGTCACGTGATTTCAGTAAACGAGGCTTTGTAACCACATAACTTTTACGAAACCTTTGGTCATTTCAATGGTACATAGATAGACTTGATAATTCTTATTAAATCTTATTAGATGAGAAGTTAAATACATTTGATAGATTTTACTTTAAATAAAACATTTGCAATGCATTTATAAAAGGTTTTTATGCATGTTTGGCCTGAGTTTTGTTGTATTTCCACTGCTCTGAAAAGCAGGTACCTCCACCTATGGCGCTTCAAACACTCCGAAACAGGGAATGACTTTCCAAAGCAATTGGTTCGATTGATTTGAAGCTTTGATTCTCCCATCACTAGGTCAAAACATAGGGTAGCTAATCCACAAAGACAACAGGGCAGAAAAACACAGGAAAACAGGAGAAGCTCAAAAACCATGACACAAGACATCAGGAAGAGAGCGCTCAGAAATGCAGTACGACACCTATAAGACCCTGCAACCCAAACAGCACATGTACGTCTGCAAGATGTCTGTTAAAGATCACTTCTTCTGGAAAGCATCTGCTGTTTAACATTCTGATAGACGTCTTTAAGATGTCAGTTTTACATACATTCTAAATCATAAACATCTTAAGACATTTTCTAAACATCTATTTGACATCTGACGGGAAAAGTCCTATAGACATATTGCAGATAAAAAAATACATCTTCCAGATGTAAACACACATCAAATAGACGTGATGTACGTGCGCTATCAGGGAAAGTATGCAACGTTCACACAGGGCTTATTTAGGGAGAGTTTACATTAGTAAAAAGTGAATTTCACAAATTTTACACAAAAAGATAATTAAATATGAAACATTACATACAACTGTCAGAGTAAGACAGAATCATATATGTAATTAAAACAACATTTCATTTAAATTAACTGAATAGTTTATTTTATACCATCTTTGTTAGCATTCAGTTTAACCCTTTGATGCACAACATGGGTCTAAATAGACCCGACTTAGTTTTAATTTTCTACGTATATCTTTGCATGAAATTAATTTCATCATTCAGTATTCCAGCTATTCCTCAATTAACTTGTTTTAGATCATTACAAATCCTCATTTAAATTTTTCCTTTACCCTAATGCGCTAGCCTGGCTAACGCCAGAGAGCGTATCATTGAGAATGAAACGTGGTCTGGAAACCACATGTAAATTTTCTCGTATTTGAGGCGTGGTTTACGAATGCCCAGAGCCGTATTGGGTGCTACGAATGTCTATCAAATGCGCCTGTGCTCCCTCCCCGTTCTGTGATTGGTTCCCTATTTCAGGGGAAAATTTGGTTCATGGTATTCAGACTGCCTAGCAGCACGAATAAAATCGCACTGCGGCAAGGCAGAATGGGGAAACCCTACTAATGTGCAACATGGGTCTAAAAAGACCCATATTCATGTTTCTTTGCTGAATATTTGAAAGAAATGTATTTTACCATTTAATAATCTTATAAATCGTATTTGCAAAAATGCAAATTTTGAAGTTGTTACTTTCCTTTTTGAAAACGTATGCTTTTAATAAGTAACTAGACAAGGCAGTTTGGGTCATGGGTAGAAAATTTTATAGAAAGGAAAATTTTCACAAAGAAGTAGAATCAATGAATTACGAATAATTTACTGCCATTCTGAGAATAACAAGTAATCAATACAAAATTACCTGTAGTCTTAAAACATATAGAGATCAGTGGTGGAAAGGGGAAGTTCAAATGAGGCAATCAAACCTTTGTGTGAAAACACCCTGACTCTGTTGAATGAAATTAGTACATTCCATTGTGCTACCTTTTTGTTATACCCCCAAATTCTTTATAAAAGTACCATAAAATATATTTATTTTATTTTATAAGCTACAGAAGAGTGTTTTATAAGCTACGGAAGTGTTTTGTTGTGCATGCAATATATCCAGACAGCATAGGCTATTGCACTGTATGAAGTCCGGCTAAATCTCTGAAAGTGGACAGCATAACAAGCTTGCAGAGGCGACACAAACAGACAGTTAGAAAGCAGCTCTGTTTCTTTTGTCTGAACAAGTCACAACTCATTGAATAAGGGGCTTCAGACAAGCCTCTGGCCTAGATCCTGCCAACCACGTCCACTGGCCTGTCAACAGCATGCAGGGAGCTGGAGTTCACACTTCTCAGCAGAGCAACTCTCCCATTACTGACTATCAGAGGCATAATGGAAAACTGTTCAAATATAAACTGTATAATTGTACAAGTACATTATCTTAGCTTCCGCCAGCAAAAAAAGTTACAACGTACAAAACTGCTTAGCAGACAAACACGGCAACAATATTACAGTAATATTAATTATTAAGTCTTAATACACAAAATGGCAACGGTTGTGTTTCTATAAAAGAAGAAAGAATACGCAATGTATAGCATCTGTTTCAGTTAAGGCCAGTTCACATTAAGACAAATGTTATGTATGAGGCAAAGTGATAAACGTTTTAGTTTGAATGCACGACTGTTAATACATCTACTCAGGCCTACATGCAGTAAACATGTAGAAAGTAAAAAGACCCATATTCATTGGTCTTTTTACTTTTTAATGTTTTTGTGGTACCGCTTCCTTTTACAGTACAGTACTTTCAGTGTACTTACAGTGTACTTACCTAGAAAGAACTAGCTAATATAAGGTAAGTACATGGAACAGGGTTAGGTTTAGGGGTAGGTTCAGGGTTAGTACTAGTTATTACCCAGTAATTGTAGTTACTAAAATAAGTACATAGTATTTACATGGGTAACTGGACTGTAAAAGGAAGCGTTACCGTTTTTGTTTACTTTATGTTTACTTTTTACCAGTAAATTTAATGTTAAATTTAATGTTCAAATTTTATGTTTACTTTTTACCAGTAAACATTTGCGTAATGACAGATTTTTGTATTGAGAAGTGTTCTAATCTCTTTTCCATTGTACTGTAAAGAAAACGGGCCAACCAATGACATTCGTGTTTTTGGTCACATGACATGTCCAGGGATAAACAAATTTGTTGCATTCAAAATCGCATAATGATTAATGATTAATAGTTACTACAGTTGGTGTGAAACTTACTTCACGAATCACGACTGTTAAAAAAGTATGTTCTAATGTCTGTGTTAAGGTCCGTACACACCGGGACGAATATCAGCGCTCGTCAGCGTTTTTCAACACGTTTTTTGTGTTCACACCCAATCGATTTTTGCTGACGATGAGCCGAGTGAACATGCAAATTCATTCCATTAGTTGGCGCCAATAAGCTCTGCAATACCACTCCATAACAGTTATATTTTATCAAGATGATTGTAGTCCCTGTCACGTTTGTCAAATAGTTCTTTATGTTCTAGCACCAACGAGAACAGCAGCTCTACATTCATCTTGCCTTGCATCTTCCTCGTCTTATTTCTTCCTGGCTGTGTAGACGGCGACGCGTATATCTTCTTCACCGTTGCATATGTGTGCTCAGCAAGAGCGTTTTGTGTTTGAGCGCCCCCAAGTTGTGTTTTACTGTATCTTCAGAAGCTCCAAACACATCTCATTGGTCGGATAGTTTTTGACGCGGGGCGTCAAACTAAAAAAAAACGAACCCAAGGCGTTTTTACGTGTGGCGTTTTACGCGTCGGTGTGAACACTCACATTGACACCCTTTGTTTAGTCATGAGGCGTTAAACGTCGGCGAATAACGTGTGCGAAATTTGTGAACAGGCCTTTATGAATAAAATTGACATGTGACCTACGGTTTCAATTGCGTGTCCATAGGATGCACAGTCCAGAATCCCGTAGGAGGTAATTAGGGTACTTTTCACCTTTACTGTTTTATAAATACAATGGATTCGTACATGCTACTCAGCTCACGTGCTGTTTTTCACCCACAATGTAGTACGTAAGTAGTCATATTTGGAGGCAGCACATGCCTTGTGGCACTAATGAACAGATTATTTAGCTAAGGGACAGTGAATGGCAGAGAAAGAATCCACAACCAGCTCTCTTATCTCTGCATTATTTTATTTGGTGTTATTTAATAAACACCATAGAGAACACAAAATCTGAATGACTGTTTGAAAACATAAAACACTTTTCCATAAGCGCCATCTACTGCCAGAGAGAGAATTTGCATTTTTATTCAGACCATCTGCCATTTATTGGCATTGCTTCAAACTGACAAATCCCATGCAAAATTTGTGCCAATGCTTGTGCCAAGCATAAAGGCCTTTACCTATAGATAAGTGGTCTGATATGTTTCCATGGATGATAATAAATTTTATGAAATATCAGACTGCTGGATTGTGCCCAAACAAAATTCCAGAGAGCCATGCACTAATATGTGATTTCCATATTGTGAAGTAACCTTTCAGAATCTTTTTGACATTTTGTTTATTTTTTGTGCATTTTCAGTTTTACCATTGTATAGTTATGTTCATAATCCAGGTGGACATTTTGTAAAAGAAAATGAACAACCCAGCTAGTCAACAAGTGTATGTTAAGCAACAATATTAGGCTATTAATAAAGAAACAAGAAGAGATCCCAACCACAGTTTGAGGCCACGTTTACACAAAGCCGGGTATTTAGCAAAACAAATATTTTCCCCCTCTCCGTTTTCAAAAATAACATCGTTCACACACCCGCATAAATACGCCGTCGAGCGTCATCATAACTATGCCAAACCTATTGGCGGCAGTGTAGGGGTTAAGGATAAAGCCATGCAAGCCAATCAGAATCCTCAGAATCGACAAGAGAGAACATGAAACGCCATTTCTCCCAGTTCACATGACAACACATAACCGGCGTTTTCAGAAATCTCCACTTTGGCCAGAGTTTTCAGAAATAATCGTTTTCAGTGATAAAAACAGGGTTTTCGTGTAAACGACAGGCCAATCCGCAGGGAAATATCTGCGTTTTCCCTTTGTGTAAACGGGCCCTGAGAAACGATAGCCATAATGTCTACTGAAATACAGCACCAATAATGAACAGTTTAAACACATGCACATGCCAGTATCTCCACATGTTAAACCCTTTGATCAGTGACTCAGCATGAGACACATGTGTAAGCGGTAAACTGGTGCCTTATCAGTCATACCAGACTTGTGTACATTCTCCACTTTAGACCAGTGATTTTTTTGTGGTTTCTTGTATTAGAGCAGAACTAAATCGTAGTGAAATAACATTATTACTACTAATGCAATATTAAGCTTCTTTAATTATGAAAGGCTCCAGCTTCACTGATTGTCACAGCTGTCGTACATGAATGATTTCTAAAGCACTAAATCTTGCAAATACACTCTACCAAAGAGAAGAAAGAAATACAGTCACGGCAATCTGCGTTTTTCTTCTTTGGCTCAATTCCTACACTGGGAGAGCTATATTTTGAACTTTAATGTTCAGTTTCTGGTTTCGTTAAATACCGCTCTGTAAAAACAGGCTACTATTCACTGCTATTAGCGGGATTTGAGGTTCTGTCAGGAGAAGACAGAGTGCCTGTCCTAGATCAAGCATGAGCGTGGCAGAATCTGACAGATGTTCCTTTCCTCCTCAGCTGTGTCAGGACCCCACAGGCCTCCCTATGGAACCATAAGGAACTAGATTCTTTCAGAGCCAGGAAAGAGATCAACTCTGTGAACTCATATAATATTGCAAGTTTGTTGTTATAGTCCTACACATTTTTTCAGGTCTTAGGCGTACTGTCCAGGTGAAATAGCCTACTTGGGTGGGTTCTAGGAGTGCATGTCTAGTTTAGACATTTTTGAAGACATTTAATATAGTCTAACAGTTATTAATTCTTTCTTTTTATTTCAGATTATGACCATCCCATTCTTGAAGATGTAGCACAGGTACTACCACATTTACCAGCAGCGGTTCAAGATGAGATGCCCAAGAGCTTGTATGTACTTGCAAACACAATGATTGTGTTTGTTGTGATTGGGTTTTGATGAGTTGTATTTTGACGACTAGAATCATACAGTTGACTAGAATCACGCAGCGGAAGAATGGAAAGTTCCTTTTTTTTTTTTTGCAGGCATTATCATTCCCAATACCTAATGCCAAAATGTTTAATTTGTTCACCAAGTAATTTACTCGTCAGGCAGTTGGGCTGTTGGGCTGGGGTAAAAAGTAAGAGTGTGAAGTATATATGAACCGATGAGATCTATATGTGTACCAAGTTTCATATTATTACATGCAAGTGTGTTTGATTTATGGACCAAATTTTCAGATCAAGTTTATGGACCAAGTTAATTTAATTAATAAACTAATTATATAAAACTATTGTCAATGCACTACAATTGAACTGGTTATATGCCTTTACTTATATATAAAAAAAAATATTTAAAACATACCGGAGTTTTTGTTAACTCGCAAGACCATAACGAGAAAATGAAAATTTGATGGAAATTTTTTGTATATTCTGTATTACTGTCATGAGATTCACATTATAACTATTATTATGTAGTAGTGTAATGTAAACAGACACAACTACGAGAGGTTTGAATTTTCTTTTGTTAAATTTGCACTCTGAATATGGGTGGAGCTTTTAGTTTTAATTTAATTGAACTCTCAAAGTGCACCAGGGCGGCATGTTTTTTTGCTTGCAGGACGGTGACAGTTAAATAAACCGTGTTTTTCTAGGCCTAGGACGGTTACTGCATTACTAGAATAACCGTGATCACGTTACGTCTTCTGCGCTGAGCTCGTCACTGCCATCACCGGAAAAAAAAAAAAAACGGAAAAAAAAACACACTGGCCTGCAGATGTGTGAACGTGGTCGTGTGTAATCACATGGATTCTGTGATTCTAATTACAGTACATGGATTATATCTAATGATATTGTGTCTTACATGGATTCAAGGTTTTCTAAACAAAACTTATCAAATGATGGAGAGAATCCAACCTTTCGTGAGTTAGGGAGCGCAATGTTCCATGCCACATAATAACATTCCATTCGTATTAGAGATGCGCGGATGGGCTATTATTTCACCCGCAACCGCATCGCAAAACTCATCATCAGTCCGCTATCCATCTGCAACAACAATTTTTGAAAATTTTCAAAACCGCCATCCACTGATTGTTTTACGGTCTATGGGCGATGCAAGGCGCTGCTGCAACGAGGAAAGCTATTATAGAATTCTACAGCTATTCTAGCTGTTCAAAAGAGACTAATCCAGTGCAGGAAATACTTTTAATGGCTAAAGTAGTAGCTATGTTGTATCCCCAAATTATCAGCAGTAAACTCCGTCTCCGATCGGCGTATACAGGGACAAAAATATATAAATAGCCAACGCATTCTCATCCCAAAGCGTTATATTTGACACTTTTGCAAAAGCATAAAAATGCGGCGCTCATGGCACCCTTTAACGTCTAATTAGACGCTTCGGTTTTGGTTAAGTTTAGGTATGGTGTGGAGTAAGGGTTAGAACACTAGGGGGCGCTTTTGGACCTAATATTTCTGCGTCTCATTTGGCGCTAAAGGGTGCCATGTGCGTTCGATATTTACGCTTTTGCAAAAGCGTGGTATATGGCGCTTTGGGATGAAAACTCACCTCAGCAAACCTGACCTTACCTGACTAGGCTACTGTACAATTTTATAATTTCTTTTTGAATTCTGCTTCAAAGTACTCAAGTATCATTTTTGAGGAGTACTCATGACTTTACTCAAGAAGATTTGAGAGGGAAATACTGTACTCTTTACTCTGCTACATTTCTATCCATAGCCGTGAGTACCCGTTACTACTTCTAAAAAAAAAAAAAATATATATATATCTCGGAAAACCTCAATTTGTTGTTTCCCTCTCAAACGTGATTGTATTGCGCAGGCGCCACTGATCACCTTCATCTTTCCCCCAAAGTCAACTCAATGGTCAGATTTAGGTAAAAGACGAAATCATGGGCGAAACAATGGAAGAAGACGTAGGCGGTCCATCCTGGGAATGTTCATTAATTGTTATGTAATGTATTAACTAATGTACTAATTTAAGGCAGAACAAACAGCTAATTTAAGTAATGAATACATGCATGTTTGTTAATAGAGGATTAGATTAGGACTCTGACTATTATGGTATAGCCTAATGGAAATGCAGATACTTATGCTTAAATTGTTAATGTTTTTCAACATGTGACATTTTATATTTTTACCCTTCAGTTGAGTTTAAAAAAATGGACACAACGAAATGACAAACAATGTGAGGTAGGGCTGGGCGATATGGCCAAAAAAAATTATCACGATAATTTTTTTTATATCAGTCGATATCGATAATTATCACGATATATGTCAAATCTTTATTTCTTTCAAGTTTAAAGGCAGATTTTTGCTCCTAAGTGAAAGTTGTATTAACCAGAGTGTAAATTGTGGTTTTAAACTACTCTTTATTGTCAGAACATATCATGACAAACACTTGCCAAACAGGTGAACGTTTCACAAATATGAGGTAGAACATTCAAACATTTTTTCCTTAAAATAAATATATGAATAGAAAAATATTTCTTCAGCACAGTTTGCAGTGCAGGCTGCAATATTAAAATTGCATGTTTTATCTCAAAATGCATATTAAGTTGACAGTGAGTTGACAGTAAATATGCATCCTAACTCAAGCCAATACTAAGCTAATGTTAAATTTATGTTCATTAACAAAAACAGTAACATCTGTTTTTTGTTTTTAAATCTAACAACCACATTTTTATTTGGTAAAATGTAATATTCTGACTGAGTTGTATTAAAATTAACCATTGGTCATCCAGTCTCATGCATTTAGATGATGATAACCACAGATAAAACCAGGTAACGTTATAGCCTATAACTTAGCACCTCACTATCATGGCAAAATGTAACTTTATGGTTTCTGTGGTATTTGTATGAAAACAGTGGCCTAACAGTTAAATACATTATTAAATGCTGTACTTATAAGACATGTACTTAAAAAGAAATTTAATGAATTGTCTACATTAATGATATTATACAATTAAATATGTATATCCCATGCACATTTCAAGGTGCAGTTAATATTACTAGGCTAACCTTACAGTAAATCCATGGCTAAATGGATTCAGTATCAATTCAGATTCTGACTGGATCGTTGCACGCAGTGTTTCTCCTTTTTGTCAGCGGTGTTTTATCTGCCCTAAACTGGTTTAAACTTGACATTTGTGTTCTTCGCTGAACTCAAGCGCTTCTCGCTGGATGTCTTGAGCGAGACGATCAAAGCAATCGCGTCTGCTCTAGCGAGCTCGCGCTGCACTCATTGCAGTTTCAGTGCAGTTTGGACTTTGACCCGAGCGGATAAATGCTCCGTGTGGCGCGCGCGGTTCAAATGAGTTTATTTCCGTTTTTGGCGCATAAACATTATCGAACATTTATCGACCTCTTGATATCGTTTTATCGAGAAAAATTATATCGCGATAATTATCGTTATCGTTTTATCGCCCAGCCCTAATGTGAGGCTTTTTTTTTATTAGTCGTTTAGATTAGTTGACTAGTCAAAAGATTAGTCGTTAGAAAATTAGTCGTTAGTGGCAGCACTACTCATAATCCAACCACATAGTATTCAGAATATTTTAATCTTCATAGATTGAGGAATAATGATTCAAATACTTGCACTTACTGTACAAATAGTCTGTACTTGGCATAAAATATAGACTGTGCTCGGGATGGTGTCCTTGTTTGTGCTTATATATTTGCATGTGCAAATCTCTTCCAACCATCACTGAGATCCAAGGAGGGAGAGAGGTCAAATTGATTTGAATTGCTGCAGTGGAATGCCTAAATATCTGAGATCAAACTCATGCTTTGGCAGGCCCATGTGAATTAACTTCACCTCACAATCCGCTCTAGGGCAGACCAGCTCAGAATAGACTCTCTTTCAATTAGACAATCCAATAACAAAATCACCTAGTATATTCCTGATCTATTGTATGGAATTTCTAGAATGGAAACATTTATTAAGTTTAATATGCATTCCACATGGCAGAAACGAAGTATAGGCAGATGTGGTTCTGTCCCAGCAATTTTAACTTACACTCTGGGTGTCTTTGGAACCATGAGAACACATAGTAATAGCCTCCAAAGCAAACAAGCCTGCACCTCTCAGCCATATTTAACATATGTGGCTCAGAGCAAGAGTGCAAAATTAACTTTGCATAGGGACTGATGGAACAAACAACAAGAGCGTTCCTCCACCTCCACAGATTTGCGGAGGGGTTAATTTAAATATCAAGTATGCTGACTCACAATTCATGTGTATGTATGTATATGTATAAATGTATGTGTGTGTGTGGGGGGGGGGGGGGGTAAAAAGATGTTTTTTTATCTTACTAAAAAATAATTTTGTTGTAAGATAAAATACATTTTTAAATAACCATTATGTTAGGGCTGCACAATTAATCGAATTTGTAATCGCAATTACAATTATGGATGCCACAATTATGTAATCGTTCAAAGGCACAATTATAAAAAGTCCACTTACATTATTCTGTGTGATTAAAATGTGTTTTTTTACAGCTAATCTTAAGGTTTTTTCCCCATTGTTTTAATTTTAGTTAGTGTAACATTATAATTATAATTAGCATTAAAGCAACTCTAGCTAACATTGTTTACTTAAAATAATGTTTCCAATCTTATCAGTGGTGGTTCATCAAGTCGTAACAGGGTAAAAGGCACTTCTGCCGTCGCCTGACGGGGTCTGTATCACTTTTACTGGTACTATGTAACTTCGGGGTTCGGGTAGGAACCCGACCACAAAAAGAACTACAAAATTTGACTGCTTTACATCAAGCACTATAATAGTCATTATTTCGTTTTTCTTCGTTTCTGATGTCGCAATACATCATTCTTTCATGAAATCATGTAACATACTCTACCTTGTCTGTGGACATCGTTCATTCTAAAGCCAGTGCTGGATAAACAGCCAGCGTGCGTGCGACGGTAGGCTAAATTATTTACGACAGCGGCAATGGACAATTTCGTTTCCAACCAGTAGGGCGACCGAAGAAAAAAAGTTACTTGGTGTTACTTTAAACCATAGAAAAGCATTGAAAGTTTTTCAGGAGTTTTCAGCCGTTTTATTTTGATATAACAATTTGCATGCAGTCACTTCGAACAATGGCATAAAGCTGTTCAAAACATCATTCAATGTAAATTTTGATAATCGTAATTAATAATCGCAATTATAATTTCAAGGCAATAATCGACAATTATGATTTTTGTCATAATCGTGCAGCCCTACATTATGTATTACTTAATTATTGCTTTTTAGAATTAATTTTAGAAGATAAATATTGGTTTACTTTTTTTTCACCAGTTCATAAATTGATGTTGATGAGTATTATGGCAGTACAGAAATGCATTAATTGACCACACGTTCAGCATTTTACAGAGCCTGGATTGTAGTATAGTGTAGCATGCTAGTTTAACATGGTAGTCTGCTGGATGGAACTACAGTGTATGCACTCAGAAATGGCCTGCAAGATGGAAAATTTTGGTTGGCGCTACAGTTGTTGGCTTATTTGTGGCATTACCTGATTTGCATATGTTGGTTATTACATTTACATTTATTCATTTAGCTGATGTTTTTATACAAAGCGACTTACAATTGATTTATATGTCAGAGGTTGCACGCCTCTGGAGCAACTAGGGGTTAAGTGTCTTGCTCAGGGACACATTGGTGTCTCACAGTGCATTCGAACCCGGGTCGCTCACACCAAAGGCATGTGTCTTATCCACTGCGCCATCACCACCCCCCATTATTATGTTGGGGTGGTGATGGCGTAGGTGACGGACAGAGTATTATGTTGGTTAATTAGGTACTGAAAGAACACAGAGTGTGCAAATAAACAAAGATTAAGCAATTATGTGATACTGGCCAGATAAACTGGTTTAACGGTGATTCTGAGTAAATGTAAAGCACAATAATAGGGAATCAGTTGTTTTTATTTTCTAGGTGACAGTGCAGGAGATTAGACGGCCATGGAGAGTAGCTCCAGACTAATCTGCTTTTAGAGCGTAATGCATGGCCATAATACATCACTTCCTGTCTGCTCCTCACCTCGGTCTACCCAGCAACTTAATCGCAAGCTTACTGCAACCCCCCAAACATGCACACTCGCAATGGCCTACAACATCAGCTTTGCCTTCCACTGCACCACAGAGAGCAGAATATGCTGATATATGACCCTGCATGACTAACAGAATAACTGCCTCTGCATTCCTGGCACTTTACACTGGAAACTGTCATCAGTAGTCCTGAAAGGGAATACATTTTAGTTGTCTGAGGAGTTGAATGAAAGTGGCCAAAATGATGCACAGTATTGAAGCTCCTAGAGGGGCGATTAACACAGGATGTGGTGGAGAGGCTTAAAGAATGCAGGTCAGTGGGTGGTGGCAGGCCAATCTGTTGCTGCAGTGGGGCAGGGGCTAAATACACTTCCACTACTAGGTCAGCTAAATTATATTCACCTCATGAACCAAAAACCTCACCTTTCCCTCCACAAACCAATTGTATATGGCAATAAAATTGTCATTGGTTAGTCATTTTCATATGGGCAGGAAGCAATGCTTGACATTATTGGTAATTCAATGTTTCTGTAAAAAAACATCAACAATAACCCTAATAAAATACTACTACTATTACTAATTCTACGATATAAAAGGTCTGATATGTAGTCTGGTTAAAACCAGACCATTTTCAGTTTTAACTGAGCTATGGTATGGCAAAGCGTCACAGACAAATCATTTCCAGAGTGGCGTCACCAACGGACGTCGGGGGTAGACCTAAAACCAATCAGAGCGATGAAGGAGATATGCATGAAGTGATGAAGGAGCGAATATGCAGTATGCAGAGCGGCGGCCGGCGGAGAAACATCTGAGAGTGTTGTTCTTTGCTCGGTTTTTAACAAAAAGGAAACGTTCAAATTGCTTAAAACAGACACGATAGCTGATTTGAACGAGTGATGTTCAACGGCGGCATCCATCTTTGTAATGTAGGTACAAAATCTGCTTCAAAATCCCAGCGCTGTCGTCATCGTGTAAAGCCCGCCCCAACGTTTCTGATTGGTGCCGCGATTTCGATGGATTGGAAATGGGCTTGAATGAGCTCTCTGCCAGACTAACTTTCTAGCAAATCTTTTTAGCAAATCTAAATTTGCCAGAAGTTGTCTGGGTTTTCCCAGGCTATCTGATATGCTGCTGGACTCGTGAATAATGTTGTCTGCATTCATTCAAAACATGCGCTAGCCAATAAGATTGCTGCTTGCGCATTATTCTCACCACTTGAAACACTGCATTATTCAATGTGTTGACGTGAGGCTTGTTCAACTTCATACAGCGCTGACAGCGAACACTGATTGGCTGACTTGAAGCAATGCATGCCAGTTAGAAATTGTGTCTGACTTGAGACAGTGCCTACGCCACGTGACGGTTATGTATGCCATCAAAGTACCGCGAGAGCAATTCTAAGGCAGCCGGTAGATACATTCTGCACAGCTTTGCGAGAGCGGCACACAAGCTCTGATGACGATACAGCTGTTCCATGATTAGCCGAATTCACTAAATGACAACGATCACGTGTGTTTCGTGTTTATTCGACCACCTTCAGCTACACTAATGTTCACAAATACATTTCTATATATCAGTAAAAGCAATTTTCATGTAGTCGCAATGTTATATTGTGTCATGTTCATCAAAATAAAACTGATAAAAAACGTAGACCCCACTATATTGTTATTTAAATAGTAGCTTAAAGGGTTAGTTGACCCAAAAATGAAAATTATGTCACCAATGACTCACCCTCATGTCGTTCCAAGCATGTAAGACCTTGTTCATCTTCAGAACAGTTTAGATTTAGTCCGATAGCTTTCTGTCCCTCCATTGAAAATGTATACTGTCCTTATCCAGATTACACTTCAGCAGCATCTTACGTCATCAGCATCACTGAACTCAGATTGACAACAGAACCGGAAGAGAATACAATGCTGAATAAAGTCGTTGTTTTTGTTATTTTTGGACCAAAATATATTTCCGATGCTTCAAAATATTCTAGCTAACCCACTGACTGTCACATGGACTTCTTTGATGATGTCTTTATTCCTTTTCTGGACAAGTACAGTATACCGTACATACATTTTCAATGAGGGACAGAATCAAAAATATCTTAAACTGTGTTCCGAAGATGAGAACAGAGGTCTTGTGGGTTTGGAATGACATGAGCATGAGTCATTAAAGACATAATTTTCATTTTTGGGTGAACTAACCCTTTATGTTGAACTTTATTCTTGTACAAACATACGTTGTATTTAGCAGTCACAGTCAGGCCCTGTTTACACGAGAATACTCGCGGGTGAAAAAATAAAAATATTTTATCGGATTAGCCTTTCGTTTACACGACGACAACGTTTTTGGGGCATAAAACGCAAAAAAGTGAAACCACCCACCAGAGTGGAAATCTTAAAAATGCTCCACCGCCGCATCCCTGTGTAAAGGGTAAAAACGCAGAAGTCTGCTTGACAGTGAAGGTTGTACCATAGACAGTAAAAGAAATGGACAGAGCGATCTCATTGGAACTCCATTGAGACGATTGAAGCCCGTTATGGGTGATTTTTTAGCACTTCCGTCCCTGACGCGCAGACTCATACAGAGCTGGAATACGTAGATGTGACGTGAGTGAACCGTTTGATTTCTAGTGCGGTGGCATGCGAAATCTGAATCATTCCCTTCCGAAACATGCGCAGAGGCGGAGAGTATGAATTGGAGCTGTCCACGGGCTAGGAGAAGAAGACAAGTTTGCTAGGTATTCTGATAATTTATTTTGTCATTTTGCTTCCACGTTTCCCGATTGCGCGCGAGCTTCTTCTCGTGTCCATACGGTAATCTCAAAACTGCGCGACAGAGAGTCGCGTGGGTATGACGCAATCGTTAGCCTACTTTCACTAAAACTGCTTCTACGGGGCCATAACATAAGCTACAAGGTAATGGAGCTATTTATACATTGTCGAGTTCCTTTAGAAATAAATAAAGGACAAATGGGGTCTTCAAACGCCTCAGATGTAAAGTTATTCGCTGTTAAAGTGACGCCAAAATGAACGGGAGTCAATGGGAATGCTAACGCAAGTGAAGTTCTGCCACAAGATGTCAGCTCCCACGAGGCTTCAACTTCCGCTCGATGGATTACCCCCTTGGGTTGTACGCAGGTGCACAGACTTGGTGTTGTTGTGTGGCAGTGCTCCACATTGCCACCTAGCCGCCTGGAGTGCAATGTTGAATTTCATATACTTTTGCGTCACCATATGCACGCGGATTTCCCACCCAAAGCGCTCATCTAAGCGCAGAATAAAAAGTTATAACGCAACACCACTTTTGCATTTTCCTTCAGAATCGTTTCCATGTAAACATAGCCTTAGATAACAGTAATGGCATATTCATATTCATACCAAAAGACTTCAAAGGCTGAATAATTCTGAACAAATTATGACAATTTTTTATTTGACTTTTTACATGAAAAAAAGTATATTAATATTATTATGTAGTAGTGCATTAGAATGTGGTATATAAGACTCGCTTGCTTTCTCTCTCTTTGCTTGTGTTTGAGAGAAACACGGAGCACTCGCAGCCAAACCAGGAGTGGGTCAAATACGCTGTGAATATGTAAAGTTCACTCATGGTGCTGTAAAGACACGGAGACAGAGAAACTCTCAAACACTCAGTCAGTGTTTGAGTCACGTGAAAACATATCTATGTTAAACTACTTCTTAGCCAGTAGCTAATGATAGACATTATTTAGTCGCATATGTGTGAGAGTTAAAATCACAACCTTTTTTGCATTAATAACTGTCAAAAGCCTTCACAAGGTCCCAAATGTAATGCTAAACCTTTGTGGTCTACTTCAAAATCCACACTTTGGTGACGTTATTTTTGCATAAACTGTCCAGTAAAGTTTTGCTGGAGCCTGCATTAGTGCTTCTGCAAAGTGGGCGGTCGCGAATTCCCTAAAATACCCAATGGGATGTTCTACTGTCTCACAGGCACACGAGCCATGGCAGGTCTGCAACACCATAAGTACATATCAAGAGTGCCATTTGGAACAAAGCCTAAGACGTACAGCCTTAAAGGCTTTCTGCTTCCCGTCTCAGCAGTTGGAAAATACAAGGGCAGTAAATGGAAAAAGAGTCGAATGTGAACGGAGTCCAAAGTTCCGATGGACTCCACATGCTGTGACTGAGGTAGATGTTAAATTTGGATCATGAGATGTGATTCCTGCTTCTGTGCAACCAACCCGGTCTCATCCCAATTCGTCATATAACTGACGTTTTGGGACGTCTTTTGACCATTCGTCAATATACGACTTTTTAGGGCCCCCTTAAACGTCGGTAGATGACGTTATGGGATCCTAACTCTACCCCATACCTAAACCTAACCCTAAACCCAACTCGTCACCTAACTGACGTTAAAGGTAAAGCGTCAGTTGTATGACGACCCGGGATCGTCATCTACCGACGTTTAAGGGGGCCCTAAAAAGTCGTATATTGACGAATGGTCAAAAGACGTCCCAAAACGTCAGTTATATGACGAATTGGGATGAGACTGTGTTAGTGCAACTAACACACAGTTAAGATATTTCAGATTGCATTCACTTAATTCTCATTTCTCTCCATTCTGCTGGATCCATAATATGAGTACCAAAAAGAAACAGCAGAATTCATTTATTGGGGCTCATAATTAAAAATAATAATACTAATAATGTAATGATTTTGGGGGGATGTAAATAAAAACAATATTGACATTCAGATATTTGTACAGTAAATTTCCAGAAAAAAAGTTTTGTTTCTGCATTGGCTGTTTTGTTTAATTGAGGCATCATCTATCATTGCAGTCAACTTTTATGGGTGGACCCCTTTCCCCAAGGCCCAATAAAGGACATTAGGCTATACTATCAGTCCAAATCTGACTATTTGTGTATCAAATGGAATCTAATTTATTGACTGTCCTCACTGTGTATTGCAACTGTTCAGACAGTGTGTCCTGTGCAGCACTTTTGGTTTCTGGAATATCTGCTTTGTTTTTTTTATGACATTGCATTGGTAGGCATACTCCAAAAACAACAACAGCAACGTGGAGGGATTTGCAATACAGATGCGGTCTTATCTACAACATGACGGTATGTACAGCATCACACGGGACTACTACCTCTTCTGATGTAGAAGGCTGGTATGCACGGCTTTATTGTCATTTATGCCGTATCAAAACATGTCTCCATTATTTCTGCTCGACCAGCACTTTGCAACAACACAACCTTGTTTCTACAGTGACTTTCAGCAAATTTCCTAAAACAACGTCTAACAATTCATATGAATTTTTGCCATTTCAATGGTAAAATATTAGTTCCGACCCTAGTTCGTACCATTTTTACTGCCTGTAATGTGATGAGCAGACCAAACCATCACTGTACAATAAACAACAAGTGAGCATTTTAAGCTCAAAATCATGCTGAGAAGGATCTATTAGGACAATATAACAAACATCGTTTAGCTAAATAAAAACATTGCATCAGCTATAAAATGGGTGGGAAAGATTTTATAAGACGTTCCCATGGCCGGCATGGCAAGAACTAGTTAGCGCCACATTGAAACAAAGTCTACACCCCAATCCAAAACGCATCTGCGAACAGAGGAAAGAAAAGTGATCGAGTTTCTACAGAGTTTTGCTGTTCCCTAATGCCTATAAAAACAGCTCAGATGGCAGACATGTTGATTATACTTATCACAGATGAACCTTGTAAGTGCTACATAGCTGTCTGAGTGGCACAGTGTGATAATGACTCCGTATCAGACTGAACACCTAATTCATGCCTAAACAGATCTGCCTAACACCGCATACATTACATGGTTCAAGTGACACAATTCTGATTTTTTTTCTCCCGTGTGACACAAATCTAGCCTGACTTCGTCATACTCTTATTCTAATGAGAATATGAGTCTGAGACCGCTCCATTAAGCTTTGATTATGAGGCGTGTCGTAACCGAACCAGGAAAAAACAACAACTCTGCACTCAATTGGATAGTCGGTAAACCTACAACCAATCAGAGCAACGCAGTAAGTCAACTCCTTTGCATAGCGCAGTTTTCAACTACTTATTTTAGAAGTTACATACTTATTTAGAAGAACATACTTATTTTAGAAGTTAAATAACGAGTGTTGCTTCTTTTACTTACTTCTCAATGAGTGCGACCAAAGGAGAAACCACACCAACCACAGGCTTTTTATTACATCCCATCTTCTTAGTGACCATCGGAGCCAGCTGATAAGTTACACTTTTCCCGAATCATGTGGGAAGGACGGCAAAAATATCTTTCCGATCGACAAATGCCTTGATTGCAGTTCTCCGCTTGTCTATTAAAATTAATGCGCTGTCGATTTATTTTACAACAGACGCGACAGCGGAATCTATACATCTCAATTTTCCAAAGCGCTCGTTGATAACGTTATGATTACTTGCAGATCAATTTGTCCATCATCGTATAAAGCCCGCCCTGGCAATTTGATTGGCCCAATGATTTCTGAACCGATCATAATTACTCCTCAATGGATCCAGACCGAACTTCCCGTCCAAAAAATGTTGTGGGCGGAATTCGGGCTGGCATCCAGGCTAACACAAATCGGCTATGAACTATTAATGTTTTAGTAGATTGTGTGAACTAGATCAAATGAGTCATTGAAAAGATCAGACTAAGTGCATAGTTATTCAATCATTTTAGTTCCAGAAAGCATGTGCCTAATCAACTTAATTGTTCATGAACTGGACAGGGAGAGCGAATAACGTCTTCAGTGTGACAACTTAATTTCTGCCTGATAAAAGTCACAAATCATATGCACATTAACAATACTTTTATGGTACATTTTTGTTGAACCAGAACCTGTTAGCAACATTTGTCATTTGTTTTCATTATATTGAAAGAAGCAGCTAGTTAAAAATCAACTTTTGTGTTAAACAGAAGAAGGGAAGTCATAGGGCTTTGGAATGGCATGAAAATGTGAAAATAATTAAAGTAATAATAACAATTCCTATAACTTCAACTCAATTTTCCCTGCCTTGGGCAATGGCTGATTGTGCAGTTTCAATGAGAAAGAGGTCCAATAAACAAAAGGAAAACATTTGCGGATGTAGAGTTTATTCTACTCTACAGGGACTGTAGAGTTCATCCTGTTAGAGGGACGTTTAAAAGAGGGTGGGTACAGAGTTTTACAAGAACAAAAGGACCAGAGGGCAAATGATGCAAAGCATCATTACTTTTTCCATCTCTAACTGGAGCTAACTTTCATAGACTAAATATCCCTGATACATTTCCATACTAGGACGAAAGATTTTTCCTATTAAGGGCACCAGCTAAGCATCAGTTTAAGGTCAATTAGAAGAAAGAAGCGTTGTGGGGAAAATTGTAAAGATGAGTGGATTCTTCAGTGAGGAAATGCTTTCCAGATGTGGTCACTTGATCCAAAAGGTCACAGAGGTTTTTAGGAGAACCTGAAAAACTGAATATTTTTGTAAAGAACTAAGTGGCACTAAAGTATGTTTTATTAACAAAGTTCGAGAGGAGCATGTTCAAATGATCTATCAGCCTACTGTATGAATACGTAGCTGACTCACCTATGTTCCAAGACAGTTTTTTTTTTCTTCTGCATTGTCCCACAACCCTGTGTCCTCACACTCGCCTGGTTACTATCCTAATGAGAGATACGGGGGCACTCTGGGTTCGGGACACATTCCGAGCTCGGAGCCCTCCCCCGGACAGCACGCTAAAATATGCATACTCTTTTACTCTGTCTAATTATTTGTCACCTACAAATGATTAGATAGAGTAAAAGAGTATGCACATTTTGAACTCATACAAATAACTGACTTTTAATATGGAACATATTTTGAAACATTAGGAATAGATTACTTAATTATAACAATGTCAATTAACTGTTTAAGGCTAGTAATAGGCTAATACTTGATGAGTATAAGTTTCTGCATTTATAACACACATTTTCCTTTCAGAAAACAAATAAACCTAGCTGCTTGTGTCTGCTTTTCATTACAAACTGAAAGCCAAACGACAGAAGGACAATGCAGGATCAGAGTATTTAAGTAATAAGTGCGATTTGAGCTCGGCGTATTTTAAAATATATCCCTAAGGTTATTTGGGCCATTTATTGGGTGTGATGTGCCGCATCAGAGTAGTTTCTGACGTCAGCAGTCTGGGACTTTCTCTCAGCATTTTCGTTTGATCTTCGCTTCATGACGTCACGCAGCTGTGCAAGTATCCACGATGATGCTGTCGCTCAAATGCACTAGCGCTATTTGTATATAGGGGAAATGCTTGTCTACCTATTAAGTGAATACGTGCAATCACGTAGGTCATGCTAGCTAGCATCAATGACTCGATTCAGACTGCGACGAATAATGTATGTTTGTCATTCACAAGACCCTAATATTTGGGAGGGGAGGGGTGCGATGTTTCCCATTCACATTATGAAAGGACAAGCGTCATCGTATCCGTGCTCATTTTTCCGTACTGCATGCGGAAAAAAGGGGGACAGCGCACATCACAACCGACAAACCTTTCATAATTCAGCAAGGTCGTTGGGGATTCCAGTTAAGACTAAATTTGAAGAACTCCAGCACTTGCAAAAGGACGACATTTTGCGCAGCATGATAGAGCTACAGTACCACGTGAAATGCAGTTCATCTGTCTTACCTCTCGAGCTATTTGACTGAGCGCATCATCCTCCGCCGATAGTTTCTCCCGGTTGGGAATTCTTTTCCTCCCCGTAACTTGAGTTGCCATTTTAAATTCCCTTATAGTCTGGCACAAACCTCGACAAAAATGACTTCGCCAAACTGAAGTGCTGTTCAGTTGAGTGCAGATCAAAGATCACAATTCAAAGAGCCATAGTCGTAAGTGAACAACATTAATAAATGGCTATAATGTAACCACAAGCGAAAAAAATGTAGGGCACTAAGATGCATCCTCCCTTTGATGACCCATCGTCTCCATAAACCGCATAAATATATGGCGGGAGCCTGTTGCACATTCAAACGACACATCGATGTGTCAAAACATCACGGATAAGACGGAAGATGACAGTTTGCTGATACGCCATGAACACGATAGACCATCTAGGCTGCACTCCTGTGAATAATCGGTCATCCCTTAGCCTATAGTTCCTACGTTCGTTCGGTGTAACGTCAAACCAAACGAATGAAGAATAAAGTTGTCGGTCCAGAGCTGCATTTGTTCCTAGGGCAAAGCGAACCCGGATGATGAGCGGCCCTATAAGGATGAGAATATAAAGCAGCCCATGGCACACACAGTCTGATTTCAGGCTGTGCTGCTGGACGCAGCGCGAAAAGTAGGCGGGGCAGGTGGGCGGGACTTGACCTTTGCATTTTAATTATTTCAGTCTTCTTTCATTTAGCACCAGTTCGCAAAATATTTTCAGAATATTATTGTTGAATATGATTCTCGTGCAATTTCTATCTATCTATCTATCTATCTATCTATCTATCTATCTATCTATCTATCTATCTATCTATCTATCTATCTATCTATCTATCTATCTATCTATCTATCTATCTATCTATCTATCTATCTATCTATCTATCTATCATCTTGTCTAATAATGTTTTTTTTTTTGTTTTGTTTTTTTGTTTTTTTGTCAGACCCCTAGTAAAAGTGTAACTGTGAATCATGTGCAGTCCCTTTCAGTCAATAACTCATGTAGGCTACAGTAGTGTGTAAATTGTGAATAGTGTGAAATAGTGTGTACTTTTGAAATGGATATGACATATATGTGCTTTGAACATTTCAATACAGTAACTGTCATCCAAACTGTTGCTATAGTTTACATCAGGTAATACTAACAGAGTGCAGTGTTTTATTGACAACATGACTTAGCATTTTGACTCTCTTCTGAACAATGACACAAGGAATTTTCATTCTGATGGAACTGATATGTTCATTGACATGAATACTTTTGAGAGATGAACTAAAGATTTTGAGTAAGTTACAGGCTTTTGCATGTAATCCAATGTGTGGTGCTGTTTGTACGGATTGTTTCGAGAATGCACATACTTTTGCAAGTATTAAGGATGATTTGAGAAATGCACCAAAGCGACTGAGAAAAACTGTACAGTGTACTTTATTTGTGTTACAAGTAGCCTACAAATTCATTACGAGTGTCTTTGAAACATACAAGCAGCATAAGTGTATTTATGTATATATAAATTTATGTATATATACATTTTTAAAAGATTTATTTTTGGCGTTTTCTCCTTGTATTCGGATAATACTTTTTTACAACAAATTGCACACTTTGTTTTCAGTAACAATTTAATAACACATTAATGGACAAATAATACGTTTCGATACTTTATACAAAATACTGTTGTATAAGTACAATTTTAAATGCATTGTTATATGATCATTTATAGCACACAGTTAAAATATACCTAAAATATAATAAAGTGCAAATAAATACACTTTTAAAAAATAAACATACTCCTACTCTCTTACTCTTAATATTATATTTTAAAAATAAAATATACTCCAAGTATATATTTCTAAAATATATGTTTAGAAAATATAGCCTAAGTAGCTATTATTTTAAAGTGTGTTTAAAGAAATTGTATTGTGGGGAAAAAAAGGTAAAAGCACGATGCTAATATAATATAGGCCTGTTTAAAGATACTACATTTTTTGTTATATTTGCAATGTACTATTGGAAAAGGGAATATATGTCAAGTATACTTTTTTAAAGGGCAGTTAGATTAGAAGAGGCTTTATTAGACAACTATAACTTTATGTGATGTCCAAAGTTTCAAGTATACTTTTTTAAAGGGCAGTAAGATTAGAAGAGGCTTTATTAGACAACTATAACTTTATGTGATTTCCAAAGCCTCCGATGGGGGGGGAGAAGTTGTTATATATATTTTTCCTCAATAGTTTTGGCACATTTTTCAAAACAGTTGTAACATTCTCTATAAGCTCAATTGTCACAACTGTTTGCTGGATCATCAGAACTTAGTTGGCCAATGCCAACAACATAATAAGTATTTGTCATTGTGTGAGCCACACTGGTGACAATGTTTAGATGCTTTTTCACCAGGGAAATATGTTATATTCAAATTTCCTGTTTAGGTAAAAAATGATTGGGAAAAGTCAACACTGTAGCATACAAAAAAGAAAATGAATATTGTTTTTTACAGTAATGGGTTACATGTCAACTGAACATTCTCAGTTGCTTGTTCATTTTTTACACACACTCTATGTATTTCTCTAACACATACAGTACATATCTTCTTAGTTACATATCTTTATATTGCTCTTCTGACAATATTTTTTTGTTTACATGTAACACATTTCGAGAAAAAAAAGTGCTATGCTGCTGCTCAGATTTGTGATGTTCCTCCATGTTTAAAAATATCAGTGATTGAGCTGTCACTGTAAGCTAACTCTACTGTATATACAAATTGCATGTGCTTTGCTAAGTTTTCTTTGCTTTGGTGCATTTCTCACATTTCTATTTACATTTGCACAACAGTTAGTTCAACCTCCATGACATTTAGTCATTTGTGCACCTCGGTAGCAGTTTCTCATTCGTTCCCTGCAAATGCTTTTGGACCTGCATTGCTTTCATACAACTCTCTGCTGTTTTATAACATTATCATTTGCTTATGTCATGTCAGTCAAAATGAACTATACTTGTGAATGCTGAATAGTCATTCCATTTAAAACTAATAGTCCTTATTTCATTGTTAGAGTCATCACATACAGTACAAAAATGTTGAACTAGTTGTCTAAATCTGTCAAGAACATTTTTTCAGTTTACAGTCTTAATTCTACTTTAAATTAAACAGTATCTCTCATGAACCTCAGCGTTCACTGATGAGAAGGGATGTGTATGAATATGAATGATTTACAGTTACAGATATGTTCAGTTCCAATATGTACTGCAATATAGTTTACAGTTGTACACAGCTTGACTCAAAGGGAGTTTACAGTAAGTTTGTTGCAAATAAGGGTGCATTTTTTTCTTTTGCACAATGCTGTGAACAAATTAGAATTGCAAAGAGCATATGCAGTAAAAATGTGAAGCATATTCAGTGTCTTGTTCTCGGTTACCTAAATACAGTAATGTGTAACTTTACTGTAGTTTTCAAAATTTGGCTGTGCAAATCTGTCACCAAGATCTGACTTTTGTTTTTTGCATTGGAAAACATTTTCAGAGTAAACTGTCATAATGAAACATGACAAAGCCATTTGACTATCTTGATCAAACACTGGTGTCAGGACTTTTCATCTTGATAACACCGACACTTTCATTGACATGAATACTTGCTTTTGAGGAATGAGCTATCCATTTTGAGCGAGTGACATTTGAAGGTTATCAACTAGGTTTAGCAGTTGTTAATTTGTTTGAGAACTGCATTAACTGTTGTGCAAATGTAGGTGATGTGAGAAGTGCACCGAAGCGACTGAGAAAACCTGTAAATCAATACGAAATTAAAATCTGATGTGAACAAGAAACTAATTGTTCAGAGATCTGAACCTATTTTTTTTTTTTTTTTTTTTTTTTGAGAGAGAGAAAAATGTCTTAATTTGATAATTGAGCCAAAGCGTTTAAAAAAACTTTCTTCAAATGTCCACTAGAGAGCAGCACACTCCTCAACAATGGACACCAAGTGGATGCAATGGGGTCAAGCTTTGGCTCGGGATAGCATTCGACAAGTATCCCCTGCTCGGGGTCAACCCTAGTCAGTATGAAACAAAATTTTCCTTTGTCTGCTGCCTTTCACTTTCGCTCAGGATACTTAGCTAGTGAAGGCACTTGAATGAGAGATTATATGAGAATGCTAATTGATTGCTTTCTTCATGCTTTACATATCTATAATGAAGTATTTGCAGAACTGTTGTTAGAAGTGCCTTAACTGCTTTAAGATGGTCGCAAAGCTGTTGCTTCAAAACAATTCTTTCAAAACTTGTCACCAGACCAGCTGCCAGCATGACCAGGCTGGAAAGACCAGCAAACCAGTTGAGGATGATTTAATATCTTTTTTCTTTAAGCAGGGAAAACAAAATAAACATGTTCCATTTTATAATTAATTTTCCAGGTTACGCCAATTTCTAATAAATCAACATTTATAACTTAAATAAAGTGACAGGTTTACTGTATAGGCCTATCTTAAATAATAATAATAATGCAATAAAGAAAAAAAACATTCCTTTATTATTATTAAAATTTCAAAGTTGTAAAGGCAATGTGAGAAACAAAGCAAGCAAGGAAAAACAATAGCAATTATTCCTATTTTTATTGGCATGGATACTTTAAAACAATTAGGCTATCTTATTTCAACTAATACTGATTTTAGTTAAAGTTGGGGTTTGATCAACACTGATAAAAAAGATGTGGGAAAGTAAGAACTAGGCTACAGAACTTAAAAAAAAAACGAAGCAAATTCTATATTAGTACTCAATTCAAGCAATTAAAGAAAGAAAAATAAAGTGAAATTAAAGCATAAATATCAACATTAGACAAGTAAGTAAAAATACTCAACTTTTCTGTTCCTCAAGTTCCCATCATGCACTGGGCCCTGAATTACTGTAATGAGGTTGATTTTTCACTGATTTCCTGCTGTATTTGGAAACACATGCTTGTGTTGTTTGGATTAGTTATTTTTAGGATTAGCCATTTTGTGGCATTTTATTTTCCACTCAAAATTCAATGGATGGACAAAAACAATCACACAATCAAACAAAAACACATGATGGATAAAAACAATCCATCCTATGTTACTGTCATTGTGTCTGCCAAGTATTCAGGTCTCTGCGTTCACATCACGCAATTCCTTATATGTGTAATAATATTTAATGCATTAATTACTTAAATATTTCTGTGTAAAGCATATACTTCAAAAGTCTGGTTTAATTTAATATTATATTGTTTTAGTGAAATGTTTTGGAAAAATTCAACTAAATAGATGTTACTCAACATTTTACTACAGCCAAGTTAAAATGACTAATTTTCTTTGTTACTTTCACTCAACTAAGTTAAGTTGTTTACTTAATTCCATACTTGAAATTTACTTAAAAATATGCATGTGAAATTTACTTTAAAAATACATAATGTATATGAAATATAGTGATCCAGTTTGCGCCATTAAAAAAAACAACACAATAATGATTCTCATGCATTCTGAAACAACATAATTCACACAATTAAAGGTTTTATATAGATGGAAAAAATACTGTTTAATCCTTTAGGGCTCAGAGTATTTGTATGTGTTGTCTTCTGCTGATTTGCAAAACATCCTCTGGACTGAATGCATGTACATTATGGATATAAGCTGCAAATGTACTGATGGATTAAGGGCTGATTACTGTAATACAGAGCAACAGAGAAGATAAAGCAATGTCCTGTTTACACTCAGAAGTGTACTCTGTTTGAAGGAATGTCTTGGGGAAATTTCCTTTTTTGTTGTATACTCAGTGCCTGAAATAAAATATTGACAAAAAACATCGTATTAGTTGCAAATCTGCAAAACTTAAAGAAGTCTAAAGAGTTAGAAAATAATAATTTTAACGAGGTTCTTTTTTTATCACTTCACCTTTTTCTTGGCTTTATCAATTGATAATCCTTTAGCACTTAGAGCAGCTATCTTGTTCTCGATGTCTGAGACCTAATAGATAAATAAATAATTAATATCTACAGATGATGGATGGATGGATGGATGGATGGATGGATGGATGGATGGATGGATGGATGGATGGATGGATGGATGGATGGATGGATGGATGGATGGATGGATGGATGGATGGATGGATGGATGGATGGATGGATAGATAGATAGATAGATAGATAGATAGATAGATAGATAGATAGATAGATAGATAGATAGATAGATAGATAGATAGATAGATAGATAGATAGATAGATAGATAGATAGATAGATAGATAGATAGATAGATAGATAGCTCACCTCACTCTCTGTGCTTTGAACTTTAGAGGCTGCCAAAGAAACCTGGTCCTCCAGTTCAGAGAGTTCTGAATCAATAAGCGGGCCGCTGTTGTTGGCATTCTGTTCGATCATTTGCAACTTTTTTGCCATTTCAAAGGACTTACCTGCAGTCATGTAGACCTGCAGGACCGAAGAAACAAAGAAAAACTACAGCCAAATTCAGTTCTGAACAAATCTTAACAAATCGAGTGATATAAAACCGAGTCTAATCTCTCTCCTTCAAACAAACATCACAGTATCTATAAGAGTGAGTATAAGCTTACATTTTCCTCAAGTTCCCTGTACGCATCATCAGCATGCTTAACATCTGTGCCCGCTAACTGAAGTCTGTCATTAGGATTTGAGTGGGCCAACTCGTTCATAGCGCTTTCAGTTGCATTAATTGTTCTTAGAATCTCAGTTGTGATGTCGCATAGGGCCGCCGCGGTGGATCTCTGAAAGCCATGTAGAGGGAACAGTAATTAACCGAGAGGAGAGAAGCCTCGTCAGCATTAAAACCCTAAAAAAATACTGTGGAGAGGTTTTAGCATTGCTGAGATTATAGCTAAATGAGGCATACGTGTCGTATGGCCAATTGGATAAGATACGGATTAGTTATTAAAATAACTCAGGGGAACTACGAATGTCTTTGAGATGTTTCTTCGGCTATACCAATAAAAAAATGCTATAGAGCTGAACTCAGTATTTTAAGATTATTAGGAGATAGTTAACCCAAAAATTTTAATTCTGTCATCATTTTATTTATCCTCATGTCGTTCCAGACCTCATTAACCTGAAACCCTCCCTTGAAAGTCCAGGTAACCAAACCTTCATATAAAGCAATTAACAAGACTTGGATTAAACTGCAGTTTATATGGATTCCTTTTATGGTGCCTTATGAGCTTTTTGAAACCACTAAGTTTTGGTAAGGACTTTCAATGGAGAAACACTAACATCTCGGCTTTCATTCAAAACTATCTTAATTGGCTTTCCGAAGATTAACCAAAGGCTTATGGTCTATGTTACCGATAATATGGGAAACCTGCGGAAAGTTGTCTGACTTTTAATACCATTCCACTAATAGTCTTATAATGAGAACCTTACCTTGGACAAAGACAGCATCTCCCATAGATTTTTGGACTCTATGGATATGTGTGTTGTCTATGTATTCACCTTTTGTGCTTCAGTGGGCATTTCATCACTGGAGGAGCTCAAGGGTTCTTGGGACACAGGGGCCATCGGTGCCTGGTCTCCCCTCACAGCGGACCCTCTGGACTTAGGAGGTCTCTTCGGCTCATCTTCATCAGAGGAAAGCGCCTTGTCGCTCAACAGCTCATCGAGTTTTCGCCTAAGCTTCACCTCGTCCATCTGCCCTGCTGTGGGCTGAACAGGCTAAACATGAAAAGTTTTTTTTAAAGAAAAAATATGAGATATTGACCTATATGAAACCTTTAGAATAATAGGAAATACTGGAGCTACATTTCTGTTTTGAGACTTTATTCATACCTGATCAGAAGGCGGAGTCATTTTCTCTTCCAGTCGATTCAAAAGACTCTCAATGGCAGACATTCTCTTGCTCAGTTCATTGATCTACCTCACAGCAACATGTGAAAGAAAGACGGAAAAAAAAATCAATGGTGACGTTGACTTTAAAGGGTAATTCCACCGGTGGAGACATGAATATGTATTGAAAGAGGGTCATATACAGTATGTAGTAGAATAGTATCATACATTTCTAATTTGGGTCCTTCTTGGCCGATAAAAGGCAGAAAATGACTTTTTAGTGCTTGTGGATTGTAGACAAAAATCCCCATATCAAATGGGGATCAAATCAGCGCTAATATAATATGACGACATAAGAGCATCAATGAGGCGCCCGCGCCATCAGTCAATGGATTGGCGTGATTCTATATGGGCTTCAGACAATCGGCACACTCTGATGCGTAATTTTACACGTGAAATGCAGCCAAACCTTGGAGCGTTTTATAGGTTCAAAAGAACAGCATTTATTTGAAATACAAATATTTCTAACAATTAAGTCTTAATTGCTTATTTTAATCAATTAAATGTGCCCTTGCTGAATAAAAGTATTAAAGGGATACTCCACTTTGTTTGGAAATAGGCTCATTTTACCACTCCCCCAGAGTAAACAGTTGAGTTTTAGCGTTTTCAATTCCATTCAGCCGATTTTTTATATTTAGAAGAATATCAGTAATCAGACAGTTTCTGGTCTCATTGACTTCATAGTAGGAAAAAAATACTGATTACTGATATTCTTCTAAATATCAAAAAATCGGCTGAATACATTTGAAAACAGTAAAACTCAACTGTTTAAAGCCACAATATGTATTTTTTTCTGCTTTAAAAATAGCAAAAATAACTGTATCTACGTTATATATTTCTATTAGATGTGTACTTGCATTATCCCGACAGTTTCCACCAACTTTCAAATACGGAGAAATTTATAGTTTAATTCGAAGACACAGGACGTTTCTTTATTTCCGTTTCGTCGCCCGTCTATGGCGTCATATAACTTCCTTGCGGAACTCGGCGAAACCGCCAAACACAAAGGGGAACACTGGACTACCGCCAATAAAGTAAAGAAAATGACGAAGAAAAAAAAGTAGTACGTATTTTTATGTGTGTAAATCACGTGCCCGCTCACGAGCGCTCACTCTTAACAGACACATTGTCCCCGGTGCTGCTCGCGCATAAAGCGCTCCCCGTTCACAGTAACCGGGTTGTCTCATTCAAATCAGCCATCTGTTGCTGTAGCGAGCCGCGCACATTGAATACTCATATGAGTCAGGCTACGAATGTACGTGCCAGCTTCAGCCCGCTCATGCTTACTAAATAAACGCCTCACCTCCGGCACCGCGCACTCACTACATTCCCTTTAGCCTTTAGCACATAGTGGATGCATAACGCAAACCCAGTCAAACGTTTGACCGCAGTATCTTATGTGCTTTATAATCCGGTGCCCCCTATATATGAAAAATGTTCTAAAATAGGTCATTCATTGAAGGAGCGTAATATAAATATTTATATTCGTCTGTATTATAGTTATGGACCACGATTACGCTTTGCCTGCACGTTCAGCCAGCTCAGTAAAGCTCAAACGCAAGGGTGAAAAAAATGACCCGAGAAGGGTTTGGGACAGGAGAAAAAGCATGACACAGGTAAACATTGGGGTTGCATTTAAAGCTTCTTGACAAGCTAAATCTACAGAGAGATGCCGTATCCGTATATTTTGTGAAAAGATGATGTCATGTCATGAGCTGAGCTGGTTGTCATTGACAGCGACAACAACTCCCGCTCTTTTCCGACGTCATCAAAGTACGTCTTTTGTTATTATTTTAAACGAGTGACCCCTGGTGGCCAAAAATCGCATACTGTGCGTTTAACTCTGGGGGAATGGTAAAATGAGCCTATTTCCAAAAAAAAAGTGGAGTATACCTTTAATTTCTTTAAATGAATAAAATAAAATAAAACTGACTGACTGACTGACTCCAAACTTTTAAATGATGTAGGCCTATGTTTTAAATCATGTACATCCACATGAGGTGAAGAACCAGGTCATATCAGTAGCCAGATGGGAGTCACCTAGAAATCACATTACCAACTAAAAACTAATGTTGTCTTAGTAACCTCCCTAATCTTGAATACTTCCTCTAATTGTAAATAGTGGATTTTTTACAATGCTATCTGAAAACATTTATCCACTCTTAAGTATAACTATATTTTGAATGCCTCTTAAAAGTCTCTTAATCATACCGGTGGTGGTCCCTGTTGAATGTTTTCCTGAGATGATGCTCGACTGCGGCGTCGCGGGGGCAACTGGTAGACAGGGTAACGGAACATATCTTCCTCCTCTGAAGTGTCCAGGTAGATCTGGCGCGGAGCCATGGAAGAGTTGATTTTAGAGAGAGAGCGAGCGCGTACCATTCTGTGTTCAGAATACAGTCCATCATCTACAACAAAAATGAAGAGGACATATTAGTTTATTTGCTTAGTGTTGTTTAATGCTTAACTCCATCTAAGTTCTCCTCACTGTCCACACAGTGCATATGTTAAAAAGCATGTAATTGAACCGATATATATAAAAAAAAAACATTAAAACAATAGGCCCTATATGATTTGTAATACTTAAACCTCTTAACCTACTTAACCTTGACCTTGATCACTTCATCAACATTATGCACAGCATAATTAAAAATGTTATTTTCAATATGTTATGTCAGTGATCCACAGATGCTGGATTACAAAAACAAAAAATCAGTAGAAATATGCTAAATTGCATACATATGGTTTCTTTCACAATTATGTGTATGGGGTAACTTACACATTTACAATACATAAAAAAACTAAATATATTTCATAAAAGGATTTAACATATAGTCATGATCCTGGCCATGTGTTCCATTGGTCTTGTTTGTACTTTTATATTACTTCCTGTTCTTCACCATGTTTTGTAGTTCTTTGTAGTTTTTCTGGTGTGTTAGTTAATTCCCATGTGTGTCTTGTTGTCCTATTTATACCTCAGTGTGTCTTGTGTTCTTTGCCGAGTCTTGTCCTACATGGCTGTATGTTTTGATGAGCTAATTCTGTTCCCTGCATATGGATCCAACATTCCCTCGCTTTTGAGCTTATCCGTGTTACACATTTACTTAAAATATTGTAAAATACTGTACATTCTGAGACACTGATTAAGAGTACTATTTTAGAAATATATAATATTGTATAGACATGGAAAACATTAATATTCTTAATGTGTAATCTGAAAACTTTGTGAATATGCAAATTATTTTATGATGAAATCTACGCCAGATTTTACTTGAAGTCCCTGATACGTGATCAGTTTTTTACTCCATCCAGCAGCAGTTTGTGTGAATGTGTCTATTTGTGAAAGAAAGGAGGAAGAGAAAGAAAGGGAGACTGAAATGTACAAACAGAACGTTGCTTTCTTCACCTGGGCGCGAAATCCTGTCGAGACTTTTCCTGCGGTTCATGCGATGCTGATGTTGATGGTACATGTCGGAATTGTATTCTAGATCATTCCGCTGACCTCTGTCTTCGTGGATGTACTGGAGAAGAGAGAAAAGTATTTATAATGCCTGAGTACCCCTTAAAAATGTGGATGTTGATACAATAGTGAGAAGAACCATATCAATACCTGGACAGACTGTCTGCGGGAGTGAGTGGCATAGTCGTCCATGTCAAGATCCATGGGGTGCACAGAGAGCAGACGCTTGGTCTTTCGCATCTGAGAGGAAGTCACAGCAAGTTCATAGAAGATAATATGATGAACAGAATACTGGTTTAAGATACTTTTGTTATCGTAATTGCACAATTTAAAATATCCCCAATGCTTTTACATAATGATTCTAAAATACTAATCCCAGGGATTTGTGAAACATACAGTAGGCCTGATAATAATGTATAGTAATGCAATAGCAGTCAACTGCAACAGAAGCATCATGCCCATTTAAATGTGCCACCTCAGATTTATGAACAAAGTGAATTTTGAATCAAAACAGTAACTTCAAAAATTAAGACATATTGTCTGAAACTCTGTGGCAGTAATCCCCTTTATGTATTTAAGTATAAAAATACTTGAAATATATCTATTACATAAAATATATAGGTCTATATTATGACATCAATATACTAAGTCATAAGGAAGGCCATTTCCGCCACAAAAAAGAAAGAAAATCTTTGATACAATTATGATGTAAAAAAGACATACATATCCTAAAATAAGTCCATTATTTTGTCCTAAAATAAGTACATATATATCCTAAAATAAGTCCATTATAAGTTATTTTGTCTCAAGATGCACACCAGTTGTGATTTTTTTTTTTTTTTTTTTTTTTTTTTACCAAGGCACGTTTAGAAAAGCTACTTAAATGTCCTAATTTTACTAAAGCCTAATCCTGTCTTAATAAACCCTGTTTGTGAAACCAGGCCATGTAATTGCAAAGTTACTTGGTTAGTAGACTGACTAAATAGGACAACCACATTATTCTTATCTCATAATTGTAATTTAGCATCTCATTATTATGACATTTTGGCCTGGTTTCACAAACAGGGCTTAAATTAAACCAGGATTAGGCCTTAGTTAAATTAGGATTTTTTTTTTTATAAGCATGCCTTAGAAAAGCAAAACTGGTGTACATCTATAAAGTATTGCAGATCCAAAACAATGGCACTGACATATTTTAACATATATGTCAGCGCAAGTTAAAACAGTTTAAACATGCATTTTAGTCTGGGACTAGGTTAAGCCTTGTCTGTGAAACCAGGGTCTTACTGTATGTCATAATTGTTATATGCCATAAGAATATTTTTTGTTTTTTTTATGTGGCAGAAATGGCATTTCATATTGGTTCCCAATACAAAAGCTGTACCAATAGACTAACACACTAAGCACAAAAACAATGATTTACTAAGTTGTTAAAAAGAGGCTTTATTTCACCTTGTGAAAGCCTTGAAAAAAATGCAATGGAAATGTGAATTCAAATACCTAACAATTTAATCTACCTGTTTATAACGTTGAGCTTCGGCAGCATCCATATGTTCTTCATCATGACCATTACACACATCTAAGAATAAAATACATTATATATTACAGTGGTGCACTACCAAAAGGGACTCCATGGTTTCAATATGGATCCTTTAACAATGCTTGGTCAAATGCCCTCAGCTCTACTCTGTGACAACACCATCTAAATGCTTCTTGATTTCTTCACACAACCCGGTCTCATCCCAATTCGTCATATAACTGACGTTTTGGGACGTCTTTTGACCATTCGTCAATATACGACTTTTTAGGGCCCCCTTAAACGTCAGTAGATGACGTTATGGGATCCTAACTCTACCCCATACCTAAACCTAACCCTAAACCCAACTCGTCACCTAACTGACGTTAAAGGTAAAGCGTCAGTTGTATGACGACCCGGGATCGTCATCTACCGACGTTTAGGGGGGCCCTAAAAAGTCGTATATTGACGAATGGTCAAAAGACGTCCCAAAACGTCAGTTATATGACGAATTGGGATGAGACTGTGTTACTTCACAACACCATGAATGTGTTTTGTACTCACTGCGCACATCAGGCATGCTCTGTGTGTCATCATCACGTTGCCCTAAAGAAATAAAGGACAACAATGTAAATGCTGGTCTTGTGTAACACAAAGGGAAAATCTGACATTCCTTAAAGACTATTTAACTCAGGCACTCAGACAGATTACAATATGTGGAATCTAGCCTCCATTTGTGCATTTAGCCAAGGTTTCTACTTTTTTCTCTTTAACATGTCCTGTCGGGCAAGGCTATAAACAACACCAACAAGTTGTACAGCGCCCCAGACACAGCATGTGACCCTGTTGTGGCCTCAGCCCTGCTGGAACAGTCTCTGGACAGAGTTCTTTGAATTTAAAAGACTGATCAACAAGTCCTTTTGGTAACTTAATACACATAGACATGACAACGATTACACATGGTCTAACTATTTGCTGTCTCTTGCTGTTGTTTATCTGAAAAGCATGCTTTACATATTCACTAGGCTATATTTTATACTAATTATTGAACATGAAGATTTTTTTTTTTTTTTTACATTTTTTCATTTAGAATGTGCTTTTATCCGATGTGACTATAAGATCGGGGACTCTAATTTACTATCTGTCCCTAGAACTAGACTTATAATTTGTGCATTTACAGTCATCGGTCCTAAGCTACAGTATGGAATAGCTTATCGGCTTAAATCAAACTTTGTCAATTTTTAAATCAGTTTTGAAGACATTTTTTTTTCAACAGCTTTTAATATATTGTGATTTTTTTATCTTATTATTTGTTTTCTTTCTTATTGTTTGTTTTCTTGGCCTTGTAAAACATTTTGGTTGGTTTTAAACGTCCTATATAACATTGTATTGCAACCTATTCTCACCCCCAAGGCGTCACTTAACTGACGCCTTGGGAAGCATTTTGACCATGCTTGAATAGACCTTTTCAAAAGATGTAAACAACACTGGTCCAGAAGCACTTCCTGTTTCAGTTTGTAACTGTTTTCTTTATTTCACATGTAAAGGAAACTTCTTAAAGATGTTTGTTTAACTTTTTGATTCAGTTTTAAATGTTCTGTTGGTTGTATTTTATCCCAGCTTTTATGTAGTGTTAAAAAACTGAAACAGGAAGTGCTTCTGGGCCAGTGTTGTTTACATTTTTTTGAAATGGTCTATATCTGATGCTTTAGGCGCCCTTTAGCGTCAGTAAGATGACGCCCTAGGATCGCGTGTAACCCTACCCCCACCCCACTCCTAAACCTAACCGCGTCATCTAACTGACGCTTTCCTTTAGCGTTAGTTAGATGACGCCATGGGATTGCGTCATGTAACTGACGTTAAAGGGCGCCTAAAGCGTCAAATATTGAAGCATGGTCAAAGGTGACGCCTTGGGGTGAGAATGCGTTGTGTATTGTATAAGGTAACACTTCAGTTTAGGACTCATAATGCACATGATAATGCCCAGCATTCTCACCCCAAGGCGTCACCTTTTGACCATGCTTCAATATTCGACGCTTTAGGCGCCCTTTAGCGTCCGTTACATGACGCGATCCTTCGGCGTCATCTAACGGACGCTAAAGGAAAAGCGTCCATTAGATGACGCGGGTAGGTTTAGGTCTGGGGTAGGGGTAGGGTTACACGCGATCCAAGGGCGTCATCTGATTGACGCTAAAGGGCGCCTAAAGCGTTAGATATTGAAGCATGGTCAAAATGGTTCCCAAGGCGTCAGTTAGGTGACCCCTTGGGGTGAGAATGCGCCTTATTCTGCATGACCATATTCTACATCCCTTAATACTACCCAATTTCTATTCAATACCTTACTTAAAACTACCGTACTACCCAATACCTTACCCAATACTACCTTTCTAACTACCCAATACCTTACCTTACCCAATACTATCTTACTACCTACCCAATCCCTTACCTTAATGCTAACTAACTATACCTCACCTTACCCAATACCTAACCTTACCCAAATATTACATTACTAACTACCCAATACCTTACCTTACCCAATACTATCTTACTAACAATTACAAAGCAGTAATTAGCAGTTTATTGAGGCAAAATTCATAGAAATGGACCCTAATCTAAAGTGTGACTGACTATACAGTTCAAATGATTGCATTATGTACAATAATGTACAATATAATATACAATATTTTAAACTGAAATCAATATTTGATATCCACAAATTTGTTTATTTAGAGAGTAGCTGTACTAAGTGGGATAGTTTGCCAGTCATTGTTGAAAAATAAACCCCTTCAGGGTGATACAAGAGCCCTCTATTCTGAGGCCCAATCACCATGCCAAGGTTTATTTTCCGATAATAACTGGCAAGCTGTACATTATCTCTTACTTAACACTTCCTTGCTCGGACAAACACTTAAAATGACTGGTGATACTGAACCAGTTTGATGATGTGACCGCAATGTGTGCACAATAAAGGTTATCAGGGGGCTTTTAATAGCACTCACCATCTTCATTTAATCTCTTGTACAGTGACCTCATTACTTTTGCACTGCCAAAACGCTTGAAGCGAGAGTGTACATTGTCATGGTACCACCCCAAGGTTCCAATTTTTAGGACCCTGGATAAAAAATATAAAAAAAACAGGTGCTAGATTTTATTTATAAGTGATTAAATATTCACATTAGGCTACTTTATAGAAATAAGTGATATAAGTGTATAAGCTTTAAACTCTGAGAAAAGAAAAAATGTTCTAACCTGGACATGCGGCAGGGGTCGCATACCCAGCCACGCTCTTTCTTGTTGTACCGGCTGCAGGTCTTACAGGTGTAGAGTTGGCAGTCTATACACTGCCGTCTACTGTTCACCAGGAACTTAAAGGGCTGCAGGCAGCGGATACAGTGAGAGTCAGCCAGATTTGACTGAGATCCCAGTAGTTCCCTCTTAGTTTCCTCCTTCTCAATCTTGGATTTAAGCTCCCTGCAATGTAATATAAATAGACAGAGCCTTTCAGAATGTCTCAGCATAATGACATACATGACTAAAGAATAAGCTTTTCAGCTGAAATAAGCTTTATGGCTTTGAGGGGTGAGAATCGGGCTGCTTTTTTTTTTTTTTTTTTGCCAGGTTTGGCTTAGCCCTCAATTAAAAAACATTTAAAATAATTAAATATAAATCAATGACAAACAAACTCCTTGTGCAGAACACATAATGTTCATAGGGATGCACACTGTGTTCTAAATTATTCTGCGAGTGACATATCATTAGGATTTTATACAGTAAATATTCAGATTTAATTTTTCCGGTAACACTTTACAATACGGTTCCTTCGTTAATGAATAACTACACAAGAACCAATGAGTAACACAATATTAACAATCTAGTAACTATTATTAACTAACAAGAAACTCTGATTAACAAACTAATAGCGCACAGATGAAAGTGGTAGTTCACTATTAACTAATCAATAACTATTTTTTGAATAGTTCCCAGAGAATTATTAACAATCTAGTAACTACCATTACCTAAAAAAACCCCTCTGATTAACGAACTAGTAAGTAATAGTGCGCAGATGAAAGTGTTACTATACTTCTGTGAGAATTACTAATTATTTGTATCCGTATTATAAAGTGAAGATCATTGGAACTAAATTGTAATGACTCGAGTGTTAGGCTACTAGAGAAATTTTCCCAAAATATACTAAAGTTCACCTCAAACGCTTGAAATGACTTTCGTGTTTGGTTGCACAAGTCATGACTCAACCCGATCATGTAGTAACACTTGAGTCATTACTAGTTCGTTCCAGTGATCTTCACTTTATAATACGAATCCAAATAATTAGTAATTCCCACAGAAGTATCTAGTAACACTTTCATCTGCGCACTATTACTTACTAATTCGTTAATCAGAGTTTTTTTAGTTAATTACTAGATTGTTAATAAACTTTTTCAGTAGTTCTCTGGGAAGTATTAAAAATAGTAGGCTAGTTATTGATTAGTTAATAGTGAAGTACCACTTTCATCTGTGCGCTATTACTTACTAGTTTGTTAATCAGAGTATTTTGTTAGTTAATAGTTAGGCCTACTAGATTTTTAATATTGTGTTACTCATTGGTTCTTGTGTAGTTATTCATTAATGAAGGAACCATATTCTAAAGCGTTACCATTTTTTCATATAATTTTAGATAACTGGGATCAATCACAAACAGGTTTGTTAAATAGTTTAAAACATCTTAAGAAATGCTTAGTTTATTCCAAGTGCACTGTCTCTCTCTTTTTTTTTTTTTTTTTTTTTTTTTTTTTTTTGTGGGGCAAGAGTAATGACCCATTAACAAATTAATCTGAGCCCCTACTAAGGAAATCTTCCGTCTTGGCGTACCTGTGGTTTTCTGTACCTGCGTTTCAAGTTTGGACATAGCAGCTGACTAATCTCTACTGCAAGACGGAAATCTTCCGTCTTGGCTTCTAAACTGTTTTTCTTTGGAATGGTGTAATGTACCTATATGTTTCAAGTTTGGACATGGCAGCAGACTAATTTACTCAGTTAATCTACTCTATCTCTGTAGAAGTTCCTTGGAAATTTAACATCCAACTTTGACTAACAAATAAAAAAAAAACAGTAGGCGTAACTATGATTATTACCCAATAACTGACTGTACAGTATATAAAACTGTAGTGCTTGGATTGGAGATTGAGGAAGTTAAAGGGAGCTGGAGACGTGCACATCAGCCCGAAAAACATGAAGACCGTGGCCTTTCTTTGTTTTAGTTTCTTATATTTTGGGTAAGGTCTTTTACTTACATGATACATCGACTTTGACATGAAAACTGAGTTTTGATTTAACACCCATACTTTGGACAATCCAATCAAAAAAAAAAAAAAAAAACACTTTTACTTTTACTTTTACTTTTACTGATAAATTAAATTGAACTCTCTGGTTTGACGACAATTGCCTCTTTATTAACCCTTTTGTTAAATAATTTATTTTGGTAATGGTTTGTGCATGTAACAGGTACACACTCTGTAGCTGCCCCAGTAACAGTTTGGAAATTACATCTGTGGAAGATGTTTATGAATTTATCTGGGAGAACAACAGTGCGATTGCCTTTGAGACACTCCGAGTAGACTTCCTACAACAAATGCAGAGTGGCAGTCTCCAGGCAGAGCGATACATAAACTTCACCATGCAAGACATCAACTACATACTGACGGTGACGGAAATGTTGAAGGAAATGAGTGTAAAAGAAATCCAGCCTGATGACCTCAGGGACTTCATAAACGGCAGATACTTAAGTTATAAAAAATACACCGACTTAATGCTTGACAGATTTTCTTTTAAGGTAAGAACAGAAAACAAAGACTAAACTTTACAAATGTGTGAATTTATTGAAGATCCTTTACTCTCATTTCCACAGGATGCGCCCACCATTAAGCCAGCTCCAGCTATGACGAAGTATCTGTCGTTCTACAGAGAACTGATGGAAGATCCACTGGACTTTGCTGTGGGTCTACTGCCCTGCGCCAGACTCTGGGTCTGGCTGGGTAAAAATATCAAAACACCTAAAAATAATGCATACTACAATTGGAAGGTGGAGAATATGGACGGCCATCCTGAGAAGCACTACAAAGCTCTGCTGGACAAGCATCTGGACACACATGAAAAAGTGGAGAAGGCCAATAATATATTCCGTGAACAGATGCAAAATGAGCATGATTTCTTTTACTCATCTTGAGTGGTTGATGGCTTGTAAGTAGTTATGAAGTTTTTCTACCAGTATAAAAAGGAATTCCATTTGAATATATATATATATATATATATATATATATAGGTCTATATATTCAGATGCAATATATATGCATGACTCGCCACTCTTTAAAGAAGTCAGAAATCCTATTGATGGTCATCCAGGGCATATATTCTCTATACTCTCATGTTTAATTGCATTTCATGTTTGATTATTCATCTTTGATTGTAGGTCTGTAGAAGAACAAAATTCAAGGAGATGTTTTGTTTTATGAAAACTATGTTAGGGAGATGTTATGGGGATTGAGACAGGGATGATTGTAGGCTAATATTGTTTGCTTTTACCAGTGTGTTATGTATCTCAAGCATTGATATCATTTTACAAATTGGTTGTTTTGGAATCTACTTGTTCTTAAAATGTGAAAGTTAATGTTAAGCACAATGAGTGATGTTGCAACCTTCCCCACTATCAGGGTGGCAAGGCAAGTGTATTTATATAGGACATTTAATACACTGTGGTATTTCAAAGTGCTTTACAGCAGAAGAAGAAAAATAGCAATCATAAAACAATTCAATCATAAAAAAATACAATAGAATAAGTTAAAAAAATAAGTTAAAATGAGATAAGATTATGTGGGTAAACTTTTACTGTAACTCAAGTACATTTCTACTGAAAAGAAAATGAAATTTGACTTTGTTTCACTATGATGTTCCTGTTCTTACTTTATTTTAAAGAGGTTGTTCCACATTAAGCAAGTCACAGTTCTGCAATATGGGGAGGAAGTAGGATCTTTCTTATAAAGAGCGTAAAAATGGTGCAGTGTCTTGCAAAAGGTGTGAAAACAACAAATATTTTATACTGATTAGAGATAACCGAACTGTCAAAAGTTTTGTGAGTGATTTAGAGCAGAGAAGAACTCATTTGTCATTTAAGGCTTATTAAAAAAGGTTTCTGTCAATCAAATCAAAATAATTGTAATAAAAGGGAAGCTATAATAAAAAGCCACTTTTGAGCAGAAAACCGGTTTGAAGCTGCTTGTGTCTTTGGAGTCCCAAGAACCTCTCCAGGCTAGCAGTTGTCCAAAAAGTTGCGTTTCAGCCGTCTCTAACCAAAGCTTGCAAAGAGAAACATTTATATTTACATCTCCCCTGTGTAGTTCACTCACAGGGGAGCAGTTCAGTTCAACATTCAATGACAGTTTAACATTCTCTATTCAGTTTTTGCTATTAGTTGTTTTTATTCCTTTTGCAAGACAATAGTGCCATTTTATGCTCCCTTCAAAACATTTGCAACTGCTTTTTATCACTTAGGGCCTGTTAGGGTCTACATTTAGATTTGGAACAGATATCTACAAGTTTATTTTAGAATGAAAAGTATTGAAAATCAAAATAAAGTTCTGTATACACTTGCATTTTTACAATAATACGTATGTCCCGTCGGGTAATCAAAAGTTCTACACTTGCAGTATACAGTACATCATGTGAGTAGAGAACTGGTCAAGCGCAAAGACCGCAAGTGGCCTTAGTTTGCAGTCCCTTCTTTTTTCCTGTTTTCTTTTGTTCCCATCATTTATAGTTTATTTTTATGGTTACTCATTAGCTTGTTGATTAATACCCATCTGTGCCTTGTTTTATCGCTTATCATTTTGTGTAACCTATTTAAACCCTCTTTAGTTTGCAGTTTAGTGTCTTGTATTGTTTTTATGCTTCTGAACAAGTAACTGTTGTGTTTTCTCCTCTACCTGAATTTATATTTGTATTATCTTCTTTGTTTTTGTTGAAGGGTAACTAACCCCCTGGTCAGAGCCTGACTCCACCCACTGGCAATATTTGAAAAATGCTAAAAAAAAAAAAAGTGGGCACTGGGCAGACCTTAGCAGAGATGGGGACGAAATAGATCTAAAACACTCTATCCTGATCATTTTCAATACTTGCTGTAATACGCCTTTTTCACGGCAGCGCCATCTTTGATTTTTAATGAGAATGAAAGCGAGGCTGTGAGGGATAGACATGCATCTCTTCAATAGGCTGTACAGTTATTTAATATGTTTTCAGATTGTTCTGCTCATGAAACACTGGAAAAATATCTTTCCAAGAAATGTCAGTTGACAAAAAACTCCCGGCAATGTAAGCTGTGGAAAATTGTAAGTAATCTAGGAGCTTTATTCAGCTTTTTACAGCGGATGCCATTGGAAACACGGTAAGTCTATCCCTCACAGCCTCACTTTCATTCCTGTCATGGCGCTGCTCTGAATAATGTTTAATTCAGTAATGTCAACCTTTAAGAGCCCTCTTGTGGCGAAGATTTGGCGTCGAGTTGAGTTCATTGTAAAGTGTCATGGTTGAAGAGCTGCTCTTACGGTGAAGTTGTGGCTCGCATAAGGCTGTAAGTTATTATTTGCCATAAATATCAGGTTTAGTAAGTTTATAATGTTTGATAAATTCATTCATCTAGAAATGAAAAGGTGATATTTTCGTGTAAAGTGATTGTGCAATACGTGAGCGTTAGTTAGCGCCGCGTGCTAGCGATCTGTTATGCTAATTAGACTCATTTGGTTTCCGTGATTACATGCAATTAGGATATAATTACCAAATGCACATGAAAATGTAATGTTTAATGCTTAATATGTTGATTTAATGTTTCAGCTAAGTGCTTCTTTTAGATAGTAAATACTGTTCAGTCCAATATGCACGTTGGATATGTACAAGCCTAATTGCTGTATTTTCTGTTTGTTTGCAGTTTTACAATGTTAAAGTTTAAAGAGAAAAGATTCATATAGCTATTGGAAGATTAAAACGCCATGAATCAACAACTCGCCTGTTCACTGTCTGTCTAGCTGGATAGAGAAGTGACACGTCTAGTGAGGACAGAACAATCGCAATTCCAACTCCTGACTGGTTTTTTGACGAAACAAGCTGATTTTATACTGCCAAGCTCGTACCAAGAGCGTGGTGAGCGGAAACCTGCGTAAAGTGCAGAACATCCAATAGGAATATTCAACTGCAGTAGCCACCGTTCAACCTGAAGAGGGCAGCACTAAGAAGTTTTTACACCATATATTGTAGAAATAAAACACTTTGTACACAAATGTCAAAAAAGTTACTTGAATCAATGACTGGTATTAATAAAGATCAATTGTTACAGATCATTAACTAAAAAAAGTTGGTTTAGGGTTTAGTTACTCTTTAATAAAACTGCTTGCATATAATCCATCTCCTTCTCCCTCCTTCATCATCACAATGCTCTGACATGACGGAATACGGGGCCTAGAGAAGATTTTTCGGGTCTGGTCTCAATAATTACAACAAACTCTATCAAAATCTCTTTCGAGGGACTTTGCACTGTGTAGAAAACGCTTTGGGAGTGCCCCTGCACGATTGCGTCTGAATCAAGTATGTGAACTAGTCCAATGGTGAGAGTGAGAGTCATGGGCAGGTGACGTCACGACCAGGAAAGAATAAAAGCACATCCGATCTGACCGGCGTTTGCTTATTTGCCTCAGCAAGTGCTCTATGTCGAAATAGTCTGTCTACTTATTGTTGTCTTGTCAAAGCATTTCTTTCTATATCATGGTGAAATATTTATACAAGTTGTGTGCTTCTCCCTGCCAGCACTATTTAAATGGTGGGGATACACCTGATCTATGTGTAATATATTTGGGAGCGGAGCACGCTATGTCAGCCTTTGAGGGGACTGACTGTCAGCATTGTGAGAGGCTTCCACTTTGCACGCTCCGCTCTCGCCTGTCAATTTTCAGGAAATTGGCCAGTGTCGCAATCCTCAGGGATCCGGACCTGCTGATGCTGAGGCAGCACAGAGAAGGCATTTTTGGGGATCGCAAAGAACAAGCTGTCTAGATCTTGGACCAAGCCATATTCGTCCCGTCTTTTCAGCCCCCAAGTCCATGTATATTCCGATAAGGGGAATAGCTATCTATCCCCTGGTTCAGCATCGTCACTGAAGGCCGCAGTGCTACTCACTAAGCCACTCAAATCTACAGAAGCATACACGGATGCCTACATACAATGTCAGTGTTACAGGCAAATCAGGCTGATCTGCTGGGGGATTTTGATAAGAGCGAGGGGGTAGGACCCAACAAAATTCGAGATCTGCGTCGAGCCACAGATCTATCTCTCAGGGCCACCAAGGAGATGGCAGCCCTGGTGGCCACTGAGAGGCACCTTTGGCTAAACCTGGCCGAAATACAGGACAAAGACAGCCTTTTTATTAGATGCCCAGTTAACGCTTCAACGCCATCATGGTGACTGTGAACACGGTTGTCGATAGGTTTCAGGAGGCCAAGATCTGAGGCATTTAAAAAAAATTCTCCCTCTCCGATCTTCATCAGTTGAATCATACAGTCAAGAAACTCAAGTTCAAGATGCTGACACTCAAATATCTTCTCTGTTGGAGAATCCGATCAGTAGAGACCTTCTTTCTCAGGCACGGGGTCCAATCCTTCACCCCCACCCAGATATTTTGAACCTGTGGGTTTGACCTCTGAGGGGGCCCAACTCTGGACATTTTTCACTTCTTGGTGTCATTAGCATCAGTGGGATCCGGTTAACTGCCGAGTTGGTACAGTGCTTGAGTTCTTACAAGATCGCTATTCAGCAGGGTTATCTCCATACACCCTAAAGGTTTATGAGGGTAATGCATCGTTGGGTAGACACCTCCTGATTATCCATTTCCTTTGTGGTACTCTGAGGCTGAGGTCTGCAACTCAAATTCGGGGTCTGGCTTAGGACCTGGCTATAATAGTCCTAGAGGGCCTATCTGTGGCTCCATTTGAGCCCCTCGAATCGGATTCAGAAAAGTTTCTGACCTTCAAGACCATTTTCTTTTTGGATATTTCGTCCCTTAAAAGATTCTGAGACCTTCAGGCTCTTTTGGTTTCTCACACCTGCTTTGAGTTTGCACCACAGGTGGTCAAGGCATTTCTATATCCTAAACAGGGCCATGTCCCTAAAGTTCCAACCAATATACTGAGGCCCTTTGTGTTGCAAACTTTCTGTCCTCCTCCTTTTACGACTCCAGACCAAGAAAAGCTAAATCTTCTCTGACACTTATGTCCAGAGAGCTGCTCTATGGAGAAAATCAGATCAGCTTTTTGTCTGTTTTGGATCACCCATGAAAGGTCTTTCAGCTTCTAAGCACACAATCAGCAAGTGGATAGTCGAGGCTATTTCCTCTGAGTTCTCTGGTCATCCGTCACCTTCGGAGGTCAGAGCTCATTCTACCAGGAGTATGGCAGCCTCCAAGCCTTTGTTTCAGGGGTTTCTCTACAGGAGGTGTGAGGTTTTTCACTCACATTTGTGAGGTTTTATAGCCTGGACCTGGGTGCTGCCCTGGGATCTCAGGTGCATATGACTTAGTTGCCAAAAGTTTTTCATGCAGGCAATATTAAGTATGCCGTTTTGGGTATTATCATTCCCAAAGTGTCATTGACGCAGCGTGAGTTCCCTCTATAGGGATCGACTGTAACCCTAGTTCCCTGAGAAGGGAACGAGACGCTGTGTTGCCCTGCCATACTTCCTGCATCTCTGTGATCGACTTGCTTTGGCTAAATCAAAGCTAACGCCGGTCAGACCGGATGTAGACTTTCATCCTTTTCTGGTCGTAACGTCACCAGCCGTAATGCTTACTCTCACCATTGGATTAGTTGGCATACATGCTTCAGACGCAATCACACAGGGGCATTCCCAACTCGACGGATTATCAACTCGACGGTCTCGATTAACAGTCGATTAATCAGTGCATGTCTATTTTTATATAAAAACTCATATAGTCTATTAGTGTCAGTGAACATTTTAAATGGAATCCTTTCTAAACAGTCACACAAACTTGCACTGAATTTTTCACTATCATGATAATAGAATAATTCAGCACTATAATGGATGTCCTAAAATAATCATCATAATCAAGAATTCAATTTGAATTCATGACATACACTAAATATCTGTCCTTGCCAGGAAATAGAAAAGAACATAATCTTCCAACTCAAGCAAATAAGAATTCAATAGACAAACAGAGACCTCCTTGTAAATAGAGAATAGAGCTCTGGGGCATCATGTTTTCCCAACCAGTGGAATGGTGTGATGAGGCCTTGTGACTGCAACATGATCATCATGATGTCTTTACAACAGTGTCTTTTCAAACTTTATGCCCTTTCTCATAAACTTGTTTTTTTTTTTTTTTTCTGGCGTGTATAGAGAAATATGGAAGAAATGATGGATTATGGATAGACCTCTTGTACACTATGTGCAGGTTGGCTCCACTGACAGATCACAAACATTATCAAATTAACCAATGGAAATGTAAGATTTGCCTACAAAAATATGTTTTAAGGACATTTTACTAACATTCCCATTTGGTTAATAAAATGTTATTTTTGAATGTTCTCTGAATTTTAAAAAGTTTTACAATTTTTAATGTTTTAATGTTGTTTTTTTTATGCAAGGGAACGTTCCGTTTTATAATTTTGCAATAAGGAAAGTTACTTTCTGAAACAAGCAGTAACATTAACACATTTCCAACAAAAACTTTCAGAATAGTAATAATTAAAAAAACAAAAAAACAAAAAAAAAAACATTCTATTGTGTTTATGATACTGTTCATAACTTTGAGAGAACCTTGCCAGAACGTTAGCCAAGGTTCTCATAATAACATTCCTTGTTCGCTACATAAGTGGTAACCTAAGTAATCATGCAATTTAAAGTTCTCACCCAAGCCTCTCTTCTTCCTTCTTCCTGAGGACGAAGTCTCTCTGAATGACGCTCCACACATGTTTGGCCTCCTCTTCTGATAGTCTGGACAGGTCCAACTTCTTATCCATAATTAGAGCTTAGTTGTTTTTTGTATGTTTGACTAAATAACAGGAAAAATTACTTAAGTACAAGAAGTCAAAGGATAATGCGGCTCTTTCATCATTCTACCTCTTTATCCTCTAGAGAGATAACAGGTTTTCAATATGAGCCACTGCAGTACCTGGACATACATATACATTTGAAGCACCACAGTCATTATAATCACGAATCCATCCACTGGGTGTGACCCTTTTCATTCCCAAGTCTAGGCAGATACTTGAAATAAAGGTACATTTAAAAGGTCTCTTAACAAAATAATTCAGTATAGATTAGTCTGTAAACATCTGTAACATCAGTAATTCAGATCAAGTTTGTGAAATCCATTATGAAAGAGGCATTAACTACTGATAAATAAAATTAGTGCTATTACAACAACTACATTACCTTTCAAAGAAAGTGATGGCTGCATTTCATTAAATATCTATGATGGCCCAAATACACCACTGTGTTTAAATGTGGAACTGGTGTCATTCTAATTCATAGTGAATTGATTGCCATGGCTCCTCAGATACCGTATTCTTGATGTGATAATATTGATTTCAGCCAGAGTGTTATAAGTAATTAAACCCAGTAAATGAATCAAGTCGGACAGATACCTGGCTGCTGCAATTGTTAGAAGGTAATGTATAATAACAGTTACAACATGCATGAACTCTTCACATTGCTAGCCTTAATAGCAGTAAGAGGGATTGAATAAATATAAAACCTATTAAAATGATTTACCGATTAAACCATTAAAAATCTGACTTTACACTTTGTTTCATAAGTGATAATAAAGATTTAGTTTACCTTGCATGCAGACACGTAACTGCTCTTGCCAAGTCTCTCAGGATGAGGCAGATAATGTGAGAATAGTCAGAGGTATGGCAGTCTCAATCACATGTCTAGTTTTTCAAATGAAATGCAGAGAAAGCTCCACCCTTTCCATGCTTGAAATATAAATTAATGTTTTTTTTTCCCCCGCTGGCTGATTAAAATAATTGTTATTTGAAGAGAGATTATTGGTTGAATTTTATCCTTTGCTTTTATCTCACTGATTCTTTTTGGTTCCATTTTCATCTATAATAAACAGTTGGTTAAACTTTTTTTTAATTTGTTTTATATATATATATATATATATATATATATATATATATATTACATTGACAGAGCAAAGCTTCTTTAGTTCTGTTATAAACAAATAAATAAACTTTTATACAACCGGAAATCCAACAGAAGTGGAACTTTTTACTGTTTGTAAGAAAATGCTGTAATTAGCTTGCCAACAAATTGCTTGAGAAACACTGAAATGAATGGGATTCAACGCTTGTGTCACAATGCCTGTGTTTCTAGTGTGTTGGACATTTATTTTGAAGTTTCCTTCAAAAGTTAAGTTAAAGTTAAAGTGAAGTTAAATTCCTGTGGAAGTCTATGTGAGTGTCGTAACTGTTTTTTAACGGCTCTGGTTGGCACTATTATTTTGTGATTGATAATACTGTTTAAAATTCACAACACAGTATATCTTTTTAATACCTTTTGGTTCTGTTCAAATCAGTCACACTGATCACGCAGTCACACACACAATTGAATGGAATCACAAAAACATGCATTCTTGCTTGATTAATGTATTATCAACATTAAAAACAAGAACTCATTCACACAGGGTGTTTTTGTATCGAAAAGTCTTCGATATCACAGTCTCTTGCTGTGTCCGAAATCACCCATTACTCACCATATAGTGGACTATATAGTGAGCTCGCCATTTTGTAGTGCTGTCCGAATGTATAGTGATGATTATTATACCCTATATAGTCCACTCAATGTATCCCAGAATGCATTTTGAAAAGTAGTGTACAACCGATGGTCACTAACCTAAGCCCTACCATCATGCATTGCGCTGATCGTAAAAATTATAATAATGTGTGGAGTAGCGCATTATAGCAAAAACGGCCAGAAATTACTTTTAGTTTTCAAATTTTGGAGAAATAAGCTCAATATAATGTAATGTATTTATTTTAAAAAATATATTTAGCCCAGAGCCGGCTCTCGGCACCAGGTGACAGATGATGTAATCAACGGCGCCGAGAGACGATCGAGTAGTGTCCGAAAGTGTTGTTCTATTATGCTGGTGAGCTCACTATATAGTGCTCTGCTCTCTCCCCCATATATAGGGGGTAGGGAGTAGGGGTTTGAGTGGAGATTTCGGACATAGCATGTGTCTTATTTTGTTCTTCGTGATATTAAAGAGGCTACATGCGATTTCCTGAAATTTAAACTTGTGACTGACACCTGTGAGCAAAAAACAGAACTGCTCTTCCTTTCTGCTCGCTCTCGCAGCGCGTGCTCGTACGTGCACACTTCACAAGTAATCTGCAGCAAGGAGGTCAACATTATGTTTACAGAAGACCAGTTAAATACATATATTGTTTGAGATAAGAGTTCTGTTTGCGAGTGTAGGCTACTTGCTGACTAGCAGTGGTGGGCTGGCAGAGTGATCTGACTGAGGGTTTTTCACCGACGTCACGTTCTGGGCGGTAACCCGGATGAGCGGCCATTATGGAGGCACTCGGATGTAAACAACAGCATCGACTGCACTGTTAATGTATGACTGAACACATTGTTACAAAAAAATCCGTGGTAGATGCGAACTCATATAGAGAAGGACCTTATTCATTTGCATAAAGATGGGCATCGGCCAGCTTTTTGACGCGCTGCATTTTTTCAAATGTAGCGCTGCCTGGATGCTTTGCGGAATATACGTAACATGAACGCGCTTGACGTCACATCCGCAGACAGCGCGGGAAAAGTCGGACCCGACAGAAAATAGGAAAAATGGGATACAGGCTTATAGGTGCACCCACTGTGAGCCGACAAGGTGTCAGTATGCTCATCCGGAGAGTCATAAATGGTAAAATAAAAGGCTATTGTTATGTTTATTTTGGGGAAAAAGCTACATATAGCCTCTTTAAATGCTAAACCCCCACTTTTACAAACATATATTGTCGAGAAAAGAATGGCAATAATGTAGCACGCTTTGCCAAGGCAGAATACTCTGCATGCAACCTTATGCACCTTGCTTGTGTGTGCTGTCAGTTATGACGCCAAATATGAGGTAATTTCATTGGATCTCATAATGTATTTCACCTTTTATGGCACCTCAATGTTGCAGTTTTTACACTAGAAGCTGCCCCAGATAGTACAGTTACGTATGTAAGATGTCTGCTAAAGATCTGATAATCTAGAAAGCATCTGCTGTGTAAAAATATCTGATAAACGTCTTAGAAAAAGCAATTTTACTGCTTTTTTAGTCCAGATCTTAAATATTTTAAAAATATCTTCTAAATTTCTATATGACATCTAACAGGAAACGTCCTAGAAACGTATTGCAGATGAGCAAACACTCTTGTAAATGTAGACATCAAATAGATGTCTTCGAGATACTTGTGCTATTTTGCCATTTAGAAATACGCTCGGTTTTAATTCTATTTTAAGGTGAGGTGAGTTATTGATTATATAAGATAAGAAACTTTGCAACTACTTGTCAAGGTATAAAAAACATTGCAACTACATGTTAACGTATTCTATCCCTACCAGTCTACTAATACTCTACTAACCTGCTAGTGAGAGTTAGTAGAGATGTAGGTGCAAAGTTACTTACAGTCAACTGAATGTGTTAAAGGGACCATCCAAATAAAGTGAAACCTTGACACCTAAAGACATACACTTACTGTGTGCTTATTGTCTAGGAACATGCAATTCTCAGGGGTTCTGAATGAGCTCATTGTGAGAAATTCTCAAAATGATTTTTTCGAGGGAAATTCTTGAGGGATGGAGAAATTACGTCTGGGCCTCGCGGCTCAGTTGCAGAGGCATAGCAGAGGCTTAGGTCATGGGGATTGCAGATCAAGCTAGTAGAAGAGTTTGAGAAAGCTTTGGGCCTTTTACGCTCTTTGGTCATGGACTCAAGCAATCTGTTGATCAGGATGTGCTGTCTCTCGAGTCATCCGATTTAGTAGCTATCATACTGGTGCCATCCAACTAAGAGGAGGCAGACGTGGCTGAAGAGGCAGAGGACGGTATTTGTACTGCCCCGCATTCAGGGAAATTGATTGACATCATTGCCCATCATGCCACAGCCAGATTGGATCTGACTTGGGGGCCTGAAAAACTGGAAGTTGCTCGTGGTTGGTTAGAGGTTTCTGTCGGGATATAGTCACTTTTCCCCCATGACCCTTCCTTTCCTTCCTGATCTCCATGCTGTGGACACGACATCATGGACACGAATACGAATATATTCCGTCATTTTACTAAATCGTAACTCATTACATTTACATTTGTTATGCTCACTGGCACAGCTATATAGCAGCATAACACTGGCACACATTGTATAAGTGTCCTAGGTCACATCATTTTTAATTGCACTTCCTTTACATTCTTTTTTTTCTATTTACAATAGTTTTTGGGAAACTACTTGTTGATAACAAAGCTCATCGGTTTAAACAACCGCAATGTTTTGTTCACTTCACTGCATGAAAATAGGTGTATCCGGACCAGTATACTCCTGTATACACTGCTGAAATTCGGAAGAATCCAGGAGTATAGTGGCCGGATATGTCAAATTCCATGGGTCCGTATATATCCGGAATGATACCAAATCGGATGTATGTTGTGGACGTATACTTCCGTGCTAGAGCCATTTGTTGCCATGGCAAGTAATCCCATTGCAGGAAAAATTCACACCTTTTTGCAGGAAACATTCACACCTTCCTTTTTGCCTTCCAACCAAACTGGATTGGTTATTCTTTTAAAGCCTCTCCCAACACCCAGACCACTATTGGAGGACAGGACACATTGAAAACCCAGTAAAGGGACTTTATTGGTTACTTTTAAACACAGCCCACCCTAGGCCTTATAGCATAGTGATTTGATTGGTTATGTACCAGCTATGCAGATATTGCTCAAATATATACCAAACCTCCCTCCCCCAATTTTAATATATTCATTAAAATATAATAATTTGATATATATATATATATATATATATATATATATATATATATTTTAAACACACAAAGAACAATGGGAAAGTCTGAAATTTTTATTAAGGTATACAACACATTCCAAATAGCATTATAAACAAGCATTACAGAGGAATGGGGGAACAAAAACAAGAAAAAAAAAATGAAGTAATATCATCTCAAAGGAAGAAAAAAAAAATCATGGACATTCCAAAGAAAATTATAAACATACATTAAATAAATTGTTGACTTTTTATTTTCGTTATTTTTTTTTACCCAATCATTTTAAAGGACAGAGATGTAAAGGAATAAAGTACACAGTAATATAAAAAGGAATATATATATATATATATATATATATATATATACACGTAGATATTCCAAGTAAACAATATAAATAAATAGAACATTACAGAGAGAGCATTATAAACATACATTAAAATGCAAACAAGTAAACAAAATGGAGATAAGCAACATGGACAACAAAAAAAGGAACAAATATACAAAATTAAACGAGAAAAATAAATAAGAAATTAAAGTTTACATAAAATATTCTTTGAAGGTTCTTTGCAATGATCGTCATAGTTTTTCTTTTCTGGGCCTTTTCAGGCTGAGCCAAAAAATACTTCCTCCGCAAAGTCTCAAAATACATCTTCCAACCTGCCAAACATATCATAAATAAATGTAATGGCAATACAAATAAATAAAACAGAGGACAATAAAATGATTGCAACATCTTTAAGATTACCTTTTACACATTCAGGGTCCACGTCTGTAAAAGTTGACCTTAATTCTTCGAAGAGGTAAGTGGTCACAGCCAGATTATGTGATGAATTTATTCTGGGGGGGAAAGTTGCAGGCATCATTAATGAAATTCAGTTTTGGCATTCCAAATCCATATAGTAGTACATTAAACTAACATTTAGGCTATAGTATATAGCAGTCTTACCTGGTTTGTGGATCGTACTTGTGTGGGTTGTTCTCTGAATTATGGAGGCACCTTACAGATTCCTGTAAAGTTTGAAATTAAAAAGCGATTAAATGGATTCACAACCTTCAAGAAACACAAAACTGAATTTTCAGTTCGAATAAGCTGGCCATCACAGTAACCGCAAGAGACAAAACAATAATTGTAACCGAACTATGGTTTACAGCCACGTTATAGAACAATAATGGTAATCATGCAAGAGTCATTGTATTTTGTTTACGGCTTGTTAACGTTACTGATCTTAAATGCATTCATAGAACTGACTTCACGAATCTAAAGTTAGGCTAACAAGCACATAACAGTTAGGTAAGTTAGCTTACCTGAATCTGACAACCTATTCAACACCCGGCGTGACTTCTTTATTGGATCATCGTAGCCGTTGGGCACTTCCAAGTTTAGCGCCTTCCGCGATTATTGCCTCCGGTGCTCCTCGTCTTTAGGTGGTGGGTGTAGCTAAATCGTAAAGTGCACCACAACACTCTGACCGCTTCACATCATGTTCGTTACACCGTTGGTTCAATTGTTCTCTCCTCTTAATTCAATTGTTATGGCAGCACCTAACTGAGCATTTACTTGACATATTTTACCGTTCGTTTCAAATAGCGCAGAATTCACAGATCCCTCATGAGCCGGAAGTTGAAGTCCTTCTTAGACGGGAGTAAGATGACACGAACGCAATGGCGTCACCCTTGTTGTCGTGCAAAATAAGGTGAATAGAAGAAAACTGTTTCCAAACCTCGAACTGTTCTCTTTGCTTCGGGAAAGAATGCTGTAATTTCAAACTATTTTCTCGCGCTTGACGCAATACACTAACGATATTGGTTGCACCTCCATTACGTCACCACATTTGTTGTGTTTATGGTTGGGTTGCCAGATGCCAGCAAGGTTTTCCAGCCCAAAACCTCGTCAAAACCCGCTAGAATGCACAAAAAAACTCCCATATTTTTGCCTTGTTTCTCGCTATGGTTTCTCGTCTAAACACATTATAATCATTAACTAGTTTTAAAATGACCCATTGGTCTGTGTACTTTTAAGTCCATTCGTTTTTCATTTTTTAACCTGTAATTGAAAAACGAAAAACAGTTGTATTTTAAAATGCAAAGTTGAACACCAAAATTTGAAATGCAAATGCTGCATTAAAAAAATAAATAAATATATAATACACATTGTATAACAAATAAAATAAATAGGCCTAGATTATAAATATGTATTTTTATATAATAAATAAAAAATACAATAGTAACGTATTGTTTATTTTGGCCCTTTATGAAACATTTAAAATATTCACAAATTAATATGAATAAAATTTTGATTTTACTGGTTTTTTAAGGCCAAACCAGAGAATGTCTAATATAATGTCCATAGTAGATGGGCTCTGTCCAAACCAGAAAAAAAAGTTTTTGTTTTAGGCTTTCTTTTTTTATAGGCCTATGTGAAGTTAAATATCAAAGCATTGTATATAAAGAAAATAAAAAAGTTTGTGAATATCGTTCTTCACCAGTCTAAAAACGGTGATGTATGAATCTACAGATATTTTGAGATCTCATAATGGTGTCAATGCAGGCAGTTCAATAACATTGTTGAATGTTAAATTAAATGTCCCCAACTAAGCAAAGCCAATGGCAACAAATGTTATCTGCAATTTGTAAAACTTCACAATAAAAATGTAGATATTCTGAAATGTTTGGTTTATTTCCCTGTATTTTTTATTTAATTAAATATTCAGATGTTTTTGTGAACGTATAATCATGGTGTTTATTTTGTCCTGTTTTTATAAAAGAATATTTGATTAGGATACTTTTTTTCATACAGTGGTTTTAAGGCCCTGACACAGGCGACATAAGCCAACCCTTAGTCATTGCTAGTTCTTTGAAGTCGGTTTTGTGTTTCAGGGCCTTAAGAATTTATTTATTTTTCTGTACAAACAACTTGTTTGCTGTAGACCAGAGATATTTCTCAATCCTGGAGTCCTCCCCTGCCACTCCTCCCTCTGAGAAAAGCCAGCACCCTTAGTGTCAGTCATTAACATATGAAAGGTCTTCACACCTCTCACACCCAGCAGTGTTTCAGCTGTATATGTCCGTGAAATTTCACGGATTCCTGTATATGCCCGCGTATGTGAGGTTTCCGGGTTTGTCTGGAAATATACTGTTCCGTGTTACTCTGATCCGCTTTTTCCCACATACATCCAGCAAACATCAAATTGCACAGGAGTTTACCTTGCCCGGATATTGCCGGATTTGAGTCTTTTCATGCAGTGCTTGTAAAACATTTGACCTGATATCATGTGGATAAATTCCAAAACACTGAAGGAAAAAAAAGGTTTCGGTTACATAATAACCCTCGATCCCTGAAGGAGGGAACAGAGACTTCACGTCGTAACATCCCAATACAACGGTGATGTTCCGACATGACGTTGAATGTGACCGACTCAAAAGGAACAAGAGATTAATCATTTTTTGTTTATAACCCATTCAATTTGAATACTAGTTTGTTTTTCATGCAGCGCTGTAGTGTACACTCCAATGTTTCTGGAATTACAACTGTATTTAAAGGGACACGGTTATATTTTTTACCCTAAACTGAAAATTAGGTAATCGTTTACTCTGTTCTAACTGGTGTTGAAAATTCTATCATCATTTACTCAGTTGTTGCGAACCTGTATGAGTTTCTTTCTTCTGCTGAACACAAAGGAAAACATTTTGAAGAACGATTTGAAGTTTGGCACCATTTAATTCCATAGTATTTTTTTTTTTTTTTACTATGGAAGTCAATGGTGCCAAACAGCTGTTTGGTTCCAGTTGTTCTTCAAAATAAAATAAAGAAAATTTAAAAAAAAATAAGGAAACTCATACAGGTTTGCAACAACTTGATGGTGAGTAAATAATGACAGAATTTTCATTTTTGGTTGGAGTATCCTTTTAAAAAAATAAATAATTTCAAAGAGTTGAAATGTTTTTGATATGGTAACTGTTACCTATTTAAAATTTTACTGTTATTTGGGACTGACAACTGTATTTTGGTACCGTAATATCAACCCTATTGTATATAAACTAACTGGCCAGTTTTTGTCTGAAATATAAGTTACTGTATATGAACAACTTATATAATGAACTTTTGTTCTGTATTAAAGCCGAATGACAGACATGTTGATATTCAGCACAACATCACTTTTCCTTGTACGTAAATGTATTTCTTGCATTTGGAAAACTGCAAGGATAGAATTTGCCACCTGCCATGTTTAACCTTTTGACTTCCACATTACAGTAGAGCTTATGAGGCATATGGCAAGATGACAGAGAGAAAGTTTCTATTTACTGTACGCCCATCTACAGGCAATGCCTGAGGTGGCTAAAAATGAATCTGGGATAGTTTTACACACCACAGCGCAGTCTAAGATATACATCCTGCAATACTTCAGTAATGTTTCATGTCTTGTGCAAAATGACACAGCAGATTCTCTCCTGGAATCGAATAGCTAAACAATGCATTCACTGGTCTGGAACGGTCTCTACCTTAGTGATCAACAGAAAAGCCCATCTCTAGGGCTGTGGTTCAAGTAAAAGACATGTCCTAATTCATGCATGCTAGAGACTGAATGAGAGTTGCCCTTTAGTGCATTGGGTCTAGACTATGGGCAGGCTGATTCAATACTCTAAAATTAGCTCCCATGCACTGCTCTTGTTTTAGACGATGGCTAGGGGAAGTCCTGCTCTTATTTAGGGCAGCATTGCTGAGCTTTCAGTGACTTTTCGAATGTAACAAATGGATCTTTGCACACACTGGTTGAGAGTTTCAATGATGAGCTATAAAGGGATCTAAACCGATCTAAAGAGTTTCTCAAGAATAAATGTGGTTAAATGGAAAAGTATGAGACTGACACTGAAGGAAAGCTGTAAACAGAGCCAGAATAGAAATCACTTCAACGTGGGCATAATTGTTTCACGCTGAAGTGGCTCATTTCCTAATGGAAAATAAGGTATCTTTATATTGCTTAAAATGATTATAATTAGAAATAGAATTGAATCAATAAAATATAATTATAAATAGAATATAATTATAGTACTTAAAAATGATAGATGTATAAATCAAATCTTGGAGGAACTTCTAAATTAGTTTCTGGACCAATAAGGTATTCAGACACACGTGCACACACTTCATCCCGTGCCAGTGTCAGCTTCAGCATGTTAGAAACAGGAAATCTGAGCCTCAAACTAAACAGATACATGACAGACATGCACGATACTATTCACAACAACTCAGACCAACATTCTTTGAGAATTTTAAATCAGCAGGTCAACCCCGTAAACAACTGATTCTTTTTGAAGTTGATTCTTTCCTTCTCTACATGTCTCTACAAAAAAGTACTCTGTCATAGTTAAATGTAAAGATTTGAGTCTGAATTTGTTAATGGACATATTAAAGTTTATGCTGAGTAAGCCAGTGGGGTAAGCCAGTCCTCATACTGTATTGTAGGTCAGCATGCTGGATCTTGCCCACGGGGCACTGGGTTCATAGAAGACTGACATGTCTGTTTTGACTGGTTATACACATTATATTGGTTATAACATTTATTGAAAAAAATATATATATTTTTTGACACATAAATTAAAGTTTTGATTGAATTCAAGTTAAAATGAAGTAAAGTTTGAATATTTAAATGTAGAGTGCAACTATTTTTTAATAATCATTAATGCAATAAAAAGAACAAAAAAAGAGTTCAAACCAAAAAAAGAACAAACAAAAAAAAATTAATAAAAACCTGTAGAAAGGTTTGCAGTATTGCCTTTGTTATTTAAATGACTTGTCATTTGAATAATGTCTAGATGTGTTGACATGGTTCATCTCTCCAGTCTCAGTGCTTTTATTTTTCAAGGACCAGTGTTGATGGTTTTTCTGTAAAATCGCTATAGTTTTTGAAAATCCTGATAAAATGAGGTATTGTTCGCTCTCTATTTTTTTTTTTAATTCTAACTTATATATAACCTTCAATGGCATTCATTTTAATGGCTGTTTGCTGGTTGCTTGACATGTACAGCATTGTTTGTCAAATCCTCTGTTAGGGTTTGTTTTAGGGCCATAGCAACTGTTTCTGTGGTTGATAGAAGAGTCAGTGTTAACCTCTGGCCCATGACTTTGTCAAACATGCCTACCAGCAGCTGTAATTGTCAGGGTTGGAAACATGAGGCCTGCATCCTACTGTGAGTCTATTCCTGGAGTCATGTGGCTTCTCTCATTCTCACCAAGCTAAAATAACCACCCACTCCAACTGTGTAGCTCAATGCCTCACAAGGATAGGTTGGAGAGAATGCAGATATAGCCACACAGTTAAAATAAGAAAAATGTTAAGAATTGTAAGGTCACCTGAAGGTGTGTGCCCTTCAACAAAAGAGTCATTTAAATAAGTGACACTTTCTTTGTAAGTCCTTTTATTTCCATCAAATTATCCAAAGAAAATGGACATTACATTGCAGTTCATCATTCAAGTGCATTTAACATTTCAAGTATTCAAACATTTGGATCTCACGTGACACTCTAGTAAGCTGGCAGAGCTGTATTCTACAGCATATAATCTAGCTTTAGCAAACAAAACATAAACTTCTACATTCTAATGAAAATATAAAAAAGCATAATTCAATATTAACATCAATATTAATAAAAAAGTACAAAAATCAAGTGGAAAAGACATTACAAATGGTGCAATTTGTACAATTTGTACTAAAACTGCTTTAAGATTGCACTTCCCTTGTCTCACAGTTATCAAAAGCAGCTAGATTATTGTCCTTATGACTGAGGTTTTCGTCTCTGCTGTCATTTCTTTTTCCCTACAAAGTCTTTTTTCTAAAGTCTATCATTGCTCATTCCTCCTCCTCTTCTTCATCTTCTTCTTCTTCCTCTTCCTCATCGCCACTGACTCCAAAGTCCAGTTTTGCAAGCATGGCCTCTGCGTCTTCAGTGAAGAGCATGAAGTGGTCCATACTCTCAAAGCCTGGCTCTGGCCTCTCTAGTTGTGAGTTCTTGGATGTATCCTTGGCTTCAGTGATAAGCTGCTTAGCAGCGATGAGGAACTCTGCCGTATTGCAGTTGTCTATTGTCTGGGAGGCTTTATCCATCAGCTTGATGCTGGCCTGCAGGTGTTCATTATACTGCTGAACTAGAGATCGCACCAATGCCACCTTCTCATCCTGTTCTTGATCGATCCTCTCTAGGAGTTGGGTCTTGCGGTCTTCTAGGATGGCATAGAGTAGGTCAAACTTCTCCCCAAGCTTCTGCTTCTGCACTTGGCTGTTTGCTTCCACCATTTTGCTGTTTTCCTCCATCTGCGTTAACATTGCCTTTAGGTAGCTGTTGCTGGCGCCTAAAAGGTCGATTGAATTTTTAAGTTCGGACTTCTGCGCTTCATAAACAGCTTTTAGAGTGGTAACCTCACAGTCCTTGTGCTGACCGAATACCTTGCACATGGAGCAAGTGGGTGTCTGGCAGGTTATGCAGTAGATGTTGATTTTTTCCTCTTCGTGTACCTCGCACATAGGCTCTTTTGTTTCTTTGGATTTCAATGGGGCTTCAAGGGCATTCCCTCCTTTCTCCAACTGCTGTTTGTAGATGTCAATGATGTTCTCCACCAGAAGGTTCCTCTGAAGACCATAGACACCGTGGCGGTCCAGAACCACCTCAAAGCGGCAGGTAGGGCATCTGAAGATACCTCCAGAGTAGTGGTATGGGTTTTTGGAGTCGTAGAGGTCACTGGCGCAGCCGCGGCACAGGTTGTGCTGGCATGGTAGAATGACAACTGGCTTTGTGAACATTTCCAGGCAGATGGGGCAGCTCAGCTGCTTCTCTAGGCTCTCCATGGGACTCGGAGGCCTGACTATTTGACCCGTTCTGATGTCCATTTCTGTTGTTTGAGGTAAAGTCCTTATAACCTTCACTGCTTTGCCTTTTGGTTGAGCTTGAGCTTTTCTGCTTGCTTGTTCCTTTACTGAGGCTTATTTGATCTGTCGAGGCAGAACGCACTCGAGCTTTTATACTGTCCAGCTGCCTGCGACACTTGATCTGTGAGGCGGCTGTGACAAGATTGCTCCCACCACTTGTTTGTGTGGCTTGATTCGAAAAAAAACATGCTGCCCTCTAACACAACCCACTAAAGAACAAGTCACATGCCAAACTTAGCAACACGACCCCCTCCCTTTCCAAGCTCTCCATCTGCAATAGAAATGTGTAGGCAAATCACAAAGTCAGGCCAAACAAACCCATGTGATAGCTGTTGGCATGTAGACTTCCAGAACTTCGCTGACTGCACAACAACATAGCAGGTCAGGAGGATTTTTAAGACAATTGAGCAAGGGGTGAGTTGTGTACCACACAAACTGTTTTAGGCTCCATTGTCCTTTACACCTGATGCAGTACTTATGGCCGCTTGCCACCAACATTCGTCTGTAAGTTTCTGGAAGAGAGATCAGGTTGGTGTGCATGGGCAGTTCAAGATTTTCCACGGGTGTTTCACAACCTCAGCACAGTGAATTTGTAAACAAACAGTCATATGGTCGACAGCACGCCACCCCTTAAGCAATATCACGCTGAAGGTGTCACTGTCCCCTCTTGGAGATGTGCTACAAAACAGCAGGTGGACACTGCAGTACATGTAAAGCATATTTATGTCATGTTGGTTGCAGAATCATCTCACAGACACACACATATGCGCTGTAACAACATGTTCAGACAAGTATGTGCCCATCAAAGTTTGTATTATCAATGAAAAATGAGATGTTTTCAAGTGACAAAAAACTTGTACAGTATACAATTGTTTAATTATTCTAACTGGTCAATGTGTTTTCAACTGTTTGCTGCTACACTGTTTATTAAGTCAGAGACACATTTAATGACTGGAAGGCTGATTATGAATGTAATTTGATACTTAGGACTGACCATGCCCAAACTCACGAGACAGTTGTGTTCAGTCAGTGTTTAGAATCTGCTCCAGTTATTGGAAACAGTATATGTGTTCAGTTCCATCTTAGACTGTTTCAGCTTGTCCTTAAGTGTGTCCTATCATTGTTATTTGAAAACTATGTCCACCAAATCAACATCATGTGAAATGACCAACAAAATTCCTATGGTGCAAACAACATGTACCTAGAGAAACAAATCAGTGTTGTTGGTGTTGTTTGTGGTCTTGTTGTTGTTCATTAAAACTAACATTGTTAGAAATTGTTAATTGATTTGCTAATTGATAACATTAAATCTGAAAGAAAAACGTTGAAATGTTATCTTGGCAACTACAGCAAATAAAAAGTTAGATGTTCTATATTATTTTAAACTTGACAAATAAATAAAAATAAAAATAGCCAAAAAGCTAAAAGGAAATATATTTTTAAATGATAAAATTGACAAAAGCACATGAACACTAAAACTGAAATTAAATAAAAGATCATTTAAAACAGTAATAATATGATGGATATATATATTATATATATATGTACACTGTATATATATATATATATATATATATATATATATATATATATATATATATACACACACTATATATATATATATATATATATATATATACACTGTGTATATATATATATATATATATATATATATATTAAGAAATAAAGCTATGCGGTTTCTGTATGAGTGAACACAATAATCAGTGGTGGAATTGGCTGAGATGCAAAGAGCATCAGGTAATTAAGGCAGCAAATTGGTCAGTAACTGAGTCTGACATCCCAAATCTAGAGCTGTGTGTAACCTTTATGAAAAGTAATCGAGGACAGTTTGTTGGCCCTGTCACCTTGTATATCATCCATGTAAATAGAACCAAGTGTGGGAGCCAGCTGCAAACTGACACCTGCAAAAACACTTATGCAACTCATGGACACCACTCTTAAAAGTGAATTTTAAAAGATGTACTTATTCTGTTCAAATGACTTGTTGTCTGGTCAAGACAACAAGTTGGATGTTTGTGGGTTGTTTCAATATTTTGTATGTTTTGTCAGTGAACCACGTTCCTAGAACACACTGTCTTGGTTCAACCTAAGGTGTTATAGGTGTTATCACAATCCATACAAATAGCACCATGTGAGAAAAGAGATCAAATATAAAGTATATATATATATATATATATATATATATATATATATATATAAAGCTAGTGAAAATTTTATGTGAAAAGTTTTATCTAGTATTTATAGACTAAAAAGTATCCACTAGGTGGCAGAATATACCAATTTTTTTTTCAACACCTCATTTACAAACTGTCTCAATCTCTTTTCACTTTTGCTTTAGTGCAAATATTACGTTATTGGTTTAGTCTATGCTAGCAGACTTAAAGTCACAACCATAACACACACAATTCTTATGTCTGTGAGAATGTGTCGCCTCCCCAACAAAAGTGTTTCCTACAGTGCATGTGATCACTGGAGACCAATTATTTGTTTTGGTGCCACAATCAAAGATAACAGATGAATGTACATTTCCTGACTGGAGCCAGTTTGACCCCTATCAACAGAACCATCTTTGTGTCCACAAGTCTACAATACGAGTTCATTGTGGCTGTGTGTACGAGAGACACAATGATTTGAATGACTTGTAGCAAGCCAATGCTGACGTGATTCACTAAGGTTGTTGTGCAGGATTCCGTGCCACGTCAAATGTGCCAGATACGACATGGCGTGCAGACGACATTCCTGTTCTTGACCGTGAGTTTAACTTCCGCCACTCAGAGGATGTCAAATGGCCATAAATACAGCAGTGTGTTAAGTACAATGGCACAATCAACAACAATGCTGATAGAAATTTTCCCACGCTTTAAGAAATTGAAATGCCAGCAAAAACATTATTAATCACCAGCATACTTATAAAATGTAATGTGTAATGATCCTTCTCGTAACTGGCAAGACATGAAACCTAAAAATAATTCCAAAACAAGAAGCTATTCTAATGGTTTCTTTCCTTGAAAGAGCTGCTTGATATGAGTGATATGATACGAGCTGCTTGTTGAGTGTGACGGAATTGAAAAATACTCATGGAAAATTTTACAGTTTAGGTATGGAATGTTATTCCGACAGTTTCTGAAAGCTTGCGATCTACTCATTTTGGCAAAGGAGAGGGTTAAGTGTTATCTCACTAAGTTTAGACCAGACCAGCAAAGGTCAGCTTCCTATTGCTGCAAAGATTTTCTCTCACCTCCTGACAGCTGTTTATCATTGAACTTTCAGCCAAAAATTCTGTTACAATTTAATCTAAAAAAGTTAAAGAAAAATATGACACATTTTAACATTGTACATCAAACTCTCCGAAGTCAAAATCTTCATTGTTGTTCTGAGAAAACTTACTGGAGCCCATACATGCTTTAAATCACACTATTCTGGTGCCATGCGACTATGTCTCTGACCGCCTCCACTCTGAAAGGCCACAAATTTGTCAGAGATAAAAAATAATTAAAGCTATATACTTTTTCGTGCTCCAGAGAAAAAACACATGTGTCGGGAGTCACAGAATGGAGGAATGTGTGAGGGAAGATGTCCAGACAGGGACCTTGGTTGTACACTCTATAAATCTCTGTCTAGATTAATCATTGTTCTTGTGGTTTCCACAGGCAGACGGAACACATGCAGGCTTCTTTCATCACCTATACACTCAAATCTTCCCGCTGGAATATAGACTAACGAGAACCTTCTGGGACTAGAACTGTTAGGTTTCTTCCATATAGAGTTTAAAGAAAAAGACCCTGACAAGACATGACAATGCCAGTGGGCCACATCAAATCTGCAGGTCTTATATTTTGTATTACTTATAAAGACATAAAGATAAATATAAATCCCTTTTGGGGGAAAAAAATACACTTTCCTTTCAATATACATACTGTCAAGAATATTTTGTACTTAATATTCTTAATATTCTACGCTCTATCTTTGTAAGAAGCTTTCTTCTATACTTTCACTTTCACGTTGGGCGGTAAAATCAGCACAGTCTCATCCCAAGACGTCATAGAGAGCGCCTAAGTCCCGCCTCTCCGCTTCCGGCTCATGGGACCTTATTTCGGAAAAAATATGAATGGTCAATGGCGGGAGACAACTTATCTTTTTATTCCGTCGAACTGTGCCCTCAATTACACATATGTTGTTTGTCAATTTAAAAGATAATTCTGAAAGTCAAAAACGTCACAGTTTGTCATACAACAGAAGAGAAGCCTAACATTTGGTTTTATGTGAAAATCGCTCTGTGAACTACATCTCCCAGGAAGTGAAACAACAAGTGAGATCCCCTGCTTGTGTGTGTGTGCAGTCTGGTTCAAAACACTCAGGTAGGACAGCGTAACGTTACGATTATAACGTAAGACTGTAGAAACAATGACAGACAGCCTCAGTAAAGTTAGCTTCATTCATTGAGAGAAAATGTGCGCCTTTGGGGTTTGTAGTCTTTGTAATTACGTATTTTACAGTCTTAGACCTCAACGGTTTTACATCAAACTGCGACTTTCTTTACTTTAAAATGTATCTTTTAAATTGACAATCATTATATGTGTAATTCAGGGCACAATTCAAACGAGATATAAAAATATTTGTTGTCTCTCGCCATTGACTACCACTCAATATTTTTTCCGAAATAAGGTCCCATGGTGGTCGACCGGAAGGGGAGGGACTTAGGCTCTCTATAACTGACGTCTTGGGACGTCTTTTGACCATACGTCAACATCTGCCGTTTTACATGACGATCCTGGGACGTCATACAACTGACCCTTTACCTTTAAAGGTTCTCTAAGCGATGTGGGGCCAAAACATTTTTTGTCACGTACAACAAACGTCTCCTCACTATCGGCTAGCTGCCTGTCCCCTAAACACACTGTAAAAAAACGCGGTCTCTGTAGACACCACAGGCTCCACAAACGGCAACAAAAACAATCATGTCTTACCCAGACCACGAAACCTAACAAACAGTGTTCCAGCCAATCACTGGCAAGAAGTATTTGAGGGTGGGTCTGGGGGTTAGTGCACGTGCACATGAAGGGGGTGTGTGTGTGTGAAGGAGAGACAAGCGTCAGAGGGAAGTTTGAAAAATGCCCGACACACGACCAAAGAGATGTCGTTCTGAAGAACAAATTAAAAAGAAGAAGGAGTCGGATAAAGAACGTGTGAAGTTCCGAATTTACATCGGTAGCAAAGCTTTTGAACGATGGCGAGAACTCCGGCGGCAGAAGGGCTTCCAGTCCGACGTTCACAATTATTTCAGGAAGCACGGAAGGGAGGGGGAGGAGATGAGATGCGGAGGAGAGAGGGTCTAGCTAGCCTCCGATTTGTTTGAAAATATTGCGAACGTCAACACCCAGGATCGCTTAGAGAACCTTTAACGTCAGTTAGGTTTAGGGGTAGGTCTGGGGTAGGGTAGGGTTAAGATCCGATAATGTCATCTTACCGACGTTAAAGGGTACCCTAAAACGGCGGGTGTTGACATCTGGTCAAAAGACATCCCAACTGTTTTAGTAAAATGGACTGCATTTATATATACATACAACGTTGGGCGGTACCATCTCTAAAGCTGCTTTGGAATGATATTTATTGTGAAAAGTGTTATACAAATGAATAGAAATGAACTGAAAACATTTCTCTTTGAGTTTACATGTAGGCTATAGCTCCCAGTTTCACAGACAAGACTAAAATGCATGTCTGAGCTGTTTTAACAGAAAGCACTGACAAAAAAAACAACTTGCACTGACAAATCTTAAAATATATCATTATCATTGTTTAGTCTCAAGATGCACACCAGTAATTATTTCTTTTTTTAAAGCTACTTAAATTCTTAGGCCTAAACCTGGCTTAAACAGCGATGATGAATAGGTTACTGTACTAGGAGGGATGTGGTGAGAATCAATACCTCCTTACTGAAGTCTCAGCCAGTCCTATGTTTCAGTTTCCTTGGCCACTGGTGTCGCAGGTCTGTCTAAAGGGGTGGTGGTAGTCCCCGATCCAGAAAAACAACTTCAGGGTCTTGTCATAGAAGGGAGAGGTGATGACAAGATGACAAAACTGTTCGTGTAAGTAAAAAAATTAATGGTTCTCTAGAGCCACAGCAGCAAACCTCGCTGCTTATACTGTAGCCTACACTTGGTGGTCCGGTCATCTGTCACAGGTGCTTGCAGGCAAACAAACTAAACATATACATCTTTAACTAAATGGTTTCCAGATATCATTTTGATAATTCATTTTGGCTTAAGTACAATAATAATATAAAAGTCACTTATTTAAGTTTTTTTTTTTTTAAATAATTTATATAACGCTTACTATACACAGTATAAGCAGTTTTTTGTATCCATACCAGTGATAAAGTATATGTAAAAAATATAACAACTTTTATATCTTAAGAAAGAGGTCCCTCGTAAGGGCACCCTCATATTTGGTGGTCCCAAGTTTGAAACCCTCTGCATTGGGGCATATGCTTTCCTTCCAATTACAAAGTACCTGGTAATCAAGTCCTCATACAGTATCAAAAATTTTGATCTCTGAGACTTTTTTTCATGTTTATTTGTTCAACTAAAGGGTTCCCTTTCAAGGGAACTTCGAGCTGCGTTGGAAACGCGAAGGGAACGCTCTGCGTGATTGCGTCGTGAAGCGTCTGTACAATCAGTCCAATGAGAGAGTAGGACGTCAGGTGACGTCATTGACCAGGAAACTATAAAGCACCCTTGAGATCAGACCGCGACAGCTTCTGTAGACTTCAGCAAGCGATTTCTGTACTCTGTCCTTGTCTATTTATTGTTGTTTGTCAAAGCCAAGAAAATAATATATATTACTATCTTTATTTATGGCAAGCAAGATTATAGACCCTGTGGTTCCCTGCCCTCGTTACATCACGGGTGGGGACACACATCAGCTATTTGTTTGGGAGTGGAGCATGCCAGCAGTCAGTTCTCGAGGGAGCTGACTGTGGGCATTGCGAGAAGCTGTCCGTGAGGACGCTCCGCTCCCGCCGGGCGTTCTCCGAGGAGGACGGTTCGGTTCGCGTTCCCCGCGCGGGTCTCTCTGTTGCCGAGGCACGGAGACGACTCGCATTTCGGGGTTCGCAAATGGATCTGACGGCGGGGGTTGGGACGAGCTCAGCTCTATCTCAGCTTTCGCTTGCCAGATCTAGTGGACTGCGGTTTCCAGTTCAGAGGAATTGGTTTCGTTAGTGTTTTGTTTTAAAAAGAAACAGTACAAAACAAATAAAAATGTTAAGAGAAAGGCAGATGTTTGACTTTTAAATGAAAGAATAAATAAGTCAGCTCATATCTGCTGAATAAAGAGGAGCTTTTAAAAGGAGGTTTTAATTTTGCTTTTGCCAGTTAAAATTTTCTGGCTAGCTGAATATTATGAGATTGAAAAAATAAATAACACCGCATCCTAACTAAACGCGACGCGATAAAATTCCAGCGACAGCAAGTGTGTCTGTCCACACTAGACGCGACGCGAATGTGAGATGCCACACATTCAGAACAACGTGTGAGCCTATGGTGTGAGCAGAGTCTCTCTGTGAAAGCGCACTGTTGGCCCGCACTCGCATTGAATATGGGTAAGGACATAATCAAATCAAGAAATAACTTTATTAAAAATCAAAACATTAACAAAATATACTCATTGACTAATTTTGTTATGAAGTACAGTTGTATTTTTGCATAGAATATATTTTGAACGCTATATTACATGCTTTCAAAATCTGAGGTAAATTATCCGTTATCGCTTGTGGCACAGTGACCTATTTTTAACTAAAAATAAATAATGTGTACTCATAACCAGTGTAATTTCTTCATTCTGTCTGCCGCGACGTCGCAGAAATAGGAACCGTTTCTAAATTAGAAACTTCGCGTGTCGCCGTCGCGTTTGGTTAGGACAAAAACTCTGATTAACATGGAAAAGATACCTTTTATCGCGTGTCGCGGCGTCGCGTCGCGTGTAGTTAGGACACGGTGTAAGAGTTTTTAGATTAAATTTATCTTAAAAGCTAGAAAACTCTGAATCTCAGCCTCCTCGTCGGGGTTTATATTTTATGTGTTTAATCCCCAGATGTCTAATTATAGCAATGTTTGGGTTTTTCAGTGCCTCGGGTTAAAGAGACTGCAAGCTTTCTCTCTCCCGAGTCAGTGTCATCGTTTTTAACCCCGACGTTACCCACCAGCCATCATAAATAATGAATACATTTTTATTTGGCAGCCCTGGTGGTTATGGAATGAGTTGAGGAGCGACTCTCTGAACAGCGCTGCCAGTTCGGTTGTTCCCGCTGGTGGCCACAGAATTATATGTACATATATGTTTTTCCGATATAAAGATAATGGAAAATAAAGATATAAATATGTCTGTTCTTCTGGACGCTCCGCTTTCAAGAAAACTATGAAATAATCCATTCAGCGATGTTCCAGAGGCTTCTTCCTCACCAATGTTCCTGAGACTGCTGGACGAGAGCAGTCTCGGCTTATTAAGCCCCTCGCAGCACAAGGTGCAAAACAGATCAGATAGCCAGTTAGAGATATGCAAGATCTGAGGACTGTTATATCTCTAAAAAAGCTTGGACAAAGGAGAAGCCCTGACGCTGAGGCGGTCAAGCTTCTAAGGGTGGTCCCCTCTGGGGTAGGGAAGGTTTTGAGAAATCGTTTCTCCTCAGTGCCCTTTGGGGCGCGACTCTCTGAGGAGGGTCGCAGCACTGACGGTTTCGGTTTCCCTGCTGGTTCGCCGATTCAGGGCACCAAGGTCTCAGTGTCCCCAAACGAGCCTTAAAAAAGAGCAGTCAGTTCGGTTTCCCTGCTGGTTCGCCGTTTTAGGGCGCCGAGGTGCCTGCTTTATCCAACGGTCCTCCGAGGAGGGTCGTAGGAACTAAGCTAGTTAAGAGATAAGCAAGATCTGAGGACTGTCATCATCTCTAATAAAGCTTAGACAAGAAAATGAGGCTATCAGGCTTCTGAGGGCTCCTCCGGGGCAGGGACAATTTTGAGAAATCGTTTCTCCTCGGCAACCTCTGGGGTGCGACTCTCTGAGGAGGGTCGCAGCGCTGCCAGTTCGGTTGTTTCCTGCCGGTTCGCCGTTCAGGACACCGAGGTGTCGGCGTCCCCATACGATCCTCCGAGGAGGGTCGTAGAGCGGTCAGTTCGGTTGCTCCCTGTCGGTTCGCCGCTTCAGGGCACCGAAATGATTGTTCAAGCAAATCCAGAGGCCAGTCTTGAGAGACTGGTTCCCCTAGTAGAATTTCTGGCAGCATAAAAACTACTGCCACACATTTCTCAGTGGGTCCTGCACACTATAGAAAAGGGTTTCAGAATTCAGTTCGGTTCTTGTCCGCCCAGATTTCTTGGGGTCCTCCTCGTAGTGGTGGACCCGAGCAGGCTTTGGTTATGGAGCAGGAAGTATTGACACATCTGTAAAAGGAGCTGTAGAAGGGATTCCTCCTCCCAGCAGACAGCCATTACTTCATTGTTTCTGAAAGAGGATGAGGTGTTGTGTCCTACTCTGGACCTGTGTCAATTAAACAGCAGGTTTCAGAATCTTAAGTTCAAGATGCTTAAATATGATTGTGTCGAAGATTCAGTCCGAGGACTGGTTTCTCTCAATAAACTTAAGGGACGCTTACTTATCTTTCCACCCTCATCACAGGAGGTTCCTAAGGTTTGCTTTCAGGGGCGAAGCATACCAATATCGGGTTCTCTTATTCAGCCAAGGTTCTCACCCCACACCTTTGTTTTCAATATGCGTGGATGCAGCTCTGGCTCCCCTGGACTCCTGGGCATTTGCGTATTATACTATCAATGATTGATTGATCCTAGCTCAATCTGAGCATGTGGCAGTTCGGCATTGAGATGTCGTTCTGTCTCATTTTAAGGTGTTGGGGGTTGTTGCTCAACACCAAGAAGAGTGTGCTCTGAGGACCACTTTTCTAGGTGTAGCCTTTTACAGCAGTAAATGGTGTATTTATCATGTCAGCTGCGTCCAACGTAATTACTTTTGGCCTTCTGTACATGAGACCCATGCAGTGATGGCTCAGGACCAACGGGTTTTCTCTGAGGAGAATAACATTTTTCGCATGATCAAGGTCACGCGGCTTTGCCTTCATGCTTCGGTCTTGAGAAAGAACCTTGGTTCCTCGCCCAGGCCCACTGTTGGGAGCTTCCTGTCGACGCATAATGTTATTGACTGATGCTTCCCTCACAAGTTGAGGGGTATATCTAGGCCACTTATTCACTGTCAAGCATTTTTTAGACTGGTGTCTTTCATGGCAGCTGTGTCCAACGTAGTTACTTTTGGCCTTTTGTACATGAGACCCATGCAGTGATGGCTCAGGACCAAGAGGTTTTCTCTGAGGAGAAAAACGTTTCGCATGATCAAGGTCACGAGGCTTTGCCTTCGTGCCTCGGTCATGTCGAAGAACCTTGGTCCCTCGCCCAAGCCCAGTTTGGGGGCTTCTTGTCGACGCATAATGCTATCGACGGATGCTTCCCTGACAAGATGGGGGTGATCATGTGTGGTCGCTCGGCGAATGGTACTTGGCAGGACCATCTACTTTTTAGCACATAATTGGCTAAAAGTGATGTCTGTATTCCAGAGAATCTCAATACTTCCTGCTAGACCCTAGAGGTCACTATGTGTTTGTCCTTTCGGATAAAACACTGATGGTTTCGTATATCAGAGCAGATATCCTGTTGAGGCAGGGGGAATGGAGACTCACCCCCGAGGTGGTGGAGCTTCTTAGGGAGAACTAAAGTCAGTCGACATTTCACATCGTTGGCACAACACATTGCTCTTTTTGGTTCTCCCTCACACATCCAGCTCTGCTTGGACTGGATGTGATGTATTAGGTGTGGTTAACACTACACCGGTACATATTTCCCCGATATCTTTGCTCCTGGGAGTTCACCCTCATTTGGAGTTTGGATACTGTGGCTTGGCCTCTGAGGGGGCCCGGCTCATAGAATCCTGTCTCTCGACTGAGGTCGTTGAGACCATTCTCCAATCCAGAGCTCCTTCCACGAACTAAATGCATTGAAATGGAAATTATTCTCCATCTGGTGTGGCGAACATCACCAAGATCCTGTTAACTGCCCTGTTGGTACAGTTCTTGATTTCTTGCAAGACTGTTTCTCTGCTGGATTATCTCCTTCTACCTTAAAGGTTTACGTGGCGGCCATATCGGTCTACCACACCCCTCTGGGTACACACACCCTCTAATTACTAGTTTTTCTCGGTGGTACATGAGGTTGAAACCTGCACTGCACTCAGAGCACCGGCTTGGGATTTGGCCATAGTACTTGAGGGTCTGGCTTTGGCTCCTTTTGAGCCCATTGAAGAGGTTTCAGAAAAATTCCTCACTTTGAAAACATTTCTCCTTGCTGTTTCATTTACCGGAAATTAGGAGATTTGCATGCCCTGTCGGTTGCTCCTTTATGCCTGAAATCTGCACCGGGTATGGTGAAAGCATTTCTATACCCTAGACCGGGTTATACTTCTTAGGTCCCAGTTTATTTTTGGGGGCCTTATAGTGCTGCAGGCCTTTTAGCCTCCACCTTTTAATACCCCAGATCAGGAACGACTGAACCTGTTATGTTCAGTTCGGGCATTAGATGCCTACGTTCACAGAGCTGCCCTGTGGCGTAAATCTGAACAATTATTTGTCTGCTTTGGGTCACTCAAGAAAGAGTCCCCTGCATCTAAACAGGTTATGAGCAAATGGATAGTCGAGGCTATATCATTAGCTTATGAAGCGGCTGAACAGCTTTCACCTATGGCTGTTTGGGCCCATTCTACTAGAAGTATTCCGAGTGTTTCCCTTCTCGATATTTGTAATGCGGCAGGATGTCCTCTCCGCATACATTTGTCAGATTTTATGACCTTGGCCTCTCCACTACTGGGGCTAGGTTGCTTGCTTCTTAGTGTGCGCAAGGACTTCACACAGAACGGGCATTTCTCAGCATGGCATAGTGGGTATGGGGTTCCCATCGCGTTTGCAACGCAGCTCGAAGTACCCTTGAAAGGGAACGTCTCAGGTTACGTATGTAACCCTGGTTCCCTGAGAGGGAACGAGAGCTGCGTTCGCCTGCCATACTTCCTGCATGCCCTGATCGACTTGCTTCAGGCCTTTCACAGAAGCTGTCGCGGTCTGATCTCAAGGGTGCTTTATAGTTTCCTGGTCAATGACGTCACCTGACGTCCTACTCTCTCATTGGACTGATTGTACAGACGCTTCACGACGCAATCACGCAGAGCGTTCCCATCGCGTTGGAACTGAAAAGATTGCCAAGGACAATGAGGCAGGAATTCCCAGTTGAGCTGTGTCTCTGTTTAGCTGCATGCAGTGCTCCCAGTTGGAGTGTGTGAGAAAACAAGGGAGCAGGGTGGTATTGTTCGTTGCCATAATTTCCCTATGTTTGATCCCTCGCCTCTGTTTTAGAAGCCCACTACCCATTTTAACACCAGCATCAGGCGTGATCATAGACAGGCTTTATTTGGATGCTGGCATCCATACAGATGTGGCTTGTTTCGACATATTCGCCCAGTACCTAAAATAGAGTTTTTTTCTTGTTTTTTTCTTTTTCTTTTCATGGGTGGAGTGTGATTTCAAAGTGCCAGTCATTTCTCACTTCCAATATAGTTTGGAAGTTTTACGTTAAAATTAAAAACAGAAGGAAACAATGAGCATACATTTGAGTCTATTACTTCGTTCAAATTGTTCAATTATTAATAAACATACAGCATTTTAGTCTAACCCTAAGCAGCACTGCCACAATAAAACACCAGATAGCTCAGTCTGAGAATAGTTTCTTTCCCACAGTCCCACAAAGTGGTGCTTGACTTTTTAATCGAGTATACAATAACAGCAGAACATAATCATTTAGAATTGGCCAATAGCATTAAAGGAATTTCTATATGTGGAAGAAGAAATGAGTCGAACGAAGAGGACAGTGAGGGAGGATAAGAAAGAGAAAGATCATATCCACCAACATCATTCACCACAGAAGACTGTCTTTCCAAACAGGAAGATGTGGTCAGATTAAATGCAGATTACTGAAGTTGCTGTGCCCCCTCAGCAAGAGAAAGGAACACCGGTGTAAACAAAAGATTATCCTCGCATGCAGTCCCTTGGGTTATTCACCAAACACCATTGGATTGTGAATAAAAGTTCTGTTTGCCTACTTGATGCAAATTTCCAGGTCTTTTACCGTATTTAATGTCCAGGATGTGGTATGCATTGATGTATACACAATCCTGTGACGGTACACTCTAACAGTATCTGTTTGGCTTTGGGCTTACTACTGTTCTTGGAAGTATTTGCTAGATGGATTAAGGGCTCGTAGTGGTTTTCTTTTCTTTTTCTTGGTTTCATTCGGAGCCTTAATACAATCTCTGTGACATTTGGTCGTGGTGGTGTGATTTTACTTTTAAAAGGTTTTGGGCTTTTTCTGATATCGAGAGGGGCTGTAGTGTAACAGACATTATTGGTTTATGATGTCACTGGAAACCAGAGTTATACATGTGTTGCACAGCCTTGTGAGATATGTGGTCTTCATCAGATCAAGAACACATGGAGCTCAGCCATGCTTTTGCACAACACATTTTTCACAACCCAGACACATTAAAACTTAATTCCTTTACAAGATTGATCAGTGTAATTTGGCCTGTTGTCAAAAAAGCATAACATTTACAACTGAATATAAATGAGCAATATTACTTGAACACAAGATCTGTTGTTAGTACTATGAGAATGATTGTGATTACAGCGGCATATTATCGCAGGTAATTATAACTGTTGTTATATTCAGACCACTTAGCCTGTATTGTGAGTGTTATATTGTTTTAGCAATCATTTATGTCCATAAACAAGAACTTAATGTGTGTCATACATTTAATACAGAATATTGACAGTTATGCTGTCTAATTTTGCTCTGCCAATAAAAATAGTTCCAAATGAAACTTACATTCATGTCACGTCATGTTACTGTAACTTCTATTCTGACTTGTAAAAAGTGTTCATTTTCATGAATATGGCCATAAAAGTTTTAGAAAAAAACACCAGCTGTTGAACACTGTCAAACTGCTATTGGTTTGTGACGATTACATTGTGGGTGGGCATGCACTGGGGCACCACATTCTTTGACGTGGAAATCAGGTTCATCATTTATTCACTCAGTCTGACACAAACTGAAATGCAGTAAAAACATTCACATCCACATTTTTTGGTCATTTTAATCATTTGTATTGTGTGTTATTACAATATAACACGACTTTATTAATCCCTGACAGGAAAATTAAGGTGTTACAGCAGAAAAAAACACACACACAAACCAATCAAATTAGACAAAATGCAAATAAAAATATAATCTAGCAAATCCCACGCTGAAAGTATTGCCCACAGCATATTTAAATACTTATCTAAACACCGCACGCAGCAGCATGGTCGTGGTTTGAATGTCTGCAAACAGTAGGTAGTTGATCCATAAATAGTATTTTGCTCTAGAGTGAAATATTTTAGATGAAGAAAAGAGATTTGTCTGTTTTGCTATTGATGCTTGAAATTTAACTTAAGGAACTCTCACAACTGAAATATAGTGATGTTTTTAATTTATAACAATCTTATGGTTTATCAAAGTGTGGTTCGGATTATCCACCAGTGTATTTTTCCCATGGCTGTCTAAAAGAACATATGCTCTGCTCTGAGGGACAGCTGTAGAGTTTGATTTTCCCCAAATAGCCATAAAATTACCCCGAGTGTAGCTCGACCTCTATGTTGCTTTACCCTGGTCAGCTCCCTTAGATGGATTCAGAGATCCATGGCAGAGGCTTAGGGACCCAGTTAATCTCTAATTGAATCTGGAACAGGTCCAGCTAGCCACAATACAGGTCAAAATAGGTATGAGACGCAGCTTCACGTTTATTTGCTTTGCTTTTGTCGTTAAGCTTGCTTCTAATCCAAGAGCTCCCATCTCAGATTGAGATGTTGTTTTAAGAAGAGTCCATGCCAAAGATAACCTCTTTCAGGTGGTAAAATTCCTCTCTCTTTACAAAATCCCTTTCATAAGTTTTATTTAAGTCACAAGATCAAAATGAGGGTTATTTCCCATTCCCAGTACACAGCATAACTAAATATAACTTCAGCATTTCCGCAGCTTGTCTCCTTGCATTTATTAATGATGTCTCGAAACTGAATTGGATAAGTGCCTCACGGGTTTAAAATGTTTTGTTTTGCTTTGTTTTAAATAAAAATAAAAAATCCACTGCATCAACTTATTGTTCTTATTGTAATGATTCACGATGCACAGAGGAATCCATTTGCAGCTTTTATTAAACAGGGTCGTACAGGCAGGGTCAATACGAGGCAGACAGGGCAATGCAGACAAGACAACAGGATCAACAGGAGACAGGCAGAGATCAGGGCAGGCAGCAATAATCGTAGTCAATAACAGTCCGAGTTCAGGCCAGGCAGATATCAATCGTAGAAGTGTCAAACAGTCCAAAGTCCAAAACCAGAAAACCAGAATCAGGATACAAACGCTCAGAAATGATCACCGGGGCAAATCAAGACTTCGCACTGGTGTGGTGTGTGGACGTGGCTTTTATGTGTGTGTGTTAATGGCGTGCAGGTGTGTGACGCAATCAGTCCCAGGTAAGCGGCATGATGGGAATTTGAGTTTGAAGCCAATGATCAGTATTCTGGTGAAGGCTCCCTCTGGTGGCGGAGAGGAGACAGAGCGGGAGCCTCCACTGTAACAGAGCCCCCCCCCTGCGAGCGGCTCCTGACGCGAGGAGGCGGTTGTCGTCGGGGTCTCCCACGGGGTCGAGGGGCCGGTTTCTCCGGGTATGTCCTATGGAACTCTTCAGTGAGAGTGGGGTCCAGGATATCCCTTGAATTGACCCAGGACTGTTCCTCCGGACCGTACCCCTCCCAATCGACCAGATATTGGAGCATGTTACCCCGACGTCTGGAATCCAGCAACTTGTGCACTCTGTAGGCCTCCTCGCCGTCAACCAGAAAGGCAGGAGGGCCCTGAGAGGCGGCCCCCTCCTCCGTCTCTCCCCTCGGACCACCAGCGGGTTTTAACAGGGAAACATGAAAAGTGGGAGAGATACGATAGTTAGCGGGCAGGTCTAAACGGAATGAAACAGGTGATATTTGTCTTATAATTTGGAAGGGACCAACATACCTGGGACTGAGTTTGCGACATGGAAGTTTGAGGCGTAAGTCTCTGGTTGACAGCCATACCCATTGACCACTCTGGTATTCTGGGGCAGGACGACGATGACGGTTGGCTTGTTGTTCTTGACGCCTGACAGCATGCCTCAAATGGGTGTGTGCTTGGTCCCAGACCTCTTCGCTCTTGTGCAACCATTCCGTGACAGATGGGAGTTCAGTGGGTTCACCGGACCATGGAAAGAGAGGGGGCTGAAAACCCAGTATACATTTGAAGGGGGTGATACCAGTAGCAGGTTTGACCAATGAATTTTGAGCATATTCTGCCCAGAATAAATATCTGCTCCAGTCATGTTGGTGTTGCTGGCAGTAGGTTCTCAGGAAGCGGATGATGTCTTGATTTAGACGTTCGGTCTGACCATTGGACTGGGGGTGATAACCAGAAGTAAGGCTGATGTTCACGTTTAAATGTTTGAAGAATGCGGACCAGACTCTGGAAGTAAACTGAGGTCCTCTGTCAGATAGTATGTCCTCAGGTAGTCCGTAAAATCTGAATACTTGGTTGCATAAGAGTTCAGCAGTTTCGAAGGCAGTGGGAAGTTTAGTGAGGGGAATGAGACGGCAGGCTTTGGAAAATCGATCCACTATCGTGAGGATTGTGGTGTGTCCTTGAGAAGTGGGAAGATCTGTGATAAAGTCGATGGCTATGTGTGACCATGGTCGTTGAGGTGTGGGGAGAGGACAAAGCAGGCCAGCGGGTAATTTTCGGGGTGATTTGGAAGTTTGACAGGCGGTGCAGTTTTGAACATGGTTTGTGGTATCGGATGTAAGCGTGGGCCACCAGAAACGATTTTGGAGAAGATGGATTGTGGCATTGATTCCGGGATGACCTGAGCTGGGATTAGAATGGACTTGATCAATGAGACGGGGTCGAAATATTTCTGGAACAAAGAGGAGGTTGGCTGGACACTCAATGGGGGCAGGAGTCTGAAGATTGGCCTGTTGGATCTCGGTTACAATGTCCCACTGGACTGGAGCTACTAAGAGATTCTCATGGATGATGTTTTCGGGGTTGTCTTTGTGGACTGTCTCTTCTGTTTGGCGAGAGAGGGCATCGGCTTTGACGTTCTTGGTGCCTGGGCGGTAAGTGACAGTGAAGTTGAATCGTGTGAAAAACAGTGCCCATCTTGCTTGACGAGGATTGAGGCGTTTGGCGGATCGAAGATACTCCAGATTCTTGTGGTCAGTAAGAATGATGAACGGTTCTGTTGCTCCCTCCAACCAGTGTCGCCATTCTTCCAGAGCCAGTTTCATGGCTAAAAGCTCGCGGTTCCCAACATCATAATTCCGCTCAGCTGGAGAAAGTTTGCGGGAGAAGAAGGCACACGGGTACATCTTGGCTGGATCTCCCTGTCGTTGAGATAATATGGCCCCGACTCCTGTGTTCGAAGCATCTACCTCCACAATGAATTGACGCTCTGGATCGGGATGACGTAGAATGGGTGCAGTGGTGAACCGGGTTTTCAACTCCTGGAAAGCTCGCTGTGCTTCGGGGTTCCAAGAAATTCGAGAGCTGTGGCGTTTGGTTAGAGCTGTTAGTGGAGCAGCAATGAGACTGAAGTTTCTAATAAATCGTCGATAAAAGTTAGCAAATCCCAAGAATCTCTGTAATTCTTTGACCGTCTGAGGTAATGGCCAATCCAGCACTCCTCTCACCTTCTTGTCATCCATGGCCACTCCCTCTTGACTGATGATGTAACCCAGAAATGAGACGCTTGTTTGATGAAACTCACACTTCTCTATCTTGGCATATAACTGGAACTGAATTAGACGTTGAAGCACTGCTCTGACATGTTGAATGTGTTCCTCCAGTGAGTTTGAGTAAATCAGAATATCATCGATGTACACGATCACCCATTTATCCAGCATGTCACGAAACACATCATTCATGAACGCCTGAAAGACGGAAGGACTGTTTGATAAGCCGAAAGGCATGACCAAGTATTCATAGTGCCCACTAGTGGTGGAAAAGGCTGTTTTCCATTCATCCCCCTCACGTATGCGAATCAGGTTATATGCATTGCGTAGATCAAGCTTGGTGTAATATTGAGCCTGTCTCAGCTGTTCCAAAGCGGCTGGCACCAGAGGTAAGGGGTAACGATATTTGATGGTGATATCATTTAACCCACGATAGTCAATGCAAGGCCTGAGTCCCCCATCTTTCTTCTTGACGAAGAAGAAACCAGCAGCGGCAGGTGAGGTGGAAGGTCGAATGAATCCTTTGGCTGTCTCTTCCTCAATGTATTTTTTCATGGCCTCAGACTCAGGTTTTGATAGGGGAAAGATTCTACCTTTAGGAGGTGAAGCGCCGGGCATTAAGTCAATGGCACAATCTGTTGAACGATGTTCAGGGAGTTGGGAAGCTTTTTCCTTGCTGAAGGCTTCCGTAAGATCAGAATAGACTGCCGGTAGCTCAGCTAGCTCATGATTTAAGGTGTCTGGTTCTGGCTTGGAATTGGTCACTCGTTTGACTTTAGACAGACATTGGTTGTTACAGGTCTCACTCCAACGAATGATTTGTCCCTCCTTCCAGGAAATGTGTGGATTGTGAGTTTGCAACCACGGGTGGCCGAGAATGATGAAATGATGTGGAGCGTGAATGACATAAAATTGAATCTGTTCAGAATGAAGGGAACCAATCTGCATTTGGACCTTCTCCGTTTCACACTGGATTTTACCGTCTCCGATGGGATGACCATCTAACGCCTCCACTGACAAGGAAGAATGACATGGATGAAGTTTGAGCTTGATTTGTCTGGCGAAAGTTTGAGAAATGAAATTGCCAGCTGCTCCGGAGTCTATGAGGGCTGTAGATTCAATACATTGGTCTTGTATAATTAGACGAATGGGGAGAGTGAAACTGGATGGAGATCTTTGATATTGGTTTACAGAACTCACCGAAAGGGTGCGAGTTGGAGGTCGGACTGGACAGGAGAGCTTCATATGGCCGGGTTGACCACAGTACATGCAGAGACGATGTTGCAGTCTGCGTTCCCGTTCCTCTGGAGTGATGTGCGTGAACCCGATCTGCATGGGTTCGTGAGCGTTAGCTGCCTCGAGTGAGTGACGGATGTGTGCCCGGGTAATGCGTCTGGAACGCATGAGATTATCGACTTGAATGGCCAGACTTATATACTCATTCAGGTTTTTTCCCTCATCTCGACAGGCTAATTCAGATTGAAGTTCAGCAGTGAGCCCTCTCCTGAACAGCGTTTTTAATGTATCTTCGACCCAGTTCGTCTGTGCAGCGAGGGTGCGAAACGTAAGGGCGTATTCGGCGGTGGTACACCTTCCCTGGGTGAGATTTAGAAGCTGTTCTCCAGCGTCTCCTCTTTCTGAAGTATGCTCAAAGACTTGACGAAACTGTTGAAGGAATTCTTGGAATGTGGTGAATGAAGACCCCTCTGGTTTCCAGACTGCCGTAGCCCATTCCAACGCCTTGCCGGTGAGCAGGGAACAAACAAACGCAATGCGACTGGCTTGAGTGGAATATAATGTCGGTTGCTGGTCGACAAAGAGTGTGCATTGCAAAAGAAATCCCTTGCATTTAGTTGGATTTCCGTCGAATTTGTCAGGAAATGCGAGTCGAGGATTTACTGCTGTACTCACGGTTTCAGAGGGAACACTCGATGGTGGTGATGGTGTAGCAGATGCGCTTGGTACAGTACCAACAGCGGTGCGTAACTCCTGCATACCCTGTACGAGCTGTTCGGTGAGCGTGGTCAGGTGGCCGAGCTGATAATGATGTAAATCCAGACGAGAAGCTTGGGAGGTGAGTTCAGAGGTGAGTTCCATGACGGCTGCTGGATTGTTTAGCGGCGAAGTCTTCTGTAATGATTCACGATGCACAGAGGAATCCATTTGCAGCTTTTATTAAACAGGGTCGTACAGGCAGGGTCAATACGAGGCAGACAGGGCAATGCAGACAAGACAACAGGATCAACAGGAGACAGGCAGAGATCAGGGCAGGCAGCAATAATCGTAGTCAATAACAGTCCGAGTTCAGGCCAGGCAGATATCAATCGTAGAAGTGTCAAACAGTCCAAAGTCCAAAACCAGAAAACCAGAATCAGGATACAAACGCTCAGAAATGATCACCGGGGCAAATCAAGACTTCGCACTGGTGTGGTGTGTGGACGTGGCTTTTATGTGTGTGTGTTAATGGCGTGCAGGTGTGTGACGCAATCAGTCCCAGGTAAGCGGCATGATGGGAATTTGAGTTTGAAGCCAATGATCAGTATTCTGGTGAAGGCTCCCTCTGGTGGCGGAGAGGAGACAGAGCGGGAGCCTCCACTGTAACACTTATGCTACTGCTGGGAATATTTTAAGAAATTTCATGTGGTAAAAGAATGAAGCTTTCAACCAAAACATAATTAATGGTGTGCCAATCTAATTAATCTTCATCGAAAACATCTGCACCACTGCACTGTGCTTGAGGTTTAATTATTCACCATAAAGCCTCCCCTGATAATTCCAAGGTTGCAGCTCTTCTAATTGGGATGTTTTATATCTGAGAAGGAAGTGGGTCAGTGCAGGGTCAACAGTGCTGCAATTAAACCATATTCTGTAGGTCAGCGCACAGACGGCGGACCAAAGCCATAGTTCAAGGGGGGTTTTTTGCTGGTATGCACCTCAAGCAAACTCTCCCCAAGATGTGCTTATTTGTGTCTTTTCTCTATCCAAGTGTCTTTGAACTGTGTTGGGGGAGGACAAAGCCAGACTCTAGATATAATGGCGAGGAAGTGCTTTATGATCTCTTTGATTGAGTCTCAGCCCATATGTTTGCTGATTCTTATCTGCTCAAAGACGTGGCAATGGTCTTCTGGTCAGTGGGGGAGAAGGACAGGAGAGTATTTATGCATCCACATCCCTTCCTCAAGTCTAAAACACGCCACTTTTTCCAGTACATGGCGCCACAGAGTGAAGCACAGCATTTTCACCTTGTTTATCTCCCTCACATTAGTCTGAAAGACAGCACTTCTGGGCCTTCATTAAGTCCTTGTTTTATAGAGAGGCCCAGACTTGTTTGCTATTATCTGTCTGTGGTATTCTAAACAGAGGGGAATTAAGGCCATCTGCATTACGGCACATAATGGCTTTATTCCGCAGGAGATAATTATCCCTGAATGTAACCATGATATCACTGTCCCAAATACAAAGACAGCATATTTGTTTACATTTTATTACACAAGGCTCATCTAATAATAAGATAAAGAATATTTCTACAGTCATGGAAGGCTGTCAGCCAAATTTGAACAAATCTTCCTTTGACTTTATTTATTTGTTTGCCCTTGAACCAAATTGTTTTCCAGGCAAAGCCCTGAAAGAAGAGATCCATGAAAGTTGCACGCAGAAACTTTTGGCAGTATCACTCAGATTAAAAAAAAAAAAAAAAATCTGTTATGTTGTGAGGAAAAAAGTCCAAGTTTGGAAGGACATGAAGGTGTGTTGACGAAAATTTTATTTTTGGATGTGAAATCCCTTCAAGTGAACTGTCTCGAGACATGTTTTGGACACAAAAAAAGTTACCTGAAACTGCAGGCCTCGGCTCTCTTGTGAGCAATGATTACACAAAAGTGTACAGTACGTAATGGTGTTCATGCAATCAGCAGACGGGAATCAATTTATGGCACTGTGAAACAAAGCCAGGTCAATTATGCATGCACTGCACACTGCACGCACCTTAGCACATAATCAAACTATTAATCAATGGGGGGAAATGAGATCTTTGACCCTTCCCTCACTCTTCCCCCTAACCGAATGTCGCTATTAGCCAACAAACTTTCAAAAAGGTCATGGACTCTTGTGAGACCACTGATTGAGGGGGAAGCAGAAGAAGTGATCCACAAATGTCCTGAAACCAACATTCCGTCTTGAATCTACAGAAGATTTAATGCTTAAAAACAAGTATGTGTTTCACCATATCTTCACTATGGATCTTTATTATTTTGTTCCATGTACCGCAAAATTCTTCCTTGACCTGAAATGAAAAATGCCCTAGAGGAAAGCATAACGGGAGAGTAATATCTTCCAAACTGTATCCACTTGGCTAATGTTTGAATAGAATTATTTTATTAGAATATTAACCCTCCCTCGCTTTACAGATGAATTGGCTGTCATGGTAAAACTCGGCTTTGACAAAATTATTGGCCAACAGACAACAGTATGATGTAAGATCTCTTGTGAGTCTTCAGTGATTTACAGTAATGCTGTCAATTCTATCATGGAGTGCAGAACCTCTGATAGGCCTGAGATGGTATATAACAGGTGACGACAGACTGAATATTTCCATTACTCAACGAAATGGAATCGTTTGTTATGTTGCATTCTTTGTCTGGGTTACTACCAGAAACCCTATTGAGGTTGTAATGAGGTACTTAAATCAGATCAAAGGAAGTCTCAAGTTTTAACATCCATATTGGGTGATCTGACCATGGTGAAAACCTAGGTTAGCTACAAGCTCTGGAAAACGTGGATGAATCTGATATCAACGAGAATTTATTTTGATTTCTTTTTCATCCTGATTGAAGATCAATTATAGCATTGCTCTGGATCAGCCAATGTGCATGAGGTGTTAATGGGTAACTTTAGACCCAAACTGCCATAATGATTGTCATGGTGAGATGCAATGAACATGACTAGATTCATTCATTCTTTCATTTTACATTTTACACTAAAACATTATTATAATATAACTAATATTAACTAATATACTAACTATAAGTAACAGATACTGTGAATTAAAGGGATAGTTCACTTTGAAATTAATTTTGTATGTTTTAGCTTACCTCAAGGGCATCCAAGATGTAGGTGTCTTTGTTTCCACAGTATTTTCAATTTTGACATTTTTCGGTCAAACCGTTGTTGTCTATCAGTCACATAATGCGGGTATGGGGGTCCACGTCAAAGAGCATGCACAGAGAAGTCAAAATTAAACATGATTTAATGACTCGTAAATGTAAGTACACATTGATGGCCTAAGACTCGAAACGACTGGTTTGTGTGAGAAAACGAACAGTATTTATATCGTTTTTACCTCTTGTTCACAGCCATGTCGAACTGATCTGAATCAGATGTCGAACTGAACCGTGTCCAACGTTACGCCGGAAGTGATCTCTTTGTCACGCATTGTTTACACAGAGATTTCGGAAGTTTTACCTTTCACTGAACATATTTAGATATACGAGAAATCGCAATGGAAGACGATTTCGATATATCTAAATATGTTTAGTGAAAGGTGAAATCTCCGTGTAAACAATGCGTGACGTAGACATGTGAGAGATCACTTCTGGCGTAACGCTGGACACGGTTCAGTTCCGTTCAGTTGGACATCTGATTCAGATCAGTTCTTAACAAGAGGTAAAAACTATATAAAAACTGTTTGTTTTCTCACAAACGGCTCGTTTCGTGTCTTAGGCCATCAATGTGTATTTACATTCACGAGTCATTAAATCATGTTTAATTTTGACTTCTATGTGCATGCTCTTTGACGTGGACCCCCTAAAACTGCATTTTAGGACTCACAGATAACAACGGTTTGACCAAAATATGCCAAAATTGAAAATACTGTGGAAACAAAGACACATACATCATGGATGCCTTTGAGGTAAGCTAAAATATATCAAAAATAATTTCAAAGTGAACTATCCCTTTAATATACCATTGACACAGCAAAATAAAACTGTATAATAAAACTATTTCGAAAAACAGAAGAGAAGGAACTGGACTCCACCTGCTTGAGTTTTGTTTTGGTCATCTTTTTATATTGGGAAGCAAAGCATCCATGATTGACAGTTTTCTGTGTCTCTGTCTATCCCTCAGGGTTTATTTGAAATGGACTCCACATCCTTGTTGCCTGAAGTCTATGTAGTAGATGTCAGAGGAGAGAATGAAGGTCAGGATTCTATATAGTATACTGACAGCTAAGCTGCCTTTATCCCAGGATCTGGCCCCATTTTGTGTTTTCCAAGTGGCCTCTGGTCTTTTTCATCTCCTTGGCCTAATATTTACCCAATTCTGGAACTTTACCAGAGGAAGGAACACCAAGGAAGGAACCTCTAGTAAAACTTCAAACATTGTAACTGTTGAGAGACATCCACAGGCTGTAAACCCATATTCTACCTGACACAAATGCACACATAGAGCTAAATGTGTTTGGCTGAAACTGACAGGTAAGTGTGACTGAAACCAGCAGAGAATGTTTATATTCAGCAGTGTCATTAGTAAAAGTGTTTTGGTTACGTAAATGGCTATGTTGTTCAGCATCATCTTTGGCAAGTGCAGCAATTGGACCCATGGACGCAGGGAGGGATGTTGTTTCAGTAAATGCAATGCTGTATCAGGTTCCGTTCTGATGAGGGATGGACAGGTTATGCCATAGAATACGTAAGTCTGTGTGGGTGTGAAGATGAATGGGGTTTGCATGGCCTGAAGTCATATGCTTTTTATAGATTCACAGCACTGCAAGGGGTGGTGGGTAAAGCAGACAGTTACGAATGGGTCTGACTAAGACCCCATTAGCAAAGAGTTATTAATTACAGCCCATGATAACAGATGAGTGAGAGCAATTTATGGAATATTGCGTTGGGAAAAATAACCTCGTTTAATCTTCATCATTTGTACAATCTGGTTTCTTTGATTTACAGGTTATGAAATAAGGAAGAAAAACCTAACTGGTATATCCATGGTAAAAGTGCAAGTTTATAAATATGCAACATAACCCTCCATGAGATTTAATGAAGTGCAGAAAAACTACATTAATTGAACTGTAAGATATTCTACAATTCTTTCTCTCATAAATTCAGAGCTGACGGAAGCACTCCTGGTTGACTTGACCTTTGGACCAAAATAATGAACTTGAGAGATAAATTCTTTGAATTTGTCATTGAGGAATGTAGTTATTAGGATAGCACCGATCTCTTCTACTACTGTTATTTGATCCATGGTCTTTCTGTTCCCAGACCAGTACACAAAACAATCTTTTGCAGATAAGAATAGAAATTAAGTAAAAGATATTAAAATGGGAAAACATTTATCAACACCAATTTCCCACAAAAGTTATAACATATGTACTAGCTTTCATATGGGATATTATGCAAAAAAAACAAAACAAACATATTTTACAAGTTGTCACTGGAGGAAGTGAAGCGAGAGTGTCAGGGATAATGTCTTAAATAAAATACTACAATATAAAAATACTACAAAACATTACTCTGTATTTAATATGTGCTTATCAGTTCAGTAAATCTGAATATATATATATATATATATATACACTGTAAACGATTTCTGTTGTTTTCACAGGATTATACTGTTTTTCTCAACAGTTTCTTACTGTATAATCTATGTACAGTAAGTTACAGTAGATTTAGTTGTTTTCACAGTATTAAATTGTTTTTCCAACAGTTATGTACTGTGCACACAGTTGACAGTATGTTACTGTTGAATTTCAATGCATTCTGGGAAATTATCAGCTACTGTTAATCTAAATACATCAGTGCAAATTGACCGCGAAAATCACCACACCCAGTTCCAGGGGAAAAATTGCTATCCTACTAATGTTATTCTTACATTTAAAATAAAAATGTAGCACTGGTTGACCATTAACAGTCATAATTTATGACATAATTTATGTCAGTGGGGTGTAGACATGAGAGCATTTGACTTTGGAAGAGTTTCTGTCGTGTCAGTGGTGCTGCTGTCGACGTCTGCCGACCTGGAACTTCTTCATCTGGTGAGTAGGCTAATAATTCTTATATGTGTATGCATACGGATTCTAGCAAATAACTTTAAAGTTATTTAGAATAGCTGACCACGATTTCTATCTATTCTAGACATTTTAATATAATATGTATATGATAGGCTACTCTTCAATGTAGCCTTTGGGACATGTTACTGTAAATTAAAATACATTAGTACGAAATGACCGCGAAAAATAACAACAAGCTGCCGTTTTATGAAGAACTCTTCAGTTCTCTTCCCTCTGAACGCGAAGGCAGTGCATCGCGTTGCTGTCGACGTTTTCGCCATACATATCTGGTTAGTAATTCATATTTTTATGCAAACCATATCAGTTACTTGCGTTAACAGATTAACGAAAGAACTGACCGCGGAATTGTTCTATAACGTCTGTTTAAGACGCGGATTGTTGATAGCCTGGCTAACTTACTTGATTAATGTGATTTTATTAACATACATTTCATATGTAACCTCTTATAAGGTCAAAATGGTCTAATCATTTTGTTATTTACCACGTTAAGTCGGTGGAAGCGCCTGCACGGAATTGAAAATCGATCCTGAAATCGGATATCAAAGGTTAGGATTCGGATTTATTGTTATAAAATTACAGTGTCGATTTCTCTTATTGATTTTTTCACGCTTATTTTCGTGTAAATCCTGACCTGGCGTTCTGCCATTTAACGTTAACGTTACCTCAGTGATTAACTTACTGATGGACCGCGGAAAGCGCCCAAGGTGCATTTTTGTCCAAAATACAAAGCTATGTGTGACATGTTACATGTACAGTATTGTCTGCTATAATATCATTTTTTTTTTACTAACTGACATGTACTCATTTGAAGAGAACGATGCCTTGTCAAGCTTTTTTTAATTCATGTAACTTAGTATCACACAAGCAAAATCTAGCCTATGTTTTCACGTGTTCGTAAATGAATTGATTTTAACAACAGTCCAAACAAGATTTTAGTATTAAGTGAATTACACTTAAGACATCATTGGCCGAGAGTGTTCAACGCGCTGCAAATGAGAAAACACATGCAAATATATAAAAACACCAACGAATTAAGAAAACATCGTCATCAATTTTACACAACACGTGCGCTCCAAATAATCACAACACAACCAAATACGGAACGCGCTGCAAATACGGAAACGCGCTGCAATTACAGAAACGCGTTGCAAATACGGAAATGCGCTGCAACTAAAGAAACGCGCTGCAAATATTCACAACACAACGGAAATGAACGGAAAAAGACTAACAACAGTGAGCATTACATACATTTTTATATTTTTTATTTTTAATGTTTGAATGATTTTTCACATAAATATTAATTATATGATAAGAATAAGACCGTTTCTTTTTACTGACTGTATTACAGCATAAAGAATAAATGAGAAATTGAGCAATATGTTAAAAATATACAATTTTCAATATAAAAAAAACCATGTAACGTTATTTTGCTTTGAGATATTTCCTGAACCTTGATGTTATTTAGTTGTGATATTATTAATTAATTGTGATATAACGAAGTAATTATACTAACGTTTCCCAGTTATTTCTGTATTTCAGAATATTTAGGCTAAAAATATCCAAAGGGCCAATGAATTATTCGATCAGAATTTTAAAATAAAGTAAAACAAACTCACTTTTCAGGTCATGGACAGACGACGACACCACTGATGAGGTCTTTGCCAGCCAGCCGGGTCCGTCACTTTTTGTGGTCCCCTGGAATCATTTCCGTTGTGTTGTGAATATTTGCAGCGCGTTTCTTTAGTTGCAGCGCATTTCCGTATTTGCAACGCGTTTCTGTAATTCCAGCGCGTTTCCGTATTTGCAGCGCGTTCCGTATTTGGTTGTGTTGTGATTATTTGGAGCGCACGTGTTGTGTAAAATTGATGACGATGTTTTCTTAATTCGTTGGTGTTTTTATATATTTGCATGGGTTTTCTCATTTGCAGCGCGTTGAACACTCTCGGCCACCGTAGGGTTTTTGCTGTTTAGCCAAAACAACAACAACAAAAACGTACTGTATTTTAACTGTCTTGTCTTCCCTTACCAAAATAAAGTATACTTCAAGTTTATTTAACTAAGTAAACTTAAGTAACGTTCAAGTATTTCTCCCAAGTATACTTTACATACTAAGTATACTAAGATCATAGTACTAGTAGCATACTTGTAAGTGTACTAATTTAATACTTCTTGGGACTAAATTGGCCCACTTTTTAGTATATAAAAGTATACTTTAAAGTATACTTAAAGTGTAAGAGTGGTAAACTTTGAGTTCACAACTAGTTTACTTCAAAGTTTTATTTTGTACTGCAGTTATACTACAAGTAAACTTATTGATATACTTCTAGTTTACTAGTTATATACTTCTAGCCTGGCTTTTTAGTTTATGAAAGTACACTTTTAAGTATACTGATCAGTAAACTACTAGTTAATAGTTTTTATACTATAAGTGTGCTTGTAAGTTTTCTTTCAGTGAACTTAACATTATACTTATAGTTTACTATTTATATACTATTGTTTGCGCTGTGTACTACCCATATGAAAAAATACAGCATGGTTCATATACAGCAATCATATACCTTTCTTAATTAAATTGGCCAGAAATACCTTATGATTTTCAAGACCAATACTTGTCCTATACAAAATCAGACCGATTATGGCCCTTTTCATACTAAATAGCACACATACAACTTATAGGGGATTTTAGTGTCATATGAATACTGTAAAAGTCTTATATGAGTTGTACATGACAAAAGTATGGAATGGTGTATGGTACTTGTAGAAAGCACACAATATTCATATACAAATCATTTAAAGTTGTTATATTGAATCAAATGAGTTTTACATGACAAACATATGCAATGGTATATGGTTTTTATTAGAAAACAACTTAAATTCATACACAAATCATTTAAAGTTCTTATATTGAATCATATGCTAGTCAAATTAAAGTCATATAGGATTTACACATTTTGTGTAATTTTCTTATACTTGTTATAAAAAAGTGTGTCATACAGATTGCATGTTTAGATGACCAACATGACTTATATGAAGTTTGCAAATTTGGAAATTGTACAGTACAGAATTCTGTTCATTGTAAAGTAAAAAAAAGGCAAAATTCAAACAGTGATTTTAACAAACTATTTATTTTATTAACGAACAAGCCCCTTTACATCATAGGTTAACCTTTTAAAATAAACAATAAATGCACAATATAGGCATTTCTGTCAAATGGTCTGTGATACTTCAAATCCTGAACATGTCAGTGAATGTAAGTCCTGTGTCAGTGAAGTTGATTCAGTACCTTCGACTCTGCAACAGTACAGCAGTGCTCAACTCAACAACATTCAGCAGATGAAGAACAGTTCTAGGATACCAGTGAATCAGTCGCAGGGTACGAGTGGATCAGTTGTGTCCAGTTGCTAACAGTAGTTTCATAGAGCAGGAACGGCTGTGCAGATCCAACTTTCTCGAAAAATCCTGGAGTGCTGGTCCTCTAGACAACACAACACAAAACCAGATCGATCACAATTAATACAATTTGTGTCACACAAGAAACTATTTTGGTTAGATTAAGAATAGAATTTACTTATTTCCAAGTAAATTAAAGACTTCAATCATCCAAAAATGTTAATTCTGTCATTAATTATTAACCAACATGTTGTTCCAAACCAGAGTTTTGTTCATCTTCGGAACACTTAACGAAGTTATTTTTAATGAAATCTAAGACATTTCTGTCCCTCCATTGACAGCCTATACAACTACTATTTCCAAAGCCACGGAAAGGAAATCCAAAGTCAAAACCATGTCCTTTGGTAAACTTGAGGAGCGCCCATCAAAGTACAAATGTGGGGAGGCGTCGCGACAGTCGTTTCGCAAAAGTTGATATCTACCGTCAATCAATGCAAAGACATGTTACGCGCAGAAAAAAATCCTGTTGAAAATTTTTAACTTCGCCGTCAATTTGCGCAACGCTGAAAAAATGAGCCTGCCTGCGATGCACGAATGGATTCAAAGTGTTCAAGCGTATACATGTGAACACAGCATAATGATGTACCTTTATACCAGTGATCTCAAACTCAATTCCTGGAGGGTCACAGCTCTGCACAGTTTAGCTCCAACTCATACCTGTAAGGAAGTTTCTAGTAATCCTGAAGGCCTTGATTAGCTCAATGGATCTGGATCAGGTGTGTTTGTTTGGAGCAAAACTGTGCGGACCTGTGGCTCTCCAGGAATTGAGTTTGAGATCACTGCTTTATACCTTTCTGGGGCTTGAAAGCGGTATTTGCATAGACCGTCAATGGAGGGAAGCTCTCAGATTTCATTAAAAATATCTTCATTTGTGTTGTGAAGATGAAAGAAATTCTTACATGTTTAGAACAACATGAGGGTGAGTAATTAATGACAGAATTTCCATTTTGGGTGAACTAACCCTTTAAGAATAAATTTAGACACTCACCTTAAGAAATCTCCCTAATAATCAGTGTTCGGAAAACCGGAAAAATCAGTGTTCCCTTCTTGTGGCTGTGATGTTAGACAGGTGATAGGCAGATATTTCCCAGTCAGAAGAGTCTAAAATTAAACAGCAAGAAAACATCTACCTGTCAAGTCATGAAAACAATTCGTTTGGAAACTAATTTTAAGTCAAAAATAAAAATTACTGTTGTAAAGTTATTTGACTGGACAAAATCAAAATGAGTGTTATGAAACACAGAAAATCGTAGTTATACCAAATAGCAACAAAGCTATGATTATTTTTTTAAGTTTGTGCCCATGATTCTTTAATGTTATCTGTTAAATCTTACCATCACCAAGTTCTAGTCTGTATAGTCTTTAAACACCAAGCCTGTTTAGCAGCCACATGGTGCATCATAGAAATGCTCCTAGAAAACACAAATAGCTAAATCAATAACTTACATTTAAACATGAAAGCATAACCACCCAACATCAAAAGTTATTCTGATAAATACATTTTGCATAAATATTTAATCTGAAAGAATTAGTTACACATTCTAAGAAAATTGGTCCTCCAATAAGGAAATTTCACGTGCATTGTTGGTCTGCAGTCTGTGAGTTGTTCGAGAGTAAAAGATAGTTTGAGGATAAATACTTTTAGTATTTACACGTCACAAATATTGTCATAAACAACATAAAACACGTAATGTAATGAGTTAAAACACTTACTATTTGTTTTTACTAAGCACAGATGCAGAGTCTGTGAGAAAGGTTTAAGCGCGCACGTACATCACATAAATATTGTTAAAAAACCAATATAATGCCATGAAATACATATTGTAGATTAGATTAAAAACACTTACTTTCTGTGTTTTTCCTCCTGTTAACGTTACAAACCTCCCTCGTCGTCAGCTCAGTTTTGAGTCAAAGAAGATAGTCGCCTAAGAGAAAATATTCGGCTCGTTTAAGCGCACAAAGCATCTAAATATCGCTATAAATCAATATATTATAAAATACATATTGTAAATCAGATAAAACACTTACCTTCGCCGTTTCCCTGTTAAAAAACAAACTGGTCAGCTCTGCATCGGAATCGGGCGTCGACGGAAGTGCCCCTGAGAGCGGTTTAGCCACGCACAGCAAACAATAAGATATATAATAAGATATACAATAATATTATACAATGCATAAATAAATGCGATAAAACACTTAATCCATGTGCTTTCCCTCATCGAATGCCTTGCATCGCGAATCAAAGAAAATGGCGTCTGTGTAAAATGTCTCTGCATGTTTCGTCGCGCTCAACAAGTAAAAGTCCCGGATGTAATTCATCATCACCGTGGGGTGCACCGATTTAACAAAGTTGCGTCAAACATGTTTCTAGAACAGTGAATAAAATGTTGAAAATTGGCGAGAATATATTTTTGTATATGTGACAAACTCTGGTGTTGATATGTGAATACCTTAAGGAAAGTTTTATGTTTGTACAGGTTAAGAATAGTATTTTATTTTATTTTATTTTTTTATTCAGAAAACTTTAAAGGGAAATACAAAGACATTTGAAACCCCCAATTCTGATAATTTACTCTGATGAAGATATACATGTCTTTCTTTCTTCAGTCGAAAATAAAATAAGGTTTTTGAGGAAAAAATTCTAGGATTTTTCTACAAAGACTTCAATGGTAACCAAAAATTCAAATTTTCTAAGAAGGTTCAAATGTCCATCTCAATGTAGCTTCAAAGTCTCGACATGAACCCAGTCAAGAAGTAAGGGTCTAATCTAGCAAAACGATCGATCATTAAAAAAAATAAAATAATAATAATAATAATTAAAAAAAATACTAAAAATAATAATAATATTATTATGCTATTGAAACTTCTTTCAACATTTGAATAGTTGGTTGCCATTGAAGTCCATTCTGTGTATAAAAAAAATTAAGTGATACATGGATATCTTGGATGACATCAGGGTGAGTTTGAAAGTCAATTTAATACTTTAAGATATATGCTGGACATGAATATTAAATTAGCATTATTTTCCTATGTTTTTACATAAAGAAAATCTATATGGCTTTTGTGTAGGACATGCAGTATATGACATGTATAATTAAAATATATATTAATATTATGCTATTTATATATGTGGATTTTTCAGCATATTTGTCCCTTACAATATTCTGTTGGAACATATAGGAATCACAGGTGTTTTTAGCAAACCTTTTCCATATGGGTAACTTGCACATTATACTTGAAATATACCTTTTACTGTACTTTATGTACACTTGATGTTAACTCACTCTACCAGTGGACTACAAATATAAATATTCACAAGACAAACTCAGGAGTCAAAATCAAAAAGTCATTACTTTATAAATCAAAGTTTTCAAACAAATATTGTTTTGGATGTCCAGTTCAAACAAAGGACAACACAGTACTAACACATACATAACTACCCGCAAACAGGTTGTACTTCTTTAGTTTCTGCGTTTAAAGTATACTACTAAGTTTCCAATTAGCTTGTAGTATTTATGCTTGAAATAAACCATTAACTGTACTTTAAGCATGCAGACTTAATGTTAACTTGCATGTTAACTTGCATGTGAAAATTATTTAATAAAAGAGTAAACACAAGTACAAGCCAAGTACACTTAAACTTCCAGTATTCAGAAAGAATACTTTTCTTTAGTATATATTGATCAAATGATTAAGTACAAGTATACTTAGACTTTTCTGTATACTTGTCAGTATAAGCCAAGTATACTTAAGTATAATTTTGTTAAGTATATATCTGAAAAGTATATTGAAAGTAGACTGAAAGCACACTCTCTTATTTTTAGTTTAAAACAAGTATTCTAAAAGCACACTTGAATAAACTTATTTTTCGTAAGGGTTTCTCCTTTTCCACAGGTGTGAGCTGTGCATGTTAAGAAGACCCCTATCCATCTTGACGACCGATGAATTGTGTGAGCTGTGCATGTTGAGAAGACCCCTATCCATCTTGACGACCAATGAATTGTAAATCTAATTTAATTATTCTATTTATCTACTACCACTACACCTTGGTCCAGTACTGACCCACTGAGAACATTTTAAACAGATTATTATCCATCTGTGAATTTTGTCTATCAAGTTGTTAAGAATTGTTGTGTAAAAAACACACACTAAACGTTGTTGTACAGTTTAAGGTTCAATTGCATAAAAGCTTGGATAGAAAACTTCCTATTGCAATGTGCTTTCTCATTGCATGTGCATGAGAAAGTTATTTTGTGTTTAGTTTTTTTTTTTTAAATGACACTGGATAACTTGTCATTTTGTAATAGTCATCTGGATTGGTGGTTTACTCATCAAAGCTAGTTTATATATGTCTCCCAGTCTTGCAAATCTGTTCCTCTAGATAGAAAGCAGCCAAAAACCCTTAAAAATCAGCAACTGACCAGTTTGACAGTCTATCTCAAACCAATAGACCATCTTAGACTAGTTTAAGCTGTTTTACCCCAGCAAGGAGTGGGTGGATGAGTTGTTATGAACTATCTTTCTAATAGATTGATCAGATAGCACCTCTTTAATCTTTTCTATTTTACCTGTTCATGATAATTTTTTCCATGTATTTATGCATAATTGTTCATGATTGTCATGCATGATTTTTAATGTATTATATTAAATTTTTATTATTAATGTATTTAATTGTATTAATGTATTTAAATGTATATTATGTAAATGTACTAATGTGTTTGAAAATACACAATAAACCTTGTGCAGTTAAAGCTTCAATTGTTCTTTTTTCTATTTCCCATTAACAGTTAAAATAATATTTCTACGGATTTTCTACAGGTTACACAGTAGCTCTATAAAATAAATACAATAACATTTCATACTATACAGTATTATTAAAAATTACCAGTGTAATACTGTATTTTAATATGGTAAGAAATTACAGTAAAATAATGTTATTTAATTTACAGTATGCTTAACAGTACTGTAGTTAGTGTTACAGTAATTTTACTGTTAAATGAAATACAGCAAGTACTGGATAATTGTTGCCAGTAAGTTACTGTTAATTTGACAAGAAATTTTTTACAGTGTATATATATATATATATATATATATATATATATATATATATATATATACTTAAATCAATGACAGTTTATTAAATTCAGTTCATTATAGAATGAGTTCGATTTTTTATGATTTTCAATTTTGATTTTTTCGATTTTATTTAACATGGGCATTTTGATGTCATTAATGTAGCAGCAAGACAAACCTCTTGGGGTGGCAAATAATACAGTATTACAAGTTGTATTTTAAGGAATCATGGTTTCTGGTTCCTATTTGAAAGTGAATGAATCAGTTGATTGAATTTGTAATGGCAAAAAAATGCCCATATTGGCTCTGTTCATAACTAGACTGAATGAATGTATGAGCTCACCATGTAAGACCCTATAACCTGTCTAGATATTTTACATCTGGATTATTGCTTGCCTGACTTTCATTTTACTTTGCATCTGTAGGTGTTACACCCATGTCAAAACTTTTTGTTCACTCGATTATTCTCGGTCCAGAAAAAGAAAGATGATTATATTCAGCCAAGCCTGCACTACTTTAAATAAAATCGTTTAGACCAATAAACTGTCTGTGTCTTAAAAGAGCAATTTACTCCATAAATATCTAGAGAGATTGCCAAGGTCAATATATGTCGTGGTCTGCAGTTCCATTGCAATCAAAACACAGTCTTGAATTTCTTTGAATGTTTTATATATCCCTGTTTGCCTAATGGACGTCTTTTGGACGTCTATATGTTAAATTGCTTTAGCTTGCCCTGGGTCAGGGTTCTGTGGAGAGTTGCGTATTTCACTTAATTGTATAACTGCAGCACAATTCAAGGAAGTCGTTCCTGCAGTGGAAAACATTTCATTCATATCAACACGTCATCGTCAGAATCACAGCCATTTGATCCAGAAGCTTTTGCGCTTTAACGATTTTCCCTTATGTTAACATGTCACGTCTCAGTTCATCACATTTGAGCCTGTTCCAATGAGTCACAGTGTTTTCATGGTTTAAATCATATGTCATGAAACAACCACTTCGCCCACATGTTCGAGAGCCTCTTGAGAGTATACCTGTCCTTCAAAGGATTGTGTGGTAAAGAGACAGCTGTAAATTCATTGTGGTCACATGTGGGAATGACCGAGGTTCAGACTTTTGATCTTGTTCAAGTCTCTTTCACAGTACTCGAGTGGAAGCGGAGGCCGGGAGCCTCACAGTTCATTCTCCAGCATTTAGAAGACATGAGAGAAAGTCAGAGTGGATTGTGATGACTTGCAGAAGAGCGGTGAAGGAGCTCTCTGTTTCTCAGCAGTCAGAACACAATGCCCAGCAATCTCCCTGTGGCAAACCCCAGGCGAACATGTATGGAAGGTTCAGAGGAAAAGCGAATGCAGGTCACTTTCCCTCAGTGTATGAGATTAAGCATGGGGCCTCCCTCTCCTCACTATCTGGCACTTTTTTGGCTCTGGCTACCAGGCACCTTTGATCTCCCTCTCAATGGACCGCAGACTGCTGCCAAAAGAGGGGCATGGAAGGCTATTATAATCAAATCTAATCCAGCTCCATCTAACAGCAGAGATGGATTGATATATTTAGATTGTGAACATAAGTAATGAATTTGTGCTGTGGGGTATGAACGAGAAGTAAGGAAAAGAGCTAATCAAGCGTTAGATGTTTTGGCAGGGCTTCAGCACTGAAGAGATTTAGTGAAGTATTGCTCACTCATTTGAGAATGATTAAGTGGATTCTTACGGTTGGTGAGGAGAAAAGAAGGGAGAATGCTGGTCTGTCTTTGCTTCCGCCCAGAAAAAAGCACAGTCCAAAAATAATGTAATCTACTGTTCAAAAGTTCGGGGTCAGTACAATTTTTTCTTAAGTGAATAATTTTCAGCAAGGATGTATTATATTTATCATAATGGATAGTAAAGACATTGTTACAAAAATTATATTTCAAATAAATACTGTTCTTTAGAATTTTCCTTATAAAATGTAAAAGAGTCCCGATAAAATATATCACATTTTCCACCAAAAAAATATTATACACAACCATTTTTAACTGTGATAATAAGAAATGGGTAACACTTTACAATAGCATTATTAACGGCCCCACTTTATATTAAGTGGCTTTACGTGCTATGTACTTACATTGAACAATAAGTACAATGTATTATTGTGTTCCTGTTGTATTGTAAAACACTTTTGCTGCTATTGAGGTGTGATACGGGTAAGTTTAGGGACAGGTGTGGTGGTATGGGTCGGTTTAAGGGTAGGTAAAGGTGTGAGGGGAGGGTCAACTGTGTAATTACAAATGTAATTACATAAAGTAATTAGAGCTGTAATTACATGCTGGTATTTTTAAAATATAAGTACAATGTAAAAACATGTATGAATACAATAAGTCCATTGTATCAAATTATTAATTTCAATGTAAGTATTTAGTACTCAAAGCCACTTAATATAAAGTGGGACCGGTTATTAACTAACATGAACTAACCATGAGCAATACATTTGTTAATGTTAGTTAATAAAAATATAGCTGTGCGTTGTCTGTTCATGTGCACGATGCATTAACTAATGTTAACAATTATAACTTTTTATTTTACAGTTTTTTTCAGTCGCTTTGGTTTATTTCTCACATCACTATTTACATTTGCACAACAGTTAATGCATTTCTCAAAACAATTAGTACAAATCCTAGTTGATAACCTGCAAAAGCGTGTCACTTGCTCAAAATTGATAGCTCATTCCTCAAAAGCAAGTATTCATGTCAATGAAAGTGTCATCAAGATGAAAAGTCCTGACACTACTTTTTATGAACAAGATAGTCATATGACAGTTTACTCTGAAAATGTTTTCCAAAGCAAAAAAGTCAGATCTTGGTGACACTACCTGAAAATGCTCAAGACAGCACTACTATTTGCACAGCCATTTGAAAACTACAGTAAAGTTACACATTACTGTATTTAGTGAGGTAACCGAGAACAGGAGACTGAATATGTTTCACATTAGCCCCTTTTCCACCAAAGCATTTTGAGAGCCGGTTCGGAGCCGGTGCCTGCGCGCGAACCAGTTCTTTGTGTTTCGACAGCCAAAGAACCGGTTCGCGGCCGCGAGAACTGGTTCCAAAGCGGCACCAACTTTTTGCTGGACTAGAACCGTTCTTTTAGCACGTCATGTTTACGGGGCGGGTTTAGATGCGTTCTTCTCGGTTCTTTTAAACATATTTTCTGATCATCGCAAAGCCAGGAGAAATTGCAGAAACACGCAAGCGTTTCATTTATTTATTTATTTTTTTGAAACATAAGCAAAGAAGAAAACAGTCACGATATAGAACAAATAAATGGAAAGAAAAAATACACAAGACAGGGGTACATAACTTATCAGAAAAGATTACATATCAAACGAAAAGATTAAAAGACTTACATATTTCAATTGTTTTAAAGTTTCCTTGGTACACGAGTTAGAGATAATCCCAAAGCAATGTACTTGCAAGCGACGTACACAGTGACGTAACGACGTCGTTCCCTGGGCGCTCTAGTCAGTGGAAAAGCAAACAGGTTCTGAACGGGTTCGCAAGTTGAACCAACTTTGAACCAGCACCAGTTCCGAACCAGTTCTTTTTTCGGTGGAAAAGGGGTAATTGTAACACAATCTCATCCCAAGACGTCATATAACTGATGTCTTGGGACGTCTTTTGACCATACGTCAACATCCGCCGTTTTAGGGTACCCTTTAACGTCAGTTACATGACGATCCTGGGACGTCATACAACTGACGCTTTACCTTTAACGTCAGTTAGGTGACGGGGTAGGTTTAGGGGTAGGTTTAGGTCTGGGGTAGGGTTAGGATCCGATAACGTCATCTAACCGTCGTTAAAGGGTACCCTAAAACTGCGGATGTTGACGTATGGTCAAAAGTCATCCCAAGACGTCAGTTACATTTTTACTGCATATGCTCTTTGCCATTCTAATTTGGCCACCGCATTGTGCAAAAGAAAAAATACACATTTATTTACAACAAACATAAACTCCCTTTAGGTCAAGCTGTGCACAACTGTAAACTATATTGCAGTACATATTGGAACTGAACATACAACATACATAGTACTGTAAATCATTCATTTGCATCCCTTCTCATCAGTGAATGCTGAGGTTCACCTGAGAGAAATTGTTCAATTTGGAGATATAAATAAAGTTTATATCATTAAAATATATATCTACTAAAATATTAAAATATTAAAATATATTACAGAATAGATTACAGTTGTTTTAAATTGTAAAAATATTTCACAATGTTACTGTTTTACTGTAGTTTTGATAAGAGATAAGAGATAGAATGATAGATAGTTAGATAGATAGACAGAGACAGACAGACAGACAGATGTGCTTTTGAGTGTGTAAAGTAATTTAAACTGCTGTATAGAATAAAATTCTATATATAATAATAATAAAAAAAAATCACTGAGATGTCTTAATCATGCATTGCGATTGTGCTGGATTCTTATTTCCCAGATAACTCTTGTCTGGCACTGTATGGGGCACAAATGATCCTTGATTAAAAGAAGGCTTTTTTTTCGTATCCCCAGACCCGTCTTATTCCACGGGAAATGTGAACATCTCAGCGGTGCTCTGTCAACATGCGGCCGGGTTGGCGAAAGACTTATTTGTTAGGTGGTGACAGTATCAGTGGGCTCATATCATGTTTGCATATTTGTCTCTGTTTGACAGCCGCCCACAAAAGGGGGAGGCCTGGGTTAAATCCTGATGTATTGAGCTTCCCCGAACAAGAGGAGTGTGGAGTGACGTGTTTCAGACCCCCATACATCACTCTCTTTCTGTCACACTTTTTAGTTGTCCCCTGCTCTCTCTTTCTCTCTCTTTCTCTTGGTTTCTTTATCATAATCTGTCTCTGCATCTCTCCAATTTTCTCAATTTACAAGCTGTTTTGATTGACACCTTTCTTTGTTCAGTTCTCTCTTAATTTCAGTTCTCATTTATTTCTTTTTCTTTCTCATTTTCTCTTGCACATGTATTTTCTCTAATTATTCTCTCTTAGCTTTTCTGTCAGCTTGTGTCATGTTTAATAGTCATCAATAACTTTATATATTCAGAGTAGAACCTCTCTCTCTCTCTCTCTCTCTCTTGTCTTTCTTTCTCTCTCCTTTACACTTACTCCCACACAAAATAACACTGCAGCAGGTGATGAGCACTTCTCTCTTCTTTCTTGCTTTATGGCCATCTGTGGCCTCCTGAAAAGGCTCCGCTGAATAAACAAGTCTCATTGCCTTCTCCTCAAAGGCTCCATTTGCTCTTATATTACAGGCCACCTATAAAATGCCCTGTAGGGTGTAGGCCATTCTGTCTATTTAACCAGTTTCCCTTAGTAACAGTGTCAAGCATACCACACATCTGACTGCAGGGTGAAATATGATAATTGTATTGAGAAGGAACTATATAGAGAAGGATTTTCACATAATAGCATTTGTGGAGTGTCTGGGTTTCAATTCAGACCTTTTCAATCCAACTCTATAGGATTGCAAATGTTGACATTCTTACTGACATTCTTATCTACAGACTCTCTTGAAATCAGTTGCTTTCCGACAAAAGAGAGTCAAGTTTAGGAATAGATTTTTGTAGGTGTTTGAAAGGTCTTATTCTCACCAAGTCTGTATTTATTTGATCAACAGTGCAAAAAATAATATTGCACAATTTGAAAGTAGCCTACCGTTTTTTTATTTGAATGTATTTTAAAATGCAATTTATTCCTGTGATGTCAAAACTAAATTTTCAGTATCATTTCTCTAGTCTTCAGTGTCACATTATCCTTCAGAAATCATTCTAAAATGCTGATTTGGTCCATAAGAAACATTAGTTATTATCAATGTTCATAAATAATTTTTGCCACTTAACCCTAAGGTGTTTTTGGGGTCCTTGAGATGGTTTGACATTTGTGCTTTTTTCAGTTGCTTATAAACAGGGCTACCATAATATGTGAGCAACATGTATGTACATGTTTGGATTTTTGAGAGAATATTGTTTATCCGTGGTTATTGAAAAAAATAAAAATGAAAGTTTCTCAAATAAGGGCACAAAACACATACTAAATATGCGTCGACAAGACTTTTGACTAATGGATGTTGTCGCCAAGAGTTTTTGCTTCATACTAATCTGAAAATCATCCTGTCTAATCATTCACATAAATTGTGAATGGACAGGCAATATGTTTGGGGGCGTAAACGGCCCAACCCCCTCATGAATAATGAGGTGGTTCTCACCTGAGAAGGCAAAGACCCACATAATGAGCCTTTCATTCAGGTGTATCATAGGACAATACAATACAGAAAATTTATATACAAATATATATACTGTATAAATATGCACACGCACACACGCACACACACACACACACACACACACGCACACCCACGCACACACACACACACACACACACACACACACATACATATATATATATATATATATATATATATATATATATATAAATCAAAATATAAATGAAAGTCAAAAGCACTAATTATGAACATCAGCTATGCTAATTATTTCCCATCTGCCTTTCTGCTGTGATCTCGGGACGCTTGTCCCGAGAAAAATGGCGTTCGTCAGGTCCAGTCTTGTATCCAGCATCTCACGGGGGTTTCGGATGCCCCACCGCCTGTGATGAGAAGACCAACGCCTGTGAAGAGACGACTCACCACCTGCGATATGTTATGGGGCTGTTTTGGACATTAACAATATTTATATTTAATAGTTATAAATAAACAATATGAATGTAAGCCAGAGGAGAACTGGCCCCGACTGAGCCTGGGTTCTCCCAAGGTTTTTTTCTCCATCCAATCTGATGGAGTTTTGGTTCCTTGCCACTGTCGCCTTGCTTTTGGCTTGCTTGGCTTGCTTAGTCGGGATTATTTAGGATTATTTAATATTTAATATTTAACAATATTATTGATCTGTGTTGTACTACTTTCATGTTATCACTGTGAAGCTGCTTTGATACAATCTGTATTGTGAAAAGCGCTATATAAATAAATGTGACTTGACTTGACTTGACTTGACATTTTTACTTGGAAACAAATCCTGTTCAAATATAGGTTATAATTATTGATAATAACTGAGCACCAAATGAGCATATTAGAATGATTTCTGAAGGATCTAATAATAAAATACATTTAGCCTAAATATATTCATAAAATACATAAAATATATTCAAATAGAAAACCCTTATTTTAAAATGTATTAAAATTTCACAATGTTGCTGTTTTTACTGTAATTTCTGGTTAAATAAATGCAGCATTGGTGAACATAATTTTTTTTTTTTTTTGAAAAATATTAAATAATCTGAATTATTCTTAACTTTTGACCCGTATGCATACTCATCTCAGACTGAACTTTCCAACCATTAAAAGGCCTCATTTATGAAACAGATGTCTGAGTGCAAACCTCCACAGCCATAATAAACTTGTTTAATAATAATAGTGATGAAGGTGATTGTGGATTCCTTTTAAAACTCTTCTTATCCATCAAGGAAAGAGCAAGAGAGAACCTCACGTCGCCTCACACTGCACTCCTTTCTACCCTGATAGATGTTTTCCTGCCATCGCACAGCCGAGCTGCCTGATGAAACTGAGCTTAAAGGAGTTGCACCGGCACAGTGATACCCTACAGCTGACATCTCACTCCACACTCAACCATTCCTAACCAACAATTTGAGCTGGAAGTATCTTAACAAGCTTTTGCAAGAGACTTTGCTAGAGTCTTCAGAAGAAAAATCTAAACACAGTATGTTATGTTGAGGTATTCTGAAACTTTAGAGAAAACAAATGTGAAATCACCAGAGTCAGAACAAAAATCTGTGCACATTGTGTGATGTAGCAGTCTCTTATAAAAAATTAAAGATCATTGTGAGAGTGTTAGATATTATCTCAGGAGACAAGTGTGAGAAGCAGGAGGCTCAAGCAAAAGTCTCCATTTGATGTTGTTTTCTATTACACGAGAGTAGATGTTAAACTTCATGCTGATTCAGCTTTCACCAAGATTAGCCCAAACTAAGACGTAGCTTTACAGTAAACTACATGTCTCCCTAGTGGACCAGCATGACAACCGTCTGGATTGAGCTGAGTAGGGAACATCTCTAGGGTCTTCAAGTGGGCACCTTCCATCCTCAGTGTTTCATCGACTAGCCCAAGACACATCAAGAGGGCTCGACAGTGACTCTAGTGTCCCAGAGTCACCCCCCTGAGTGAATAAATTAAAGAATAAATGAAAGAGCGACCTCTGAGTTACAGTAGATTACAGCAAGACAATTAAGAGACCTCCCATGTTTATCACAGCCCATTCTCATTTTGGACTCTTTGGACTTTTGTCAACTTTAAAGGGATACTCCACTTTTTTTGGAAATAGGCTCATTTTACAACTCCCCCAGAGTTAAACAGTTGGGTTTTACCGTTTTCGAATCCATTCAACCGATTTTCTGATATTTAGAAGAATATCAGTAACCAGACAGTTTCTGGTCTCATTGACTTCCATAGTATATTTTTTCCTACTAGTCAATGAGACCAGAAACTGTCTGGTTACTGATATTCTTCTAAATATCAGAAAATATGCTGAATGGATTTGAAATGGATTTGAAATGGATTTGGTTTAACTCTGGGGGAGATGTAAAATAAGCCTATTTCCAAAAAAAAAAAAAAAAAGTGGAGTATCCCTTTAAAAATGCTAAAATGTTCCTCCTGAAAAGGATTACATCAAGTCAATAAAGGTGGTTTGTTTTTTTCCCACAACATTCTCAATTTTGACACATTTTTCCTCAGATATTTCTCGTCTCATTAGTCCCTACTTTTATTTCTCCTAAGGAATTTTAGAAGAAACATCCGGGACACTGTTGATACTAAAATAGGAAATATTTGAGAATCTCCATTAAGTCTCCTGAGCTTATAAAAAGCAACCTATGAGCAATAAACTATGATGTAATCTTAAAATAGATTGAAGCAAGACAATAAAAAAAATGTTTCTTTCACCGCATTCTTAATTTTGACTCGATTTAGCGCAGATATTTCTCAGGTCTCATTTGTCTCTACTTTTATTTCTTCTAAGGAATTTTGGGAGAAACATCTAAAACACTGTTTTAGATTGTTTCAGTTCCTTTTTCTGCCCTGCTCTGTCTCTCGAAGTGTGTGTGTTTGTCTGTGTGTGTGTACATGGGAGCACGTGTATGTGCTCTCACCCCAGTGCCACGGAGTCGTTTAGTCTGGGTCTCAGCGTGCAGGATGGAGGATGGGGCCGTTTGTGTGCTGTGGAGCATGTCTTAAAGCTGACCCTCAGCGTCTCTTGCGAAGGAATGTGTGGGTTCCCTGCCTCACTAATCCAACACCTGCCTTTAGTAAACCCAGCCTGGGCCTGACCACAGACCTCCCAGGTTAGTCCACCCGTCTCTCGGCACTCAGGTGAGGTCTGTACAGCCACTGAAGGTCTTGCATTCATACATATTTTGAAAGAACACACTCATCATTTGAGCTCACTTTTGTGGAAAGTGGGGGATACGTTTTCCTGTAGAGTTTTAAGGAACACATCAATCACGTAAATCATCATCACTCTGAATGTGTCAGCCAATACTGCAAAAACAACCATAAAGCAAAACATATCACATGGTTTGTGCTTTGGCCTTTGGTTATTTTAATAACCTATTCAAGCAATTTCAATAGCTTTGAATGAGCTTAGCTGACTTACATACTTTTAAGCAATAACAGCTTTCAAGATTGTGCCAACTGGCTAGAGTTGTTTGAATTACCCCAGAATGCAGTTTAACCAAATGTTGTTCCACTGAATTCTTGTGGGGATACATTTTATGCAAGCACACTTTTCACTTATACCTTTTGCCATTGGTGTGATTAACAGTTTCCTTTTAGATCCGAGTGTGTTTCTACTCCATTACAAGCCCGGTAGAGCACATTTAAGTCCACAACAAATTGATAATATAATGATTATTATGGTTTTATTTAAAGGAGAACTCCGGCGAACAATGAACCTTTGGTCTAATAAAATATCGGTACCTAGTCAATCGTTCTCTGAGATTTGTTTTCATGATAATCGAATGTAAAGAGTTGTATCTCTAAAAACTGTTTAGTGTATAATGCTAGTAATGGGGGCATTGACTAAGTAAAAAGAAATTGCTAGTTTATACCACTAAAAAGGCTCAAAATAGCCCCACACTAACACAGTAACATAATGAGGCTCCATACATGCAAAACGAAGCATTGAGAACTTTGTAAGTGTACAGACCGTTTAATAAGAAGATACGTTATAAAGACAGTTCACTTCGCGTATACAGACAGAAGCCATCTTAGGAAATAGTCTCGATAAGTCAAACCATGAACGTCGTGCTGAGTGAGCTGAACTGTATAAAGTTCAGCGAACTTCTGAACTGTATAAACGGCGTTCGGGGATCGACTTATCGAGACTATTTTCTAAGATGGCTCCTGTTGTGTATACATAAAGTGAACTGTCTTTATAACGTATCTTCTTATTAAACGGTCTGTTATATAAGAAGATACGTTTAATAATTTACGCTTATTACACATTAGCATGCGAATTGGGACGTAGCATATCCTTTTTTAAGTGGTTTATAGATTTTAATGAACAAAAATGTTTTAACTTAGTTTTTGTTTTTGTTAACAATAACACACATGTGAACATGAGCTACACAGTGATGTTATAGTTAATTAAAGCTGAAAATCTCTAAAAATATTACAAATGATTTTCAGCTGGCTAATTGAAGCTAAAATAAAATAAAATATAAATATTTGATGGAAAATTTAAATCTAAAAAAACTAAAAATGAACATTAGGAACTGAAATAAAGTTTGCTGAACTAAATGGACTAAAACGGAAATAAAAACAAATTTAAGTTAAATAGAAATATTAAGAAAATTACTAAAATGATGAAAGCACATACTTTCAATAAAAATACTGAAACTTAAACTAAAATGCAAATGAAAACTGAAAACATAATAAAGGCTAATTCAAAATATTAAAAGATACAATATTAGTATATAAATAATAGTAAAACAACACAGCTGCCACAAAATTTGCGGACACAAACAATAATTGCGTGATTATGATTCATATTACAACATACATTGATAATAGTTACATAATAAATCATATACCAATCTTGAAATGCAAAGTTAACACAAGAAGCTTTATGTGGGATCCCAAAGGTCAACGATTGTGATGGGAATGTGATGGCATATTGCGGCATTTCATAGCTGTAGGCAGATCTTAAACATGAGAAGAACAGGAAAAAAAATTGAAACCAAGATCGAGAGTGGAGGAAAGAGAGAGAATGAGATGTCCAGGTGCTGGGATTTGGTGTTGAATGTCCACAGATTGCTTGGGGCAACAGATTTCTTACACCTGATCTGAGGTGTAGTCTCCTTAGAGAATCCGTCTGCAGGTCCTGTCTCTAGTACAAGGTCACTCATTACCAGGTTCAACAGTAAATGCATTCATTTGCATAGCAATAATGTTGTGGCAAGCAGGTTTAAAAGGAATACTTCACCCAAAAATGAAAATTATGTCATCATTTACTCACCCTCATTGAAGAATATCAAGAAAGGAAAAAGAAAAAAGTTGATGGGTCCCATAGACTTCCAATTTTCTTCCCATACTATGCAACTGTTTGGTTATACCCATAGTCTTCAAAATCTTCTTTTGTGTTCAGCAGAAGAAAGAAATTCACCTCTGGCTAAGCCACGCCCCCTTTAGTTACTGTTGCTACAATTGTCAAACTTCATCGGCGCTCTGCATGGCTTATGCTTTGACAGTTCTTCCTGCTGAAATTTTTATCAAACTTTTATAAAAAATAAAACCTAAAATAAAACCTTCGGTTATGAGTAGGCTTAGGTCTGGGGTAGGGTTAGGGTTAGACCACTAGGAGGCACCTTTTGGCCCATATATATCTGCGTCTCATATTGACGCTAAAGGGTGCCATGTGCGTTGGATGTATACGCCCTGTCAAAAGCGTCAGCATATGACATCTTGGGATGAGAACGGGCTGTGATGTCGGGATGTTCGCTAACAGTATACTACTGGTTATCAAAATACTAAGGTATTTCTTTGTAACTTATTGAAGAATGTAACTTATTGACTTATCGCTAAATAAAGAATGAAAACGAACTTCGCCGTGACGATATCAGGGCATTCACCATTTTTGTGGCCCTATCCTGAGGACTTTTATCAAGTTTTGCTAAGCAGTCTGTAATAACTGTAATAGGTCAAGGTCAAAACCCTGTTCTTCATTCACATGCCATGCTGTTTTGAATTGAATGTGCCACACTTTTCACTCTCTCTGTCCCCTTATCACGCTGCCACTCACTGTGCCAACGAGGTAGCAAAGCATTATAAGTGATTCTCAAAGGCATTGCATACAATCCTGGACACTTGGCAGAGGCTGGATAGCCACAATGGAATTACAATTGCCCACTGCTCTAAACATGAGTCTCACCATATACCCAAATGCTGATAAGCCAGCCTGAGCTGTTGCTAAACCTGATGGGACACAAACAAAGCCAGATAACAAAGTGGAATCGAGACAAAGGCCCCCATCCCCCCTCTTACAATGCGGGCTAGAATAGTAAGAGAAGATTTTAGGAAAGGTGGCATGCCAATGAAGAACCGTTGAACCTGAATAAGCCAGTTTAACTGGCCTTATAGGAGATTTGGCGGTGTAATGTTTCCTTAATGCTGTGTGACACTGAACAAGAGAGAGTGTTGTAAGAGGATATGTAAGAAACTAAATGTTTTACATGCGTCATTAAGTATGAAACTTTCACCTATTTTTCTTTCTGTCTTGAAATAGTTTGTCCTTTAAGATACTGAGTGTTCAGTTAGTGAGTAACAGACCAGGAAGGACACAATAGTATAAGTAGTATCAAATGAACTTTAAACCTGTCTCTTTAAATAACTGTGATGCTTGTGAAAGCAGAAATCTGAGGGTTTGATAGTTGACAGAGTGTTATTTACGGATGAGGATGTGTGTAAAGTTTGGGTGATGAATGGTTCTAAGTTAATACGTGAGCTTTTCAGCATTACCAGTGAATCCTCTTTCTGGCATAATGTATGACTGTATTAAGAATAAAGCAAAAAGAACGGAAATGTGTGGTGGTATCATGAGACGTTCTAATACATGATATTAATCAGAAAAATCTTCTCATGTTAAAATTGAATTAATATGAATGATGAATTAACAATTGACAACAAACTACATTAATGATAAATTATACGATTGCTCATTAAAGTTAAATGATAATACATTAACTCATGTTCACTTATAATACTTAAATATACTTAAAAATATAATAAAATAAGAAAACATAAGAAAACAATTAAAAATAAGTTTAAGTAATAAAATACATGTAATAGATAATAACAAACACATAAATAAATTCTTGAAAAGTATGGTTCATGGTGCTAACTATGCATTAACTAAGCTTATTGTAAACTGTAACTGGAAATATAATACTCAACCACTCTCATATTATATACAGTGGCTCCCGTATAGATACTTTTGGATATTTAAGTCTGAATTTCATTGCATTAGATACAAAATATCAAACTAGGTGGCATCTGCAAATAAATGATGAGAGCTTTTCATTGAGCTATTTTTTCCCCAAGTAGTTTTAACCAGCTTGTATCAAGGTCATTTTTCAAGGAAAAAATGAACTCAGCTCCCCTCGAGTTCACAAATATAGTTTACAGTCATGTTTTTAGTTGTCCATACTTGGTTGTGAGTGGCTGTTTGAGTGCGCGACGGTGGATTTACTGTCCATTGTATCCCACATTATAGGATCATTTCAATATGAATGAACTCCGTGTCTGCATTTAAACCATGCTGAGACAGAAAAAAAATCTCTGACTATGTCTTGAGCTTTCAGAACACTAATGAACCATGTCTTTGAGGCCAGAGTAAGTCCTTTTCCTTGTGCTTAAATTCAGCCGTGTTTTTTTTTTTCTGCCAAAGGCTCGAGCCACATGCTACGGGTCTCCTGTGAACTCTTTTTCTCCATACAACAACAGAAGTGCCCCTGCCCTTCACTCAAACTCAGACTCCACCCACACGTCTGTCAGTGACATGAGCAGCCCCCCGCTTTCCTTTTATACAGGCACATACTCATAGAACAGTCTCGGTGCTCAAAGCCTGCTGCTTATAATTCATTGGCTTTGTGAATGCTGAGTTATTCACAGGAAATGGTTAAGTGCAAAATTGTGACAAATGAATGTCTGATCATGTTGTATGTTGCTGTTCAGCTGCTGGATCAAATTTATGTTCTGTTTACAAAAATGAGATCATCAGTGCATATTAGACAGTACGTCAGAATCATGGCCAAGCGTGTTGATGCAAATCATTCAAAGTGTGAAGATATTCTTATGTCAACATCCAGAAGGCAGGAGCTTTCTACACTCTAAAAAATGCTGGGTTGTTTTAACCCAATTTTGGGTAAAATATGGACAAACCCAGCCATTGGGTTACATTTTTGAATTACATTTTTTAACATGGAACAGGGTTAGTACATGCTATTACCCAGTCATTTTAGTTACTAAAATAAGTACATAGTATTTACACCAGTAACTGGACTGTAAAATGAAGCGTTACCCAACTCTCTTTAGCGTGTAATGTTGAAGGTTGAGAATGAAAAGGGTCTGCAAAGTTATAAAGTATAAATTGTGTTATTTAGTACCCATTGTTTCTGAACTACTGAAAATGCTTGATTGCAGTCTTGAGTTTTCTTACGGGAATGTAAATGTTATAATATTTTTATTTAAGTAATCCCCACCCAATGCATAGAAAAAATGGGATGAGGCGTGGTTGAGTTGCATCAGTTGTGTGTTGAAACTTGAGGTATGGTAAGAAGGTTACATTTCTATAAACACGCTCGGTAGACCAATCACAACATACTGGTCCAGCCGACCAATCAGAGACCATTGTGCTTTTCAGAAGCAGGGGCTTCATAGAGACTAGAAATAAACATAGATTTACAGACAGACTACTGTAGGTAAAGAGATGCTGCAATTATGTACATTACGTGGAAAAACTTTTTTTTTAACATTCAAGCATTAAAATTCCCATTCTAGTAGACCCCCAAACACAAAGTCAAGGGCATAATAGGTCCTCTTTAAGGTGTGGTCACAAATTTCAATGACATTTCACAGGCAGAAAATAGGTCCATTGTCTATTGACAATAGCGTAGCAACGTGTGAAACACAGCTCACACCGTAGTCACTTTCAAAACTAGCAGTTTTTTGTTGGTCAGCATGGTGAATTTACATGGGGAAAATTATTATTTTTTGCCTCACACAAACGCACGATATCACAAATTCTTATTGGAATGACCTACCCTATCTCACAACCAAGTCGTACGAATTCGATGAATGATTAAAAAGCATCTAATTCGTACGTCCTAACTCGTACGAATTCGTACGATTTGTCTAAACCCACGTGATGGGTAGGTTTAGGGGTGGGGTAAATGGTAGGTCAATCGTACGAATTCATACGAATCGGCAAATTCGTAAACTATGTATGATTCAGCAAAATCGTACTAATTCATACGAGTGAGGTCGTATGAATTCGTATGAATTAGACACTTTTTAATCATTCGTCGAATTCGTACGACTTGGTCGTGAGATTGGGTTGGAATGACTGTATTTTGTTAGCAAAATTCACTGAGGAATCGTAAATGTTGCCGTACATTTTCTGTAATGTTCATTAAGACATCAACAGTTTTCTACTTGGGAAATCAGTGTAGCGGAGAGTTATTATTGTATCAAAGGTTAAAACTGTTGGGGAAGAGAAATGACTCTCATTTGTTTCCACATCCACTGCTTAAAAACCCTAGGGGGGAATGGCGTCTCGCTCTTTTTTCATGTCTCATATTCAATTTCTCTTTATTCCATTTTCTTTTTACTCCTCGTTCTCCAAAGTTCATTCTTCCTTGTTCCTCATTTAAAACGCCTAAACAGAGTGAAACTACATAGTAACTGATACTGTGGTTGCATGCAAATTTTGTAGAAATAACCAAGGAAATAAACTTGTGCGTCATCTCCTTTCTTGCATGTTGCTGTAAGTGTATCTGATGCCCAGAGAAAAATAATTCATTGTAATGAATTTCTTCCCATCATTGTTCTTCTGCCAAAACAGCCCTTCTCTTTTCAACAAGGACTGAAAATTATGTGGACCTCCATATCCGCTTTTGCCCGCATCCTTCTGGATAATTCTGTCCTCTCCATCTTCCCCGTCTCTACTTTGATTGGTTCAGCATCTCGGCCCAATCAGAAAAAGCTCGGCCGCATACAAACCATGTGAAATTGAACTTGTGGTCTCATTACCAAACAATAGGATTGAAGCGAGAGTTAGTGCAGCATTACAGGCCAAACACAGTGTAGTGGTTGAATGGCCCATTAGCTATTCTCACAGGTTCCCAGCAGGGTTTATTAATGACCTTAGAGTGCTAATGACCTTTCAGTCTTCACTTTCTCTCTACCTGTAAACTGATCCACCGAAAGCGACTCTATTGTCTGATTCTCAGGGCTCTCTGTATCACTCTCTCTCTCTCTCCCTCTCCCTCTCTCTCTCTCTCTCACTTGTGCCATTCTTTATGGCAATGTGTTACCATTGCCACCTTTCAGATTAAGAGGAGCTCAGGGAATATCCCATGTGATAAATCACTGTATTGACAGAAAAACATACACATTCTCAATTAGTCTGACCTTTGGAGAGGTGTTCTCCTGTATCACTCAGCAGAAACTGAAGTCCAGACAGCAACAGAGTTTGACTGTACAAAAGAAAAGAATCCTTATCTTACCTAAGTTTAAAGCAATTGATAAATGTTAGTCTGGAAGGAGTGTCAATAACAATAAAGATTTTTAGATTTATTTTTAGAATAAACTCAAAATTTGAAGAATTCATAGCGTTAAGGTCATACTAATTTAACATGCCATTAAAACATGTTTGTAGCACAGCAAATATATATTTCTTCAAAGTCTAACAGAAATGAAGATGCCATGACAGGTCATTAATTTTATTGGATAGTGTCACACACCAGCACCTGCAGTCTGTCTTCACTCTCACGATCCATCCTTACAGATGTTGAAGTCAAAATCGGATTTAAATACAGCTGTCTTCCAGGAGGAAGGATGTGAAAGAAAACTCACTAGAAATTTTGATTTTTTGGAGAGTAGAAACCTCCAAGTGAGATATGCGGTATTCTGAAATGTCTGGACTAGAAAAAATGTGTCTGCACCAAGAACCTTCCATCTTTTCATTACATTTATTAAGCAATACTGCTTAAATCACAGACTTGAGCTCATAAACAAGTCACGTTATGATACATTATTTCTTTTGAGGCAGGGGATTCCCAAGTTATATTACTCGTCTTTCAAAACATTGTTGTGAAAATCATAAATTGGTGCTTCATGTTTTTTTTTATGGGAGAGAATAAGCCTTGTCATTTTCTGAGGACTTGGGGAAGAGTAATAATGCCTTCTCTAATTTGCACTGTCTAGAAACCCAGTCACAGGGAACTACACGGGGTAGGCTGTATTTGAAACAAACACCTGGAACTTCTTCAGAACTACAAAGGCGAAGCAGAGAAAATGGGCTCCTGAAACAGTTGTTATGGATTAAACAAACTTCCCTTCTCTCTGAGCAGAACTCACTGAAGATATAGAACGAGCCAGACCCCCCTGGAGATTTAAGTACACACACGCACATATGAATGCATACGCAGCCGTACACATATGAACCATGCCCGCAGGCTCCTTGAGTAATGTCTGCTCATCATGGCAATATAAGCCATATGGACAGTTGTAAATACTCTACATCTTTACTTTGATCATGTGTAGGTCTGAATGTAGTTCTAAGTTAAATAAAAAAAAATATAAATGCATATGTTGTTTACTTTAGAAATTCATACAACTACAACAAATAGTATGATTTGATAAGACTTTCTAGTAAGGTTTAAAGGGATACTCCACTTTTTTTGGAAATAGGCTCATTTTACCACTCCCCCAGAGTTAAACAGTTGAGTTTTACCGTTTTCGAATCCATTCAGCCGATTTTCTGATATTTAGAAGAATATCAGTAACCAGACAGTTTCATGGTCTCATTGACTTCCATAGTAGGAAAAAATATACTATGGAAGTCAATGAGACCAGAAACTGTCTGGTTACTGATTTTCTTCTAAATATCAGAAAATCAGCTGAATGGATTCGAAAATGGTAAAACCCAACTGTTTAACTCTGGGGGAGTGGTAAAATGAGCCTATTTCCAAAAAAAGGTGGAGTATCCCTATTATCAAATAATCCATTATCCTAATATTGGTTAATTTTATGTTTGTTCTTCAAAATCAGTTATACATTATTAGTAATAAATGTATTATAATACATTTATTACATTTAAATTTGTATGAATTAACATTAGTTTATGTATTATGGACAAACATCACCTAAATTAACAAACGCTGTAAAGTTTATTGTTAGTTCATGATATCTAATGTATTGAATAATGCAAATAAACCCTGTTGTAAAATGTTAATGATCTTGCAAATAAGTAACGAATGTTCTCAAACGATACAAGACGTAAAGACAAAATTAAGCTAATGCTTACATAGTGCGTGCTTATGGGTGATTTGTAATCAAACTAAACAAAAATATTCAAGAGAATTCCAAAAGATGTATATATCTTTTATTTCAACGGCACATTTTCATGTCAGACAATATTACAAAACACTGAACATCGACACTGAGTATATAAATATAATTTTATTTACAAAACATTTACAAATGCAGCTGGCATTGTTCTTGAAATTTACAACATATCAAAAAAAAAAGTGTAGAATTTCCCACAAGCATAGCAAACAGCATAACATTAGTTTACAATAGCTACATCTAATCTTGATTTGGACTTGCTTCACCTCAAATATGTGGGTTTTCAACATCCTCCTCCATTTTACCAGACATAACTGTACATTACACATTGTGTATGGAAATGTGATCTTTAGTCTTTCCGGCAGATGTACTGTACGAAAGCCACTGATAAGTGGAGAACGGATTATATGAGTCTCTCTGTGGCTCCAGGACAGGGAGGGACCTTTTCCACCAATTTCACATGCAGGCACAAAAGCCTAGCAAGACTTACAAGGCTAATATGCTTACAAATCAAATCAATACAAGTGCTTTCTCAATACATCTATAACTGTCATAATAATGTACAAAAAGCATAAACATTCATCTGTTTATAAAGATTAAGCAAACTATATGTGTACAACGTTGTTCCACTATTTTACAAAACCTCAAGAACTCAAAGTACAGAGAGATTTACATGACTGTTCCCTGTTCATCTCTGAGCTTTGCAGAGCTGGTGTTGCTCAACACCATCATAGAACGTTCATAATGGTCCCTGGTTCTCCACAGCGGAGTATTCAGCCTCAGACATGTGCGAGGCATCGATGAGCCTAGCGAGGCCAGTTTTGGTAGAGTACTTGAAGATGAAGGCTTTCATGAGGTCGTAGCGGTAGTTCTTGTTGATGAAGTTGTAGATGATGGGGTTCAAGCAGCAGTGAAGGAGGGAGAACCACTGAGTGAGATGCAGTGCTGCATAGAGAGCGTTCTCCAGAGTGCAGTTGAAGGGCAGCACGTTGAGAAAGGCTAACGTGTCAAGCAGTAGAGCTCCATGGTAGGGCACCCAACACACTAGAAAGACCACAATGTAGGTGAAGACGAGGCGACGGCTGATGCGACGTTCCTGGTCACCTGAGGGTTGGATGGTACCAGCCAAGAGGACGTAGAACACAGCAATTACAGGGAAGGGAATGGCAAAGCCGAGCATGAAGAAACTCATTTGGATGCCAACTGTCCATTCCTTAGTGGTGTCTGCTGGGAAAACAGACTTGCATACGATGCTGTCTGAATACCTGGATTTCTCAGCCTGAAGGAAGTATGTTTCAGGGAGGGCGGCAAAGAGTGCCAGCAGCCAAACGCCCACACAGATGAGCTGTCTGGTCCTTCTCTTCTTCTGACTGGGACCGTCCCCAAAACGTTTCACGGACAGGTAGCGGTCCACACTCATGCACGTAAGGAAAAAGATACTGCTAAAAAGGTTGACACTGAAGATCAGGTGTGTAATTTTGCACATGGCATCACCAAAAGGCCAGTGGCCGAGTTGAAGCAGAGAACTAATGGAGACTGGAAGAGTGGCCACTACGCAGAGGTCAGCGATGGCTAGGTTGAGGATATACAGGTGAGTCTCGTAACGTTTCCTCTCAGATCGCACGTTCACCCACACCACCAGGGCATTGGCGGCGAGGCCGATGATGAAGAGGAAGATGTAGAGCACAGAGAGGGCGTAGAGCAATGCCTTCTGGCTGAAGGTGCTGTGACACACTTCAACGTGGGAGACATTATCGTCAAGAGTTGAGAAGTTTAGGTCGTCGCTTCCAAATGCTTCCAAAATGTCACTGAAGTCATTCACGTTCACACTCATCTTGCCACGTCTTTGTTATTGCCGCTATTGGGACACAACGGCTGTGACCTGAAACAAAAAGAGAGCCACTGTTATGACACGTAGACTGAAAAAAAAAAAACACACAAACGGGACCAATTAAATGCAGAGGGACAGAAAATTTTAAAACAAAGATTGTTTATTTATAAAACACATAATCTGAAACATGTTGAACACCAGGATCCCTTGTCAGAGGGCAGGACCTTGTACTGTTTGAGAGGATTCCCCCCCCCCCCCCCCCCCCCAAATAATTCAGTCCAAGGGTTTATTACTGGACTGCATTTAATTTAAGAATACATTTAAATAGTCACAAAAATCAAAGAGTGAAAGGACAATGAGTCAAATATGAAAAAATTAAGGCCGGGAAACGATTAATCGCGGTTAATTGCATCCAAAATAAAAGTTTGTGTTTACATAATATATGTGTGTGTAGTGTGTATAATTATTTTGTATGTATAAATACACACATGCATGTATATATTTAAGAAAAATGTGTTATTAATATATCAAACATTTATATTTATGTATAATATTCATTTTGTATAAATATATATAAAGTATATACATGCAAATATTTCTTAAATGTTTACATGGATGTGTGTGTATTTATATATACAAAATAATTATACACACCACACACACATATATTATGTAAACACAAACTTTTATTTTGGATGCGATTAATCGTGATTAATCGCGATTAATCGTTTCCCAGCCCTAGAAAAAATATATTTAAAATATGTTCCAAATTCTTAGAAATGTGCTTCATGAAAACTTTCAATTTAATGACTCTAAAAATGTAATGTTGTGTAACCATCAAGCAAAACGGAATAAAATTTTTCTTTCACCGAATACATGTAATTGTACACAATTACATCGTTATTTTCAAAACCCTTTCTGAATATAATTCTCAATGTAAAGTTTATTATTTCAAATATTAGTGATATCTTATTCTAGCCTGGTTAAAACCAGACCATTCTCAGTTGTAACTGAGTTATAGTCTGGCAAAGCGTCATAGGCAAATCATTTCCAGAGGGGCATCACCAACGGACATCGTGGATAGACCTAAAACCAATCAGAGAAATGTAGGACATGACGTATGCAGAGCGGCGTCCGGCGGAGAAACATCTCCGAGACGAGTGTTGTTCTCTGCTCGGTTTTTAACAAAAATGAAACGTTCAAAAGCTAATTCGAAATAGCGTCTGTTTTAGCTAATAAAGAGTGCTAATAGCTAATTCGAAAGAGTGATGTTCGACGGCGGCATCCATCTTTGTAATGTTTGCTACAAAATCTGCTTCAAAATCCCAGCGCTGTCGTCATCGTGTAAAGCCCGCCCCAACGTTTCTGATTGGTGCCGCAATTTCGACGGATTGGAAATGGGCTTGAATGAGCTCTTTGCCAGACAAGCTTTCAGAGCAAATCTAAATTTTCCGGAAGTTGTCTGGGTTTTCCCAGGCTAATCTTATTCACAAATTATCGCACCACATGGCATTGTACAATATGAACCACCCTTGTATTGTCTTAAAAAAGGTCAAATATTCTGTTATTTAAGAAATGTATTGACCTTAAACAAACAGTCATGAACATCTGCACGTCCAAGTTTCTGCACATTGGCTGCACCACGCTCTCTATGACTGGTTTAGGGGACAAAGGTTTTGCAAATAACATTGAGCAGTGAAGCAGTTTTATTCAGAATTTATTTTAGTGTTACTTCATTGTATTGACTGTAATAAAAGTGATTCCGTGCACAAAGGCTGCTGAACATAAGGACTAAATGCCTGGCAGCAATACTCAGATGGTTGAGCAAAAGCTTATTGGCAGACCTCAGTTGTCATGCAGTGACCTAGAGAAAAGCTAAGTAGTTATCCATGGCAAATTAATTAAGGCATTACAAAAAAGTTCAGCACAACCAACAAGCCAGATGAGTGAGTACAATGATAGAGAGCAGAGTGTAACTCTCCTGAAGGCATCAGAGAAAGACTAATGCCTGTTAGAAGTGGGATAAGTCATAGACGGAGGGGAGGATGGGCGGCTGCTGCTCCCTCTGCGACACAGAGGGGTGAAAGGTTCTTTTCTCAAAATGATAAGCTCAGCTTGAGGACTGGATGCCAGGCTTTGAACTGACAAAAGCTAAAGAGAATAGAGAACCACCAGACTGGCGCTGTGTCAGAGTTTGTACCGTTTACACATTCTCAAACACAGATGTACACACATCTCTAATCACACTGTTTTGATCTTCAACCCCCAGGGTTTGCAGAATAGAAAAAAAAAAAAAACACTGGCACACTTAAGCATGCTTTTTAAAAGTAAAAACTTTGTGCAGTGGAGCAAACATGGAGAATGTTAAACAAAATATCTGTTTGCAATTGGCCTGGCATAAAAAGAAGAAGAACTATAAACTTGTTGTGTTTTGCTAAAGAACCATCAAGTGATAGAATGAGTTTAGGCTTGTTTATTTTCATTCCGAATCAACCCAAGATTCTGACCCTTGAACACGGTTAGCGCCTGACCTTAATTTCATTAAAAAGAAATATGAGAAGAGACACAGCTGCTCTTAATGCATCCTGTGATCCTTACTGCAACATCCTCAATCGCCTCCAAAACAAAGACTTATTTTACAGCTTTCCACTCTGACATCATTAGACTAGAGACAGAGAGGGCAGCGTAAACCACTGACCTGGTTTACCAGGTGCAATTGAAAAAATCAGGTGCCATAAAATGTGATGGTCCATTACAGATGGCCCCAAGCACCACCATCACATCCCCCAGCCTTGTTGTAAAACTGTTGCGTTTACACTGCTCAAACATAGCGGCACCCTCACCTGATCTCACGGCCCCAGGCATCAAGCACACTTGCCCGCACAAAGACTTAGCTGTGCGGACACAGCGACTCTCCTTGCAGCCCCCCTCCTTCCACTTCTCTCGCTCTCTCTCTCTCTCTCTCTCTCTCTCTCTCTCTCTCTCACTTGAAGTCTTGAAGTTTCCTTGAAACTCAGTGTTGGTTCATTCAAAAGTGTTTTGCAAGCATGAAATGAGGGAATTATCAGTCATGGTTAAAGACTGAAATCTTGACTTTACTGAATGTGAGTGGGGGTAAAAATATAACAACAATACAAGGAGTAAACAAATCTTTGAAAGTCAAAACATGCTGATCATGAAATTGGAAGGAAACTATACCAAGGGAATTTAAATCAATTTGTCTTTGGATAAAAAAACAGAAATATGTTTGTATACAAATGTTAATATGTTTCTGTTTATAAATAGACAGAATAATGCTAAATAAAATAATGTAAGAAGCATGATTCAACATTTTCAGAAGGGGAGAGTGTCAGTTTAAGTGGCTAAATGGTGCATTATTTAAAACCACCTTTGGTCCCAAATTCTGGAAAACTAAAAAAATAAAAAATAAAATAAAAATAAACAAAAATTCTACGCGACTTCACTGTACCTCAGTCTAAAAACAACATTAGTATTTACATGAATGGATTCACAGAAATGGATTCTTTCTCCAGAAAACAAAACAAAAAAAGACCGAAAGAGGGAAAAACTAGTCCAGAGTGCAGACCCTTTACACGTTGCATCCTACTCTTAAAATATGCATTTAAATTCATTTATTCTAAAAAAGCATTCACTTGTTTGTTATTAGCCTGTTGGTAGCCTATTAGAGTGACAAATCCGCGGGATTGGACCTTTCCACGGCACCATCTAGGAGTTTTGGACTCGGTAAATTTGTAAAAAGAGATATTTTTTAAGTAGGCTACCTTAACTTACTAAGTGTAAATTTAGAGAAAGTTACTTGAGGTTTTAAGACCGCATTTAAAACTGATATCTTGTAACACCTTGTTTCATTGGTTTACCATGATCCGGTACGAGTAGGCTATTGAAAAAGGTTGCATTTAAAAACTAAAATCTCTCACACAAACACGTGCGCACACAAACAAGACTTTACAAATGAACTTACAATCCTCGTGGTCTGTTTTGGTGCTCCTAGACTTTTAAACGTAGCCTTTGGTATCGAGATTCCGATGCCTGAAGAAAATGTGAACGTCTTGTGGTTATCCGTACGAGAGGATGGCGTGATTGTCCCTCTGCGCTCTGACTGCACTTGCTCATATAGTGCTGCGAGCAACGCCTACCGAACGCTATCGGAAAAGTGAATCACTTCAAGTTTCTGTCCAACAACAATGTGAATAGCGGACGTGGGACACATCGGATTTCCACTCCCATTTTAAACAGCGATATAAACAAAAAAGACTGTTCCGTTTTAAAAATACGCCTTTGTGTTTTGTTTTCGCACGAGAGTTTTGGAGAAATCAAAGAAGCATCCATGCGAAAGTTTAATTGAGTGGACTTCCACAGTTTCATGGGCTGAAACGGTCATGTCATATTCTCAATAAAAATTATTTGCACTATTCAATGTAACATACATATGTAAACTATCATTAATGCTGTACACTCTAAAAATGCTGGGTCGTTTGACTTTGGGTAAAATATGGACAAACCCTGACGTTGAGTTAAAAAAATGTAGCCTAATGAAAAAAAAAAAAAAACAAAAAAAAAAAAAACCCAGTGGCTGGGTTTGTCCATATTTGACCCAAAGTTGGGTTAAAACAACCCAGCATTTTGTGTAACATTCTATATTGCTAACATATCATTTCCTATCTTTTCAAAGAGAATAGCCTGATAGCCTATATTCAAATTGGAATGATCTGTTAAGCATTAGCTATGGTTTGTTAGCTAATGACTTATTAGACTATTATTATACACTTATTATATCATATTACCGGTAAAATGACTAGCCCTATTAATTTAATTTTAAATGTTTGATGTTTAGTTACTTCAGGGTAAAGTATTTATTTATGTATCTTGCTCCATGCGTTAAGTAGTAGCAGGTGAATGTTGTTTTGTTGTTTTTCCTGTGATCCATTCTTTTTGCATCCTCTTGGCAATCCCTCAAAGACTTCCAAGCAGTTTGCTAAATTTAGGCATGAGGAAGCTCACCTGTTCTGAATTTTCAGCTGGCCTCTGTTTAGCTTTATATTTTTCTGGATAACAGCCAGTGCCTATTGTATGTGGCTTGGAAAAGTGGAAACTGAAATTAAGCGTGCCTAACGATATCAATGAAATCTTGATGAGATAAATTGTTCAGATGGAGTGAACTTGATTGTATACACATAAACACCAATAGTCCATTGATACAACTGCTAAACATAATTTGACTTCCTCTATATGGAAAAGAGATAAGCCAGATGAATGCAACTGTAATCACAACATGTAAAGTGTAAAGTCTTTGCCAGCATTATTTTTTAATTGCGATAAAAATTTGGACGGAGATGGATCAATGTGCTTGCTTATGCATGTAAACATATGAATTCAGTTGGAACACCTGACTGAACAATACACATCATTTAGGGAGTAGGGAGCCACCCCTGAAATGGGGAAACACACTTTAAGCATAACAGTTTCCATATTAAAAGCAACTTCACACCAAACTCAATAACAAACTATAGGTCAAAGCTCTCTTTTTGAAGATTCTGACCATGCAGTGTGGAAACCATCAGGTCTTTTTTAGAAGCATGCAAAGAAATCCAGCAGTTGAAAGACATTTGGTTTTAGTTAGGGGCGTAGGCTGGTAAACTGAGACATGTTCCAAATTAAAGATTGTTAAAATGCTCTTTCCATCTTATTAAGTTTTCATTTTATTAAGTCTGGTTATTTTTTGTCTGGAAAGGAGAGGTTTTCGCAAAAGACCAATAGTTTTGGATTAGAATGCTTATGGGGTGTCTATAAAACAAAAATTTAACAACATTTCTTGACAACCTCATTGTTGTCAGTTTTATTAACAAACTTCTATCAGATGCAAGTAGCAGTTTACTTCCCATCATGCATGGAAGAGATCATCTCAGGGAATATTCTCAGAACTTTGACTAACGTTATGGTTCTCTAGGCCTATATAAACAAATGTTCTGCAGTAACATAAATGTTTTTCAAATTATCTGGTCTTTAATACAGTATATGTTATTTATACATTGTTCATATAGAGCATTTTTAATTGGGCATGTATGAGCCTTACCAAAGTACATTCTAAAGTAATTTTCACAAAATGTTTGCTTAATGCTTAAATAGAACGTTCCCTTAATGTTTTCTCGACAACCCGATCTCACGGGAATTCGTATGGATTTCATGAGGTGGCTAATTCGTAACAATTCGTATGACCGCACTCGTACAAATTAGTACGATTTTGCTAAATCGTACATATTTTACGAATTGGCCAATAAATTCGTACGAATTACCTACCCCTGACCCTGCCTCTAAACCTAACCATCACGTGGGTTTAGACGAATCGTACGAATTCGTACGAGTGAGGTCGTATAAATTAGTACAAACTAGCCACTTTTTAATCACTCATACGAATTCGTACGAATTGGTCGTGCGTTTGCAATAACAAAGAAAAAAATTGACACTTGAACGTTCGGAAAACATTTAGGGGCCTTTCTACGACACTATTTTCAACTAAAAACGTAAAACTGTGAGTTTTGAACATTCTTTTACACGACAACTGCGTTTTGGGGTCCTGGAAATGCAAACTTCTGAACATGGGTTTTAAAGTGCAAGTTTTTAAAAACGATATTGTCATCTTCTCCATGTAAACTTTGAAAACGCAAATTTGTGAAAACGGTGATGTCATGCGTATTATGTGTTCAGTCTATTGGTGAGTAGTTTTTCTTTGCAAAGTAAATTGTCTGGCAGCATAATACAGCATTTTAATAATTTCCACGGATTCAGGTCAATGGGTTAATAAAAAAAAAGTTGTCATCTGTACGCGAAAAACGCCAAAGAAAAACGTAAAGTAGCTCTTTGAAATAAAGCTTTCATAACTTATTTACGCAAAAATTCTATTACATATTTTTGTTAGATGGGGAAATAACACTCTTTTAAAAACTATCCATGGTAGGACCACCAGGAAGGTAGAGACAAGGACAAATGATGCATCCATTGATACATAAATTCCACACATGCACTTTGTTTACACCTGCCCACATGGTCCATAGACTATTGAATTCAAACAATAGCGTATATGTCATAGACCATACGCAAATGAATTACTCACAAAATCAAAATGGGAACAATTATTTCAAAACATGCAGCGTCAGAAAGACTCTTCCAAACAGCTTTGTTAACAAATGGCCGAATAGCATTAATACAATGAATGAGCTCAGCAACGCAAGCGTGGTGTTGTGTTGTTTTGCATAGCGGGATGCCAAACTAAAGCTTGTTAGTAACAGAGACTTGACATGCTTATCGGATAAGATAAGAAAACGATGAAAATGACCGACTAGAGCTCTCATTATGTGTTAGAATCGCATTATGTGTTATAGTTAAGTTGATAGAGTATTGTATTCTTGGTTTAACTGGTTGCATAATGCCCCTGCTCTGTCTCAGAAGCAGTGAAGAGGCTTTGATCTCGTTGCCATAGCTGTCAGAAGCTCAGCGCAAACCGCAGCCTGTCTGGCGCGAGACTCGTCCAACTCTAGTTAAAAAATGGTTAACTAATGAATAATCAAGACTTACTGCTTGGATGCCTTACTTCGCTTCGCTTAACTATTTTAGTTTCGAAAGCGGCGGCTTACAATTATGTTTTCCCACTGATATTCAAATAGCCTACAGCACGTTCTAAACTAAACTAAACTCTGTTAGCGCGTGGAATCATTAAAGATGTCGCAGAGGTGAGTATGACTCTGCCCTTTTACCTTGTGCACTTTAGTGCGAAACTGGAATGTTGATGTGATGCCAAAAAATGCCATTGTGTTATTAACGAAAACCGTGTAATGTCTGAAAACTGTAATAGTGTAATGTAGCCTAGTGAACAGATGCTACTTGCCTAAGGTACATTTGTAACGAGCAGAATATTTGCTGAGGCTATATTATAAGATAATAATTCTGAGAAAGAAAAAAAGGGAAGGTGCAAAAGAAAGTGTTCTTTGAAAACGCAAGTTTGGGAACAAACGCCTACTAGGAGAAAGTCCACATTGTATTGCAGTTCCTATGACAACATAAAGCAAAACTACTGAGAACCAGTATTTTTGTCCCCAAGCTATTTAGAGATCAGCTTTGGTGTGTGTTGCTGCTACTTGGGTTTTTTTTTTTTTTTTTTTTTTTTTTTTTTTTTTTTTTTTTTAGTAACCTTCACAATTATTTTTTTTCTAAAGCAATCAACTCAATTTAGTAGTTCTGTACTTGTCAAAAAGAAAGCACATTTTAAATTCCTGAAAAAAGTAATTTTCCTCATCAAGCACTACTTTCAGGGGACATTCATTCATTTTCTGCAGATTTCAAGTGAATTGCAGTACTTCTGCCTTTGTTGTATGCCATATTTATGATATATCTAAGAGGCGCCTCTCTATTTTATTGTAAATGTTCTTTTACAACCTCCCTTCTAACCTCCTCCCACAACTCCTCCCCTGCCCCCCTCCCACTCTAACTATCCCATCCCCTCCTTTGATTTTGCCATCCCTACAATTTGAGTAGCTCTTGGCAGTGTTAATGCCCAGAGGGGAACAATACTGTATGGGCCCATCAGAATAAGAAAAGAAGGTGGTTTCACCCTCGCCATGAACTCTTTCAACAATCACAAAGGGAGCACCCACACGCAAGGGAGTCATAGAGGTCAGAGGACATCTGTGGAATTCATGCTCATTCAACTTTAGAAAACGAAGAATGGAGAAATAATGTTTGTCAAGGGATTTCTTCCATTATGTGGCTTAATATGCTGACTTGGGGTGAATTCATTGTGCATTCTGTGGTTTTTCCACATTCAGTTTGCACAGTCAGACATTGACGGTGCTAATTTTGGCCTGAGGGTCGGGAAAACTTTCCCAGAGGGCAGGTACTCTCAACAGGTGTAATTGGTGCCCGTTTGCAGGTACTATCGCAGATTTACGTATCACTGTTGATTGCATATCAAAGACAGGTTGTCATGGAAGGCCATGGAAATGTTAAAATATAGAAAACATGAATAACTTGATTTCTCAATGCATAAATACAAAGCTGTGCACCATTAATAAGTATACGAGAAAACATAATCTTTGTTTTATCCAAATAATTAATCATTTGATCTCATTAAGCTATCATAATTACCTAAATATAATCTTTTTCCTTTACCCAGTTCTTATGGCCGAATGTGGGATGCTGCTCAGGGAGCTTTGGAGTACCTTATGGAGGATGAATATCCCACAATGCAACTCCATCCTCAAAAGGACCGCATGCAGGTTTTTCAGACATTGGCGACTTTCTATCTGCGCTACCTGAAGATATTCCGTGCCCTGGAGGAGGTTTACGATCAGCTTGTTCACCCCCAGAAGAGACGGGTTGTGCGCCAGGTTCTTGAGGGGGTGATGGGACGACTTGTAGAGCTGAAGAATGAGATGGTGGAGCTGGAGTTCTCAGAGTTTCACTACTTTGATGACATATTGCAGGACTTCAAAATGACACCTGTGAGTGAAATAATAAAAATGGAAAAAAAAATACACGTATAGGTACAGAATACTGGGAATGTTTTGATTCAGAAAAGTGGGCCTTGAAGGAATTTTGAAGATTTGGGCTTGAGGAAGATTTAAGTGCTCAATGTCAAAGTGGATTTCAGCAGACTAAGCCTCTTGTTTTTCCTCTGAATTTAGTGGATGCTAATTGGAGTCAATAGTGCACAGCCACTTTTACATATGACCTTCTCTATTCAGGGCTGAAAACAGTTTGAAATTTGTTTTTAGGAGGATCTTGAGGTGCCTATCCCACGCTATTTTGTGAGGGAGAAGATGAGGGCACTGAAAGAGAGAGAGAAGATGTTGGCCCATATTTTGGCTAAAGGAGGACGTCAGGAAGATAAAACTGTGAGTATCATTATGTAAATAGAGTCTCTCAATGCAAAAACGTGCAATGCAAGTTCAAATATTGGTTGTAAATGCAGTACACACTTCATGTTTGTGGTTCTGGTTTCTCATTTAGCAGGTGCCAGTTCCGTCCATGTCTATACAGCGGGCAATTTGGTTGCTACAGGTCAGTGAGCGAGCACGGCAGGGAAGACTGAGAGCTCGCTTCATGAAGGCGATTCTGCAGGATGAACAAAGAAGACTTCAGAGTTCAAGCTCTAGCATATTGGACCCTGACCGTGCAGCCACCTGCATTCAGAAGGTATCAGGAAATCACTTTATTTTCAACAGCGAGTTTGCATTCCAGTGAAATCACTGATGCATTGCATGGATGGGTTTGAAATTGGCAAAACAACGGAATGATGAGGGAAACTTTCATGCTGTGAAATGATACATTTTACGACTTCTTTTATATTACAATGACAGCACAAATTTCAAGGAATAGTTCGCACAAATATGACAATGCTGTCATGTTGTTTCAAAATTGTACGTCTTTCTTTCTTATAGAACACAAAAGAAAATATCTTGTTTAGCTGTTTTTATCCAAAAGGACATGAACCAAGAGTGCAGTTAATGTTTGGACTGGTATTCCAAGTTGTTTCCAAGCGAGTATCACTTTGTAATACTGTATGAACAGATAATATTTAAGCCCTCATTCACTCTCGAATCAAATTAATTTACTCAATCAATGCATGCGATGCACAGACTACATAGAAAATGGCAACATAAACCAGAAAATTTGGAATATACCAGTTGGGTTGTGTGGATTAAATGGATGCTTTATGTCCTAGTTCGAGCTTGAAAGTTTTGGATCTCAGAACATGACCTGGCTTTGAGAACATGGACAAAATATCTGAAACAAACAATCTTTGTAATATCATTTGTGTTCTGCAAAAAAAAAAAAAAAAAAACAACTCTAGGATTAGGCCCTTTTAAGTAGCTTTTTTTTTAAGCGTGCCTTAGAAAACATAACTGGTGTGCATCAAAACAAAACAAAACTGCATATTTAAGATATGCCAGTGCAAGTTGCTTTCAGGTAAGACAGTTCAAACGAGTCACAAATACTACGAAATAAGAGTCACTTGTACATAAACCCCATATTTAATCAACAAAACTCACTCAAACGTTGTCCCAACTAGTCACACACATTAGTCAATTATTTCATATTGAGAAATGGGTAGCACTTTACAATACGGGTGCACTAATAAGCATTAATTCATGCTTACTTAATACACAAATAATACTGAATTAATGTGTAACTAATTCTTATCTAAGCTATTCATAAATGATACATTAGGAACTAGTTAAGAGTCTGTAAGTTTAACGTATTAGTTCATACATGAATTGTTTTTAATTAAATATGTAATTGTGGATTAATTCTATAATAACTCAATTTTTTAACTAATATTGTTAATTACCAGAATGAGTCAAAGCCTTTTATTTCAACTTCCAGATAATATGATAGGTACACTAATATGCATTAATACATGATTAATTACTTCATTGTTAGTACAAATTCATGTGGAAATTACTACAATTACTAAATGACTAGTTAATAATGATGTGCCTCAACAAGTAAAGTCATAACATAATGATACCTTTGCAAATCATTAGCTAATGATTAATTAAAACAGACAACTGGAAGTTGAAGTGCATAGCTTTGACTAATTGTTGTAATTAACACATTAATTTACACTATTAGTTAATAAAATATGTTATTAAGGAATTAATACGCAATGACACGTTAAATTAATAGCAATAAATGTATTACTTAATCTATTAATGATTTAGACTCTTTATTAGTTGCTGATGCAGTAATCATCAATTAATGGTTTAGTTCTTCATTAGTTATACATTAACTCATGATTATCTGTGCACTACTTAAGCATGAATTAATGAATATTAGTGCACCCGTTTTGTAAAGTGTTACCGAGAAATGTTGTCTCAGCAACAGCATGCACTGCAGCATGAATAAATTAAGCAGTTACTGTTAGGATTATTGTTTTGAGTAAAGTTACGAGCACACAAACTAAACAATGTCATCAGAGTAAGCTAATTGGCTATCGAGGAAATAGAATAAATATCTATTATGGTCCCTAAGATGATACATACATCATAACATTACAGTATATGTATCATTATATAGATTGATTTGTGATGTTCTAGCATCATACGCTGGGGAGGTAATGTCTGCTGCCCTACCTGTGCATGAACTCAAATGTGGAGGTCAGGCCATCTCCTTTCACACTCATCAGTTGTCACATTTGACATGTAGTCCGCTCACAAAGGACTATGAATGACATGTGATCCCATCCAAGCATAATAGATATATATCCACCTCATCTGTGGGAATAGTGCGCTTGTGTAGGCCCTTTGGCAGGACAAGGGAGATTAGCACTGGAGTGCTGAGAGATGGGAAAAGGAAAGAATTCCTGGATTTTGGGTGTTATTTTTTAGTGCCATCCTAATCATGAAATCTGATCTCATGTATCCTGACGTCTTTTTGAGCGAGTGTTTGCTACGGTTGGTGAACCCAGACATAGATGTAGCCTGAAAGAGATTGCAGATATGATTTTAGAGATCTGACATTTTTTACAGTGCAGGTGTGAAACTGACATTTCTGAGTGAAATAGTACAGAAAAACATACAGTAGACGATGGTCCCTGTTGTCAAAATTTATTGTATTATTATTAGGGGCCAAGCAATGAAAGTGCGTAGGCACCTATTGAAATTGTTGACATTCTTATTCTTCTTCTTCTGCTCTGGAAGTCTATGACAGCCCATAGAACCACTTGCAGGAAAGTTATGAAATTTAGAATTTTCAGAAAAACAAAGACTTTTTTGAACTCGTCCTAGGTGGTTGCTAGCCTGGGTTTCTCCAGTCTGCCTTGCTGCAGTGCGATTTTATTCGCGATGCTTGGCAGTCTGGATACCATGAACCAAATTTTTCCCTGAAATAGGGAACCAATCACAGAATGGGTAGGGAGCACAGGCACATTTGATAGACGTACAGGCGCATTTGATAGACATTTGTAGCACCCAATAATACGGCTCTGGCCATTCGTAAACCACGCCTCAAATACGAGAAATTGAACATGTGGTTTCCAGACCACGTTTCATTCTCAATGATATGTGGTCCGGCATTAGCCAGGCTAGGTGGTTGCTCCAATTTCATGAAAATTAAACCAGATCATCTTCAGACCATGCTGATAAAAAGTTATTCAAGGAATTCAAGTTGATTTGTCAAATGGTTCTCGAATACCGCACAAACAAATTGTGTGTAGCGCTTGTGAAAACACGTATCTCCGTAACGCTTTAGTGTATTCAGACCAAACTTGGTACATGTCATCACAAGCATGACTTGAGGCTGTCTGCTGCGTATTGGTGCAGCGCCACCTACTGATCTGGAGATACCAAAAATATTAAATATTTTTGCTAACTAACTTCTGAACGGTTTGTCCAAAAATCTTAAAAGTGGACTCGTTAGATTTGGGGCATTATGCCATTTTGAATTTTCAAATGCTGTATTTTATGAAAGCATTAGCATACTGTTTCGTAACAATACGCTAATGCGCTTATAAAATACAACATTTTGGTTTTCGACACAATGCCATGAAAGAGTCTGAGAAGTTTCAGACCTGCGCCACCTAGTGGGGAAAAAAATATTTACATGCTATATGCTGCATGCACAATAAGTTTGGATGTGGTCGACTTATTTTCCATATCTTAAAATTCCTGAACCCTCACCGAGTCCATTGATACCAAACATGCTAGGTTTTGCCTTACAGTTAGTGCAAAGTTGGGATTTGGACTACATTTTTACAATTTTTTTTTACATTTACATTTTTTTTTGCGAATATCTTCAAAACTGCTAGTCCGATTGAGACGAAACCACTGTAGGTATCGGAAACATAGTTTGTTGTTTATACTAATGCCAAAATGTAAAAAAACAAAAAACAAAAAAAAAACCAAATTGATAGTAATTTGCAAAAGAATCCAATCAAAGTCCTTTTTATGCACTCATACATATAAATGTCTATAACTCCAAAACAAAATGAGATATTTTCACCAAATTTGACCCACACATGTGTGGGCTCACTCTGAGAGCACATACAAAAAAAGCGGTGGAACTGTGCCACTTGGTGGTGCTATAATAGAACAAAGCAAGGAAATTGGAATTAATTACAATATAATATCATGATATTAAATGCTACACTTTACAAATGCATTTGTGTACTATTGCATAACTTGGTATGTGGCCTGAAAGCACTTTAAGGTCTTAATAGATCTCTTGGGTCAGGTCGAGAACATAGATACTATGTTTGCCATATTTGGCTGTACTTCCTGTCCGCCTTCTTGATTTTCATTCAATACCTACTTTTTCGAACTCCTACTAGACTGTTTATCCGATTTTAACCAAAGTTGAATCGTATCATCTCTAGATTGTGCCGACTAAAAGTTATGGATTTTGTGTTGATAGACAAAACCATTTTCATATACCACAGCAGCAAAGTTGAGGAATGATGACAAAATGACTATTCAGGCTTTATCCCTGCAATACCTTGACATATTGACATCAAACTTTGTATGTGTCATTGTCACCTCACTCTGACCACATCACTCCAAATTTGAAACTACGCCACTCATTGGTCATATTTCATATTAGGCCAATAATACTAATACTCATTGTATTAATAATACTAATACTCATTGATCATATTAGGCCATTTTGCCTAACATCATCTTTAATTGCTGTTGCAGTTGGTCTGACACTCCCAGCCATGTTGGCATGTTTATTATTGGCATATTGGCATGGCTTATTGTCTTCTTTGCACTTGGCACCAATAATGGCTGCTTATAGCTATATATTTATGTTTGGTTCTGTAATTCTAACTTGACCTAATTTCTGTCTGTGCCTGTTTGATTCAGTTCACCTTGTAACAGTCACTGCCTGTCACATGGTTTCTTATATTATAATTGTGGGTGTTATTTTCTTCCTAGCCACTAGAGGGATGAAAGAGGGCACATTATATGGGATAAAACAGGAAGCAGTAGAGTAAGGAGGGTGAAGTCTGATGCTGCCTTATGGTTGTTTGGTAACAATTTTCCAATCCTGTTTGAGAAACGGTTTGTTTCCTGCTAAAACGTAAGTTTGATTGTTTGTGTGAAATGTTTGGGTGAACTGATGATGAATCTATTTAGTGTAATTGATGTGTTTGATGTTTTTCTTGTAGAGGATTGGTTTGGGATGTAGCAATTGTTCGTCAACTGTGGATGTTGCTAAAAGGTGTTGACCAAACCCTATGCTTATACTACTGAAGTACTTTTCTGATTCGTGGGATGAGCAGACTAACGACTCACCAAACAACTAAGCATTGGACAACTTCCTACGTCATCCAACTACCCAACTTTGCACCTATGTTTAAACTACAGATAAGCCTGACATCTTTCATCTTCTGAGCTATTGGACATTGTGAACATCAGAGGACTGTGTTAGACTTTTTGATTCACCTCTATGCAAGAACTTGTGCATGATTGAAATAACACAACTGATCTCTGTATACATATGTAGGTTTTGTGAAATTTTGGGTATGTGGGATAATGAATGAGTAAAGCTTTGACTATATGAAGAAAGAAACATTGCGCTTGTTTGTGGAAGAGTTTATTTTAGATATTTTCATTCGAGCCCAATTGAGCCTTGCACACAGTTACCCCCTTGTGAAGTATAGCTTGACCAGTGCAGAGAAGCTGGGAATGTTATAGATTGGTGGCCCGTACGGGGACATTGTGGTGCATATTAATGTGAAAGGTTCATAGTTTGAGACTTACATTGAGTAATAGAAATGTCTATAACATCTCATGGTGCAGAGGATGAGTATGAACCCCCTGTTGATTTCACTGCTGGTTCATTTGTGAACAGAAGAGACCCACCTCTCCTAAGAGACCTCATAAACACTTTTAGTGAACTGTATCTGGATTCAGACAATGATAATGAATGCAGTGATCAAGCTGACAATCATTTTCCGCCTCCTCCTCCTCCAGATGATGTAATTCCTGATGAATATCCCACCGACCAGTTTAATCATGGACTGACAGAGCGAGTTACAAGTCTAGAGAGTGAGGTAAAAACTTGCCTGCAAAAGTTAAGTCTATGTTGCTCACAAGCTGAGTTTAGCAACCAGTGTAAGTACTTGGAGGAAAAAATCAATTATAAAATTGAAAGGGAATGTGGGAGAGTTAAGCAGAGCATGGAGTTAAGGATTCAAGATTTGGGAAAGTCAATGGTTGATTGTCTGAAGAGAAGAGATGCTCAAATTGAGGTCAAACTTAAAAATTATGCTCAGGTAATGTCTACTCCCGTTGCTCATCCATTGATAAGATCAGATTACCATGGAAGATCTCTCCAAACTTCCAACCGACCAGACAATTTTAATGATGTATTCTATCGTCCACCTGTAAAAGCTGAATTTCCACAATTTGATTCTGATGATCCTGTCTCTTTCGTAGAGCGATGTGAAGAGTATTTTGCCATTAGACCCCTCAGTGATTCCGAAATTTTAGCCTCCCTTACTTCAGTACTAGAGGGTACAGCTAAGGACTGGTGGTTGGCGGAGAAAAGACATGTGATTACCTGGGAACAATTTAAGCAAGAATATTTGCATGCTTTCCTTACGGATGATTATGAAGCAGAGGCCACAAAACGTCTTTTAGAAAGGAAACAAGGTTCAGGAGAATCCATTCGTGATTTTGCTTATCACTACCGAGCCCTTTGTCTAAGATGGAAGAAAGAGATGACGGAAAGAGAGATTGTTCAGGCCATTTTGAGAAATTGTAACCCCAGACTTGCCAGTTTATTGAGAGGAACTGTGAAGGAAGTGAGTGAGTTGGTGCGAACTGGAACACAAATTGAGAGAGATTTTGAGGAAGGGAAACGGTATTGGAGCCAGGTTAATGCCGAGACCCAGAAGAGAAAGACCCCATTTGAACGCGATTCTATTCCCAAATCAAATCCTTCTTCAACCCGCATTCTGCAACCTTTGAAAAGAGAATCTCACTTAAAGACTCTGACGTTACCCCTCTGGGTCAGAGGAAGATCCTTTCAAGCTCTGGTGGATACTGGAAGCTCCCTAACTCTGATATGAGAATCATGTTGGAGACAACTGCGACATCAAGAACAGCTAAAATCAAGCCGTGGGCAAACTTTCAGCCAAGCCAATGGTCAAGTATTGCCTGCAATTGGAGTGTGGAGTTGTGAATGTGAACTACAACGAAGAAAGTATGAAGTTGACCTGTTTGTAATGAAAGATGAGGATCTAACAATACCCATGGTGCTAGGTTTGGATTTCCTGGTAGTCACTGGAATTAACTTAGATATTGGTAACGCTCTGTATACTTTACCTGCTACCAGTGATTATCAAGAAGAAACGTTTTCATTCTTGACTACTCCTGCTACCGATACATTGCTATCACTGCATGTTAATTGCATTGCCTATTCCAGCAGAAACGACAGAAACCAGGCACTACATTCAACAGCTGGTTACTAACGCTGATACAAATTCCCTATACCAGTCACAACTTTTCAATCTACTCCAAGAATGGCCAACTGTCTGCACAAGTGAAATAGGACACACTGAGGTAGTTAAACATCGTATCATCACTACCAATGAAGTACCTGTTCGTAAGAGAGCTTACCGTGTGTCACAAGAAAAACAAGCCTTCATTGATCAGGAGGTTAAGTCGATGTTGGATAAGAAGATCATTCGTCCTTCGTTTTCTCCTTGGGCTGCTCCTGTAGTATTAGTCCCAAAGAAAGATGGTGGCCAAAGATTTTGTATTGATTTCAGAGGGCTCAACTCCAAGACATATCTAGATGGGTATCCTATGCCTCAGATCCATGATATCCTTGAGTCAGTGCACGGAGCGGCATGTTTCAGTACCCTCGATCTTAAGAGTGGATATTGGCAAGTGGAGATGGACCTTGACAGCATTCATAAAACTGCGTTTGTGACACAATCAGGACTATACGAATTTTTACGATTACCTTTTGGCCTTAAAAACTCTGCAGCCTCGTTCCAGCGCCTTATGGAGTTTGTATTGAAGGAGCAGAAAGGAAAAAACTGTTTTGTGTACATTGACGATATTGTAGTGTACTCGCAATCTGAGCAAGAGCATCTTATCCATTTGAAAGAAGTGTTCCAGTGCTTGCATATGGCAGGTTTAACTTTGAATCTTCAAAAGTGTAACCTGATGTAGAAGTCATTGAAATTTCTTGGACATGTGATTTCCGTTGAAGGAATAAAAACTGATCAAGACAAGGTTAATGCTGTTAAACACTTTCCTGTACCAAAGTCTCTGAAGGAAGTGCAGCGATTTCTGGGTATGGCAGGTTGGTCCCACAGATTTGTTCCAAATTTCTCAGAGAAGGTGGCACCATTGCATGCACTTAAAAAGAAAGGAGCTACTTGGGTGTGGACAGAAGAATGTCAGAATTCCTTTGAGTTGATTATGGATGAGTTAATTAGCGCACCAATCCTCATTGCCCCTGACTTGACTAAACCATTCAAAGTCCAGACCGATGCGAGCGATTTGGGAGTCGGAGCTGTCCTGACCCAGGATATTGAGGGAGTGGAACATGTAGTAGCCTATGCTTCACGTCTTTTAAGAGGAGCTGAAAAGTCATATTCTGTTTCAGAGAAGGAATGTTGTGCTGTGGTATGGGCAGTGGAAAAATGGAGACCTTACTTGGAGGGACGACCATTTGAAGTGATCACCGATCATGCGGCCCTTACATGGGTCTTCAACCATCCAAAACCTTCATCTCGGTTGATACGCTGGGGCATTCGTCTGCAAGAGTTTGAATTCACTGTTAAGTATAGAAAAGGACAATGTAATATTGTTGCAGACACCCTTTCCCGTAGTTTCACTGAATCTTCCTTACTCCATCTACTCACTCCGTCAAAACCTAAGGATTCTTCAAATGCTTTCACCACTTTTCCCATTGAATGGTCAGATATTGCCAAAGCCCAACAAGAGGATGCAGAAATTCAAGAGCTTATGGCTGAAGTACAATCAACGTCTGTTACGGACCCTAATCGTATACACTATGTTACAAAGAATGGTTTTCTTTTCCGAAGTCTATCTCAAGGACCAGAAGGAGAAAAACTTCAACTTGTCATTCCTACTTCTTTGAGAGCTGAATTTCTGAAGTCTGCTCATGACAATCCATTAAGTGGACATCTTGGCAGACTCAAGACGTTGTTGAGACTAGTGGATGTATGCTACTGGCCAACGATACGGTCTGATGTATGGAAGCATTGCAAGGAATGCCAGGTATGTCAAAAGTACAAGCCGACCGTTTCAAAATTGGCTGGCCATATGCAATCGACCCCGGTAGTGGAACCTGGGCATATGCTGGGTATTGACCTCATGGGGCCATTCCCAAGAAGTCAGAACGAACATCTCCTCGTAGTAGTGGACTACTGCTCAAAATGGGTGGAATTGTTTCCATTACGAGTGGCTAAAGCTCCACAAATTTCACGTATTCTGGTAGAAGAAATTTTCACCAGGTGGGGCACTCCCAGGTACTTAGTGTCTGACCGAGGAACTCAATTCACTTCACAGCTCATCAACTTAATCTGTCAACAATGGAATGTCATCCAGAAACTAACCACTACTGCGCACCCTCAGACCAATTTGACTGAACGAGTAAATCGAACACTCAAAACTATGATTGCCTCATATGTGCAAGACCATCATCGCCATTGGGACAGGTGGTTAGCTGAATTCCGATTTGCTATCAATACGGCGTGGCAAGAAAGTACTGGCTTTACACCAGCTGAAGTCATGCTTGGTCGCAAATTGAAGGGACCTCTGGAGAGAGCTATTCTGAGACCCCCTGATCCAAACAATCTGGCCTACCCTATCCTGGAGAAGTCAGAAGAACTGATTCGGACTGTACAAAGGAACGTTGAGAGGGCCCAGAGTAAACAACGCAAGTACTATAATCTTCGTAGGAGACAAGCTCACTTTCAAGTGGGAGATTTAGTATGGGTTCGTACACATCCTCTGTCACGTGCTGATGACGGTTTTATGGCTAAACTGGCTGCCAAATGGAAAGGTCCTGCTAAAGTAGTTAAATGTCTTGGCCCTGTTAACTACTCAATATCATTTATTGAACAGCCAGAGCAGGTAGATTCTTTTCATGTACAAAATTTGAAACCTTATTTTGGCAATGTAGGAACGGTGCTAACATGAGGGGACGGATATGTAACAGTCACTGCCTGTCACAGGGTTTCTTATATTATAATTGTGGGTGTTATTTTCTTCCTAGCCACTAGAGGGATGAAAGAGGGCACATGATATGGGATAAAACAGGAAGCAGTAGAGTAAGGAGGGTGAAGTCTAATGCTGCCTTATGGTTGTTTGGTAACAATTTTCCAAACCTGTTTGAGAAACTGTTTGTTTCCTGCTCAAACGTAAGTTTGATTGTTTGTGTGAAATGTTTGGGTGAACTGATGATGAATCTATTTAGTGTAATTGATGTGTTTGATGTTTTTCTTGTAGAGGATTGGTTTGGGATGTAGCAATTGTTCGTCAACTGTGGATGTTGCTAAAAGGTGTTGACCAAACCCTATGCTTATACTACTGAAGTACTTTTCTGATTCGTGTGATGAGCAGACTAACGACTCACCAAACAACTAAGCATTGGACAACTTCCTACGTCATCACTACCCAACTTTGCACCTATGTTTAAACTACAGATAAGCCTGACATCTTTCATCTTCTGAGCTATTGGACATTGTGAACATCAGAGGACTGTGTTAGACTTTTTGATTCACCTCTATGCAAGAACTTGTGCATGATTGAAATAACACAACTGATCTCTGTATACATATGTAGGTTTTGTGAAATTTTGGGTATGTGGGATAATGAATGAGTAAAGCTTTGACTATATGAAGAAAGAAACATTGCGCTTGTTTGTGGAAGAGTTTATTTTAGATATTTTCATTCGAGCCCAATTGAGCCTTGCACACAGTTACCCCCTTGTGAAGTATAGCTTGACCAGTGCAGAGAAGCTGGGAATGTTATAACCTGTTGATTAATCAACACATTAGTTCCCTGATTTAGTCTGGTATACTACCTGTTCTGTTCAGGTATTTTTTCTTGTTGATGTAAAGTGATTGTGTTTACCTTACTCTCCTTTGGATTTAATAAAGATAGTTTGTGTTTAGATATTCTCCTTCGCTGTGCATTTGTACTCAGCCACCCGTGACACCTTTAAGGAGTCACAACATTGTAGCTAATGGGTAATTAATTTTCAAATTGCTCATCCAAAAAGCACTATATTGTGCTTCAATGCCATTGAATGTGATTGCAATTTGTATTCTCACACTGCAGGGCTTTTTTATACAAGGTCTAATCCTTTCTCATTCTGTAACTCACAGCAAAGTAGATTTCTGTGAAACCATGGAAACATAATCCTCTCTCTTCAGTTGGCTATTGTTGTTTTAGCATCATTGTTGTTCAAACTAAAAAAGAGGATTCATTAAAAGTAATATAGAAAATCATTGAAAACACTTGAGATTGATTTGCCTTAATGTTGAGGTGATATAAATATCCTCACATTCTCACTGACAAACTGAATGAGGAAAGGATGTTTGTCAGATTAGAATTTCGGTTGCTTTTGTGCATTCCTCTCATCTAAAGGTCCACAGTGAATGCAAGAAGATGGTAGATTGTTTTCACCAGATAACACAAGAACAGATGAATGTTCTTTATCGCAAATTGACTATGATAGCATAATTTCTGGTATGTTTCTTCAGCTTTATTTTTCATATTTCCTGCTATTATCATGTGTTTTTCGCTCCATCTTCTAGGTTTGGCGGGGGTATCGAGACAGGAGGAGGGTCAAAAAGGAGTATCTAGAGGAGATGATATTTTTGGGAATGGTAAACACCTTGCTCTGCCAAATTCAGCTTACAGGAATATTCTCAGATTTTTTTCAATCATGATTCCTGAGTGTTATTCGGTCTATAAAATTATTTTTCTGAAACATTTTATTTTGACGTTCGTTTAACATTACTTAAAGGGATAGTCCACTCAAAAATGAAAATTCTCTCATGTACGCACCCTCAAGTTATTCCAAATCTGAATAATTTGAAGAATGTCGGTCACCAAACCGACATTCAATGGAATGGAAGTCAACAGGGCCCATCAACTGTTTGGTGCTTGACATTCTTCAAAATATCTTCTTTTGTGTTAAGCAGAAGAAATAAATTAATTAAGTTTGGGAACAACAAGTAAATTATGACATTTTTGGTGAACTATGCCTTTAAATGTTACTACTTGTTTCAGAACATAAAAAAATAATGTTACCAAAATATCCTACGCTATCTCACGACCAATTCGTACGAATTCGTACAAGTGATTAAAAAGTGGCTAATTCGTACTAATTCATACAACCTCACTCGTACGAATTCCTATGATTTGTCCAAACCCATGTGATGGGTAGGTTTAGGGGGGTAAGGGGTAGGTCATTCGTACGAATTCATACGAATGGGCCAATTCGTAAAATATGTACGATTTAGCAAAAACGTACTAATTCGTACGAGTGAGGTCGTACGAATTTTTACGAATTAGCCACCTTGTAAAATTCGTACGAATTCTCGTGAGATCGGGTTGAAATATTTGCAAAACATAAAATAGAATGTTCAATTAAAATTTGTATAACCAAGAAAAACATTCAGGGAGCATTCAGAAGCTTTCATAACTTAATGGGAACTTTAACAAAACATTCTTAGTATATATTTTTGTTACCTGGGAATATTCTGTTCTCGAAAAGCAATTGTCTTCATTTTGATGTTTCATACATAACTTTTGGTCAAACCACATTCTGAACTTTTTGTACCCTTCATTGTCAGTTTTTTCATCTCTTGTCTACTGGTGCCCTATTTCCAGATAGCAGCCCAGCAACCAACACCTACCCCTGCCCAATTGCATGCCCAACAGCTGGAAAGTAGGAGTCATGGCGTGCAGGAGGAGCGTGAGGCTGAGTACCAGAGGGCACTTGTCAACATCAAAGAGTCAGTGCAATGTGTGGATGGCCCAGATATTAAAGAAAGCCTGCAAGAACAAATAAGGCAGTGGTTTATTGAGTGTCGGTAAGCCATACACAAAAATTACAGATACCATCTCCAGTTTAAATTGGATAACATTTTAGCTTAAAAAAATATATAATTACGTTACAGTTGATAATGTAGGTCAAAGACATGATACAATTTGTTTTTGTCCTGTTTATTCCAAAATAAATGTATAATCCAGTTCATAAATACAACATGAATAAAAACCCTTTTTGTTATAAAAGAATTAAAGTTTGAAAATAACCCATTGTTAAGTAGTTTAATCTTTTATTATTTTTTATTATAAGTAAAAAATATAGTATTTAATTAAGCAACTGAATGTTCATATTTAAAAAAAAATACTACAAAATTGACTATAAAATCCCTATATCATCAGTTAAAAAGGCTGATAATTTGACATCATGTGGTGTGACTCTCCCTTAAAAGTAATTAGATTAATCATTCTTGATGAACTTTCTATCTTGAAAAATATTTATATGTACAAAAATGATTAGGATGTTTACACGCATATTATTATTCAATTAGGAAAATACTTTTTTACTTGATGGTGACACCACATGACATTTTTTTTAAATCGAAAATGGTATTAACGTTTTTCAAAACCGTATGAAACCAATATGGATAAAAATAACACATGTATAGGAACTTGGCCCATATGTTTTAAAATGGATTTTTTTAAGATTTTATTTTTTTATCATGGAGAAGTATAGTAACTGACAAATTGTGGAAAAAAGGCAATAATATTTTTCCACTTGAAATAAAGACTTTTTGTTACTCAGCATTCCCTTTATTAAGAATCTCTGGAACTAATCACCTCTCTGTAAGCTTCTACCACTCAGACTTCCCCTTTAGATAATCTGTTAATTTGCTTCTAAACTCACAAGAGATTTTCCTTGCTTTCTCTCAACCCATTATTTCACACTTAATTGTAAAGTACATTCCTGCTCCTGCGTCTCTTCCTTTTGTGCAGAGGCTGGAATGTAAGCAGCCAAAGCGATGGTCACTTTTACCCAGGGCTGTTTTCGCTTGCCTAATGCATGTGATATTTTCAAGTGTGCCCGGTGTAGAGTGAGACTGGGCTTATTAGTGCATTCCAGCCTGATTTACGGCCTGCCAATGCATGCTGCTGCCCATTAATGCCGAGACAACAGTCATAAGTCATCTCAGTTGGACAACACAATGTGTGTGTGGGGAGGGTGTGGAGGTCAGTAGCTTTGTCTCCGTTTATCGGCCCCTTTCTCTGGCCCCTTCCATTGACCTTGCCGGGTCCCTGCTTGTTGTATAAGGGATGCATGGGATCCCAGGTCAGGACCTGCAAGGTGAAGTATGTTGGCGTGGTTTCCATGTGCTGTTGAAGTGAAGGTGGAACATTTGAGCAGACAGCCAGACGTTTGCTGTAAAACATATACACGTCTCGCCATTATAAAATCTTTCACCCTCTTAACAGAGTGCAGCAGTCGGCTTCCAAAAGTAAAACATGAATTCATTTTCTCGATAGGGAAATTGATTTTTAATGATAACCTTTAAAGATAGACCTACTTTGAGTTTTTTTTGAGAATTTTGGAATCAATCGGATATGATTTGGTTGAGGCCATCCGTTCGCATTATTTCAACTTATTTTAAAAAGGATCATGTTTTACAGTTAAATTTGTGTTGAAAAATTACACTACCCATGGTTCTGTACAGACAAATCCACCAATTAGAGAGTCGTGACAAGAAAATCATGTCCAAGAAGCACCACAAATGATGTAATTGAGTCTTGATATGCAGTTAAAATCTTTAATAGCATATATACATATTTTGCGATTAACTTAAAATATAGTTCCTATAGGCATAATCAACAACTCTAAATTAATAATTGTACATTTAGCCATCATTTTAATTTGATTACGTCATTTGTAGTTTGTGGGATTGTAGTTCTTTCACTTACTAGCAGTCTTGTACTTTTGCCTTTTTTTGATTTTTAAATACTTTTTGGTTTAAATAAAAGTTTGTAAAGCTATGATTCACCTCATAGGCTGGTTTTATGGCTTATAACAACTTAATAAAGACTTTTTTATGAAATCCAAATGGGGAAACGAATGGAAAAAAATACTTCCAGAATCAACGTCACTGAAAAAGTTGACAGTCACTAATGCACATAGTCCCAAAGTGCAGAATAAAGTGGTATAAAAAATAGCTTTGTCCCAGCAGCCATCAATCAGATGAACAAAATGCACAGATGACACAGAAGTTATCTATTTTTATATATTTTATTTTTATTGTCTTGTTTATTGTCTGTTTGTATTACAAATGTGTGGATATAACTCTGTCACTGCAAAACAAATCTACCCAAATAAAAGGAACTGAACTGAACTGAACTCTACACTGAGGAATAGCTGAGAAAGAAATAAACAGTTTCATTGTACAATCCCTTTATTGAAGTTTTTGAATAAGTTGTTTAAAAAAAAAGATGAAGTGAATCTGGTTTTCTTTTTCGTGTAGTGAGCACATTTAGATTAACTTCAATCCCTTTTTTAAGCTCTACTACTTCAATTACAGTAGTAGAGCTTTCAGCATGTGCTACCATATTGGAAGTGAGTTTCAGTTGTGTGCTTCTGATTAAGTTAGCGAGAGCAGAGAGCTCAGGCCGGGCCCTGACTGACACTTTTACCCTGTTATTCTAAACCTGCCCTAGTTCCCCTGAGAGTCAGCGCTGGACCTGGCTAATGTATCCTCCCCATGTGTGAAGTTCACAGTTCAAATATGATTGATTTGCCTTTGTTCACGCGATCTGCTGTGTTTATCTATATGCTCACACAGACATGAAGTCTGCCTTACCTCATCTTTAAAAAATCTTTAAGAAAATTGTTTTTCTCACACATATATTTTCTGTTTTGGTAGGGAATTCTGTTAAAAAAAAAAGAAGTTGGGAGGGTAATATGAAATACGTTTATGAGTTATAGATATTTTGTAGGTCTCAGTCTCTCAATAGACACTTTTATATTTATTCTCAATTAATTCTGGATGATTAAATGTATATTTCAACTGTTTAAAAACATTAGATATTATATATATAGGCCTATATATTGCTTTTAATTGTTTTATGATATGTTTTAATGTCATGGTGTTTTTCTTTCTCTTTTTATTTGTTTATTTTTTAATCATTATTATTTTATTTAATTATTGATAATGTTCTACTGCTCATTTTGGCCAGGTTATTTATGTAAAAGGGATTTTTAATCTCAGAAAGTATTATCTGGTTAAATAAAGGGTAAAATATTTATTTATTTATATACTGTTTTGTGTTGCAGAGATGCCACTGGGAAGTTCCCTGACTTTCCAAGCCCTGAAGATGGAGGATCTGCTTCCATATTTGCTCAGAAGACACCAGAGCAGGTTATAAAACCTCTCAGTCCATTAAATCCATCCAGAATTACAGACTTAGACTGTTACAAACTCAATCACTGTACTATTAGAAATATGATTTCTTTTCAGATGTATACTGCTTTTTGATGCCATTCTTTTTTTTAAAGATTTTTTTTTTCCATTCATTTTTAAATGTTTTAAAGGTTGCTGCTGAATTTGCTGCTAAGGAAGAAGAGAGGAAGAAGAAGAAAAAATCAAAAGAAGATAAGGACAAAAAGGGAAATGACCGCAAAAAGAAGAAAGAGAAAAAAGGGAAGATGAAAGGAAAAAAGGGGAAAGGAGATACAGAGGTAAGGCCATGCCTTCATAACACCGTATCACAGTTGCACAGAAATCAATAAAGGCTTTTCAAAGTGTCTGTCTGCAGAATTAAATCAGCTGATGTGGCACATATTTGAGTATCTAGTGACTCCGATGACCTCTGTGGTCAGGCCCACACACAATGAACGACACTTCATTGGTTGAACTGCATGGAGCGTGGATAATTTGATTACAGAGCAGGTTTTAAAGAAAAACCACTTGGTTTTTCATTTTACTTTCTCGTTAAGTGATTCCTTGTCCTTGTAACAAGACTAGGATGCAATAAGACATTGACATCTCCATTACAGGCAAGTTGCTCTAACGTTGGCTTTTTTGCATTGCAGTTAGATGAACGTGAGTTTACAAGCATTCCTATCAACATCTGTGTTAGGGAGTTTTATTTGACAGGTTTCCCTTAGGTGAGAAAGTCTGAAGTTTCACTCTTAAGTTAAAAAAGTCGATCAGATGAGAGAATTATGACCTTACACAAGCACTTGCATTGCTCCATCTTAGAAAAGACATTTAATATACTCAGTACACTCATATTCTCATGCATAATTACACATTGTAAATGTGCCTGAATATCCCTGCCTGTGTTCTGTTCAGGGTAGATTAAGATGAGGAATGAATGGTGAGGATGTTAGTTTGTTAAGCTCATCCACAGTCTCCGGAAATATCTGTGATTTCAGCTAGGCGATTTCACTTTGTCCTTGATAACCTCTTGCTCTCTCTATTCAGATCTCTTCCTCTGGTTAAACACAGATAGAGGTTCTGTTTTCTCTACTATGACATCCTGATTTCCTGAGTTCCTACATTTTATTTGAACAAAGAGTTGAACCTGACAAATTATAGCTTAGGCGGGGCAGACGGCCGTCTTTCACGTTGAAGTCCAAAGTGATTTAGGTTCATGTGAGGTTTTATGTTCTGTGATTTGACCTCTGAACGTCATATGCTGACCAGTGATTACTGTGAACCAGTCAAGCGATAAAAATGCCCTGCTCACACTGATTGGCTGCGTTCCGGAGATCTAGAATGGACCCTTTGTTCAAGCTTTCCTTCATGAGAGCACCTGTAATCCTCATTGGAGCGCCAAACCACTGATATCTGCTCACAATGAGGCCAAAATACCAATCTGACCTTTTCAAATGCTCACATCCTGTGTGAAAGCTGAGCTTTTCAATAGTTCATTAAGGAATTTTTGTCAAAGCTCTTATGTTGGCCTAGTTTAGGCCTAGTTTAAATTTACAAGTGCCACTCAAAGGCTCCTCGTTAAAGAAATAATAAGTACCAAATAAATAGTTTACAGAGAAAAGAATGTTTATAAAACTGTGATTATTATTATTAGTAAATATTTAATGTATTCCAGCTATGCTTACGATATGGCCAAAATATATTTCAAATAAATATATTTCAGGAAGTATATTCAAATTTAATATATAATTTGTTTAAAAAAAGGCTATATCTACCTCAAGATACTAACATTGGTTAATCCATGAAATAGCATTGACAAACAATGGCCATGACATTTGTTATTGTATTTATTTATGTGTGTTAACATATTAAGTACACAAATACTTAACATGTAAACTTAATAAATAAACTGTTCATTGTTAGTTCATGTTAGCTTGGGTCCATCAAATATTAACAGGTTCAACTTTCAGTTTTTTTTTTTAATTTATTAGTAATTGTTGGAATTAACATTATGATAATAATGATTTATTAATCTTTGTTAAAGTTTTTTTCATTGTTAGTTAATCTTAAAGGGATAGTTCACTTTGAAATTAATTTTTGATATATTTTAGCTTACCTCAAGGGCATCCAAGATGTAGGTGTCTTTGTTTCCACATGATTTTCAATTTTGACATTTTTGGTCAAGCCGTTGTTGTCTATCAGTCATACAATGCAGGTTTATGGGGTACACCTCAAAGAGCATGCACAGAGAAGTCAAAATTAAACATCATTTAATGACTCGTGAATGTAAGTACACACTGATGGCCTAAGACACGAAACGAGCGGTTTGTGTGAGAAAACAAACAGTATTTATATAGTTTTTACCTCTTCTTAACAGCCGTCGAACTGATCTGAATCAGATGTCCAACTGAACCGAACTGAACCGTCTCTCGCGCGTCTACGTCACGCATTGTTTACACTGAGATTTCGGAATTTTTGCCTTTCACTAAACATATTTAGATATATCGGAATCGTCTTCCATTGCGATTTCCCGTATATCTAAATATGTTTAGTGAAAGGTAAAACTTCCGAAATCTCTGTGTAAACAATGCGTGATGTAGACGCGCGAGAGATCACTTCCAGCGTAACGTCTGGAGACGGTTCAGTTGGACATCTGATTCAGATCAGTTGGACGGCTGTTAACAAGAGGTAAAAACTATATAAATACTGTTCGTTTTCTCACAAAAAACCGCTCGTTTCGTGCCTTAGGCCATCAATGTGTACTTACATTCACGAGTCATTAAATCATGTTTAATTTTGACTTCTCTGTGCATGCTCTTTGAGGTGGACCCCCTAAAACTGCATTATAGGACTGACAGACAACAACGGTTTGACCAAAAAATGTCAAAATTGAAAATGCTGTGGAAACAAAGACACCTACATCTTGGATGCCCTTGAGGTAAGCTAAAACATATCAAAAATTAATTTCAAAGTGAACTATCCCTTTAACAAATGCAAGCTTACTTCTAAAGTGTTACCAGAAAATGTCTTATATTAAGAAAAAGAGTACAATCAAAATATATTATATTTTGGGTGACACAGATTGAAAATATATATAAATAAAATATAAGCTACTAAAACTTTTAAAAATATGTTTGTGTGAGTAGGCATCTTAAAAGCTGTATTATCAAAGCTATATATATATATATATATATATATATATATATATAAACATATTTAAAATATATATGAAATTTTATTTTTGACAAATAGGCTGTTGCAAATGCTTTATTACCTGACAAATTCAGTTGGAGCTAAATTATATTAAACCTGGCATGAATTCATTTTACTGACCTATGGTCACAGGGTTCTTTGAAATGAGCTGCTAGATCCATTTGGAAGTTCTGTCTAATGCCACATGAATAATCATAAATCACTGCTCCCAAGCACTTAAGTGCCTTTCATATTTTCTGATGGATTTCTGTCTCTTTTGGGGGTCATTAGTTGCTAATGTAGAAATGTGTTTAAAGGAAGACAGCTTTTAAAATATACAGCCTCCATTTGGCGTACTCCTTATAAAAAGCTCTGCTCCTGAGCAGACACACTCTGCGGTCTGAGTGTGTGCATGTGACAAGCAAGCCAAACATTCGCGTGAGTATGCGAGGACGTTGATTTACTTTTAATGTGCGACCCCTAGTTGAGAGAAAGGAAAACAGGAGGCGCCGTAAATCATACTCGCAGCTTCGCGTTCAGCCCCTGCTGTGTATTCACATCATTAAAATGCCAGCGCTGAGACTGACCCCGCACCAGAGCAGTATGCAAGCACATCGCCCTGGGAAGAGCTTTGATCACATGTGTGGAATCTCAGTCTTGGCTGATTTATCCATAACTTGACTTTCATTATTTCAGAGAACTTTCAGAAAAGTTCATTTACAGAAAAAAAAAGTGATGCTGTGCTTATGAAGGACCCACCTTGATGCTAACTGTCTGTTTTGCAGGAAGAAGAGAAGGGATGGAAGATGACTCCCAGTAATTTCCTTCCTACGGTAGTCGAGGGAGCCAAACTGTACAAAGGTAAGGGGGAAATGACGGCGAAAGGGTGCAGTCTGCGTGTCTGTCATTGATCATTTATGCAGCTTTTCCCTGACCAAATGACTAATTCTTAACAATGTCAACAGTGTTTGTGTGAGGTCAATGAGCGAGGGAGCTTTCATCACAGTTGTGACATGAGATGTGTCTGGAATATGTCTAAGTAACCAATAATGATAGGGCCATGTCAGTTCTCAGGTCAAGACCGGTCCAGATGGCTCCCCACCCCACATGGCGCGCCTTTCCTTTTCTCTCTCTCTCTCTCTATACGTCTTTCTCCTTCCCCCTTTTTTTGTGACTACAGATAAGTTTTCTTGCCCTCTCATTAAAACGGAGTCTCCTGACGCCACATTGAAGTTCAGCTCCTCCTCGTTCTATAATCAACAGCAGTCGTCTGTCAACTCCCCAGTTGCCATGGTTTCATGGCAATGGCAGTTTTCACAGGCCGTATATCTAACTACATTTGTTTGTGAAGTGATACCCATTCATCCAATTCTCTCCAAAATCGTGTACACTGTAAAACAGACTTTGTCTTGACAGTAAAAACTGTAAAACAAAATATGGTAAAAAAAATACAGTGCTTCAGGCCTTACTGGGGGCATTTAGATGCTTATATATTACAATTCATAACTGACATAGTGTTAAAGGGTTAGTTCACCCAAAAATTAAAATTCTGTCCGTAATTACTCACCCATTGTTCGAACCCCGTAAGACATTCGTTCATCTTCGGAAAACAAATTAAGATATTTCAGCCCGTTCTAATCCTTAAGCGTCACATAGAACGCTATATGACAAAACGGCGCTATACTACGCACATGGCACCCTTTATCGTTAATATAACACGTGAACCCAAGGCGTCATAAATCCTTTAGCGTAATATGAGACTACCCCACCCTACCCCACACCTAAACCTACCCATCACAGCGCGTGTTATATTAACGATAACGGTGCCATGTGTGTAGTATAGCGCCATTTTGTCATAGCGTTCTATGTGATGCTAAAAGATGAGAATGTGTTGGATATGTTGATTAAATCTGAGAGCGTGATCACTCCTTCATGGCTTCTAGGCAATTTCATTCTGCCGGTCCTGAAAAGTTAGTAAAAACATAGTCAAAGTGACTACAGTAGCTCAACCTTGAGTTTATCAATTGACAAGAATACCTAAAAATCCCCAAAATAACGACCTTACTCAACTATTCATTTTCTTCAATGTGGTCCTCTGACATTAGTTTACGAGAACACTACGACGCAAGCGCGTGAACTTAGAAGATGACACAGATGGGCCTCGATGTTGTAGTGTTTAAAGGGTTAGTTCACCCAAAAATGAAAATTCTGTCAGTATTTACTCACCCTCATGTTGTTCCAACCCCGTAAGACCTTCGTTCATCTTCGGAACACAAATTAAGATATTTAAGATATTAAGATATCTCCTGCATACTAGTCCATAGGCTTCTTGAGGGAATGGCTCTTGCTGGCATCGAAAAGTCATTAAAGACATCGTTAAAATAGTCCCAAGTGACTACAGTGGCTCAATTTTAACTTTATCAAACGACGAGAATACTTTTGTGCGCAAAAACAAACAAAAATAACGATTTTATTTCAACTATTCACTCCCTTCTCCATCGGCCTGTAGTCAGTTAACGTAGTGTGATTGCTAAAGCTACGTCACACGTAGGCTCACTATTGGCCGACGCTGGTCATGTGTGTGATGTGTGTGACATATAATAACAGAAGCTTGCGCTATTAAACTAGTAACCTGACTCGCGCAGAGGGAGAAATAAACGAATAGTTGACATGAAGTCGTTATTTTTGTGTTTTTTTGCGCACAAAAGTGTTCTCGTCGTTTGATAAACTTAAGATTGAGCCCCTGTAGTCACTTGGACTATTTTAACGATGTCTTTAATGACTTTTCGAGGACAGCAAGTCATTCCCTCAAGAAGCCTATGGACTAGTATGCAGGAGTGATCTTAATATCTTAAATATCTTAATTTGTGTTCCGAAGATGAACGAAGGTCTTACGGGGTTGGAATAACATGAGGGTGAGTAAATACTGACAGAATTTTCATTTTTGGGTGAGCTAACCCTTTAATATGGTTCCTGGATGTCCCAATCGTAAGAAACCAACGAGTAAACGTAAAAGTGCCTTACCAATGCTGCAAAATAACTTTTTTTCCCCATTCACACAAATGTCTTAAACACATTAGGCTATATGTCCTATCTGACCTGATGCTTCACTTGTGTCCTATTCGGTAATGTGTGAGGAGTGGATTGTGTGTTTAGGAGCCATAACCCAACTTCAGCATTGCCTGTTGAGTAGCGAATCAATCAACTCACCCCTGAAACCTCTTGACAAGACAAGTATGTTAATGGCTGAGACACTACTTCCTGTTTGTGTAGAGGTTTAAGGTCGCTCAACAGGAAATGAGAAGACTGGACTGCACTTCTGTGTTTCAGTGATCCATGAAGGCAGGGTAGAGAGCTAGATCTTTCAGAACCATTTGAATGTTTTTGTGTGTGTCTGTGAATGTTTGTGTCAGCAGGGAGCAGGTGAACCAGAGGTCTGCAAAAACTCATTCTGAACATGTCAGTCTAGCATTTCCAGGATAAATTGCTATGACAACATCCTGCACCGTTGCCTTGTTCAGTGATTAGAAAAATTCCATCAATAGACTGCACTGTTCATTACGCACCAGTGGGGAATTACCATGGTCAACCCCTTTTTAGCTGTGGTCCGGTCCATTACAGACCATCTCGGGTCAGCCAAATATTGTTGGATTTCTTTTTCATCTGCTCCTGCTAGTCTCATTTACTTCCTGTTACCCGAGGGAGGTCTGAGGTGTCTTTTAAAGTCAACATCTGATAAGGAAAGCTGTCTTTTAAGTCACCGAATCTCACATTTATCTCACAGCTGTGCTTTTAGCTTGTAACTCTGAATGAGTCTATCATTCTTTATAGAACATAGAGGTTCACTAAAGCGCATCACCCACTTCACATCTGCTAAAGTTCTTTCTATTATCAGACCATCCACATGTATTCATCACAATACATGTTGACGTCAAGTCACGTCAGTTCCAGGTCTTTGATGCTTAATCTCTCCGTTACTGCAGTAAAACATGCAGAATGATTGTACAAAACTCCTGGGCAAAAACAAATAATAATAAAAAATTGGCCAATTTTATTTGTCTTAATCTCAAATTATTGGTCAGGAAATGAGCTTAATTTACTGTAAGTAAATGCACAATTGAAGTAACCCTCTGATTTCTCAGAAAAACGTCAAAGATGGAATAACATTTTTGGCAGAATATGAGAAGCTGTATGTGGAGTAATGAATCACAATGAAACATGAGTTGCATGGTGATGCTCAAGAGCAGTGTCTCTAAAAATCTGGTGAGAAATAATAATGAATGCGTCTCTACCGCAGCATGGAGGAAGAGGTGTCATTCTGTGGGGAGCCTTTTCAGCTGCTGGTATTGTTGAGCTACTTCACTGTGAAAAGTATTTTAATGCTTTGGAGGACAGGAGACTATTGCACAATGGCTTGCTTCCCACAAATGAAAAGCTGTTATCTAAAGAGGAATGATCAGATGTTAGTTTTCAACAAAATGCTCCTGCTCAAATTGAAAAGACAAACAAGAAGCGGCTTGAGAACAAGTCCATCAGGCTCATGTTTTGGCCTGGTCAGTGTAGTGAATATTTAAACTCAAACTAACGGAGTATTTTTCAACTGCTTATGAACTGTTTGAAGCCATTAACATTGAGTGGGACAGCACTGACTTTTATTTAAAAAGCTGTCTGCAAGTTTACCCACACTGCTTAAACATTCACAGAAAACAAAAGGGAAGGCTATCCTGTGCTAACCTAGTGTTTGTGCAATTCTTGCAAATTTCCTGATCAGTGATTTGTGATTAAAATGGTTACTATACCATTAAAAGACTACTAAATATTTTGCTTTTTTGCTGGGCCCTCTGTTTTTCTCAGGAGTTTATTATTGCAATTTATGCAGTGACAAGTTTTGTAGAGTAATTATGCTGTGCATCACAATGATAAACTGTATAGCGTTTAAAAATACTGTGCAGCACAGCTATTGTAGTTGTACAATACAAGTAAAGCTCAATTCAATGGTAGGATGTACTTCAGATCAGTGCAACAACTGGTTTGACTGACAGCTGCACTTGCAACTGTAGTAACTGGACAACAGCTGCATTGGCGTGTATACAATTGGCATGTAAACTGTTGCAGGTGTCATACTGCATTGTATTCATCTGTAAAACTTTTCATAGAGGTAGCTTAGGCCTTCTTTTATTAATTTAGTTGATGCTACACTGTAAAAAAAATATTGTTGGTTTAACTTAAAAAAGTAAGTAACCCGGTTGCCTTAAAATTTTAAGTTGATTGAACTGGAAAAAGTGAGTTAATACAATGAAGGAGATTCATTTAATCATCAGAAACTCAAAATAATAAGTTATCTCAACTAAATAAATTATTTAAGTTGATTTAACAAAAGAAAAAATGTTGTGATAACAAATCTTGAAAATGTTTTTTTTTTTTTACAGTGTTGTTGGTTTAACTTCAAAAAGTAAGTAACCTGGTTGCCTTAAAATTTTAAGTTGATTGAACTGGAAAAAGTGAGTTAATACAATGAAGGAGATTAATCAATAGAAACTCAAAATAATAAGTTATCTCAACTAAATAAATTATTTAAGTTGATTTGACAAAAGAAAAAATGTTGTGATAACAAATCTTGAAAATATTTTTTACAGTGTATTGTACATTTTTACATTTTATTACATTTTACATTTAGTACATTTTTACATTTTATTACATTTTTTGTTTTACCAAGCAGATGAAACACTGTGTGCATAAAACATTCCAAATATAATATATCATTTAATATGTAATATGTTTTTTTTTTTTTTTTTGGATATATAGAACGCTGTTTTCAGTACTGCTGTTGTACTGTGCCCCATTTATATATATTTACTAGTTACAGGATATTTATTGAAGATGTAAATACTTAAATATGCTACAAGTGAGAGCATGGCATGTTAAAAGTGTGATGTACACATGTGAGTGTGTGCATGTGGAAAATGTGGAAATGTCTTTTTGACTGGGAAATATTTCAGCCAACTAGCATCTGTAACCTTACAGGAAGCGATTGTATGCCCAGTCAAAGCTGCTTCATTTTTTTCATTAAGATTTTCCTCCAAATGTCACATTGCCCAGTCTGTGGAGCAAAGGGTTACATTCCTGAGGAATGAAGCTTAAAGGTGTAATGAAAAGCAGAGATTAGAGCTTACCTTAAATATTTGACATGGGTTAGTGAATAGCGATGTCCGTCTCACAATGTGTTAGTTATATCTGTTAAATTGATCAACCAAACTGCTGGCAACAGCAATGTCGATAGAATAGAGTACCTTTAAATGATGAAAATTTAAAATGTAAGTGAAAAGTTTTATAAAAATGTTTTTATTAACTTTATTGTTGAATATAAAGAATATATTTTAATTAAAACTGTAATAAATGGCTACTTAAGTAAAGTTAAATGATGTTGTTTTAACTTAAAAAAAATGAAGTAACCTGGTTGCCTTATAACTTTAAGTTCATTGAAATTGAAAAATTGAGTTAATACGATAAAGGAGATTGATTTAATAATCAGAAACTCAATAGTTATCTGAACCACATAAATTATCTAAGTTGATTTGACAGATCAAAAAACGTTATGATAACAAATCATGAACAGTGTAGAGAATACACATTGAAGACTGTTTCTGAAGTACAATTTAGTACACTTTTTAAAAATGTGCTTTGTAAATGTTAAATTGAACGTTTTAAAGAACATTTTAAATCATTAGGTTTTAATATTTTTTTGTTGTGCTTTAAAGAAGTTGATCAACATACTAAATGACATCCATACGGTATAGTGTTATTTGATATTACATTTAAAATTAATATATGTAAGTCACCATTACAAATGTATAAATACATCTGGCACTTTTAAACTTTAACCATATTCCAAAGACCATAGAAGCAATTAGGAAATTATATATAAAATTGTACTACTAAAAGCAGCAAATTGCTTTTAATTTAATCTATAATGTGTTTTAATTTACATGCAATTAACATGCAATTAACTGACTGAAGACACTGCATTCAGTTCATGTTTTTCTTTCAAATGGCATCTTCATAATAAGTACTCTTTTTAAAAGCATGTGAAATTAAACTTTTCTCCTAACTTAAAAAAATAAAACAGCCTTGTCACAGTAAACAATGTGACCAGCAATTTTGAACTCTGATGTGTTCAGCAGACCAACACAGTGAAGCCCATGTCCCACATCCTGCCTGTGAGACAGCTAATTAGAGTCGAGGGTCTTTGTTGCGCGAGTTAATCGGCAGCACACTGTTTTATCAGCTGTCTGTAATTGGGATATGATCATGTGGTGGGTTTATTTAGTTGTAATGAGGCGGAAAGGTGAGCACCATATTTCCCCAGAATCAGACTATAGCCGGCATGATCCCTAGAGGGACAAGCTCTGTTGGGAAAGCCATTCGCACGGCAGTTGAGAGTGGCTTATAGGGAGGCCACGGAAGTCATTTGTAGTAAGATTGAGATTGCCTGTTTGGTCTTGTCTGACTCCCAACTCAACCCCAACCCCCCTTCTTCCCTTCCTGCATCCCAACGTCATGCCGCACTTGCTGGATGTGACTGATTGATTTCATTCCAGTCTCTTGGCACAGGAGAGCCGTGTTAAGGAAGTGTCTGTTTCTCACTGTTAGCTGAATGACCGGGACAAACAAGCAAAACAGGCTTTCAGAATGAGCGCAGCTCCATCGTCGTACACTGACCAGCATACTAATTTTCACAAATGGTACAAAAGACCATACCGTGAAGATAACAGGCCGCCACGGAGCCTAGCAGAGTAGATACAGCTGACCGCCCTCCAGCCCCTGAAGTGTTTTTTCACTCAATCCCCATATGGTGGGTGGCAAATGTGCTGTATATACACCATGTTCAGAGCAGATGTGTGTGGCCGCCCCCTTCCCACAAAACTGGCCGCCGTGTCACGAGAAATGTTGTTGCTTTTCTGTTCATCCACAGTAGTGTCTGTTCTTCTTGCACTGTGTGGGGTTGGACCATTCTCAGGTCTTCAGCCCCAATAAAGTAGGTTTAAAATGCTGACCCCTAACAGTCATGTGTTTTCAAGAGAGTTAGGTGGATGTTGTCTTTAAACAAACAGGCCAGGCTATGTGAATGCATCCCTCTGAAGGGAACTAGGCAATTATATGGATCGTATTGCCCCGGGATGTTTTGAAAATGTGACTTTGAAAAGGAGGCTTTGTGGACGGCAGTTTGACCTCTGACCTCACAAAGGGATCTCATTTCAAAGTCCGATGCTTATTTTTAGGTTCTTCTAGAGTGAGCTTTAACATCAGTGACCTTTGACCCCTGTGTGAACTTGACAACACTGCTTATTAGTGTTGTTCGAAATTCAGAATCTAAAGGGAACCTGTTATGCTTTTTTTTTTATTTCACCTAGATATATATGTTTGTGCATGTAAATGATCTGCAGATTTGCAAAGCACAAGGTCCACACCAAAGGAAGTACATTTTTCCATCAGGAAACACTTGCCTGAAATTTGTAGTCCTGCCATTACGTCGCCATATTACACATTTGTACAATCATTACGCAATGATTAAACAATCAGTTCAACTATAATTCTTGTTCATTGTTTCAATAAGCTGAACAGCCAATCAGAGTGATCTCTCTCAAAGACTGGCCAACACTGGTTCAACATGGTCAATCAGTCAAAAAGCCATCAACATGGTCTTAATGACCTTTCAACTTTTTTTAATAGACACTTTCAAAAAAGACTGAAGCCAACATTCTGAGTCTGTCTTGACAGTCTTTCCTTTTCGTCTTAAAACTTACACTTATTAGGGTTATGATTTTTACTTTATTTTGATGGTCCCTTTAACACATTCTGTTGACTAGAAGTAGCTTTCCACCTATATGTCTACTAACTCTCATTAGAGAGTTAGTATTAGGAGACTGGTAGGGTTAGGGTTCAAATAAGTTGACATGTAGTTGCAAAGTTACTTCTAGTCAGAAGAATGTCTGTTAGAGGAACATCACAATAAAGAGTCAGCAGATATTTAAGCAGACAGTCTATTAACACTCAATTGAGAGTTATTTGACATGTAGTTGCAAAGTTACTTATAGTCAACAGAATTTTCAAAAGGATTCGGTTTTAATTTCACTTTACTTGTGCTTCATTCAAGCTGCAGTACAGAATTTTGGCCTCTCTATCATTATTCTGTGGTTGAAATTGCATGACTACAGAGCAGTCATATGTTCTTTGACACTGCTTTTTGTTTGAGGAAGTGCAACCAGTGATCATATCAGAGCTGATCTGTATATAGAAGCTATCTGTGTTTATGGAAACGACATAAACATGCAAGAACAAATGATGCGTAAACCTGGAATTTGCCACCAAATCAGTCCCAATTGCTCCAAATTTACATCATTATTATAGACATAGGCCGATATTTATTAACATCTCGCACCAGCGCAAACCCTCTTTTGGTGATAAAAAACTACTGTCAGGGTAAAGACACACAGTGAAAAATTACCACTGATATGGCGTGGACAGGGTTATTTTTGAGGCTGACCTTATTGCATGTGCATTTGTGGGAGTTTCCCGTTCAGATGCCAAAGTAGAGTATCAGAGTAGAGTATTTTTAAATGAATCCTTCAAGGTGATCTACAAAGGTTTGCGGGTATTTGCGCCGTTATTTACCGCCCAAAAAAGGATCTATTAAACCAGATGCTAATTTGCATAACTTTCCACTCCCATCAATGCTTTTTTTGTAATTGCGCTCTCACTCAAATTTTTTATGTACTCTATCAACTTGAATTTCTTGTCTAGTTCCTATTTGCTACCTCAATGGGCTCTATGCACGGCGGTATTTCCAGTGAAGATGTAAGGATGCTTGATAACGGTCCCACTTTATATTAAGTGACTTTAAGTACTATGTACTTACATTGAACAATAAGTACAATGTATTATTGTGTTCCTGTTGTATTGTAAAACACTTTTGCTACTATTGAGGTGTGATACGGGTAAGGTTAGGGACAGGTGTGGTGGTATGGCTCGGTTTAAGGGTAAGTTAAGGTGTGGGGGGAGGGTCAACTGTGTAATTACAAATGTAATTACATAAAGTAATTATAGCTGTAATTACATGCTGGTATTTTTAAAATATAAGTACAATGTAAAAACATGTATGTACACAATAAGTCCATTGTATCAAATTATTAATTTCAATGTAAGTACATAGTACTTAAAGCCACTTAATATAAAGTGGGACCGAATTTTATACTCCATGGTTATGCTAAAGAAACGTTAGTCACAAAAACGAATAAATCAGACACCCCTCGTTGTGTGTGCTTCTTTTTAAAATTATATTAAATAAACATAACTATATACGTAACACTTTACAATAAGGTTCATTTATTAAACATTAGTTCATGCATTAACTAACATGAACTAACCATTTGTTACTGTATTTGTTATTCTTTGTTAACGTTAGTTAATACAAATCTAGCTGTTCATTGTTTGTTCATGTTAGTTCACAGTGCATTAACTAATGTTAACAAGATTTTAATAAAGTATTAGTAAATGTTGACATTAACATTACCAAAAATTAACAAATGCTGAAGAAGTATTGTTCATTCTTTGTTAATGTTAACTAATGTAGTAACTAATGAACCTTATTGTAAAGTGTTACCACAAAATTACATCTAAACGTATGTACATTTTGTTTCAAAGACCGGAGGACAGTAAATTTTGAAGACTCTGCCATAATCCCGTTTTCCTCGGTTTGCCTCCGCTTTAATCTCCACAACCGGAAATGGACGAGCATCCTTGCGTCAAATGCGGAACTTATGCGTGCATATAGCCCATTGAAATTTTGAAACTGAAATTTTACTGACACCTGAACAACTGAAACTGGAATTTGAATTGAAAAAATTAATTCAAATGTATTGAATTTTAAAAGGTGCACAACCCTGCTGTTTATGAGGCTTTGTTACAAGAACTGTAGCGCAAGCACCAATGTCATGGATTTGATTCTCAGGTAAATACATGAACTGATAAAAATATAAACCTTAAATTCACTGCTAGTTGCTTTGAGTAAAATCATCTGCCAAATGTAATATCTAACACACTTTCACAAATGTTTGTCCTGGCCAGTTTAGATTAAGTTTGCTTTTTTTATCTCTATGATATGCAAATGAACAAAACAGGGCAAAACAACTTAAGACTCATTGTGTGGTCAGACCCTGCCATTCAGTCCTCTTCCAGTTTCCAAATCAACCTGGCGTGCTGCCTTTAGCCAGGACAGGAAGTTGGTGGAAATGGACTTCCTGTCAGGATGTGGCGCGTGAGAGCGCAGCACGGAGTACAATCAGACGCTGCGTTCTCACCCAGACTACAGCACCTGTGCTTCCGCTACGCTCCGCACGCAGGAGGCCCGACCGAGGCCCTCCAGACCCCTCTCAGAATTGTTTCCTTTTTTTACACAAAGTGCTGACTGATGTTCTCCTGACTATACTTTGATGCTTTGTGTCCAACTCAAGTTTGTTTTCACATGTCAGATAATGTCTGTATGCTCTGTCATTTTAGATGTGTCCATAACCATGGCGTTTTCCCTGTGGTATGATCATATTATCCCTGTTGTTGAAATTTAGCTTTACATAAATCAACATCCTCTGTGGATTTGTTGTGCGTTGCAGATGTTTGGCATTGCCGAGATGAAAAACAGAACTTCATTCAAAGTTTCGATGCTCAGTTGGTGCGAGAGGAGAAGAGATTGGAAGTTGAAGAGGAGCTCAGAGTTCAGGTGGGAGCAGAGCTGTCATCAGAGGCCTGTGATGAAGGGGCCCCTGTAAACACATCTTTAACCTGCCAATAATATGCAAAATGGGGCCCTAGGCTTCATAATTTTGTCTCGGACCCTCATGAATTCAAATCCTGGTTGGGAGTAAAGAAATCATCACTCTTTCTGCACTGCATATGAAAGTCATAACACTCTATGAAAACAAAACGCTTAAGCTCTTTCGCTTTCCTTGTGGCTCAATTCATTCCATCACACGTTTTTCTTCTTTCTCCATCTATGTTTTTATATTTGTCTCAGGTGGACGAGCTGATGAGGCAGGAACTGAAGAACCTTAAACTGGTGGTGGACAGAGACAAGGGAAAGAAAAAGAAAAAAGTCAAGAAAAGTAGTAAAAAGGTGAATGGCAGACGTATTTCTTCTTTTGAGATAAGACTTTAAGCGCATTTGAAATTCTCTGCATGAGTGACGGTGTACAGATGCTCTGTGCTCCCTGATGTTCCTCAGATTATAGATGGTGACTGGTCTGTAAAACCCTGTAATGTGTCTTTTAGTCTGGATGAATCCAGATCTTGAGATATACTCTCCGCCCTCTGTTTATGCACCTTGTGTGAGAGGCCCTGGGGTCATACAGTGATCTGCCCGCAAGACCAGGAATGTGGTCTGGACAGAGAATTAGTAAAGGTGTCCTGCCCTCGTCAGCTTGTGTTTTGATAGGGCCCCTGTTCCCCACCTTCTCTACCACACACACGCACACAAACACACAAACTGGTTTCCATGTTTTATGGGGACCTACTTAGATGCAATGATTTTTATACTGTACAAACTGTATATCTCCCTACACTAATCCCTCAACCTACCCATCACAGAAATGTTTTTTTTTTGTTTTTTTTTTACATTTTTTGAAACAACAGAAAAGCATTTTTAGATTTTTTAAAACACTTAATTTGGTATGATTTAGCTTTAGTCAAGGGGACCAAAAAATGTCCTCATAAGGTCAAAAAGTGTGATCATCCTTATGGGATATTTGGTCTGAATAATGTAGGGTATACCAGGTACACACACGTTGAGTTTCCATGTTTTATGGGGACATTCCATAGGCATAATGAATTTTATACTGTACAAACTATAAATTCTATTTCTGAACCCTTACCCTAAAGAGTAAAAAAAACAATGAGACTGTTTGTTTTGCAACTGCTGCTATCTTTTTCATAATTGAAACTTTATATCTCATAATGTGACTTTATTACAACGCATAATGTGTCATGATATTATTATTTTAAACTTTATCTTATTTATTTTATTTTTTTACTCTGAAACAAAAAAAAGCTTACCTAGAAGCACAGCCCATTCTCATCCCAAGGCATAATCTAACTGACACCTTGGGAAGCATTTTGACCATGCTTCAATATCCGACGCTCTGTCCACACTAGATGCGACGCGAGAAGCCACACGTCAATCAAAAATCACAGCCGTTCATAACAGCGTGAAAGCGCACTGCTGGCCCGCACTCGCATTGGAAATGGGTAAGGACATAATCAAATCAAGAAATAACATTATTAAAATTCAAAACATTAACAAAATATACTCATTGACTAATTTTGTTATGAAGTACAGTTGCATGTTTGCATAGAACTCATTTTGAACGCTATATTATATGCTTTCAAAATCTGAGGTAAATTATCCGTTATCGCTTGTGGCACAGTAACCTATTTTTAACTAAAAATAAATAATGTGTACTCATAACCAGTGTAATTTCTTCATTCTGTCAGCCGCGACGTCGCAGAAATAGGAACCGTTTCTAAATTAGATGGGATGAGACTGCGCTGCATCTAAATGACACTAAAGGTAAAGCGTCAGTTAGATGAAGCCCTAGGATAGCGTCATCTAACTGGGTGCCTAATACGTTGGCTGTTGAAGCATGGTCAAAATTGTCAATTAGATGACGCCTTGGGATGAGAATGTGTTGGGAAGCAGTATTATCGAAGTCTGTTTACATCTTGAAGGCAGATTCTAGACATTTATATTTGCAAAGTAAAGACATCAGTTACTATGCCGCCAATATTTAGACAGAATAATATACATATAAAAAGATAGATCTTTTTTTTTGTTTGTGTATGTATGTGAATATGTGTGTGGCTCTGTTTAACTGTGACCTATAAATATATGGGAATGTATAGGAGACACATCCATCTCCATATTTCCTGCAATCAGTCACTATTGTGTCTTCTCCAAAACAAGAAGCATAGAAAAAGGCCTCATTGCATGCCTGCACAAGAGCTAGAATTCCTCAACAACATATTTGGCACCCTGCTTGAGTTGTTTTACGCTGAGAGGTTTTGACAGCTAAATCGGTCACAGACGCTGTCTGTCCGACGTGTGTAATTTATACACAAAGATGTTTTTTATCATTAATCACTCAGCAAATGCAGGCACACGGATACCCTATTCAAATCTGCTGGCGTTAAACTGAATTCCAGCTGTTGATTCATCGAAGTGGGTTTGCACATTGAACTTTGTTGGAATTTTAAAAAACATTCAGTGAATTTCGGGACCCATGCAATTTGGGAACATCAAATTGAACATTATGCAACAGGGAGGGTTTGTTTGTTAAATGAACATGCAACGCCCAAGCTGAGCTAATGGTAGCAGGAGTTCATCCTGTCTGTTAAATAAATGCAGGAGAAAAGTTTCCTATCTTAATTTCTCTGACTATCATACTCAGGCCTGCCAAAAAATGATCCAAGATTCTCCATAAAAATATTTTGGGGAATCACAGAATGTTCAGTCCCAGTTTCTGAGTAAATGAAGAGGGTTTCTATTACTCACCGAATAAATATTTAAAAGAAATATTGGTTACATATAATTCTTGGAAATTTCTGGTTGCTAATCCTGCTAGTCTGGTTCATTGTGGATTTAAAAAGCCTTGAATTACAGATAGTTCCAAGGTGTCTCCTCAAATAGGCTGCATAAAAACGACTGTACTGGGTATATAGTTTATTATCAGGGAAACATACGTACAGACCATCACTTGATCCCACACAGTGATTGTTTATGTCAAGTAACCAGAATGTCAAGTTTTTCAGAATTTCTACATTATGGATGCAAGTGCATATGCCACACACTTGTTATTAACATTGTAGGATCGGAAGATTTAATATACTGATACAGACATGTAGATATGCCTTGTTGTTAAAGCGACACTGTGTAACTCTTTTAGTTTATTCTTAGCTAAAAACATTTAGTTCTTTCGAAAATATATTTGCTCATTAATGTATATTTACTTCGTTTAAGAAATGAAGTATTCTCTTGAGTGTATAATATGCCATTGAAAATTCATATGGGTAAGGGGTTCTAATGTCGGTCGCCATGTTGCCCCTCCATCTTGAATGTACATTAGCCAAAGAGGGACATACCCGTTAACTCAAGCTTCGCCTTTCGCATTTATGTTTGCGTTAACGCTCATGGACGAGATCGAACTGGAAGCCATGTTAATCTTGGACTACATTGGCCACTGTAGGAGTTAAAACGAAATCGGAATTGAGAGGAACAGAAACTAATATTCAATGGATGGTCATATACCTTTTCACCACTAGATGGGGATAAAAATCGCACAGTGTAGGTTTAAAAGGAAAATAAACTTCCCACAATCTGACAATAATAAAATCACACACTTTAACTAATGTCAAGACTTATTTCAATCTAAAAACCAGAAAGGAAAAATATATCTACGACACATACTTTCCTTCTCCTGTCATTCTTGATTCAGAATTATTTTCATATATTGTTGTCCATAACCTAAAACACATTTTCTTTGCTTTAGAAAAAAAAGAAAGGGCGGAAGACTGGAAAGAAGAAGAAGAAAGAGAAGGACCTCACAGCTGACAGGTTTGAATAAATAAACTGGTTTAAAATGCAAAGTCTATCTCTGAAGTATATGAAAATGTAGTTTAATCATTGCTAAAAGAGCATATTTGCAACTGGGAGATGTAGGTCATATGTTAAACACCAGTGCACTGTGAGAGTTCGGGAAAGATCTCAAGTGAGTGTCAGGGTTTGGAGCTCAGGGGGTGCCTGGCAAACGTCCACGTGCAGCACAAGAATTCACGCTGGCTCCGAACGCTGTGATGTAATAGAAGTTTGCGTCAGATACACAGCATGACTGATCAGTTTGCTCTCTTGTTTGCAATGCTTTTTCTGTTTTTCTCTCTTCCAAACTTTCTTTTTATCTCTCTTTTTGTCTTCTTTCTAGGACCATAGAATCTCTATATGAGGAACTTGTTCTGGAAGGCTTCATAATCAGGCCAATGAACGTCAAGTTATCAGATTACATAGGTAAAAACTAAACACCGCAGTAAATGTCACGTCTTTTTAGTTTTTAACATTCTGTAATGTCTTCTTAACCCCAAAATTTGTTTCACTTGCTTAATTCGGCATTAATGCTTAAACATTACACTCAAAAATGTATTTAATTATTTTTGAATGTGTACACATTTTGAATTGAATTATTTTAAAATGTTGAAACTATTTTAGGTAACACTTTAAATCAATTAAATCATTCTACTAACTATAAGTAACGTTGCAACTACATGTCAACTCCCAGTCGTTAGATTATTAGTAGACTGTCGGCTCAGCTTAATATCTGCTAACACTTTATTCACCATAATCTAACAGTACTCTGAGGGTTAGTTGACAAATAGTTGCTTATATTTAGTAAAATGTCTAAAGTGGACTATCTAAATAAAGTATAATTTTAATTAAATTTATTTAAATTATTTTTAAATAATTTAAATAAATTTAATTAAAATTAAAAAGTTATTTAATAAAATTAAAGATTATCACACTTTAAAAAAAGAAAAAAGAACTATATTTATATTTTAAAAAGTTTTTACATTTTTTTTTAATTTGGGGGAAAATTATATTATATATATATATATATATATATATATATATATATATATTATATTATATTATATTATTCTTATTATAATTATTGGTCAGGCTTTATAGTTCACTAGATCTTAGTTTGGCACAAGAAGTTCAGCATATCCTGATTTTGCGAGTTAAAGGCGTTCCTGGGTCAACATAACATAACATTCCTGTCGGAAAATGTAATCCTATCATATCTCTACCCCTAAACCTAACCCTACCCCTAAGTTATACCCAAAATCAGAGTGAAATGATAGGTGAATAACATAGAGGCACCTAACCCTGGCTGTAAGCCTGAACTTGACATAAACAGTAAACTTGTCCCTCAAATCTGATTGGTTGATTGGAATGTTGATCCAGGAACATGTTGCACTTGCTGAAATCAGTCTGCTTTCTCCTGGCACTGTGTAACGCCACATGAAAACAGAGACTCTTGTCCAGTTTAGTGGCTGTGGTCACACTTATGGGGGCTCCAAGCTGCCTCATAAATTGTTTGCTAAACATTTCAGTATTTATGTTGATACTTTTTGGACTTAGTTCAGCTTAATCACATAAAAGACACAAAGTCCAGTGTCAGAGCTATATTTTTGATGTGAACATTTAGTGTACATTGATTTTACCTAGAACACTGTTTTCAGTGGTTTTCATGTATTGCCATTTTGTTACATCTCACAAGCACATTGAAATCAGACGGTTACATCAGTGAATCAAGTGAATCAGTTTTATGATAAATGCATTGCCCATGATTTCAGACTGGGCTTTACTGTGTCACAGACACATGCACAGTGCTTAATCACACCCCTGTAAACGTGTGTGTGCGCACCACAATGGATTTTATGACTCATCAATGGTTCAACTACATAGCATAGCAACCTAATGTTGCTCTAAAATGACATGAAATGTGAAGCCTTAAAATTTCAGTTTCTGTTTAGTTTGTTTTTCGGGAACAGGGTGTGGTGTTTAAAGTATAGAAAACCACATTGACTGCAATGTGTCGGAACAACTTTGTTACTCTAACATTGTTTTTTGTGTTCCATGGAAACCTGTAATGGTGACATGATGCGGTGTTGGCAAGCAGCCATTGATGTCTGATGTTTGTTAGCATATATAAAACATATTTTCCTTGTCTCTCTAGGTGAATACAGTTACTTGGGCACAACCCTGCGGCAAGCAGATATTGAGCCCATGCCATCTCTCTCTGACGTAAGACAGCTCATCGCACTGTATGGCATTCTCCCTTTGGGTGAGTGTAACCAGCTCTGACTGGTCAGACCTAGCCTTCTCTTTGCTTTAGTCATCATACATCATTCAAAAACACCTGCAAATGTCTGGCATTACTCTGATGATGTCACTATAATGAAGTGTGTTCTGCTGAACTGCTGAATTTCAAATTGACATGACCCACACAAATAATCAAAAACATAAATCACTACTTCATTATCTGAAAATGACCAGTTTTAACAAAAATTGTCTAAATTCATGAATCCTGAAACAAAACATCAATGTATACATTAACATTAAAAAAAAATCACACTTTTAAATGAAACTTTCCAATGAAAAAGAAGATAATTTGTTCATGCTGCACCATGGTTCATCAATAGGTACATTCATGTTTATCAACCAACTTTTTGTCCCAATACTGTGCTTGAAATATAGGAAATAGAATAAATATATTTTACAAAATAATTTTGAGACAAGTAACTCATCAATGTTAAAAAAAAATAGTTTCTATAACATTATAAAGCCTTAGTTAATACCCAGGTCAAAAAGTGTTTATATCTCATGTAATTTTTTTTATCTGTACATTTATTTTGATAGTCTTGGCTCCTCAAAGTTTGGTTCCTGTGCTAAAAACTATGCATGTATCTCTTCTGGTTCAAAACAGACCTAAATGCATTATGAAGCTCCAAACAACTTGATGCTACGAGCAAGTTTTTACGAATAAAAACACCACCATTGCGCTCAAGAGCCTCTAGGGAATTTTATAGTGGCTCGCATCAATTTTTCAGGAGTAGCACTATTAGATCCATGTCCACATGTTTGTTTGCGTGTGTGTGTAGGTAATAAAATGCACCCTGTCTGCCCTTCTGAACTGTACTTGACCCTACTAAGCAGCTCATGGTCTTTTGTAACTTTCTCTGGAGCAAATGCTTCATTGCCTAGCGAGGCCCGGTGTCCCGTATCATACTATCAACACCAACATTCACTCTATACACTCACTTCTCATTTAATAACCCAGCCCAGGGATCAGGCCTGATCATACACACGCTGCCCTGGTGGGCTGTAACCTTAACAACTCTTTGCAGGGAGCGTTAGATTGTCCCTCAGTGATTCGTAGCCCTAGGCAGAAAAGGGTTACCACATAAACAGAGCTCAGTGCTAAAACAAAGACACCTCAGTCAGCAGCAGCAAAACAATCACGCAAAGGAGTCAGGACGTCTATATCCCTAAAGATCTCGTGGTATGAGAGTGTGTGATGTCTCTCCAGAGGTCTGTCATCACGGCATTCCCAGAGGAGAGTAACACTGCAAGTGCAAATCAAAACTAGATTGCTCCCAATACAGCAAACGCAGAGCAAAATAAATCAACTTTCAAAGACTGTGCCTCATCAAACTTAGCAGTATTTTGACACAAATTCACCTGTTACTCTGCAATATGACTAAAACTAATACAGTAAGACCAAGTGTGTTTTACATGTTAGAATGGTAATTCATTTCATTTTCAAATTTGTTTCGCACGGTTCATTCTGAATCAATTTTACTGGTAAACTCAGTGTTTGATTGTTAGGTGTTCAAAACATGTTGAGAACTACTTAAAGGAGAACTCCGGCGAACAATGAACCTTTGGTCTAATAAAACATTGGTGCCTCGTCAATCGTTCTCTGAGGTTTGTTTTCATGATAATCGAATGTAAAGAGTTTTATCTCTCAAAACTGTTTAGCGTATAATGCTAGTACTGGGGGCATTGACCAACTAAAATGAAATCGCTAGTTTAAACCACTAACAAGGCTCAAAATAGCCCCGCGCTAACGCAGTAACATAACAAGGCTCCATACATGCAAAACAAAGCATTGACAACTTTTGTAAGTGTACAGACCGTTTAATAAGAACATAAGTTATAAAGACCGTTTACTTCGTGTAGACATACACAAGCCATCTTAGGAAATAGTCTCGATAAGTCGATCCCCGAACGCTATTCATACAGTTCAGAAGTTCGTTGAACTTCATACAGTTCAGCTCACTCAGCACGATGTTCGGGGATCGACTTATCGAGACTATTTCCTAAGATGGCTTCTGAATGTATACACGAAGTAAACGGTCTTTATAACTTATGTTCTTATTAAACGGTCTGTACACTTACAAAAGTTGTCAATGCTTCGTTTTGCATGTATGGAGCCTTGTTATCTTACTGTGTTAGCGCGGGGCTATTTTGAGCCTTGTTAGTGGTTTAAACTAGCGATTTCATTTTAGTTGGTCAATGCCCCCAGTACTAGCATTATACGCTAAACAGTTTTGAGAGATAAAACTCTTTACATTCGATTATCATGAAAACAAACCTCAGAGAACGATTGACGAGGCACCAATGTTTTATTAGACCAAAGGTTCATTGTTCGCCGGAGTTCTCCTTTAAGATCAAATAAACACAAACCAGCATAAGCCAATATAAAAATAATTTTGGTCTAAACTGGTCTTTTCAGCACAAAAGAGTGACAAAAAGAGAAAGGAATGATATGGTTTAAAAAAGGGATAGTCATAATTCCACTTTCTAACATAAATCCTAGTTTTAAGTGTGTTTTGATGATCGCCCCTCTTTAAAAGTGACTAATGCTGCCCTGGCCTGAGAGGTATGTTTCTCTCAGTTCTCACTTGTGTTAGATCTACCCCACTAGATTAGATTTTATTGCATTTCTGTTATTTTCTTTCTTGAGTTCTTACCTACCCATCCCTGGAAATGTAATCGCTCCCACCATTTTACAGGGAGGACTAGTGTAAATCTGATTTGAACTTCAAAGCCAGCAGCTGTTAACAGGGACAGTGTGAGATTCATGAACTATGAACCATGGTTAGTACAACTACCTTGTGGTTGCAGAAAAGCACAAGTTTCTCACAGTGTTCCTCATTGTGCTTTTCTGTAAACCATTTTAAACTTGATAAACATTGCAGATATTCTGAGGTCAAGTGAACTTCCTCCATATCACAATGGCCCTTTTAACAGAGCTGTTGGGAGAGATTAGGAAGTTAATTCAATTTTGGATAATCAAGTTTAAACCATGGTGCTAGTGGAGTGTAATCGCAGATACACATTAATTCATGCATAATCTTACACAGGCTGTACTCCAATCTGCTTGCTTACAGCGCGCAATAAAAGTATGCACTTCGCTGGTGATGATAAAGTACATACTTTTAATTGTGTAGCACTGGGTGGGAAATTTTGTAGGCTAATAAACTTTGGAACCTTTTCTATGTGTCAGCAAGTGGGCTTCCTCAAGTGCTTACATGCTTAACTCTCCATTGAACCACATGCAATACTACTTTTTTTTTTTTTTTTACTGGAACCATTTGTACAGTAATTTAGTTCAAATGATTAAATACGATGATTCATATCCGAAATACATTTAGAACTCACAAACTCTCAAATCCAACCTTGCTATCCAGTTGAGGCCTGTTAGTGCTAATCTGGTGCGTATGGTGTGTTTACCTTGGAAGTCAGATTTTGCAGCTTTGAATGAAATCACACCTGAATGTACACAACTCGGAAAACCCAGCGCCCAGCAAACCTTTGTTGTTTATTAAAAAGAAGCATCTTGCACAAATAATGTCCCCAGACAGAGTTTGGCAAGTAATGATTGTATTGAGACAAAGACAAACAGAAGTGCTAATAAACAGTTCTGTTTAACTTACTGTTGAGGTGCTGAGAAACCATTTTGTATACTCAAGTCAGGGTGTGAGCGTTCCTCTGAGTTTCCAAGTTGGAATTCTGACTTGAGGGGGGCATTCCAGTTATTATTTCTTAAGTTATAGGTTTAATACAAAATCTAGCAGCTTTGACCTTGCACCCTTGACACTTTTCAACTACAAAAAAGTAAAACATCATCCTTTTCCAAAGTGCAAGGGATTGTGGGTAATAGCACAAAAAGCATGCACACTCTGAAAAAAAAAATCACACAAGATTAAAATATCAGCCTACTGTGATTTCAGACAATTTAATTCTTGTATATTATTTAGGATAATATTTGAATGTATCTGCCTTATAAACACAGCTAGCACAATGTGATTTTTCTATTTATATCGCCCCCTGCTGCTTATAGTCCTTAAAGTGAAAAAGTTGGTTTATACTTGAAGTTATCACTGAGATGACAGAGCTGCTCTATGATCTCAATGTCTGCATTTTTCTAAAACTTGGTTGCACATACTTATCACTTCAAGGAACCCTTTCAACGAGAATTCTGACATAATTTACGCACCATCGTATCATTTCAATATGAATTTCTTTCTTCCGTAGAACACAAGAGAATAGATATATCTGAGATAAATGAGATATTTACATCATCTGAAAGCTGAATAAATATTGATGTAAGATTGGATAGGACAATATTTGGCCGAGATACAACTATTTGAAAATCTGGAATCTGAGGGTGCAAAAAAATTTAAACATTTAGCAAATTGTTTTTAAAGTTGTCCATTTATATTTGCGATTGTGCTGCAAAAATAAATGTTTTATATATTTACAGTAGGAAATGTACTAAATATCTTCATGGAACATGATCTTTACTTAATATCCTAATGATTTTTGGCATAAAAAATGGTAATTTTGACCCATACAATGTATTGTTATATACATAGCACAGTCTCATCCCAAGACGTCATATAACTGACATCTTGGGACGTCTTTTGACCATACGTCAACATCTGCCTTTTTAGGGTACCCTTAAACGTTGGTTAGATGACGTTATCGGATCTTAACCCTACACCAGACCTAAACCTACCCCTAAACCACCTAACTGACGTTAAAGGTAAACGTAAAGGTAAACCGGGATCGTCATGTAACCGACGTTTAAGGGTACGCTAAAAAGGCGGATGTTGACGTATGGTCAAAAGACGTCCCAAGTAGTCATTTATATGACATCTTGGGATGAGACTGTGTTTGTGATCCAGGATTACAACTGTCTTGCTCTATGTTATTACAATAAATAGGGACCAAAGGTGCGTTCAAAATCACACACTGTCTTTGTATGTACTGCGTTTGAAATACTTTGTGAAGATTACATTCAATGAATATGGGTAGTAGGTATGAATGAAGTTCAGACGTACTACATCCACTATGTTTTTACCATCACGTGACCTACCACTTACATTCACAAATCCTCCCCTATGGCCTCATGGGATTGTAACTTGTCCATCGAATGCGCACCAGAATCTCGGTCGGAAGTAGTAGGACATCCATGTACTTTTCGCCTACTATTTTTCAAGTAGCTATGTATTCGGACATACTCTGTTGGCATACTTTTTTCGCATACTATAAAGTTGGAAAGTATTTCATTTTAGATGCAGTGTAAGACTTTCCAGCTTTAAAAAGGATACTTAAAGGGATACTCCACTTTTTTTTGGAAATAGTTTCATTTTACCATTCCTTCAGAGTTAAACAGTTGAGTTTTCCGTTTTCTAATGTATTCAGCCGATTTTCTGATATTTAGAAGAATATCAGTAACCAGACAGTTTCTGGTCTCATTGACTTTCATAGTATATTTTTTTTCCTACTATGGAAGTCAGTGAGACCAGAAACTGTCTGGTTACTGATATTCTTCTAAATATCAGAAAATCGGCTGAATACATTTCGAAAACGGTAAAACTCAACTGTTTAACTCAGTGGGAGTGGTAAAATGAGCCTATTTCCAAAAAAAAAAAAAATGAAAATATGTTAATATCCCATACAACTGCGCAGTATTTAAAGCATTTATAAGATTATAATATTCATATTATTTACTGTAATAATTACAACAATGTTTTGTGATGAACGAAGAGAAATTTAAGTTATTCATTTCCCCTCCATTTTTCCCCAGCATTTTTTTAGTCAGTGATTAAAAAAATTAACTTTCTGCTTTGTGAATGAATCAGAGCAGTTTCGTGAACTGAATCAACTTATTCACTGAAAATAGCTAACTCAAAAGAATGAATCAGAGATTGCTACTTTCATGAATTCTCATGCAGCAAGGAGAGATGGATGGATGCCAAGATTTTCAGTGAATAATGACTTGGATATAAAGATATCGAATTAAGAACCACAAGTATACTTTTATAGCACTTTTAGGACTCGTTGAGAACAGAGACGTGATAATGTGCAGCACCTGTTATGTGTAAGCCTCCCTTCTGGGCAGACATGTTTGTTTGTATGAATGTGTGTGTGTGGCCGGACGTTTGTGTGAGCACTGGTAGACGTATATTTGTGTTTGCTTCTGTTTGTGTGTCTGTGTCTCACATTCGTGCCAGCTCACTGCATCCTGAGCTCTGTCCAGTTGGATCCCTTACAGCATCCATGAGAGGAATCTCACACCACCTGTGATTTAGCCCCAGAGAGCCATTCAACTATTGTTCTTCTATTACCGAGGACCGGCAGCCAGAGCAATCAACCTTTTCTGACATCTGACTTCCTAATCAAATGAGTATAGAGTTTGCATGGAGTTCCTCCCTGTCTTTAGATATAGATGAATGGTTGGGTGGGGTGCAGTCGAGTTTAAACAGCTGGAGTCAAAGGGGATTTTCCTTCTTTGTTATAGAGCAATGTTATATTGTAACAAATTATCTGACAATTATCTTGAGATGACTTTTACTCTTATTCAACAGATGCATACAGATGGTTATCTTATATAATGCAGTATATAGTCAAGAAAATGAATTTATGATAAATGAGGATGACAGAGCAAAGACAAAAGTGTAGGAGGTGAAGGCTAATAAGAACAGGGATAGAACACATAGATGTGTTAGGGATAGAATTTGTAGTTGTGATTACAATTACAGATGCCACAATTATGTAATCTTTTGAAGGGATACTCCACTTTTTTTGGAAATAGGCTCATTTTACCACTCCCCCAGAGTTAAACGGTTGGGTTTTACCGTTTTCGAATGTATTCAGCTGATTTTTTTATATGTAACCAGTAACCAGACAATTTCTGTTCTCATTGACTTCCATAGTATATATTTTTTTTCCTACTATGGAAGTCAATCAGACCAAAAACTGTCTGGTTACTGATATTCTTCTAAATATCAGGAAATCGGTAGCCTGGATGCCAGCCCGAACTCCGCCCACAACAGTTTTTGGACGGTAAGTTCGGTCTGGACTCAATCCATTGAGGAGAAATTATGATCGGTTCAGAAATCATCGGGCCAATCAAATTGCCAGGGCGGGCTTTATACGATGATTGACAGGTGGTCTTCAGTAACGTAATCCTCACGTCGTCAAAGAGCGCTTGTCAAAGATGAGTGCAGCTGGAGAATTGAGATGTATAGATTCCGCTCTCGCGTCTTTTGTAAAATAAATCGACAGCGCATTCATTTTAATAAACAAACAGAGAACTGCAATCAAGGCATTTGTCGATCGGAAATATATTTTTGGCGGTCCTTCCTACATGATTCGGGAAAAGTGTAACATATCAGCTGGCTCTGACGGTCGCTAAGAAGATGGGACGTAATGAAAAGCCTGTGGTCGTTGTGGTTTCTCCTTTGGTGGCACTCATGGAGAAGTAAGTAAAAGAAGTAACACTCGTTATTTAACTTCTAAAATAAATAAAGTAGGCTACGTTCTGTATTTGAAAACTGCGCTATGCAAAGGAGTTGACTTATGCGTTTCTCTGATTGGTTGGTAGGTCTACCAACTATCCAATTGAGTGCAGAGGTTTTTTTTTTGTCCTGGTTCGGTTACGACACGCCTCATAATTAAAGCTCAATTGAGTGGTTTCAGACTCATATTCTTTCTTGAATATGAGTATGACGAAGTCAGGCTAGGAAATCGGCTGAATGGATTTGAAAATGGTAAAACTCAAGTATTTAACTCTGAGGGAGTGGTAAAATGAGCCTATTTCCAAAAAAAGTGGATTATCCCTTTAAAGCCGCAATTACAAAAAAAGTCCACTTATATTATTCTGTGTGCTTAAGATGTGTTTTTTTCTTTCTACAGTTTGTCTTAAGTTGGTTTTGTGTGTGTGTGTGTGATAATCGCAATTATTCAAAGGAATAATCAACAGTTATGATTTTTGTCATAATCGAGCACAGCCCTACCCTATATACTCTAGTGTGTGGCAAGCCGTTTTGAACTCCCGAAACAAACGTTGAACAAACTTTGTTTTGTCCTGATTTTTTCTGCAATGAAATCAAATCTATTCTTTCTTTGATTTCACTTGAAGTAATCACCTTTAGAAGGAAAATTCACTGCTTCATCTTCTGGTCTCCATAGGCTCTCAGTGCGTCCATGAGAGAGGGCCCCTGATCCGGGCTGTGCTGCTTACGGGGCCGGCAGGGGTTGGGAAGAAGATGTTGGTCCATGCCCTGTGCAACGAAACTGGAGCGAACTTATTCGACCTCTCCCCTTCAACACTAGCTGGCAAATATCCAGGCAAAAGCGGACTGCAATTCCTCCTGCACATGGTCTTCAAGGTGAGGGAAAACCATCTGAGGCCTCTCTGAAAATCCCTTCTGGGAATATTGAAAGCCAAGATTTTAAGATAGTGAAATGTTGAAATTCCATGAGCTTCTTTTAGCTCCACATATCATAAAAACTAAAAGGATAGACATACCTGATTGATTACTATGCATACTTAAGCTTGCATCAAGACTTATCGTCAGGATCATCAATTCATCTTCTGAAATGGAGTGAAACATGAGGCTTTGCGTGATGGGTTTCTGTTTGTGAGAAATATTCTGGCATGACTTCCAAACATAAACACTAATGCAAATGGAAAAACGTTCCTCCCTGTCTCAATGTGGAAACAAAATACTTCTAGAAAGACGTTGTTTACTTGGTGTTTAACATTTCAAGAAGTGTTTAGTACGGTACATAAATAAACTCGCGTGTTTAACCTAGTCCTAGGAGGCCAAATGTATCCCCACCTCTTCCGTTTTTAATGACGCTTTAGTAATAAATCACAAAGAATGGAAAGGTCAAATCAATAAAAGGCTATTTAATTTGTGCAGTTGCCCACCAGTATAGTTTTTTGTGGCCATATTTGTTGTCCTTTAAGAGAGGGGAATACCAGGCTTGGACATTTTACTCGAAGAACTGTTTCTGAGAGCATCTGGCACCACAGATAAACAAGGCAGGATGAGGCAGGGGGATTCTGAGATTCTGCACTCAGCATTGTTTTGGATGGTGGTCTTTCAGCACCTCTCCTAATGCATGCTGGGAATAAAATCAGGTGCCAGCATGATTTCCTGCACACTAAGCCGTTTCGAAATGAATCACTCCTCCACTTTCCTGTCCATTGCAACGCTCTCTGTTACAAACATTGGAGAAAGGTTTTATTTACATATATTTAGGGAAGTTAGTTTGTTACTTTTCCCTCTAACTGCATACTTCTGATGTTGCTCCCGTGGAAGCCAAAACAAATCCGACTGAAATCCGCAAATCCAGGTGGTTAACTCAAACATGTGGGAAAAGAGTTTGTGTTTTCTTGAATTACAGCTTTGTATCCAATGATTTTCATTATGGAACTGAATCTGAGAAATCCTGTGTGGAAATATGCAGTGCTGATTAATTCGCTATGGACCGCATCATAAAACAGAAGCCGACAGAGATTTCAAGTTCTTAGAGGTTAATAAAGGGAGTTCAACTGTTTCCAAACTAACAATCCCATGCTTTACTTTTCTCTGGAAACCAAGATTGAGGCAAAGCATTCTTCTTTACTACTAACTTACTAGAGTGTATACAATGCATAGAATGCAGATTTTATGCCTGCAGCATAACAGATAACCCCTTATAGGCCAGTGGTTCTCTACCGTTTTGAGAAGACCTCCAAAAATGATGATCCCCTCATAAGGGGAATTTATCCCCTCATAAATTTAAAATATGAAGGGAGCTAGATATTTATGTAAATATATATGAAATATATGATATATATACTGTGTGAAAAAAATATAAAATGTGCTAAAATATTCTAGAATTTTGAAAATATTGACTTTATTTATATAGAGAATAGAGAATTTTGAATTTGTATTTGAAAATATTAAATTTATTTGTAGGCTATATCATTTTTTAAAAAAAAATATGTATCTCTCTAGACCAATTTTGCACAATTTTCAGCAACAGTCCTAGAAAAAGTGAATACATAATAATAAAAACACAATATTGTGTTGTCTCAAATTTTCACAATATTGTCTCAAATTTTCCCCTTCCTTTTAAAATATGAAGGGAGCTAGATATGTGTAAATTTATATGAAATAAATGATATATATACTATGTGAAATAAAATAAAAATATAAAACTTGCTAAAATATTATCATGAAAATATTGACTTTATATTGAATTTGAATATATTGAATTTAGTTGTACGTCATTTTTTTTTAAATATGTATCTCTCCAGACCAATTTTACACATTTTTTCAGCAACAGTCCTAGAAAAAGTGAATACATAATAATAAAAACAATCAATATCAATATTTATCAATCAAAATCAATTTTTGATTTAAAAATTTGTCTCAAGTTTTCCACAGACCCCATAAAACACTTTCAGTTATACTCATCCAGATAGACTAAATATTTTCTATAAATATTTTGTTTTTTGATTTTAGCTACTGTTTAAAATGTAGCAAAATCATATTTTTTTTTCTTTTTTCCTTTTTTTATGTATTAGTAGTATTTTATAGAATTTCTATATTTACAAAAATGTGGTACATGCCAAACGGTCTGCATGTTTTTGATCCGAAACAAAATATGCAGGAACATAGTTTGTGGGAGTCTGCAGAGTTTACAGAAAGTACTGTTAAGCATTAGTAAACTGAAGGCATTGTTTTCAGTCAAATAATATTAAAGCATGCACTCCCTCTACTAATGTGCTACCATTTGTTTTAAGGGCAGTGTTGATTATCGTCAGTGTTGTTTCTGCTCTGGCCGATAAGTGATTGTTTGTGTGGGCTGATGATTGTTTGGGTTGTTGTACCGTTTGGCTTGCGTTGGAGGAACATTGTCGTGTTTTGGCAGGTGGCTCGCCAGCTGCAGCCCTCCGTGATTTGGATCGGCGATGCTGAGAAAACATTCTACAAGAAAGTTCCAAAGCTGGAGAAAGAGGTTTGTCGCATGTCACACTCAGTCATTTGAACACTTACTAAATAAACACAACTTTGAAACACATAGTCTAATATCAGACCATAAACTGTGATATTCTTCTTCATTTGTTTAGCCCTTCATTCACAAAATCAATAAATATTAAAGCCATTGTCACTGTGAGGTGGTGGACTCTGCTGTCCTCTTGTGGTTAAAGGGATACTCCACTTTTTTTGGAAATAGGCTCATTTTACAACTCTCTCAGAGTTAAACAGTTGAGTTTTACCGTTTTTCAATCAATTTAGCCGATTTCCTGATATTTACAAGAATATCAGTAACCAGACCGTTTCTGGTCTCATTGACTTCCATAGTATATTTTTACCTACTAGTCAATGAGACCAGAAACTGTCTGGTTACTGACATTATTCTAAATATCAAAAAATCGGCGGAATACATTCCAAAACGGTAAAATACAACTGTTTAACTCTGGGGGAGTTGTAAAATGAGCCTATTTCCAAAGAAAGTGGAGTACCCCTTTAAAGATGTAGATATACTATGCTAACATTAAAAGAGTGCTGCAGTGATTATTAAAGTTTATGATTCTTGCATGTTTTGTTCCATTGCGCTTCCTACAACTTTTTTCCTAAAAATAAGAATGTTCTTATAAACACAATGTGGCTGTGAAAGGGGACTTGTGAGTACATGAGTTTACCTCTTCGAATGATGACGTTTAATGTCCCGACAAACTCTAAAGTCCCAATTAGCCACTTGTTGTTAACAACTGACGTTTCGGTTTCACATATCATTGGGTATTATTGATGATATAGAATAAAATATCTTAAGCTTGTTTTAACCAGACTATATTTCAAGTATTTAACAAAAGAAAACATTGACAAGAATTGGAACGATGCAACCAGAAGTGCTAAGGTTGTCTACAAAAGTGCGTCATCCCTGCTGGACTCTATTGTTTTCTACAGTTCAGCTGTTTTAAATTCTGTTCATTTCTAGATGGAACCCAAAAGACTAAAGAAAAACCTGCCAAAGGTCCTAAAATCTATTAAACCAGAGGACCGTGTGTTAGTGGTGGGAACGACACGCAGACCTTTTGATGCAGACATCAAACCTCTCTGTAAAATTTACAAGAAGATCATTTTGATCCCTAGACCAGATTATGCTTCGAGATTTAGTAAGTTATCATCTATGTTTGAGTTTAATATAAGTTTTATAGACCAATTTGCAAGATGTAAACAACACTGGTTCAGAAACACTTCCTGTTTCAGTTTGTAACTATTTTCTTTATTTCACGTGTAAAGAAAAAATGAAGAGTTCAGATGCAAAAGCCTCTAAATGCCATTTGAAATTTTCTTCTAAAATGACCATTTTTATCAAACTTGTATATTTAAGTTCAGTAATTTCACTTAAATGACAATTAATAGGTAGTCTTCATTGCCATTTAAGTGAAATTACTAAACTTAAATATACAAGCTTGATAAAAATGATCATTTTAGAAGAAAATTTCAAATGGCACTTAGAGGCTTTTGCATCTGAACTCTTCAAATCTTTAAGATGTTTGTTTAACTTTTTTATTCAGTTTTATATGTTCTGTTGGTTGTATTTTACCCCAGCTTTTATGTAGAGTTAAAAAACTGAAACAGGAAGTGCTTCTGGACCAGTGTTGTTTACATCTTGCAAAATGGTCTATACTGAGATAGTTTTATACTGAGATTCACATATTGAGTTAACACATTTATCTTTACAGTTTTCTTTTCTATACATCATGTTTTTTTTTGTTTTTTTTTTAATCTAGATTATTGTGTATATTAATTTTATTTATTTTTTGTTTAGCTCTGTGGAAGGAGCTGCTCCAAGCAAGTGGTGCTCAGTTGGGCCCTAAGCTGGACCTGAGCTCTCTAGCTAAAGTTACAGATGGTTACACTCAGGGTCACATTCTTCAGGCAATCCAAACTGTCCTGAACTCTCACCGCCTCAACCAGCAGACCAAAAGACCCCTCACTGCTGTGGAGTTCATCCCACCACTTGCAAGGCTAGACCCGGTCTACAAAGAAGAGGAGGAGGCCTTTAAGGTCAGTTTTTTGGATGTTTTCTGGAGGGACACATGTGTTGAACCCAGCTATACGTATACAAACTGACTGTAGTAGATTATGTTTGTATTTTTTGCGTTGATAGACTTGGTACGGGCGGACACCTCTGGGCAAAAAAAGGGCACGAGCGGCCAGGGCCAGCGAGGAGATAGCAGATCTCAAAAAAGGGAAAACAAAAGGAGGAAAATTACAAACAAAAGGGAAGGAGGGAAAGAAGAAAAAGAGAAAGAAAAAGAAGTGAAAACAATGAGCACTCCAATCAGACCCTTAAAAAAATACAGTTGCAGTTCATCTTCTGGCCAGCAGAGAGCATCAGCACATCTTGCAATGAAAAGTCTACTTCAGTGTTTAATTCTTCTTTTTTTGTTTCTCAACTAGTACTTTTTATGGTATTTTTTGTTTGGAAAAAAAACTCTTTTCTAATTCTCTAATAAACTCTAATTAATTCTACTCATTCCACAACCAGTTTGGATTATTTTGGTTTTCATAAGTGTGCTCTATTTTTGGCTAATTATGATATTTCTTACTTGAATTAGGTAGCCTATCTGGTGGGATGTCTTTTTTCCATTGGGGAAAAAAATAGTTCTGCGATGATAAAGACAGACTAGCAGACGCTTTTAATACTGAGAACATAAAACATTATAATTATAACAAATTCTCACAATTGAGAGCTTGAGCTTGGACACTGTTCCAAACTGTTTAGGTTGGATTACCTTCAACTTTATTACTGTGCAGAGAGGAAGTACAAAGATGGGTGTGTTGTTTAATATTTATTTAGCTTTACTTTATAATTTGATCTATTAGAATGTGATTGTTGAACCTGACAGTCAGACAGCCATTAAAGGACAAAACAAGAACCTGAAATCTTCTCTCTTGTCAATGTCCTGAAATGATGTGCATTCAGACTCTGATACAGGAGTCCATAAACATGTTTGCAAATAAAAATGTATAATTGCATTGGATAACAATATATGGTATAGAAACCAGGTGCAGTTATTTTAGAGAAAAACAGTATGAACACACTTTTCATTAAAAAAAAAATTAAAAAAAAAAATTAAAAATTAAAAAATAGAAAAAGATAATATGGTTAAGATAATGTGGTTAAAAAATAATTTTAAAAAGACAGTTTCAGTGCAAACTGTTCCAAGGACTTTAAACGATTCCAGACGATGAATAAGGGTCTTATATATTATATAATATATACTGTAACAAAGTTTAAGTTTTATAAGCTCAAATGCTTGTCTTGCTCTGTTCTGTGATGCGCGTTCGTGACTCTTCTGTTCGAACTCGTTCATCAAAATGAACAAATCTTTTTCCAATTCCAACGAGTCAATTCGTTCATTTCGTGGAAAAAGATTTGTTCATTTTGATGAACGAGTTCGAACAGGAGAGTCACGAATGCGCATCACAGAACAGAGCAAGACGAGCATTTGAGCTTATAAAACTTAAACTTTGTTATATATTTTTTAAATGACTGATCGTTTGATGAGACCTTTATTCGTCGTCTGGAATCATTTAAAGCCCTTTGACCAGTTTGCACTGAAACGAGGCAAGGTCTTTTGGACCTTGAACCGTTTGGTTCCCATTGAAGTCCATTATATGGAGAAAAATCCTGGAATGTTTTCCTCAAAACCCTTCATTTCTTTTCGACTGAAGAAAGAATGACATGGACATCTTGGATGACATGAGTAAATAATCAGCAGAAGTTTTTTTTTTTTTTTGTTTTTTTTAAAGTGAACTACTCCTTTAAACATGCACATTTTTTTCTCATGTGCCCTCGTCATAATATTTAAACAAAATAACTTCCACTCTCATCAAAGACATCTCATCTCTTCTCTGAAGATGTGGCAAGACAACCTATCACTAGGGTGACCATATTTTGATATTTACCAAAAACCAGGACACTCTGCCCGGCAAACAGGTGGGCCCACTCAAATGATACTCAAAGTTTACTCAAAGATACCTTATTAATTTCAATACATTTAAAGTAGGTTATGCCTCCTCTGTATGGATAGAAAATTGTTATATTGTTATGAGAAAACAGGACATGTCCTGGGAAAACAGGACAGTTGGTCACCCTACCTATCACTCACATGAGATCATAGCAATAGCAAATCACAACCATCCAATCAATTCCCGGTGGAAAAATCAAGTCCCCCACTTCAAAAAGCCGTACGAAAAGCTGCTTCATTCACAAAACATTGCCACAAGTACGTTTTTCTAATGAGCGTGGGCTGAAAGAAAGTCATACAGGTTTGGAAAGACGTGTCAGTGAGTAAATGATGACTGATTTCTCGCGCTCTCTCTCTCATTATCAGAGAGCTTATTGTCCCATGTAATCTTCAACCAAACTGTATCTGCCATCCGGGCTGCAGTGCGACATCTCTGCCCAGGTTGCTTATGAGACCGCCTGCTCTGCCAAGCAGCTGAACCATTTCCCTTCTTTCTTTAGAATCTTCCCATGGGAGCTAAGCCTATTTTAAATTCCTTCATTGTCGGTAATGTCTCTTTGCAACATCATTGACTCCCTCACAGCGAACTCGAGGTCGTACTTGGTAAATTCCTCTCTCCTTTTTTGTGGGATGGAGGGGGGTTGCCTTGTTCTATCTTTGTCCCACTCTTCGACTCTGATCTTACCGGATCCCCTCCTCCTCACCAGGTTTATAGGGCATGACAAACACAGTCACCTCAATGTGCTCTTTGTAGCTTCAGCTCACATCTAATTGAATTAATCAGGTGTGTGTGTGTGTGTGTGTGTGTGTGTGTTGGCTACATCTTTCCCGAAGAACAAAAAGAGCCCTAAAGCTGGGTGACATGTTAAGAGGAGTATTTTTTTCCCTTTACTTGCTAATTTAAATGCGAGATGTTGATATGCACGTGCCCAAATGCACTGGCTTATATTTGCACACCTAATTACCGAAAATAAAAAGATGATTTGAAGTCATCTTTTCCCGCAGTGCTCTTCATACTGCTTTTAATTAAATGCCTCGTTTGACTGTACATTATTCTCATAGGTCATTCCCCCTACACACGTCTCCCCTTCAGGAGTGCTAATAATTAAACATTATTCAGATTGGATTAGTCAGATGTATCTTTGTGTCTCACCGAGACCTGAGCGCAGTCCTTTCTCGCCCTGTGGCCGTTGATGTAAAATAAAGTATAACAACTCCTTCATTTTAAGGAGCCTTTTAACCATTGTTTTGCAATTACTATTTAGTTCCCTGTCCTGTTGCTCCAGGGTAGAGGGCTTTCTTTCTTATGCAGCACTGCCTTTCCTGCAGCAAGCGCTGACCTCTGAGGTACTGTTTATAGGGATGCAGCTAAGTAACCCTTGGTTTGGCCTAGGGGCTGAAGGGTGAGACAGAGCCATTAAGAAGTTGTCCCTGATTTAATGGAGTTTTTTAAAGTGAGCCTTCCAAATAGGCCATATGACAGGAGATATATCTGGGAAACTGACCCACAGGATAGCCTCTCTTAAGCTGTCACATTTGACTACATCCCTGTGTGCAGAGTGGGCAGTTTGCACATTGGGAATGTAGATGAGATAAGAGTGCTGTTTTTTAATGGCTTGAGATTTTATTAAATGAAGGATTTGTGGTGCTCGAGTGAAAATAAGGAGATCCTCAGGGAGGATAATAATAATATAGATAGATGCATTTCTATTTCAAATAAATGCTGTTCTTTTGAATTTTCTATTTATTAAAGAATCCTGAAAAAAATGCATCACAACTGTTTTATACATTTCAAGAATATAATAAGGTTTTTTGAGCACCAAATCAGGAGATATGGCTGCTAAAAATGTAGTTTCCCCATTACATAAATTAGATGTTGAAAAATATTAAAAATAAAAATAATAATAATAATTTTAAATTGTAATGATATTTCAAAATTTTAGGGTTTTTACTGTTTTTTATATAATAAATGCAAATGAATGCAGTCTCGCTTAATAAAAGTGACTAAAAAACAATAAATCTCACGGACTACAAGATTTGAATTATGAAAAGCTGAACTATGGGATAGTGTTTGGGTATATACTGTTGCAACAAAATTACACTTTTAAACAAGCATTCTCTTCCCTGATAAGCCTATAATGATTTATAATTTATGACAGCAAAAAAGCCACTTACACTTGCTCAGACATATCACTTTCTTCTTTTTGGTGTAGATTCACTCTATGATATTCACACAACAGAGACAGGAGAGCTTTATGTGATGAACAGATTTAATTTAGGCTTTTATTCACATATAAACGTTGATTAGTGAATATAAACAGAAGCTCTAAACCTGCTTGACACGCGAGAACTAACCTCATTGGTTCTTGCAGAACAATATAAAGCTTACAAAATGTCTATCATCATAAACTAGCTCTAAGACCCAGAATCTGCCCTTCCTAAATTTACAGTCAGGAGCCGCAACTGGGCAGTACCATCCTCATATAAAGGTAGCCAACTGTGAGCTCAGTTAACCTCAGTGGGGAGGATAGAAAACCCCAGTCAACTCCTTTCTGGAATAATTATGGAGAACAGAGAGAAAGAACAATTAGCCAGCTGGGTATTATAAAACAAAGCAATTAATGTTATGTTAATTAGCCCAACATCATGTAATTCTTTATCATTTGCTAATCATTTGTTAATTAGTCTGACTTTTTAATGCAGCAAATCAAGAGTGATTAATTTAAACATATTCTAGTATTTAAAAAAAAACTGCAGATCTGCACAGCATGGGTTTAATTCAGCTGCAACGTGTTTTACATAGTGTTTGCATAAAGCAAATAGTGCATAATCACAATATGAGTCCCCTGAACAGGTAGGCCTACAATTGTTCGGCTTTTCCGAACACCGTGCTTTTTACTAGCGGCTTGTCAAACATAAACTGTGTCTAGAAATGCTGTGTGGATGAGAGAGGCCTGGCTACTCAGGCATTTCAGGTAATCATTACTCATACAAGGAGTTACCTGGGAAGAAGAGCAGACTGGTTACACTTTTATGACTACTTTAAAAGGTCAACTTTTAATGTCTGTATGTCAGAGCTGTTTATGCCGTTGCTCAGTTTCAGAGTGAGAGTGACAGGGTAGGCTGTGCTTACTTACAAAGAGGGGCTGCTGAACCAGGTGAGTGAGCAATTAAAGTCCAGGTGTGCTTCATCTCAATTACACCACTGCCCTGTGACATAATGACCAACCAGCCTGCCCCAGTCAGAAGCTCCAGCAGGGGAATCTGGGAAATCACAGGCCACTGCTGCCGCCTTTTTTGGACAGGGGCGGGAAAGCCCTAACGTGACTCTTTTACGCCCTTGAGAAACAGAAGTACAAGTGTTTATCCACATAACTCTTTATTCAATTTGAAGTTTTCTTCTTTGCCTTCTAAGCCAGCACTGAGACTGAGTACTGGCCCATGTCAATATCTGCAGAGGTAAAGCACAGAAAGTAGCACATTATTATAAATAGGGAAGATTGGTGTCGTGCTAAATAGGGAAGATCGTGGTGCGCGATCAGTGTCGTGCTTTCCTTCCTGCAGGAAGGGTTGGAGCGCAGGCTGTCGCCCTCCACCCTCAAAGTTTACGTCGCGGCTATTTCCGCCTCTCATGATGCAGTTGAGGGTAAGTCCGTTGGAAAGCACGACTTGGTCATCAGGTTCCTGAGGGGAGCGAGGAGGCTAAATCCGCCTCGTCCTCCCCTCATGCCCTCTTGGGACCTCAGTAGTTTTAAGTGCTCTGCAGAGGCCTCCTTTTGAGCCTTTGCAATCAGTTGAGTTAAAGTTCCTGTCTATGAAGACAGCACTCCTGGTTGCATTGGCCTCCATCAAGAGGGTAGGGGACCTGCACGCATTCTCCGTTGACGAAGCGTGCCTAGAGTTCGGGCCGGCTTACTCTCACGTTGTCTTGAGACCCCGGCCTGGATACGTGCCCAAGGTCCCCACCACTCCCTTCCGGGATCAGGTGGTGACCTTGCAAGCGCTGCCCCTGGAGGAGGCAGACCCAGCCTTGGCACTGCTCTGTCCGGTACGTGCACTCCGCACCTACGTTGACAGAACGCGGTGTTTCAGGACCTCAGAACAGCTCTTTGTCTGTCATGGGGGGAGCCAGAAGGGAAGGGCTCTCAAAGCAACGGTTGTCTCACTGGTTAGTGGACGCCATTGTTTTGTCTTACCAGCAGCAAGGTCGACCGTGCCCCCTTGGTGTGACGGCCCACTCCACTCAGAGTATGGCTGCCTTTTGGGCTTTAGCGCATGGCGCCTCGCTAACAGACATTTGCAGAGCTGCAGGCTGGGCGACACCTAACACCTTCGCAAGATTTTATAATCTGCGAATTGAGCCGGTATCCTCTCGTGTACTCGCCTCCGCTAGTACTGGAACCGCTTAAGTGTCTTCGCTTGCTCGCCACTCCACTCCTCGGATTGGATAAGTGAAGATATTTCCTCAGCTGTACCTTTTTTGAAGCCCTGAGTCCTCCAGCACTTTTGATGCGGGCACCACTGCGTTGCTCTGGTGCCGGCTAGGTGCCTCCATGTGTACAGTTCCCCTTGGTAACTGTCTCATGTGTATTCTCCACTGTAAGCCTCTTAGAGCATGTGTCTTCCCTCGGCAAGCCATCGGCCACCCCTGGAGCTAGTTGCCACCTGCGGTTGGCGCTCCAGTATTCTCCATATGCAGCCCTAGTGGTCATATGTGTTTGTAAGTCCTCCCTTCGGTAGGCATCTGGTAGCATGTCCCTCCCGGGATATGTTTCCCAGTGTACCTTGGTAATTCTGTGTCTAAGTAAGACCTTTTGTATTCTTTTCGTCAGAGGTCTAGACTTTCGCAGAGCACTGGAAGACAGCTGGAAGATGGCGTGATGGCATAGACCCCCATTCTCCGTCACTCCTTGACGTACCTCGGAGTGACTACGAAAGGGAACGTCTCGGTTACGGATGTAACCCTCGTTCCCTGAGTAGGGAACGGAGACGTTACGTCTCCCTGCCACTTCTGCTGTACCGCTGGGTGACGCCTGAGTTCAGTCTTGGCTCCTCAGCGAAGACATACTGCGGTTGCGTTCACTTCCTCCTTTTATACCCACATGGGTAGGTGGAGTACGCTATGCAAATTCCGCAGACCCATGGCATTTTCACGCCATTGGCTCGTTGTTAAATACTCGAAGAGGATTGGCTTTCTATGCGAAACCCCCATTCTCCGTCACTCCTTGACGTAACGTCTCCGTTCCCTACTCAGGGAACGAGGGTTACATCCGTAACCGAGACGTTTTCAGGTACCGAAGAGCCCGATCTCATGAAAGTTCATATCTATAGCACGCACGAATATCATTTCTCGTGCCATTTATACACCAAAACTAGTTTTTGCGTGTATATGTACGCATTTTTTGTGTGCATATGATACGCACTTTTTGGTGTATAATAAGTACGAACACCCCACCCCCCTTCCCCCTAAACCTACCCAGGGGGTTGTCAGTGCGTAGCATATGCACACAAAAACCATTTTTGGTGTATAAATGCCACAAGACAATCGTGGTATAGATACGCACTTTCATGAGACTGTGTTGGTACCGAAATGTAATAAATAGGCTAATCAAATAAATATCACTGCATTGTCTTCATATCCTTTTTGAAGATCAAGAGCAGTGAGTATTTTTTTCTTCTTCTTGTTAACATTAAAAACACAGACCATAGACTGTTTAAAACAATGGACGTAGTGTCCGTGACGTCACCTGTGATTTCTGAAGAGCATTTTTGAAGCCCAAAGTGGGCTGAACCAACCGTCGCCATCTTGGCAGTGTCACCCCTGGTCAATCCCAGATAACCCAAAATGGGCAAAGAGACGGGATTAGCTGAGGTGACGTGGCGGCAAACGGCTAGTAGTGACAGCAGCGCCAATCCACCTGTCACTCAAGTGGCGATTCATGTGTGAAAAGGATTCTTCATGCTTCTTCCCAACCATTCTTTCACATTTTGAGCCTGATGAATATTGACATTATCATTCTGGAATATGGCCAAGATGTGTCTTCCTAAATGGTTGTTACACACCATCAATTAAGGTTAGAATTACTGTTGCCAAACATATAACATGCTACTGCAGAAACATTTATTATCACTGCAATAATGATCCAATCATAGAGTCTTGAGAATCTGCCTATTTAAAACTAATAATATTTCACAATATTACTGTATTTTTTATACCTTGGTGAGCATATCAAACTTTAAAAACCTTTCCAACCTTAAATATATATTTCTATCATGGCATGGTATGGTATGGTAAAAGCCCCGATATACTCACGGCGAAGTTCTTTTTTGTTATTCGCTTAAGAGTAAAAAGAGGTATATATAAATATTTCTAGGCAATGTCCTTTTATAACAAAATAATCACACAACAAAATGGCAAAAATAGCATTTTTGTTAAATAAAGCATTAGAATCTGACCATAGCAACATGTATATGTTTGCACAAGCTCTGCAATTCGGCACTCTAGTAAAATCACATCATGTTTATTTACAGTATATATAGCACGTCTATAGCATGTTTTCACTCGCAGACGTCTGACCTTGACAGGCGGGACAGAAGAAATCAATTTTCCACGTCAAAGAAGGTGAAGCTTCAGAGCACAACTACCAACTACGTAATCGCCACGGACCAGTGGTAGTACAAAGGTGTTTACCAGCCACAGATAACTTTTCCAGAAAGCTGTTTTGATCTTCCAAAAAGGACTCCAAACAAACTTTGTTTTGGCCTGATTTTGTTCGGAATGTTGTTTTTTTTTTTTACTTTTGCTGATAATTTACTCACCCCTATGTCATTCAAGACGTCCATGTCTTTCTTTCTTCAGTCGAAAAGAAATTAAAGGTGCAAAACACAAGTATCTGAGTTTTTGCAGAACTACGCCCCCTCTGGCGACAAACGAAACTGCGTGCGCGCTCATGGAACACACACACATACATGCACGTTTGCACGAGCTGTTCATAACCAAAGGAGCATCAGCCGCACACTGTTCAGCACACATCTTTTGTTATAGTCATAATGAGGCAATACAGTTATAAATCTGCAAGTCATTTAAATATGAAAGGAAAGGCATTCGAGTAAATTACACACTTATGTGTGTGAGGGGAAAACGGGGGTAGTGGAAAACTTCGTTTTTTGTTTCCATCTATCTCCATGTTGAACTGTTTTATGTGTTTACTGTATCCACTTATGATTGTATTATTATGGAAACACACTCATGAACAATTTAAGTTATTACTTTGTATGGGACCCGTTTGAGCCCTAGAGTCGACCGGAGATCTCTCCGTTTGTTGAAAGCCTTCCCGATGTTGACTCTCATCTTATTCCGACGCCTGGCACTGGACAGACAGAAGTTGTATTTTCTTTGTCTTACGTGGAGTTTGCGTTGGGGTTTGGAATGAACTACACGCCGGTCTCTTTGGGGCTGTTTACACCTGGCCACAATGCGTTTTCTCAGATCGGATAGCTATCTGATTTATCAAAACGATTCCATAACACCTGGTCACATAAATGTGTTTTTGCAAAACGGATATCTTCAATTCCCGCGCTATATATAGATTTCATGAAGTGCACGTCAGACGTCACTGAAAGCAACAGATATGAGCTGCATTTTATTGATCATCGGCTAATTTCAAAATCAGCAAAAACAGCAATAAGAGAGAGCGGCAACAGCCCTGGTAAGATCATTTAATTTATTTACTTTTAATGAAGATGGTAGTATTAAGCGTCTGCGACTTAATTTCACTTTGATGAATTCACGCTGGCTTGATGAATAGCTCGATCAGCTGCTCATCAGAGGTGATGCGCGTCGTCATATATGACTAAAACAACATGACATACAGTATAGCCTGGTTTCAACAACCAGATGCATTTACACTTGTCCAGTTTCGTCTGGAATGCGGCCCAGACCACGTCCTCAAGTGGTTTGAGCGATCGGATTCAAATCCGCCTTGAATGTGTTTCGGAGGGCAACCTGGTCTTTTCACGATCAAATAGCTATCCGATCACAGAAAACGCATGAAGTGACCAGGTGTAACAGACCCTTTGAATCCATCTTCTACTTTTGTGGTGTCGCTTGAGTTGTCTTCTCTGATACGGAGAATTGCGGCGAATACACTAACCTGCAAGACATACATAGCCAGGCGAGCGTGAACGTGCATGACGTCAAACCCAGTCTCAGATACGAGCCCGAAACCCTCTTATTTATTTTACTGTACAGGATTATAGAGGCGATTGCAGTGATCAGAGAAGGGCTCATTCAGCACATCAGGCGATTGTTTAAGCATATATGGGTTAGAAAACGGCTATTTTTAAGATGAAATGTTGCGCAATGCACCTTTAATGTTTTTGATGAAAATATTCCAGGATTTTTCTCCATATAATGCACTTTACTGGTAACCAAACGGTTCAAGGTCCACAAGACAGTTTAACTGCAAACTGTTCAAAGGGCTTTAAACGATTCCAGACAATGAATAAAGGTCTTATCAAGCAAAATTTAAAAAAAAAAAAATGCGCGTTCGTGACTCTCTTGTTCGAACTCGTTCATCAAAATGAACAAATCTTTTTCAGAGTCAATTCATTCATTTTGTTCGTTGAATTAACCAAATGACACGAAAAAAGAATCGTTCGTTTTGATGAACGAGTTCGAACAGGAGAGTCACGAACGCGCATCACAGAACAGAGCCAGGCGAGCATTTGAACTTATAAAACTTAAACTTTTTTTTAAATGAGTGATCGTTTCTCTACAAAAGACCCTTATTCATCGCCTGGAATCGTTTAAAGCCCTTTGAACAGTTTGCAGTTTGCACTGAAACTGTCTTTTGGACCTTGAACCGTTTGGTGACCAGTAAAGTGCGTTATATGGAGAAAAATCCTGGAAAGTTTTCATCAGAAACCTTAATTTCTTTTCGACTGAAGAAAGAATGACATGGATATCTTGGATGACATGGGGGTGAGTAAATTATCAGCAAAAGTGACCTTTTTTTAAGTGAACTACTCCTTTAAATCAAGGCCTCAATGGATATGACAACGGAAATTTGCTACGCTTCTCCTGCTGTTATTGTTGCTGGTGCTATGGAACTTGCTACTGCCAATACATAGCCTACACGACACGCTGCTGTGTTACAATATGGCAGGCATGAATTACCCATAGCTGATCTATGCAGGTGGAGCTGAGGAAGATGGAGGGTTTCTGAAAGTGCGCTGCAACTGCTACAGCAAATGCTGACCAAGTATTTGAAGGTTGCTTAGCGAGCTCATTGGCTATAAAACAGCAGGAACCAATCAGCTGTGTGTGCCCTATAGAGAATGATGTGATTGCAAGCAGATTGAGTAAAGGACCATCAGCCTGGGCCATCTACAGTTTCATGACAGAACTTTATATATATTCAATTTCCTCCACATAGTTCAATTTTCCCCTAATGAGGAACAAGTTCATATTTCTATGGCCCTGTTTTAATATAATTTTAGTAATTAGATCCCATCCTGAAATGTAATCTAGGGGTAAAGGCGCTATCCCCGTCTCGTTTATCCTTGCCTAGATAAAAACTGGCCCACTACAGTCAAACTTGGCATGTTTCTGGATGCCATTTAATGTTAAAAACAGTTTTTCCATGTTACCAGCTCTATCCTGAGGGTGCAGAAGGTTCCACATGTAAACGTCCCACCATTCAAGCGCATCTAGTTTTTGGGAGTGGAACGCTCAAGGACAACGGTTAACATACGGAATGTAGATTGAATATTCTGATCTGAGTGGCATATTGGACCTCTGAAAGTATTCCACCCCTGCGCTCCCTCGTGATCAAGAGCAACGCTCTGTAACCTTGAGGATTTGTTATTATGATCATGGAAACATTATAGAACCCAATCTGACACAGTGACCTTGCAAACCACAGCCATTCAGAATCCACACCCCCCTGTCAGCAGAGCTACATTAGAAAAGCCCACAACACTCCCCCTTCTGCTCACTCACACACCAGCACTTACACACATGTCTACACACATATTCTCATGTTTCACACACACACACACACATAAAAAAAACTTTTAACTCACACACATAAAAAAAACTTTTAACTCCCCCATATGATAAAGGGATGATGCATGTCGGCAGAAAGGAGACACGGCATTTAGATGGTCTTTAGATCATTATTATAGAAGAGCATGAAGGCAAGAGGGAAGATACATCCATTATGTTGCAAGTGCAGACATGCTGAAGAAACCAGCATGTAGTTATTACCAACCCTATACACTGAGTATGTGGCCATAGAGAGCTCTGCAGATTTCCACAGAATTGCGGCGATTGTCGATCTCACGTGCGCAATCATTAGTGAATATCATCTCAAACCTCCTTCGTGTGTTTAACATCTGATTTGGATGAACTATCTTTTTGAGCTGATATTCTCAGAACACCACACAATAGTAGGTTTTAGATGATATTCACCAATGAGCTCGACAAATCGACTACTGTGGGCTTCGACCGAAAACAGGAAGCAAATAGAGGTATGTGAGCTGGCTGGATTAACATTATTTTATTCATATCTTTCACACCTACAGCAGTCAGATTGACCGTGGTCACTCTTAAAGGGTACCTATTATGGCATTTAAAATGTTCCTAATATTGTTCTAGGAGTCCCCAACAACAGTTTTACAAGCATGCAATGACAAAAAACACTTTTGTTGTCTTATAATATGCATTTATTTTTTACCTGATTTGCTCACCGACTCCCATATGAATCATTTAGCGAGTCCTTTTTCCAAAACCCGCCTTTGCGTGACGCTAATCTGCGGTGATTGGTCAGATGACCTAGTCAGTTGTGATTGGTATTCTCTGTGCAGAGATTGTCGAAAACGGAACGCTTATCACCTTAAATGGGTTCTCAACTCCAGTCCTCGCGACCCACTGCTCTGCATATTGTGTCTCCCTCATTTAACACACCTGATTCAGATCCTCAGCTCGTTAGGATAGAGCCGGCTCGCGAATCCATACTTTATAGCGTTTAGGTTTGTGAAGCAATCATCTTCAAAATGACGCGAACACAGAACAAGGTTTGGGCTATACTTGTGTGGTATACTTGTATATATGAACTGCAGCCACTTAGTCTTCAAATGCTCCTCACTTGGCAGGTGAAAAAAGTTTGCTTTTGCGTCGCACTTCAAAACACATTGTTTTCCGGTTTTCCCTGGCGTCTCCGAGTGCAATAAGTGGGCGTTTCTTATTCAAATAACTTGTCAAGTTGACGTCCACTAGACAAAGGAAAAGCATCTTTCTTCGAACGATTCACATCAGCGACTCAGAGTCGACTCTTACTTTTGAGAGACAATAACTTTGTATACGATGAACTTTCATGTTTAAAACTTAGCAGGATGTTTTCGTTCACTTAGATCTATGTTAAACACTACATGAAGGGCAATTTTCAAAAATCCATAATAGGTACCCTTTAATAACGTCACTCACATGGCTGTGCACTCGTAATGACAAATCAAGGATGTTAAGAGGCTAAAAGCAGGTTCAGAACATGCCCATTGAAGTCAACAGGGTGCCAATTTTGAAGACGATAACATGGTGACACCGATTTTTATCGTTTTTGTCTCTAGTACTGACAGCATACATATGTGCCAAGTTTTTAGAAATGTACTCTTTGTATTCATGTTGTTTTTTGAAAAGCTTATAAATGGTATAACTTATACCATTTATAAGAAAACTTCAAATGTCAATAGACATTAAAGTTGAATACACATCAAAAGGACAGTTCTTTGGCGAACCAAAAAAATGGTTATTCTATTGCATCGCTGTGAAAACTTTATTTCTTCAACGGAACACAAAAGAGGATATTTTTCAGAACAGTGGGGATTTTGCTTAACATTAACTTTCATTATTGACAAAAAACATGTCTCAATATATCTTTGTTCATGTAGGGTAACTTCATTTATCTGAATTTTTAAGAGACTAATGACCGTGACATACTATACAATTTTAAATGAACTTAATTCCAAAATTAAAAACATGCTAATCATGCTGAATTGCATTTTTGAATAAACGCCATACCTTGTAAACATGCAAGAAACAAATTATTCATGTGTGCTTTGGGAATCTATGTGTGTTTCACAGGCTTGTACATATTTTTTGTTTGTTTGTTTTTATTTTACAGGGGCAATGCACATTAATAAACATAAATGTATATGTGCCAGATTTCGCCCAAAAGGCTATTTTTCATCTGTAGACCCTTGACAGAATGTTAAACGGTCACCCTAAAAACAGAGACAGAGCAACACACATATCCACAACATATGAAAATAATAATAATAATAAACAAATAAACGTGAATTATCCAAAACAAAACAAAGTAAACTTGAGAAAAAGGAAAGAGAGAGAGAAAGATGGCAACAGAAGAGACGAACATAGCCAAGAACAATTAGTACAAAGAAATCTATTGTCAAGAATACAAGGTTGACAGTGCTGAATTGTCAGTAACCGTTTTTTTAAAGACGAGACTGAAAAGAACCGAAAGCATGTAATTGTCTAATTATTGATGGGACAGAGTTCCATTCCCTTGCAGCTTTGACCGAAAAGACAGACTGGCTAAAGTTTCTACTTTTGTGAGGGATAATACAGTCCCTTCTTTCCCCACCCCATGTTGATCGGTGAGCAGTTGTTCTAATGTTCTCAAACTGTTTTAGTGGTGAAGACAGGCTATGTATAGTCTTAAACAGCATTTTTTTTTTTATATTGAACAGTGATCTTGAACTGATTTCTTATCAAGAGTTTTTAGTGATTGTTTACTAGCAGTGAAAGGTCTGGGTGCTGTATAGTTGAGCTCGTATTAGACTAATTAGCAAAGAAAGACTCATTAAAGCTCTAGAGGTCTAAGCAAACGGAGGCCCTTTTCTCATAATGATGTTGTATCCACTCCTTGAAGACATTTTACACTTTATCAAACGGATATCTGTACAGGGTTAACTCCATAGATGACTCTCTCTCTCTCTCTCTCTCTCTCTCTCTCTCTCTCTCTCTCTCTCTCTCTCTCTCTCTCTCTCTCTCTCTCTCTCTCTCTCTCTCACACACACACACACACACACACAGTCTGAATCTTGTTGGGAGAAAAATTACCTTAAACGAATGAACGTGATTTTGTGTGTCACCTGGAGTTTTTTATTCTTCCTTACCTCCACTGATGAGGCTGGACTGAATGGTGGCAGTAAGCTTGCTCTTAAATCCATCAAAGCTCTTGTTGTCAAACAGCCCCATGAAGCTACCATTATTAAGACACTATAAAGACAAGAAATCAATGCTAACCATGTTTTTATAGATAACATTTACTTTCACATTGACTTCTAAGGTTTCAGAAGTGGAAGACCATAGCCTACAAGTTATAAATGAGAACAGAGTGTTTGTTCTAATAGTTGTTTTCACGTGTTAAAGGGCACACTTCCTGTCTCGTCTAGCCAAGCAATAACAAGACAAGTCACGGTACAAATGTTAATCAATGTGACTGCTCTTTTATTTTGACTAGTAGGCCTAGCCTATTTATAATTATAGGTGTTAGTAGGCTATGCGTATTCCAAATAGGCCTAAGCTTGTGACGTGTCGGAGAGCCGTTTGAGGTGAAATTTAATTTTGATACGTTAGTGAGAGCACTGGGAATGTTGACCGTACAGCTGATCCCGTGAATGTCTTGAACCAAAGCGGCTTTAATTCAGCTTGTTAACGGCAATAATTTGATGTCTAGTCTTGGAGCATGATGTCTGTTTTTGGAGGTCCGTAGAGAGTGAAGGCTGTTGATGCTTTTGAAATGAGTAAATGACTATAATTAGAGCACATCTGGATTTCCCTTTCATGGACGTTTAGAAGTTGCTTGTGATTGACATGTCTGGTAGTTTTGCTTGGAGTTGATGGTAGGGGCAAGACAATTAAGTATATTTAATTCGTGATTTCAAGGTTCTCGTTTCTGTTCTTAATCTAATTCCTCATAGCTCTTTAAAATGTAGTAGGTTACAAATTGTGTTCATGTGAGGGTTTGTATTGTAGGCCATATGCACAGACTACTGTAAACGCTCGAGTGCCTGGATGTACCGTGAATCTTGTCTATAAGTAAATATATTTTCTGTCAAAGAATAACTAAGAGCGATAAATAAGAGCGGATAAATAAGGGCGAATTTCGTCTTCAACACGTTGAACTGAATGGAACAGTTTGTGGTTTTAATTATGTCCTGCAGGCGGCGCTGTCGATTAATGTGACTGATTGGAACTTCTCTGTACTGTCCAATAGTTGGAAAGACGGCCAGTGTTGTAACACATTTTGTAACTCAATTAAGATTATTTTGTATTTCTTTGATATAATATCTTAAATATTTGGTTAAAACGGTGTGTTTATTCACAAAGTATCCATACTGTGCAGCCTAAATATTTGTAAAAAGTAAAAGTGGTAAAGTTGCAATACTGCCTATAGTAAACTGTTTTTGCCCATGAATTTATTGTAGAATTGCACAAATTCCCATTAAAATGGGAAATGTTAGAAACTACAATAAAATAAAACATATTCGAAACTAATGATTCTAAAAACAGAATAGTAGTGTGTTTATATTTATTAACACACTGTTAAAAAAGTTGCTGTCTTACATTTTTAAGTACAATCAAATTGGATGTTTAAGTAATGTCTACGTAAATTACATTGAAAATACTTTAAATGGGTTGAATCTTGTATAACTTGCAGAAAGAAAAAAAAACAGAAAATTGAATAGCATATTTTAGTTAAAACAATGTAAAAACATCCACATCTGGTCAGCCATGATATGTATTTTCTTTCTGTTAATTAACATCGATTACATGAACACAGATCATTAATTAGAACTAGATGTGGAGTTTTACAACTTTCTGTAAATGCTATAACCTGTAAACGCTTTTTTATGCAGAGAGTTTTGGTTGATCAGTTTGTGACGTCAGTTGTCGATAAATGGAAATATTTGTTATTCTAAATGATATTTTAATAATATAATTTGCTGAAAATATATTTATGGATAAAAAGAACACTAATAAATAAGGGAGCAGCATACTGTAATTTCTTAGTTCATGAGTCCAGTGACTGAATGAGCTGGCATGTTTATGGTGGTCTTTTATGCACTTATAGCAGTATTGATTTCCTTGAGCCGCACAACACTGCATGTGCGAGGTGCTTGTGACAGTATCAGAATGTTGCTTTTGAGGATTTGTAAAGCCATTCTCGGCTGCTTTGTGCGTTTGAACAGAGCTCCAGTGTGTGTGGGGTGCTAATCCTGTGCTATCATTGTGGTTGCCCCTGTTGTTCATATGTCTTGAACGTGCCCTGGGGGTGCAAAGCACTGATGCCTCACCTCATTTCCTCGCTTTAATAAAGCAAGATGAATTGGACCATGGCACACACTTGTGTCGTGGTGTGATCTCTTTAATGTGGGGCATATTAACAAAATGGAATGATGATTTGAATTATGCTTTATTAAGAGTAATGTGTTGAGCTCTGTGCCTGTTGACCAAGTAGTGAAAATTTGTCCTGAGATAGAAGTATGTCTCACAAAGCCAGATGACATAATGAAGTGGGAGTCTGAACAGGCGTAAAGCACATGCCTAGTGTAGTTATGACACTGACCTGCCTTTTACACTCCATTCAGTCTGCACTTAGTTGCCAGACAGTGTTTGTGTTATTGCTTTTTTCTGCATAGACTTGAATGGAATTCTTGTCAGCTATATTGTAATTGATGTAAAGCAACACTAAAGATGGGTTTGGTTCATAAAGGGATAAAAATTACCCCATGTGTAAAATGAAACACTCTGCTGTATCTTTAAAGGGTTAGTTCCCCCAAAAATGAAAATTAAGTCATTAATTACCCACCCCCATGCTGTACCAACCCCGTAAGACCTTTGTTCATCTTCGGAACACAAATGAAGATATTTTTGATTAAATTTGAGACTATAAGCTCAACTATAAGTTTATCAAGCGACGAGAATACTTTTTGTGCAAAAAACAAACAAAAATAACGACTTTATTCGACTATTCCTTTTCTTCCTTGTTGGCCTGAAACGAGACTTCCTTAGATTTCCACGACGCATGCGCGAGAATTGCGATCTCCTTCAACTATTTCAGTTCAGTTCTCGAGCATGCGTCGTGGAAATCTAAGGAAGTCTCGTTTCAGGCCAACAAGGAAGAAAAGGAATAGTCGAATAAAGTCGTTATTTTTGTTTGTTTTTTTGCACAAAAAGTATTCTCGTCGCTTGATAAACTTATAGTTGAGCCACTGTAGTCACATGGGATATTTAAACATTTTCTTCATTGACTTTCTGGGTCGTCAAGAGCCAGTCCCTTAGGCAGCCTATGTGTTAGTGAGACAGCTCTCAAATTTAATCAAAAATATCTTCATTTGTGTTCCAAAGATGAACGAAGGTCTTACGGGGTTGGTACAGCATGGGGGTGAGTAATTAATGACTTAATTTTCATTTTTGGGTGAACTAACCCTTTAATGCTGTGGGCCTATTTGTCTGTCAGAGGTCCTGGACATCTTGGTCCGATACATGGCATCTGTAATGATTCACGTAACACAGAGGAATCCATTTGCAGCTTTATTGATCGTAGTCGTACAGGCAGGGTCAAGACGGGCAGACAGAGCAATGAGGGCTAGACAAAAGGGTGATCCAAATAACAGGCAGAGTTCGGGGCAGGCAGCAATAATCACAGTCCAGGAAACAGTCCAAAGTCAGGCCAGGCAGAGATCAATCACAGAATCAGAGACAGTCCAAAGTTCACAACCAGAATATCAGAAACAGGGAATAACGCTCAGAAATGATCACCGGGGCAAATCAAGACTTCGCACTGGTGTGGTGTGTGGACGTGGCTTTTATGTGTGTGTGTTAATGGCGTGCAGGTGTGTGACGCAATCAGTCCCAGGTACGAGGCATGATGGGAATTTGAGTTTAACGCCAATGATCAATACTCGGGTGAAGGCTCCCTCTGGTGGCGAAGAGGAGGCGGAACGGGAGCTTCCACTGTAACAGAGCCCCCCCCCTGCGAGCGGCTCCTGACGCGAGGAGGCAACTGACGTCGGGGTCTCCTACGAGGTCTCCCACGAGGTCTGGGGGCCGGTTTCTCCGGGTGTGTCCTATGAAACTCTTCCGTGAGAGTAGGGTCCAGGATATCACTCGCATTGACCCAGGACTGTTCCTCCGGACCGTAACCCTCCCAATCGACCAGATACTGGAGAACGTTACCCCGACGTCTGGAGTCAAGCAACTGGTGCACACGGTACGCCTCCTCGCCGTCGACCAGGATGGGTGGAGGACTCTGAGAAGCGGGCTCCTCATCCGCTTCTCCTCTCGGACCACCAGCGGGTTTCAGCAGAGATACATGGAAAGTGGGAGAGATACGATAGTTAGCGGGCAGGTCTAAACGGTATGACACAGGGGAAATTCTTCTAATAATTTGGAATGGACCAACATACCTGGGACTGAGTTTGCGACATGGAAGTCTGAGTCGGAGGTCTCTGGTGGAAAGCCATACCCATTGCCCATTCTGGTACTCTGGAGCTGGACGGCGATGGCGGTTAGCTTGCTGTTCCTGGCGTCGGACTGCGTGCCTTAAATGCGTGTGTGCTTGATCCCAAACCTCTTCACTCTTCTGTAGCCACTCAGTGACGGAGGGTAGTTCGGTAGGTTCACCTGACCAAGGAAACAGAGGAGGCTGGAAACCCAGGATACACTTGAAGGGAGTGATGCCAGTGGATGGTTTGACCAGGGAGTTCTGGGCGTACTCGGCCCAGAACAAATATCTGCTCCACTCGTTCTGTTGTTGTTGGCAGTATGATCGGAGGAAGCGAATTACGTCCTGGTTGAGACGTTCCGTTTGACCATTGGATTGTGGGTGATAACCGGATGTGAGACTGATGTTGATGTTGAGATGTTTGAAGAATGCCGACCATACACGTGAGGTGAACTGAGGTCCTCTATCGGAAACAATATCTTCGGGCAATCCGTAGAAGCGAAATACCTGATTGCACAGCAACTCGGCGGTTTCGAAAGCAGTGGGGAGTTTGTGCAAAGGTATCAGACGGCAGGCTTTGGAGAAACGATCTACTATGGTGAGAATAGTGGTGTGGCCATGAGAGTTGGGAAGGTCAGTTATGAAGTCGATGGCGATGTGGGACCAGGGTCGTTGTGGAGTTGGCAGTGGGCACAAAAGACCGGCTGGTAGTTTCCGGGTTGATTTTGAGGTTTGACAGTTGTCACAGTTTTGTACATGATTGATGGTATCGGCGGTTAGAGTAGGCCACCAGAACCTGTTTCTGAGCAATTGGATGGTGGCATTGATTCCTGGATGACCGGAGCTTGGAGCTGAATGCACATGATCGAGGAGACGGGGTCGTAGTGTTTCTGGGACAAAGAGTAGCTCTGCAGGACATTCAACGGGACCGGGAGTTTGACGGTTAGTCTGCTGGATCTCAGTTATAATATCCCACTGGACAGGGGCAATTAACAATTTCTCACCAAGTATGTTTTCGGGGTTGTGGTTCTGGGTGGTTTCTTCAGATTGTCGAGAGAGGGCATCGGCTTTTGTGTTCTTGGTTCCTGGGCGGTATGTGACAGTGAAATTAAATCTGGTGAAGAATAGAGCCCATCTGGCTTGACGTGGGTTGAGACGTTTAGCGGATCGGAGGTATTCCAGGTTTTTGTGGTCTGTGAAAATGATGAACGGTTCTGCTGCTCCCTCCAACCAATGACGCCACTCTTCTAAAGCCAACTTCATGGCTAACAGTTCCCGGTTTCCCACATCATAGTTGCGTTCAGCTGGAGAAAGTTTGCGAGAGAAGAAAGCACATGGATACATTTTGGCTGGATCTCCCTGGCGTTGTGATAATATGGCCCCTACCCCTGTATTAGAAGCATCGACTTCAACAATGAATTGTCGTTCAGGATCCGGATGATGCAGAATGGGTGCAGTAGTGAAACGTGTCTTCAGGTCATGAAAAGCTTGTTGTGCTTCGGGGTTCCATGATATGCGATGGCTGTGACGTTTGGTTAGGGCTGTTAAGGGAGCGGCTATAAGGCTGAAGTTCCTGATGAATCTCCGATAGAAATTTGCAAATCCCAGGAATCTTTGCAGTTCTTTTATGGTTTGTGGTAATGGCCAGTCTACTACCCCCTTAACCTTCTTCTCATCCATGGCGACCCCTTCTTGACTGATGATGTATCCCAGGAAAGAGATGCTGGTTTGATGGAATTCACACTTCTCCATTTTGGCGTAGAGATGAAACTGAATCAAACGTTGGAGTACAGACCGGACATGTAGAATGTGCTCTTCTAGTGAATTGGAGTAGATCAGGATGTCGTCAATGTATACAATCACCCACTTGTCTAGCATATCGCGGAACACATCATTCATGAAGGCCTGGAAAACGGAAGGACTGTTGGACAAACCGAAAGGCATGACAAGATATTCATAGTGCCCACTAGTGGTGGAAAAGGCAGTTTTCCATTCATCACCCTCTCGTATGCGGATCAAATTGTAAGCGTTGCGTAGATCGAGCTTGGTGTAGTACTTGGCCTGACGGAGTTGTTCTAGTGCAGCTGGAACCAGAGGCAGAGGATAGCGGTACTTGACGGTGATGTCGTTTAATCCACGGTAATCGATGCATGGTCTTAGACTGCCATCTTTCTTCTTCACGAAGAAAAACCCCGCTGCTGCAGGAGAAGTGGAGGGTCGAATGAAGCCCTTAGCAAGTTCTTCCTCAATGTACTGTTTCATAGCGTCAGATTCAGGCTTTGACAGGGGAAAAATTCTTCCTTTAGGAGGCGTGGTACCAGGGATTAATTCTATAGCGCAGTCCGTGGATCGATGTTCGGGGAGTTGTGCCGCTTTCTCTTTGCTGAAGGCCTCAGTCAAATCCGCATAGACAGACGGGAGATCCTCCCGCTCAGGCTCTGGAGCAATGGACTCTGGTTTGGAACTGCTTACTCGAGTGACTCTGGACAGACAATGATTGTTACAAGCCTCACCCCAACGAATGATCTGGCCCTCCTTCCAGGAGATGTGTGGGTTATGAGTCTGTAACCAGGGGTGTCCCAGAATAATGCTGTGATGCAATGAGTGGATGACATAAAACTGGATGTTCTCAGAGTGAAGAGACCCGACGTGCAAACGAATCATCTCTGTGATGTGTTGAATCTTGCCCGCTCCGATGGGATGCCCATCTAGCGCTTCCACTGTCAGGGAAGAAGGACACGGATTGAGTTGAATATTGTGTTGTTCGGCAAAAGCCTGTGAAATAAAGTTCCCTGCGGCTCCAGAGTCGATGAGAGCAGAGGTGTCAACGGGTTTATCCTGGACAATTAAACGAACTGGGAGTGAGAAACTGGTGATGGGAGTTTTGGAAAGGACTGGTAGACTCCCCGAGGTGTTGCGGCTGGTGGGTCGAACGGGACAGTCGATCTTCATGTGTCCAGATTGACCGCAATACATGCACAAGCGGTGTTGAACTCGACGCTCACGTTCCTCTGGGGTGATGTGAGTAGCCCCTAACTGCATGGGTTCCGGATGACTGGATACTGCGAAGGGGGGCTGGACTGGTAGTCTGAGTTTGCGTCTGGATCGCAGGAGATTATCGACTTGAATGGCCAGGGCGATGTATTCGTTCAAGTTCATTCCTTCATCACGACAGGCCAGCTCAGACTGAAGCTCATTAGTAAGTCCTCTTCTGAACAGTGTCTTTAAAGTGTCTTCAACCCAGTTGGTTTGTGCCGCCAGCGTGCGAAATGTGAGAGCATAATCAGCGGCGGTTTCTTTTCCTTGAGTGAGTGATAACAGCTGATCGCCTGCATTACCCTTCTCAGTCGAATGTTCAAATACGTGACGAAACTGCTGCGTGAACTCTTGAAATGTGGAAAAGGTATTGCCCTCCGGTCTCCAGATTGCCGTAGCCCAGTCTAATGCTCTGCCGGTTAGTAATGAACAAACGAAGGCAATGCGGCTCTCATGACTGGCGTATAACGTGGGTTGTTGTTCAACAAAGAGTGTACATTGAAGCATGAACCCCTTGCATTTCGTTGGTGTACCATCAAATTTATCAGGGAAAGCGAGTCTTGGATTTACTGTTGTACTCACAGTAGTTGGGGGAGCACTCGGTGGTGGTGGTGCAACAGGTGTGCTTGGTACCGTCCCGACAGCGGTGCGAAGCTCCTGTATCCCCTGTACTAGCTGCTCAGTGAGGGTAGTCAGGTGGCTGAGCTGTTGATGGTGTAAATCCAACCGGGACGCTTGGGAGGTAAGCTCGGTGGTCAGTTGCATGACGGCTGCTGGATTTGTTGGCGGCGAAGTCTTCTGTAATGATTCACGTAACACAGAGGAATCCATTTGCAGCTTTATTGATCGTAGTCGTACAGGCAGGGTCAAGACGGGCAGACAGAGCAATGAGGGCTAGACAAAAGGGTGATCCAAATAACAGGCAGAGTTCGGGGCAGGCAGCAATAATCACAGTCCAGGAAACAGTCCAAAGTCAGGCCAGGCAGAGATCAATCACAGAATCAGAGACAGTCCAAAGTTCACAACCAGAATATCAGAAACAGGGAATAACGCTCAGAAATGATCACCGGGGCAAATCAAGACTTCGCACTGGTGTGGTGTGTGGACGTGGCTTTTATGTGTGTGTGTTAATGGCGTGCAGGTGTGTGACGCAATCAGTCCCAGGTACGAGGCATGATGGGAATTTGAGTTTAACGCCAATGATCAATACTCGGGTGAAGGCTCCCTCTGGTGGCGAAGAGGAGGCGGAACGGGAGCTTCCACTGTAACAGCATCATGGATTCGATCAAATACCAATAGATAAAAAAACCCTGACAACCTCTGCTAATATTATAATGGGTCATGTTTGGAACTTCCAACAGGACAGTGGTCCAAAAATAAACATCAAAATCAAAGCAAAAAGGGGTCACTGAGCACAAAACCAAGCATCTGCAATGGCAATCCCAGTCCCTGACCCTATAGAAAATGAGTGGGCTGAACTGAAGAGAAGAAGCACCAACATGGATCTGGGAATCTGAAGGAGAGATTCTGGAGATCTGGAGAGATTCTGTATTGAGGAACGGTCTCCAAACTCATCAGGCATTGCAGAGGAAGACTCAGAGCAGTTATCTTGGCAAAAGGAGGTTGCAAAAAGTATTTAACAAAAGGGGGCAAATAATTGTTCCCAATGTGTTCTGGTGAAAAAAAAAAAAACACATTTATTTAATTAAATGATTCCCCCCACTTTCAGTTCTTTTACATCAATAAAATGTTATATTTTTGCTTTTGTTTTTAAATAAAATATCAAAAGGATAAACAATGCTGATCTATTTTTTGCAGCCATCTTTCATAATATCTACCAAGGGGCAAATAATTCTGACCAGTACTGTATAAACATCAACTCACACATCAGTTATGATAAACAGAAGCTAGAAAGTTTGCTTGACGTCTGAGAACCAATGAGTTTCATTCTCGTGTTACGCAGCACGTTTGAGCTTCCGCAATATGGCGCTTACTCCGTGCCAAAATCAAACATCTGAACGACCGACCGACCGAACGTCTATCCGAAAGTCTGTCCGAAGTTACGTGTTGTACTTTTGAGCATCTGACTGAGCGGGTTGACCCACGTGACGACCTGACGTGACGTCAGCGTCTTGAAATTAGCTGTTTTTTAGCCATGCAAGTATCCAAGCTTATGTGTAAAGATTATAAATGGACATGAAAGGCACTAAATATAAATATTGTACCCCTAAAACATCAGTAAAACATTTCTCCTGAATCCTGTGTATGTGTTTTACTTTCAAAGAGCAGAAATACTGTAGGCTAGCCTATATAAAGACATTCAATAGTTTTAATTTGACCAATATCATTGTTTTTATTGTTAATTTTTTTGCCCTATGAACAACATTCTCACAGTTCATTAAAAAAACACTCTCCAAATTAATAAATGTAGCATAATGTTGTTGGTTTTTTTTTTTTACTTTTTGCAAAGGCTAATCTTAAAAAAAAACAGATGCAGGAGGATTTGTGTGTGTGTATGTATATATATATATATATATATATATATATACACCATATAAAAAATAAACAGCAAATCTTTAACGCTTTAATCCATCTGAATCTGATCTCATTTCTACCTATCAGTCATCTGACTCAAATATACTGTGTAGTAATGTGGTAATCAGTATAGCCCATACATACTGCATATTACCACAATATATTTCAGTCAGAAGACTGACATAAGAGACAGAAAGGAGATCAGATTCAGATGGATTAAAGCTGTGATAAAAGATTTGCTGTTTATTTTGGTAAATGCTTTATTGAATGTGAATGTTATGCCTAGCAAAATTCTTTCTCTGTCATGGCCCTCTATCAAAAAAAAAAAAAAAAAAAAAAAAAGGTAAGGGGTAACACTGTCGTTTTTGTTTTGGTCGAATTTTTTGAGTTTCAATATCTCAGCTCTGGAAGGGTCTAGAGTCTCCATTTTTGCACTCAGGTCTAAGTCTCATGGCCCTCTATCAGAATCCAGAGTTTTGAGAAGATTGGGGAAACTTAATTTTTCGCCCCCCCCCCCCCAAAAAAAAACATAAAGGGTAACACTGTCGTTTTTTTTTCTGGTCGAAATTTTGAGTTTCGATATCTCAGGTCTGGAAGGGTCTAGAGCCTCCATTTTTGCACTCAGGTCTAAGTTTCATGGCCCTCTATCATAATCCAGAATTTTGAGAAGATTGGGGAAACTTAATTTTTCACCCCCCAAAAAAACAACAAAAACATACGGGGTAACACTGTCATTTTTTTTCTGGTCCAAATTTTGAGTTTCGATATCTCAGCCCTGGAAGGGTCTAGAGCCTCCATTTTTGCACTCAGGTCTAAGTTTCATGGCCCTCTATAAGAATCCAGAGTTTTGAGATGATTGGGGAAACTTAATTTTTCGCTCCAAAAAAAACATAAGGGGTAACAATGTCGTTTTTTTTTTTCCTGGTCGAAATTTTGAGTTTCGATATATCAGCTCTGGAAGGGTCTAGAGCCTCCATTTTTGTACTCAGGTCTAAGTTTCATGGCCCTCTATCAGAATCCAGAGTTTTGAGAAGATTGGGGAAACTTAATTTTTCACCCAAAAAAAAAAAAAAGCAAAAACATAAGGGGTCACACTGTCGTTTGGAAGGGTCTAGAGCCTCCATTTTTGCACTCAGGTCTAAGTTTCATGGCCCTCCATCAGAATCCAGATTTTTGAGAAGATTGGGGAAACTTTATTTTTGCCCCCCCCCCCCAAAAAAAAACAAACATAAGGGGTAACACTGTGGTTTTTTTTTTGTTTTTTTTTTTTTGGTCGAAATTTTGATTTTCGGTATCTCAGCTCTGGAAGGGTCTAGAGCCTCCATTTTTGCACTCAGGTCTAAGTTTCATGGCCCTCTATCAGAATCCAGAGTTTTGAGATGATTGGGGAAACTTAATTTTTCGCCCAAAAAAACAAAACGTAAGGGGTAACACTGTCGTTTTTTTTTTCTGGTCGAAATTTTGGGTTTTGATATCTCAGCTCTGGAAGGGTCTAGAGCCTCCATTTTTGCACTCAGGTCTAAGTTTCATGGCCCTCTATCAGAATCCAGAGTTTTGAGATGATTGGGGAAACTTAATTTTTCGCTCCAAAAAAAACATAAGGGGTAACAATGTCGTTTTTTTTTTTTTCTGGTCGAAATTTTGAGTTTCGATATATCAGCTCTGGAAGGGTCTAGAGCCTCCATTTTTGTACTCAGGTCTAAGTTTCATGGCCCTCTATCAGAATCCAGAGTTTTGAGAAGATTGGGGAAACTTAATTTTTCACCCAAAAAAAAAAAAAGCAAAAACATAAGGGGTCACACTGTCGTTTGGAAGGGTCTAGAGCCTCCATTTTTGCACTCAGGTCTAAGTTTCATGGCCCTCCATCAGAATCCAGATTTTTGAGAAGATTGGGGAAACTTTATTTTTCGCCCAAAAAAAAAAAAAAAAAAAAACATAAGGGGTAACACTGTCGTTTTTTTTCTTCTGGTCAAAATTTTGAGTTTCGATATCTCAGCTCTGGAAGGGTCTAGAGCCTCCAATTTTGCACTCAGGTCTAAGTCTAAGTTTCACGGCCCTCTATCAGAATCCAGAGTTTGGAGAAGATTGGGGAAACTTAATTTTTCGCCCCCCAAAAAAACAAAAAACATAAGGGGTAACACTGTCGTTTTTTTTTTTCTGGTCGAAGTTTTGAGTTTCGATATCTCAGCTCTGGAAGGGTCTAGAGCCTCCATTTTTGTACTCAGGTCTAAGTTTCATGGCCCTCTATCAGAATCCAGAGTTTTGAGAAGATTGGGGAAACTTAATTTTTCGCCAAAAAAAAACATAAGGGGTAACACTGTCGTTTTTTTTTTGTTTTCTGGTCGAAATTTTGAGTTTCGATATCTCAGCTCTGGAAGGGTCTAGAGCCTCCATTTTTGCACTCAGGTCTAAGTCTCATGGCCCTCTATCAGAATCCAGAGTTTTGAGAAGATTGGGGAAACTTGATTTTTCGCCAAAAAAATAAAAATACATAAGGGGTAACACTGTCGTTTTTTTTTCTGGTCGAAGTTTTGAGTTTCGATATCTCAGCTCTGGAAGGGTCTAGAGCCTCCATTTTTGTACTCAGGTCTAAGTTTCATGGCCCTCTATCAGAATCCAGAGCTTTGAGAGGATTCGGGAAACTTAATTTTTCGCCCAAAAAAAAAAACAAAACATGCGGGGTAACACTGTCGTTTTTTTTTTTTTTCTGGTCGAAAATTTTGAGTTTCGATATCTCAGCTCTGGAAGTGTCTAGAGCCTCCATTTTTGCACTCAGGTCTAAGTTTCATGGCCCTCTATCAGAATCCAGAGTTTTGAGAAGATTCGGGAAACTTAATTTTTCGCACCCCCTCCCCCCCCCCCAAAAAAAAAAAACATAAGGGGTAACACTGTCGTTTTTTTTCTCGTCGATATTTTGAGTTTCGATATCTCAGCTCTGGAAGGGTCTAGAGCCTCCATTTTTGCACTCAGGTCTAAGTTTCATGGCCCTCTATCAGAATCCAGAGTTTTGAGAAGATTGGGAAAACTTAATTTTTTGCCCAAAAAAAAAAAAACGTAAGGGGTAACACTGTTTTTTTTTTTTTCTGGTCAAAATTTTGAGTTTCGATATCTCAGCTCTGGAAGGGTCTAGAGCCTCCATTTTTGCACTCAGGTCTAAGTCTCATGGCCCTCTATCAGAATCCAGAGTTTTGAGAAGATTGGGGAAACTTGATTTTTTGCCAAAAAAATAAAAAAAACATAAGGGGTAACACTGTCGTTTTTTTTTTTTTCTGGTCGAAATTTTGAGTTTCGATATCTCAGCTCTGGAAGGGTCTAGAGCCTCCAATTTTGCACTCAGGTCTAAGTTTCATGGCCCTCTATCAGAATCCAGAGTTTGGAGAAGATTGGGGAAACTTAATTTTTCGCCCAAAAAAAAAACATAAGGGGTAACACTGTCGTTTTTTTTCTGGTTGAAGTTTTGAGTTTCGATATCTCAGCTCTGGAAGGAGCCTCCATTTTTGCACTCAGGTCTAAGTTTCATGGCCCTCTATCAGAATGCAGAGTTTTGAGAAGATTCGGGAAACTTAATTTTTCACCCCCCCCCCCCCAAAAAAAAATAAAATAAGGGGTAACACTGTCGTTTTTTTTTTCTCGTCGATATTTTGAGTTTCGATATCTCAGCTCTGGAAGGGTCTAGAGCCTCCATTTTTGCACTCAGGTCTAAGTTTCATGGCCCTCTATCAGAATCCAGAGTTTTGAGAAGATTGGGAAAACTTAATTTTTTGCCCCTCCCAAAAAAATGTAAGGGGTAACACTGTCGTTTTTTTTTTCTGGTCAAAATTTTGAGTTTCGATATCTCAGCTCTGGAAGGGTCTAGAGCCTCCATTTTTGCACTCAGGTCTAAATTTCATGGCCCTCTATCAGAATCCAGAGTTTTGAGAAGATTGGGGAAACTTAATTTTTCGCCCGAAAAAAAAAAAAAAAAAATAAAAAAAACATAAGGGGTAACACTGTCGTTTTTTTTTTCTGGTCGAAATTTTGAGTTTCGATATCTCAGCTCTGGAAGGGTCTAGAGCCTCCATTTTTGCACTCAGGTCTAAGTTTCATGGCCCTCCATCAGAATCCAGATTTTTGAGAAGATTGGGGAAACTTAATTTTTCGCCCAAAAAAAAAAAAAAAAAAAACGTAAGGGGTAACACTGTCGTTTTTTTTTCCTCTGGTCAAAATTTTGAGTTTCGATATATCAGCTCTGAAAGAGTCTAGAGCCTCCAATTTTGCACTCAGGTCTAAGTTTCATGGCCCTCTATCAGAATCCAGAGTTTGGAGAAGATTGGGGAAACTTAATTTTTCGGCCAAAAAAAAAACCCAAAAAACATAAGGGGTAACACTGTCGTTTTTTTTTTCTGGTCGAAGTTTTGAGTTTCGATATCTCAGCTCTGGAAGGGTCTAGAGCCTCCATTTTTGCACTCAGGTCTAAGTTTCATGGACCTATATCAGAATCCAGAGTTTTGAGAAGATTCGGGAAACGTAATTTTTCGCCCCCCCCCCCCCCCCAAAAAAAAAAACATAAGGGGTAACACTGTCGTTTTTTTTTCTGGTCGAAATTTTGAGTTTCGATTTCTCAGCTCTGGAGGGGTCTAGAGCCTCCATTTTTGTACTCAGGTCTAAGTTTCATGGCCCTCTATCAGAATCCAGAGTTTTGAGAAGATTGGGGAAACTTAATTTCCCCCCCCCCCCCCCAAAAACGTAAGGGGCAACACTGTCGTTTTTTTTTCTGGTCAAAATTTTGAGTTTCGATATCTCAGGTCTGGAAGGGTCTAGAGCCTCCATTTTTGCACTCAGGTCTAAGTGTCATGGCCCTCTATCAGAATCCAGAGTTTTGAGAAGATTGGGGAAACTTAATTTTTCGCCAAAAAAAAAAAAAAAACATAAGGGGTAACACTGTCGTTTTTTTTTTTTTTTTGTGGTCGAAATTTTGAGTTTTGATATCTCAGCTCTGGAAGGGTCTAGAGCCTCCATTTTTGCACTCAGGTATAAGTTTCATGGCCCTCTATCAGAATGCAGAATTTTGATAAGATTGGGGAAACTTAATTTTTCACCCCAAAAAAAAAACAAAAAACATAAGGGGTAACACTGTCGTTTTTTTTTTTTTTTTCTGGTCGAAATTTTGAGTTTCGATATCTCAGCTCTGGAAGGGTCTAGAGCCTCCATTTTTGCACTCAGGTCTAAGTTTCATGGCCCTCTATCAGAATCCAGAGTTTTAAGAAGATTGGGGAAACTTAATTTTTCGCCCCCCCAAATAAAACATAAGGGGTAACACTGTCGTTTTTTTTTTCTGGTCAAAATTTTGAGTTTCAATATCTCAGGTCGAGAAGGGTCTAGAGCCTCCATTTTTGAATTCAGGTCTAAGTCCCATGGCCCTCTATCAGAATCCAGAGTTTTGAGAAGATTGGGGAAACTTAATTTTTCGCCAAAAAAATAAAAAAACATAAGGGGTAACACTGTCGTTTTTTTTTTCTGGATGTTATTTTGAGTTTCGATATTTCAGCTCTGGAAGGGTCTAGAGCCTCCATTTTTGCACTCAGGTCTAAGTGTCATGGCCCTCTATCAGAATCCAGAGTTTTGAGAAGATTGGGGAAACTTAATTTTTTACCAAAAAATAAAAAAACATAAGGGGTAACACTGTTGTTGTTTTTTTCTGGTCAAAATTTTGAGTTTCGATATCTCAGCTCTGGAAGGGTCTAGAGTCTCCATTTTTGCACTCAGGTCTAAGTGTCATGGCCCTCTATCAGAATCCAGAGTTTTGAGAAGATTGGGGAAACTTAATTTTTCGCCAAAAAAATAAAAAAACATAAGGGGTAACACTGTCGTTTTTTTTTTTTTTCTGGATATTATTTTGAGTTTCGATATTTCAGCTCTGGAAGGGTCTAGAGCCTCCATTTTTGCACTCAGGTCTAAGTGTCATGGCCCTCTATCAGAATCCAGAGTTTTGAGAAGATTGGGGAAACTTAATTTTTCGCCAAAAAAAGTAAAAAAACATAAGGGGTAACACTGTTGTTTTTTTTCCTGGTCAAAATTTTGAGTTTCGATATCTCAGCTCTGGAAGGGTCTAGAGCCTCCATTTTTGCTCTCAGGTCTAAGTGTCACGGCCCTCTATCAGAATCCAGAGTTTTGAGAAGATTGGGGAAACTTAATTTTTTACCAAAAAATTAAAAAACATAAGGGGTAACACTGTTGTTTTTTTTAACACAGTCTCATCCCAATTCGTCATATAACTGACGTTTTGGGACGTCTTTTGACCATTCGTCAATATACGACTTTTTAGGGCCCCCTTAAACGTCGGTAGATGACGATCCCGGGTCGTCATACAACTGACGCTTTACCTTTAACGTCAGTTAGGTGACGAGTTGGGTTTAGGGTTAGGTTTAGGTATGGGGTAGAGTTAGGATCCCATAACGTCATCTACCAACGTTTAAGGGGGCCCTAAAAAGTCGTATATTGACGAATGGTCAAAAGACGTCCCAAAACGTCAGTTATATGACGAATTGGGATGAGACCGGGTTGTTTTTTTTCTGGTCAAAATTTTGAGTTTCGATATCTCAGCTCTGGAAGGGTCTAGAGTCTCCATTTTTGCACTCAGGTCTAAGTGTCATGGCCCTCTATCAGAATCCAGAGTTTTGAGAAGATTGGGGAAACTTAATTTTTTACCAAAAAATAAAAAAACATAAGGGGTAACACTGTTGTTTTTTTTTCTGGTCAAAATTTTGAGTTTCGATATCTCAGCTCTGGAAGGGTCTAGAGTCTCCATTTTTGCACTCAGGTCTAAGTGTCATGGCCCTCTATCAGAATCCAGAGTTTTGAGAAGATTGGGGAAACTTAATTTTTCGCCAAAAAAATAAAAAAAAAAACATAAGGGGTAACACTCTGTTTTTGTTTTCCTGGTCAAAATTTTGAGTTTCGATATCTCAGCTCTGGAAGGGTCTAGAGCCTCCATTTTTTTGCACTCAGGTCTAAGTGTCATGGCCCTCTATCAGAATCCAGAGTTTTGAGAAGATTGGGGAAACTTAATTTTTCGCCAAAAAATAAAAAAAAACATAAGGGGTAACACTGTTGTTTTTTTTCTGGTCAAAATTTTGAGTTTTGATATCTCAGCGTTGGAAGGGTCTAGAGCCTCCATTTTTGCACTCAGGTCTAAGTTTCTTGGCCCTCTATCAGAATCCAGATTTTATAGAAGATTGGGGAAACGTAATATTTCGCCCTCCCCCCAAAAAAAACAAAAAAAAAAAACGTAAGGGGTAACATTGTCGTTTTTTTTTCTGGTCAAAATTTTGAGTTTCGATATCTCAACTCTGGAAGGGTCTAGAGCCTCCATTTTTGCACTCAGGTCTAAGTTTCATGGCCCTATATCAGAATCCAGAGTTTTGAGAAGATTCGGGAAACGTAATTTTTCGCCCCCCCCCCCCCAAAAAAAACGTAAGGGGCAACACTGTCGTTTTTTTTTCTGGTCAAAATTTTGAGTTTCGATATCTCAGGTCTGGAAGGGTCTAGAGCCTCCATTTTTGCACTCAGGTCTAAGTGTCATGGCCCTCTATCAGAATCCAGAGTTTTGAGAAGATTGGGGAAACTTAATTTTTCGCCAAAAAAAAAAAAAAACATAAGGGGTAACACTGTCGTTTTTTTTTTGTGGTCGAAATTTTGAGTTTCGATATCTCAGCTCTGGAAGGGTCTAGAGCCTCCATTTTTGCAATCAGGTCTAAGTTTCATGGCCCTCTATCAGAATCCAGAGTTTTAAGAAGATTGGGGAAACTTAATTTTTCGCCCCCCCAAATAAAACATAAGGGGTAACACTGTCGTTTTTTTTTTTCTGGTCAAAATTTTGAGTTTCAATATCTCAGGTCGAGAAGGGTCTAGAGCCTCCATTTTTGAATTCAGGTCTAAGTCCCATGGCCCTCTATCAGAATCCAGAGTTTTGAGAAGATTGGGGAAACTTAATTTTTCGCCAAAAAAATAAAAAAACATAAGGGGTAACACTGTCGTTTTTTTTTTCTGGATATTATTTTGAGTTTCGATATTTCAGCTCTGGAAGGGTCTAGAGCCTCCATTTTTGCACTCAGGTCTAAGTGTCATGGCCCTCTATCAGAATCCAGAGTTTTGAGAAGATTGGGGAAACTTAATTTTTTACCAAAACATAAAAAAACATAAGGGGTAACACTGTTGTTTTTTTTTCTGGTCAAAATTTTGAGTTTTGATATCTCAGCTCTGGAAGGGTCTAGAGTCTCCATTTTTGCACTCAGGTCTAAGTGTCATGGCCCTCTATCAGAATCCAGAGTTTTGAGAAGATTGGGGAAACTTAATTTTTCGCCAAAAAAATAAAAAAACATAAGGGGTAACACTGTCGTTTTTTTTTTTTCTGGATATTATTTTGAGTTTCGATATTTCAGCTCTGGAAGGGTCTAGAGCCTCCATTTTTGCACTCAGGTCTAAGTGTCATGGCCCTCTATCAGAATCCAGAGTTTTGAGAAGATTGGGGAAACTTAATTTTTCGCCAAAAAAAATAAAAAAAACATAAGGGGTAAAACTGTTGTTTTTTTTTTCCTGGTCAAAATTCAGAATCCAGAGTTTTGAGAAGATTGGAGAAACTTAATTTTTCACCCCCCGAAAAAAAACAAAAGGGGTAACACTGTCATTTTTTTTTCCTGGTCAAAATTTTGAGTTTCAGTATCTCAGCTCTGGAAGGGTCTACAGCCTCAATTTTTGCACCCAGGTCCATGTCTCGTGGCCCTCTATCAGAATCCAGAGTTTTGAGAAGATTGGAGAAACTTAATTTTTCACCCCCCGAAAAAAAAACATAAGGGGTAACACTGTCATTTTTTTTTTCTGGTCAAAATTTTGAGTTTCAATATCTCAGCTCTGGAAGGGTCTACAGCCTCAATTTTTGCACCCAGGTCCATGTCTCGTGGCCCTCTATCAGAATCCAGAGTTTTGAGAAGATTGGAGAAACTTAATTTTTCACCCCCCGAAAAAAAACATAAGGGGTAACACTGTCATTTTTTTTTCTGGACAAAATTTTGATTTTCAATATCTCAGCTCTGGAAGGGTCTACAGCCTCAATTGTTGCACCCAGGTCCATGTCTCGTGGCCCTTTATCAGAATCCAGAGTTTTGAGAAGATTGGAGAAACTTAATTTTTCACCCCCCGAAAAAAAACATGAGGGGTAACACTGTCATTTTTTTTTTCTGGTCAAAATTTTGATTTTCAATATCTCAGCTCTGGTAGGGTCTACAGCCTCAATTTTTGCACCCAGGTCCATGTCTCATGGCCCTCTATCAGAATCCAGAGTTTTGAGAAGATTGGAAAAACTTAATTTTTCACCCCCCCGAAAAAAAACATAAGGGGTAACACTGTCATTTTTTTTTTGTGGTCAAAATTTTGAGTTTCAGTATCTCAGCTCTGGAAGGGTCTACAGCCTCAATTTTTGCACCCAGGTCCATGTCTCGTGGCGCTCTATCAGAATACAGAGTTTTGAGAAGATTGGAGAAACTTAATTTTTCACCCCCCGAAAAAAAAACATAAGGGGTAACACTGTCATTTTTTTTTCTGGTCAAAATTTTGAGTTTCAATATCTCAGCTCTGGAAGGGTCTACAGCCTCAATTTTTGCACCCAGGTTCATGTCTCGTGGCCCTTTATCAGAATCCAGAGTTTCGAGAAGATTGGAGAAACTTAATTTTTCACCCCCTGAAAAAAAAACATAAGGGGTAACACTGTCATTTTTTTTTCTGGTCAAAATTTTGAGTTTCAATATCTCAGCTCTGGAAGGGTCTACAGCCTCAATTCTTGCACCCAGGTCCATGTCTCGTGGCCCTTTATCAGAATCCAGAGTTTTGAGAAGATTGGAGAAACTTAATTTTTCACCCCCTGAAAAAAACATAAGGGGTAACACTGTCATTTTTTTTTCTGGTCAAAATTTTGATTTTCAATATCTCAGCTCTGGAAGGGTCTACAGCCTCAATTTTTGCACCCGGGTCCATGTCTCGTGGCCCTCTATCAGAATCCAGAGTTTTGAGAAGATTGGAGAAACTTAATTTTTCACCCCCCGAAAAAAAACTTAAGGGGTAACACTGTCATTTTTTTTTTCTGGTCAAAATTTTGAGTTTCAATATCTCAGCTCTGGAAGGGTCTACAGCCTCAATTTTTGCACCCAGGTCCATGTCTCGTGGCCCTCTATCAGAATCCAGAGTTTTGAGAAGATTGGAGAAACTTAATTTTTCACCCCCCGAAAAAAAACATAAGGGGTAACACTGTCATTTTTTTTTTTCTGGTCAAAATTTTGATTTTCAATATCTCAGCTCTGGAAGGGTCTACAGCCTCAATTTTTGCACCCGGGTCCATGTCTCGTGGCCCTCTATCAGAATCCAGAGTTTTGAGAAGATTGGAGAAACTTAATTTTTCACCCCCCGAAAAAAAACATAAGGGGTAACACTGTCTTTTTTTTCTGTTCAAAATTTTGAGTTTCAGTATCTCAGCTCTGGAAGGGTCTACAGCCTCAATTTTTGCACCCGGGTCCATGTCTCGTGGCCCTCTATCAGAATCCAGAGTTTTGAGAAGATTGGAGAAACTTAATTTTTCACCCCCCGAAAAAAAAAAACATAAGGGGTAACACTGTCATTTTTTTTTTCTGGTCAAAATTTTGAGATTCAATATCTCAGCTCTGGAAGGGTCTACAGCCTCAATTTTTGCACCCAGGTCCATGTCTCGTGGCCCTCTATCAGAATCCAGAGTTTTGAGAAGATTGGAGAAACTTAATTTTTCACCCCCCGAAAAAAAACATAAGGGGTAACACTGTCATTTTTTTTTTCTGGTCAAAATTTTGAGTTTCAATATCTCAGCTCTGGAAGGGTCTACAGCCTCAATTTTTGCACCCAGGTCCATGTCTTGTGGCCCTCTATCAGAATCCAGAGTTTTGAGAAGATTGGAGAAACTTAATTTTTCACCCCCCGAAAAAAACATAAGGGGTAACACTGTCATTTTTTTTCTGTTCAAAATTTTGATTTTCAATATCTCAGCTCTGGAAGGGTCTACAGCCTCAATTTTTGCACCCAGGTCCATGTCTCGTGGCCCTTTATCAGAATCCAGAGTTTTGAGAAGATTGGAGAAACTTAATTTTTTCACCCCCCGAAAAAAAAACATAAGGGGTAACACTGTCATTTTTTTTTCTGGTCAAAATTTTGAGTTTCAATATCTCAGCTCTGGAAGGGTCTACAGCCTCAATTGTTGCACCCAGGTCCATGTCTCGTGGCCCTTTATCAGAATCCAGAGTTTTGAGAATATTGGAGAAACTTAATTTTTCACCCCCCGAAAAAAAACATAAGGGGTAACACTGTCATTTTTTTTTTCTGGTCAAAATTTTGATTTTCAATATCTCAGCTCTGGAAGGGTCTACAGCCTCAATTTTTGCACCCGGGTCCATGTCTCGTGGCCCTCTATCAGAATCCAGAGTTTTGAGAAGATTGGATAAACTTAATTTTTCACCCCCCGAAAAAAAACATAAGGGGTAACACTGACATTTTTTTTTTTCTGGTCAAAATTTTGAGTTTCAATATCTCAGCTCTGGAAGGGTCTACAGCCTCAATTGTTGCACCCAGGTCCATGTCTCGTGGCCCTTTATCAGAATCCAGAGTTTTGAGAAGATTGGAGAAACTTAATTTTTCACCCCCCGAAAAAAAACATAAGGGGTAACACTGTCATTTTTTTTTTCTGGTCAAAATTTTGAGTTTCAATATCTCAGCTCTGGTAGGGTCTACAGCCTCAATTTTTGCACCCAGGTCCATGTCTCGTGGCCCTCTATCAGAATCCAGAGTTTCGAGAAGATTGGAGAAACTTAATTTTTCACCCCCCCGAAAAAAAAACATAAGGGGTAACACTGTCATTTGTTTTTCTGGTCAAAATTTTGAGTTTCAATATCTCAGCTCTGGAAGGGTCTACAGCCTCAATTCTTGCACCCAGGTCCATGTCTCGTGGCCCTTTATCAGAATCCAGAGTTTTGAGAAGATTGGAGAAACTTAATTTTTCACCCCCCGAAAAAAACATAAGGGGTAACACTGTCATTTTTTTTCTGGTCAAAATTTTGATTTTCAATATCTCAGCTCTGGAAGGGTCTACAGCCTCAATTTTTGCACCCGGGTCCATGTCTCGTGGCCCTCTATCAGAATCCAGAGTTTTGAGAAGATTGGAGAAACTTAATTTTTCACCCCCCGAAAAAAAACATAAGGGGTAACACTGTCATTTTTTTTTTCTGGTCAAAATTTAGATTTTCAATATCTCAGCTCTGGAACGGTCTACAGCCTCAATTTTTGCACCCGGGTCCATGTCTCGTGGCCCTCTATCAGAATCCAGAGTTTTGAGAAGATTGGAGAAACTTAATTTTTCACCCCCCGAAAAAAAACATAAGGGGTAACACTGTCATTATTTTTTCTGGTCAAAATTTTGAGTTTCAATATCTCAGCTCTGGAAGGGTCTACAGCCTCAATTTTTGCACCCAGGTCCATGTCTCGTGGCCCTTTATCAGAATCCAGAGTTTTGAGAAGATTGGAGAAACTTAATTTTTCACCCCCCGAAAAAAAAACATAAGGTGTAACACTGTCATTTTTTTTCTGGTCAAAATTTTGAGTTTCAATATCTCAGCTCTGGAAGGGTCTACAGCCTCAATTGTTGCACCCAGGTCCATGTCTCGTGGCCCTTTATCAGAATCCAGAGTTTTGAGAAGATTGGAGAAACTTAATTTTTCACCCCCCGAAAAAAAACATAAGGGGTAACACTGTCATTTTTTTTCTGGTCAAAATTTTGAGTTTCAGTATCTCAGCTCTGGAAGGGTCTACAGCCTCAATTTTTGCACCCGGGTCCATGTCTCGTGGCCCTCTATCAGAATCCAGAGTTTTGAGAAGATTGGAGAAACTTAATTTTTCACCCCCCGAAAAAAAAAACATAAGGGGTAACACTGTCATTTTTTTTTTCTGGTCAAAATTTTGAGTTTCAATATCTCAGCTCTGGAAGGGTCTACAGCCTCAATTTTTGCACCCAGGTCCATGTCTCGTGGCCCTCTATCAGAATCCAGAGTTTTGAGAAGATTGGAGAAACTTAATTTTTTATCCCCCCCAAAAAAAACATAAGGGGTAACACTGTCATTTTTTTTTCTGGTCAAAATTTTGAGTTTCAATATCTCAGCTCTGGAAAGGTCTACAGCCTCAATTTTTGCACCCAGGTCCATGTCTCGTGGCCCTCTATCAGAATCCAGAGTTTTGAGAAGATTGGAGAAACTTAATTTTTCACCCCCCGAAAAAAAACGTAAGGGGTAACACTGTCAATTTTTTTTTCTGGTCAAAATTTTGAGTTTCAATATCTCAGCTCTGGAAGGGTCTACAGCCTCAATTTTTGCACCCGGGTCCATATCTCGTGGCCCTCTATCAGAATCCAGAGTTTTGAGAAGATTGGAGAAACTTAATTTTTCACCCCCCGAAAAAAAACATAAGGGGTAACACTGTCATTTTTTTTCTGGTCAAAATTTTGATTTTCAATATCTCAGCTCTGGAAGGGTCTACAGCCTCAATTTTTGCACCCGGGTCCATGTCTCGTGGCCCTCTATCAGAATCCAGAGTTTTGAGAAGATTGGAGAAACTTAATTTTTCACCCCCCGAAAAAAAAAACATAAGGGGTAACACTGTCATTTTTTTTTCTGGTCAAAATTTTGAGTTTCAATATCTCAGCTCTGGAAGGGTCTACAGCCTCAATTTTTGCACCCAGGTCCATGTCTCGTGGCCCTCTATCAGAATCCAGAGTTTTGAGAAGATTGGAGAAACTTAATTTTTCACCCCTCAAAAAAAACATAAGGGGTAACACTGTCATTTTTTTTTCTGGTCAAAATTTTGAGTTTCAATATCTCAGCTCTGGAAGGGTCTACAGCCTCAATTTTTTCACCCAGGTCCATGTCTTGTGGCCCTCTATCAGAATCCAGAGTTTTGAGAAGATTGGAGAAACTTAATTTTTCACCCCTCGAAAAAAAACATAAGGGGTAACACTGTCATTTTTTTTTCTGGTCAAAATTTTGATTTTCAATATCTCAGCTCTGGAAGGGTCTACAGCCTCAATTTTTGCACCCGGGTCCATGTCTCGTGGCCCTCTATCAGAATCTAAAGTTTTGAGAAGATTGGAGAAACTTAATTTTTCACCCCCCGAAAAAAAAACATAAGGGGTAACACTGTCATTTTTTTTTTCTGGTCAAAATTTTGAGTTTCAATATCTCAGCTCTGGAAGGGTCTACAGCCTCAATTTTTGCATCCAGGTCCATGTCTCGTGGCCCTCTATCAGAATCCAGAGTTTTGAGAAGATTGGAGAAACTTAATTTTTCACCCCCCGAAAAAAAACATAAGGGGTAACACTGTCATTTTTTTTTTTCTGGTCAAAATTTTGAGTTTCAATATCTCAGCTCTGGAAGGGTCTACAGCCTCAATTTTTGCACCCAGGTCCATGTCTCGTGGCCCTCTATCAGAATCCAGAGTTTTGAGAAGATTGGAGAAACTTAATTTTTCACCCCCCGAAAAAAAACATAAGGGGTAACACTGTCATTTTTTTTTTTTCTGGTCAAAATTTTGAGTTTCAATATCTCAGCTCTGGAAGGGTCTACAGCCTCAATTTTTGCACCCAGGTCCATGTCTCGTGGCCCTCTATCAGAATCCAGAGTTTTGAGAAGATTGGAGAAACTTAATTTTTCACCCCCCGAAAAAAAACGTAAGGGGTAACACTGTCATTTTTTTTTTCTGGTCAAAATTTTGAGTTTCAATATCTCAGCTCTGGAAGGGTCTACAGCCACAATTTTTGCACCCAGGTCCATGTCTCGTGGCCCTCTATCAGAATCCAGAGTTTTGAGAAGATTGGAGACACTTAATTTTTCACCCCCCGAAAAAAAACATAAGGGGTAACACTGTCATTTTTTTTTTTCTGGTCAAAATTTTGAGTTTCAATATCTCAGCTCTGGAAGGGTCTACAGCCTCAATTTTTGCACCCAGGTCCATGTCTCGTGGCCCTCTATCAGAATCCAGAGTTTTGAGAAGATTGGAGAAACTTAATTTTTCACCCCCCGAAAAAAAACATAAGGGGTAACACTGTCATTTTTTTTTTCTGGTCAAAATTTTGAGTTTCAATATCTCAGCTCTGGAAGGGTCTACAGCCTCAATTTTTGCACCCAGGTCCATGTCTCGTGGCCCTCTATCAGAATCCAGAGTTTAGAGAAGATTGGAGAAACTTAATTTTTCACCCCCCGAAAAAAAACGTAAGGGGTAACACTGTCATTTTTTTTTTCTGGTCAAAATTTTGAGTTTCAATATCTCAGCTCTGGAAGGGTCTACAGCCACAATTTTTGCACCCAGGTCCATGTCTCGTGGCCCTCTATCAGAATCCAGAGTTTTGAGAAGATTGGAGAAACTTAATTTTTCACCCCCCGAAAAAAAACATAAGGGGTAACACTGTCATTTTTTTTTTCTGGTCAAAATTTTGAGTTTCAATATCTCAGCTCTGGAAGGGTCTACAGCCTCAATTTTTGCACCCAGGTCCATGTCTCGTGGCCCTCTATCAGAATCCAGAGTTTTGAGAAGATTGGAGAAACTTAATTTTTCACCCCCCGAAAAAAAACATAAGGGGTAACACTGTCATTTTTTTTTCTGGTCAAAATTTTGAGTTTCAATATCTCAGCTCTGGAAGGGTCTACAGCCTCAATTTTTGCACCCAGGTCCATGTCTCGTGGCCCTCTATCAGAATCCAGAGTTTTGAGAAGATTGGAGAAACTTAATTTTTCACCCCCCGAAAAAAAACATAAGGGGTAACACTGTCTTTTTTTTTTTCTGGTCAAAATTTTGAGTTTCAATATCTCAGCTCTGGAAGGGTCTACAGCCTCAATTTTTGCACCCAGGTCCATGTCTCGTGGCCCTCTATCAGAATCCAGAGTTTTGAGAAGATTGGAGAAACTTAATTTTTCACCCCCCGAAAAAAAACATAAGGGGTAACACTGTCATTTTTTTTTTTCTGGTCAAAATTTTGAGTTTCAATATCTCAGCTCTGGAAGGGTCTACAGACTCAATTTTTGCACCCAGGTCCATGTCTCGTGGCCCTCTATCAGAATCCAGAGTTTTGAGAAGATTGGAGAAACTTAATTTTTCACCCCCCGAAAAAAAACATAAGGGGTAACACTGCCATTTTTTTTCTGTTCAAAATTTTGAGTTTCAATATCTCAGCTCTGGAAGGGTCTACAGCCTCAATTTTTGCACCCAGGTCCATGTCTCGTGGCCCTTTATCAGAATCCAGAGTTTTGAGAAGATTGGAGAAACTTAATTTTTCACCCCCCGAAAAAAAACATAAGGGGTAACACTGTCATTTTTTTTTCTGTTCAAAATTTTGAGTTTCAATATCTCAGCTCTGGAAGGGTCTACAGCCTCAATTTTTGCACCCAGGTCCATGTCTCGTGGCCCTTTATCAGAATCCAGAGTTTTGAGAAGATTGGAGAAACTTAATTTTTCACCCCCCGAAAAAAAAACATAAGGGGTAACACTGTCATTTTTTTTTCTGGTCAAAATTTTGAGTTTCAATATCTCAGCTCTGGAAGGGTCTACAGCCTCAATTGTTGCACCCAGGTCCATGTCTCGTGGCCCTTTATCAGAATCCAGAGTTTTGAGAAGATTGGAGAAACTTAATTTTTCACCCCCCGAAAAAAAACATAAGGGGTAACACTGTCATTTTTTTTTTCTGGTCAAAATTTTGATTTTCAATATCTCAGCTCTGGAAGGGTCTACAGCCTCAATTTTTGCTCCCGGGTCAATGTCTCGTGGCCCTCTATCAGAATCCAGAGTTTTGAGAAGATTGGAGAAACTTAATTTTTCACCCCCCGAAAAAAAAAAAAAACATAAGGGGTAACACTGTCATTTTTTTTTTCTGGTCAAAATTTTGAGTTTCAATATCTCAGATCTGGAATGGTCTACAGCCTCAATTTTTGCACCCAGGTCCATGTCTCGTGGCCCTCTATCAGAATCCAGAGTTTTGAGAAGATTGGAGAAACTTAATTTTTCACCCCCCGAAAAAAAACATAAGGGGTAACACTGTCATTTTTTTTTTTCTGGTCAAAATTTTGAGTTTCAATATCTCAGCTCTGGAAGGGTCTATAGCCTCAATTTTTGCACCCAGGTCCATGTCTCGTGGCCCTCTATCAGAATCCAGAGTTTTGAGAAGATTGGAGAAACTTAATTTTTCACCCCCCGAAAAAAAACATAAGGGGTAACACTGTCATTTTTTTTTTCTGGTCAAAATTTTGAGTTTCAATATCTCAGCTCTGGAAGGGTCTACAGCCTCAATTTTTGCACCCAGGTCCATGTGCCGTGGCCCTCTATCAGAATCCAGAGTTTTGAGAAGATTGGAGAAACTTAATTTTTCACCCCCCGAAAAAAAAACATAAGGGGTAACACTGTCATTTTTTTTCTGGTCAAAATTTTGAGTTTCAATATCTCAGCTCTGGAAGGGTCTACATCCTCAATTTTTGCACCCAGGTCCATGTGCCGTGGCCCTCTATCAGAATCCAGAGTTTTGAGAAGATTGGAGAAACTTAATTTTTCACCCCCCGAAAAAAAACATAAGGGGTAACACTGTCATTTTTTTTTTCTGGTCAAAATTTTGAGTTTCAATATCTCAGCTCTGGAAGGGTCTACAGCCTCAATTTTTGCACCCAGGTCCATGTCTCGTGGCCCTCTATCAGAATCCAGAGTTTTGAGAAGATTGGAGAAACTTAATTTTTCACCCCCCGAAAAAAAACATAAGGGGTAACACTGTCTTTTTTTTTTTCTGGTCAAAATTTTGAGTTTCAATATCTCAGCTCTGGAAGGGTCTACAGCCTCAATTTTTGCACCCAGGTCCATGTCTCGTGGCCCTCTATCAGAATCCAGAGTTTTGAGAAGATTGGAGAAACTTAATTTTTCACCCCCCGAAAAAAAACATAAGGGGTAACACTGTCATTTTTTTTTTCTGGTCAAAATTTTGAGTTTCAATATCTCAGCTCTGGAAGGGTCTACAGACTCAATTTTTGCACCCAGGTCCATGTCTCGTGGCCCTCTATCAGAATCCAGAGTTTTGAGAAGATTGGAGAAACTTAATTTTTCACCCCCCGAAAAAAAACATAAGGGGTAACACTGCCATTTTTTTTCTGTTCAAAATTTTGAGTTTCAATATCTCAGCTCTGGAAGGGTCTACAGCCTCAATTTTTGCACCCAGGTCCATGTCTCGTGGCCCTTTATCAGAATCCAGAGTTTTGAGAAGATTGGAGAAACTTAATTTTTCACCCCCCGAAAAAAAAACATAAGGGGTAACACTGTCATTTTTTTTTCTGTTCAAAATTTTGAGTTTCAATATCTCAGCTCTGGAAGGGTCTACAGCCTCAATTTTTGCACCCAGGTCCATGTCTCGTGGCCCTTTATCAGAATCCAGAGTTTTGAGAAGATTGGAGAAACTTAATTTTTCACCCCCCGAAAAAAAAACATAAGGGGTAACACTGTCATTTTTTTTTCTGGTCAAAATTTTGAGTTTCAATATCTCAGCTCTGGAAGGGTCTACAGCCTCAATTGTTGCACCCAGGTCCATGTCTCGTGGCCCTTTATCAGAATCCAGAGTTTTGAGAAGATTGGAGAAACTTAATTTTTCACCCCCCGAAAAAAAACATAAGGGGTAACACTGTCATTTTTTTTTTCTGGTCAAAATTTTGATTTTCAATATCTCAGCTCTGGAAGGGTCTACAGCCTCAATTTTTGCTCCCGGGTCAATGTCTCGTGGCCCTCTATCAGAATCCAGAGTTTTGAGAAGATTGGAGAAACTTAATTTTTCACCCCCCGAAAAAAAAAAAAAACATAAGGGGTAACACTGTCATTTTTTTTTTCTGGTCAAAATTTTGAGTTTCAATATCTCAGATCTGGAATGGTCTACAGCCTCAATTTTTGCACCCAGGTCCATGTCTCGTGGCCCTCTATCAGAATCCAGAGTTTTGAGAAGATTGGAGAAACTTAATTTTTCACCCCCCGAAAAAAAACATAAGGGGTAACACTGTCATTTTTTTTTTTCTGGTCAAAATTTTGAGTTTCAATATCTCAGCTCTGGAAGGGTCTATAGCCTCAATTTTTGCACCCAGGTCCATGTCTCGTGGCCCTCTATCAGAATCCAGAGTTTTGAGAAGATTGGAGAAACTTAATTTTTCACCCCCCGAAAAAAAACATAAGGGGTAACACTGTCATTTTTTTTTTCTGGTCAAAATTTTGAGTTTCAATATCTCAGCTCTGGAAGGGTCTACAGCCTCAATTTTTGCACCCAGGTCCATGTGCCGTGGCCCTCTATCAGAATCCAGAGTTTTGAGAAGATTGGAGAAACTTAATTTTTCACCCCCCGAAAAAAAAACATAAGGGGTAACACTGTCATTTTTTTTCTGGTCAAAATTTTGAGTTTCAATATCTCAGCTCTGGAAGGGTCTACATCCTCAATTTTTGCACCCAGGTCCATGTGCCGTGGCCCTCTATCAGAATCCAGAGTTTTGAGAAGATTGGAGAAACTTAATTTTTCACCCCCCGAAAAAAAAACATAAGGGGTAACACTGTCATTTTTTTTTCTGGTCAAAATTTTGAGTTTCAATATCTCAGCTCTGGAAGGGTCTACAGCCTCAATTTTTGCACCCAGGTCCATGTGTTGTGGCCCTCTGTCAGAATCCAGAGTTTCAAGAAGATCGGAGGGGGTCAAAATTTCGGCCAAAAAAAAATGACAGTGTTACCCCTTATGTTTTTTTTTTCAGGTCCAAATTTTGACCTTCGATATCTCGGCTCTGGAAGGGTCTAGAGCCTCCATTTTTGCGCGCTGGTCGAAGTCTCGTGGCCCTCTGTCAAAGTCCAGAGTTTCAAGAAGATCGGAGGGTGTCAAAATTTCGGCCAAAAAAAAAAATGACAGTGTTACCCCTTATGTTTTTTTTTTTGAGGTCCAAATTTTGACCTTCGATATCTCGGCTCTGGAAGGGTCTAGAGCCTCCATTTTTGCGCGCTGGTCGAAGTCTCGTGGCCCTCTGTCAGAATCCAGAGTTTCAAGAAGATCGGAGGGGGTCAAAATTTCGGCCAAAAAAAAATGACAGTGTTACCCCTTATGTGTTTTTTTCAGGTCAGAATTTTGACCTTCGATATCTCGGCTCTGGAAGGGTCTAGAGCCTCAATTTTTGCGCGTTGGTCGAAGTCTCGTGGCCCTCTGTCAGAATCCAGAGTTTCAAGAAGATCGGAGGGGGTCAAAATTTCGGCCAAAAAAAAAAAATGACAGTGTTACCCCTTATGTTTTTTTTTTCAGGTCCAAATTTTGACCTTCGATATCTCGGCTCTGGAAGGGTCTAGAGCCTCAATTTTTGCGCGTTGGTCGAAGTCTCGTGGCCCTCTGTCAGAATCCAGAGTTTCAAGAAGATCGGAGGGGGTCAAAATTTCGGCCAAAAAAAAAAAATGACAGTGTTACCCCTTATGTTTTTTTTCAGGTCCAAATTTTGACCTTCGATATCTCGGCTCTGGAAGGGTCTAGAGCCTCCATTTTTGCGCGCTGGTCGAAGTCTCGTGGCCCTCTGTCAGAGTCCAGAGTTTCAAGAAGATCGGAGGGGGTCAAAATTTCGGCCAAAAAAAAATGACAGTGTTACCCCTTATGTTTTTTTTTCAGGTCCAAATTTTGACCTTCGATATCTCGGCTCTGGAAGGGTCTAGAGCCTCCATTTTTGCGCGCTGGTCGAAGTCTCGTGGCCCTCTGTCAGAGTCCAGAGTTTCAAAAAGATCGGAGGGGGTCAAAATTTCGGCCAAAAAAAAAATGACAGTGTTACCCCTTATGTTTTTTTTTTTCAGGTCCAAATTTTGACCTTCGATATCTCGGCTCTGGAAGGGTCTAGAGCCTCCATTTTTGCGCGTTGGTCGAAGTCTCGTGGCCCTCTGTCAGAATCCAGAGTTTCAAGAAGATCGGAGGGGGTCAAAATTTCGGCCAAAAAAAAAATGACAGTGTTACCCCTTATGTTTTTTTTTTCAGGTCCAAATTTTGACCTTCGATATCTCGGCTCTGGAAGGGTCTAGAGCCTCCATTTTTGCGCGCTGGTCGAAGTCTCGTGGCCCTCTGTCAGAGTCCAGAGTTTCAAGAAGATCGGAGGGGGTCAAAATTTCGGCCAAAAAAAAAAATGACAGTGTTACCCCTTATGTTTTTTTTTCAGGTCCAAATTTTGACCTTCGATATCTCGGCTCTGGAAGGGTCTAGAGCCCCAATTTTTGCGCGTTGGTCGAAGTCTCGTGGCCCTCTGTCAGAATCCAGAGTTTCAAGAAGATCGGAGGGGGTCAAAATTTCGGCCAAAAAAAAAAATGACAGTGTTACCCCTTATGTTTTTTTTTTCAGGTCCAAATTTTGACCTTCGATATCTCGGCTCTGGAAGGGTCTAGAGCCTCCATTTTTGCGCGCTGGTCGAAGTCTCGTGGCCCTCTGTCAGAATCCAGAGTTTTGAGAAGATTGGAGAAACTTAATTTTTCACCCCCCGAAAAAAAACATAAGGGGTAACACTGTCATTTTTTTTTTCTGGTCAAAATTTTGAGTTTCAATATCTCAGCTCTGGAAGGGTTCAAATCACATAAGGGTTTAGACCCTCTTGAAGGGTCTAGAGCCTCCATTTTTGCGCGCTGGTCGAAGTCTCGTGGCCCTCTGTCAAAGTCCAGAGTTTCAAGAAGATCGGAGGGGGTCAAAATTTCGGCCAAAAAAAAAAAAATGACAGTGTTACCCCTTATGTTTTTTTTTTCAGGTCCAAATTTTGACCTTCGATATCTCGGCTCTGGAAGGGTCTAGAGCCCCAATTTTTGCGCGTTGGTCGAAGTCTCGTGGCCGTCTGTCAGAATCCAGAGTTTCAAGAAGATCGGAGGGGGTCAAAATTTCGGCCAAAAAAAAAAAATGACAGTGTTACCCCTTATGTTTTTTTTTCAGGTCCAAATTTTGACCTTCGATATCTCGGCTCTGGAAGGGTCTAGAGCCCCAATTTTTGCGCGTTGGTCGAAGTCTCGTGGACCTCTGTCAGAATCCAGAGTTTCAAGAAGATCGGAGGGGGTCAAAATTTCGGCCAAAAAAAAAAAATGACAGTGTTACCCCTTATGTTTTTTTTTCAGGTCCAAATTTTGACCTTCGATATCTCGGCTCTGGAAGGGTCTAGAGCCTCCATTTTTGCGCGCTGGTCGAAGTCTCGTGGCCCTCTGTCAAAGTCCAGAGTTTCAAGAAGATCGGAGGGTGTCAAAATTTCGGCCAAAAAAAAAAATGACAGTGTTACCCCTTATGTTTTTTTTTTTGAGGTCCAAATTTTGACCTTCGATATCTCAGCTCTGGAAGGGTCTAGAGCCTCCATTTTTGCGCGCTGGTCGAAGTCTCGTGGCCCTCTGTCAGAATCCAGAGTTTCAAGAAGATCGGAGGGGGTCAACGGCCAAAAAAAAATGACAGTGTTACCCCTTATGTTTTTTTTTTCAGGTCCAAATTTTGACCTTCGATATCTCGGCTCTGGAAGGGTCTAGAGCCTCAATTTTTGCGCGTTGGTCGAAGTCTCGTGGCCCTCATTCAGAATCCAGAGTTTCAAGAAGATCGGAGGGGGTCAAAATTTCGGCCAAAAAAAAAAAATGACAGTGTTACCCCTTATGTTTTTTTTCAGGTCCAAATTTTGACCTTCGATATCTCGGCTCTGGAAGGGTCTAGAGCCCCAATTTTTGCGCGTTGGTCGAAGTCTCGTGGCCCTCTGTCAGAATCCAGAGTTTCAAGAAGATCGGAGGGGGTCAAAATTTCGGCCAAAAAAAAATGACAGTGTTACCCCTTATGTTTTTTTTTTCAGGTCCAAATTTTGACTTTCGATATCTCGGCTCTGGAAGGGTCTAGAGCCTCCATTTTTGCGCGCTGGTCGAAGTCTCGTGGCCCTCTGTCAAAGTCCAGAGTTTCAAGAAGATCGGAGGGTGTTAAAATTTCGGCAAAAAAAAAAAAATGACAGTGTTACCCCTTATGTTTTTTTTTTTTCAGGTCCAAATTTTGACCTTCGATATCTCGGCTCTGGAAGGGTCTAGAGCCTCCATTTTTGCGCGCTGGTCGAAGTCTCGTGGCCCTCTGTCAGAATCCAGAGTTTCAAGAAGATCGGAGGGGGTCAAAATTTCGGCCAAAAAAAAAAAATGACAGTGTTACCCCTTATGTTTTTTTTTTCAGGTCCAAATTTTGACCTTCGATATCTCGGCTCTGGAAGGGTCTAGAGCCTCCATTTTTGCGCGCTGGTCGAAGTCTCGTGGCCCTCTGTCAAAGTCCAGAGTTTCAAGAAGATCGGAGGGTGTCAAAATTTCGGCCAAAAAAAAAAAATGACAGTGTTACCCCTTATGTTTTTTTTTTGAGGTCCAAATTTTGACCTTCGATATCTCGGCTCTGGAAGGGTCTAGAGCCTCCATTTTTGCGCGCTGGTCGAAGTCTCGTGGCCCTCTGTCAGAATCCAGAGTTTCAAGAAGATCGGAGGGGGTCAACGGCCAAAAAAAAATGACAGTGTTACCCCTTATGTTTTTTTTTCAGGTCCAAATTTTGACCTTCGATATCTCGGCTCTGGAAGGGTCTAGAGCCTCAATTTTTGCGCGTTGGTCGAAGTCTCGTGGCCCTCATTCAGAATCCAGAGTTTCAAGAAGATCGGAGGGGGTCAAAATTTCGGCCAAAAAAAAAAATGACAGTGTTACCCCTTATGTTTTTTTTCAGGTCCAAATTTTGACCTTCGATATCTCGGCTCTGGAAGGGTCTAGAGCCCCAATTTTTGCGCGTTGGTCGAAGTCTCGTGGCCCTCTGTCAGAATCCAGAGTTTCAAGAAGATCGGAGGGGGTCAAAATTTCGGCCAAAAAAAAATGACAGTGTTACCCCTTATGTTTTTTTTTCAGGTCCAAATTTTGACTTTCGATATCTCGGCTCTGGAAGGGTCTAGAGCCTCAATTTTTGCGCGCTGGTCGAAGTCTCGTGGCCCTCTGTCAGAATCCAGAGTTTCAAGAAGATCGGAGGGGGTCAAAATTTCGGCCAAAAAAAAAAAATGACAGTGTTACTCCTTATGTTTTTTTTTTCAGGTCCAAATTTTGACCTTCGATATCTCGGCTCTGGAAGGGTCTAGAGCCTCAATTTTTGCGCGTTGGTCGAAGTCTCGTGGCCCTCTGTCAGAATCCAGAGTTTCAAGAAGATCGGAGGGCGTCAAAATTTCGGCCAAAAAAAAAATGACAGTGTTACCCCTTATGTTTTTTTTTCAGGTCCAAATTTTGACCTTCGATATCTCGGCTCTGGAAGGGTCTAGAGCCTCAATTTTTGCGCGTTGGTCGAAGTCTCGTGGCCCTCTGTCAGAATCCAGAGTTTCAAGAAGATCGGAGGGGGTCAAAATTTCGGCCAAAAAAAAAAAATGACAGTGTTACCCCTTATGTTTTTTTTTTCAGCTCAAAATTTTGACCTTCGATATCTCGGCTCTGGAAGGGTCTAGAGCCTCCATTTTTGCGCGCTGGTCGAAGTCTCGTGGCCCTCTGTCAAAGTCCAGAGTTTCAAGAAGATCGGAGGGGGTCAAAATTTCGGCCTAAAAAAATGACAGTGTTACCCCTTATGTTTTTTTTTTCAGGTCCAAATTTTGACCTTCGATATCTCGGCTCTGGAAGGGTCTAGAGCCCCAATTTTTGCGCGCTGGTCGAAGTCTCGTGGCCCTCTGTCAGAATCCAGAGTTTCAAGAAGATCGGAGGGGATCAAAATTTCGGCCAAAAAAAAAAATGACAGTGTTACCCCTTATGTTTTTTTTTCAGGTCCAAATTTTGACCTTCGATATCTCGGCTCTGGAAGGGTCTAGAGCCTCAATTTTTGCGCGTTGGTCGAAGTCTCGTGGCCCTCTGTCAGAATCCAGAGTTTCAAGAAGATCGGAGGGGGTCAAAATTTCGGCCAAAAAAAAAAAATGACAGTGTTACCCCTTATGTTTTTTTTTTCAGCTCAAAATTTTGACCTTCGATATCTCGGCTCTGGAAGGGTCTAGAGCCTCCATTTTTGCGCGCTGGTCGAAGTCTCGTGGCCCTCTGTCAAAGTCCAGAGTTTCAAGAAGATCGGAGGGGGTCAAAATTTCGGCCTAAAAAAATGACAGTGTTACCCCTTATGTTTTTTTTTCAGGTCCAAATTTTGACCTTCGATATCTCGGCTCTGGAAGGGTCTAGAGCCCCAATTTTTGCGCGCTGGTCGAAGTCTCGTGGCCCTCTGTCAGAATCCAGAGTTTCAAGAAGATCGGAGGGGATCAAAATTTCGGCCAAAAAAAAAATGACAGTGTTACCCCTTATGTTTTTTTTTTCAGGTCCAAATTTTGACCTTCGATATCTCGGCTCTGGAAGGGTCTAGAGCCCCAATTTTTGCGCGTTGGTCGAAGTCTCGTGGCCCTCTGTCAGAATCCAGAGTTTCAAGAAGATCGGAGGGGGTCAAAATTTCGGCCAAAAAAAATGACAGTGTTACCCCTTATGTTTTTTTTTCAGGTCCAAATTTTGACCTTCGATATCTTGGCTCTGGAAGGGTCTAGAGCCTCCATTTTTGCGCGCTGGTCGAAGTCTCGTGGCCCTCTGTCAAAGTCCAGAGTTTCAAGAAGATCGGAGGGTGTCAAAATTTCGGCCAAAAAAAAAATGACAGTGTTACCCCTTATGTTTTTTTTTTCAGGTCCAAATTTTGACCTTCGATATCTCGGCTCTGGAAGGGTCTAGAGCCTCCATTTTTGCGCGCTGGTCGAAGTCTCGTGGCCCTCTGTCAGAATCCAGAGTTTCAAGAAGATCGGAGGGGGTCAAAATTTCGGCCAAAAAAAAAAAAATGACAGTGTTACCCCTTATGTTTTTTTTTCAGGTCCAAATTTTGACCTTCGATATCTCGGCTCTGGAAGGGTCTAGAGCCTCAATTTTTGCGCGTTGGTCGAAGTCTCGTGGCCCTCTGTCAGAATCCAGAGTTTCAAGAAGATCGGAGGGGGTCAAAATTTCGGCCAAAAAAAAAAAATGACAGTGTTACCCCTTATGTTTTTTTTCAGGTCCAAATTTTGACCTTCGATATCTCTGCTCTGGAAGGGTCTAGAGCCTCCATTTTTGCGCGCTGGTCGAAGTCTCGTGGCCCTCTGTCAAAGTCCAGAGTTTCAAGAAGATCGGAGGGGGTCAAAATTTCGGCCAAAAAAAAATGACAGTGTTACCCCTTATGTTTTTTTTTCAGGTCCAAATTTTGACCTTCGATATCTCGGCTCTGGAAGGGTCTAGAGCCCCAATTTTTGCGCGCTGGTCGAAGTCTCGTGGCCCTCTGTCAGAATCCAGAGTTTCAAGAAGATCGGAGGGGGTCAAAATTTCGGCCAAAAAAAAAAATGACAGTGTTACCCCTTATGTTTTTTTTTTCAGGTCCAAATTTTGACCTTCGATATCTCGGCTCTGGAAGGGTCTAGAGCCCCAATTTTTGCGCGTTGGTCGAAGTCTCGTGGCCCTCTGTCAGAATCCAGAGTTTCAAGAAGATCGGAGGGGGTCAAAATTTCGGCCAAAAAAAAAATGACAGTGTTATCCCTTATGTTTTTTTTTCAGGTCCAAATTTTGACCTTCGATATCTCGGCTCTGGAAGGGTCTAGAGCCTCCATTTTTGCGCGCTGATCGAAGTCTCATGGCCCTCTGTCAGAGTCCAGAGTTTCAAGAAGATCGGAGGGGGTCAAAATTTCGGCCAAAAAAAAAAATGACAGTGTTACCCCTTATGTTTTTTTTTTCAGGTCCAAATTTTGACCTTCGATATCTCGGCTCTGGAAGGGTCTAGAACCCCAATTTTTGCGCGTTGGTCGAAGTCTCATGGCCCTCTGTCAGAGTCCAGAGTTTCAAGAAGATCGGAGGGGGTCAAAATTTCGGCCAAAAAAAAAATGACAGTGTTACCCCTTATGTTTTTTTTTTCAGGTCCAAATTTTGACCTTCGATATCTCGGCTCTGGAAGGGTCTAGAGCCTCCAATTTTGCGCGCTGGTCGAAGTCTCGTGGCCCTCTGTCAGAATCCAGAGTTTTGAGAAGATTGGAGAAACTTAATTTTTCACCCCCCCGAAAAAAAACATAAGGGGTAACACTGTCATTTTTTTTTTCTGGTCAAAATTTTGAGTTTCAATATCTCAGCTCTGGAAGGGTTCAAATCACATAAGGGTTTAGACCCTCTGGAAGGGTCTAGAGCCTCCATTTTTGCGCGCTGGTCGAAGTCTCGTGGCCCTCTGTCAAAGTCCAGAGTTTCAAGAAGATCGGAGGGGGTCAAAATTTCGGCCAAAAGAAAAAAATGACAGTGTTACCCCTTATGTTTTTTTTTTCAGGTCCAAATTTTGACCTTCGATATCTCGGCTCTGGAAGGGTCTAGAGCCCCAATTTTTGCGCGCTGGTCGAAGTCTCGTGGCCGTCTGTCAGAATCCAGAGTTTCAAGAAGATCGGAGGGGGTCAAAATTTCGGCCAAAAAAAAAAATGACAGTGTTACCCCTTATGTTTTTTTTCAGGTCCAAATTTTGACCTTCGATATCTCGGCTCTGGAAGGGTCTAGAGCCCCAATTTTTGCGCGTTGGTCGAAGTCTCGTGGCCCTCTGTCAGAATCCAGAGTTTCAAGAAGATCGGAGGGGGTCAAAATTTCGGCCAAAAAAAATGACAGTGTTACCCCTTATGTTTTTTTTTTCAGGTCCAAATTTTGACCTTCGATATCTCGGCTCTGGAAGGGTCTAGAGCCTCCATTTTTGCGCGCTGGTCGAAGTCTCGTGGCCCTCTGTCAAAGTCCAGAGTTTCAAGAAGATCGGAGGGTGTCAAAATTTCGGCCAAAAAAAAAATGACAGTGTTACCCCTTATGTTTTTTTTTTCAGGTCCAAATTTTGACCTTCGATATCTCGGCTCTGGAAGGGTCTAGAGCCTCAATTTTTGCGCGTTGGTCAAAGTCTCGTGGCCCTCTGTCAGAATCCAGAGTTTCAAGAAGATCGGAGGGGGTCAAAATTTCGGCCAAAAAAAAAAAAATGACAGTGTTACCCCTTATGTTTTTTTTTCAGGTCCAAATTTTGACCTTCGATATCTCGGCTCTGGAAGGGTCTAGAGCCTCAATTTTTGCGCGTTGGTCGAAGTCTCGTGGCCCTCTGTCAGAATCCAGAGTTTCAAGAAGATCGGAGGGGGTCAAAATTTCGGCCAAAAAAAAAAAATGACAGTGTTACCCCTTATGTTTTTTTTCAGGTCCAAATTTTGACCTTCGATATCTCTGCTCTGGAAGGGTCTAGAGCCTCCATTTTTGCGCGCTGGTCGAAGTCTCGTGGCCCTCTGTCAAAGTCCAGAGTTTCAAGAAGATCGGAGGGGGTCAAAATTTCGGCCAAAAAAAAATGACAGTGTTACCCCTTATGTTTTTTTTTCAGGTCCAAATTTTGACCTTCGATATCTCGGCTCTGGAAGGGTCTAGAGCCCCAATTTTTGCGCGCTGGTCGAAGTCTCGTGGCCCTCTGTCAGAATCCAGAGTTTCAAGAAGATCGGAGGGGGTCAAAATTTCGGCCAAAAAAAAAAATGACAGTGTTACCCCTTATGTTTTTTTTTTCAGGTCCAAATTTTGACCTTCGATATCTCGGCTCTGGAAGGGTCTAGAGCCCCAATTTTTGCGCGTTGGTCGAAGTCTCGTGGCCCTCTGTCAGAATCCAGAGTTTCAAGAAGATCGGAGGGGGTCAAAATTTCGGCCAAAAAAAAAATGACAGTGTTATCCCTTATGTTTTTTTTTCAGGTCCAAATTTTGACCTTCGATATCTCGGCTCTGGAAGGGTCTAGAGCCTCCATTTTTGCGCGCTGATCGAAGTCTCATGGCCCTCTGTCAGAGTCCAGAGTTTCAAGAAGATCGGAGGGGGTCAAAATTTCGGCCAAAAAAAAAAATGACAGTGTTACCCCTTATGTTTTTTTTTTCAGGTCCAAATTTTGACCTTCGATATCTCGGCTCTGGAAGGGTCTAGAACCCCAATTTTTGCGCGTTGGTCGAAGTCTCATGGCCCTCTGTCAGAGTCCAGAGTTTCAAGAAGATCGGAGGGGGTCAAAATTTCGGCCAAAAAAAAAATGACAGTGTTACCCCTTATGTTTTTTTTTTCAGGTCCAAATTTTGACCTTCGATATCTCGGCTCTGGAAGGGTCTAGAGCCTCCAATTTTGCGCGCTGGTCGAAGTCTCGTGGCCCTCTGTCAGAATCCAGAGTTTTGAGAAGATTGGAGAAACTTAATTTTTCACCCCCCCGAAAAAAAACATAAGGGGTAACACTGTCATTTTTTTTTTCTGGTCAAAATTTTGAGTTTCAATATCTCAGCTCTGGAAGGGTTCAAATCACATAAGGGTTTAGACCCTCTGGAAGGGTCTAGAGCCTCCATTTTTGCGCGCTGGTCGAAGTCTCGTGGCCCTCTGTCAAAGTCCAGAGTTTCAAGAAGATCGGAGGGGGTCAAAATTTCGGCCAAAAGAAAAAAATGACAGTGTTACCCCTTATGTTTTTTTTTTCAGGTCCAAATTTTGACCTTCGATATCTCGGCTCTGGAAGGGTCTAGAGCCCCAATTTTTGCGCGCTGGTCGAAGTCTCGTGGCCGTCTGTCAGAATCCAGAGTTTCAAGAAGATCGGAGGGGGTCAAAATTTCGGCCAAAAAAAAAAATGACAGTGTTACCCCTTATGTTTTTTTTCAGGTCCAAATTTTGACCTTCGATATCTCGGCTCTGGAAGGGTCTAGAGCCCCAATTTTTGCGCGTTGGTCGAAGTCTCGTGGCCCTCTGTCAGAATCCAGAGTTTCAAGAAGATCGGAGGGGGTCAAAATTTCGGCCAAAAAAAAATGACAGTGTTACCCCTTATGTTTTTTTTTTCAGGTCCAAATTTTGACCTTCGATATCTCGGCTCTGGAAGGGTCTAGAGCCTCCATTTTTGCGCGCTGGTCGAAGTCTCGTGGCCCTCTGTCAAAGTCCAGAGTTTCAAGAAGATCGGAGGGTGTCAAAATTTCGGCCAAAAAAAAAAATGACAGTGTTACCCCTTATGTTTTTTTTTTCAGGTCCAAATTTTGACCTTCGATATCTCGGCTCTGGAAGGGTCTAGAGCCTCCATTTTTGCGCGCTGGTCGAAGTCTCGTGGCCCTCTGTCAGAATCCAGAGTTTCAAGAAGATCGGAGGGGGTCAAAATTTCGGCCAAAAAAAAAAATGACAGTGTTACCCGTTATGTTTTTTTTTTCAGGTCCAAATTTTGACCTTCGATATCTCGGCTCTGGAAGGGTCTAGAACCTCAATTTTTGCGCGTTGGTCGAAGTCTCGTGGCCCTCTGTCAGAATCCAGAGTTTCAAGAAGATCGGAGGGGGTCAAAATTTCGGCCAAAAAAAAAAATGACAGTGTTACCCCTTATGTTTTTTTTTCAGGTCCAAATTTTGACCTTCGATATCTCGGCTCTGGAAGGGTCTAGAGCCTCAATTTTTGCGCGTTGGTCAAAGTCTCGTGGCCCTCTGTCAGAATCCAGAGTTTCAAGAAGATCGGAGGGGGTCAAAATTTCGGCCAAAAAAAAAATGACAGTGTTACCCCTTATGTTTTTTTTTCAGGTCCAAATTTTGACCTTCGATATCTCGGCTCTGGAAGGGTCTAGAGCCTCCATTTTTGCGCGCTGGTCGAAGTCTCGTGGCCCTCTGTCAAAGTCCAGAGTTTCAAGAAGATCGGAGGGGGTCAAAATTTCGGCCAAAAAAAAATGACAGTGTTACCCCTTATGTTTTTTTTTCAGGTCCAAATTTTGACCTTCGATATCTCGGCTCTGGAAGGGTCTAGAGCCCCAATTTTTGCGCGCTGGTCGAAGTCTCGTGGCCCTCTGTCAGAATTCAGAGTTTCAAGAAGATCGGAGGGGGTCAAAATTTCGGCCAAAAAAAAATGACAGTGTTACCCCTTATGTTTTTTTTTTTTTCAGGTCCAAATTTTGACCTTCGATTTCTCGGCTCTGGAAGGGTCTAGAGCCCCAATTTTTGCGCGTTGGTCGAAGTCTCGTGGCCCTCTGTCAGAATCCAGAGTTTCAAGAAGATCGGAGGGGGTCAAAATTTCGGCCAAAAAAAAATGACAGTGTTACCCCTTATGTTTTTTTTTCAGGTCCAAATTTTGACCTTCGATATCTCGGCTCTGGAAGGGTCTAGAGCCTCCATTTTTGCGCGCTGATCGAAGTCTCATGGCCCTCTGTCAGAGTCCAGAGTTTCAAGAAGATCGGAGGGGGTCAAAATTTCGGCCAAAAAAAAAAAATGACAGTGTTACCCCTTATGTTTTTTTTTCAGGTCCAAATTTTGACCTTCGATATCTCGGCTCTGGACGGGTCTAGAACCCCAATTTTTGCGCGTTGGTCGAAGTCTCGTGGCCCTCTGTCAGAATCCAGAGTTTCAAGAAGATCGGAGGGGGTCAAAATTTCGGCCAAAAAAAAAAAATGACAGTGTTACCCCTTATGTTTTTTTTTCAGGTCCAAATTTTGACCTTCGATATCTCGGCTCTGGAAGGGTCTAGAGCCTCAATTTTTGCGCGTTGGTCGAAGTCTCGTGGCCCTCTGTCAGAATCCAGAGTTTCAAGAAGATCGGAGGGGGTCAAAATTTCGGCCAAAAAAAAAAATGACAGTGTTACCCCTTATGTTTTTTTTTTCAGTTCCAAATTTTGACCTTCGATATCTCGGCTATGGAAGGGTCTAGAGCCTCCATTTTTGCGCGCTGGTCGAAGTCTCGTGGCCCTCTGTCAGAATCCAGAGTTTCAAGAAGATCGGAGGGGGTCAAAATTTCGGCCAAAAAAAAAATGACAGTGTTACCCCTTATGTTTTTTTTTCAGGTCCAAATTTTGACCTTCGATATCTCGGCTCTCGAAGGGTCTAGAGCCTCCATTTTTGCGCGCTGTTCGAAGTCTCGTGGCCCTCTGTCAGAGTCCAGAGTTTCAAGAAGATCGGAGGGGGTCAAAATTTCGGCCCAAAAAAAATGACAGTGTTGCCCCTTATGTTTATTTTTCAGGTCCAAATTTTGACCTTCGATATCTCGGCTCTGGAAGGGTCTAGAGCCTCAATTTTTGCGCGTTGGTCGAAGTCTCGTGGCCCTCTGTCAGAATCCAGAGTTTCAAGAAGATCGGAGGGGGTCAAAATTTCGGCCAAAAAAAAAATGACAGTGTTAACCCTTATGTTTTTTTTTTCAGGTCCAAATTTTGACCTTCGATATCTCGGCTCTGGAAGGGTCTAGAGCCTCAATTTTTGCGCGTTGGTCGAAGTCTCGTGGCCCTCTGTCAGAATCCAGAGTTTCAAGAAGATCGGAGGGGGTCAAAATTTCGGCCAAAAAAAAAATGACAGTGTTACCCCTTATGTTTTTTTTTTTCAGGTCCAAATTTTGACCTTCGATATCTCGGCTCTGGAAGGGTCTAGAGCCTCCATTTTTGCGCGCTGGTCGAAATCTCGTGGCCCTCTGTCAGAGTGCAGAGTTTCAAGAAGATCGGAGGGGGTCAAAATTTCGGCCAAAAAAAAAAATGACAGTGTTACCCCTTATGTTTTTTTTTCAGGTCCAAATTTTGACCTTCGATATCTCGGCTCTGGAAGGGTCTAGAGCCCCAATTTTTGCGCGTTGGTCGAAGTCTCGTGGCCCTCTGTCAGAATCCAGAGTTTCAAGAAGATCGGAGGGGGTCAAAATTTCGGCCAAAAAAAAAAATGACAGTGTTACCCCTTATGTTTTTTTTTTCAGGTCTAAATTTTGACCTTCGATATCTCGGCTCTGGAAGGGTCTAGAGCCTCCAATTTTGCGCGCTGGTCGAAGTCTCGTGGCCCTCTGTCAGAATCCAGAGTTTTGAGAAGATTGGAGAAACTTAATTTTTCACCCCCCGAAAAAAAACATAAGGGGTAACACTGTCATTTTTTTTTCTGGTCAAAATTTTGAGTTTCAATATCTCAGCTCTGGAAGGGTTCAAATCACAAAAGGGTTTAGACCCTCTGGAAGGGTCTAGAGCCTCCATTTTTGCGCGCTGGTCGAAGTCTCGTGGCCCTCTGTCAAAGTCCAGAGTTTCAAGAAGATCGGAGGGGGTCGAAATTTTGGCCAAAAAAAAAAATGACAGTGTTACCCCTTATGTTTTTTTTTCAGGTCCAAATTTTGACCTTCGATATCTCGGCTCTGGAAGGGTCTAGAGCCCCAATTTTTGCGCGCTGGTCGAAGTCTCGTGGCCGTCTGTCAGAATCCAGAGTTTCAAGAAGATCGGAGGGGGTCAAAATTTCGGCCAAAAAAAAAATGACAGTGTTACCCCTTATGTTTTTTTTTCAGGTCCAAATTTTGACCTTCGATATCTCGGCTCTGGAAGGGTCTAGAGCCCCAATTTTTGCGCGTTGGTCGAAGTCTCGTGGCCCTCTGTCAGAATCCAGAGTTTCAAGAAGATCGGAGGGGGTCAAAATTTCGGCCAAAAAAAAAAAAATGACAGTGTTACCCCTTATGTTTTTTTTTCAGGTCCAAATTTTGACCTTCGATATCTCGGCTCTCGAAGGGTCTAGAGCCTCCATTTTTGCGCGCTGGTCGAAGTCTCGTGGCCCTCTGTCAGAGTCCAGAGTTTCAAGAAGATCGGAGGGGGTCAAAATTTCGGCCAAAAAAAAATGACAGTGTTACCCCTTATGTTTTTTTTCAGGTCCAAATTTTGACCTTCGATATCTCGGCTCTGGAAGGGTCTAGAGCCCCAATTTTGCGCGTTGGTTGAAGTCTCGTGGCCCTCTGTCAGAATCCAGAGTTTCAAGAAGATCGGAGGGGGTCAAAATTTCGGCCAAAAAAAAAAATGACAGTGTTACCCCTTATGTTTTTTTTTTTCAGGTCCAAATTTTGACCTTCGATATCTCGGCTCTGGAAGGGTCTAGAGCCTCCATTTTTGCGCGCTGGTCGAAGTCTCGTGGCCCTCTGTCAAAGTCCAGAGTTTCAAGAAGATCGGAGGGGGTCAAAATTTTGGCCAAAAAAAAAATGACAGTGTTACCCCTTATGTTTTTTTTTTCAGGTCCAAATTTTGACCTTCGATATCTCGGCTCTGGAAGGGTCTAGAGCCTCAATTTTTGCGCGTTGGTCGAAGTCTCGTGGCCCTCTGTCAGAATCCAGAGTTTCAAGAAGATCGGAGGGGGTCAAAATTTCGGCCAAAAAAAAAAATGACAGTGTTACCCCTTATGTTTTTTTTCAGGTCCAAATTTTGACCTTCGATATCTCGGCTCTGGAAGGGTCTAGAGCCCCAATTTTTGCGCGTTGGTCGAAGTCTCGTGGCCCTCTGTCAGAATCCAGAGTTTCAAGAAGATCGGAGGGGGTCAAAATTTCGGCCAAAAAAAAAATGACAGTGTTACCCCTTATGTTTTTTTTTTCAGGTCCAAATTTTGACCTTCGATATCTCGGCTCTGGAAGGGTCTAGAGCCTCCATTTTTGCGCGCTGGTCGAAGTCTCGTGGCCCTCTGTCAAAGTCCAGAGTTTCAAGAAGATCGGAGGGGGTCAAAATTTCGGCCAAAAAAAAAAATGACAGTGTTACCCGTTATGTTTTTTTTTTCAGGTCCAAATTTTGACCTTCGATATCTCGGCTCTGGAAGGGTCTAGAGCCTCAATTTTTGCGCGTTGGTCGAAGTCTCGTGGCCCTCTGTCAGAATCCAGAGTTTCAAGAAGATCGGAGGGGGTCAAAATTTCGGCCAAAAAAAAAAAAATGACAGTGTTACCCCTTATGTTTTTTTTTTCAGGTCCAAATTTTGACCTTCGATATCTCGGCTCTGGAAGGGTCTAGAGCCTCAATTTTTGCGCGTTGGTCGAAGTCTCGTGGCCCTCTGTCAGAATCCAGAGTTTCAAGAAGATCGGAGGGGGTCAAAATTTCGGCCAAAAAAAAAAAATGACAGTGTTACCCCTTATGTTTTTTTTTCAGGTCCAAATTTTGACCTTCGATATCTCGGCTCTCGAAGGGTCTAGAGCCTCCATTTTTGCGCGCTGGTCGAAGTCTCGTGGCCCTCTGTCAAAGTCCAGAGTTTCAAGAAGATCGGAGGGGGTCAAAATTTCGGCCAAAAAAAAATGACAGTGTTACCCCTTATGTTTTTTTTTCAGGTCCAAATTTTGACCTTCGATATCTCGGCTCTGGAAGGGTCTAGAGCCTCCATTTTTGCGCGCTGATCGAAGTCTCATGGCCCTCTGTCAGAGTCCAGAGTTTCAAGAAGATCGGAGGGGGTCAAAATTTCGGCCAAAAAAAAAAATGACAGTGTTACCCCTTATGTTTTTTTTTCAGGTCCAAATTTTGACCTTCGATATCTCGGCTCTGGACGGGTCTAGAACCCCAATTTTTGCGCGTTGGTCGAAGTCTCGTGGCCCTCTGTCAGAATCCAGAATTTCAAGAAGATCGGAGGGGGTCAAAATTTCGGCCAAAAAAAAAAATGACAGTGTTACCCCTTATGTTTTTTTTTCAGGTCCAAATTTTGACCTTCGATATCTCGGCTCTGGAAGGGTCTAGAGCCTCAATTTTTGCGCGTTGGTCGAAGTCTCGTGGCCCTCTGTCAGAATCCAGAGTTTCAAGAAGATCGGAGGGGGTCAAAATTTCGGCCAAAAAAAAAAATGACAGTGTTACCCCTTATGTTTTTTTTTTTCAGTTCCAAATTTTGACCTTCGATATCTCGGCTATGGAAGGGTCTAGAGCCTCCATTTTTGCGCGCTGGTCGAAGTCTCGTGGCCCTCTGTCAGAATCCAGAGTTTCAAGAAGATCGGAGGGGGTCAAAATTTCGGCCAAAAAAAAAATGACAGTGTTACCCCTTATGTTTTTTTTTCAGGTCCAAATTTTGACCTTCGATATCTCGGCTCTCGAAGGGTCTAGAGCCTCCATTTTTGCGCGCTGGTCGAAGTCTCGTGGCCCTCTGTCAGAGTCCAGAGTTTCAAGAAGATCGGAGGGGGTCAAAATTTCGGCCAAAAAAAAAAATGACAGTGTTGCCCCTTATGTTTTTTTTTCAGGTCCAAATTTTGACCTTCGATATCTCGGCTCTGGAAGGGTCTAGAGCCTCCATTTTTGCGCGTTGGTCGAAGTCTCGTGGCCCTCTGTCAGAATCCAGAGTTTCAAGAAGATCGGAGGGGGTCTAAATTTCGGCCAAAACTAAAATGACAGTGTTGCCCCTTATGTTTTTTTTTCAGGTCCAAATTTTGACCTTCGATATCTCGGCTCTGGAAGGGTCTAGAGCCCCAATTTTTGCGCGTTGGTCGAAGTCTCGTGGCCCTCTGTCAGAATCCAGAGTTTCAAGAAGATCGGAGGGGGTCAAAATTTCGGCCAAAAAAAATGACAGTGTTACCCCTTATGTTTTTTTTTCAGGTCCAAATTTTGACCTTCGATATCTCGGCTCTGGAAGGGTCTAGTGCCTCCTTTTTTGCGCGCTGGTCGAAGTCTCGTGGCCCTCTGTCAAAGTCCAGAGTTTCAAGAAGATCGGAGGGGGTCAAAATTTTGGCCAAAAAAATGACAGTGTTACCCCTTATGTTTTTTTTTTCAGGTCCAAATTTTGACCTTCTATATCTCGGCTCTGGAAGGGTCTAGAGCCTCCATTTTTGCGCGCTGGTCGAAGTCTCGTGGCCCTCTGTCAGAGTCCAGAGTTTCAAGAAGATCGGAGGGGGTCAAAATTTCGGCCAAAAAAAAAATGACAGTGTTACCCCTTATGTTTTTTTTTCAGGTCCAAATTTTGACCTTCGATATCTCGGCTCTGGAAGGGTCTAGAGCCTCCATTTTTGCGCGTTGGTCGAAGTCTCGTGGCCCTCTGTCAGAATCCAGAGTTTCAAGAAGATCGGAGGGGGTCAAAATTTCGGCCAAAAAAAAAATGACAGTGTTACCCCTTATGTTTTTTTTTTTCAGGTCCAAATTTTGACCTTCGATATCTCGGCTCTGGAAGGGTCTAGAGCCTCCATTTTTGCGCGCTGGTCGAAGTCTCGTGGCCCTCTGTCAGAGTCCAGAGTTTCAAGAAGATCGGAGGGGGTCAAAATTTCGGCCAAAAAAAAAATGACAGTGTTACCCCTTATGTTTTTTTTTCAGGTCCAAATTTTGACCTTCGATATCTCGGCTCTCGAAGGGTCTAGAGCCTCCATTTTTGCGCGCTGGTCGAAGTCTCGTGGCCCTCTGTCAGAGTCCAGAGTTTCAAGAAGATCGGAGGGGGTCAAAATTTCGGCCAAAAAAAAAAATGACAGTGTTGCCCCTTATGTTTTTTTTTTCAGGTCCAAATTTTGACCTTCGATATCTCGGCTCTGGAAGGGTCTAGAGCCTCAATTTTTGCGCGTTGGTCGAAGTCTCGTGGCCCTCTGTCAGAATCCAGAGTTTCAAGAAGATCGGAGGGGGTCTAAATTTCGGCCAAAAATAAAATGACAGTGTTGCCCCTTATGTTTTTTTTTCAGGTCCAAATTTTGACCTTCGATATCTCGGCTCTGGAAGGGTCTAGAGCCCCAATTTTTGCGCGTTGGTCGAAGTCTCGTGGCCCTCTGTCAGAATCCAGAGTTTCAAGAAGATCGGAGGGGGTCAAAATTTCGGCCAAAAAAAAAATGACAGTGTTACCCCTTATGTTTTTTTTTCAGGTCCAAATTTTGACCTTCGATATCTCGGCTCTGGAAGGGTCTAGTGCCTCCTTTTTTGCGCGCTGGTCGAAGTCTCGTGGCCCTCTGTCAAAGTCCAGAGTTTCAAGAAGATCGGAGGGGGTCAAAATTTTGGCCAAAAAAAATGACAGTGTTACCCCTTATGTTTTTTTTTTTCAGGTCCAAATTTTGACCTTCGATATCTCGGCTCTGGAAGGGTCTAGAGCCTCCATTTTTGCGCGCTGGTCGAAGTCTCGTGGCCCTCTGTCAGAGTCCAGAGTTTCAAGAAGATCGGAGGGGGTCAAAATTTCGGCCAAAAAAAAAATGACAGTGTTACCCCTTATGTTTTTTTTTCAGGTCCAAATTTTGACCTTCGATATCTCGGCTCTGGAAGGGTCTAGAGCCTCCATTTTTGCGCGTTGGTCGAAGTCTCGTGGCCCTCTGTCAGAATCCAGAGTTTCAAGAAGATCGGAGGGGGTCAAAATTTCGGCCAAAAAAAAAATGACAGTGTTACCCCTTATGTTTTTTTTTTCAGGTCCAAATTTTGACCTTCGATATCTCGGCTCTGGAAGGGTCTAGAGCCTCCATTTTTGCGCGCTGGTCGAAGTCTCGTGGCCCTCTGTCAGAGTCCAGAGTTTCAAGAAGATCGGAGGGGGTCAAAATTTCGGCCAAAAAAAAAAATGACAGTGTTACCCCTTATGTTTAACCTGGGTTCAAATCACACTCTTGTGACGCTTTAGTTTCACTGGATTGTCGAAGTAAGACATGCTCCCAAAAAAAGAAGAGTGAGTGTGCAAGCTGCAGTGGCTCAGTGGTCTGAGTGTTATGGTTCCATGTGGAAAACCAGGGTTCGAGCCTCACTCTTACCATGCTTTAGTTTCACTGGCTTTGTCCAAGAAAGACATGTTCCCAAAAAAGGAAGTGTGAGTGTGTATGGTCCAGTGGCTGAGTGTTGTGATTCTATGTGGGAAACCCGGGTTCCAGCCTCACTCTTATCATGCTTTAGTTTCACTGGCTTTGTCCAAGTTAGACATGTTCCCAAAAAGGAAGTGTGAGTGTGTGTGGTCCAGTGGCTCAGTGGTCTGAGTCTTGTGATTCCATGTGGGAGACCCGGATTCGAATCACACTTTTGTGATGCTTTAGTTTCACTGGATTGTCGAAGTCGACATGCTCCCAACTCGTCCACATGCTCCCAAAAAAAGAAGAGTGAGTGTGCAAGCTCCTGTGGCTCAGTGGTCTGGGTGTTATGGTTCCATGTGGGAAACCAGGGTTTGAGCCTCACTCTTACCATGCTTTAGTTTCAAGGGGTTTGTCCAAGAGAGAAAAAGACTTGCTCCCAAAAAATTAAGTATGTGTGTGGATGGTCCAGTGGCTCAGTGGGTGAGCTCTCACTCCCCAGTTGGGAGGTTGCTGGTTCAAGACTAGGCTGGACACTGAAGCAAGTGATGGTTGCAGGTTGCAGGTTGGAGGATGGAGGAGGAGGATCTAGGATGAGAACTATAGATAATAGTGTGTATTAGGTAAGAAATAAAATATTTTTTGGTGCACATTTCATGTATTCCAAAATTAAAATTTTGGTTAAGTCCAACAAAAAAATGCCTCTCTCTGCAGCAACACCGCTGCTGGATATCGTCCCAGAAATCCCCAGGGGGAGGAGTTAGGTTATTTCCTCCCCCCTTCGTGTCCTGACCGTCTCTCGTCCCCCAGCTGCAGATCTGGAGGATGTTCGTCAACGCAACCATGCTTCACGGTCCAGCCCGGTCTTGAACCAGGAACATCCCAACCTCCCGATTCGGGAGTGAGAGCTCACCCACGGAGCCACTGGACCATCCACACTCAAACTTCTTTTTTTTGGGAGCATGTCTTCTTTATTTGGACCAAACCGGTGAAAGAAGAGTTTTACCAACAAGAGACTCGAACCAGGATTCTCCACACAAGAGCGCAACACTCACACCACTGAGCCACTGGACCATACACGCTCATACTTAATTTTTTGGGAGCATGTCTTTCTCTCTCTTGGACAAACCCATTGAAAATAAAGCATCATAAGAGTGAGGCTCAAACCCTGGTTTCCCACATGGAACCATAACACTCAGACCACTGAGCCACTGGAGCTTGCACACTCACTCTTCTTTTTTGGGGAGCATGTCTTACTTCGACAATCCAGTGAAACTAAAGCATCACAAGAGTGTGATTCGAACCTGGGTTTCCCACATAGAATCACAACACTCAGACCACTGAGCCACAGGAGCTTCTTCATTTCAATGTTTCTGTTTGTCTCAAAAAAATCACACTAAAGTAATTTCAACCGCAAAAGTGAGATTTGAACCAGGGTTGTCAACACAGAACAGCAACGCTTTTACCACTGAACCACTTACAGTTGGATGTCCTTTTTGAAGATTGGTCTTTTTATTTGGACCAAACCAATCAAACTAAAAATGTTAACCATCAAGAGACTCAAACATGGATTCTCCACACGAGAGATTGACACTCACACCACTGAACCATTCAAGCTTCCACTCTTTCACTTTCTTTTGCAGGCATTTCTTTTTAATTTGGACAAAACCCTTCAAAATAAAGCATTTTAATGCAAAGAGTGGGACTTGATCCCATATCCTCAACATGATAGACGAACACTGCAACCACTGAGCCATTCAAGCTTCAACTCTTTGATTTTATTTTGCAGGCATGTCTTTTTTATTTGGACAAAACCCTTCAAAATAAAGCATTTTAATGCTAAGAGCAGGACTTGAACCCAAATCCTCAACATGATAGAGTAACACTCTAACCACTGAGCCATTCAAGCTTCCACTCTTTCACTTCATTTTGCAGGCATTTCTTTTTTATTTGGACAAAACCCTTCAAAATAAAGAATTTTAATGCTAAGAGCAGGACTTGAACCCAAATCCTCAACATGATAGACTAACACTCTAACCACTGAGCCATTCAAGCTTCCAGACTTTAACTTTATTTTGCAGCAATGTCTTTTTTATTTGGACAAAACCATTCAAAATAAAGCATTTTAACGCAAAGAGTTGGACTTGAACCCAAATCCTCAACATGATAGAGGAACACTCTAACCACTGAGCCATTCAAGCTTCCACTCTTTCACTTTTTTTTGCAGAATTGTCTTTTTTTATTTGGACAAAACCATTCAAAATAAAGCATTTTAATGCAAAGAGTTGGACTTGAACCCAAATCCTCAACATGACAGAGGAACACTCTAACCACTGAGCCACTCAAGCTTCCACTCTTTCACTTTATTTTGCAGCCATGTCTTTTTTATTTGGACAAATAATTTTTGCACCCAGGTCCATGTGTCGTGGCCCTCTATCAGAATCCAGAGTTTTGAGAAGATTGGAGAAACTTAATTTTTCACCCCCCGAAAAAAAAACATAAGGGGTAACACTGTCATTTTTTTTTCTGGTCAAAATTTTGAGTTTCAATATCTCAGCTCTGGAAGGGTCTACATCCTCAATTTTTGCACCCAGGTCCATGTGTTGTGGCCCTCTATCAGAATCCAGAGTTTTGAGAAGATTGGAGAAACTTAATTTTTCACCCCCCGAAAAAAAACATAAGGGGTAACACTGTCAGGTCCAAATTTTGACCTTCGATATCTCGGCTCTGGAAGGGTCTAGAGCCCCAATTTTTGCGCGCTGGTCGAAGTCTCGTGGCCCTCTGTCAGAATCCAGAGTTTCAAGAAGATCGGAGGGGGTCAAAATTTCGGCCAAAAAAAAAAATGACAGTGTTACCCCTTATGTTTTTTTTTTCAGGTCCAAATTTTGACCTTCGATATCTCGGCTCTGGAAGGGTCTAGAGCCCCAATTTTTGCGCGTTGGTCGAAGTCTCGTGGCCCTCTGTCAGAATCCAGAGTTTCAAGAAGATCGGAGGGGGTCAAAATTTCGGCCAAAAAAAAAATGACAGTGTTATCCCTTATGTTTTTTTTTCAGGTCCAAATTTTGACCTTCGATATCTCGGCTCTGGAAGGGTCTAGAGCCTCCATTTTTGCGCGCTGATCGAAGTCTCATGGCCCTCTGTCAGAGTCCAGAGTTTCAAGAAGATCGGAGGGGGTCAAAATTTCGGCCAAAAAAAAAATGACAGTGTTACCCCTTATGTTTTTTTTCAGGTCCAAATTTTGACCTTCGATATCTCGGCTCTGGAAGGGTCTAGAACCCCAATTTTTGCGCGTTGGTCGAAGTCTCATGGCCCTCTGTCAGAATCCAGAGTTTCAAGAAGATCGGAGGGGGTCAAAATTTCGGCCAAAAAAAAAAATGACAGTGTTACCCCTTATGTTTTTTTTTCAGGTCCAAATTTTGACCTTCGATATCTCGGCTCTGGAAGGGTCTAGAGCCTCCATTTTTGCGCGCTGGTCGAAGTCTCGTGGCCCTCTGTCAGAGTCCAGAGTTTCAAGAAGATCGGAGGGGGTCAAAATTTCGGCCAAAAAAAAATGACAGTGTTACCCCTTATGTTTTTTTTTTCAGGTCCAAATTTTGACCTTTGATATCTCGGCTCTGGAAGGGTCTAGAGCCTCCATTTTTGCACGTTGGTCGAAGTCTCGTGGCCCTCTGTCAGAATCCAGAGTTTCAAGAAGATCGGAGGGGGTCAAAATTTCGGCCAAAAAAAAAATGACAGTGTTACCCCATATGTTTTTTTTTCAGGTCCAAATTTTGACCTTCGATATCTCGGCTCTGGAAGGGTCTAGAGCCTCAATTTTTGCGCACTGGTCGAAGTCTCGTGGCCCTCTGTCAGAGTCCAGAGTTTCAAGAAGATCGGAGGGGGTCAAAATTTCGGCCAAAAAAAAAAAATGACAGTGTTGCCCCTTATGTTTTTTTTTTCAGGTCCAAATTTTGACCTTCGATATCTCGGCTCTGGAAGGGTCTAGAGCCTCAATTTTTGCGCGTTGGTCGAAGTCTCGTGGCCCTCTGTCAGAATCCAGAGTTTCAAGAAGATCGGAGGGGGTCTAAATTTCGGCCAAAAAAACAAATGACAGTGTTGCCCCTTATGTTTTTTTTTCAGGTCCAAATTTTGACCTTCGATATCTCGGCTCTGGAAGGGTCTAGAGCCCCAATTTTTGCGCGTTGGTCGAAGTCTCGTGGCCCTCTGTCAGAATCCAGAGTTTCAAGAAGATCGGAGGGGGTCAAAATTTCGGCCAAAAAAAAAATGACAGTGTTACCCCTTATGTTTTTTTTTTTCAGGTCCAAATTTTGACCTTCGATATCTCGGCTCTGGAAGGGTCTAGTGCCTCCTTTTTTGCGCGCTGGTCGAAGTCTCGTGGCCCTCTGTCAAAGTCCAGAGTTTCAAGAAGATCGGAGGGGGACAAAATTTCGGCCAAAAAAAAAATGACAGTGTTACCCCTTATGTTTTTTTTTCAGGTCCAAATTTTGACCTTCGATATCTCGGCTCTGGAAGGGTCTAGAGCCTCCATTTTTGCGCGCTGGTCGAAGTCTCGTGGCCCTCTGTCAGAGTCCAGAGTTTCAAAAAGATCGGAGGGGGTCAAAATTTCGGCCAAAAAAAAAAATGACAGTGTTACCCCTTATGTTTTTTTTTCAGGTCCAAATTTTGACCTTCGATATCTCGGCTCTGGAAGGGTCTAGAGCCTCCATTTTTGCGCGCTGGTCGAAGTCTCGTGGCCCTCTGTCAGAGTCCAGAGTTTCAAAAAGATCAGAGGGGGTCAAAATTTCGGCCAAAAAAAAATGACAGTGTTACCCCTTATGTTTTTTTTTCAGGTCCAAATTTTGACCTTCGATATCTCGGCTCTGGAAGGGTCTAGAGCCTCCATTTTTGCGCGTTGGTCGAAGTCTCGTGGCCCTCTGTCAGAATCCAGAGTTTCAAGAAGATCGGAGGGGGTCAAAATTTCGGCCAAAACAAAAATGACAGTGTTACCCCTTATGTTTTTTTTTTCAGGTCCAAATTTTGACCTTCGATATCTCGGCTCTGGAAGGGTCTAGAGCCTCCATTTTTGCGCGCTGGTCGAAGTCTCGTGGCCCTCTGTCAGAGTCCAGAGTTTCAAGAAGATCGGAGGGGGTCAAAATTTCGGCCAAAAAAAAAAAATGACAGTGTTACCCCTTATGTTTTTTTTTCAGGTCCAAATTTTGACCTTCGATATCTCGGCTCTGGAAGGGTCTAGAGCTCCAATTTTTGCGCGTTGGTCGAAGTCTCGTGGCCCTCTGTCAGAATCCAGAGTTTCAAGAAGATCGGAGGGGGTCAAAATTTCGGCCAAAAAAAAAAATGACAGTGTTACCCCTTATGTTTTTTTTTCAGGTCCAAATTTTGACCTTCGATATCTCGGCTCTGGAAGGGTCTAGAGCCTCCATTTTTGCGCGCTGGTCGAAGTCTCGTGGCCCTCTGTCAGAATCCAGAGTTTTGAGAAGATTGGAGAAACTTAATTTTTCACCCCCCGAAAAAAAACATAAGGGGTAACACTGTCATTTTTTTTTCTGGTCAAAATTTTGAGTTTCAATATCTCAGCTCTGGAAGGGTTCAAATCACATAAGGGTTTAGACCCTCTGGAAGGGTCTAGAGCCTCCATTTTTGCGCGCTGGTCGAAGTCTCGTGGCCCTCTGTCAAATTCCAGAGTTTCAAGAAGATCGGAGGGGGTCGAAATTTCGGCCAAAAAAAAAAAATGACAGTGTTACCCCTTATGTTTTTTTTTTCAGGTCCAAATTTTGACCTTCGATATCTCGGCTCTGGAAGGGTCTAGAGCCCCAATTTTTGCGCGCTGGTTGAAGTCTCGTGGCCGTCTGTCAGAATCCAGAGTTTCAAGAAGATCGGAGGGGGTCAAAATTTCGGCCAAAAAAAAAATGACAGTGTTACCCCTTATGTTTTTTTTTTCAGGTCCAAATTTTGACCTTCGATATCTCGGCTCTGGAAGGGTCTAGAGCCCCAATTTTTGCGCGTTGGTCGAAGTCTCGTGGCCCTCTGTCAGAATCCAGAGTTTCAAGAAGATCGGAGGGGGTCAAAATTTCGGCCAAAAAAAAAAAATGACAGTGTTACCCCTTATGTTTTTTTTTCAGGTCCAAATTTTGACCTTCGATATCTCGGCTCTCGAAGGGTCTAGAGCCTCCATTTTTGCGCGCTGGTCGAAGTCTCGTGGCCCTCTGTCAGAGTCCAGAGTTTCAAGAAGATCGGAGGGGGTCAAAATTTCGGCCAAAAAAAAAAATGACAGTGTTACCCCTTATGTTTTTTTTCAGGTCCAAATTTTGACCTTCGATATCTCGGCTCTGGAAGGGTCTAGAGCCCCAATTTTGCGTGTTGGTCGAAGTCTCGTGGCCCTCTGTCAGAATCCAGAGTTTCAAGAAGATCGGAGGGGGTCAAAATTTCGGCCAAAAAAAAATGACAGTGTTACCCCTTATGTTTTTTTTTCAGGTCCAAATTTTGACCTTCGATATCTCGGCTCTGGAAGGGTCTAGAGCCTCCATTTTTGCGCGCTGGTCGAAGTCTCGTGGCCCTCTGTCAAAGTCCAGAGTTTCAAGAAGATCGGAGGGGGTCAAAATTTCGGCCAAAAAAAAAAAATGACAGTGTTACCCCTTATGTTTTTTTTTTGAGGTCCAAATTTTGACCTTCGATATCTCGGCTCTGGAAGGGTCTAGAGCCTCCATTTTTGCGCGCTGGTCGAAGTCTCGTGGCCCTCTGTCAGAATCCAGAGTTTCAAGAAGATCGGAGGGGGTCAAAATTTCGGCCAAAAAAAAATGACAGTGTTACCCCTTATGTTTTTTTTTTCAGGTCCAAATTTTGACCTTCGATATCTCGGCTCTGGAAGGGTCTAGAGCCTCAATTTTTGCGCGTTGGTCGAAGTCTCGTGGCCCTCTGTCAGAATCCAGAGTTTCAAGAAGATCGGAGGGGGTCAAAATTTCGGCCAAAAAAAAAAAAATGACAGTGTTACCCCTTATGTTTTTTTTCAGGTCCAAATTTTGACCTTCGATATCTCGGCTCTGGAAGGGTCTAGAGCCCCAATTTTTGCGCGTTGGTCGAAGTCTCGTGGCCCTCTGTCAGAATCCAGAGTTTCAAGAAGATCGGAGGGGGTCAAAATTTCGGCCAAAAAAAAATGACAGTGTTACCCCTTATGTTTTTTTTTTCAGGTCCAAATTTTGACCTTCGATATCTCGGCTCTGGAAGGGTCTAGAGCCTCCATTTTTGTGCGCTGGTCGAAGTCTCGTGGCCCTCTGTCAAAGTCCAGAGTTTCAAGAAGATTGGAGGGGGTCAAAATTTCGGCCAAAAAAAAATGACAGTGTTACCCCTTATGTTTTTTTTTCAGGTCCAAATTTTGACCTTCGATATCTCGGCTCTGGAAGGGTCTAGAGCCCCAATTTTTGCGCGCTGGTCGAAGTCTCGTGGCCCTCTGTCAGAATCCAGAGTTTCAAGAAGATCGGAGGGGGTCAAAATTTCGGCCAAAAAAAAAATGACAGTGTTACCCCTTATGTTTTTTTTTTTTCAGGTCCAAATTTTGACCTTCGATATCTCGGCTCTGGAAGGGTCTAGAGCCCCAATTTTTGCGCGTTGGTCGAAGTCTCGTGGCCCTCTGTCAGAATCCAGAGTTTCAAGAAGATCGGAGGGGGTCAAAATTTCGGCCAAAAAAAAAATGACAGTGTTATCCCTTATGTTTTTTTTCAGGTCCAAATTTTGACCTTCGATATCTCGGCTCTGGAAGGGTCTAGAGCCTCCATTTTTGCGCGCTGATCGAAGTCTCATGGCCCTCTGTCAGAGTCCAGAGTTTCAAGAAGATCGGAGGGGGTCAAAATTTCGGCCAAAAAAAAAAATGACAGTGTTACCCCTTATGTTTTTTTTTCAGGTCCAAATTTTGACCTTCGATATCTCGGCTCTGGAAGGGTCTAGAACCCCAATTTTTGCGCGTTGGTCGAAGTCTCGTGGCCCTCTGTCAGAATCCAGAGTTTCAAGAAGATCGGAGGGGGTCAAAATTTCGGCCAAAAAAAAAAATGACAGTGTTACCCCTTATGTTTTTTTTTCAGGTCCAAATTTTGACCTTCGATATCTCTGCTCTGGAAGGGTCTAGAGCCTCAATTTTTGCGCGTTGGTCGAAGTCTCGTGGCCCTCTGTCAGAATCCAGAGTTTCAAGAAGATCGGAGGGGGTCAAAATTTCGGCCAAAAAAAAAAGACAGTGTTACCCCTTATGTTTTTTTTTTCAGGTCCAAATTTTGACCTTCGATATCTCGGCTCTGGAAGGGTCTAGAGCCTCCATTTTTGCGCGCTGGTCGAAGTCTCGTGGCCCTCTGTCAGAATCCAGAGTTTCAAGAAGATCGGAGGGGGTCAAAATTTCGGCCAAAAAAAAAAAAAATGACAGTGTTACCCCTTATGTTTTTTTTTTTCAGGTCCAAATTTTGACCTTCGATATCTCGGCTCTGGAAGGGTCTAGAGCCTCCATTTTTGCGCGCTGGTCGAAGTCTCGTGGCCCTCTGTCAGAGTCCAGAGTTTCAAGAAGATCGGAGGGGGTCAAAATTTCGGCCAAAAAAAAAATGACAGTGTTACCCCTTATGTTTTTTTTTCAGGTCCAAATTTTGACCTTCGATATCTCGGCTCTGGAAGGGTCTAGAGCCTCCATTTTTGCGCGTTGGTCGAAGTCTCGTGGCCCTCTGTCAGAATCCAGAGTTTCAAGAAGATCGGAGGGGGTCAAAATTTCGGCCAAAAAAAAAATGACAGTGTTACCCCTTATGTTTTTTTTTTTCAGGTCCAAATTTTGACCTTCGATATCTCGGCTCTGGAAGGGTCTAGAGCCTCCATTTTTGCGCGCTGGTCGAAGTCTCGTGGCCCTCTGTCAGAGTCCAGAGTTTCAAGAAGATCGGAGGGGGTCAAAATTTCGGCCAAAAAAAAAAAAATGACAGTGTTACCCCTTATGTTTTTTTTTCAGGTCCAAATTTTGACCTTCGATATCTCGGCTCTGGAAGGGTCTAGAGCCCCAATTTTTGCGCGTTGGTCGAAGTCTCGTGGCCCTCTATCAGAATCCAGAGTTTCAAGAAGATCGGAGGGGGTCAAAATTTCGGCCAAAAAAAAAAATGACAGTGTTACCCCTTATGTTTTTTTTTTTCAGGTCCAAATTTTGACCTTCGATATCTCGGCTCTGGAAGGGTCTAGTGCCTCCTTTTTTGCGCGCTGGTCGAAGTCTCGTGGCCCTCTGTCAAAGTCCAGAGTTTCAAGAAGATCGGAGGGGGTCAAAATTTCGGCCAAAAAAAAAAAATGACAGTGTTACCCCTTATGTTTTTTTTTTCAGGTCCAAATTTTGACCTTCGATATCTCGGCTCTGGAAGGGTCTAGAACCCCAATTTTTGCGCGTTGGTCGAAGTCTCGTGGCCCTCTGTCAGAATCCAGAGTTTCAAGAAGATCGGAGGGGGTCAAAATTTCGGCCAAAAAAAAAATGACAGTGTTACCCCTTATGTTTTTTTTTCAGGTCCAAATTTTGACCTTCGATATCTCGGCTCTGGAAGGGTCTAGAGCCTCCATTTTTGCGCGCTGGTCGAAGTCTCGTGGCCCTCTGTCAGAGTCCAGAGTTTCAAGAAGATCGGAGGGGGTCAAAATTTCGGCCAAAAAAAAATGACAGTGTTACCCCTTATGTTTTTTTTTTCAGGTCCAAATTTTGACCTTTGATATCTCGGCTCTGGAAGGGTCTAGAGCCTCCATTTTTGCACGTTGGTCGAAGTCTCGTGGCCCTCTGTCAGAATCCAGAGTTTCAAGAAGATAGGAGGGGGTCAAAATTTCGGCCAAAAAAAAATGACAGTGTTACCCCTTATGTTTTTTTTTCAAGTCCAAATTTTGACCTTCGATATCTCGGCTCTGGAAGGGTCTAGAGCCTCAATTTTTGCGCGTTGGTCGAAGTCTCGTGGCCCTCTGTCAGAATCCAGAGTTTCAAGAAGATCGGAGGGGGTCAAAATTTCGGCCAAAAAAAAAAATGACAGTGTTACCCCTTATGTTTTTTTTTCAGGTCCAAATTTTGACCTTCGATATCTCGGCTCTGGAAGTGTCTAGAGCCTCCATTTTTGTGCGCTGGTCGAAGTCTCGTGGCCCTCTGTCAAAGTCCAGAGTTTCAAGAAGATTGGAGGGGGTCAAAATTTCGGCCAAAAAAAAAATGACAGTGTTACCCCTTATGTTTTTTTTTCAGGTCCAAATTTTGACCTTCGATATCTCGGCTCTGGAAGGGTCTAGAGCCTCCATTTTTGCGCGCTGGTCGAAGTCTCGTGGCCCTCTGTCAGAATCCAGAGTTTCAAGAAGATCGGAGGGGGTCAAAATTTCGGCCAAAAAAAAAGACAGTGTTACCCCTTATGTTTTTTTTTCAGGTCCAAATTTTGACCTTCGATATCTCGGCTCTGGAAGGGTCTAGAGCCTCCATTTTTGCGCGCTGGTCGAAGTCTCGTGGCCCTCTGTCAGAGTCCAGAGTTTCAAAAAGATCGGAGGGGGTCAAAATTTTGGCCAAAAAAAAAATGACAGAGTTACCCCTTATGTTTTTTTTTCAGGTCCAAATTTTGACCTTCGATATCTCGGCTCTGGAAGGGTCTAGAGCCCCAATTTTTGCGCGTTGGTCGAAGTCTCGTGGCCCTCTTTCAGAATCCAGAGTTTCAAGAAGATCGGAGGGGGTCAAAATTTCGGCCAAAAAAAAAATGACAGTGTTGCCCCTTATGTTTTTTTTTTCAGGTCCAAATTTTGACCTTCGATATCTCGGCTCTGGAAGGGTCTAGTGCCTCCTTTTTTGCGCGCTGGTCGAAGTCTCGTGGCCCTCTGTCAAAGACCAGAGTTTCAAGAAGATCGGAGGGGGTCAAAATTTCGGCCAAAAAAAAAATGACAGTGTTACCCCTTATGTTTTTTTTTTCAGGTCCAAATTTTGACCTTCGATATCTCGGCTCTGGAAGGGTCTAGAGCCTCCATTTTTGCGCGCTGGTCGAAGTCTCGTGGCCCTCTGTCAGAGTCCAGAGTTTCAAGAAGATCGGAGGGGGTCAAAATTTCGGCCAAAAAAAAAATGACAGTGTTACCCCTTATGTTTTTTTTTCAGGTCCAAATTTTGACCTTCAATATCTCGGCTCTGGAAGGGTCTAGAGCCTCCATTTTTGCGCGCTGGTCGAAGTCTCGTGGCCCTCTGTCAGAGTCCAGAGTTTCAAAAAGATCGGAGGGGGTCAAAATTTCGGCCAAAAAAAAATGACAGTGTTACCCCTTATGTTTTTTTTTTCAGGTCCAAATTTTGACCTTCGATATCTCGGCTCTGGAAGGGTCTAGAGCCCCAATTTTTGCGCGCTGGTCGAAGTCTCGTGGCCCTCTGTCAGAATCCAGAGTTTCAAGAAGATCGGAGGGGGTCAAAATTTCGGCCAAAAAAAAAAATGACAGTGTTACCCCTTATGTTTTTTTTTCAGGTCCAAATTTTGACCTTCGATATCTCGGCTCTGGAAGGGTCTAGAGCCTCCATTTTTGCGCGCTGATCGAAGTCTCATGGCCCTCTGTCAGAGTCCAGAGTTTCAAGAAGATCGGAGGGGGTCAAAATTTCGGCCAAAAAAAAAAATGACAGTGTTACCCCTTATGTTTTTTTTTTCAGGTCCAAATTTTGACCTTCGATATCTCGGCTCTGGAAGGGTCTAGAACCCCAATTTTTGCGCGTTGGTCGAAGTCTCGTGGCCCTCTGTCAGAATCCAGAGTTTCAAGAAGATCGGAGGGGGTCAAAATTTCGGCCAAAAAAAAAAAATGACAGTGTTACCCCTTATGTTTTTTTTTCAGGTCCAAATTTTGACCTTCGATATCTCGGCTCTGGAAGGGTCTAGAGCCTCAATTTTTGCGCGTTGGTCGAAGTCTCGTGGCCCTCTGTCAGAATCCAGAGTTTCAAGAAGATCGGAGGGGGTCAAAATTTCGGCCAAAAAAAAAAAGACAGTGTTACCCCTTATGTTTTTTTTTTCAGGTCCAAATTTTGACCTTCGATATCTCGGCTCTGGAAGGGTCTAGAGCCTCCATTTTTGCGCGCTGGTCGAAGTCTCGTGGCCCTCTGTCAGAATCCAGAGTTTCAAGAAGATCGGAGGGGGTCAAAATTTCGGCCAAAAAAAAAAAAATGACAGTGTTACCCCTTATGTTTTTTTTTTTCAGGTCCAAATTTTGACCTTCGATATCTCGGCTCTGGAAGGGTCTAGAGCCTCCATTTTTGCGCGCTGGTCGAAGTCTCGTGGCCCTCTGTCAGAGTCCAGAGTTTCAAGAAGATCGGGGGGGGGTCAAAATTTCGGCCAAAAAAAAAATGACAGTGTTACCCCTTATGTTTTTTTTTCAGGTCCAAATTTTGACCTTCGATATCTCGGCTCTGGAAGGGTCTAGAGCCTCCATTTTTGCGCGCTGGTCGAAGTCTCGTGGCCCTCTGTCAGAGTCCAGAGTTTCAAAAAGATCGGAGGGGGTCAAAATTTTGGCCAAAAAAAAAAATGACAGTGTTACCCCTTATGTTTTTTTTTTCAGGTCCAAATTTTGACCTTCGATATCTCGGCTCTGGAAGGGTCGAGAGCCTCCATTTTTGCCCGTTGGTCGAAGTCTCGTGGCCCTCTGTCAGAATCCAGAGTTTCAAGAAGATCGGAGGGGGTCAAAATTTCGGCCAAAAAAAAAAAATGACAGTGTTACCCCTTATGTTTTTTTTTTCAGGTCCAAATTTTGACCTTCGATATCTCGGCTCTGGAAGGGTCTAGAGCCTCCATTTTTGCGCGCTGGTCGAAGTCTCGTGGCCCTCTGTCAGAGTCCAGAGTTTCAAGAAGATCGGAGGGGGTCAAAATTTCGGCCAAAAAAAAAAAAATGACAGTGTTACCCCTTATGTTTTTTTTCAGGTCCAAATTTTGACCTTCGATATCTCGGCTCTGGAAGGGTCTAGAGCCCCAATTTTTGCGCGTTGGTCGAAGTCTCGTGGCCCTCTATCAGAATCCAGAGTTTCAAGAAGATCGGAGGGGGTCAAAATTTCGGCCAAAAAAAAAAATGACAGTGTTACCCCTTATGTTTTTTTTTTCAGGTCCAAATTTTGACTTTCGATATCTCGGCTCTGGAAGGGTCTAGTGCCTCCTTTTTTGCGCGCTGGTCGAAGTCTCGTGGCCCTCTGTCAAAGTCCAGAGTTTCAAGAAGATCGGAGGGGGTCAAAATTTCGGCCAAAAAAAAAAATGACAGTGTTACCCCTTATGTTTTTTTTTTCAGGTCCAAATTTTGACCTTCGATATCTCGGCTCTGGAAGGGTCTAGAACCCCAATTTTTGCGCGTTGGTCGAAGTCTCGTGGCCCTCTGTCAGAATCCAGAGTTTCAAGAAGATCGGAGGGGGTCAAAATTTCGGCCAAAAAAAAAAAATGACAGTGTTACCCCTTATGTTTTTTTTTCAGGTCCAAATTTTGACCTTCGATATCTCGGCTCTGGAAGGGTCTAGAGCCTCCATTTTTGCGCGCTGGTCGAAGTCTCGTGGCCCTCTGTCAGAGTCCAGAGTTTCAAGAAGATCGGAGGGGGTCAAAATTTCGGCCAAAAAAAAATGACAGTGTTACCCCTTATGTTTTTTTTTCAGGTCCAAATTTTGACCTTTGATATCTCGGCTCTGGAAGGGTCTAGAGCCTCCATTTTTGCACGTTGGTCGAAGTCTCGTGGCCCTCTGTCAGAATCCAGAGTTTCAAGAAGATCGGAGGGGGTCAAAATTTCGGCCAAAAAAAAAATGACAGTGTTACCCCTTATGTTTTTTTTTCAAGTCCAAATTTTGACCTTCGATATCTCGGCTCTGGAAGGGTCTAGAGCCTCAATTTTTGCGCGTTGGTCGAAGTCTCGTGGCCCTCTGTCAGAATCCAGAGTTTCAAGAAGATCGGAGGGGGTCAAAATTTCGGCCAAAAAAAAAAAATGACAGTGTTGCCCCTTATGTTTTTTTTTTTCAGGTCCAAATTTTGACCTTCGATATCTCGGCTCTGGAAGGGTCTAGAGCCTCAATTTTTGCGCGTTGGTCGAAGTCTCGTGGCCCTCTGTCAGAATCCAGAGTTTCAAGAAGATCGGAGGGGGTCTAAATTTCGGCCAAAAAAAAAATGACAGTGTTACCCCTTATGTTTTTTTTTCAGGTCCAAATTTTGACCTTCGATATCTCGGCTCTGGAAGGGTCTAGAGCCTCCATTTTTGCGCGCTGGTCGAAGTCTCGTGGCCCTCTGTCAGAGTCCAGAGTTTCAAAAAGATCGGAGGGGGTCAAAATTTTGGCCAAAAAAAAATGACAGTGTTACCCCTTATGTTTTTTTTTTCAGGTCCAAATTTTGACCTTCGATATCTCGGCTCTGGAAGGGTCTAGAGCCCCAATTTTTGCGCGTTGGTCGAAGTCTCGTGGCCCTCTTTCAGAATTCTGAGTTTCAAGAAGATCGGAGGGGGTCAAAATTTCGGCCAAAAAAAAAAAAATGACAGTGTTGCCCCTTATGTTTTTTTTTTTCAGGTCCAAATTTTGACCTTCTATATCTCGGCTCTGGAAGGGTCTAGTGCCTCCTTTTTTGCGCGCTGGTCGAAGTCTCGTGGCCCTCTGTCAAAGTCCAGAGTTTCAAGAAGATCGGAGGGGGTCAAAATTTCGGCCAAAAAAAAAAATGACAGTGTTACCCCTTATGTTTTTTTTTTCAGGTCCAAATTTTGACCTTCGATATCTCGGCTCTGGAAGGGTCTAGAGCCTCCATTTTTGCGCGCTGGTCGAAGTCTCGTGGCCCTCTGTCAGAGTCCAGAGTTTCAAGAAGATCGGAGGGGGTCAAAATTTCGGCCAAAAAAAAAATGACAGTGTTACCCCTTATGTTTTTTTTTCAGGTCCAAATTTTGACCTTCGATATCTCGGCTGTGGAAGGGTCGAGAGCCTCCATTTTTGCCCGTTGGTCGAAGTCTCGTGGCCCTCTGTCAGAATCCAGAGTTTCAAGAAGATCGGAGGGGGTCAAAATTTCGGCCAAAAAAAAATGACAGTGTTACCCCTTATGTTTTTTTTTTCAGGTCCAAATTTTGACCTTCGATATCTCGGCTCTGGAAGGGTCTAGAGCCTCCATTTTTGCGCGCTGGTCGAAGTCTCGTGGCCCTCTGTCAGAGTCCAGAGTTTCAAGAAGATCGGAGGGGGTCAAAATTTCGGCCAAAAAAAAAAAAAATGACAGTGTTACCCCTTATGTTTTTTTTCAGGTCCAAATTTTGACCTTCGATATCTCGGCTCTGGAAGGGTCTAGAGCCCCAATTTTTGCGCGTTGGTCGAAGTCTCGTGGCCCTCTATCAGAATCCAGAGTTTCAAGAAGATCGGAGGGGGTCAAAATTTCGGCCAAAAAAAAAAATGACAGTGTTACCCCTTATGTTTTTTTTTTCAGGTCCAAATTTTGACTTTCGATATCTCGGCTCTGGAAGGGTCTAGTGCCTCCTTTTTTGCGCGCTGGTCGAAGTCTCGTGGCCCTCTGTCAAAGTCCAGAGTTTCAAGAAGATCAGAGGGGGTCAAAATTTCGGCCAAAAAAAAAAATGACAGTGTTACCCCTTATGTTTTTTTTTTCAGGTCCAAATTTTGACCTTCGATATCTCGGCTCTGGAAGGGTCTAGAACCCCAATTTTTGCGCGTTGGTCGAAGTCTCGTGGCCCTCTGTCAGAATCCAGAGTTTCAAGAAGATCGGAGGGGGTCAAAATTTCGGCCAAAAAAAAAAATGACAGTGTTACCCCTTATGTTTTTTTTTCAGGTCCAAATTTTGACCTTCGATATCTCGGCTCTGGAAGGGTCTAGAGCCTCCATTTTTGCGCGCTGGTCGAAGTCTCGTGGCCCTCTGTCAGAGTCCAGAGTTTCAAGAAGATCGGAGGGGGTCAAAATTTCGGCCAAAAAAAAATGACAGTGTTACCCCTTATGTTTTTTTTTTCAGGTCCAAATTTTGACCTTTGATATCTCGGCTCTGGAAGGGTCTAGAGCCTCCATTTTTGCACGTTGGTCGAAGTCTCGTGGCCCTCTGTCAGAATCCAGAGTTTCAAGAAGATCGGAGGGGGTCAAAATTTCGGCCAAAAAAAAAATGACAGTGTTACCCCTTATGTTTTTTTTTCAAGTCCAAATTTTGACCTTCGATATCTCGGCTCTGGAAGGGTCTAGAGCCTCAATTTTTGCGCGTTGGTCGAAGTCTCGTGGCCCTCTGTCAGAATCCAGAGTTTCAAGAAGATCGGAGGGGGTCAAAATTTCGGCCAAAAAAAAAAAAATGACAGTGTTGCCCCTTATGTTTTTTTTTTCAGGTCCAAATTTTGACCTTCGATATCTCGGCTCTGGAAGGGTCTAGAGCCTCAATTTTTGCGCGTTGGTCGAAGTCTCGTGGCCCTCTGTCAGAATCCAGAGTTTCAAGAAGATCGGAGGGGGTCTAAATTTCGGCCAAAAAAAAATGACAGTGTTACCCCTTATGTTTTTTTTTCAGGTCCAAATTTTGACCTTCGATATCTTGGCTCTGGAAGGGTCTAGAGCCTCCATTTTTGCGCGCTGGTCGAAGTCTCGTGGCCCTCTGTCAGAGTCCAGAGTTTCAAAAAGATCGGAGGGGGTCAAAATTTTGGCCAAAAAAAAATGACAGTGTTACCCCTTATGTTTTTTTTTCAGGTCCAAATTTTGACCTTCGATATCTCGGCTCTGGAAGGGTCTAGAACCCCAATTTTTGCGCGTTGGTCGAAGTCTCGTGGCCCTCTGTCAGAATCCAGAGTTTCAAGAAGATCGGAGGGGGTCAAAATTTCGGCCAAAAAAAAAAATGACAGTGTTACCCCTTATGTTTTTTTTTCAGGTCCAAATTTTGACCTTCGATATCTCGGCTCTGGAAGGGTCTAGAGCCTCCATTTTTGCGCGCTGGTCGAAGTCTCGTGGCCCTCTGTCAGAGTCCAGAGTTTCAAGAAGATCGGAGGGGGTCAAAATTTCGGCCAAAAAAAAATGACAGTGTTACCCCTTATGTTTTTTTTTCAGGTCCAAATTTTGACCTTTGATATCTCGGCTCTGGAAGGGTCTAGAGCCTCCATTTTTGCACGTTGGTCGAAGTCTCGTGGCCCTCTGTCAGAATCCAGAGTTTCAAGAAGATAGGAGGGGGTCAAAATTTCGGCCAAAAAAAAATGACAGTGTTACCCCTTATGTTTTTTTTTCAAGTCCAAATTTTGACCTTCGATATCTCGGCTCTGGAAGGGTCTAGAGCCTCAATTTTTGCGCGTTGGTCGAAGTCTCGTGGCCCTCTGTCAGAATCCAGAGTTTCAAGAAGATCGGAGGGGGTCAAAATTTCGGCCAAAAAAAAAAATGACAGTGTTACCCCTTATGTTTTTTTTTCAGGTCCAAATTTTGACCTTCGATATCTCGGCTCTGGAAGTGTCTAGAGCCTCCATTTTTGTGCGCTGGTCGAAGTCTCGTGGCCCTCTGTCAAAGTCCAGAGTTTCAAGAAGATTGGAGGGGGTCAAAATTTCGGCCAAAAAAAAAATGACAGTGTTACCCCTTATGTTTTTTTTTCAGGTCCAAATTTTGACCTTCGATATCTCGGCTCTGGAAGGGTCTAGAGCCTCCATTTTTGCGCGCTGGTCGAAGTCTCGTGGCCCTCTGTCAGAATCCAGAGTTTCAAGAAGATCGGAGGGGGTCAAAATTTCGGCCAAAAAAAAAAGACAGTGTTACCCCTTATGTTTTTTTTTCAGGTCCAAATTTTGACCTTCGATATCTCGGCTCTGGAAGGGTCTAGAGCCTCCATTTTTGCGCGCTGGTCGAAGTCTCGTGGCCCTCTGTCAGAGTCCAGAGTTTCAAAAAGATCGGAGGGGGTCAAAATTTTGGCCAAAAAAAAATGACAGTGTTACCCCTTATGTTTTTTTTTCAGGTCCAAATTTTGACCTTCGATATCTCGGCTCTGGAAGGGTCTAGAGCCCCAATTTTTGCGCGTTGGTCGAAGTCTCGTGGCCCTCTTTCAGAATCCAGAGTTTCAAGAAGATCGGAGGGGGTCAAAATTTCGGCCAAAAAAAAAATGACAGTGTTGCCCCTTATGTTTTTTTTTTCAGGTCCAAATTTTGACCTTCGATATCTCGGCTCTGGAAGGGTCTAGTGCCTCCTTTTTTGCGCGCTGGTCGAAGTCTCGTGGCCCTCTGTCAAAGACCAGAGTTTCAAGAAGATCGGAGGGGGTCAAAATTTCGGCCAAAAAAAAAATGACAGTGTTACCCCTTATGTTTTTTTTTTTCAGGTCCAAATTTTGACCTTCGATATCTCGGCTCTGGAAGGGTCTAGAGCCTCCATTTTTGCGCGCTGGTCGAAGTCTCGTGGCCCTCTGTCAGAGTCCAGAGTTTCAAGAAGATCGGAGGGGGTCAAAATTTCGGCCAAAAAAAAAATGACAGTGTTACCCCTTATGTTTTTTTTTTCAGGTCCAAATTTTGACCTTCAATATCTCGGCTCTGGAAGGGTCTAGAGCCTCCATTTTTGCGCGCTGGTCGAAGTCTCGTGGCCCTCTGTCAGAGTCCAGAGTTTCAAAAAGATCGGAGGGGGTCAAAATTTCGGCCAAAAAAAAATGACAGTGTTACCCCTTATGTTTTTTTTTTTCAGGTCCAAATTTTGACCTTCGATATCTCGGCTCTGGAAGGGTCTAGAGCCCCAATTTTTGCGCGCTGGTCGAAGTCTCGTGGCCCTCTGTCAGAATCCAGAGTTTCAAGAAGATCGGAGGGGGTCAAAATTTCGGCCAAAAAAAAAAAATGACAGTGTTACCCCTTATGTTTTTTTTTCAGGTCCAAATTTTGACCTTCGATATCTCGGCTCTGGAAGGGTCTAGAGCCTCCATTTTTGCGCGCTGATCGAAGTCTCATGGCCCTCTGTCAGAGTCCAGAGTTTCAAGAAGATCGGAGGGGGTCAAAATTTCGGCCAAAAAAAAAAATGACAGTGTTACCCCTTATGTTTTTTTTTTCAGGTCCAAATTTTGACCTTCGATATCTCGGCTCTGGAAGGGTCTAGAACCCCAATTTTTGCGCGTTGGTCGAAGTCTCGTGGCCCTCTGTCAGAATCCAGAGTTTCAAGAAGATCGGAGGGGGTCAAAATTTCGGCCAAAAAAAAAAAATGACAGTGTTACCCCTTATGTTTTTTTTTCAGGTCCAAATTTTGACCTTCGATATCTCGGCTCTGGAAGGGTCTAGAGCCTCAATTTTTGCGCGTTGGTCGAAGTCTCGTGGCCCTCTGTCAGAATCCAGAGTTTCAAGAAGATCGGAGGGGGTCAAAATTTCGGCCAAAAAAAAAAGACAGTGTTACCCCTTATGTTTTTTTTTTCAGGTCCAAATTTTGACCTTCGATATCTCGGCTCTGGAAGGGTCTAGAGCCTCCATTTTTGCGCGCTGGTCGAAGTCTCGTGGCCCTCTGTCAGAATCCAGAGTTTCAAGAAGATCGGAGGGGGTCAAAATTTCGGCCAAAAAAAAAAAAATGACAGTGTTACCCCTTATGTTTTTTTTTTTCAGGTCCAAATTTTGACCTTCGATATCTCGGCTCTGGAAGGGTCTAGAGCCTCCATTTTTGCGCACTGGTCGAAGTCTCGTGGCCCTCTGTCAGAGTCCAGAGTTTCAAGAAGATCGGGGGGGGGTCAAAATTTCGGCCAAAAAAAAAATGACAGTGTTACCCCTTATGTTTTTTTTTCAGGTCCAAATTTTGACCTTCGATATCTCGGCTCTGGAAGGGTCTAGAGCCTCCATTTTTGCGCGCTGGTCGAAGTCTCGTGGCCCTCTGTCAGAGTCCAGAGTTTCAAAAAGATCGGAGGGGGTCAAAATTTTGGCCAAAAAAAAAAATGACAGTGTTACCCCTTATGTTTTTTTTTTCAGGTCCAAATTTTGACCTTCGATATCTCGGCTCTGGAAGGGTCGAGAGCCTCCATTTTTGCCCGTTGGTCGAAGTCTCGTGGCCCTCTGTCAGAATCCAGAGTTTCAAGAAGATCGGAGGGGGTCAAAATTTCGGCCAAAAAAAAAAATGACAGTGTTACCCCTTATGTTTTTTTTTTCAGGTCCAAATTTTGACCTTCGATATCTCGGCTCTGGAAGGGTCTAGAGCCTCCATTTTTGCGCGCTGGTCGAAGTCTCGTGGCCCTCTGTCAGAGTCCAGAGTTTCAAGAAGATCGGAGGGGGTCAAAATTTCGGCCAAAAAAAAAAAATGACAGTGTTACCCCTTATGTTTTTTTTCAGGTCCAAATTTTGACCTTCGATATCTCGGCTCTGGAAGGGTCTAGAGCCCCAATTTTTGCGCGTTGGTCGAAGTCTCGTGGCCCTCTATCAGAATCCAGAGTTTCAAGAAGATCGGAGGGGGTCAAAATTTCGGCCAAAAAAAAAAATGACAGTGTTACCCCTTATGTTTTTTTTTTCAGGTCCAAATTTTGACTTTCGATATCTCGGCTCTGGAAGGGTCTAGTGCCTCCTTTTTTGCGCGCTGGTCGAAGTCTCGTGGCCCTCTGTAAAAGTCCAGAGTTTCAAGAAGATCGGAGGGGGTCAAAATTTCGGCCAAAAAAAAAAATGACAGTGTTACCCCTTATGTTTTTTTTTTCAGGTCCAAATTTTGACCTTCGATATCTCGGCTCTGGAAGGGTCTAGAACCCCAATTTTTGCGCGTTGGTCGAAGTCTCGTGGCCCTCTGTCAGAATCCAGAGTTTCAAGAAGATCGGAGGGGGTCAAAATTTCGGCCAAAAAAAAAAATGACAGTGTTACCCCTTATGTTTTTTTTTCAGGTCCAAATTTTGACCTTCGATATCTCGGCTCTGGAAGGGTCTAGAGCCTCCATTTTTGCGCGCTGGTCGAAGTCTCGTGGCCCTCTGTCAGAGTCCAGAGTTTCAAGAAGATCGGAGGGGGTCAAAATTTCGGCCAAAAAAAAATGACAGTGTTACCCCTTATGTTTTTTTTTTCAGGTCCAAATTTTGACCTTTGATATCTCGGCTCTGGAAGGGTCTAGAGCCTCCATTTTTGCACGTTGGTCGAAGTCTCGTGGCCCTCTGTCAGAATCCAGAGTTTCAAGAAGATCGGAGGGGGTCAAAATTTCGGCCAAAAAAAAAATGACAGTGTTACCCCTTATGTTTTTTTTTCAAGTCCAAATTTTGACCTTCGATATCTCGACTCTGGGAGGGTCTAGAGCCTCAATTTTTGCGCGTTGGTCGAAGTCTCGTGGCCCTCTGTCAGAATCCAGAGTTTCAAGAAGATCGGAGGGGGTCAAAATTTCGGCCAAAAAAAAAAAAATGACAGTGTTGCCCCTTATGTTTTTTTTTTCAGGTCCAAATTTTGACCTTCGATATCTCGGCTCTGGAAGGGTCTAGAGCCTCAATTTTTGCGCGTTGGTCGAAGTCTCGTGGCCCTCTGTCAGAATCCAGAGTTTCAAGAAGATCGGAGGGGGTCTAAATTTCGGCCAAAAAAAAAATGACAGTGTTACCCCTTATGTTTTTTTTTCAGGTCCAAATTTTGACCTTCGATATCTCGGCTCTGGAAGGGTCTAGAGCCTCCATTTTTGCGCGCTGGTCGAAGTCTCGTGGCCCTCTGTCAGAGTCCAGAGTTTCAAAAAGATCGGAGGGGGTCAAAATTTTGGCCAAAAAAAAATGACAGTGTTACCCCTTATGTTTTTTTTTCAGGTCCAAATTTTGACCTTCGATATCTCGGCTCTGGAAGGGTCTAGAGCCCCAATTTTTGCGCGTTGGTCGAAGTCTCGTGGCCCTCTTTCAGAATTCAGAGTTTCAAGAAGATCGGAGGGGGTCAAAATTTCGGCCAAAAAAAAAAATGACAGTGTTGCCCCTTATGTTTTTTTTTTCAGGTCCAAATTTTGACCTTCTATATCTCGGCTCTGGAAGGGTCTAGTGCCTCCTTTTTTGCGCGCTGGTCGAAGTCTCGTGGCCCTCTGTCAAAGTCCAGAGTTTCAAGAAGATCGGAGGGGGTCAAAATTTCGGCCAAAAAAAAAAATGACAGTGTTACCCCTTCTGTTTTTTTTTTCAGGTCCAAATTTTGACCTTCGATATCTCGGCTCTGGAAGGGTCTAGAGCCTCCATTTTTGCGCGCTGGTCGAAGTCTCGTGGCCCTCTGTCAGAGTCCAGAGTTTCAAGAAGATCGGAGGGGGTCAAAATTTCGGCCAAAAAAAAAATGACAGTGTTACCCCTTATGTTTTTTTTTCAGGTCCAAATTTTGACCTTCGATATCTCGGCTGTGGAAGGGTCGAGAGCCTCCATTTTTGCCCGTTGGTCGAAGTCTCGTGGCCCTCTGTCAGAATCCAGAGTTTCAAGAAGATCGGAGGGGGTCAAAATTTCGGCCAAAAAAAAAATGACAGTGTTACCCCTTATGTTTTTTTTTTCAGGTCCAAATTTTGACCTTCGATATCTCGGCTCTGGAAGGGTCTAGAGCCTCCATTTTTGCGCGCTGGTCGAAGTCTCGTGGCCCTCTGTCAGAGTCCAGAGTTTCAAGAAGATCGGAGGGGGTCAAAATTTCGGCCAAAAAAAAAAAAATGACAGTGTTACCCCTTATGTTTTTTTTCAGGTCCAAATTTTGACCTTCGATATCTCGGCTCTGGAAGGGTCTAGAGCCCCAATTTTTGCGCGTTGGTCGAAGTCTCGTGGCCCTCTATCAGAATCCAGAGTTTCAAGAAGATCGGAGGGGGTCAAAATTTCGGCCAAAAAAAAAAATGACAGTGTTACCCCTTATGTTTTTTTTTTCAGGTCCAAATTTTGACTTTCGATATCTCGGCTCTGGAAGGGTCTAGTGCCTCCTTTTTTGCGCGCTGGTCGAAGTCTCGTGGCCCTCTGTCAAAGTCCAGAGTTTCAAGAAGATCGGAGGGGGTCAAAATTTCGGCCAAAAAAAAAAATGACAGTGTTACCCCTTATGTTTTTTTTTTCAGGTCCAAATTTTGACCTTCGATATCTCGGCTCTGGAAGGGTCTAGAACCCCAATTTTTGCGCGTTGGTCGAAGTCTCGTGGCCCTCTGTCAGAATCCAGAGTTTCAAGAAGATCGGAGGGGGTCAAAATTTCGGCCAAAAAAAAAAAATGACAGTGTTACCCCTTATGTTTTTTTTTCAGGTCCAAATTTTGACCTTCGATATCTCGGCTCTGGAAGGGTCTAGAGCCTCCATTTTTGCGCGCTGGTCGAAGTCTCGTGGCCCTCTGTCAGAGTCCAGAGTTTCAAGAAGATCGGAGGGGGTCAAAATTTCGGCCAAAAAAAAATGACAGTGTTACCCCTTATGTTTTTTTTTTCAGGTCCAAATTTTGACCTTTGATATCTCGGCTCTGGAAGGGTCTAGAGCCTCCATTTTTGCACGTTGGTCGAAGTCTCGTGGCCCTCTGTCAGAATCCAGAGTTTCAAGAAGATCGGAGGGGGTCAAAATTTCGGCCAAAAAAAAAATGACAGTGTTACCCCTTATGTTTTTTTTTCAAGTCCAAATTTTGACCTTCGATATCTCGGCTCTGGAAGGGTCTAGAGCCTCAATTTTTGCGCGTTGGTCGAAGTCTCGTGGCCCTCTGTCAGAATCCAGAGTTTCAAGAAGATCGGAGGGGGTCAAAATTTCGGCCAAAAAAAAAAAATGACAGTGTTGCCCCTTATGTTTTTTTTTTCAGGTCCAAATTTTGACCTTCGATATCTCGGCTCTGGAAGGGTCTAGAGCCTCAATTTTTGCGCGTTGGTCGAAGTCTCGTGGCCCTCTGTCAGAATCCAGAGTTTCAAGAAGATCGGAGGGGGTCTAAATTTCGGCCAAAAAAAAATGACAGTGTTACCCCTTATGTTTTTTTTTCAGGTCCAAATTTTGACCTTCGATATCTTGGCTCTGGAAGGGTCTAGAGCCTCCATTTTTGCGCGCTGGTCGAAGTCTCGTGGCCCTCTGTCAGAGTCCAGAGTTTCAAAAAGATCGGAGGGGGTCAAAATTTTGGCCAAAAAAAAATGACAGTGTTACCCCTTATGTTTTTTTTTCAGGTCCAAATTTTGACCTTCGATATCTCGGCTCTGGAAGGGTCTAGAGCCCCAATTTTTGCGCGTTGGTCGAAGTCTCGTGGCCCTCTTTCAGAATTCAGAGTTTCAAGAAGATCGGAGGGGGTCAAAATTTCGGCCAAAAAAAAAAATGACAGTGTTGCCCCTTATGTTTTTTTTTCAGGTCCAAATTTTGACCTTCGATATCTCGGCTCTGGAAGGGTCTAGTGCCTCCTTTTTTGCGCGCTGGTCGAAGTCTCGTGGCCCTCTGTCAAAGTCCAGAGTTTCAAGAAGATCGGAGGGGGTCAAAATTTCGGCCAAAAAAAAAAATGACAGTGTTACCCCTTATGTTTTTTTTTCAGGTCCAAATTTTGACCTTCGATATCTCGGCTCTGGAAGGGTCTAGAGCCTCCATTTTTGCGCGCTGGTCGAAGTCTCGTGGCCCTCTGTCAGAGTCCAGAGTTTCAAGAAGATCGGAGGGGGTCAAAATTTCGGCCAAAAAAAAAATGACAGTGTTACCCCTTATGTTTTTTTTTCAGGTCCAAATTTTGACCTTCGATATCTCGGCTGTGGAAGGGTCTAGAGCCTCCATTTTTGCGCGCTGGTCGAAGTCTCGTGGCCCTCTGTCAGAGTCCAGAGTTTCAAGAAGATCGGAGGGGGTCAAAATTTCGGCCAAAAAAAAATGACAGTGTTACCCCTTATGTTTTTTTTTCAGGTCCAAATTTTGACCTTCGATATCTCGGCTCTGGAAGGGTCTAGAGCCTCCATTTTTGCGCGTTGGTCGAAGTCTCGTGGCCCTCTGTCAGAATCCAGAGTTTCAAGAAGATCGGAGGGGGTCAAAATTTCAGCCAAAAAAAAAATGACAGTGTTACCCCTTATGTTTTTTTTTTTCAGGTCCAAATTTTGACCTTCGATATCTCGGCTCTGGAAGGGTCTAGAGCCTCCATTTTTGCGCGCTGGTCGAAGTCTCGTGGCCCTCTGTCAGAGTCCAGAGTTTCAAGAAGATCGGAGGGGGTCAAAATTTCGGCCAAAAAAAAAAAAATGACAGTGTTACCCCTTATGTTTTTTTTTCAGGTCCAAATTTTGACCTTCGATATCTCGGCTCTGGAAGGGTCTAGAGCCCCAATTTTTGCGCGTTGGTCGAAGTCTCGTGGCCCTCTGTCAGAATCCAGAGTTTCAAGAAGATCGGAGGGGGTCAAAATTTCGGCCAAAAAAAAAAATGACAGTGTTACCCCTTATGTTTTTTTTTTCCAGGTCCAAATTTTGACCTTCGATATCTCGGCTCTGGAAGGGTCTAGAGCCTCCATTTTTGCGCGCTGGTCGAAGTCTCGTTGCCCTCTGTCAGAATCCAGAGTTTTGAGAAGATTGGAGAAACTTAATTTTTCACCCCCCGAAAAAAAACATAAGGGGTAACACTGTCATTTTTTTTTTCTGGTCAAAATTTTGAGTTTCAATATCTCAGCTCTGGAAGGGTTCAAATCACATAAGGGTTTAGACCCTCTGGAAGGGTCTAGAGCCTCCATTTTTGCGCGCTGGTCGAAGTCTCGTGGCCCTCTGTCAAAGTCCAGAGTTTCAAGAAGATCGGAGGGGGTCAAAATTTCGGCCAAAAAAAAAAAAATGACAGTGTTACCCCTTATGATTTTTTTTTCAGGTCCAAATTTTGACCTTCGATATCTCGGCTCTGGAAGGGTCTAGAGCCCCAATTTTTGCGCGCTGGTCGAAGTCTCGTGGCCGTCTGTCAGAATCCAGAGTTTCAAGAAGATCGGAGGGGGTCAAAATTTCGGCCAAAAAAAAAATGACAGTGTTACCCCTTATGTTTTTTTTCAGGTCCAAATTTTGACCTTCGATATCTCGGCTCTGGAAGGGTCTAGAGCCTCCATTTTTGCGCGCTGGTCGAAGTCTCGTGGCCCTCTGTCAGAGTCCAGAGTTTCAAGAAGATCGGAGGGGGTCAAAATTTCGGCCAAAAAAAAAATGACAGTGTTACCCCTTATGTTTTTTTTTTTTCAGGTCCAAATTTTGACCTTTGATATCTCGGCTCTGGAAGGGTCTAGATTCTCCATTTTTGCACGTTGGTCGAAGTCTCGTGGCCCTCTGTCAGAATCCAGAGTTTCAAGAAGATCGGAGGGGGTCAAAATTTCGGCCAAAAAAAAAATGACAGTGTTACCCCTTATGTTTTTTTTTCAGGTCCAAATTTTGACCTTCGATATCTCGGCTCTGGAAGGGTCTAGAGCCTCCATTTTTGCGCGCTGGTCGAAGTCTCGTGGCCCTCTGTCAGAGTCCAGAGTTTCAAAAAGATCGGAGGGGGTCAAAATTTTGGCCAAAAAAAAAATGACAGTGTTACCCCTTATGTTTTTTTTTCAGGTCCAAATTTTGACCTTCGATATCTCGGCTCTGGAAGGGTCTAGAGCCCCAATTTTTGCGCGTTGGTCGAAGTCTCGTGGCCCTCTTTCAGAATCCAGAGTTTCAAGAAGATCGGAGGGGGTCAAAATTTCGGCCAAAAAAAAATGACAGTGTTGCCCCTTATGTTTTTTTTTTTCAGGTCCAAATTTTGACCTTCGATATCTCGGCTCTGGAAGGGTCTAGTGCCTCCTTTTTTGCGCGCTGGTCGAAGTCTCGTGGCCCTCTGTCAAAGTCCAGAGTTTCAAGAAGATCGGAGGGGGTCAAAATTTCGGCCAAAAAAAAAATGACAGTGTTACCCCTTATGTTTTTTTTTTCAGGTCCAAATTTTGACCTTCGATATCTCGGCTCTGGAAGGGTCTAGAGCCTCCATTTTTGCGCGCTGGTCGAAGTCTCGTGGCCCTCTGTCAGAGTCCAGAGTTTCAAGAAGATCGGAGGGGGTCAAAATTTCGGCCAAAAAAAAAATGACAGTGTTACCCCTTATGTTTTTTTTTCAGGTCCAAATTTTGACCTTCGATATCTCGGCTCTGGAAGGGTCTAGAGCCTCCATTTTTGCGCGCTGGTCGAAGTCTCGTGGCCCTCTGTCAGAATCCAGAGTTTCAAGAAGATCGGAGGGGGTCAAAATTTCGGCCAAAAAAAAATGACAGTGTTACCCCTTATGTTTTTTTTTTCAGGTCCAAATTTTGACCTTCGATATCTCGGCTCTGGAAGGGTCTAGAGCCTCCATTTTTGCGCGCTGGTCGAAGTCTCGTGGCCCTCTGTCAGAGTCCAGAGTTTCAAGAAGATCGGAGGGGGTCAAAATTTCGGCCAAAAAAAAAAAAATGACAGTGTTACCCCTTATGTTTTTTTTCAGGTCCAAATTTTGACCTTCGATATCTCGGCTCTGGAAGGGTCTAGAGCCCCAATTTTTGCGCGTTGGTCGAAGTCTCGTGGCCCTCTATCAGAATCCAGAGTTTCAAGAAGATCGGAGGGGGTCAAAATTTCGGCCAAAAAAAAAAAATGACAGTGTTACCCCTTATGTTTTTTTTTTCAGGTCCAAATTTTGACTTTCGATATCTCGGCTCTGGAAGGGTCTAGTGCCTCCTTTTTTGCGCGCTGGTCGAAGTCTCGTGGCCCTCTGTCAAAGTCCAGAGTTTCAAGAAGATCGGAGGGGGTCAAAATTTCGGCCAAAAAAAAAAAAATGACAGTGTTACCCCTTATGTTTTTTTTTTCAGGTCCAAAATTTGACCTTCGATATCTCGGCTCTGGAAGGGTCTAGAACCCCAATTTTTGCGCGTTGGTCGAAGTCTCGTGGCCCTCTGTCAGAATCCAGAGTTTCAAGAAGATCGGAGGGGGTCAAAATTTCGGCCAAAAAAAAAAATGACAGTGTTACCCCTTATGTTTTTTTTTCAGGTCCAAATTTTGACCTTCGATATCTCGGCTCTGGAAGGGTCTAGAGCCTCCATTTTTGCGCGCTGGTCGAAGTCTCGTGGCCCTCTGTCAGAGTCCAGAGTTTCAAGAAGATCGGAGGGGGTCAAAATTTCGGCCAAAAAAAAATGACAGTGTTACCCCTTATGTTTTTTTTTTCAGGTCCAAATTTTGACCTTTGATATCTCGGCTCTGGAAGGGTCTAGAGCCTCCATTTTTGCACGTTGGTCGAAGTCTCGTGGCCCTCTGTCAGAATCCAGAGTTTCAAGAAGATCGGAGGGGGTCAAAATTTCGGCCAAAAAAAAAATGACAGTGTTACCCCTTATGTTTTTTTTTCAAGTCCAAATTTTGACCTTCGATATCTCGGCTCTGGAAGGGTCTAGAGCCTCAATTTTTGCGCGTTGGTCGAAGTCTCGTGGCCCTCTGTCAGAATCCAGAGTTTCAAGAAGATCGGAGGGGGTCAAAATTTCGGCCAAAAAAAAAATGACAGTGTTACCCCTTATGTTTTTTTTTCAGGTCCAAATTTTGACCTTCGATATCTCGGCTCTGGAAGGGTCTAGAGCCTCCATTTTTGTGCGCTGGTCGAAGTCTCGCTGCCCTCTGTCAAAGTCCAGAGTTTCAAGAAGATCGGAGGGGGTCAAAATTTCGGCCAAAAAAAAAAAATGACAGTGTTACCCCTTATGTTTTTTTTTTCAGGTCCAAATTTTGACCTTCGATATCTCGGCTCTGGAAGGGTCTAGAGCCCCAATTTTTGCGCGCTGGTCGAAGTCTCGTGGCCGTCTGTCAGAATCCAGAGTTTCAAGAAGATCGGAGGGGGTCAAAATTTCGGCCAAAAAAAAAATGACAGTGTTACCCCTTATGTTTTTTTTCAGGTCCAAATTTTGACCTTCGATATCTCGGCTCTGGAAGGGTCTAGAGCCTCCATTTTTGCGCGCTGGTCGAAGTCTCGTGGCCCTCTGTCAGAGTCCAGAGTTTCAAGAAGATCGGAGGGGGTCAAAATTTCGGCCAAAAAAAAAATGACAGTGTTACCCCTTATGTTTTTTTTTTTTCAGGTCCAAATTTTGACCTTTGATATCTCGGCTCTGGAAGGGTCTAGAGCCTCCATTTTTGCGCGCTGGTCGAAGTCTCGTGGCCCTCTGTCAGAGTCCAGAGTTTCAAAAAGATCGGAGGGGGTCAAAATTTTGGCCAAAAAAAAAATGACAGTGTTACCCCTTATGTTTTTTTTTCAGGTCCAAATTTTGACCTTCGATATCTCGGCTCTGGAAGGGTCTAGAGCCCCAATTTTTGCGCGTTGGTCGAAGTCTCGTGGCCCTCTTTCAGAATCCAGAGTTTCAAGAAGATCGGAGGGGGTCAAAATTTCGGCCAAAAAAAAAAAATGACAGTGTTGCCCCTTATGTTTTTTTTTTTCAGGTCCAAATTTTGACCTTCGATATCTCGGCTCTGGAAGGGTCTAGTGCCTCCTTTTTTGCGCGCTGGTCGAAGTCTCGTGGCCCTCTGTCAAAGTCCAGAGTTTCAAGAAGATCGGAGGGGGTCAAAATTTCGGCCAAAAAAAAAATGACAGTGTTACCCCTTATGTTTTTTTTTTCAGGTCCAAATTTTGACCTTCGATATCTCGGCTCTGGAAGGGTCTAGAGCCTCCATTTTTGCGCGCTGGTCGAAGTCTCGTGGCCCTCTGTCAGAGTCCAGAGTTTCAAGAAGATCGGAGGGGGTCAAAATTTCGGCCAAAAAAAAAATGACAGTGTTACCCCTTATGTTTTTTTTTCAGGTCCAAATTTTGACCTTCGATATCTCGGCTCTGGAAGGGTCTAGAGCCTCCATTTTTGCGCGCTGGTCGAAGTCTCGTGGCCCTCTGTCAGAATCCAGAGTTTCAAGAAGATCGGAGGGGGTCAAAATTTCGGCCAAAAAAAAAATGACAGTGTTACCCCTTATGTTTTTTTTTTCAGGTCCAAATTTTGACCTTCGATATCTCGGCTCTGGAAGGGTCTAGAGCCTCCATTTTTGCGCGCTGGTCGAAGTCTCGTGGCCCTCTGTCAGAGTCCAGAGTTTCAAGAAGATCGGAGGGGGTCAAAATTTCGGCCAAAAAAAAAAAATGACAGTGTTACCCCTTATGTTTTTTTTCAGGTCCAAATTTTGACCTTCGATATCTCGGCTCTGGAAGGGTCTAGAGCCCCAATTTTTGCGCGTTGGTCGAAGTCTCGTGGCCCTCTATCAGAATCCAGAGTTTCAAGAAGATCGGAGGGGGTCAAAATTTCGGCCAAAAAAAAAAATGACAGTGTTACCCCTTATGTTTTTTTTTTCAGGTCCAAATTTTGACTTTCGATATCTCGGCTCTGGAAGGGTCTAGTGCCTCCTTTTTTGCGCGCTGGTCGAAGTCTCGTGGCCCTCTGTCAAAGTCCAGAGTTTCAAGAAGATCGGAGGGGGTCAAAATTTCGGCCAAAAAAAAAAAAATGACAGTGTTACCCCTTATGTTTTTTTTTTCAGGTCCAAATTTTGACCTTCGATATCTCGGCTCTGGAAGGGTCTAGAACCCCAATTTTTGCGCGTTGGTCGAAGTCTCGTGGCCCTCTGTCAGAATCCAGAGTTTCAAGAAGATCGGAGGGGGTCAAAATTTCGGCCAAAAAAAAAAATGACAGTGTTACCCCTTATGTTTTTTTTTCAGGTCCAAATTTTGACCTTCGATATCTCGGCTCTGGAAGGGTCTAGAGCCTCCATTTTTGCGCGCTGGTCGAAGTCTCGTGGCCCTCTGTCAGAGTCCAGAGTTTCAAGAAGATCGGAGGGGGTCAAAATTTCGGCCAAAAAAAAATGACAGTGTTACCCCTTATGTTTTTTTTTTCAGGTCCAAATTTTGACCTTTGATATCTCGGCTCTGGAAGGGTCTAGAGCCTCCATTTTTGCACGTTGGTCGAAGTCTCGTGGCCCTCTGTCAGAATCCAGAGTTTCAAGAAGATCGGAGGGGGTCAAAATTTCGGCCAAAAAAAAAATGACAGTGTTACCCCTTATGTTTTTTTTTCAAGTCCAAATTTTGACCTTCGATATCTCGGCTCTGGAAGGGTCTAGAGCCTCAATTTTTGCGCGTTGGTCGAAGTCTCGTGGCCCTCTGTCAGAATCCAGAGTTTCAAGAAGATCGGAGGGGGTCAAAATTTCGGCCAAAAAAAAAATGACAGTGTTACCCCTTATGTTTTTTTTTCAGGTCCAAATTTTGACCTTCGATATCTCGGCTCTGGAAGGGTCTAGAGCCTCCATTTTTGTGCGCTGGTCGAAGTCTCGTGGCCCTCTGTCAAAGTCCAGAGTTTCAAGAAGATTGGAGGGGGTCAAAATTTCGGCCAAAAAAAAATGACAGTGTTACCCCTTATGTTTTTTTTTTCAGGTCCAAATTTTGACCTTCGATATCTCGGCTCTGGAAGGGTCTAGAGCCCCAATTTTTGCGCGCTGGTCGAAGTCTCGTGGCCCTCTGTCAGAATCCAGAGTTTCAAGAAGATCGGAGGGGGTCAAAATTTCGGCCAAAAAAAAAAATGACAGTGTTACCCCTTATGTTTTTTTTTTCAGGTCCAAATTTTGACCTTCGATATCTCGGCTCTGGAAGGGTCTAGAGCCCCAATTTTTGCGCGTTGGTCGAAGTCTCGTGGCCCTCTGTCAGAATCCAGAGTTTCAAGAAGATCGGAGGGGGTCAAAATTTCGGCCAAAAAAAAAAATGACAGTGTTATCCCTTATGTTTTTTTTTCAGGTCCAAATTTTGACCTTCGATATCTCGGCTCTGGAAGGGTCTAGAGCCTCCATTTTTGCGCGCTGATCGAAGTCTCATGGCCCTCTGTCAGAGTCCAGAGTTTCAAGAAGATCGGAGGGGGTCAAAATTTCGGCCAAAAAAAAAAAAATGACAGTGTTACCCCTTATGTTTTTTTTTCAGGTCCAAATTTTGACCTTCGATATCTCGGCTCTGGAAGGGTCTAGAACCCCAATTTTTGCGCGTTGGTCGAAGTCTCGTGGCCCTCTGTCAGAATCCAGAGTTTCAAGAAGATCGGAGGGGGTCAAAATTTCGGCCAAAAAAAAAAAAATGACAGTGTTACCCCTTATGTTTTTTTTTCAGGTCCAAATTTTGACCTTCGATATCTCGGCTCTGGAAGGGTCTAGAGCCTCAATTTTTGCGCGTTGGTCGAAGTCTCGTGGCCCTCTGTCAGAATCCAGAGTTTCAAGAAGATCGGAGGGGGTCAAAATTTCGGCCAAAAAAAAAAGACAGTGTTACCCCTTATGTTTTTTTTTTTCAGGTCCAAATTTTGACCTTCGATATCTCGGCTCTGGAAGGGTCTAGAGCCTCCATTTTTGCGCGCTGGTCGAAGTCTCGTGGCCCTCTGTCAGAATCCAGAGTTTCAAGAAGATCGGAGGGGGTCAAAATTTCGGCCAAAAAAAAAAATGACAGTGTTACCCCTTATGTTTTTTTTTTCAGGTCCAAATTTTGACCTTCGATATCTCGGCTCTGGAAGGGTCTAGAGCCTCCATTTTTGCGCGCTGGTCGAAGTCTCGTGGCCCTCTGTCAGAGTCCAGAGTTTCAAGAAGATCGGAGGGGGTCAAAATTTCGGCCAAAAAAAAAATGACAGTGTTACCCCTTATGTTTTTTTTTCAGGTCCAAATTTTGACCTTCGATATCTCGGCTCTGGAAGGGTCTAGAGCCTCCATTTTTGCGCGCTGGTCGAAGTCTCGTGGCCCTCTGTCAGAGTCCAGAGTTTCAAAAAGATCGGAGGGGGTCAAAATTTTGGCCAAAAAAAAAAAATGACAGTGTTACCCCTTATGTTTTTTTTTTCAGGTCCAAATTTTGACCTTCGAAATCTCGGCTCTGGAAGGGTCTAGAGCCTCCATTTTTGCGCGTTGGTCGAAGTCTCGTGGCCCTCTGTCAGAATCCAGAGTTTCAAGAAGATCGGAGGGGGTCAAAATTTCGGCCAAAAAAAAAAATGACAGTGTTACCCCTTATGTTTTTTTTTTCAGGTCCAAATTTTGACCTTCGATATCTCGGCTCTGGAAGGGTCTAGAGCCTCAATTTTTGCGCGCTGGTCGAAGTCTCGTGGCCCTCTGTCAGAGTCCAGAGTTTCAAGAAGATCGGAGGGGGTCAAAATTTCGGCCAAAAAAAAATGACAGTGTTACCCCTTATGTTTTTTTTTTTCAGGTCCAAATTTTGACCTTTGATATCTCGGCTCTGGAAGGGTCTAGAGCCTCCATTTTTGCACGTTGGTCGAAGTCTCGTGGCCCTCTGTCAGAATCCAGAGTTTCAAGAAGATCGGAGGGGGTCAAAATTTCGGCCAAAAAAAAAATGACAGTGTTACCCCTTATGTTTTTTTTTCAGGTCCAAATTTTGACCTTCGATATCTCGGCTCTGGAAGGGTCTAGAGCCTCAATTTTTGCGCGCTGGTCGAAGTCTCGTGGCCCTCTGTCAGAGTCCAGAGTTTCAAGAAGATCGGAGGGGGTCAAAATTTCGGCCAAAAAAAAAAAATGACAGTGTTGCCCCTTATGTTTTTTTTTTCAGGTCCAAATTTTGACCTTCGATATCTCGGCTCTGGAAGGGTCTAGAGCCTCAATTTTTGCGCGTTGGTCGAAGTCTCGTGGCCCTCTGTCAGAATCCAGAGTTTCAAGAAGATCGGAGGGGGTCTAAATTTCGGCCAAAAAAAAAATGACAGTGTTACCCCTTATGTTTTTTTTTCAGGTCCAAATTTTGACCTTCGATATCTCGGCTCTGGAAGGGTCTAGAGCCTCCATTTTTGCGCGCTGGTCGAAGTCTCGTGGCCCTCTGTCAGAGTCCAGAGTTTCAAAAAGATCGGAGGGGGTCAAAATTTTGGCCAAAAAAAAAATGACAGTGTTACCCCTTATGTTTTTTTTTCAGGTCCAAATTTTGACCTTCGATATCTCGGCTCTGGAAGGGTCTAGAGCCCCAATTTTTGCGCGTTGGTCGAAGTCTCGTGGCCCTCTTTCAGAATCCAGAGTTTCAAGAAGATCGGAGGGGGTCAAAATTTCGGCCAAAAAAAAAAAATGACAGTGTTGCCCCTTATGTTTTTTTTTTCAGGTCCAAATTTTGACCTTCGATATCTCGGCTCTGGAAGGGTCTAGTGCCTCCTTTTTTGCGCGCTGGTCGAAGTCTCGTGGCCCTCTGTCAAAGTCCAGAGTTTCAAGAAGATCGGAGGGGGTCAAAATTTCGGCCAAAAAAAAAATGACAGTGTTACCCCTTATGTTTTTTTTTTCAGGTCCAAATTTTGACCTTCGATATCTCGGCTCTGGAAGGGTCTAGAGCCTCCATTTTTGCGCGCTGGTCGAAGTCTCGTGGCCCTCTGTCAGAGTCCAGAGTTTCAAGAAGATCGGAGGGGGTCAAAATTTCGGCCAAAAAAAAAATGACAGTGTTACCCCTTATGTTTTTTTTTCAGGTCCAAATTTTGACCTTCGATATCTCGGCTGTGGAAGGGTCTAGAGCCTCCATTTTTGCGCGCTGGTCGAAGTCTCGTGGCCCTCTGTCAGAGTCCAGAGTTTCAAGAAGATCGGAGGGGGTCAAAATTTCGGCCAAAAAAAAATGACAGTGTTACCCCTTATGTTTTTTTTTCAGGTCCAAATTTTGACCTTCGATATCTCGGCTCTGGAAGGGTCTAGAGCCTCCATTTTTGCGCGTTGGTCGAAGTCTCGTGGCCCTCTGTCAGAATCCAGAGTTTCAAGAAGATCGGAGGGGGTCAAAATTTCAGCCAAAAAAAAATGACAGTGTTACCCCTTATGTTTTTTTTTTCAGGTCCAAATTTTGACCTTCGATATCTCGGCTCTGGAAGGGTCTAGAGCCTCCATTTTTGCGCGCTGGTCGAAGTCTCGTGGCCCTCTGTCAGAGTCCAGAGTTTCAAGAAGATCGGAGGGGGTCAAAATTTCGGCCAAAAAAAAAAAAAATGACAGTGTTACCCCTTATGTTTTTTTTTTCAGGTCCAAATTTTGACCTTCGATATCTCGGCTCTGGAAGGGTCTAGAGCCCCAATTTTTGCGCGTTGGTCGAAGTCTCGTGGCCCTCTGTCAGAATCCAGAGTTTCAAGAAGATCGGAGGGGGTCAAAATTTCGGCCAAAAAAAAAAATGACAGTGTTACCCCTTATGTTTTTTTTTTCCAGGTCCAAATTTTGACCTTCGATATCTCGGCTCTGGAAGGGTCTAGAGCCTCCATTTTTGCGCGCTGGTCGAAGTCTCGTGGCCCTCTGTCAGAATCCAGAGTTTTGAGAAGATTGGAGAAACTTAATTTTTCACCCCCCGAAAAAAAAACATAAGGGGTAACACTGTCATTTTTTTTTCTGGTCAAAATTTTGAGTTTCAATATCTCAGCTCTGGAAGGGTTCAAATCACATAAGGGTTTAGACCCTCTGGAAGGGTCTAGAGCCTCCATTTTTGCGCGCTGGTCGAAGTCTCGCTGCCCTCTGTCAAAGTCCAGAGTTTCAAGAAGATCGGAGGGGGTCAAAATTTCGGCCAAAAAAAAAAAATGACAGTGTTACCCCTTATGTTTTTTTTTCAGGTCCAAATTTTGACCTTCGATATCTCGGCTCTGGAAGGGTCTAGAGCCCCAATTTTTGCGCGCTGGTCGAAGTCTCGTGGCCGTCTGTCAGAATCCAGAGTTTCAAGAAGATCGGAGGGGGTCAAAATTTCGGCCAAAAAAAAAATGACAGTGTTACCCCTTATGTTTTTTTTCAGGTCCAAATTTTGACCTTCGATATCTCGGCTCTGGAAGGGTCTAGAGCCTCCATTTTTGCGCGCTGGTCGAAGTCTCGTGGCCCTCTGTCAGAGTCCAGAGTTTCAAGAAGATCGGAGGGGGTCAAAATTTCGGCCAAAAAAAAATGACAGTGTTACCCCTTATGTTTTTTTTTCAGGTCCAAATTTTGACCTTTGATATCTCGGCTCTGGAAGGGTCTAGAGCCTCCATTTTTGCACGTTGGTCGAAGTCTCGTGGCCCTCTGTCAGAATCCAGAGTTTCAAGAAGATCGGAGGGGGTCAAAATTTCGGCCAAAAAAAAAATGACAGTGTTACCCCTTATGTTTTTTTTCAGGTCCAAATTTTGACCTTCGATATCTCGGCTCTGGAAGGGTCTAGAGCCTCAATTTTTGCGCGCTGGTCGAAGTCTCGTGGCCCTCTGTCAGAGTCCAGAGTTTCAAGAAGATCGGAGGGGGTCAAAATTTCGGCCAAAAAAAAAAAAAAGACAGTGTTGCCCCTTATGTTTTTTTTTTCAGGTCCAAATTTTGACCTTCGATATCTCGGCTCTGGTAGGGTCTAGCGCCTCAATTTTTGCGCGTTGGTCGAAGTCTCGTGGCCCTCTGTCAGAATCCAGAGTTTCAAGAAGATCGGAGGGGGTCTAAATTTCGGCCAAAAAAAAATGACAGTGTTACCCCTTATGTTTTTTTTTCAGGTCCAAATTTTGACCTTCGATATCTCGGCTCTGGAAGGGTCTAGAGCCTCCATTTTTGCGCGCTGGTCGAAGTCTCGTGGCCCTCTGTCAGAGTCCAGAGTTTCAAAAAGATCGGAGGGGGTCAAAATTTTGGCCAAAAAAAAATGACAGTGTTACCCCTTATGTTTTTTTTTCAGGTCCAAATTTTGACCTTCGATATCTCGGCTCTGGAAGGGTCTAGAGCCCCAATTTTTGCGCGTTGGTCGAAGTCTCGTGGCCCTCTTTCAGAATCCAGAGTTTCAAGAAGATCGGAGGGGGTCAAAATTTCGGCCAAAAAAAAAATGACAGTGTTGCCCCTTATGTTTTTTTTTTTCAGGTCCAAATTTTGACCTTCGATATCTCGGCTCTGGAAGGGTCTAGTGCCTCCTTTTTTGCGCGCTGGTCGAAGTCTCGTGGCCCTCTGTCAAAGTCCAGAGTTTCAAGAAGATCGGAGGGGGTCAAAATTTCGGCCAAAAAAAAAATGACAGTGTTACCCCTTATGTTTTTTTTTTCAGGTCCAAATTTTGACCTTCGATATCTCGGCTCTGGAAGGGTCTAGAGCCTCCATTTTTGCGCGCTGGTCGAAGTCTCGTGGCCCTCTGTCAGAGTCCAGAGTTTCAAGAAGATCGGAGGGGGTCAAAATTTCGGCCAAAAAAAAAATGACAGTGTTACCCCTTATGTTTTTTTTTCAGGTCCAAATTTTGACCTTCGATATCTCGGCTCTGGAAGGGTCTAGAGCCTCCATTTTTGCGCGCTGGTCGAAGTCTCGTGGCCCTCTGTCAGAGTCCAGAGTTTCAAAAAGATCGGAGGGGGTCAAAATTTCGGCCAAAAAAAAATGACAGTGTTACCCCTTATGTTTTTTTTTTTCAGGTCCAAATTTTGACCTTCGATATCTCGGCTCTGGAAGGGTCTAGAGCCCCAATTTTTGCGCGCTGGTCGAAGTCTCGTGGCCCTCTGTCAGAATCCAGAGTTTCAAGAAGATCGGAGGGGGTCAAAATTTCGGCCAAAAAAAAAATGACAGTGTTACCCCTTATGTTTTTTTTTTTCAGGTCCAAATTTTGACCTTCGATATCTCGGCTCTGGAAGGGTCTAGAGCCCCAATTTTTGCGCGTTGGTCGAAGTCTCGTGGCCCTCTGTCAGAATCCAGAGTTTCAAGAAGATCGGAGGGGGTCAAAATTTCGGCCAAAAAAAAAATGACAGTGTTATCCCTTATGTTTTTTTTTCAGGTCCAAATTTTGACCTTCGATATCTCGGCTCTGGAAGGGTCTAGAGCCTCCATTTTTGCGCGCTGATCGAAGTCTCATGGCCCTCTGTCAGAGTCCAGAGTTTCAAGAAGATCGGAGGGGGTCAAAATTTCGGCCAAAAAAAAAAAAATGACAGTGTTACCCCTTATGTTTTTTTTTTCAGGTCCAAATTTTGACCTTCGATATCTCGGCTCTGGAAGGGTCTAGAACCCCAATTTTTGCGCGTTGGTCGAATTCTCGTGGCCCTCTGTCAGAATCCAGAGTTTCAAGAAGATCGGAGGGGGTCAAAATTTCGGCCAAAAAAAAAAAAATGACAGTGTTACCCCTTATGTTTTTTTTTCAGGTCCAAATTTTGACCTTCGATATCTCGGCTCTGGAAGGGTCTAGAGCCTCAATTTTTGCGCGTTGGTCGAAGTCTCGTGGCCCTCTGTCAGAATCCAGAGTTTCAAGAAGATCGGAGGGGGTCAAAATTTCGGCCAAAAAAAAAAGACAGTGTTACCCCTTATGTTTTTTTTTTCAGGTCCAAATTTTGACCTTCGATATCTCGGCTCTGGAAGGGTCTAGAGCCTCCATTTTTGCGCGGTGGTCGAAGTCTCGTGGCCCTCTGTCAGAATCCAGAGTTTCAAGAAGATCGGAGGGGGTCAAAATTTCGGCCAAAAAAAAAAAATGACAGTGTTACCCCTTATGTTTTTTTTTTCAGGTCCAAATTTTGACCTTCGATATCTCGGCTCTGGAAGGGTCTAGAGCCTCCATTTTTGCGCGCTGGTCGAAGTCTCGTGGCCCTCTGTCAGAGTCCAGAGTTTCAAAAAGATCGGAGGGGGTCAAAATTTTGGCCAAAAAAAAAAAATGACAGTGTTACCCCTTATGTTTTTTTTTTCAGGTCCAAATTTTGACCTTCGAAATCTCGGCTCTGGAAGGGTCTAGAGCCTCCATTTTTGCGCGTTGGTCGAAGTCTCGTGGCCCTCTGTCAGAATCCAGAGTTTCAAGAAGATCGGAGGGGGTCAAAATTTCGGCCAAAAAAAAAAATGACAGTGTTACCCCTTATGTTTTTTTTTTCAGGTCCAAATTTTGACCTTCGATATCTCGGCTCTGGAAGGGTCTAGAGCCTCAATTTTTGCGCGCTGGTCGAAGTCTCGTGGCCCTCTGTCAGAGTCCAGAGTTTCAAGAAGATCGGAGGGGGTCAAAATTTCGGCCAAAAAAAAATGACAGTGTTACCCCTTATGTTTTTTTTTTTTCAGGTCCAAATTTTGACCTTTGATATCTCGGCTCTGGAAGGGTCTAGAGCCTCCATTTTTGCACGTTGGTCGAAGTCTCGTGGCCCTCTGTCAGAATCCAGAGTTTCAAGAAGATCGGAGGGGGTCAAAATTTCGGCCAAAAAAAAAATGACAGTGTTACCCCTTATGTTTTTTTTTCAGGTCCAAATTTTGACCTTCGATATCTCGGCTCTGGAAGGGTCTAGAGCCTCAATTTTTGCGCGCTGGTCGAAGTCTCGTGGCCCTCTGTCAGAGTCCAGAGTTTCAAGAAGATCGGAGGGGGTCAAAATTTCGGCCAAAAAAAAAAAATGACAGTGTTGCCCCTTATGTTTTTTTTTTCAGGTCCAAATTTTGACCTTCGATATCTCGGCTCTGGAAGGGTCTAGAGCCTCAATTTTTGCGCGTTGGTCGAAGTCTCGTGGCCCTCTGTCAGAATCCAGAGTTTCAAGAAGATCGGAGGGGGTCTAAATTTCGGCCAAAAAAAAAATGACAGTGTTACCCCTTATGTTTTTTTTTCAGGTCCAAATTTTGACCTTCGATATCTCGGCTCTGGAAGGGTCTAGAGCCTCCATTTTTGCGCGCTGGTCGAAGTCTCGTGGCCCTCTGTCAGAGTCCAGAGTTTCAAAAAGATCGGAGGGGGTCAAAATTTTGGCCAAAAAAAAAATGACAGTGTTACCCCTTATGTTTTTTTTTCAGGTCCAAATTTTGACCTTCGATATCTCGGCTCTGGAAGGGTCTAGAGCCCCAATTTTTGCGCGTTGGTCGAAGTCTCGTGGCCCTCTTTCAGAATCCAGAGTTTCAAGAAGATCGGAGGGGGTCAAAATTTCGGCCAAAAAAAAAAAATGACAGTGTTGCCCCTTATGTTTTTTTTTTCAGGTCCAAATTTTGACCTTCGATATCTCGGCTCTGGAAGGGTCTAGTGCCTCCTTTTTTGCGCGCTGGTCGAAGTCTCGTGGCCCTCTGTCAAAGTCCAGAGTTTCAAGAAGATCGGAGGGGGTCAAAATTTCGGCCAAAAAAAAAAATGACAGTGTTACCCCTTATGTTTTTTTTTTCAGGTCCAAATTTTGACCTTCGATATCTCGGCTCTGGAAGGGTCTAGAGCCTCCATTTTTGCGCGCTGGTCGAAGTCTCGTGGCCCTCTGTCAGAGTCCAGAGTTTCAAGAAGATCGGAGGGGGTCAAAATTTCGGCCAAAAAAAAAATGACAGTGTTACCCCTTATGTTTTTTTTTCAGGTCCAAATTTTGACCTTCGATATCTCGGCTGTGGAAGGGTCTAGAGCCTCCATTTTTGCGCGCTGGTCGAAGTCTCGTGGCCCTCTGTCAGAGTCCAGAGTTTCAAGAAGATCGGAGGGGGTCAAAATTTCGGCCAAAAAAAAATGACAGTGTTACCCCTTATGTTTTTTTTTCAGGTCCAAATTTTGACCTTCGATATCTCGGCTCTGGGAGGGTCTAGAGCCTCCATTTTTGCGCGTTGGTCGAAGTCTCGTGGCCCTCTGTCAGAATCCAGAGTTTCAAGAAGATCGGAGGGGGTCAAAATTTCAGCCAAAAAAAAATGACAGTGTTACCCCTTATGTTTTTTTTTTTCAGGTCCAAATTTTGACCTTCGATATCTCGGCTCTGGAAGGGTCTAGAGCCTCCATTTTTGCGCGCTGGTCGAAGTCTCGTGGCCCTCTGTCAGAGTCCAGAGTTTCAAGAAGATCGGAGGGGGTCAAAATTTCGGCCAAAAAAAAAAATGACAGTGTTACCCCTTATGTTTTTTTTTTCAGGTCCAAATTTTGACCTTCGATATCTCGGCTCTGGAAGGGTCTAGAGCCCCAATTTTTGCGCATTGGTCGAAGTCTCGTGGCCCTCTGTCAGAATCCAGAGTTTCAAGAAGATCGGAGGGGGTCAAAATTTCGGCCAAAAAAAAAAATGACAGTGTTACCCCTTATGTTTTTTTTTTCCAGGTCCAAATTTTGACCTTCGATATCTCGGCTCTGGAAGGGTCTAGAGCCTCCATTTTTGCGCGCTGGTCGAAGTCTCGTGGCCCTCTGTCAGAATCCAGAGTTTTGAGAAGATTGGAGAAACTTAATTTTTCACCCCCCGAAAAAAAAACATAAGGGGTAACACTGTCATTTTTTTTTTCTGGTCAAAATTTTGAGTTTCAATATCTCAGCTCTGGAAGGGTTCAAATCACATAAGGGTTTAGACCCTCTGGAAGGGTCTAGAGCCTCCATTTTTGCGCGCTGGTCGAAGTCTCGCTGCCCTCTGTCAAAGTCCAGAGTTTCAAGAAGATCGGAGGGGGTCAAAATTTCGGCCAAAAAAAAAAAATGACAGTGTTACCCCTTATGTTTTTTTTTTCAGGTCCAAATTTTGACCTTCGATATCTCGGCTCTGGAAGGGTCTAGAGCCCCAATTTTTGCGCGCTGGTCGAAGTCTCGTGGCCGTCTGTCAGAATCCAGAGTTTCAAGAAGATCGGAGGGGGTCAAAATTTCAGCCAAAAAAAAAATGACAGTGTTACCCCTTATGTTTTTTTTTCAGGTCCAAATTTTGACCTTCGATATCTCGGCTCTGGAAGGGTCTAGAGCCTCCATTTTTGCGCGCTGGTCGAAGTCTCGTGGCCCTCTGTCAGAGTCCAGAGTTTCAAGAAGATCGGAGGGGGTCAAAATTTCGGCCAAAAAAAAATGACAGTGTTACCCCTTATGTTTTTTTTTTCAGGTCCAAATTTTGACCTTTGATATCTCGGCTCTGGAAGGGTCTAGAGCCTCCATTTTTGCACGTTGGTCGAAGTCTCGTGGCCCTCTGTCAGAATCCAGAGTTTCAAGAAGATCGGAGGGGGTCAAAATTTCGGCCAAAAAAAAAATGACAGTGTTACCCCTTATGTTTTTTTTCAGGTCCAAATTTTGACCTTCGATATCTCGGCTCTGGAAGGGTCTAGAGCCTCAATTTTTGCGCGCTGGTCGAAGTCTCGTGGCCCTCTGTCAGAGTCCAGAGTTTCAAGAAGATCGGAGGGGGTCAAAATTTCGGCCAAAAAAAAAAAAGACAGTGTTGCCCCTTATGTTTTTTTTTTCAGGTCCAAATTTTGACCTTCGATATCTCGGCTCTGGTAGGGTCTAGAGCCTCAATTTTTGCGCGTTGGTCGAAGTCTCGTGGCCCTCTGTCAGAATCCAGAGTTTCAAGAAGATCGGAGGGGGTCTAAATTTCGGCCAAAAAAAAATGACAGTGTTACCCCTTATGTTTTTTTTTCAGGTCCAAATTTTGACCTTCGATATCTCGGCTCTGGAAGGGTCTAGAGCCTCCATTTTTGCGCGCTGGTCGAAGTCTCGTGGCCCTCTGTCAGAGTCCAGAGTTTCAAAAAGATCGGAGGGGGTCAAAATTTTGGCCAAAAAAAAAATGACAGTGTTACCCCTTATGTTTTTTTTTCAGGTCCAAATTTTGACCTTCGATATCTCGGCTCTGGAAGGGTCTAGAGCCCCAATTTTTGCGCGTTGGTCGAAGTCTCGTGGCCCTCTTTCAGAATCCAGAGTTTCAAGAAGATCGGAGGGGGTCAAAATTTCGGCCAAAAAAAAAATGACAGTGTTGCCCCTTATGTTTTTTTTTTCAGGTCCAAATTTTGACCTTCGATATCTCGGCTCTGGAAGGGTCTAGTGCCTCCTTTTTTGCGCGCTGGTCGAAGTCTCGTGGCCCTCTGTCAAAGTCCAGAGTTTCAAGAAGATCGGAGGGGGTCAAAATTTCGGCCAAAAAAAAAATGACAGTGTTACCCCTTATGTTTTTTTTTTCAGGTCCAAATTTTGACCTTCGATATCTCGGCTCTGGAAGGGTCTAGAGCCTCCATTTTTGCGCGCTGGTCGAAGTCTCGTGGCCCTCTGTCAGAGTCCAGAGTTTCAAGAAGATCGGAGGGGGTCAAAATTTCGGCCAAAAAAAAATGACAGTGTTACCCCTTATGTTTTTTTTTCAGGTCCAAATTTTGACCTTCGATATCTCGGCTCTGGAAGGGTCTAGAGCCTCCATTTTTGCGCGCTGGTCGAAGTCTCGTGGCCCTCTGTCAGAGTCCAGAGTTTCAAAAAGATCGGAGGGGGTCAAAATTTCGGCCAAAAAAAAATGACAGTGTTACCCCTTATGTTTTTTTTTTCAGGTCCAAATTTTGACCTTCGATATCTCGGCTCTGGAAGGGTCTAGAGCCCCAATTTTTGCGCGCTGGTCGAAGTCTCGTGGCCCTCTGTCAGAATCCAGAGTTTCAAGAAGATCGGAGGGGGTCAAAATTTCGGCCAAAAAAAAAAATGACAGTGTTACCCCTTATGTTTTTTTTTTTTCAGGTCCAAATTTTGACCTTCGATATCTCGGCTCTGGAAGGGTCTAGAGCCCCAATTTTTGCGCGTTGGTCGAAGTCTCGTGGCCCTCTGTCAGAATCCAGAGTTTCAAGAAGATCGGAGGGGGTCAAAATTTCGGCCAAAAAAAAATGACAGTGTTATCCCTTATGTTTTTTTTTCAGGTCCAAATTTTGACCTTCGATATCTCGGCTCTGGAAGGGTCTAGAGCCTCCATTTTTGCGCGCTGATCGAAGTCTCATGGCCCTCTGTCAGAGTCCAGAGTTTCAAGAAGATCGGAGGGGGTCAAAATTTCGGCCAAAAAAAAAAAATGACAGTGTTACCCCTTATGTTTTTTTTTTCAGGTCCAAATTTTGACCTTCGATATCTCGGCTCTGGAAGGGTCTAGAACCCCAATTTTTGCGCGTTGGTCGAATTCTCGTGGCCCTCTGTCAGAATCCAGAGTTTCAAGAAGATCGGAGGGGGTCAAAATTTCGGCCAAAAAAAAAAAAATGACAGTGTTACCCCTTATGTTTTTTTTTCAGGTCCAAATTTTGACCTTCGATATCTCGGCTCTGGAAGGGTCTAGAGCCTCAATTTTTGCGCGTTGGTCGAAGTCTCGTGGCCCTCTGTCAGAATCCAGAGTTTCAAGAAGATCGGAGGGGGTCAAAATTTCGGCCAAAAAAAAAAGACAGTGTTACCCCTTATGTTTTTTTTTTCAGGTCCAAATTTTGACCTTCGATATCTCGGCTCTGGAAGGGTCTAGAGCCTCCATTTTTGCGCGGTGGTCGAAGTCTCGTGGCCCTCTGTCAGAATCCAGAGTTTCAAGAAGATCGGAGGGGGTCAAAATTTCGGCCAAAAAAAAAAAATGACAGTGTTACCCCTTATGTTTTTTTTTTCAGGTCCAAATTTTGACCTTCGATATCTCGGCTCTGGAAGGGTCTAGAGCCTCCATTTTTGCGCGCTGGTCGAAGTCTCGTGGCCCTCTGTCAGAGTCCAGAGTTTCAAGAAGATCGGAGGGGGTCAAAATTTCGGCCAAAAAAAAAATGACAGTGTTACCCCTTATGTTTTTTTTTCAGGTCCAAATTTTGACCTTCGATATCTCGGCTCTGGAAGGGTCTAGAGCCTCCATTTTTGCGCGCTGGTCGAAGTCTCGTGGCCCTCTGTCAGAGTCCAGAGTTTCAAAAAGATCGGAGGGGGTCAAAATTTTGGCCAAAAAAAAATGACAGTGTTACCCCTTATGTTTTTTTTTTCAGGTCCAAATTTTGACCTTCGATATCTCGGCTCTGGAAGGGTCTAGAGCCTCCATTTTTGCGCGTTGGTCGAAGTCTCGTGGCCCTCTGTCAGAATCCAGAGTTTCAAGAAGATCGGAGGGGGTCAAAATTTCGGCCAAAAAAAAAATGACAGTGTTACCCCTTATGTTTTTTTTTCAGGTCCAAATTTTGACCTTCGATATCTCGGCTCTGGAAGGGTCTAGAGCCTCCATTTTTGCGCGCTGGTCGAAGTCTCGTGGCCCTCTGTCAGAGTCCAGAGTTTCAAGAAGATCGGAGGGGGTCAAAATTTCGGCCAAAAAAAAAAAATGACAGTGTTACCCCTTATGTTTTTTTTCAGGTCCAAATTTTGACCTTCGATATCTCGGCTCTGGAAGGGTCTAGAGCCCCAATTTTTGCGCGTTGGTCGAAGTCTCGTGGCCCTCTATCAGAATCCAGAGTTTCAAGAAGATCGGAGGGGGTCAAAATTTCGGCCAAAAAAAAAAAAATGACAGTGTTACCCCTTATGTTTTTTTTTTCAGGTCCAAATTTTGACTTTCGATATCTCGGCTCTGGAAGGGTCTAGTGCCTCCTTTTTTGCGCGCTGGTCGAAGTCTCGTGGCCCTCTGTCAAAGTCCAGAGTTTCAAGAAGATCGGAGGGGGTCAAAATTTCGGCCAAAAAAAAAAAAAATGACAGTGTTACCCCTTATGTTTTTTTTTTCAGGTCCAAATTTTGACCTTCGATATCTCGGCTCTGGAAGGGTCTAGAACCCCAATTTTTGCGCGTTGGTCGAAGTCTCGTGGCCCTCTGTCAGAGTCCAGAGTTTCAAAAAGATCGGAGGGGGTCAAAATTTTGGCCAAAAAAAAAAATGACAGTGTTACCCCTTATGTTTTTTTTTCAGGTCCAAATTTTGACCTTCGATATCTCGGCTCTGGAAGGGTCTAGAGCCCCAATTTTTGCGCGTTGGTCGAAGTCTCGTGGCCCTCTTTCAGAATCCAGAGTTTCAAGAAGATCGGAGGGGGTCAAAATTTCGGCCAAAAAAAAATGACAGTGTTGCCCCTTATGTTTTTTTTTTCAGGTCCAAATTTTGACCTTCGATATCTCGGCTCTGGAAGGGTCTAGTGCCTCCTTTTTTGCGCGCTGGTCGAAGTCTCGTGGCCCTCTGTCAAAGTCCAGAGTTTCAAGAAGATCGGAGGGGGTCAAAATTTCGGCCAAAAAAAAAATGACAGTGTTACCCCTTATGTTTTTTTTTTCAGGTCCAAATTTTGACCTTCGATATCTCGGCTCTGGAAGGGTCTAGAGCCTCCATTTTTGCGCGCTGGTCGAAGTCTCGTGGCCCTCTGTCAGAGTCCAGAGTTTCAAGAAGATCGGAGGGGGTCAAAATTTCGGCCAAAAAAAAAATGACAGTGTTACCCCTTATGTTTTTTTTTCAGGTCCAAATTTTGACCTTCGATATCTCGGCTCTGGAAGGGTCTAGAGCCTCCATTTTTGCGCGCTGGTCGAAGTCTCGTGGCCCTCTGTCAGAGTCCAGAGTTTCAAAAAGATCGGAGGGGGTCAAAATTTCGGCCAAAAAAAAATGACAGTGTTACCCCTTATGTTTTTTTTTTCAGGTCCAAATTTTGACCTTCGATATCTCGGCTCTGGAAGGGTCTAGAGCCCCAATTTTTGCGCGCTGGTCGAAGTCTCGTGGCCCTCTGTCAGAATCCAGAGTTTCAAGAAGATCGGAGGGGGTCAAAATTTCGGCCAAAAAAAAAAATGACAGTGTTACCCCTTATGTTTTTTTTTTTCAGGTCCAAATTTTGACCTTCGATATCTCGGCTCTGGAAGGGTCTAGAGCCCCAATTTTTGCGCGTTGGTCGAAGTCTCGTGGCCCTCTGTCAGAATCCAGAGTTTCAAGAAGATCGGAGGGGGTCAAAATTTCGGCCAAAAAAAAAAATGACAGTGTTATCCCTTATGTTTTTTTTTCAGGTCCAAATTTTGACCTTCGATATCTCGGCTCTGGAAGGGTCTAGAGCCTCCATTTTTGCGCGCTGATCGAAGTCTCATGGCCCTCTGTCAGAGTCCAGAGTTTCAAGAAGATCGGAGGGGGTCAAAATTTCGGCCAAAAAAAAAAAAATGACAGTGTTACCCCTTATGTTTTTTTTTTCAGGTCCAAATTTTGACCTTCGATATCTCGGCTCTGGAAGGGTCTAGAACCCCAATTTTTGCGCGTTGGTCGAATTCTCGTGGCCCTCTGTCAGAATCCAGAGTTTCAAGAAGATCGGAGGGGGTCAAAATTTCGGCCAAAAAAAAAAAAATGACAGTGTTACCCCTTATGTTTTTTTTTCAGGTCCAAATTTTGACCTTCGATATCTCGGCTCTGGAAGGGTCTAGAGCCTCAATTTTTGCGCGTTGGTCGAAGTCTCGTGGCCCTCTGTCAGAATCCAGAGTTTCAAGAAGATCGGAGGGGGTCAAAATTTCGGCCAAAAAAAAAAGACAGTGTTACCCCTTATGTTTTTTTTTTCAGGTCCAAATTTTGACCTTCGATATCTCGGCTCTGGAAGGGTCTAGAGCCTCCATTTTTGCGCGGTGGTCGAAGTCTCGTGGCCCTCTGTCAGAATCCAGAGTTTCAAGAAGATCGGAGGGGGTCAAAATTTCGGCCAAAAAAAAAAAATGACAGTGTTACCCCTTATGTTTTTTTTTTCAGGTCCAAATTTTGACCTTCGATATCTCGGCTCTGGAAGGGTCTAGAGCCTCCATTTTTGCGCGCTGGTCGAAGTCTCGTGGCCCTCTGTCAGAGTCCAGAGTTTCAAGAAGATCGGAGGGGGTCAAAATTTCGGCCAAAAAAAAAATGACAGTGTTACCCCTTATGTTTTTTTTTCAGGTCCAAATTTTGACCTTCGATATCTCGGCTCTGGAAGGGTCTAGAGCCTCCATTTTTGCGCGCTGGTCGAAGTCTCGTGGCCCTCTGTCAGAGTCCAGAGTTTCAAAAAGATCGGAGGGGGTCAAAATTTTGGCCAAAAAAAAATGACAGTGTTACCCCTTATGTTTTTTTTTTCAGGTCCAAATTTTGACCTTCGATATCTCGGCTCTGGAAGGGTCTAGAGCCTCCATTTTTGCGCGTTGGTCGAAGTCTCGTGGCCCTCTGTCAGAATCCAGAGTTTCAAGAAGATCGGAGGGGGTCAAAATTTCGGCCAAAAAAAAAATGACAGTGTTACCCCTTATGTTTTTTTTTCAGGTCCAAATTTTGACCTTCGATATCTCGGCTCTGGAAGGGTCTAGAGCCTCCATTTTTGCGCGCTGGTCGAAGTCTCGTGGCCCTCTGTCAGAGTCCAGAGTTTCAAGAAGATCGGAGGGGGTCAAAATTTCGGCCAAAAAAAAAAAAATGACAGTGTTACCCCTTATGTTTTTTTTCAGGTCCAAATTTTGACCTTCGATATCTCGGCTCTGGAAGGGTCTAGAGCCCCAATTTTTGCGCGTTGGTCGAAGTCTCGTGGCCCTCTATCAGAATCCAGAGTTTCAAGAAGATCGGAGGGGGTCAAAATTTCGGCCAAAAAAAAAAAATGACAGTGTTACCCCTTATGTTTTTTTTTTCAGGTCCAAATTTTGACTTTCGATATCTCGGCTCTGGAAGGGTCTAGTGCCTCCTTTTTTGCGCGCTGGTCGAAGTCTCGTGGCCCTCTGTCAAAGTCCAGAGTTTCAAGAAGATCGGAGGGGGTCAAAATTTCGGCCAAAAAAAAAAAAAATGACAGTGTTACCCCTTATGTTTTTTTTTTCAGGTCCAAATTTTGACCTTCGATATCTCGGCTCTGGAAGGGTCTAGAAAACCAATTTTTGCGCGTTGGTCGAAGTCTCGTGGCCCTCTGTCAAAGTCCAGAGTTTCAAGAAGATCGGAGGGGGTCAAAATTTCGGCCAAAAAAAAAAAAAATGACAGTGTTACCCCTTATGTTTTTTTTTTCAGGTCCAAATTTTGACCTTCGATATCTCGGCTCTGGAAGGGTCTAGAACCCCAATTTTTGCGCGTTGGTCGAAGTCTCGTGGCCCTCTGTCAGAATCCAGAGTTTCAAGAAGATCGGAGGGGGTCAAAATTTCGGCCAAAAAAAAAAAATGACAGTGTTACCCCTTATGTTTTTTTTTCAGGTCCAAATTTTGACCTTCGATATCTCGGCTCTGGAAGGGTCTAGAGCCTCCATTTTTGCGCGCTGGTCGAAGTCTCGTGGCCCTCTGTCAGAGTCCAGAGTTTCAAGAAGATCGGAGGGGGTCAAAATTTCGGCCAAAAAAAAATGACAGTGTTACCCCTTATGTTTTTTTTTTCAGGTCCAAATTTTGACCTTTGATATCTCGGCTCTGGAAGGGTCTAGAGCCTCCATTTTTGCACGTTGGTCGAAGTCTCGTGGCCCTCTGTCAGAATCCAGAGTTTCAAGAAGATCGGAGGGGGTCAAAATTTCGGCCAAAAAAAAAATGACAGTGTTACCCCTTATGTTTTTTTTTCAAGTCCAAATTTTGACCTTCGATATCTCGGCTCTGGAAGGGTCTAGAGCCTCAATTTTTGCGCGTTGGTCGAAGTCTCGTGGCCCTCTGTCAGAATCCAGAGTTTCAAGAAGATCGGAGGGGGTCAAAATTTCGGCCAAAAAAAAAATGACAGTGTTACCCCTTATGTTTTTTTTTCAGGTCCAAATTTTGACCTTCGATATCTCGGCTCTGGAAGGGTCTAGAGCCTCCATTTTTGTGCGCTGGTCGAAGTCTCGTGGCCCTCTGTCAAAGTCCAGAGTTTCAAGAAGATTGGAGGGGGTCAAAATTTCGGCCAAAAAAAAATGACAGTGTTACCCCTTATGTTTTTTTTTCAGGTCCAAATTTTGACCTTCGATATCTCGGCTCTGGAAGGGTCTAGAGCCCCAATTTTTGCGCGCTGGTCGAAGTCTCGTGGCCCTCTGTCAGAATCCAGAGTTTCAAGAAGATCGGAGGGGGTCAAAATTTCGGCCAAAAAAAAAAATGACAGTGTTACCCCTTATGTTTTTTTTTTCAGGTCCAAATTTTGACCTTCGATATCTCGGCTCTGGAAGGGTCTAGAGCCCCAATTTTTGCGCGTTGGTCGAAGTCTCGTGGCCCTCTGTCAGAATCCAGAGTTTCAAGAAGATCGGAGGGGGTCAAAATTTCGGCCAAAAAAAAAATGACAGTGTTATCCCTTATGTTTTTTTTTCAGGTCCAAATTTTGACCTTCGATATCTCGGCTCTGGAAGGGTCTAGAGCCTCCATTTTTGCGCGCTGATCGAAGTCTCATGGCCCTCTGTCAGAGTCCAGAGTTTCAAGAAGATCGGAGGGGGTCAAAATTTCGGCCAAAAAAAAAAAAATGACAGTGTTACCCCTTATGTTTTTTTTTCAGGTCCAAATTTTGACCTTCGATATCTCGGCTCTGGAAGGGTCTAGAACCCCAATTTTTGCGCGTTGGTCGAAGTCTCGTGGCCCTCTGTCAGAATCCAGAGTTTCAAGAAGATCGGAGGGGGTCAAAATTTCGGCCAAAAAAAAAAAATGACAGTGTTACCCCTTATGTTTTTTTTTCAGGTCCAAATTTTGACCTTCGATATCTCGGCTCTGGAAGGGTCTAGAGCCTCAATTTTTGCGCGTTGGTCGAAGTCTCGTGGCCCTCTGTCAGAATCCAGAGTTTCAAGAAGATCGGAGGGGGTCAAAATTTCGGCCAAAAAAAAAAGACAGTGTTACCCCTTATGTTTTTTTTTTCAGGTCCAAATTTTGACCTTCGATATCTCGGCTCTGGAAGGGTCTAGAGCCTCCATTTTTGCGCGCTGGTCGAAGTCTCGTGGCCCTCTGTCAGAATCCAGAGTTTCAAGAAGATCGGAGGGGGTTAAAATTTCGGCCAAAAAAAAATGACAGTGTTACCCCTTATGTTTTTTTTTCAAGTCCAAATTTTGACCTTCGATATCTCGGCTCTGGAAGGGTCTAGAGCCTCAATTTTTGCGCGTTGGTCGAAGTCTCGTGGCCCTCTGTCAGAATCCAGAGTTTCAAGAAGATAGGAGGGGGTCAAAATTTCGGCCAAAAAAAAAAATGACAGTGTTACCCCTTATGTTTTTTTTTCAGGTCCAAATTTTGACCTTCGATATCTCGGCTCTGGAAGGGTCTAGAGCCTCCATTTTTGTGCGCTGGTCGAAGTCTCGTGGCCCTCTGTCAAAGTCCAGAGTTTCAAGAAGATTGGAGGGGGTCAAAATTTCGGCCAAAAAAAAATGACAGTGTTACCCCTTATGTTTTTTTTTCAGGTCCAAATTTTGACCTTCGATATCTCGGCTCTGGAAGGGTCTAGAGCCCCAATTTTTGCGCGCTGGTCGAAGTCTCGTGGCCCTCTGTCAGAATCCAGAGTTTCAAGAAGATCGGAGGGGGTCAAAATTTCGGCCAAAAAAAAAAATGACAGTGTTACCCCTTATGTTTTTTTTTTCAGGTCCAAATTTTGACCTTCGATATCTCGGCTCTGGAAGGGTCTAGAGCCCCAATTTTTGCGCGTTGGTCGAAGTCTCGTGGCCCTCTGTCAGAATCCAGAGTTTCAAGAAGATCGGAGGGGGTCAAAATTTCGGCCAAAAAAAAAATGACAGTGTTATCCCTTATGTTTTTTTTTCAGGTCCAAATTTTGACCTTCGATATCTCGGCTCTGGAAGGGTCTAGAGCCTCCATTTTTGCGCGCTGATCGAAGTCTCATGGCCCTCTGTCAGAGTCCAGAGTTTCAAGAAGATCGGAGGGGGTCAAAATTTCGGCCAAAAAAAAAAAAATGACAGTGTTACCCCTTATGTTTTTTTTTCAGGTCCAAATTTTGACCTTCGATATCTCGGCTCTGGAAGGGTCTAGAACCCCAATTTTTGCGCGTTGGTCGAAGTCTCGTGGCCCTCTGTCAGAATCCAGAGTTTCAAGAAGATCGGCGGGGGTCAAAATTTCGGCCAAAAAAAAAAAAATGACAGTGTTACCCCTTATGTTTTTTTTTTCAGGTCCAAATTTTGACCTTCGATATCTCGGCTCTGGAAGGGTCTAGAGCCTCAATTTTTGCGCATTGGTCGAAGTCTCGTGGCCCTCTGTCAGAATCCAGAGTTTCAAGAAGATCGGAGGGGGTCAAAATTTCGGCCAAAAAAAAAAGACAGTGTTACCCCTTATGTTTTTTTTTTCAGGTCCAAATTTTGACCTTCGATATCTCGGCTCTGGAAGGGTCTAGAGCCTCCATTTTTGCGCGCTGGTCGAAGTCTCGTGGCCCTCTGTCAGAATCCAGAGTTTCAAGAAGATCGGAGGGGGTCAAAATTTCGGCCAAAAAAAAAAAAATGACAGTGTTACCCCTTATGTTTTTTTTTTTCAGGTCCAAATTTTGACCTTCGATATCTCGGCTCTGGAAGGGTCTAGAGCCTCCATTTTTGCGCGCTGGTCGAAGTCTCGTGGCCCTCTGTCAGAGTCCAGAGTTTCAAGAAGATCGGAGGGGGTCAAAATTTCGGCCAAAAAAAAATGACAGTGTTACCCCTTATGTTTTTTTTTCAGGTCCAAATTTTGACCTTCGATATCTCGGCTCTGGAAGGGTCTAGAGCCTCCATTTTTGCGCGCTGGTCGAAGTCTCGTGGCCCTCTGTCAGAGTCCAGAGTTTCAAAAAGATCGGAGGGGGTCAAAATTTTGGCCAAAAAAAAAAAATGACAGTGTTACCCCTTATGTTTTTTTTTTCAGGTCCAAATTTTGACCTTCGATATCTCGGCTCTGGAAGGGTCTAGAGCCTCCATTTTTGCGCGTTGGTCGAAGTCTCGTGGCCCTCTGTCAGAATCCAGATTTTCAAGAAGATCGGAGGGGGTCAAAATTTCGGCCAAAAAAAAAAATGACAGTGTTACCCCTTATGTTTTTTTTTTCAGGTCCAAATTTTGACCTTCGATATCTCGGCTCTGGAAGGGTCTAGAGCCTCCATTTTTGCGCGCTGGTCGAAGTCTCGTGGCCCTCTGTCAGAGTCCAGAGTTTCAAGAAGATCGGAGGGGGTCAAAATTTCGGCCAAAAAAAAAAATGACAGTGTTACCCCTTATGTTTTTTTTCAGGTCCAAATTTTGACCTTCGATATCTCGGCTCTGGAAGGGTCTAGAGCCCCAATTTTTGCGCGTTGGTCGAAGTCTCGTGGCCCTCTATCAGAATCCAGAGTTTCAAGAAGATCGGAGGGGGTCAAAATTTCGGCCAAAAAAAAAAAATTACAGTGTTACCCCTTATGTTTTTTTTTTTCCAGGTCCAAATTTTGACCTTCGATATCTCGGCTCTGGAAGGGTCTAGTGCCTCCTTTTTTGCGCGCTGGTCGAAGTCTCGTGGCCCTCTGTCAAAGTCCAGAGTTTCAAGAAGATCGGAGGGGGTCAAAATTTCGGCCAAAAAAAAAAAAATGACAGTGTTACCCCTTATGTTTTTTTTTTCAGGTCCAAATTTTGACCTTCGATATCTCGGCTCTGGAAGGGTCTAGAACCCCAATTTTTGCGCGTTGGTCGAAGTCTCGTGGCCCTCTGTCAGAATCCAGAGTTTCAAGAAGATCGGAGGGGGTCAAAATTTCGGCCAAAAAAAAAATGACAGTGTTACCCCTTATGTTTTTTTTTCAGGTCCAAATTTTGACCTTCGATATCTCGGCTCTGGAAGGGTCTAGAGCCTCCATTTTTGTGCGCTGGTCGAAGTCTCGTGGCCCTCTGTCAGAGTCCAGAGTTTCAAGAAGATCGGAGGGGGTCAAAATTTCGGCCAAAAAAAAATGACAGTGTTACCCCTTATGTTTTTTTTTTCAGGTCCAAATTTTGACCTTTGATATCTCGGCTCTGGAAGGGTCTAGAGCCTCCATTTTTGCACGTTGGTCGAAGTCTCGTGGCCCTCTGTCAGAATCCAGAGTTTCAAGAAGATCGGAGGGGGTCAAAATTTCGGCCAAAAAAAAAATGACAGTGTTACCCCTTATGTTTTTTTTTCAGGTCCAAATTTTGACCTTCGATATCTCGGCTCTGGAAGGGTCTAGAGCCTCAATTTTTGCGCGCTGGTCGAAGTCTCTTGGCCCTCTGTCAGAGTCCAGAGTTTCAAGAAGATCGGAGGGGGTCAAAATTTCGGCCAAAAAAAAAAAAATGACAGTGTTGCCCCTTATGTTTTTTTTTTCAGGTCCAAATTTTGACCTTCGATATCTCGGCTCTGGAAGGGTCTAGAGCCTCAATTTTTGCGCGTTGGTCGAAGTCTCGTGGCCCTCTGTCAGAATCCAGAGTTTCAAGAAGATCGGAGGGGGTCTAAATTTCGGCCAAAAAAAAATGACAGTGTTACCCCTTATGTTTTTTTTTCAGGTCCAAATTTTGACCTTCGATATCTCGGCTCTGGAAGGGTCTAGAGCCTCCATTTTTGCGCGCTGGTCGAAGTCTCGTGGCCCTCTGTCAGAGTCCAGAGTTTCAAGAAGATCGGAGGGGGTCAAAATTTCGGCCAAAAAAAAAAATGACAGTGTTACCCCTTATGTTTTTTTTTCAGGTCCAAATTTTGACCTTCGATATCTCGGCTCTGGAAGGGTCTAGAGCCTCCATTTTTGCGCGCTGGTCGAAGTCTCGTGGCCCTCTGTCAGAGTCCAGAGTTTCAAAAAGATCGGAGGGGGTCAAAATTTCGGCCAAAAAAAAATGACAGTGTTACCCCTTATGTTTTTTTTTCAGGTCCAAATTTTGACCTTCGATATCTCGGCTCTGGAAGGGTCTAGAGCCTCCATTTTTGCACGTTGGTCGAAGTCTCGTGGCCCTCTGTCAGAATCCAGAGTTTCAAGAAGATCGGAGGGGGTCAAAATTTCGGCCAAAAAAAAAATGACAGTGTTACCCCTTATGTTTTTTTTTCAAGTCCAAATTTTGACCTTCGATATCTCGGCTCTGGAAGGGTCTAGAGCCTCAATTTTTGCGCGTTGGTCGAAGTCTCGTGGCCCTCTGTCAGAATCCAGAGTTTCAAGAAGATCGGAGGGGGTCAAAATTTCGGCCAAAAAAAAATGACAGTGTTACCCCTTATGTTTTTTTTTCAGGTCCAAATTTTGACCTTCGATATCTCGGCTCTGGAAGGGTCTAGAGCCTCCATTTTTGCACGTTGGTCGAAGTCTCGTGGCCCTCTGTCAGAATCCAGAGTTTCAAGAAGATCGGAGGGGGTCAAAATTTCGGCCAAAAAAAAAATGACAGTGTTACCCCTTATGTTTTTTTTTCAAGTCCAAATTTTGACCTTCGATATCTCGGCTCTGGAAGGGTCTAGAGCCTCAATTTTTGCGCGTTGGTCGAAGTCTCGTGGCCCTCTGTCAGAATCCAGAGTTTCAAGAAGATCGGAGGGGGTCAAAATTTCGGCCAAAAAAAAAAATGACAGTGTTACCCCTTATGTTTTTTTTTCAGGTCCAAATTTTGACCTTCGATATCTCGGCTCTGGAAGGGTCTAGAGCCTCCATTTTTGTGCGCTGGTCGAAGTCTCGTGGCCCTCTGTCAAAGTCCAGAGTTTCAAGAAGATTGGAGGGGGTCAAAATTTCGGCCAAAAAAAAATGACAGTGTTACCCCTTATGTTTTTTTTTCAGGTCCAAATTTTGACCTTCGATATCTCGGCTCTGGAAGGGTCTAGAGCCCCAATTTTTGTGCGCTGGTCGAAGTCTCGTGGCCCTCTGTCAGAATCCAGAGTTTCAAGAAGATCGGAGGGGGTCAAAATTTCGGCCAAAAAAAAAAATGACAGTGTTACCCCTTATGTTTTTTTTTTCAGGTCCAAATTTTGACCTTCGATATCTCGGCTCTGGAAGGGTCTAGAGCCCCAATTTTTGCGCGTTGGTCGAAGTCTCGTGGCCCTCTGTCAGAATCCAGAGTTTCAAGAAGATCGGAGGGGGTCAAAATTTCGGCCAAAAAAAAAATGACAGTGTTATCCCTTATGTTTTTTTTTCAGGTCCAAATTTTGACCTTCGATATCTCGGCTCTGGAAGGGTCTAGAGCCTCCATTTTTGCGCGCTGATCGAAGTCTCATGGCCCTCTGTCAGAGTCCAGAGTTTCAAGAAGATCGGAGGGGGTCAAAATTTCGGCCAAAAAAAAAAAAATGACAGTGTTACCCCTTATGTTTTTTTTTCAGGTCCAAATTTTGACCTTCGATATCTCGGCTCTGGAAGGGTCTAGAACCCCAATTTTTGCGCGTTGGTCGAAGTCTCGTGGCCCTCTGTCAGAATCCAGAGTTTCAAGAAGATCGGAGGGGGTCAAAATTTCGGCCAAAAAAAAAAAGACAGTGTTACCCCTTATGTTTTTTTTTTCAGGTCCAAATTTTGACCTTCGATATCTCGGCTCTGGAAGGGTCTAGAGCCTCCATTTTTGCGCGCTGGTCGAAGTCTCGTGGCCCTCTGTCAGAATCCAGAGTTTCAAGAAGATCGGAGGGGGTCAAAATTTCGGCCAAAAAAAAAAAAATGACAGTGTTACCCCTTATGTTTTTTTTTTCAGGTCCAAATTTTGACCTTCGATATCTCGGCTCTGGAAGGGTCTAGAGCCTCCATTTTTGCGCGCTGGTCGAAGTCTCGTGGCCCTCTGTCAGAGTCCAGAGTTTCAAGAAGATCGGAGGGGGTCAAAATTTCGGCCAAAAAAAAAAATGACAGTGTTACCCCTTATGTTTTTTTTTCAGGTCCAAATTTTGACCTTCGATATCTCGGCTCTGGAAGGGTCTAGAGCCTCCATTTTTGCGCGCTGGTCGAAGTCTCGTGGCCCTCTGTCAGAGTCCAGAGTTTCAAAAAGATCGGAGGGGGTCAAAATTTTGGCCAAAAAAAAAAAATGACAGTGTTACCCCTTATGTTTTTTTTTTCAGGTCCAAATTTTGACCTTCGATATCTCGGCTCTGGAAGGGTCTAGAGCCTCCATTTTTGCGCGTTGGTCGAAGTCTCGTGGCCCTCTGTCAGAATCCAGAGTTTCAAGAAGATCGGAGGGGGTCAAAATTTCGGCCAAAAAAAAAATGACAGTGTTACCCCTTATGTTTTTTTTTTCAGGTCCAAATTTTGACCTTCGATATCTCGGCTCTGGAAGGGTCTAGAGCCTCCATTTTTGCGCGCTGGTCGAAGTCTCGTGGCCCTCTGTCAGAGTCCAGAGTTTCAAGAAGATCGGAGGGGGTCAAAATTTCGGCCAAAAAAAAAAAATGACAGTGTTACCCCTTATGTTTTTTTTCAGGTCCAAATTTTGACCTTCGATATCTCGGCTCTGGAAGGGTCTAGAGCCCCAATTTTTGCGCGCTGGTCGAAGTCTCGTGGCCCTCTGTCAGAGTCCAGAGTTTCAAGAAGATCGGAGGGGGTCAAAATTTCGGCCAAAAAAAAAAATGACAGTGTTACCCCTTATGTTTTTTTTTTCAGGTCCAAATTTTGACCTTCGATATCTCGGCTCTGGAAGGGTCTAGAGCCTCCATTTTTGCGCGCTGGTCGAAGTCTCGTGGCCCTCTGTCAGAGTCCAGAGTTTCAAAAAGATCGGAGGGGGTCAAAATTTCGGCCAAAAAAAAATGACAGTGTTACCCCTTATGTTTTTTTTTTTCAGGTCCAAATTTTGACCTTCGATATCTCGGCTCTGGAAGGGTCTAGAGCCCCAATTTTTGCGCGCTGGTCGAAGTCTCGTGGCCCTCTGTCAGAATCCAGAGTTTCAAGAAGATCGGAGGGGGTCAAAATTTCGGCCAAAAAAAAAATGACAGTGTTACCCCTTATGTTTTTTTTTTTTCAGGTCCAAATTTTGACCTTCGATATCTCGGCTCTGGAAGGGTCTAGAGCCTCCATTTTTGTGCGCTGGTCGAAGTCTCGTGGCCCTCTGTCAGAGTCCAGAGTTTCAAGAAGATCGGAGGGGGTCAAAATTTCGGCCAAAAAAAAATGACAGTGTTACCCCTTATGTTTTTTTTTTCAGGTCCAAATTTTGACCTTTGATATCTCGGCTCTGGAAGGGTCTAGAGCCTCCATTTTTGCACGTTGGTCGAAGTCTCGTGGCCCTCTGTCAGAATCCAGAGTTTCAAGAAGATCGGAGGGGGTCAAAATTTCGGCCAAAAAAAAAAAATGACAGTGTTACCCCTTATGTTTTTTTTTCAGGTCCAAATTTTGACCTTCGATATCTCGGCTCTGGAAGGGTCTAGAGCCTCCATTTTTGCGCGCTGGTCGAAGTCTCGTGGCCCTCTGTCAGAGTCCAGAGTTTCAAGAAGATCGGAGGGGGTCAAAATTTCGGCCAAAAAAAAATGACAGTGTTACCCCTTATGTTTTTTTTTTCAGGTCCAAATTTTGACCTTTGATATCTCGGCTCTGGAAGGGTCTAGAGCCTCCATTTTTGCACGTTGGTCGAAGTCTCGTGGCCCTCTGTCAGAATCCAGAGTTTCAAGAAGATCGGAGGGGGTCAAAATTTCGGCCAAAAAAAAAATGACAGTGTTACCCCTTATGTTTTTTTTTCAAGTCCAAATTTTGACCTTCGATATCTCGGCTCTGGAAGGGTCTAGAGCCTCAATTTTTGCGCGTTGGTCGAAGTCTCGTGGCCCTCTGTCAGAATCCAGAGTTTCAAGAAGATCGGAGGGGGTCAAAATTTCGGCCAAAAAAAAAAAATGACAGTGTTGCCCCTTATGTTTTTTTTTTCAGGTCCAAATTTTGACCTTCGATATCTCGGCTCTGGAAGGGTCTAGAGCCTCAATTTTTGCGCGTTGGTCGAAGTCTCGTGGCCCTCTGTCAGAATCCAGAGTTTCAAGAAGATCGGAGGGGGTCTAAATTTCGGCCAAAAAAAAATGACAGTGTTACCCCTTATGTTTTTTTTTCAGGTCCAAATTTTGACCTTCGATATCTTGGCTCTGGAAGGGTCTAGAGCCTCCATTTTTGCGCGCTGGTCGAAGTCTCGTGGCCCTCTGTCAGAGTCCAGAGTTTCAAAAAGATCGGAGGGGGTCAAAATTTTGGCCAAAAAAAAAATGACAGTGTTACCCCTTATGTTTTTTTTTCAGGTCCAAATTTTGACCTTCGATATCTCGGCTCTGGAAGGGTCTAGAGCCCCAATTTTTGCGCGTTGGTCGAAGTCTCGTGGCCCTCTTTCAGAATTCAGAGTTTCAAGAAGATCGGAGGGGGTCAAAATTTCGGCCAAAAAAAAAAATGACAGTGTTGCCCCTTATGTTTTTTTTTTTCAGGTCCAAATTTTGACCTTCGATATCTCGGCTCTGGAAGGGTCTAGTGCCTCCTTTTTTGCGCGCTGGTCGAAGTCTCGTGGCCCTCTGTCAAAGTCCAGAGTTTCAAGAAGATCGGAGGGGGTCAAAATTTCGGCCAAAAAAAAAAATGACAGTGTTACCCCTTATGTTTTTTTTTTCAGGTCCAAATTTTGACCTTCGATATCTCGGCTCTGGAAGGGTCTAGAGCCTCCATTTTTGCGCGCTGGTCGAAGTCTCGTGGCCCTCTGTCAGAGTCCAGAGTTTCAAGAAGATCGGAGGGGGTCAAAATTTCGGCCAAAAAAAAAATGACAGTGTTACCCCTTATGTTTTTTTTTCAGGTCCAAATTTTGACCTTCGATATCTCGGCTGTGGAAGGGTCTAGAGCCTCCATTTTTGCGCGCTGGTCGAAGTCTCGTGGCCCTCTGTCAGAGTCCAGAGTTTCAAGAAGATCGGAGGGGGTCAAAATTTCGGCCAAAAAAAAATGACAGTGTTACCCCTTATGTTTTTTTTTTCAGGTCCAAATTTTGACCTTCGATATCTCGGCTCTGGAAGGGTCTAGAGCCTCCATTTTTGCGCGTTGGTCGAAGTCTCGTGGCCCTCTGTCAGAATCCAGAGTTTCAAGAAGATCGGAGGGGGTCAAAATTTCAGCCAAAAAAAAATGACAGTGTTACCCCTTATGTTTTTTTTTTTCAGGTCCAAATTTTGACCTTCGATATCTCGGCTCTGGAAGGGTCTAGAGCCTCCATTTTTGCGCGCTGGTCGAAGTCTCGTGGCCCTCTGTCAGAGTCCAGAGTTTCAAGAAGATCGGAGGGGGTCAAAATTTCGGCCAAAAAAAAAAAAAATGACAGTGTTACCCCTTATGTTTTTTTTTTCAGGTCCAAATTTTGACCTTCGATATCTCGGCTCTGGAAGGGTCTAGAGCCCCAATTTTTGCGCGTTGGTCGAAGTCTCGTGGCCCTCTGTCAGAATCCAGAGTTTCAAGAAGATCGGAGGGGGTCAAAATTTCGGCCAAAAAAAAAAATGACAGTGTTACCCCTTATGTTTTTTTTTTCCAGGTCCAAATTTTGACCTTCGATATCTCGGCTCTGGAAGGGTCTAGAGCCTCCATTTTTGCGCGCTGGTCGAAGTCTCGTTGCCCTCTGTCAGAATCCAGAGTTTTGAGAAGATTGGAGAAACTTAATTTTTCACCCCCCGAAAAAAAACATAAGGGGTAACACTGTCATTTTTTTTTTCTGGTCAAAATTTTGAGTTTCAATATCTCAGCTCTGGAAGGGTTCAAATCACATAAGGGTTTAGACCCTCTGGAAGGGTCTAGAGCCTCCATTTTTGCGCGCTGGTCGAAGTCTCGTGGCCCTCTGTCAAAGTCCAGAGTTTCAAGAAGATCGGAGGGGGTCAAAATTTCGGCCAAAAAAAAAAAATGACAGTGTTACCCCTTATGATTTTTTTTTCAGGTCCAAATTTTGACCTTCGATATCTCGGCTCTGGAAGGGTCTAGAGCCCCAATTTTTGCGCGCTGGTCGAAGTCTCGTGGCCGTCTGTCAGAATCCAGAGTTTCAAGAAGATCGGAGGGGGTCAAAATTTCGGCCAAAAAAAAAATGACAGTGTTACCCCTTATGTTTTTTTTCAGGTCCAAATTTTGACCTTCGATATCTCGGCTCTGGAAGGGTCTAGAGCCTCCATTTTTGCGCGCTGGTCGAAGTCTCGTGGCCCTCTGTCAGAGTCCAGAGTTTCAAGAAGATCGGAGGGGGTCAAAATTTCGGCCAAAAAAAAAATGACAGTGTTACCCCTTATGTTTTTTTTTTTTCAGGTCCAAATTTTGACCTTTGATATCTCGGCTCTGGAAGGGTCTAGATTCTCCATTTTTGCACGTTGGTCGAAGTCTCGTGGCCCTCTGTCAGAATCCAGAGTTTCAAGAAGATCGGAGGGGGTCAAAATTTCGGCCAAAAAAAATGACAGTGTTACCCCTTATGTTTTTTTTTCAGGTCCAAATTTTGACCTTCGATATCTCGGCTCTGGAAGGGTCTAGAGCCTCCATTTTTGCGCGCTGGTCGAAGTCTCGTGGCCCTCTGTCAGAGTCCAGAGTTTCAAAAAGATCGGAGGGGGTCAAAATTTTGGCCAAAAAAAAAATGACAGTGTTACCCCTTATGTTTTTTTTTCAGGTCCAAATTTTGACCTTCGATATCTCGGCTCTGGAAGGGTCTAGAGCCCCAATTTTTGCGCGTTGGTCGAAGTCTCGTGGCCCTCTTTCAGAATCCAGAGTTTCAAGAAGATCGGAGGGGGTCAAAATTTCGGCCAAAAAAAAAATGACAGTGTTGCCCCTTATGTTTTTTTTTTTCAGGTCCAAATTTTGACCTTCGATATCTCGGCTCTGGAAGGGTCTAGTGCCTCCTTTTTTGCGCGCTGGTCGAAGTCTCGTGGCCCTCTGTCAAAGTCCAGAGTTTCAAGAAGATCGGAGGGGGTCAAAATTTCGGCCAAAAAAAAAATGACAGTGTTACCCCTTATGTTTTTTTTTTTCAGGTCCAAATTTTGACCTTTGATATCTCGGCTCTGGAAGGGTCTAGATTCTCCATTTTTGCACGTTGGTCGAAGTCTCGTGGCCCTCTGTCAGAATCCAGAGTTTCAAGAAGATCGGAGGGGGTCAAAATTTCGGCCAAAAAAAAAATGACAGTGTTACCCCTTATGTTTTTTTTTCAGGTCCAAATTTTGACCTTCGATATCTCGGCTCTGGAAGGGTCTAGAGCCTCCATTTTTGCGCGCTGGTCGAAGTCTCGTGGCCCTCTGTCAGAGTCCAGAGTTTCAAAAAGATCGGAGGGGGTCAAAATTTTGGCCAAAAAAAAAATGACAGTGTTACCCCTTATGTTTTTTTTTCAGGTCCAAATTTTGACCTTCGATATCTCGGCTCTGGAAGGGTCTAGAGCCCCAATTTTTGCGCGTTGGTCGAAGTCTCGTGGCCCTCTTTCAGAATCCAGAGTTTCAAGAAGATCGGAGGGGGTCAAAATTTCGGCCAAAAAAAAAATGACAGTGTTGCCCCTTATGTTTTTTTTTTTCAGGTCCAAATTTTGACCTTCGATATCTCGGCTCTGGAAGGGTCTAGTGCCTCCTTTTTTGCGCGCTGGTCGAAGTCTCGTGGCCCTCTGTCAAAGTCCAGAGTTTCAAGAAGATCGGAGGGGGTCAAAATTTCGGCCAAAAAAAAAATGACAGTGTTACCCCTTATGTTTTTTTTTTTCAGGTCCAAATTTTGACCTTCGATATCTCGGCTCTGGAAGGGTCTAGAGCCTCCATTTTTGCGCGCTGGTCGAAGTCTCGTGGCCCTCTGTCAGAGTCCAGAGTTTCAAGAAGATCGGAGGGGGTCAAAATTTCGGCCAAAAAAAAAATGACAGTGTTACCCCTTATGTTTTTTTTTCAGGTCCAAATTTTGACCTTCGATATCTCGGCTCTGGAAGGGTCTAGAGCCTCCATTTTTGCGCGCTGGTCGAAGTCTCGTGGCCCTCTGTCAGAATCCAGAGTTTCAAGAAGATCGGAGGGGGTCAAAATTTCGGCCAAAAAAAAAATGACAGTGTTACCCCTTATGTTTTTTTTTTCAGGTCCAAATTTTGACCTTCGATATCTCGGCTCTGGAAGGGTCTAGAGCCTCCATTTTTGCGCGCTGGTCGAAGTCTCGTGGCCCTCTGTCAGAGTCCAGAGTTTCAAGAAGATCGGAGGGGGTCAAAATTTCGGCCAAAAAAAAAAAAATGACAGTGTTACCCCTTATGTTTTTTTTCAGGTCCAAATTTTGACCTTCGATATCTCGGCTCTGGAAGGGTCTAGAGCCCCAATTTTTGCGCGTTGGTCGAAGTCTCGTGGCCCTCTATCAGAATCCAGAGTTTCAAGAAGATCGGAGGGGGTCAAAATTTCGGCCAAAAAAAAATGACAGTGTTACCCCTTATGTTTTTTTTTTCAGGTCCAAATTTTGACTTTCGATATCTCGGCTCTGGAAGGGTCTAGTGCCTCCTTTTTTGCGCGCTGGTCGAAGTCTCGTGGCCCTCTGTCAAAGTCCAGAGTTTCAAGAAGATCGGAGGGGGTCAAAATTTCGGCCAAAAAAAAAAAATGACAGTGTTACCCCTTATGTTTTTTTTTTCAGGTCCAAATTTTGACCTTCGATATCTCGGCTCTGGAAGGGTCTAGAACCCCAATTTTTGCGCGTTGGTCGAAGTCTCGTGGCCCTCTGTCAGAATCCAGAGTTTCAAGAAGATCGGAGGGGGTCAAAATTTCGGCCAAAAAAAAAAATGACAGTGTTACCCCTTATGTTTTTTTTTCAGGTCCAAATTTTGACCTTCGATATCTCGGCTCTGGAAGGGTCTAGAGCCTCCATTTTTGCGCGCTGGTCGAAGTCTCGTGGCCCTCTGTCAGAGTCCAGAGTTTCAAGAAGATCGGAGGGGGTCAAAATTTCGGCCAAAAAAAAATGACAGTGTTACCCCTTATGTTTTTTTTTTCAGGTCCAAATTTTGACCTTTGATATCTCGGCTCTGGAAGGGTCTAGAGCCTCCATTTTTGCACGTTGGTCGAAGTCTCGTGGCCCTCTGTCAGAATCCAGAGTTTCAAGAAGATCGGAGGGGGTCAAAATTTCGGCCAAAAAAAAAATGACAGTGTTACCCCTTATGTTTTTTTTTCAAGTCCAAATTTTGACCTTCGATATCTCGGCTCTGGAAGGGTCTAGAGCCTCAATTTTTGCGCGTTGGTCGAAGTCTCGTGGCCCTCTGTCAGAATCCAGAGTTTCAAGAAGATCGGAGGGGGTCAAAATTTCGGCCAAAAAAAAAATGACAGTGTTACCCCTTATGTTTTTTTTTCAGGTCCAAATTTTGACCTTCGATATCTCGGCTCTGGAAGGGTCTAGAGCCTCCATTTTTGTGCGCTGGTCGAAGTCTCGTGGCCCTCTGTCAAAGTCCAGAGTTTCAAGAAGATTGGAGGGGGTCAAAATTTCGGCCAAAAAAAAATGACAGTGTTACCCCTTATGTTTTTTTTTCAGGTCCAAATTTTGACCTTCGATATCTCGGCTCTGGAAGGGTCTAGAGCCCCAATTTTTGCGCGCTGGTCGAAGTCTCGTGGCCCTCTGTCAGAATCCAGAGTTTCAAGAAGATCGGAGGGGGTCAAAATTTCGGCCAAAAAAAAAAAATGACAGTGTTACCCCTTATGTTTTTTTTTTCAGGTCCAAATTTTGACCTTCGATATCTCGGCTCTGGAAGGGTCTAGAGCCCCAATTTTTGCGCGTTGGTCGAAGTCTCGTGGCCCTCTGTCAGAATCCAGAGTTTCAAGAAGATCGGAGGGGGTCAAAATTTCGGCCAAAAAAAAAAATGACAGTGTTATCCCTTATGTTTTTTTTTCAGGTCCAAATTTTGACCTTCGATATCTCGGCTCTGGAAGGGTCTAGAGCCTCCATTTTTGCGCGCTGATCGAAGTCTCATGGCCCTCTGTCAGAGTCCAGAGTTTCAAGAAGATCGGAGGGGGTCAAAATTTCGGCCAAAAAAAAAAAAATGACAGTGTTACCCCTTATGTTTTTTTTTCAGGTCCAAATTTTGACCTTCGATATCTCGGCTCTGGAAGGGTCTAGAACCCCAATTTTTGCGCGTTGGTCGAAGTCTCGTGGCCCTCTGTCAGAATCCAGAGTTTCAAGAAGATCGGAGGGGGTCAAAATTTCGGCCAAAAAAAAAAAATGACAGTGTTACCCCTTATGTTTTTTTTTCAGGTCCAAATTTTGACCTTCGATATCTCGGCTCTGGAAGGGTCTAGAGCCTCAATTTTTGCGCGTTGGTCGAAGTCTCGTGGCCCTCTGTCAGAATCCAGAGTTTCAAGAAGATCGGAGGGGGTCAAAATTTCGGCCAAAAAAAAAAGACAGTGTTACTGTAATGACTCACGGTACACAGAAGAATCCATTTGCAGCTTTATTAAGCAATGTCGTACAGGCAGGGTCAAAACGGGCAAACAGAGCAATGCAGACAAGACGATGGGAAAATCCAGATAACAGGCAGAGTTCGGGGCAGGCAGCAATAAACACAATCCAAAGACAGTCCAAGATCAGGCCAGGCAGATATCACTCGTAGAATAGTCAAACAGTCCAAAGTCAAAACCAGAAAACCAGAAACAGGGAATAAACGCTCAGAAATGATCACCGGGGCAAATCAAGACTTCGCACTGGTGTGGTGTGTGGACGTGGCTTTTATGTGTGTGTGTTAATGGCGTGCAGGTGTGTGACGCAATCAGTCCCAGGTACGAGGCATGATGGGAATTTGAGTTTAAGGCCAATGATCAATACTCGGGTGAGGGCTCCCTCTGGTGGCGGAGAGGAGGCGGAACGGGAGCCCCCACTGTAACAGAGCCCCCCCCCTGCGAGCGGCTCCCGACGCGAGGAGGCAATTGACGTCGGGGTCTCCTACGAGGTCTCCCACGAGGTCTGGGGGCCGGCTTCTCCGGGTGTGTCCTATGAAACTCTTCCGTGAGAGTGGGGTCCAGGATATCACTTGCATTGACCCAGGACTGTTCCTCCGGACCGTAACCCTCCCAATCGACCAGATACTGGAGAACGTTACCCCGACGTCTGGAGTCAAGCAACTGGTGCACACGGTACGCCTCCTCGCCATCGACCAGAATGGGTGAAGGACTCTGAGAAGTGGACCCCTCCTCCGCTTCTCCCCTCGGACCCCCAGCGGGTTTCAACAGAGACACATGAAATGTGGGAGAAATACGGTAATTAGCGGGCAGGTCTAAACGGAATGATACAGGTGAAATTTGTCTAATAATTTGGAAGGGACCAACATACCTGGGACTGAGCTTGCGACATGGAAGTCTGAGTCGAAGATCTCTGGTGGACAGCCAAACCCACTGACCGATCTGGTATTCTGGAGCCGGTCGGCGGTGACGATTGGCCTGCTGTTCCTGACGTCTTACAGCGTGCCTTAGGTGTGTGTGTGCCTGATCCCAGACCTCCTCACTCTTGTGTAACCATTCCGTAACAGATGGAAGTTCAGTGGGTTCGCCGGACCAAGGAAAGAGAGGAGGTTGAAAACCGAGGATGCATTTGAATGGAGTGATGCCAGTTGCTGGTTTAATCAGAGAATTTTGAGCATATTCGGCCCAGAACAGGTATCTGCTCCAATCCTGCTGATGTTGTTGGCAGTAGGTTCGCAGAAAGCGGATCACATCTTGGTTCAGACGCTCAGTTTGCCCATTCGATTGTGGATGGTACCCGGAAGTGAGACTGATGTTCACGTTGAGATTCTTGAAAAAGGCCGTCCATACTCGAGATGTGAACTGTGGTCCCCTGTCGGACACAATGTCTTCAGGCAATCCATAAAAACGAAACACTTGATTGCACAGGAGTTCGGCGGTTTCAAAGGCGGTGGGAAGTTTGGTGAGAGGGACTAATCGGCAGGCTTTTGAGAATCGGTCTACGATGGTGAAGATGGTGGTGTAACCTTGAGAATTAGGGAGATCAGTGATGAAATCGACGGCAATGTGTGACCATGGGCGTTGAGGAGTGGGAAGAGGACATAGCAAACCAGCGGGTAATTTTCGGGGTGTTTTCGAGGTCTGACAGCTGGAACAGTTTTGGACGTGGTTGATGGTATCTGAGGTAAGTGTGGGCCACCAGAATCGGTTCTGGAGTAGCTGGACTGTGGCATTAATTCCAGGATGACCAGAGCTGGGGGTTGAATGGACTTGATCGATGAGACGTGGTCGTAGTATTTCGGGTACAAAGAGGAGATTGGCCGGACATTCTGCAGGGACGGGAGCTTGAAGATTGGCTTGTTGGATCTCGGTTATAATATCCCACTGGACAGGGGCAACTAACAATTTCTCACCAAGGATATTTTCGGGGTTGAGGTTCTGGGTGGTTTCTTCGGATTGACGAGAGAGAGCATCAGCTTTAGTGTTCTTGGTGCCTGGACGGTAAGTAACGGTGAAATTGAATCGGGTGAAGAACAGAGCCCATCTGGCTTGACGGGGGTTGAGACGCTTGGCAGATCGGAGATATTCCAGGTTCTTGTGATCTGTGAGAATAATGAACGGTTCAGCTGCTCCCTCCAACCAATGACGCCACTCTTCCAAGGCCAACTTCATGGCTAGCAGCTCGCGGTTTCCTACATCATAGTTACGTTCGGCTGGAGACAGTTTGCGAGAGAAAAAGGCACATGGATACATTTTGGCTGGATTACCCTGGCGTTGTGATAGTATGGCCCCCACTCCTGTATTAGAAGCATCGACTTCAACAATAAATTGTCGTTCAGGATCTGGATGATGTAGAATGGGTGCAGTAGTGAAACGTGTTTTTAAATCTTGGAATGCCTGTTGTGCTTCGGGGTTCCAGGATATGCGGTGGCTGTGACGTTTGGTTAGGGCTGTTAAGGGGGCGGCTATGAGGCTGAAATTTCTGATGAATCTCCGATAGAAGTTTGCAAATCCTAGGAATCTTTGCAGTTCTTTTATGGTTTGCGGTAAGGGCCAGTCTACGACACCCTTTACCTTCTTCTCATCCATTGCAACTCCTTCTTGGCTAATGATATAACCCAGGAAAGAGATGCTTGTTTGGTGGAACTCACATTTCTCCATTTTGGCGTAGAGGTGAAACTGGATCAGACGTTGGAGGACGGCACGGACGTGTTGAATGTGTTCTTCGAGTGAATTGGAGTAAATCAGGATGTCATCAATGTAAACAATTACCCATTTGTCCAGCATGTCGCGAAACACATCATTCATGAAGGCCTGGAAGACGGAAGGACTGTTGGACAAACCGAAAGGCATAACGAGGTATTCATAGTGCCCACTAGTGGTGGAAAATGCAGTTTTCCATTCATCACCTTCTCGTATGCGAATCAAATTGTAGGCATTACGTAGATCGAGCTTGGTGTAATACTTGGCCTGGCGGAGTTGTTCTAGGGCAGCTGGAACCAGAGGTAGGGGATAACGATACTTAATAGTTATATCATTTAAGCCTCGATAGTCAATGCAGGGTCTGAGTCCTCCATCCTTCTTCTTCACGAAGAAGAACCCGGCGGATGCTGGTGAGGTTGAGGGACGAATGAAACCTTTAGCGAGTTCTTCTTCTATGTATTGCTTCATAGCGTCAGATTCAGGCTTAGACAGGGGAAAAATTCTTCCTTTAGGTGGAGTGGTACCGGGAATTAAATCTATAGCACAATCCGTTGATCGATGTTCAGGGAGCTGCGCAGCTTTTTCCTTGCTGAAGGCCTCGGTTAAATCCTCATAAACAGAAGGTAAATTCTCTGGTTCAGGCACTGAAGCAACGGATTCTGGTTTGGGACTGTTTACTCGGGTGACTTTGGACAGACAGTGATTGTTACAAGCCTCACCCCAGCGAACAATTTGACCCTCTTTCCAGGAGATGTGAGGATTGTGAGTTTGTAACCATGGGTGTCCCAAAATGATGGAGTGATGTGGAGCGTGAATGACGTAAAACTGGATGTTTTCTGAGTGAAGAGACCCAACGTGCAACTGAACCTTCTCCGTGATGCTCTGTATTCTTCCTTCTCCGATGGGATGTCCATCTAGCGCCTCTACTGTCAGGGAAGAACGACACGGATGTAATTGGATGTTGCATTGCTTGGCGAATGTCTGTGATATGAAATTTCCTGCAGCTCCCGAGTCTATGAAAGCAGATGTGTCAATGGATTGGTTTTGGACAGTTAAACGAACTGGGAGTGAGAAACTGGTGGCATAATTTTGAGCTTTCTCTCGAGAACTCACTGAGTGGTTTCGGTTGGAAGGTCGTACGGGACAGGAGAGCTTCATGTGTCCGGATTGGCCGCAATACATGCAGAGCCGAAGTTGAAATCTGCGTTCCCGTTCTTCTGGGGTGATGTGCGTGAACCCGATCTGCATAGGTTCGTGAGCGGGAGCTGCCTCGAGTGATTGGCGGATAGGTGCCCGGGTGATGCGTCTGGAACGCACGAGATTATCGACTTGAATGGCCAGACTTACATACTCGTTCAAGCTCTTTCCTTCATCTCGACAGGCTAATTCAGATTGAAGTTCAATAGAGAGTCCCTTCCTGAACAGCGTCTTTAAAGTGTCTTCGACCCAGTTCGTCTGTGCAGCGAGGGTGCGAAACGTGAGTGCATACTCGGCGGCGGTACTCTTTCCCTGGGTGAGGTTTAGAAGCTGCTCTCCAGCGCTCCCCTTCTCAGAGGAGTGTTCGAAGACTTGACGGAACTGTTGAAGGAATTCTTGAAATGTGGTGAATGAAGACCCCTCTGGTTTCCAGACTGCCGTAGCCCACTCCAATGCTTTGCCCGTGAGCAGGGAACAAACAAATGCGATGCGACTGGCTTGAGTGGAGTACAATGTCGGTTGCTGGTCGACGAAGAGTGTGCATTGCAACAGAAATCCCTTGCATTTAGTCGGATTACCGTCGAATTTGTCAGGAAATGCGAGTCGGGGATTTACTGCTGTACTCACAGTAGCAGGAGAGACACTCTGCGGTGGTGGTGCAGCGGGTGTGCTGGGAGCAGTGCAAACAGCGGTGCGAAGCTCCAGAATCCCCTGCACGAGCTGCTCCGTGATAGTAGTCAGGTGGCTGAGCTGCTGATGGTGTAAATCCAGACGAGAAGCTTGGGATGTAAGCTCGGTGGTCAGTTGCATGACGGCTGCTGGATTAGTTGGTGGCGAAGTCTTCTGTAATGACTCACGGTACACAGAAGAATCCATTTGCAGCTTTATTAAGCAATGTCGTACAGGCAGGGTCAAAACGGGCAAACAGAGCAATGCAGACAAGACGATGGGAAAATCCAGATAACAGGCAGAGTTCGGGGCAGGCAGCAATAAACACAATCCAAAGACAGTCCAAGATCAGGCCAGGCAGATATCACTCGTAGAATAGTCAAACAGTCCAAAGTCAAAACCAGAAAACCAGAAACAGGGAATAAACGCTCAGAAATGATCACCGGGGCAAATCAAGACTTCGCACTGGTGTGGTGTGTGGACGTGGCTTTTATGTGTGTGTGTTAATGGCGTGCAGGTGTGTGACGCAATCAGTCCCAGGTACGAGGCATGATGGGAATTTGAGTTTAAGGCCAATGATCAATACTCGGGTGAGGGCTCCCTCTGGTGGCGGAGAGGAGGCGGAACGGGAGCCCCCACTGTAACAGTTACCCCTTATGTTTTTTTTTTCAGGTCCAAATTTTGACCTTCGATATCTCGGCTCTGGAAGGGTCTAGAGCCTCCATTTTTGCGCGCTGGTCGAAGTCTCGTGGCCCTCTGTCAGAATCCAGAGTTTCAAGAAGATCGGAGGGGGTCAAAATTTCGGCCAAAAAAAAAAATGACAGTGTTACCCCTTATGTTTTTTTTTTCAGGTCCAAATTTTGACCTTCGATATCTCGGCTCTGGAAGGGTCTAGAGCCTCCATTTTTGCGCGCTGGTCGAAGTCTCGTGGCCCTCTGTCAGAGTCCAGAGTTTCAAGAAGATCGGAGGGGGTCAAAATTTCGGCCAAAAAAAAAATGACAGTGTTACCCCTTATGTTTTTTTTTCAGGTCCAAATTTTGACCTTCGATATCTCGGCTCTGGAAGGGTCTAGAGCCTCCATTTTTGCGCGCTGGTCGAAGTCTCGTGGCCCTCTGTCAGAGTCCAGAGTTTCAAAAAGATCGGAGGGGGTCAAAATTTTGGCCAAAAAAAAAAAAATGACAGTGTTACCCCTTATGTTTTTTTTTTCAGGTCCAAATTTTGACCTTCGAAATCTCGGCTCTGGAAGGGTCTAGAGCCTCCATTTTTGCGCGTTGGTCGAAGTCTCGTGGCCCTCTGTCAGAATCCAGAGTTTCAAGAAGATCGGAGGGGGTCAAAATTTCGGCCAAAAAAAAAAATGACAGTGTTACCCCTTATGTTTTTTTTTTCAGGTCCAAATTTTGACCTTCGATATCTCGGCTCTGGAAGGGTCTAGAGCCTCAATTTTTGCGCGCTGGTCGAAGTCTCGTGGCCCTCTGTCAGAGTCCAGAGTTTCAAGAAGATCGGAGGGGGTCAAAATTTCGGCCAAAAAAAAATGACAGTGTTACCCCTTATGTTTTTTTTTTTCAGGTCCAAATTTTGACCTTTGATATCTCGGCTCTGGAAGGGTCTAGAGCCTCCATTTTTGCACGTTGGTCGAAGTCTCGTGGCCCTCTGTCAGAATCCAGAGTTTCAAGAAGATCGGAGGGGGTCAAAATTTCGGCCAAAAAAAAAATGACAGTGTTACCCCTTATGTTTTTTTTTCAGGTCCAAATTTTGACCTTCGATATCTCGGCTCTGGAAGGGTCTAGAGCCTCAATTTTTGCGCGCTGGTCGAAGTCTCGTGGCCCTCTGTCAGAGTCCAGAGTTTCAAGAAGATCGGAGGGGGTCAAAATTTCGGCCAAAAAAAAAAAAATGACAGTGTTGCCCCTTATGTTTTTTTTTTCAGGTCCAAATTTTGACCTTCGATATCTCGGCTCTGGAAGGGTCTAGAGCCTCAATTTTTGCGCGTTGGTCGAAGTCTCGTGGCCCTCTGTCAGAATCCAGAGTTTCAAGAAGATCGGAGGGGGTCTAAATTTCGGCCAAAAAAAAAATGACAGTGTTACCCCTTATGTTTTTTTTTCAGGTCCAAATTTTGACCTTCGATATCTCGGCTCTGGAAGGGTCTAGAGCCTCCATTTTTGCGCGCTGGTCGAAGTCTCGTGGCCCTCTGTCAGAGTCCAGAGTTTCAAAAAGATCGGAGGGGGTCAAAATTTTGGCCAAAAAAAAAATGACAGTGTTACCCCTTATGTTTTTTTTTCAGGTCCAAATTTTGACCTTCGATATCTCGGCTCTGGAAGGGTCTAGAGCCCCAATTTTTGCGCGTTGGTCGAAGTCTCGTGGCCCTCTTTCAGAATCCAGAGTTTCAAGAAGATCGGAGGGGGTCAAAATTTCGGCCAAAAAAAAAAAATGACAGTGTTGCCCCTTATGTTTTTTTTTTCAGGTCCAAATTTTGACCTTCGATATCTCGGCTCTGGAAGGGTCTAGTGCCTCCTTTTTTGCGCGCTGGTCGAAGTCTCGTGGCCCTCTGTCAAAGTCCAGAGTTTCAAGAAGATCGGAGGGGGTCAAAATTTCGGCCAAAAAAAAAAATGACAGTGTTACCCCTTATGTTTTTTTTTTCAGGTCCAAATTTTGACCTTCGATATCTCGGCTCTGGAAGGGTCTAGAGCCTCCATTTTTGCGCGCTGGTCGAAGTCTCGTGGCCCTCTGTCAGAGTCCAGAGTTTCAAGAAGATCGGAGGGGGTCAAAATTTCGGCCAAAAAAAAAATGACAGTGTTACCCCTTATGTTTTTTTTTCAGGTCCAAATTTTGACCTTCGATATCTCGGCTGTGGAAGGGTCTAGAGCCTCCATTTTTGCGCGCTGGTCGAAGTCTCGTGGCCCTCTGTCAGAGTCCAGAGTTTCAAGAAGATCGGAGGGGGTCAAAATTTCGGCCAAAAAAAAATGACAGTGTTACCCCTTATGTTTTTTTTTCAGGTCCAAATTTTGACCTTCGATATCTCGGCTCTGGAAGGGTCTAGAGCCTCCATTTTTGCGCGTTGGTCGAAGTCTCGTGGCCCTCTGTCAGAATCCAGAGTTTCAAGAAGATCGGAGGGGGTCAAAATTTCAGCCAAAAAAAAATGACAGTGTTACCCCTTATGTTTTTTTTTTTCAGGTCCAAATTTTGACCTTCGATATCTCGGCTCTGGAAGGGTCTAGAGCCTCCATTTTTGCGCGCTGGTCGAAGTCTCGTGGCCCTCTGTCAGAGTCCAGAGTTTCAAGAAGATCGGAGGGGGTCAAAATTTCGGCCAAAAAAAAAAAAAATGACAGTGTTACCCCTTATGTTTTTTTTTTCAGGTCCAAATTTTGACCTTCGATATCTCGGCTCTGGAAGGGTCTAGAGCCCCAATTTTTGCGCGTTGGTCGAAGTCTCGTGGCCCTCTGTCAGAATCCAGAGTTTCAAGAAGATCGGAGGGGGTCAAAATTTCGGCCAAAAAAAAAAATGACAGTGTTACCCCTTATGTTTTTTTTTTCCAGGTCCAAATTTTGACCTTCGATATCTCGGCTCTGGAAGGGTCTAGAGCCTCCATTTTTGCGCGCTGGTCGAAGTCTCGTGGCCCTCTGTCAGAATCCAGAGTTTTGAGAAGATTGGAGAAACTTAATTTTTCACCCCCCGAAAAAAAAACATAAGGGGTAACACTGTCATTTTTTTTTTCTGGTCAAAATTTTGAGTTTCAATATCTCAGCTCTGGAAGGGTTCAAATCACATAAGGGTTTAGACCCTCTGGAAGGGTCTAGAGCCTCCATTTTTGCGCGCTGGTCGAAGTCTCGCTGCCCTCTGTCAAAGTCCAGAGTTTCAAGAAGATCGGAGGGGGTCAAAATTTCGGCCAAAAAAAAAAAATGACAGTGTTACCCCTTATGTTTTTTTTTTCAGGTCCAAATTTTGACCTTCGATATCTCGGCTCTGGAAGGGTCTAGAGCCCCAATTTTTGCGCGCTGGTCGAAGTCTCGTGGCCGTCTGTCAGAATCCAGAGTTTCAAGAAGATCGGAGGGGGTCAAAATTTCGGCCAAAAAAAAATGACAGTGTTACCCCTTATGTTTTTTTTCAGGTCCAAATTTTGACCTTCGATATCTCGGCTCTGGAAGGGTCTAGAGCCTCCATTTTTGCGCGCTGGTCGAAGTCTCGTGGCCCTCTGTCAGAGTCCAGAGTTTCAAGAAGATCGGAGGGGGTCAAAATTTCGGCCAAAAAAAAATGACAGTGTTACCCCTTATGTTTTTTTTTCAGGTCCAAATTTTGACCTTTGATATCTCGGCTCTGGAAGGGTCTAGAGCCTCCATTTTTGCACGTTGGTCGAAGTCTCGTGGCCCTCTGTCAGAATCCAGAGTTTCAAGAAGATCGGAGGGGGTCAAAATTTCGGCCAAAAAAAAAAATGACAGTGTTACCCCTTATGTTTTTTTTCAGGTCCAAATTTTGACCTTCGATATCTCGGCTCTGGAAGGGTCTAGAGCCTCAATTTTTGCGCGCTGGTCGAAGTCTCGTGGCCCTCTGTCAGAGTCCAGAGTTTCAAGAAGATCGGAGGGGGTCAAAATTTCGGCCAAAAAAAAAAAAAGACAGTGTTGCCCCTTATGTTTTTTTTTTCAGGTCCAAATTTTGACCTTCGATATCTCGGCTCTGGTAGGGTCTAGAGCCTCAATTTTTGCGCGTTGGTCGAAGTCTCGTGGCCCTCTGTCAGAATCCAGAGTTTCAAGAAGATCGGAGGGGGTCTAAATTTCGGCCAAAAAAAAAATGACAGTGTTACCCCTTATGTTTTTTTTTCAGGTCCAAATTTTGACCTTCGATATCTCGGCTCTGGAAGGGTCTAGAGCCTCCATTTTTGCGCGCTGGTCGAAGTCTCGTGGCCCTCTGTCAGAGTCCAGAGTTTCAAAAAGATCGGAGGGGGTCAAAATTTTGGCCAAAAAAAAAATGACAGTGTTACCCCTTATGTTTTTTTTTCAGGTCCAAATTTTGACCTTCGATATCTCGGCTCTGGAAGGGTCTAGAGCCCCAATTTTTGCGCGTTGGTCGAAGTCTCGTGGCCCTCTTTCAGAATCCAGAGTTTCAAGAAGATCGGAGGGGGTCAAAATTTCGGCCAAAAAAAAAATGACAGTGTTGCCCCTTATGTTTTTTTTTTCAGGTCCAAATTTTGACCTTCGATATCTCGGCTCTGGAAGGGTCTAGTGCCTCCTTTTTTGCGCGCTGGTCGAAGTCTCGTGGCCCTCTGTCAAAGTCCAGAGTTTCAAGAAGATCGGAGGGGGTCAAAATTTCGGCCAAAAAAAAAATGACAGTGTTACCCCTTATGTTTTTTTTTTCAGGTCCAAATTTTGACCTTCGATATCTCGGCTCTGGAAGGGTCTAGAGCCTCCATTTTTGCGCGCTGGTCGAAGTCTCGTGGCCCTCTGTCAGAGTCCAGAGTTTCAAGAAGATCGGAGGGGGTCAAAATTTCGGCCAAAAAAAAAATGACAGTGTTACCCCTTATGTTTTTTTTTCAGGTCCAAATTTTGACCTTCGATATCTCGGCTCTGGAAGGGTCTAGAGCCTCCATTTTTGCGCGCTGGTCGAAGTCTCGTGGCCCTCTGTCAGAGTCCAGAGTTTCAAAAAGATCGGAGGGGGTCAAAATTTCGGCCAAAAAAAAATGACAGTGTTACCCCTTATGTTTTTTTTTTCAGGTCCAAATTTTGACCTTCGATATCTCGGCTCTGGAAGGGTCTAGAGCCCCAATTTTTGCGCGCTGGTCGAAGTCTCGTGGCCCTCTGTCAGAATCCAGAGTTTCAAGAAGATCGGAGGGGGTCAAAATTTCGGCCAAAAAAAAAAATGACAGTGTTACCCCTTATGTTTTTTTTTTTCAGGTCCAAATTTTGACCTTCGATATCTCGGCTCTGGAAGGGTCTAGAGCCCCAATTTTTGCGCGTTGGTCGAAGTCTCGTGGCCCTCTGTCAGAATCCAGAGTTTCAAGAAGATCGGAGGGGGTCAAAATTTCGGCCAAAAAAAAAATGACAGTGTTATCCCTTATGTTTTTTTTTCAGGTCCAAATTTTGACCTTCGATATCTCGGCTCTGGAAGGGTCTAGAGCCTCCATTTTTGCGCGCTGATCGAAGTCTCATGGCCCTCTGTCAGAGTCCAGAGTTTCAAGAAGATCGGAGGGGGTCAAAATTTCGGCCAAAAAAAAAAAAATGACAGTGTTACCCCTTATGTTTTTTTTTTCAGGTCCAAATTTTGACCTTCGATATCTCGGCTCTGGAAGGGTCTAGAACCCCAATTTTTGCGCGTTGGTCGAATTCTCGTGGCCCTCTGTCAGAATCCAGAGTTTCAAGAAGATCGGAGGGGGTCAAAATTTCGGCCAAAAAAAAAAAAAATGACAGTGTTACCCCTTATGTTTTTTTTTCAGGTCCAAATTTTGACCTTCGATATCTCGGCTCTGGAAGGGTCTAGAGCCTCAATTTTTGCGCGTTGGTCGAAGTCTCGTGGCCCTCTGTCAGAATCCAGAGTTTCAAGAAGATCGGAGGGGGTCAAAATTTCGGCCAAAAAAAAAAGACAGTGTTACCCCTTATGTTTTTTTTTTCAGGTCCAAATTTTGACCTTCGATATCTCGGCTCTGGAAGGGTCTAGAGCCTCCATTTTTGCGCGGTGGTCGAAGTCTCGTGGCCCTCTGTCAGAATCCAGAGTTTCAAGAAGATCGGAGGGGGTCAAAATTTCGGCCAAAAAAAAAAAAATGACAGTGTTACCCCTTATGTTTTTTTTTTCAGGTCCAAATTTTGACCTTCGATATCTCGGCTCTGGAAGGGTCTAGAGCCTCCATTTTTGCGCGCTGGTCGAAGTCTCGTGGCCCTCTGTCAGAGTCCAGAGTTTCAAGAAGATCGGAGGGGGTCAAAATTTCGGCCAAAAAAAAAATGACAGTGTTACCCCTTATGTTTTTTTTTCAGGTCCAAATTTTGACCTTCGATATCTCGGCTCTGGAAGGGTCTAGAGCCTCCATTTTTGCGCGCTGGTCGAAGTCTCGTGGCCCTCTGTCAGAGTCCAGAGTTTCAAAAAGATCGGAGGGGGTCAAAATTTTGGCCAAAAAAAAATGACAGTGTTACCCCTTATGTTTTTTTTTTCAGGTCCAAATTTTGACCTTCGATATCTCGGCTCTGGAAGGGTCTAGAGCCTCCATTTTTGCGCGTTGGTCGAAGTCTCGTGGCCCTCTGTCAGAATCCAGAGTTTCAAGAAGATCGGAGGGGGTCAAAATTTCGGCCAAAAAAAAAATGACAGTGTTACCCCTTATGTTTTTTTTTCAGGTCCAAATTTTGACCTTCGATATCTCGGCTCTGGAAGGGTCTAGAGCCTCCATTTTTGCGCGCTGGTCGAAGTCTCGTGGCCCTCTGTCAGAGTCCAGAGTTTCAAGAAGATCGGAGGGGGTCAAAATTTCGGCCAAAAAAAAAAAATGACAGTGTTACCCCTTATGTTTTTTTTCAGGTCCAAATTTTGACCTTCGATATCTCGGCTCTGGAAGGGTCTAGAGCCCCAATTTTTGCGCGTTGGTCGAAGTCTCGTGGCCCTCTATCAGAATCCAGAGTTTCAAGAAGATCGGAGGGGGTCAAAATTTCGGCCAAAAAAAAAAAATGACAGTGTTACCCCTTATGTTTTTTTTTTCAGGTCCAAATTTTGACTTTCGATATCTCGGCTCTGGAAGGGTCTAGTGCCTCCTTTTTTGCGCGCTGGTCGAAGTCTCGTGGCCCTCTGTCAAAGTCCAGAGTTTCAAGAAGATCGGAGGGGGTCAAAATTTCGGCCAAAAAAAAAAAAAAATGACAGTGTTACCCCTTATGTTTTTTTTTTCAGGTCCAAATTTTGACCTTCGATATCTCGGCTCTGGAAGGGTCTAGAACCCCAATTTTTGCGCGTTGGTCGAAGTCTCGTGGCCCTCTGTCAAAGTCCAGAGTTTCAAGAAGATCGGAGGGGGTCAAAATTTCGGCCAAAAAAAAAAAAATGACAGTGTTACCCCTTATGTTTTTTTTTTCAGGTCCAAATTTTGACCTTCGATATCTCGGCTCTGGAAGGGTCTAGAACCCCAATTTTTGCGCGTTGGTCGAAGTCTCGTGGCCCTCTGTCAGAATCCAGAGTTTCAAGAAGATCGGAGGGGGTCAAAATTTCGGCCAAAAAAAAAATGACAGTGTTACCCCTTATGTTTTTTTTTTTCAGGTCCAAATTTTGACCTTCGATATCTCGGCTCTGGAAGGGTCTAGAGCCTCCATTTTTGCGCGCTGGTCGAAGTCTCGTGGCCCTCTGTCAGAGTCCAGAGTTTCAAGAAGATCGGAGGGGGTCAAAATTTCGGCCAAAAAAAAATGACAGTGTTACCCCTTATGTTTTTTTTTTCAGGTCCAAATTTTGACCTTTGATATCTCGGCTCTGGAAGGGTCTAGAGCCTCCATTTTTGCACGTTGGTCGAAGTCTCGTGGCCCTCTGTCAGAATCCAGAGTTTCAAGAAGATCGGAGGGGGTCAAAATTTCGGCCAAAAAAAAAATGACAGTGTTACCCCTTATGTTTTTTTTTCAAGTCCAAATTTTGACCTTCGATATCTCGGCTCTGGAAGGGTCTAGAGCCTCAATTTTTGCGCGTTGGTCGAAGTCTCGTGGCCCTCTGTCAGAATCCAGAGTTTCAAGAAGATCGGAGGGGGTCAAAATTTCGGCCAAAAAAAAAATGACAGTGTTACCCCTTATGTTTTTTTTTCAGGTCCAAATTTTGACCTTCGATATCTCGGCTCTGGAAGGGTCTAGAGCCTCCATTTTTGTGCGCTGGTCGAAGTCTCGTGGCCCTCTGTCAAAGTCCAGAGTTTCAAGAAGATTGGAGGGGGTCAAAATTTCGGCCAAAAAAAAATGACAGTGTTACCCCTTATGTTTTTTTTTCAGGTCCAAATTTTGACCTTCGATATCTCGGCTCTGGAAGGGTCTAGAGCCCCAATTTTTGCGCGCTGGTCGAAGTCTCGTGGCCCTCTGTCAGAATCCAGAGTTTCAAGAAGATCGGAGGGGGTCAAAATTTCGGCCAAAAAAAAAAATGACAGTGTTACCCCTTATGTTTTTTTTTTTCAGGTCCAAATTTTGACCTTCGATATCTCGGCTCTGGAAGGGTCTAGAGCCCCAATTTTTGCGCGTTGGTCGAAGTCTCGTGGCCCTCTGTCAGAATCCAGAGTTTCAAGAAGATCGGAGGGGGTCAAAATTTCGGCCAAAAAAAAAATGACAGTGTTATCCCTTATGTTTTTTTTTCAGGTCCAAATTTTGACCTTCGATATCTCGGCTCTGGAAGGGTCTAGAGCCTCCATTTTTGCGCGCTGATCGAAGTCTCATGGCCCTCTGTCAGAGTCCAGAGTTTCAAGAAGATCGGAGGGGGTCAAAATTTCGGCCAAAAAAAAAAAAATGACAGTGTTACCCCTTATGTTTTTTTTTCAGGTCCAAATTTTGACCTTCGATATCTCGGCTCTGGAAGGGTCTAGAACCCCAATTTTTGCGCGTTGGTCGAAGTCTCGTGGCCCTCTGTCAGAATCCAGAGTTTCAAGAAGATCGGAGGGGGTCAAAATTTCGGCCAAAAAAAAAAAATGACAGTGTTACCCCTTATGTTTTTTTTTCAGGTCCAAATTTTGACCTTCGATATCTCGGCTCTGGAAGGGTCTAGAGCCTCAATTTTTGCGCGTTGGTCGAAGTCTCGTGGCCCTCTGTCAGAATCCAGAGTTTCAAGAAGATCGGAGGGGGTCAAAATTTCGGCCAAAAAAAAAAGACAGTGTTACCCCTTATGTTTTTTTTTTCAGGTCCAAATTTTGACCTTCGATATCTCGGCTCTGGAAGGGTCTAGAGCCTCCATTTTTGCGCGCTGGTCGAAGTCTCGTGGCCCTCTGTCAGAATCCAGAGTTTCAAGAAGATCGGAGGGGGTTAAAATTTCGGCCAAAAAAAAATGACAGTGTTACCCCTTATGTTTTTTTTTCAAGTCCAAATTTTGACCTTCGATATCTCGGCTCTGGAAGGGTCTAGAGCCTCAATTTTTGCGCGTTGGTCGAAGTCTCGTGGCCCTCTGTCAGAATCCAGAGTTTCAAGAAGATAGGAGGGGGTCAAAATTTCGGCCAAAAAAAAAAATGACAGTGTTACCCCTTATGTTTTTTTTTCAGGTCCAAATTTTGACCTTCGATATCTCGGCTCTGGAAGGGTCTAGAGCCTCCATTTTTGTGCGCTGGTCGAAGTCTCGTGGCCCTCTGTCAAAGTCCAGAGTTTCAAGAAGATTGGAGGGGGTCAAAATTTCGGCCAAAAAAAAATGACAGTGTTACCCCTTATGTTTTTTTTTCAGGTCCAAATTTTGACCTTCGATATCTCGGCTCTGGAAGGGTCTAGAGCCCCAATTTTTGCGCGCTGGTCGAAGTCTCGTGGCCCTCTGTCAGAATCCAGAGTTTCAAGAAGATCGGAGGGGGTCAAAATTTCGGCCAAAAAAAAAAATGACAGTGTTACCCCTTATGTTTTTTTTTTCAGGTCCAAATTTTGACCTTCGATATCTCGGCTCTGGAAGGGTCTAGAGCCCCAATTTTTGCGCGTTGGTCGAAGTCTCGTGGCCCTCTGTCAGAATCCAGAGTTTCAAGAAGATCGGAGGGGGTCAAAATTTCGGCCAAAAAAAAAATGACAGTGTTATCCCTTATGTTTTTTTTTCAGGTCCAAATTTTGACCTTCGATATCTCGGCTCTGGAAGGGTCTAGAGCCTCCATTTTTGCGCGCTGATCAAAGTCTCATGGCCCTCTGTCAGAGTCCAGAGTTTCAAGAAGATCGGAGGGGGTCAAAATTTCGGCCAAAAAAAAAAAAATGACAGTGTTACCCCTTATGTTTTTTTTTCAGGTCCAAATTTTGACCTTCGATATCTCGGCTCTGGAAGGGTCTAGAACCCCAATTTTTGCGCGTTGGTCGAAGTCTCGTGGCCCTCTGTCAGAATCCAGAGTTTCAAGAAGATCGGAGGGGGTCAAAATTTCGGCCAAAAAAAAAAAAATGACAGTGTTACCCCTTATGTTTTTTTTTTCAGGTCCAAATTTTGACCTTCGATATCTCGGCTCTGGAAGGGTCTAGAGCCTCAATTTTTGCGCGTTGGTCGAAGTCTCGTGGCCCTCTGTCAGAATCCAGAGTTTCAAGAAGATCGGAGGGGGTCAAAATTTCGGCCAAAAAAAAAAGACAGTGTTACCCCTTATGTTTTTTTTTTCAGGTCCAAATTTTGACCTTCGATATCTCGGCTCTGGAAGGGTCTAGAGCCTCCATTTTTGCGCGCTGGTCGAAGTCTCGTGGCCCTCTGTCAGAATCCAGAGTTTCAAGAAGATCGGAGGGGGTCAAAATTTCGGCCAAAAAAAAAAAAATGACAGTGTTACCCCTTATGTTTTTTTTTTTCAGGTCCAAATTTTGACCTTCGATATCTCGGCTCTGGAAGGGTCTAGAGCCTCCATTTTTGCGCGCTGGTCGAAGTCTCGTGGCCCTCTGTCAGAGTCCAGAGTTTCAAGAAGATCGGAGGGGGTCAAAATTTCGGCCAAAAAAAAAATGACAGTGTTACCCCTTATGTTTTTTTTTCAGGTCCAAATTTTGACCTTCGATATCTCGGCTCTGGAAGGGTCTAGAGCCTCCATTTTTGCGCGCTGGTCGAAGTCTCGTGGCCCTCTGTCAGAGTCCAGAGTTTCAAAAAGATCGGAGGGGGTCAAAATTTTGGCCAAAAAAAAAAAATGACAGTGTTACCCCTTATGTTTTTTTTTTCAGGTCCAAATTTTGACCTTCGATATCTCGGCTCTGGAAGGGTCTAGAGCCTCCATTTTTGCGCGTTGGTCGAAGTCTCGTGGCCCTCTGTCAGAATCCAGATTTTCAAGAAGATCGGAGGGGGTCAAAATTTCGGCCAAAAAAAAAAATGACAGTGTTACCCCTTATGTTTTTTTTTTCAGGTCCAAATTTTGACCTTCGATATCTCGGCTCTGGAAGGGTCTAGAGCCTCCATTTTTGCGCGCTGGTCGAAGTCTCGTGGCCCTCTGTCAGAGTCCAGAGTTTCAAGAAGATCGGAGGGGGTCAAAATTTCGGCCAAAAAAAAAAATGACAGTGTTACCCCTTATGTTTTTTTTCAGGTCCAAATTTTGACCTTCGATATCTCGGCTCTGGAAGGGTCTAGAGCCCCAATTTTTGCGCGTTGGTCGAAGTCTCGTGGCCCTCTATCAGAATCCAGAGTTTCAAGAAGATCGGAGGGGGTCAAAATTTCGGCCAAAAAAAAAAAATTACAGTGTTACCCCTTATGTTTTTTTTTTTCCAGGTCCAAATTTTGACCTTCGATATCTCGGCTCTGGAAGGGTCTAGTGCCTCCTTTTTTGCGCGCTGGTCGAAGTCTCGTGGCCCTCTGTCAAAGTCCAGAGTTTCAAGAAGATCGGAGGGGGTCAAAATTTCGGCCAAAAAAAAAAAAATGACAGTGTTACCCCTTATGTTTTTTTTTTCAGGTCCAAATTTTGACCTTCGATATCTCGGCTCTGGAAGGGTCTAGAACCCCAATTTTTGCGCGTTGGTCGAAGTCTCGTGGCCCTCTGTCAGAATCCAGAGTTTCAAGAAGATCGGAGGGGGTCAAAATTTCGGCCAAAAAAAAAAATGACAGTGTTACCCCTTATGTTTTTTTTTCAGGTCCAAATTTTGACCTTCGATATCTCGGCTCTGGAAGGGTCTAGAGCCTCCATTTTTGTGCGCTGGTCGAAGTCTCGTGGCCCTCTGTCAGAGTCCAGAGTTTCAAGAAGATCGGAGGGGGTCAAAATTTCGGCCAAAAAAAAATGACAGTGTTACCCCTTATGTTTTTTTTTTCAGGTCCAAATTTTGACCTTTGATATCTCGGCTCTGGAAGGGTCTAGAGCCTCCATTTTTGCACGTTGGTCGAAGTCTCGTGGCCCTCTGTCAGAATCCAGAGTTTCAAGAAGATCGGAGGGGGTCAAAATTTCGGCCAAAAAAAAAATGACAGTGTTACCCCTTATGTTTTTTTTTCAGGTCCAAATTTTGACCTTCGATATCTCGGCTCTGGAAGGGTCTAGAGCCTCAATTTTTGCGCGCTGGTCGAAGTCTCTTGGCCCTCTGTCAGAGTCCAGAGTTTCAAGAAGATCGGAGGGGGTCAAAATTTCGGCCAAAAAAAAAAAAATGACAGTGTTGCCCCTTATGTTTTTTTTTTCAGGTCCAAATTTTGACCTTCGATATCTCGGCTCTGGAAGGGTCTAGAGCCTCAATTTTTGCGCGTTGGTCGAAGTCTCGTGGCCCTCTGTCAGAATCCAGAGTTTCAAGAAGATCGGAGGGGGTCTAAATTTCGGCCAAAAAAAATGACAGTGTTACCCCTTATGTTTTTTTTTCAGGTCCAAATTTTGACCTTCGATATCTCGGCTCTGGAAGGGTCTAGAGCCTCCATTTTTGCGCGCTGGTCGAAGTCTCGTGGCCCTCTGTCAGAGTCCAGAGTTTCAAGAAGATCGGAGGGGGTCAAAATTTCGGCCAAAAAAAAAATGACAGTGTTACCCCTTATGTTTTTTTTTCAGGTCCAAATTTTGACCTTCGATATCTCGGCTCTGGAAGGGTCTAGAGCCTCCATTTTTGCGCGCTGGTCGAAGTCTCGTGGCCCTCTGTCAGAGTCCAGAGTTTCAAAAAGATCGGAGGGGGTCAAAATTTCGGCCAAAAAAAAATGACAGTGTTACCCCTTATGTTTTTTTTTCAGGTCCAAATTTTGACCTTCGATATCTCGGCTCTGGAAGGGTCTAGAGCCTCCATTTTTGCACGTTGGTCGAAGTCTCGTGGCCCTCTGTCAGAATCCAGAGTTTCAAGAAGATCGGAGGGGGTCAAAATTTCGGCCAAAAAAAAAATGACAGTGTTACCCCTTATGTTTTTTTTTCAAGTCCAAATTTTGACCTTCGATATCTCGGCTCTGGAAGGGTCTAGAGCCTCAATTTTTGCGCGTTGGTCGAAGTCTCGTGGCCCTCTGTCAGAATCCAGAGTTTCAAGAAGATCGGAGGGGGTCAAAATTTCGGCCAAAAAAAAATGACAGTGTTACCCCTTATGTTTTTTTTTCAGGTCCAAATTTTGACCTTCGATATCTCGGCTCTGGAAGGGTCTAGAGCCTCCATTTTTGCACGTTGGTCGAAGTCTCGTGGCCCTCTGTCAGAATCCAGAGTTTCAAGAAGATCGGAGGGGGTCAAAATTTCGGCCAAAAAAAAAATGACAGTGTTACCCCTTATGTTTTTTTTTCAAGTCCAAATTTTGACCTTCGATATCTCGGCTCTGGAAGGGTCTAGAGCCTCAATTTTTGCGCGTTGGTCGAAGTCTCGTGGCCCTCTGTCAGAATCCAGAGTTTCAAGAAGATCGGAGGGGGTCAAAATTTCGGCCAAAAAAAAAAATGACAGTGTTACCCCTTATGTTTTTTTTTCAGGTCCAAATTTTGACCTTCGATATCTCGGCTCTGGAAGGGTCTAGAGCCTCCATTTTTGTGCGCTGGTCGAAGTCTCGTGGCCCTCTGTCAAAGTCCAGAGTTTCAAGAAGATTGGAGGGGGTCAAAATTTCGGCCAAAAAAAAATGACAGTGTTACCCCTTATGTTTTTTTTTCAGGTCCAAATTTTGACCTTCGATATCTCGGCTCTGGAAGGGTCTAGAGCCCCAATTTTTGTGCGCTGGTCGAAGTCTCGTGGCCCTCTGTCAGAATCCAGAGTTTCAAGAAGATCGGAGGGGGTCAAAATTTCGGCCAAAAAAAAAAATGACAGTGTTACCCCTTATGTTTTTTTTTTCAGGTCCAAATTTTGACCTTCGATATCTCGGCTCTGGAAGGGTCTAGAGCCCCAATTTTTGCGCGTTGGTCGAAGTCTCGTGGCCCTCTGTCAGAATCCAGAGTTTCAAGAAGATCGGAGGGGGTCAAAATTTCGGCCAAAAAAAAAATGACAGTGTTATCCCTTATGTTTTTTTTTCAGGTCCAAATTTTGACCTTCGATATCTCGGCTCTGGAAGGGTCTAGAGCCTCCATTTTTGCGCGCTGATCGAAGTCTCATGGCCCTCTGTCAGAGTCCAGAGTTTCAAGAAGATCGGAGGGGGTCAAAATTTCGGCCAAAAAAAAAAAATGACAGTGTTACCCCTTATGTTTTTTTTTCAGGTCCAAATTTTGACCTTCGATATCTCGGCTCTGGAAGGGTCTAGAACCCCAATTTTTGCGCGTTGGTCGAAGTCTCGTGGCCCTCTGTCAGAATCCAGAGTTTCAAGAAGATCGGAGGGGGTCAAAATTTCGGCCAAAAAAAAAAAGACAGTGTTACCCCTTATGTTTTTTTTTTCAGGTCCAAATTTTGACCTTCGATATCTCGGCTCTGGAAGGGTCTAGAGCCTCCATTTTTGCGCGCTGGTCGAAGTCTCGTGGCCCTCTGTCAGAATCCAGAGTTTCAAGAAGATCGGAGGGGGTCAAAATTTCGGCCAAAAAAAAAAAAATGACAGTGTTACCCCTTATGTTTTTTTTTTCAGGTCCAAATTTTGACCTTCGATATCTCGGCTCTGGAAGGGTCTAGAGCCTCCATTTTTGCGCGCTGGTCGAAGTCTCGTGGCCCTCTGTCAGAGTCCAGACTTTCAAGAAGATCGGAGGGGGTCAAAATTTCGGCCAAAAAAAAAATGACAGTGTTACCCCTTATGTTTTTTTTTCAGGTCCAAATTTTGACCTTCGATATCTCGGCTCTGGAAGGGTCTAGAGCCTCCATTTTTGCGCGCTGGTCGAAGTCTCGTGGCCCTCTGTCAGAGTCCAGAGTTTCAAAAAGATCGGAGGGGGTCAAAATTTTGGCCAAAAAAAAAAAATGACAGTGTTACCCCTTATGTTTTTTTTTTCAGGTCCAAATTTTGACCTTCGATATCTCGGCTCTGGAAGGGTCTAGAGCCTCCATTTTTGCGCGTTGGTCGAAGTCTCGTGGCCCTCTGTCAGAATCCAGAGTTTCAAGAAGATCGGAGGGGGTCAAAATTTCGGCCAAAAAAAAAATGACAGTGTTACCCCTTATGTTTTTTTTTTCAGGTCCAAATTTTGACCTTCGATATCTCGGCTCTGGAAGGGTCTAGAGCCTCCATTTTTGCGCGCTGGTCGAAGTCTCGTGGCCCTCTGTCAGAGTCCAGAGTTTCAAGAAGATCGGAGGGGGTCAAAATTTCGGCCAAAAAAAAAAATGACAGTGTTACCCCTTATGTTTTTTTTCAGGTCCAAATTTTGACCTTCGATATCTCGGCTCTGGAAGGGTCTAGAGCCCCAATTTTTGCGCGCTGGTCGAAGTCTCGTGGCCCTCTGTCAGAGTCCAGAGTTTCAAGAAGATCGGAGGGGGTCAAAATTTCGGCCAAAAAAAAAAATGACAGTGTTACCCCTTATGTTTTTTTTTTCAGGTCCAAATTTTGACCTTCGATATCTCGGCTCTGGAAGGGTCTAGAGCCTCCATTTTTGCGCGCTGGTCGAAGTCTCGTGGCCCTCTGTCAGAGTCCAGAGTTTCAAAAAGATCGGAGGGGGTCAAAATTTCGGCCAAAAAAAAATGACAGTGTTACCCCTTATGTTTTTTTTTTTCAGGTCCAAATTTTGACCTTCGATATCTCGGCTCTGGAAGGGTCTAGAGCCCCAATTTTTGCGCGCTGGTCGAAGTCTCGTGGCCCTCTGTCAGAATCCAGAGTTTCAAGAAGATCGGAGGGGGTCAAAATTTCGGCCAAAAAAAAAAATGACAGTGTTACCCCTTATGTTTTTTTTTTTTCAGGTCCAAATTTTGACCTTCGATATCTCGGCTCTGGAAGGGTCTAGAGCCTCCATTTTTGTGCGCTGGTCGAAGTCTCGTGGCCCTCTGTCAGAGTCCAGAGTTTCAAGAAGATCGGAGGGGGTCAAAATTTCGGCCAAAAAAAAATGACAGTGTTACCCCTTATGTTTTTTTTTTCAGGTCCAAATTTTGACCTTTGATATCTCGGCTCTGGAAGGGTCTAGAGCCTCCATTTTTGCACGTTGGTCGAAGTCTCGTGGCCCTCTGTCAGAATCCAGAGTTTCAAGAAGATCGGAGGGGGTCAAAATTTCGGCCAAAAAAAAAATGACAGTGTTACCCCTTATGTTTTTTTTTCAGGTCCAAATTTTGACCTTCGATATCTCGGCTCTGGAAGGGTCTAGAGCCCCAATTTTTGCGCGCTGGTCGAAGTCTCGTGGCCCTCTGTCAGAATCCAGAGTTTCAAGAAGATCGGAGGGGGTCAAAATTTCGGCCAAAAAAAAAAATGACAGTGTTACCCCTTATGTTTTTTTTTTTTCAGGTCCAAATTTTGACCTTCGATATCTCGGCTCTGGAAGGGTCTAGAGCCTCCATTTTTGTGCGCTGGTCGAAGTCTCGTGGCCCTCTGTCAGAGTCCAGAGTTTCAAGAAGATCGGAGGGGGTCAAAATTTCGGCCAAAAAAAAATGACAGTGTTACCCCTTATGTTTTTTTTTTCAGGTCCAAATTTTGACCTTTGATATCTCGGCTCTGGAAGGGTCTAGAGCCTCAATTTTTGCGCGCTGGTCGAAGTCTCTTGGCCCTCTGTCAGAGTCCAGAGTTTCAAGAAGATCGGAGGGGGTCAAAATTTCGGCCAAAAAAAAAAAAATGACAGTGTTGCCCCTTATGTTTTTTTTTTCAGGTCCAAATTTTGACCTTCGATATCTCGGCTCTGGAAGGGTCTAGAGCCTCAATTTTTGCGCGTTGGTCGAAGTCTCGTGGCCCTCTGTCAGAATCCAGAGTTTCAAGAAGATCGGAGGGGGTCTAAATTTCGGCCAAAAAAAAATGACAGTGTTACCCCTTATGTTTTTTTTTCAGGTCCAAATTTTGACCTTCGATATCTCGGCTCTGGAAGGGTCTAGAGCCTCCATTTTTGCGCGCTGGTCGAAGTCTCGTGGCCCTCTGTCAGAGTCCAGAGTTTCAAGAAGATCGGAGGGGGTCAAAATTTCGGCCAAAAAAAAAATGACAGTGTTACCCCTTATGTTTTTTTTTCAGGTCCAAATTTTGACCTTCGATATCTCGGCTCTGGAAGGGTCTAGAGCCTCCATTTTTGCGCGCTGGTCGAAGTCTCGTGGCCCTCTGTCAGAGTCCAGAGTTTCAAAAAGATCGGAGGGGGTCAAAATTTCGGCCAAAAAAAAATGACAGTGTTACCCCTTATGTTTTTTTTTTCAGGTCCAAATTTTGACCTTCGATATCTCGGCTCTGGAAGGGTCTAGAGCCTCCATTTTTGCACGTTGGTCGAAGTCTCGTGGCCCTCTGTCAGAATCCAGAGTTTCAAGAAGATCGGAGGGGGTCAAAATTTCGGCCAAAAAAAAAATGACAGTGTTACCCCTTATGTTTTTTTTTCAAGTCCAAATTTTGACCTTCGATATCTCGGCTCTGGAAGGGTCTAGAGCCTCAATTTTTGCGCGTTGGTCGAAGTCTCGTGGCCCTCTGTCAGAATCCAGAGTTTCAAGAAGATCGGAGGGGGTCAAAATTTCGGCCAAAAAAAAAAATGACAGTGTTACCCCTTATGTTTTTTTTTCAGGTCCAAATTTTGACCTTCGATATCTCGGCTCTGGAAGGGTCTAGAGCCTCCATTTTTGTGCGCTGGTCGAAGTCTCGTGGCCCTCTGTCAAAGTCCAGAGTTTCAAGAAGATTGGAGGGGGTCAAAATTTCGGCCAAAAAAAAAATGACAGTGTTACCCCTTATGTTTTTTTTTCAGGTCCAAATTTTGACCTTCGATATCTCGGCTCTGGAAGGGTCTAGAGCCCCAATTTTTGTGCGCTGGTCGAAGTCTCGTGGCCCTCTGTCAGAATCCAGAGTTTCAAGAAGATCGGAGGGGGTCAAAATTTCGGCCAAAAAAAAAAATGACAGTGTTACCCCTTATGTTTTTTTTTTTCAGGTCCAAATTTTGACCTTCGATATCTCGGCTCTGGAAGGGTCTAGAGCCCCAATTTTTGCGCGTTGGTCGAAGTCTCGTGGCCCTCTGTCAGAATCCAGAGTTTCAAGAAGATCGGAGGGGGTCAAAATTTCGGCCAAAAAAAAAATGACAGTGTTATCCCTTATGTTTTTTTTTCAGGTCCAAATTTTGACCTTCGATATCTCGGCTCTGGAAGGGTCTAGAGCCTCCATTTTTGCGCGCTGGTCGAAGTCTCGTGGCCCTCTGTCAGAATCCAGAGTTTCAAGAAGATCGGAGGGGGTCAAAATTTCGGCCAAAAAAAAAAAAATGACAGTGTTACCCCTTATGTTTTTTTTTCAGGTCCAAATTTTGACCTTCGATATCTCGGCTCTGGAAGGGTCTAGAGCCTCCATTTTTGCGCGCTGGTCGAAGTCTCGTGGCCCTCTGTCAGAGTCCAGAGTTTCAAGAAGATCGGAGGGGGTCAAAATTTCGGCCAAAAAAAAAATGACAGTGTTACCCCTTATGTTTTTTTTTCAGGTCCAAATTTTGACCTTCGATATCTCGGCTCTGGAAGGGTCTAGAGCCTCCATTTTTGCGCGCTGGTCGAAGTCTCGTGGCCCTCTGTCAGAGTCCAGAGTTTCAAAAAGATCGGAGGGGGTCAAAATTTTGGCCAAAAAAAAAATGACAGTGTTACCCCTTATGTTTTTTTTTTCAGGTCCAAATTTTGACCTTCGATATCTCGGCTCTGGAAGGGTCTAGAGCCTCCATTTTTGCGCGTTGGTCGAAGTCTCGTGGCCCTCTGTCAGAATCCAGAGTTTCAAGAAGATCGGAGGGGGTCAAAATTTCGGCCAAAAAAAAATGACAGTGTTACCCCTTATGTTTTTTTTTTCAGGTCCAAATTTTGACCTTCGATATCTCGGCTCTGGAAGGGTCTAGAGCCTCCATTTTTGCGCGCTGGTCGAAGTCTCGTGGCCCTCTGTCAGAGTCCAGAGTTTCAAGAAGATCGGAGGGGGTCAAAATTTCGGCCAAAAAAAAAAAATGACAGTGTTACCCCTTATGTTTTTTTTCAGGTCCAAATTTTGACCTTCGATATCTCGGCTCTGGAAGGGTCTAGAGCCCCAATTTTTGCGCGCTGGTCGAAGTCTCGTGGCCCTCTGTCAGAGTCCAGAGTTTCAAGAAGATCGGAGGGGGTCAAAATTTCGGCCAAAAAAAAAAATGACAGTGTTACCCCTTATGTTTTTTTTTCAGGTCCAAATTTTGACCTTCGATATCTCGGCTCTGGAAGGGTCTAGAGCCTCCATTTTTGCGCGCTGGTCGAAGTCTCGTGGCCCTCTGTCAGAGTCCAGAGTTTCAAAAAGATCGGAGGGGGTCAAAATTTCGGCCAAAAAAAAATGACAGTGTTACCCCTTATGTTTTTTTTTTTCAGGTCCAAATTTTGACCTTCGATATCTCGGCTCTGGAAGGGTCTAGAGCCCCAATTTTTGCGCGCTGGTCGAAGTCTCGTGGCCCTCTGTCAGAATCCAGAGTTTCAAGAAGATCGGAGGGGGTCAAAATTTCGGCCAAAAAAAAAAATGACAGTGTTACCCCTTATGTTTTTTTTTTTTCAGGTCCAAATTTTGACCTTCGATATCTCGGCTCTGGAAGGGTCTAGAGCCCCAATTTTTGCGCGTTGGTCGAAGTCTCGTGGCCCTCTGTCAGAGTCCAGACTTTCAAGAAGATCGGAGGGGGTCAAAATTTCGGCCAAAAAAAAAATGACAGTGTTACCCCTTATGTTTTTTTTTCAGGTCCAAATTTTGACCTTCGATATCTCGGCTCTGGAAGGGTCTAGAGCCTCCATTTTTGCGCGCTGGTCGAAGTCTCGTGGCCCTCTGTCAGAGTCCAGAGTTTCAAAAAGATCGGAGGGGGTCAAAATTTTGGCCAAAAAAAAAAAATGACAGTGTTACCCCTTATGTTTTTTTTTTCAGGTCCAAATTTTGACCTTCGATATCTCGGCTCTGGAAGGGTCTAGAGCCTCCATTTTTGCGCGTTGGTCGAAGTCTCGTGGCCCTCTGTCAGAATCCAGAGTTTCAAGAAGATCGGAGGGGGTCAAAATTTCGGCCAAAAAAAAAATGACAGTGTTACCCCTTATGTTTTTTTTTTCAGGTCCAAATTTTGACCTTCGATATCTCGGCTCTGGAAGGGTCTAGAGCCTCCATTTTTGCGCGCTGGTCGAAGTCTCGTGGCCCTCTGTCAGAGTCCAGAGTTTCAAGAAGATCGGAGGGGGTCAAAATTTCGGCCAAAAAAAAAAATGACAGTGTTACCCCTTATGTTTTTTTTCAGGTCCAAATTTTGACCTTCGATATCTCGGCTCTGGAAGGGTCTAGAGCCCCAATTTTTGCGCGCTGGTCGAAGTCTCGTGGCCCTCTGTCAGAGTCCAGAGTTTCAAGAAGATCGGAGGGGGTCAAAATTTCGGCCAAAAAAAAAAATGACAGTGTTACCCCTTATGTTTTTTTTTTCAGGTCCAAATTTTGACCTTCGATATCTCGGCTCTGGAAGGGTCTAGAGCCTCCATTTTTGCGCGCTGGTCGAAGTCTCGTGGCCCTCTGTCAGAGTCCAGAGTTTCAAAAAGATCGGAGGGGGTCAAAATTTCGGCCAAAAAAAAATGACAGTGTTACCCCTTATGTTTTTTTTTTTCAGGTCCAAATTTTGACCTTCGATATCTCGGCTCTGGAAGGGTCTAGAGCCCCAATTTTTGCGCGCTGGTCGAAGTCTCGTGGCCCTCTGTCAGAATCCAGAGTTTCAAGAAGATCGGAGGGGGTCAAAATTTCGGCCAAAAAAAAAAATGACAGTGTTACCCCTTATGTTTTTTTTTTTTCAGGTCCAAATTTTGACCTTCGATATCTCGGCTCTGGAAGGGTCTAGAGCCTCCATTTTTGTGCGCTGGTCGAAGTCTCGTGGCCCTCTGTCAGAGTCCAGAGTTTCAAGAAGATCGGAGGGGGTCAAAATTTCGGCCAAAAAAAAATGACAGTGTTACCCCTTATGTTTTTTTTTTCAGGTCCAAATTTTGACCTTTGATATCTCGGCTCTGGAAGGGTCTAGAGCCTCCATTTTTGCACGTTGGTCGAAGTCTCGTGGCCCTCTGTCAGAATCCAGAGTTTCAAGAAGATCGGAGGGGGTCAAAATTTCGGCCAAAAAAAAAATGACAGTGTTACCCCTTATGTTTTTTTTTCAGGTCCAAATTTTGACCTTCGATATCTCGGCTCTGGAAGGGTCTAGAGCCCCAATTTTTGCGCGCTGGTCGAAGTCTCGTGGCCCTCTGTCAGAATCCAGAGTTTCAAGAAGATCGGAGGGGGTCAAAATTTCGGCCAAAAAAAAAAATGACAGTGTTACCCCTTATGTTTTTTTTTTTTCAGGTCCAAATTTTGACCTTCGATATCTCGGCTCTGGAAGGGTCTAGAGCCTCCATTTTTGTGCGCTGGTCGAAGTCTCGTGGCCCTCTGTCAGAGTCCAGAGTTTCAAGAAGATCGGAGGGGGTCAAAATTTCGGCCAAAAAAAAATGACAGTGTTACCCCTTATGTTTTTTTTTTCAGGTCCAAATTTTGACCTTTGATATCTCGGCTCTGGAAGGGTCTAGAGCCTCAATTTTTGCGCGCTGGTCGAAGTCTCTTGGCCCTCTGTCAGAGTCCAGAGTTTCAAGAAGATCGGAGGGGGTCAAAATTTCGGCCAAAAAAAAAAAAATGACAGTGTTGCCCCTTATGTTTTTTTTTTCAGGTCCAAATTTTGACCTTCGATATCTCGGCTCTGGAAGGGTCTAGAGCCTCAATTTTTGCGCGTTGGTCGAAGTCTCGTGGCCCTCTGTCAGAATCCAGAGTTTCAAGAAGATCGGAGGGGGTCTAAATTTCGGCCAAAAAAAAATGACAGTGTTACCCCTTATGTTTTTTTTTCAGGTCCAAATTTTGACCTTCGATATCTCGGCTCTGGAAGGGTCTAGAGCCTCCATTTTTGCGCGCTGGTCGAAGTCTCGTGGCCCTCTGTCAGAGTCCAGAGTTTCAAAAAGATCGGAGGGGGTCAAAATTTCGGCCAAAAAAAAATGACAGTGTTACCCCTTATGTTTTTTTTTTCAGGTCCAAATTTTGACCTTCGATATCTCGGCTCTGGAAGGGTCTAGAGCCTCCATTTTTGCACGTTGGTCGAAGTCTCGTGGCCCTCTGTCAGAATCCAGAGTTTCAAGAAGATCGGAGGGGGTCAAAATTTCGGCCAAAAAAAAAATGACAGTGTTACCCCTTATGTTTTTTTTTCAAGTCCAAATTTTGACCTTCGATATCTCGGCTCTGGAAGGGTCTAGAGCCTCAATTTTTGCGCGTTGGTCGAAGTCTCGTGGCCCTCTGTCAGAATCCAGAGTTTCAAGAAGATCGGAGGGGGTCAAAATTTCGGCCAAAAAAAAAAATGACAGTGTTACCCCTTATGTTTTTTTTTCAGGTCCAAATTTTGACCTTCGATATCTCGGCTCTGGAAGGGTCTAGAGCCTCCATTTTTGTGCGCTGGTCGAAGTCTCGTGGCCCTCTGTCAAAGTCCAGAGTTTCAAGAAGATTGGAGGGGGTCAAAATTTCGGCCAAAAAAAAAATGACAGTGTTACCCCTTATGTTTTTTTTTCAGGTCCAAATTTTGACCTTCGATATCTCGGCTCTGGAAGGGTCTAGAGCCCCAATTTTTGTGCGCTGGTCGAAGTCTCGTGGCCCTCTGTCAGAATCCAGAGTTTCAAGAAGATCGGAGGGGGTCAAAATTTCGGCCAAAAAAAAAAATGACAGTGTTACCCCTTATGTTTTTTTTTTTCAGGTCCAAATTTTGACCTTCGATATCTCGGCTCTGGAAGGGTCTAGAGCCCCAATTTTTGCGCGTTGGTCGAAGTCTCGTGGCCCTCTGTCAGAATCCAGAGTTTCAAGAAGATCGGAGGGGGTCAAAATTTCGGCCAAAAAAAAAATGACAGTGTTATCCCTTATGTTTTTTTTTCAGGTCCAAATTTTGACCTTCGATATCTCGGCTCTGGAAGGGTCTAGAGCCTCCATTTTTGCGCGCTGGTCGAAGTCTCGTGGCCCTCTGTCAGAATCCAGAGTTTCAAGAAGATCGGAGGGGGTCAAAATTTCGGCCAAAAAAAAAAAAATGACAGTGTTACCCCTTATGTTTTTTTTTCAGGTCCAAATTTTGACCTTCGATATCTCGGCTCTGGAAGGGTCTAGAGCCTCCATTTTTGCGCGCTGGTCGAAGTCTCGTGGCCCTCTGTCAGAGTCCAGAGTTTCAAGAAGATCGGAGGGGGTCAAAATTTCGGCCAAAAAAAAAATGACAGTGTTACCCCTTATGTTTTTTTTTCAGGTCCAAATTTTGACCTTCGATATCTCGGCTCTGGAAGGGTCTAGAGCCTCCATTTTTGCGCGCTGGTCGAAGTCTCGTGGCCCTCTGTCAGAGTCCAGAGTTTCAAAAAGATCGGAGGGGGTCAAAATTTTGGCCAAAAAAAAAATGACAGTGTTACCCCTTATGTTTTTTTTTTCAGGTCCAAATTTTGACCTTCGATATCTCGGCTCTGGAAGGGTCTAGAGCCTCCATTTTTGCGCGTTGGTCGAAGTCTCGTGGCCCTCTGTCAGAATCCAGAGTTTCAAGAAGATCGGAGGGGGTCAAAATTTCGGCCAAAAAAAAATGACAGTGTTACCCCTTATGTTTTTTTTTTCAGGTCCAAATTTTGACCTTCGATATCTCGGCTCTGGAAGGGTCTAGAGCCTCCATTTTTGCGCGCTGGTCGAAGTCTCGTGGCCCTCTGTCAGAGTCCAGAGTTTCAAGAAGATCGGAGGGGGTCAAAATTTCGGCCAAAAAAAAAAAATGACAGTGTTACCCCTTATGTTTTTTTTCAGGTCCAAATTTTGACCTTCGATATCTCGGCTCTGGAAGGGTCTAGAGCCCCAATTTTTGCGCGCTGGTCGAAGTCTCGTGGCCCTCTGTCAGAGTCCAGAGTTTCAAGAAGATCGGAGGGGGTCAAAATTTCGGCCAAAAAAAAAATGACAGTGTTACCCCTTATGTTTTTTTTTCAGGTCCAAATTTTGACCTTCGATATCTCGGCTCTGGAAGGGTCTAGAGCCTCCATTTTTGCGCGCTGGTCGAAGTCTCGTGGCCCTCTGTCAGAGTCCAGAGTTTCAAAAAGATCGGAGGGGGTCAAAATTTCGGCCAAAAAAAAATGACAGTGTTACCCCTTATGTTTTTTTTTTTCAGGTCCAAATTTTGACCTTCGATATCTCGGCTCTGGAAGGGTCTAGAGCCCCAATTTTTGCGCGCTGGTCGAAGTCTCGTGGCCCTCTGTCAGAATCCAGAGTTTCAAGAAGATCGGAGGGGGTCAAAATTTCGGCCAAAAAAAAAAATGACAGTGTTACCCCTTATGTTTTTTTTTTTCAGGTCCAAATTTTGACCTTCGATATCTCGGCTCTGGAAGGGTCTAGAGCCCCAATTTTTGCGCGTTGGTCGAAGTCTCGTGGCCCTCTGTCAGAATCCAGAGTTTCAAGAAGATCGGAGGGGGTCAAAATTTCGGCCAAAAAAAAAATGACAGTGTTATCCCTTATGTTTTTTTTTCAGGTCCAAATTTTGACCTTCGATATCTCGGCTCTGGAAGGGTCTAGAGCCTCCATTTTTGCGCGCTGATCGAAGTCTCATGGCCCTCTGTCAGAGTCCAGAGTTTCAAGAAGATCGGAGGGGGTCAAAATTTCGGCCAAAAAAAAAAATGACAGTGTTACCCCTTATGTTTTTTTTTCAGGTCCAAATTTTGACCTTCGATATCTCGGCTCTGGAAGGGTCTAGAACCCCAATTTTTGCGCGTTGGTCGAAGTCTCGTGGCCCTCTGTCAGAATCCAGAGTTTCAAGAAGATCGGAGGGGGTCAAAATTTCGGCCAAAAAAAAAAAATGACAGTGTTACCCCTTATGTTTTTTTTTCAGGTCCAAATTTTGACCTTCGATATCTCGGCTCTGGAAGGGTCTAGAGCCTCAATTTTTGCGCGTTGGTCGAAGTCTCGTGGCCCTCTGTCAGAATCCAGAGTTTCAAGAAGATCGGAGGGGGTCAAAATTTCGGCCAAAAAAAAAAGACAGTGTTACCCCTTATGTTTTTTTTTTCAGGTCCAAATTTTGACCTTCGATATCTCGGCTCTGGAAGGGTCTAGAGCCTCCATTTTTGCGCGCTGGTCGAAGTCTCGTGGCCCTCTGTCAGAATCCAGAGTTTCAAGAAGATCGGAGGGGGTCAAAATTTCGGCCAAAAAAAAAAAAATGACAGTGTTACCCCTTATGTTTTTTTTTCAGGTCCAAATTTTGACCTTCGATATCTCGGCTCTGGAAGGGTCTAGAGCCTCCATTTTTGCGCGCTGGTCGAAGTCTCGTGGCCCTCTGTCAGAGTCCAGAGTTTCAAGAAGATCGGAGGGGGTCAAAATTTCGGCCAAAAAAAAATGACAGTGTTACCCCTTATGTTTTTTTTTTCAGGTCCAAATTTTGACCTTCGATATCTCGGCTCTGGAAGGGTCTAGAGCCTCCATTTTTGCGCGCTGGTCGAAGTCTCGTGGCCCTCTGTCAGAGTCCAGAGTTTCAAGAAGATCGGAGGGGGTCAAAATTTCGGCCAAAAAAAAAAAATGACAGTGTTACCCCTTATGTTTTTTTTCAGGTCCAAATTTTGACCTTCGATATCTCGGCTCTGGAAGGGTCTAGAGCCCCAATTTTTGCGCGTTGGTCGAAGTCTCGTGGCCCTCTATCAGAATCCAGAGTTTCAAGAAGATCGGAGGGGGTCAAAATTTCGGCCAAAAAAAAAAAATTACAGTGTTACCCCTTATGTTTTTTTTTTTTTCAGGTCCAAATTTTGACCTTCGATATCTCGGCTCTGGAAGGGTCTAGTGCCTCCTTTTTTGCGCGCTGGTCGAAGTCTCGTGGCCCTCTGTCAAAGTCCAGAGTTTCAAGAAGATCGGAGGGGGTCAAAATTTCGGCCAAAAAAAAAAAAATGACAGTGTTACCCCTTATGTTTTTTTTTTCAGGTCCAAATTTTGACCTTCGATATCTCGGCTCTGGAAGGGTCTAGAACCCCAATTTTTGCGCGTTGGTCGAAGTCTCGTGGCCCTCTGTCAGAATCCAGAGTTTCAAGAAGATCGGAGGGGGTCAAAATTTCGGCCAAAAAAAAAATGACAGTGTTACCCCTTATGTTTTTTTTTCAGGTCCAAATTTTGACCTTCGATATCTCGGCTCTGGAAGGGTCTAGAGCCTCCATTTTTGCGCGCTGGTCGAAGTCTCGTGGCCCTCTGTCAGAGTCCAGAGTTTCAAGAAGATCGGAGGGGGTCAAAATTTCGGCCAAAAAAAAATGACAGTGTTACCCCTTATGTTTTTTTTTTTCAGGTCCAAATTTTGACCTTTGATATCTCGGCTCTGGAAGGGTCTAGAGCCTCCATTTTTGCACGTTGGTCGAAGTCTCGTGGCCCTCTGTCAGAATCCAGAGTTTCAAGAAGATCGGAGGGGGTCAAAATTTCGGCCAAAAAAAAAATGACAGTGTTACCCCTTATGTTTTTTTTTCAGGTCCAAATTTTGACCTTCGATATCTCGGCTCTGGAAGGGTCTAGAGCCTCAATTTTTGCGCGCTGGTCGAAGTCTCGTGGCCCTCTGTCAGAGTCCAGAGTTTCAAGAAGATCGGAGGGGGTCAAAATTTCGGCCAAAAAAAAAAAATGACAGTGTTGCCCCTTATGTTTTTTTTTTTCAGGTCCAAATTTTGACCTTCGATATCTCGGCTCTGGAAGGGTCTAGTGCCTCCTTTTTTGCGCGCTGGTCGAAGTCTCGTGGCCCTCTGTCAAAGTCCAGAGTTTCAAGAAGATCGGAGGGGGTCAAAATTTCGGCCAAAAAAAAAATGACAGTGTTACCCCTTATGTTTTTTTTTTCAGGTCCAAATTTTGACCTTCGATATCTCGGCTCTGGAAGGGTCTAGAGCCCCAATTTTTGCGCGCTGGTCGAAGTCTCGTGGCCCTCTGTCAGAATCCAGAGTTTCAAGAAGATCGGAGGGGGTCAAAATTTCGGCCAAAAAAAAAAATGACAGTGTTACCCCTTATGTTTTTTTTTTTCAGGTCCAAATTTTGACCTTCGATATCTCGGCTCTGGAAGGGTCTAGAGCCCCAATTTTTGCGCGTTGGTCGAAGTCTCGTGGCCCTCTGTCAGAATCCAGAGTTTCAAGAAGATCGGAGGGGGTCAAAATTTCGGCCAAAAAAAAATGACAGTGTTATCCCTTATGTTTTTTTTTCAGGTCCAAATTTTGACCTTCGATATCTCGGCTCTGGAAGGGTCTAGAGCCTCCATTTTTGCGCGCTGATCGAAGTCTCATGGCCCTCTGTCAGAGTCCAGAGTTTCAAGAAGATCGGAGGGGGTCAAAATTTCGGCCAAAAAAAAAAAAAATGACAGTGTTACCCCTTATGTTTTTTTTTCAGGTCCAAATTTTGACCTTCGATATCTCGGCTCTGGAAGGGTCTAGAACCCCAATTTTTGCGCGTTGGTCGAAGTCTCGTGGCCCTCTGTCAGAATCCAGAGTTTCAAGAAGATCGGAGGGGGTCAAAATTTCGGCCAAAAAAAAAAATGACAGTGTTACCCCTTATGTTTTTTTTTCAGGTCCAAATTTTGACCTTCGATATCTCGGCTCTGGAAGGGTCTAGAGCCTCAATTTTTGCGCGTTGGTCGAAGTCTCGTGGCCCTCTGTCAGAATCCAGAGTTTCAAGAAGATCGGAGGGGGTCAAAATTTCGGCCAAAAAAAAAAGACAGTGTTACCCCTTATGTTTTTTTTTTCAGGTCCAAATTTTGACCTTCGATATCTCGGCTCTGGAAGGGTCTAGAGCCCCAATTTTTGCGCGTTGGTCGAAGTCTCGTGGCCCTCTATCAGAATCCAGAGTTTCAAGAAGGTCGGAGGGGGTCAAAATTTCGGCCAAAAAAAAAAATGACAGTGTTACCCCTTATGTTTTTTTTTTCAGGTCCAAATTTTGACTTTCGATATCTCGGCTCTGGAAGGGTCTAGTGCCTCCTTTTTTGCGCGTTGGTCGAAGTCTCGTGGCCCTCTGTCAGAATCCAGAGTTTCAAGAAGATCGGAGGGGGTCAAAATTTCGGCCAAAAAAAAAAATGACAGTGTTACCCCTTATGTTTTTTTTTCAGGTCCAAATTTTGACCTTCGATATCTCGGCTCTGGAAGGGTCTAGAGCCTCCATTTTTGCGCGCTGGTCGAAGTCTCGTGGCCCTCTGTCAGAGTCCAGAGTTTCAAGAAGATCGGAGGGGGTCAAAATTTCGGCCAAAAAAAAAATGACAGTGTTACCCCTTATGTTTTTTTTTTCAGGTCCAAATTTTGACCTTTGATATCTCGGCTCTGGAAGGGTCTAGAGCCTCCATTTTTGCACGTTGGTCGAAGTCTCGTGGCCCTCTGTCAGAATCCAGAGTTTCAAGAAGATCGGAGGGGGTCAAAATTTCGGCCAAAAAAAAAATGACAGTGTTACCCCTTATGTTTTTTTTTCAAGTCCAAATTTTGACCTTCGATATCTCGGCTCTGGAAGGGTCTAGAGCCTCAATTTTTGCGCGTTGGTCGAAGTCTCGTGGCCCTCTGTCAGAATCCAGAGTTTCAAGAAGATCGGAGGGGGTCAAAATTTCGGCCAAAAAAAAAAATGACAGTGTTACCCCTTATGTTTTTTTTTTCAGGTCCAAATTTTGACCTTCGATATCTCGGCTCTGGAAGGGTCTAGAGCCTCCATTTTTGTGCGCTGGTCGAAGTCTCGTGGCCCTCTGTCAAAGTCCAGAGTTTCAAGAAGATTGGAGGGGGTCAAAATTTCGGCCAAAAAAAAATGACAGTGTTACCCCTTATGTTTTTTTTTCAGGTCCAAATTTTGACCTTCGATATCTCGGCTCTGGAAGGGTCTAGAGCCCCAATTTTTGCGCGCTGGTCGAAGTCTCGTGGCCCTCTGTCAGAATCCAGAGTTTCAAGAAGATCGGAGGGGGTCAAAATTTCGGCCAAAAAAAAAAATGACAGTGTTACCCCTTATGTTTTTTTTTTTCAGGTCCAAATTTTGACCTTCGATATCTCGGCTCTGGAAGGGTCTAGAGCCCCAATTTTTGCGCGTTGGTCGAAGTCTCGTGGCCCTCTGTCAGAATCCAGAGTTTCAAGAAGATCGGAGGGGGTCAAAATTTCGGCCAAAAAAAAATGACAGTGTTATCCCTTATGTTTTTTTTTCAGGTCCAAATTTTGACCTTCGATATCTCGGCTCTGGAAGGGTCTAGAGCCTCCATTTTTGTGCGCTGATTGAAGTCTCATGGCCCTCTGTCAGAGTCCAGAGTTTCAAGAAGATCGGAGGGGGTCAAAATTTCGGCCAAAAAAAAAAAAATGACAGTGTTACCCCTTATGTTTTTTTTCAGGTCCAAATTTTTACCTTCGATATCTCGGCTCTGGAAGGGTCTAGAACCCCAATTTTTGCGCGTTGGTCGAAGTCTCGTGGCCCTCTGTCAGAATCCAGAGTTTCAAGAAGATCGGAGGGGGTCAAAATTTCGGCCAAAAAAAAAAAATGACAGTGTTACCCCTTATGTTTTTTTTTCAGGTCCAAATTTTGACCTTCGATATTTCGGCTCTGGAAGGGTCTAGAGCCTCAATTTTTGCGTGTTGGTCGAAGTCTCGTGGCCCTCTGTCAGAATCCAGAGTTTCAAGAAGATCGGAGGGGGTCAAAATTTCGGCCAAAAAAAAAAGACAGTGTTACCCCTTATGTTTTTTTTTTCAGGTCCAAATTTTGACCTTCGATATCTCGGCTCTGGAAGGGTCTAGAGCCCCAATTTTTGCGCGCTGGTCGAAGTCTCGTGGCCCTCTGTCAGAATCCAGAGTTTCAAGAAGATCGGAGGGGGTCAAAATTTCGGCCAAAAAAAAAAATGACAGTGTTACCCCTTATGTTTTTTTTTTTCAGGTCCAAATTTTGACCTTCGATATCTCGGCTCTGGAAGGGTCTAGAGCCCCAATTTTTGCGCGCTGGTCGAAGTCTCGTGGCCCTCTGTCAGAATCCAGAGTTTCAAGAAGATCGGAGGGGGTCAAAATTTCGGCCAAAAAAAAAAATGACAGTGTTACCCCTTATGTTTTTTTTTTTCAGGTCCAAATTTTGACCTTCGATATCTCGGCTCTGGAAGGGTCTAGAGCCCCAATTTTTGCGCGTTGGTCGAAGTCTCGTGGCCCTCTGTCAGAATCCAGAGTTTCAAGAAGATCGGAGGGGGTCAAAATTTCGGCCAAAAAAAAAATGACAGTGTTATCCCTTATGTTTTTTTTTCAGGTCCAAATTTTGACCTTCGATATCTCGGCTCTGGAAGGGTCTAGAGCCTCCATTTTTGCGCGCTGATCGAAGTCTCATGGCCCTCTGTCAGAGTCCAGAGTTTCAAGAAGATCGGAGGGGGTCAAAATTTCGGCCAAAAAAAAAAAAATGACAGTGTTACCCCTTATGTTTTTTTTTCAGGTCCAAATTTTGACCTTCGATATCTCGGCTCTGGAAGGGTCTAGAACCCCAATTTTTGCGCGTTGGTCGAAGTCTCGTGGCCCTCTGTCAGAATCCAGAGTTTCAAGAAGATCGGAGGGGGTCAAAATTTCGGCCAAAAAAAAAAAATGACAGTGTTACCCCTTATGTTTTTTTTTCAGGTCCAAATTTTGACCTTCGATATCTCGGCTCTGGAAGGGTCTAGAGCCTCAATTTTTGCGCGTTGGTCGAAGTCTCGTGGCCCTCTGTCAGAATCCAGAGTTTCAAGAAGATCGGAGGGGGTCAAAATTTCGGCCAAAAAAAAAAGACAGTGTTACCCCTTATGTTTTTTTTTTTCAGGTCCAAATTTTGACCTTCGATATCTCGGCTCTGGAAGGGTCTAGAGCCTCCATTTTTGCGCGCTGGTCGAAGTCTCGTGGCCCTCTGTCAGAATCCAGAGTTTCAAGAAGATCGGAGGGGGTCAAAATTTCGGCCAAAAAAAAAAAAATGACAGTGTTACCCCTTATGTTTTTTTTTCAGGTCCAAATTTTGACCTTCGATATCTCGGCTCTGGAAGGGTCTAGAGCCTCCATTTTTGCGCGCTGGTCGAAGTCTCGTGGCCCTCTGTCAGAGTCCAGAGTTTCAAGAAGATCGGAGGGGGTCAAAATTTCGGCCAAAAAAAAAATGACAGTGTTACCCCTTATGTTTTTTTTTCAGGTCCAAATTTTGACCTTCGATATCTCGGCTCTGGAAGGGTCTAGAGCCTCCATTTTTGCGCGCTGGTCGAAGTCTCGTGGCCCTCTGTCAGAGTCCAGAGTTTCAAGAAGATCGGAGGGGGTCAAAATTTCGGCCAAAAAAAAAATGACAGTGTTACCCCTTATGTTTTTTTTCAGGTCCAAATTTTGACCTTCGATATCTCGGCTCTGGAAGGGTCTAGAGCCCCAATTTTTGCGCGTTGGTCGAAGTCTCGTGGCCCTCTATCAGAATCCAGAGTTTCAAGAAGATCGGAGGGGGTCAAAATTTCGGCCAAAAAAAAAAAATTACAGTGTTACCCCTTATGTTTTTTTTTTTTTCAGGTCCAAATTTTGACCTTCGATATCTCGGCTCTGGAAGGGTCTAGTGCCTCCTTTTTTGCGCGCTGGTCGAAGTCTCGTGGCCCTCTGTCAAAGTCCAGAGTTTCAAGAAGATCGGAGGGGGTCAAAATTTCGGCCAAAAAAAAAAAAATGACAGTGTTACCCCTTATGTTTTTTTTTTCAGGTCCAAATTTTGACCTTCGATATCTCGGCTCTGGAAGGGTCTAGAACCCCAATTTTTGCGCGTTGGTCGAAGTCTCGTGGCCCTCTGTCAGAATCCAGAGTTTCAAGAAGATCGGAGGGGGTCAAAATTTCGGCCAAAAAAAAAATGACAGTGTTACCCCTTATGTTTTTTTTTCAGGTCCAAATTTTGACCTTCGATATCTCGGCTCTGGAAGGGTCTAGAGCCTCCATTTTTGCGCGCTGGTCGAAGTCTCGTGGCCCTCTGTCAGAGTCCAGAGTTTCAAGAAGATCGGAGGGGGTCAAAATTTCGGCCAAAAAAAAATGACAGTGTTACCCCTTATGTTTTTTTTTTTCAGGTCCAAATTTTGACCTTTGATATCTCGGCTCTGGAAGGGTCTAGAGCCTCCATTTTTGCACGTTGGTCGAAGTCTCGTGGCCCTCTGTCAGAATCCAGAGTTTCAAGAAGATCGGAGGGGGTCAAAATTTCGGCCAAAAAAAAAATGACAGTGTTACCCCTTATGTTTTTTTTTCAGGTCCAAATTTTGACCTTCGATATCTCGGCTCTGGAAGGGTCTAGAGCCTCAATTTTTGCGCGCTGGTCGAAGTCTCGTGGCCCTCTGTCAGAGTCCAGAGTTTCAAGAAGATCGGAGGGGGTCAAAATTTCGGCCAAAAAAAAAAAATGACAGTGTTGCCCCTTATGTTTTTTTTTTCAGGTCCAAATTTTGACCTTCGATATCTCGGCTCTGGAAGGGTCTAGTGCCTCCTTTTTTGCGCGCTGGTCGAAGTCTCGTGGCCCTCTGTCAAAGTCCAGAGTTTCAAGAAGATCGGAGGGGGTCAAAATTTCGGCCAAAAAAAAAATGACAGTGTTACCCCTTATGTTTTTTTTTTCAGGTCCAAATTTTGACCTTCGATATCTCGGCTCTGGAAGGGTCTAGAGCCCCAATTTTTGCGCGCTGGTCGAAGTCTCGTGGCCCTCTGTCAGAATCCAGAGTTTCAAGAAGATCGGAGGGGGTCAAAATTTCGGCCAAAAAAAAAAATGACAGTGTTACCCCTTATGTTTTTTTTTTTCAGGTCCAAATTTTGACCTTCGATATCTCGGCTCTGGAAGGGTCTAGAGCCCCAATTTTTGCGCGTTGGTCGAAGTCTCGTGGCCCTCTGTCAGAATCCAGAGTTTCAAGAAGATCGGAGGGGGTCAAAATTTCGGCCAAAAAAAAATGACAGTGTTATCCCTTATGTTTTTTTTTCAGGTCCAAATTTTGACCTTCGATATCTCGGCTCTGGAAGGGTCTAGAGCCTCCATTTTTGCGCGCTGATCGAAGTCTCATGGCCCTCTGTCAGAGTCCAGAGTTTCAAGAAGATCGGAGGGGGTCAAAATTTCGGCCAAAAAAAAAAAAATGACAGTGTTACCCCTTATGTTTTTTTTTCAGGTCCAAATTTTGACCTTCGATATCTCGGCTCTGGAAGGGTCTAGAACCCCAATTTTTGCGCGTTGGTCGAAGTCTCGTGGCCCTCTGTCAGAATCCAGAGTTTCAAGAAGATCGGAGGGGGTCAAAATTTCGGCCAAAAAAAAAAATGACAGTGTTACCCCTTATGTTTTTTTTTCAGGTCCAAATTTTGACCTTCGATATCTCGGCTCTGGAAGGGTCTAGAGCCTCAATTTTTGCGCGTTGGTCGAAGTCTCGTGGCCCTCTGTCAGAATCCAGAGTTTCAAGAAGATCGGAGGGGGTCAAAATTTCGGCCAAAAAAAAAAGACAGTGTTACCCCTTATGTTTTTTTTTTCAGGTCCAAATTTTGACCTTCGATATCTCGGCTCTGGAAGGGTCTAGAGCCCCAATTTTTGCGCGTTGGTCGAAGTCTCGTGGCCCTCTATCAGAATCCAGAGTTTCAAGAAGGTCGGAGGGGGTCAAAATTTCGGCCAAAAAAAAAAATGACAGTGTTACCCCTTATGTTTTTTTTTTCAGGTCCAAATTTTGACTTTCGATATCTCGGCTCTGGAAGGGTCTAGTGCCTCCTTTTTTGCGCGTTGGTCGAAGTCTCGTGGCCCTCTGTCAGAATCCAGAGTTTCAAGAAGATCGGAGGGGGTCAAAATTTCGGCCAAAAAAAAAAATGACAGTGTTACCCCTTATGTTTTTTTTTCAGGTCCAAATTTTGACCTTCGATATCTCGGCTCTGGAAGGGTCTAGAGCCTCCATTTTTGCGCGCTGGTCGAAGTCTCGTGGCCCTCTGTCAGAGTCCAGAGTTTCAAGAAGATCGGAGGGGGTCAAAATTTCGGCCAAAAAAAAAATGACAGTGTTACCCCTTATGTTTTTTTTTTCAGGTCCAAATTTTGACCTTTGATATCTCGGCTCTGGAAGGGTCTAGAGCCTCCATTTTTGCACGTTGGTCGAAGTCTCGTGGCCCTCTGTCAGAATCCAGAGTTTCAAGAAGATCGGAGGGGGTCAAAATTTCGGCCAAAAAAAAAATGACAGTGTTACCCCTTATGTTTTTTTTTCAAGTCCAAATTTTGACCTTCGATATCTCGGCTCTGGAAGGGTCTAGAGCCTCAATTTTTGCGCGTTGGTCGAAGTCTCGTGGCCCTCTGTCAGAATCCAGAGTTTCAAGAAGATCGGAGGGGGTCAAAATTTCGGCCAAAAAAAAAAATGACAGTGTTACCCCTTATGTTTTTTTTTCAGGTCCAAATTTTGACCTTCGATATCTCGGCTCTGGAAGGGTCTAGAGCCTCCATTTTTGTGCGCTGGTCGAAGTCTCGTGGCCCTCTGTCAAAGTCCAGAGTTTCAAGAAGATTGGAGGGGGTCAAAATTTCGGCCAAAAAAAAATGACAGTGTTACCCCTTATGTTTTTTTTTCAGGTCCAAATTTTGACCTTCGATATCTCGGCTCTGGAAGGGTCTAGAGCCCCAATTTTTGCGCGCTGGTCGAAGTCTCGTGGCCCTCTGTCAGAATCCAGAGTTTCAAGAAGATCGGAGGGGGTCAAAATTTCGGCCAAAAAAAAAAATGACAGTGTTACCCCTTATGTTTTTTTTTTTCAGGTCCAAATTTTGACCTTCGATATCTCGGCTCTGGAAGGGTCTAGAGCCCCAATTTTTGCGCGTTGGTCGAAGTCTCGTGGCCCTCTGTCAGAATCCAGAGTTTCAAGAAGATCGGAGGGGGTCAAAATTTCGGCCAAAAAAAAAATGACAGTGTTATCCCTTATGTTTTTTTTTCAGGTCCAAATTTTGACCTTCGATATCTCGGCTCTGGAAGGGTCTAGAGCCTCCATTTTTGTGCGCTGATTGAAGTCTCATGGCCCTCTGTCAGAGTCCAGAGTTTCAAGAAGATCGGAGGGGGTCAAAATTTCGGCCAAAAAAAAAAAAATGACAGTGTTACCCCTTATGTTTTTTTTCAGGTCCAAATTTTTACCTTCGATATCTCGGCTCTGGAAGGGTCTAGAACCCCAATTTTTGCGCGTTGGTCGAAGTCTCGTGGCCCTCTGTCAGAATCCAGAGTTTCAAGAAGATCGGAGGGGGTCAAAATTTCGGCCAAAAAAAAAAAATGACAGTGTTACCCCTTATGTTTTTTTTTCAGGTCCAAATTTTGACCTTCGATATTTCGGCTCTGGAAGGGTCTAGAGCCTCAATTTTTGCGTGTTGGTCGAAGTCTCGTGGCCCTCTGTCAGAATCCAGAGTTTCAAGAAGATCGGAGGGGGTCAAAATTTCGGCCAAAAAAAAAAGACAGTGTTACCCCTTATGTTTTTTTTTTCAGGTCCAAATTTTGACCTTCGATATCTCGGCTCTGGAAGGGTCTAGAGCCTCCATTTTTGCGCGCTGGTCGAAGTCTCGTGGCCCTCTGTCAGAATCCAGAGTTTCAAGAAGATCGGAGGGGGTCAAAATTTCGGCCAAAAAAAAAAAAAATGACAGTGTTACCCCTTATGTTTTTTTTTTCAGGTCCAAATTTTGACCTTCGATATCTCGGCTCTGGAAGGGTCTAGAGCCTCCATTTTTGCGCGCTGGTCGAAGTCTCGTGGCCCTCTGTCAGAGTCCAGAGTTTCAAGAAGATCGGAGGGGGTCAAAATTTCGGCCAAAAAAAATGACAGTGTTACCCCTTATGTTTTTTTTTTTCAGGTCCAAATTTTGACCTTTGATATCTCGGCTCTGGAAGGGTCTAGAGCCTCCATTTTTGCACGTTGGTCGAAGTCTCGTGGCCCTCTGTCAGAATCCAGAGTTTCAAGAAGATCGGAGGGGGTCAAAATTTCGGCCAAAAAAAAAAATGACAGTGTTACCCCTTATGTTTTTTTTTCAAGTCCAAATTTTGACCTTCGATATCTCGGCTCTGGAAGGGTCTAGAGCCTCAATTTTTGCGCGTTGGTCGAAGTCTCGTGGCCCTCTGTCAGAATCCAGAGTTTCAAGAAGATCGGAGGGGGTCAAAATTTCGGCCAAAAAAAAAAATGACAGTGTTACCCCTTATGTTTTTTTTTTCAGGTCCAAATTTTGACCTTCGATATCTCGGCTCTGGAAGGGTCTAGAGCCTCCATTTTTGTGCGCTGGTCGAAGTCTCGTGGCCCTCTGTCAAAGTCCAGAGTTTCAAGAAGATTGGAGGGGGTCAAAATTTCGGCCAAAAAAAAATGACAGTGTTACCCCTTATGTTTTTTTTTCAGGTCCAAATTTTGACCTTCGATATCTCGGCTCTGGAAGGGTCTAGAGCCCCAATTTTTGCGCGCTGGTCGAAGTCTCGTGGCCCTCTGTCAGAATCCAGAGTTTCAAGAAGATCGGAGGGGGTCAAAATTTCGGCCAAAAAAAAAATGACAGTGTTACCCCTTATGTTTTTTTTTTTCAGGTCCAAATTTTGACCTTCGATATCTCGGCTCTGGAAGGGTCTAGAGCCCCAATTTTTGCGCGTTGGTCGAAGTCTCGTGGCCCTCTGTCAGAATCCAGAGTTTCAAGAAGATCGGAGGGGGTCAAAATTTCGGCCAAAAAAAAAATGACAGTGTTATCCCTTATGTTTTTTTTTCAGGTCCAAATTTTGACCTTCGATATCTCGGCTCTGGAAGGGTCTAGAGCCTCCATTTTTGCGCGCTGATCGAAGTCTCATGGCCCTCTGTCAGAGTCCAGAGTTTCAAGAAGATCGGAGGGGGTCAAAATTTCGGCCAAAAAAAAAAAAATGACAGTGTTACCCCTTATGTTTTTTTTTTTCAGGTCCAAATTTTGACCTTCGATATCTCGGCTCTGGAAGGGTCTAGAACCCCAATTTTTGCGCGTTGGTCGAAGTCTCGTGGCCCTCTGTCAGAATCCAGAGTTTCAAGAAGATCGGAGGGGGTCAAAATTTCGGCCAAAAAAAAAAAAAATGACAGTGTTACCCCTTATGTTTTTTTTTCAGGTCCAAATTTTGACCTTCGATATCTCGGCTCTGGAAGGGTCTAGAGCCTCAATTTTAGCGCGTTGGTCGAAGTCTCGTGGCCCTCTGTCAGAATCCAGAGTTTCAAGAAGATCGGAGGGGGTCAAAATTTCGGCCAAAAAAAAAAAGACAGTGTTACCCCTTATGTTTTTTTTTTCAGGTCCAAATTTTGACCTTCGATATCTCGGCTCTGGAAGGGTCTAGAGCCTCCATTTTTGCACGTTGGTCGAAGTCTCGTGGCCCTCTGTCAGAATCCAGAGTTTCAAGAAGATCGGAGGGGGTCAAAATTTCGGCCAAAAAAAAAATGACAGTGTTACCCCTTATGTTTTTTTTTCAAGTCCAAATTTTGACCTTCGATATCTCGGCTCTGGAAGGGTCTAGAGCCTCAATTTTTGCGCGTTGGTCGAAGTCTCGTGGCCCTCTGTCAGAATCCAGAGTTTCAAGAAGATCGGAGGGGGTCAAAATTTCGGCCAAAAAAAAAAATGACAGTGTTACCCCTTATGTTTTTTTTTCAGGTCCAAATTTTGACCTTCGATATCTCGGCTCTGGAAGGGTCTAGAGCCTCCATTTTTGTGCGCTGGTCGAAGTCTCGTGGCCCTCTGTCAAAGTCCAGAGTTTCAAGAAGATTGGAGGGGGTCAAAATTTCGGCCAAAAAAAATGACAGTGTTACCCCTTATGTTTTTTTTTCAGGTCCAAATTTTGACCTTCGATATCTCGGCTCTGGAAGGGTCTAGAGCCCCAATTTTTGCGCGCTGGTCGAAGTCTCGTGGCCCTCTGTCAGAATCCAGAGTTTCAAGAAGATCGGAGGGGGTCAAAATTTCGGCCAAAAAAAAAAATGACAGTGTTACCCCTTATGTTTTTTTTTTTCAGGTCCAAATTTTGACCTTCGATATCTCGGCTCTGGAAGGGTCTAGAGCCCCAATTTTTGCGCGTTGGTCGAAGTCTCGTGGCCCTCTGTCAGAATCCAGAGTTTCAAGAAGATCGGAGGGGGTCAAAATTTCGGCCAAAAAAAAAATGACAGTGTTATCCCTTATGTTTTTTTTTCAGGTCCAAATTTTGACCTTCGATATCTCGGCTCTGGAAGGGTCTAGAGCCTCCATTTTTGCGCGCTGATCGAAGTCTCATGGCCCTCTGTCAGAATCCAGAGTTTCAAGAAGATCGGAGGGGGTCAAAATTTCGGCCAAAAAAAAAAAAAATGACAGTGTTACCCCTTATGTTTTTTTTTTCAGGTCCAAATTTTGACCTTCGATATCTCGGCTCTGGAAGGGTCTAGAACCCCAATTTTTGCGCGTTGGTCGAAGTCTCGTGGCCCTCTGTCAGAATCCAGAGTTTCAAGAAGATCGGAGGGGGTCAAAATTTCGGCCAAAAAAAAAAAATGACAGTGTTACCCCTTATGTTTTTTTTTCAGGTCCAAATTTTGACCTTCGATATCTCGGCTCTGGAAGGGTCTAGAGCCTCAATTTTTGCGTGTTGGTCGAAGTCTCGTGGCCCTCTGTCAGAATCCAGAGTTTCAAGAAGATCGGAGGGGGTCAAAATTTCGGCCAAAAAAAAAAAGACAGTGTTACCCCTTATGTTTTTTTTTTCAGGTCCAAATTTTGACCTTCGATATCTCGGCTCTGGAAGGGTCTAGAGCCTCCATTTTTGCGCGCTGGTCGAAGTCTCGTGGCCCTCTGTCAGAATCCAGAGTTTCAAGAAGATCGGAGGGGGTCAAAATTTCGGCCAAAAAAAAAATGACAGTGTTACCCCTTATGTTTTTTTTTTTCAGGTCCAAATTTTGACCTTCGATATCTCGGCTCTGGAAGGGTCTAGAGCCCCAATTTTTGCGCGTTGGTCGAAGTCTCGTGGCCCTCTGTCAGAATCCAGAGTTTCAAGAAGATCGGAGGGGGTCAAAATTTCGGCCAAAAAAAAAATGACAGTGTTATCCCTTATGTTTTTTTTTCAGGTCCAAATTTTGACCTTCGATATCTCGGCTCTGGAAGGGTCTAGAGCCTCCATTTTTGCGCGCTGATCGAAGTCTCATGGCCCTCTGTCAGAGTCCAGAGTTTCAAGAAGATCGGAGGGGGTCAAAATTTCGGCCAAAAAAAAAAAAAATGACAGTGTTACCCCTTATGTTTTTTTTTTCAGGTCCAAATTTTGACCTTCGATATCTCGGCTCTGGAAGGGTCTAGAACCCCAATTTTTGCGCGTTGGTCGAAGTCTCGTGGCCCTCTGTCAGAATCCAGAGTTTCAAGAAGATCGGAGGGGGTCAAAATTTCGGCCAAAAAAAAAAAAATGACAGTGTTACCCCTTATGTTTTTTTTTCAGGTCCAAATTTTGACCTTCGATATCTCGGCTCTGGAAGGGTCTAGAGCCTCAATTTTAGCGCGTTGGTCGAAGTCTCGTGGCCCTCTGTCAGAATCCAGAGTTTCAAGAAGATCGGAGGGGGTCAAAATTTCGGCCAAAAAAAAAAAAGACAGTGTTACCCCTTATGTTTTTTTTTTTCAGGTCCAAATTTTGACCTTCGATATCTCGGCTCTGGAAGGGTCTAGAGCCTCCATTTTTGCACGTTGGTCGAAGTCTCGTGGCCCTCTGTCAGAATCCAGAGTTTCAAGAAGATCGGAGGGGGTCAAAATTTCGGCCAAAAAAAAAATGACAGTGTTACCCCTTATGTTTTTTTTTCAAGTCCAAATTTTGACCTTCGATATCTCGGCTCTGGAAGGGTCTAGAGCCTCAATTTTTGCGCGTTGGTCGAAGTCTCGTGGCCCTCTGTCAGAATCCAGAGTTTCAAGAAGATCGGAGGGGGTCAAAATTTCGGCCAAAAAAAAAAATGACAGTGTTACCCCTTATGTTTTTTTTTCAGGTCCAAATTTTGACCTTCGATATCTCGGCTCTGGAAGGGTCTAGAGCCTCCATTTTTGTGCGCTGGTCGAAGTCTCGTGGCCCTCTGTCAAAGTCCAGAGTTTCAAGAAGATTGGAGGGGGTCAAAATTTCGGCCAAAAAAAAATGACAGTGTTACCCCTTATGTTTTTTTTTCAGGTCCAAATTTTGACCTTCGATATCTCGGCTCTGGAAGGGTCTAGAGCCCCAATTTTTGCGCGCTGGTCGAAGTCTCGTGGCCCTCTGTCAGAATCCAGAGTTTCAAGAAGATCGGAGGGGGTCAAAATTTCGGCCAAAAAAAAAATGACAGTGTTACCCCTTATGTTTTTTTTTTTCAGGTCCAAATTTTGACCTTCGATATCTCGGCTCTGGAAGGGTCTAGAGCCCCAATTTTTGCGCGTTGGTCGAAGTCTCGTGGCCCTCTGTCAGAATCCAGAGTTTCAAGAAGATCGGAGGGGGTCAAAATTTCGGCCAAAAAAAAAATGACAGTGTTATCCCTTATGTTTTTTTTTCAGGTCCAAATTTTGACCTTCGATATCTCGGCTCTGGAAGGGTCTAGAGCCTCCATTTTTGCGCGCTGATCGAAGTCTCATGGCCCTCTGTCAGAATCCAGAGTTTCAAGAAGATCGGAGGGGGTCAAAATTTCGGCCAAAAAAAAAAAAAATGACAGAGTTACCCCTTATGTTTTTTTTTTCAGGTCCAAATTTTGACCTTCGATATCTCGGCTCTGGAAGGGTCTAGAACCCCAATTTTTGCGCGTTGGTCGAAGTCTCGTGGCCCTCTGTCAGAATCCAGAGTTTCAAGAAGATCGGAGGGGGTCAAAATTTCGGCCAAAAAAAAAAAATGACAGTGTTACCCCTTATGTTTTTTTTTCAGGTCCAAATTTTGACCTTCGATATCTCGGCTCTGGAAGGGTCTAGAGCCTCAATTTTTGCGTGTTGGTCGAAGTCTCGTGGCCCTCTGTCAGAATCCAGAGTTTCAAGAAGATCGGAGGGGGTCAAAATTTCGGCCAAAAAAAAAAAGACAGTGTTACCCCTTATGTTTTTTTTTTCAGGTCCAAATTTTGACCTTCGATATCTCGGCTCTGGAAGGGTCTAGAGCCTCCATTTTTGCGCGCTGGTCGAAGTCTCGTGGCCCTCTGTCAGAATCCAGAGTTTCAAGAAGATCGGAGGGGGTCAAAATTTCGGCCAAAAAAAAAAAATGACAGTGTTACCCCTTATGTTTTTTTTTTTCAGGTCCAAATTTTGACCTTCGATATCTCGGCTCTGGAAGGGTCTAGAGCCTCCATTTTTGCGCGCTGGTCGAAGTCTCGTGGCCCTCTGTCAGAGTCCAGAGTTTCAAGAAGATCGGAGGGGGTCAAAATTTCGGCCAAAAAAAAAATGACAGTGTTACCCCTTATGTTTTTTTTTCAGGTCAAAATTTTGACCTTCGATATCTCGGCTCTGGAAGGGTCTAGAGCCTCCATTTTTGCGCGCTGGTCGAAGTCTCGTGGCCCTCTGTCAGAGTCCAGAGTTTCAAAAAGATCGGAGGGGGTCAAAATTTTGGCCAAAAAAAAAAAAAAAATGACAGTGTTACCCCTTATGTTTTTTTTTTTCAGGTCCAAATTTTGACCTTCGATATCTCGGCTCTGGAAGGGTCTAGAGCCTCCATTTTTGCGCGTTGGTCGAAGTCTCGTGGCCCTCTGTCAGAATCCAGAATTTCAAGAAGATCGGAGGGGGTCAAAATTTCGGCCAAAAAAAAAATGACAGTGTTACCCCTTATGTTTTTTTTTTTCAGGTCCAAATTTTGACCTTCGATATCTCGGCTCTGGAAGGGTCTAGAGCCTCCATTTTTGCGCGCTGGTCGAAGTCTCGTGGCCCTCTGTCAGAGTCCAGAGTTTCAAGAAGATCGGAGGGGGTCAAAATTTCGGCCAAAAAAAAAAATGACAGTGTTACCCCTTATGTTTTTTTTCAGGTCCAAATTTTGACCTTCGATAACTCGGCTCTGGAAGGGTCTAGAGCCCCAATTTTTGCGCGTTGGTCGAAGTCTCGTGGCCCTCTATCAGAATCCAGAGTTTCAAGAAGATCGGAGGGGGTCAAAATTTCGGCCAAAAAAAAAAAATTACAGTGTTACCCCTTATGTTTTTTTTTTTTCAGGTCCAAATTTTGACCTTCGATATCTCGGCTCTGGAAGGGTCTAGTGCCTCCTTTTTTGCGCGCTGGTCGAAGTCTCGTGGCCCTCTGTCAAAGTCCAGAGTTTCAAGAAGATCGGAGGGGGTCAAAATTTCGGCCAAAAAAAAAAAATGACAGTGTTACCCCTTATGTTTTTTTTTCAGGTCCAAATTTTGACCTTCGATATCTCGGCTCTGGAAGGGTCTAGAACCCCAATTTTTGCGCGTTGGTCGAAGTCTCGTGGCCCTCTGTCAGAATCCAGAGTTTCAAGAAGATCGGAGGGGGTCAAAATTTCGGCCAAAAAAAAAAAATGACAGTGTTACCCCTTATGTTTTTTTTTCAGGTCCAAATTTTGACCTTCGATATCTCGGCTCTGGAAGGGTCTAGAGCCTCCATTTTTGCGCGCTGGTCGAAGTCTCGTGGCCCTCTGTCAGAGTCCAGAGTTTCAAGAAGATCGGAGGGGGTCAAAATTTCGGCCAAAAAAAAATGACAGTGTTACCCCTTATGTTTTTTTTTTCAGGTCCAAATTTTGACCTTTGATATCTCGGCTCTGGAAGGGTCTAGAGCCTCCATTTTTGCACGTTGGTCGAAGTCTCGTGGCCCTCTGTCAGAATCCAGAGTTTCAAGAAGATCGGAGGGGGTCAAAATTTCGGCCAAAAAAAAAATGACAGTGTTACCCCTTATGTTTTTTTTTCAGGTCCAAATTTTGACCTTCGATATCTCGGCTCTGGAAGGGTCTAGAGCCTCAATTTTTGCGCGCTGGTCGAAGTCTCGTGGCCCTCTGTCAGAGTCCAGAGTTTCAAGAAGATCGGAGGGGGTCAAAATTTCGGCCAAAAAAAAAAAATGACAGTGTTGCCCCTTATGTTTTTTTTTTCAGGTCCAAATTTTGACCTTCGATATCTCGGCTCTGGAAGGGTCTAGTGCCTCCTTTTTTGCGCGCTGGTCGAAGTCTCGTGGCCCTCTGTCAAAGTCCAGAGTTTCAAGAAGATCGGAGGGGGTCAAAATTTCGGCCAAAAAAAAATGACAGTGTTACCCCTTATGTTTTTTTTTCAGGTCCAAATTTTGACCTTCGATATCTCGGCTCTGGAAGGGTCTAGAGCCTCCATTTTTGCGCGCTGGTCGAAGTCTCGTGGCCCTCTGTCAGAGTCCAGAGTTTCAAGAAGATCGGAGGGGGTCAAAATTTCGGCCAAAAAAAAAATGACAGTGTTACCCCTTATGTTTTTTTTTTCAGGTCCAAATTTTGACCTTCGATATCTCGGCTCTGGAAGGGTCTAGAGCCTCCATTTTTGCGCGCTGGTCGAAGTCTCGTGGCCCTCTGTCAGAGTCCAGAGTTTCAAAAAGATCGGAGGGGGTCAAAATTTCGGCCAAAAAAAAATGACAGTGTTACCCCTTATGTTTTTTTTTTCAGGTCCAAATTTTGACCTTCGATATCTCGGCTCTGGAAGTTTCTATAGCCTCCATTTTTGCACGTTGGTCGAAGTCTCGTGGCCCTCTGTCAGAATCCAGAGTTTCAAGAAGATCGGAGGGGGTCAAAATTTCGGCCAAAAAAAAAATGACAGTGTTACCCCTTATGTTTTTTTTTCAAGTCCAAATTTTGACCTTCGATATCTCGGCTCTGGAAGGGTCTAGAGCCTCAATTTTTGCGCGTTGGTCGAAGTCTCGTGGCCCTCTGTCAGAATCCCGAGTTTCAAGAAGATCGGAGGGGGTCAAAATTTCGGCCAAAAAAAAAAATGACAGTGTTACCCCTTATGTTTTTTTTTCAGGTCCAAATTTTGACCTTCGATATCTCGGCTCTGGAAGGGTCTAGAGCCTCCATTTTTGTGCGCTGGTCGAAGTCTCGTGGCCCTCTGTCAAAGTCCAGAGTTTCAAGAAGATTGGAGGGGGTCAAAATTTCGGCCAAAAAAAAATGACAGTGTTACCCCTTATGTTTTTTTTTCAGGTCCAAATTTTGACCTTCGATATCTCGGCTCTGGAAGGGTCTAGAGCCCCAATTTTTGCGCGCTGGTCGAAGTCTCGTGGCCCTCTGTCAGAATCCAGAGTTTCAAGAAGATCGGAGGGGGTCAAAATTTCGGCCAAAAAAAAAAATGACAGTGTTACCCCTTATGTTTTTTTTTTTCAGGTCCAAATTTTGACCTTCGATATCTCGGCTCTGGAAGGGTCTAGAGCCCCAATTTTTGCGCGTTGGTCGAAGTCTCGTGGCCCTCTGTCAGAATCCAGAGTTTCAAGAAGATCGGAGGGGGTCAAAATTTCGGCCAAAAAAAAAATGACAGTGTTATCCCTTATGTTTTTTTTTCAGGTCCAAATTTTGACCTTCGATATCTCGGCTCTGGAAGGGTCTAGAGCCTCCATTTTTGCGCGCTGATCGAAGTCTCATGGCCCTCTGTCAGAGTCCAGAGTTTCAAGAAGATCGGAGGGGGTCAAAATTTCGGCCAAAAAAAAAAAAATGACAGTGTTACCCCTTATGTTTTTTTTTCAGGTCCAAATTTTGACCTTCGATATCTCGGCTCTGGAAGGGTCTAGAACCCCAATTTTTGCGCGTTGGTCGAAGTCTCGTGGCCCTCTGTCAGAATCCAGAGTTTCAAGAAGATCGGAGGGGGTCAAAATTTCGGCCAAAAAAAAAAATGACAGTGTTACCCCTTATGTTTTTTTTTCAGGTCCAAATTTTGACCTTCGATATCTCGGCTCTGGAAGGGTCTAGAGCCTCAATTTTTGCGCGTTGGTCGAAGTCTCGTGGCCCTCTGTCAGAATCCAGAGTTTCAAGAAGATCGGAGGGGGTCAAAATTTCGGCCAAAAAAAAAAGACAGTGTTACCCCTTATGTTTTTTTTTTCAGGTCCAAATTTTGACCTTCGATATCTCGGCTCTGGAAGGGTCTAGAGCCTCCATTTTTGCGCGCTGGTCGAAGTCTCGTGGCCCTCTGTCAGAATCCAGAGTTTCAAGAAGATCGGAGGGGGTCAAAATTTCGGCCAAAAAAAAAAAAATGACAGTGTTACCCCTTATGTTTTTTTTTTCAGGTCCAAATTTTGACCTTCGATATCTCGGCTCTGGAAGGGTCTAGAGCCTCCATTTTTGCGCGCTGGTCGAAGTCTCGTGGCCCTCTGTCAGAGTCCAGAGTTTCAAGAAGATCGGAGGGGGTCAAAATTTCGGCCAAAAAAAATGACAGTGTTACCCCTTATGTTTTTTTTTCAGGTCCAAATTTTGACCTTCGATATCTCGGCTCTGGAAGGGTCTAGAGCCTCCATTTTTGCGCGCTGGTCGAAGTCTCGTGGCCCTCTGTCAGAGTCCAGAGTTTCAAAAAGATCGGAGGGGGTCAAAATTTTGGCCAAAAAAAAAAAATGACAGTGTTACCCCTTATGTTTTTTTTTTCAGGTCCAAATTTTGACCTTCGATATCTCGGCTCTGGGAGGGTCTAGAACCCCAATTTTTGCGCGTTGGTCGAAGTCTCGTGGCCCTCTGTCAGAATCCAGAGTTTCAAGAAGATCGGAGGGGGTCAAAATTTCGGCCAAAAAAAAAAATGACAGTGTTACCCCTTATGTTTTTTTTTCAGGTCCAAATTTTGACCTTCGATATCTCGGCTCTGGAAGGGTCTAGAGCCTCAATTTTTGCGTGTTGGTCGAAGTCTCGTGGCCCTCTGTCAGAATCCAGAGTTTCAAGAAGATCGGAGGGGGTCAAAATTTCGGCCAAAAAAAAAAAAGACAGTGTTACCCCTTATGTTTTTTTTTTCAGGTCCAAATTTTGACCTTCGATATCTCGGCTCTGGAAGGGTCTAGAGCCTCCATTTTTGCGCGCTGGTCGAAGTCTCGTGGCCCTCTGTCAGAATCCAGAGTTTCAAGAAGATCGGAGGGGGTCAAAATTTCGGCCAAAAAAAAAAAAATGACAGTGTTACCCCTTATGTTTTTTTTTTCAGGTCCAAATTTTGACCTTCGATATCTCGGCTCTGGAAGGGTCTAGAGCCTCCATTTTTGCGCGCTGGTCGAAGTCTCGTGGCCCTCTGTCAGAGTCCAGAGTTTCAAGAAGATCGGAGGGGGTCAAAATTTCGGCCAAAAAAAAAATGACAGTGTTACCCCTTATGTTTTTTTTTCAGGTCAAAATTTTGACCTTCGATATCTCGGCTCTGGAAGGGTCTAGAGCCTCCATTTTTGCGCGCTGGTCGAAGTCTCGTGGCCCTCTGTCAGAGTCCAGAGTTTCAAAAAGATCGGAGGGGGTCAAAATTTTGGCCAAAAAAAAAAAAAATGACAGTGTTACCCCTTATGTTTTTTTTTTTCAGGTCCAAATTTTGACCTTCGATATCTCGGCTCTGGAAGGGTCTAGAGCCTCCATTTTTGCGCGTTGGTCGAAGTCTCGTGGCCCTCTGTCAGAATCCAGAATTTCAAGAAGATCGGAGGGGGTCAAAATTTCGGCCAAAAAAAAAATGACAGTGTTACCCCTTATGTTTTTTTTTTTTCAGGTCCAAATTTTGACCTTCGATATCTCGGCTCTGGAAGGGTCTAGAGCCTCCATTTTTGCGCGCTGGTCGAAGTCTCGTGGCCCTCTGTCAGAGTCCAGAGTTTCAAGAAGATCGGAGGGGGTCAAAATTTCGGCCAAAAAAAAAATGACAGTGTTACCCCTTATGTTTTTTTTCAGGTCCAAATTTTGACCTTCGATATCTCGGCTCTGGAAGGGTCTAGAGCCCCAATTTTTGCGCGTTGGTCGAAGTCTCGTGGCCCTCTATCAGAATCCAGAGTTTCAAGAAGATCGGAGGGGGTCAAAATTTCGGCCAAAAAAAAAAAATTACAGTGTTACCCCTTATGTTTTTTTTTTTTCAGGTCCAAATTTTGACCTTCGATATCTCGGCTCTGGAAGGGTCTAGTGCCTCCTTTTTTGCGCGCTGGTCGAAGTCTCGTGGCCCTCTGTCAAAGTCCAGAGTTTCAAGAAGATCGGAGGGGGTCAAAATTTCGGCCAAAAAAAAAAATGACAGTGTTACCCCTTATGTTTTTTTTTCAGGTCCAAATTTTGACCTTCGATATCTCGGCTCTGGAAGGGTCTAGAACCCCAATTTTTGCGCGTTGGTCGAAGTCTCGTGGCCCTCTGTCAGAATCCAGAGTTTCAAGAAGATCGGAGGGGGTCAAAATTTCGGCCAAAAAAAAAATGACAGTGTTACCCCTTATGTTTTTTTTTCAGGTCCAAATTTTGACCTTCGATATCTCGGCTCTGGAAGGGTCTAGAGCCTCCATTTTTGCGCGCTGGTCGAAGTCTCGTGGCCCTCTGTCAGAGTCCAGAGTTTCAAGAAGATCGGAGGGGGTCAAAATTTCGGCCAAAAAAAAATGACAGTGTTACCCCTTATGTTTTTTTTTTTCAGGTCCAAATTTTGACCTTTGATATCTCGGCTCTGGAAGGGTCTAGAGCCTCCATTTTTGCACGTTGGTCGAAGTCTCGTGGCCCTCTGTCAGAATCCAGAGTTTCAAGAAGATCGGAGGGGGTCAAAATTTCGGCCAAAAAAAAAATGACAGTGTTACCCCTTATGTTTTTTTTTCAGGTCCAAATTTTGACCTTCGATATCTCGGCTCTGGAAGGGTCTAGAGCCTCAATTTTTGCGCGCTGGTCGAAGTCTCGTGGCCCTCTGTCAGAGTCCAGAGTTTCAAGAAGATCGGAGGGGGTCAAAATTTCGGCCAAAAAAAAAAATGACAGTGTTGCCCCTTATGTTTTTTTTTTCAGGTCCAAATTTTGACCTTCGATATCTCGGCTCTGGAAGGGTCTAGTGCCTCCTTTTTTGCGCGCTGGTCGAAGTCTCGTGGCCCTCTGTCAAAGTCCAGAGTTTCAAGAAGATCGGAGGGGGTCAAAATTTCGGCCAAAAAAAAATGACAGTGTTACCCCTTATGTTTTTTTTTCAGGTCCAAATTTTGACCTTCGATATCTCGGCTCTGGAAGGGTCTAGAGCCTCCATTTTTGCGCGCTGGTCGAAGTCTCGTGGCCCTCTGTCAGAGTCCAGAGTTTCAAGAAGATCGGAGGGGGTCAAAATTTCGGCCAAAAAAAAAATGACAGTGTTACCCCTTATGTTTTTTTTTTCAGGTCCAAATTTTGACCTTCGATATCTCGGCTCTGGAAGGGTCTAGAGCCTCCATTTTTGCGCGCTGGTCGAAGTCTCGTGGCCCTCTGTCAGAGTCCAGAGTTTCAAAAAGATCGGAGGGGGTCAAAATTTCGGCCAAAAAAAAATGACAGTGTTACCCCTTATGTTTTTTTTTTCAGGTCCAAATTTTGACCTTCGATATCTCGGCTCTGGAAGTTTCTATAGCCTCCATTTTTGCACGTTGGTCGAAGTCTCGTGGCCCTCTGTCAGAATCCAGAGTTTCAAGAAGATCGGAGGGGGTCAAAATTTCGGCCAAAAAAAAAATGACAGTGTTACCCCTTATGTTTTTTTTTCAAGTCCAAATTTTGACCTTCGATATCTCGGCTCTGGAAGGGTCTAGAGCCTCAATTTTTGCGCGTTGGTCGAAGTCTCGTGGCCCTCTGTCAGAATCCCGAGTTTCAAGAAGATCGGAGGGGGTCAAAATTTCGGCCAAAAAAAAAAATGACAGTGTTACCCCTTATGTTTTTTTTTCAGGTCCAAATTTTGACCTTCGATATCTCGGCTCTGGAAGGGTCTAGAGCCTCCATTTTTGTGCGCTGGTCGAAGTCTCGTGGCCCTCTGTCAAAGTCCAGAGTTTCAAGAAGATTGGAGGGGGTCAAAATTTCGGCCAAAAAAAAATGACAGTGTTACCCCTTATGTTTTTTTTTCAGGTCCAAATTTTGACCTTCGATATCTCGGCTCTGGAAGGGTCTAGAGCCCCAATTTTTGCGCGCTGGTCGAAGTCTCGTGGCCCTCTGTCAGAATCCAGAGTTTCAAGAAGATCGGAGGGGGTCAAAATTTCGGCCAAAAAAAAAAATGACAGTGTTACCCCTTATGTTTTTTTTTTTCAGGTCCAAATTTTGACCTTCGATATCTCGGCTCTGGAAGGGTCTAGAGCCCCAATTTTTGCGCGTTGGTCGAAGTCTCGTGGCCCTCTGTCAGAATCCAGAGTTTCAAGAAGATCGGAGGGGGTCAAAATTTCGGCCAAAAAAAAAATGACAGTGTTATCCCTTATGTTTTTTTTTCAGGTCCAAATTTTGACCTTCGATATCTCGGCTCTGGAAGGGTCTAGAGCCTCCATTTTTGCGCGCTGATCGAAGTCTCATGGCCCTCTGTCAGAGTCCAGAGTTTCAAGAAGATCGGAGGGGGTCAAAATTTCGGCCAAAAAAAAAAAAAATGACAGTGTTACCCCTTATGTTTTTTTTTTCAGGTCCAAATTTTGACCTTCGATATCTCGGCTCTGGAAGGGTCTAGAACCCCAATTTTTGCGCGTTGGTCGAAGTCTCGTGGCCCTCTGTCAGAATCCAGAGTTTCAAGAAGATCGGAGGGGGTCAAAATTTCGGCCAAAAAAAAAAATGACAGTGTTACCCCTTATGTTTTTTTTTCAGGTCCAAATTTTGACCTTCGATATCTCGGCTCTGGAAGGGTCTAGAGCCTCAATTTTTGCGCGTTGGTCGAAGTCTCGTGGCCCTCTGTCAGAATCCAGAGTTTCAAGAAGATCGGAGGGGGTCAAAATTTCGGCCAAAAAAAAAAGACAGTGTTACCCCTTATGTTTTTTTTTTCAGGTCCAAATTTTGACCTTCGATATCTCGGCTCTGGAAGGGTCTAGAGCCTCCATTTTTGCGCGCTGGTCGAAGTCTCGTGGCCCTCTGTCAGAATCCAGAGTTTCAAGAAGATCGGAGGGGGTCAAAATTTCGGCCAAAAAAAAAAAAATGACAGTGTTACCCCTTATGTTTTTTTTTTTCAGGTCCAAATTTTGACCTTCGATATCTCGGCTCTGGAAGGGTCTAGAGCCTCCATTTTTGCGCGCTGGTCGAAGTCTCGTGGCCCTCTGTCAGAGTCCAGAGTTTCAAGAAGATCGGAGGGGGTCAAAATTTCGGCCAAAAAAAATGACAGTGTTACCCCTTATGTTTTTTTTTCAGGTCCAAATTTTGACCTTCGATATCTCGGCTCTGGAAGGGTCTAGAGCCTCCATTTTTGCGCGCTGGTCGAAGTCTCGTGGCCCTCTGTCAGAGTCCAGAGTTTCAAAAAGATCGGAGGGGGTCAAAATTTTGGCCAAAAAAAAAAAATGACAGTGTTACCCCTTATGTTTTTTTTTTCAGGTCCAAATTTTGACCTTCGATATCTCGGCTCTGGAAGGGTCTAGAGCCTCCATTTTTGCGCGTTGGTCGAAGTCTCGTGGCCCTCTGTCAGAATCCAGAGTTTCAAGAAGATCGGAGGGGGTCAAAATTTCGGCCAAAAAAAAAATGACAGTGTTACCCCTTATGTTTTTTTTTTCAGGTCCAAATTTTGACCTTCGATATCTCGGCTCTGGAAGGGTCTAGAGCCTCCATTTTTTCGCGCTGGTCGAAGTCTCGTGGCCCTCTGTCAGAGTCCAGAGTTTCAAGAAGATCGGAGGGGGTCAAAATTTCGGCCAAAAAAAAAAAATGACAGTGTTACCCCTTATGTTTTTTTTCAGGTCCAAATTTTGACCTTCGATATCTCGGCTCTGGAAGGGTCTAGAGCCCCAATTTTTGCGCGCTGGTCGAAGTCTCGTGGCCCTCTGTCAGAGTCCAGAGTTTCAAAAAGATCGGAGGGGGTCAAAATTTCGGCCAAAAAAAAATGACAGTGTTACCCCTTATGTTTTTTTTTTTCAGGTCCAAATTTTGACCTTCGATATCTCGGCTCTGGAAGGGTCTAGAGCCCCAATTTTTGCGCGCTGGTCGAAGTCTCGTGGCCCTCTGTCAGAATCCAAAGTTTCAAGAAGATCGGAGGGGGTCAAAATTTCGGCCAAAAAAAAAATGACAGTGTTACCCCTTATGTTTTTTTTTTCAGGTCCAAATTTTGACCTTCGATTTCTCTGCTCTGGAAGGGTCTAGAGCCCCAATTTTTGCGCGTTGGTCGAAGTCTCGTGGCCCTCTGTCAGAATCCAGAGTTTCAAGAAGATCGGAGGGGGTCAAAATTTCGGCCAAAAAAAAAAATGACAGTGTTATCCCTTATGTTTTTTTTTTCAGGTCCAAATTTTGACCTTCGATATCTCGGCTCTGGAAGGGTCTAGAGCCTCCATTTTTGCGCGCTGGTCGAAGTCTCGTGGCCCTCTGTCAGAGTCCAGAGTTTCAAGAAGATCGGAGGGGGTCAAAATTTCGGCCAAAAAAAAATGACAGTGTTACCCCTTATGTTTTTTTTTTCAGGTCCAAATTTTGACCTTTGATATCTCGGCTCTGGAAGGGTCTAGAGCCTCCATTTTTGCACGTTGGTCGAAGTCTCGTGGCCCTCTGTCAGAATCCAGAGTTTCAAGAAGATCGGAGGGGGTCAAAATTTCGGCCAAAAAAAAAATGACAGTGTTACCCCTTATGTTTTTTTTTCAGGTCCAAATTTTGACCTTCGATATCTCGGCTCTGGAAGGGTCTAGAGCCTCAATTTTTGCGCGCTGGTCGAAGTCTCGTGGCCCTCTGTCAGAGTCCAGAGTTTCAAGAAGATCGGAGGGGGTCAAAATTTCGGCCAAAAAAAAAAAATGACAGTGTTGCCCCTTATGTTTTTTTTTTCAGGTCCAAATTTTGACCTTCGATATCTCGGCTCTGGAAGGGTCTAGTGCCTCCTTTTTTGCGCGCTGGTCGAAGTCTCGTGGCCCTCTGTCAAAGTCCAGAGTTTCAAGAAGATCGGAGGGGGTCAAAATTTCGGCCAAAAAAAAATGACAGTGTTACCCCTTATGTTTTTTTTTCAGGTCCAAATTTTGACCTTCGATATCTCGGCTCTGGAAGGGTCTAGAGCCTCCATTTTTGCGCGCTGGTCGAAGTCTCGTGGCCCTCTGTCAGAGTCCAGAGTTTCAAGAAGATCGGAGGGGGTCAAAATTTCGGCCAAAAAAAAAATGACAGTGTTACCCCTTATGTTTTTTTTTTCAGGTCCAAATTTTGACCTTCGATATCTCGGCTCTGGAAGGGTCTAGAGCCTCCATTTTTGCGCGCTGGTCGAAGTCTCGTGGCCCTCTGTCAGAGTCCAGAGTTTCAAAAAGATCGGAGGGGGTCAAAATTTCGGCCAAAAAAAAATGACAGTGTTACCCCTTATGTTTTTTTTTTCAGGTCCAAATTTTGACCTTCGATATCTCGGCTCTGGAAGTTTCTATAGCCTCCATTTTTGCACGTTGGTCGAAGTCTCGTGGCCCTCTGTCAGAATCCAGAGTTTCAAGAAGATCGGAGGGGGTCAAAATTTCGGCCAAAAAAAAAATGACAGTGTTACCCCTTATGTTTTTTTTTCAAGTCCAAATTTTGACCTTCGATATCTCGGCTCTGGAAGGGTCTAGAGCCTCAATTTTTGCGCGTTGGTCGAAGTCTCGTGGCCCTCTGTCAGAATCCCGAGTTTCAAGAAGATCGGAGGGGGTCAAAATTTCGGCCAAAAAAAAAAATGACAGTGTTACCCCTTATGTTTTTTTTTCAGGTCCAAATTTTGACCTTCGATATCTCGGCTCTGGAAGGGTCTAGAGCCTCCATTTTTGTGCGCTGGTCGAAGTTTCGTGGCCCTCTGTCAAAGTCCAGAGTTTCAAGAAGATTGGAGGGGGTCAAAATTTCGGCCAAAAAAAAATGACAGTGTTACCCCTTATGTTTTTTTTTCAGGTCCAAATTTTGACCTTCGATATCTCGGCTCTGGAAGGGTCTAGAGCCCCAATTTTTGCGCGCTGGTCGAAGTCTCGTGGCCCTCTGTCAGAATCCAGAGTTTCAAGAAGATCGGAGGGGGTCAAAATTTCGGCCAAAAAAAAAAATGACAGTGTTACCCCTTATGTTTTTTTTTTTCAGGTCCAAATTTTGACCTTCGATATCTCGGCTCTGGAAGGGTCTAGAGCCCCAATTTTTGCGCGTTGGTCGAAGTCTCGTGGCCCTCTGTCAGAATCCAGAGTTTCAAGAAGATCGGAGGGGGTCAAAATTTCGGCCAAAAAAAAAATGACAGTGTTATCCCTTATGTTTTTTTTTCAGGTCCAAATTTTGACCTTCGATATCTCGGCTCTGGAAGGGTCTAGAGCCTCCATTTTTGCGCGCTGATCGAAGTCTCATGGCCCTCTGTCAGAGTCCAGAGTTTCAAGAAGATCGGAGGGGGTCAAAATTTCGGCCAAAAAAAAAAAAATGACAGTGTTACCCCTTATGTTTTTTTTTCAGGTCCAAATTTTGACCTTCGATATCTCGGCTCTGGAAGGGTCTAGAACCCCAATTTTTGCGCGTTGGTCGAAGTCTCGTGGCCCTCTGTCAGAATCCAGAGTTTCAAGAAGATCGGAGGGGGTCAAAATTTCGGCCAAAAAAAAAAATGACAGTGTTACCCCTTATGTTTTTTTTTCAGGTCCAAATTTTGACCTTCGATATCTCGGCTCTGGAAGGGTCTAGAGCCTCAATTTTTGCGCGTTGGTCGAAGTCTCGTGGCCCTCTGTCAGAATCCAGAGTTTCAAGAAGATCGGAGGGGGTCAAAATTTCGGCCAAAAAAAAAAGACAGTGTTACCCCTTATGTTTTTTTTTTCAGGTCCAAATTTTGACCTTCGATATCTCGGCTCTGGAAGGGTCTAGAGCCTCCATTTTTGCGCGCTGGTCGAAGTCTCGTGGCCCTCTGTCAGAATCCAGAGTTTCAAGAAGATCGGAGGGGGTCAAAATTTCGGCCAAAAAAAAAAAAATGACAGTGTTACCCCTTATGTTTTTTTTTTTCAGGTCCAAATTTTGACCTTCGATATCTCGGCTCTGGAAGGGTCTAGAGCCTCCATTTTTGCGCGCTGGTCGAAGTCTCGTGGCCCTCTGTCAGAGTCCAGAGTTTCAAGAAGATCGGAGGGGGTCAAAATTTCGGCCAAAAAAAATGACAGTGTTACCCCTTATGTTTTTTTTTCAGGTCCAAATTTTGACCTTCGATATCTCGGCTCTGGAAGGGTCTAGAGCCTCCATTTTTGCGCGCTGGTCGAAGTCTCGTGGCCCTCTGTCAGAGTCCAGAGTTTCAAAAAGATCGGAGGGGGTCAAAATTTTGGCCAAAAAAAAAAAATGACAGTGTTACCCCTTATGTTTTTTTTTCAGGTCCAAATTTTGACCTTCGATATCTCGGCTCTGGAAGGGTCTAGAGCCTCCATTTTTGCGCGTTGGTCGAAGTCTCGTGGCCCTCTGTCAGAATCCAGAGTTTCAAGAAGATCGGAGGGGGTCAAAATTTCGGCCAAAAAAAAAATGACAGTGTTACCCCTTATGTTTTTTTTTTCAGGTCCAAATTTTGACCTTCGATATCTCGGCTCTGGAAGGGTCTAGAGCCTCCATTTTTGCGCGCTGGTCGAAGTCTCGTGGCCCTCTGTCAGAGTCCAGAGTTTCAAGAAGATCGGAGGGGGTCAAAATTTCGGCCAAAAAAAAAAAATGACAGTGTTACCCCTTATGTTTTTTTTCAGGTCCAAATTTTGACCTTCGATATCTCGGCTCTGGAAGGGTCTAGAGCCCCAATTTTTGCGCGCTGGTCGAAGTCTCGTGGCCCTCTGTCAGAGTCCAGAGTTTCAAGAAGATCGGAGGGGGTCAAAATTTCGGCCAAAAAAAAAAAATGACAGTGTTACCCCTTATGTTTTTTTTTTCAGGTCCAAATTTTGACCTTCGATATCTCGGCTCTGGAAGGGTCTAGAGCCTCCATTTTTGCGCGCTGGTCGAAGTCTCGTGGCCCTCTGTCAGAGTCCAGAGTTTCAAAAAGATCGGAGGGGGTCAAAATTTCGGCCAAAAAAAAATGACAGTGTTACCCCTTATGTTTTTTTTTTTCAGGTCCAAATTTTGACCTTCGATATCTCGGCTCTGGAAGGGTCTAGAGCCCCAATTTTTGCGCGCTGGTCGAAGTCTCGTGGCCCTCTGTCAGAATCCAAAGTTTCAAGAAGATCGGAGGGGGTCAAAATTTCGGCCAAAAAAAAAAATGACAGTGTTACCCCTTATGTTTTTTTTTTCAGGTCCAAATTTTGACCTTCGATTTCTCGGCTCTGGAAGGGTCTAGAGCCCCAATTTTTGCGCGTTGGTCGAAGTCTCGTGGCCCTCTGTCAGAATCCAGAGTTTCAAGAAGATCGGAGGGGGTCAAAATTTCGGCCAAAAAAAAAATGACAGTGTTATCCCTTATGTTTTTTTTTCAGGTCCAAATTTTGACCTTCGATATCTCGGCTCTGGAAGGGTCTAGAGCCTCCATTTTTGCGCTCTGATCGAAGTCTCATGGCCCTCTGTCAGAGTCCAGAGTTTCAAGAAGATCGGAGGGGGTCAAAATTTCGGCCAAAAAAAAAAAATGACAGTGTTACCCCTTATGTTTTTTTTCAGGTCCAAATTTTGACCTTCGATATCTCGGCTCTGGAAGGGTCTAGAACCCCAATTTTTGCGCGTTGGTCGAAGTCTCGTGGCCCTCTGTCAGAATCCAGAGTTTCAAGAAGATCGGAGGGGGTCAAAATTTCGGCCAAAAAAAAAAAATGACAGTGTTACCCCTTATGTTTTTTTTTCAGGTCCAAATTTTGACCTTCGATATCTCGGCTCTGGAAGGGTCTAGAGCCTCAATTTTTGCGCGTTGGTCGAAGTCTCGTGGCCCTCTGTCAGAATCCAGAGTTTCAAGAAGATCGGAGGGGGTCAAAATTTCGGCCAAAAAAAAAAGACAGTGTTACCCCTTATGTTTTTTTTTTCAGGTCCAAATTTTGACCTTCGATATCTCGGCTCTGGAAGGGTCTAGAGCCTCCATTTTTGCGCGCTGGTCGAAGTCTCGTGGCCCTCTGTCAGAGTCCAGAGTTTCAAGAAGATCGGAGGGGGTCAAAATTTCGGCCAAAAAAAAAATGACAGTGTTACCCCTTATGTTTTTTTTTCAGGTCCAAATTTTGACCTTCGATATCTCGGCTCTGGAAGGGTCTAGAGCCTCCATTTTTGCGCGCTGGTCGAAGTCTCGTGGCCCTCTGTCAGAGTCCAGAGTTTCAAAAAGATCGGAGGGGGTCAAAATTTTGGCCAAAAAAAAAAATGACAGTGTTACCCCTTATGTTTTTTTTTTCAGGTCCAAATTTTGACCTTCGATATCTCGGCTCTGGAAGGGTCTAGAGCCTCCATTTTTGCGCGTTGGTCGAAGTCTCGTGGCCCTCTGTCAGAATCCAGAGTTTCAAGAAGATCGGAGGGGGTCAAAATTTCGGCCAAAAAAAAAATGACAGTGTTACCCCTTATGTTTTTTTTTCAGGTCCAAATTTTGACCTTCGATATCTCGGCTCTGGAAGGGTCTAGAGCCTCCATTTTTGCGCGCTGGTCGAAGTCTCGTGGCCCTCTGTCAGAGTCCAGAGTTTCAAGAAGATCGGAGGGGGTCAAAATTTCGGCCAAAAAAAAAAAAATGACAGTGTTACCCCTTATGTTTTTTTTCAGGTCCAAATTTTGACCTTCGATATCTCGGCTCTGGAAGGGTCTAGAGCCCCAATTTTTGCGCGTTGGTCGAAGTCTCGTGGCCCTCTATCAGAATCCAGAGTTTCAAGAAGATCGGAGGGGGTCAAAATTTCGGCCAAAAAAAAAAATGACAGTGTTACCCCTTATGTTTTTTTTTTCAGGTCCAAATTTTGACTTTCGATATCTCGGCTCTGGAAGGGTCTAGTGCCTCCTTTTTTGCGCGCTGGTCGAAGTCTCGTGGCCCTCTGTCAAAGTCCAGAGTTTCAAGAAGATCGGAGGGGGTCAAAATTTCGGCCAAAAAAAAAAAAAATGACAGTGTTACCCCTTATGTTTTTTTTTTCAGGTCCAAATTTTGACCTTCGATATCTCGGCTCTGGAAGGGTCTAGAACCCCAATTTTTGCGCGTTGGTCGAAGTCTCGTGGCCCTCTGTCAGAATCCAGAGTTTCAAGAAGATCGGAGGGGGTCAAAATTTCGGCCAAAAAAAAAAATGACAGTGTTACCCCTTATGTTTTTTTTTCAGGTCCAAATTTTGACCTTCGATATCTCGGCTCTGGAAGGGTCTAGAGCCTCCATTTTTGCGCGCTGGTCGAAGTCTCGTGGCCCTCTGTCAGAGTCCAGAGTTTCAAGAAGATCGGAGGGGGTCAAAATTTCGGCCAAAAAAAAAATGACAGTGTTACCCCTTATGTTTTTTTTTTCAGGTCCAAATTTTGACCTTTGATATCTCGGCTCTGGAAGGGTCTAGAGCCTCCATTTTTGCACGTTGGTCGAAGTCTCGTGGCCCTCTGTCAGAATCCAGAGTTTCAAGAAGATCGGAGGGGGTCAAAATTTCGGCCAAAAAAAAAATGACAGTGTTACCCCTTATGTTTTTTTTTCAAGTCCAAATTTTGACCTTCGATATCTCGGCTCTGGAAGGGTCTAGAGCCTCAATTTTTGCGCGTTGGTCGAAGTCTCGTGGCCCTCTGTCAGAATCCAGAGTTTCAAGAAGATCGGAGGGGGTCAAAATTTCGGCCAAAAAAAAAAATGACAGTGTTACCCCTTATGTTTTTTTTCAGGTCCAAATTTTGACCTTCGATATCTCGGCTCTGGAAGGGTCTAGAGCCTCCATTTTTGTGCGCTGGTCGAAGTCTCGTGGCCCTCTGTCAAAGTCCAGAGTTTCAAGAAGATTGGAGGGGGTCAAAATTTCGGCCAAAAAAAAATGACAGTGTTACCCCTTATGTTTTTTTTTCAGGTCCAAATTTTGACCTTCGATATCTCGGCTCTGGAAGGGTCTAGAGCCCCAATTTTTGCGCGCTGGTCGAAGTCTCGTGGCCCTCTGTCAGAATCCAGAGTTTCAAGAAGATCGGAGGGGGTCAAAATTTCGGCCAAAAAAAAAAATGACAGTGTTACCCCTTATGTTTTTTTTTTCAGGTCCAAATTTTGACCTTCGATATCTCGGCTCTGGAAGGGTCTAGAGCCCCAATTTTTGCGCGTTGGTCGAAGTCTCGTGGCCCTCTGTCAGAATCCAGAGTTTCAAGAAGATCGGAGGGGGTCAAAATTTCGGCCAAAAAAAAAATGACAGTGTTATCCCTTATGTTTTTTTTTCAGGTCCAAATTTTGACCTTCGATATCTCGGCTCTGGAAGGGTCTAGAGCCTCCATTTTTGCGCGCTGGTCGAAGTCTCGTGGCCCTCTGTCAGAGTCCAGAGTTTCAAGAAGATCGGAGGGGGTCAAAATTTCGGCCAAAAAAAAAAAAAATGACAGTGTTACCACTTATGTTTTTTTCAGGTCCAAATTTTGACCTTCGATATCTCAGCTCTGGAAGGGTTCAAATCACATAAGGGTTTAGACCCTCTGGAAGGGTCTAGAGCCTCCATTTTTGCGCGCTGGTCGAAGTCTCGTGGCCCTCTGTCAAAGTCCAGAGTTTCAAGAAGATCGGAGGGGGTCAAAATTTCGGCCAAAAAAAAAAATGACAGTGTTACCCCTTATGTTTTTTTTTTCAGGTCCAAATTTTGACCTTCGATATCTCGGCTCTCGAAGGGTCTAGAGCCTCCATTTTTGCGCGCTGGTCGAAGTCTCGTGGCCCTCTGTCAGAGTCCAGAGTTTCAAGAAGATCGGAGGGGGTCAAAATTTCGGCCAAAAAAAAAAAAATGACAGTGTTACCACTTATGTTTTTTTTCAGGTCCAAATTTTGACCTTCGATATCTCGGCTCTGGAAGGGTCTAGAGCCCCAATTTTGCGCGTTGGTCGAAGTCTCGTGGCCCTCTGTCAGAATCCAGAGTTTCAAGAAGATCGGAGGGGGTCAAAATTTCGGCCAAAAAAAAATGACAGTGTTACCCCTTATGTTTTTTTTTTCAGGTCCAAATTTTGACCTTCGATATCTCGGCTCTGGAAGGGTCTAGAGCCTCCATTTTTGCGCGCTGGTCGAAGTCTCGTGGCCCTCTGTCAAAGTCCAGAGTTTCAAGAAGATCGGAGGGGGTCAAAATTTCGGCCAAAAAAAAAAATGACAGTGTTACCCCTTATGTTTTTTTTTCAGGTCCAAATTTTGACCTTCGATATCTCGGCTCTGGAAGGGTCTAGAGCCTCCATTTTTGCGCGCTGGTCGAAGTCTCGTGGCCCTCTGTCAGAATCCAGAGTTTCAAGAAGATCGGAGGGGGTCAAAATTTCGGCCAAAAAAAATGACAGTGTTACCCCTTATGTTTTTTTTTTCAGGTCCAAATTTTGACCTTCGATATCTCGGCTCTGGAAGGGTCTAGAGCCTCAATTTTTGCGCGTTGGTCGAAGTCTCGTGGCCCTCTGTCAGAATCCAGAGTTTCAAGAAGATCGGAGGGGGTCAAAATTTCGGCCAAAAAAAAAAAAAATGACAGTGTTACCCCTTATGTTTTTTTTCAGGTCCAAATTTTGACCTTCGATATCTCGGCTCTGGAAGGGTCTAGAGCCCCAATTTTTGCGCGTTGGTCGAAGTCTCGTGGCCCTCTGTCAGAATCCAGAGTTTCAAGAAGATCGGAGGGGGTCAAAATTTCGGCCAAAAAAAAATGACAGTGTTACCCCTTATGTTTTTTTTTCAGGTCCAAATTTTGACCTTCGATATCTCGGCTCTGGAAGGGTCTAGAGCCTCCATTTTTGCGCGCTGGTCGAAGTCTCGTGGCCCTCTGTCAAAGTCCAGAGTTTCAAGAAGATCGGAGGGTGTCAAAATTTCGGCCAAAAAAAAAATGACAGTGTTACCCCTTATGTTTTTTTTTTCAGGTCCAAATTTTGACCTTCGATATCTCGGCTCTGGAAGGGTCTAGAGCCTCCATTTTTGCGCGCTGGTCGAAGTCTCGTGGCCCTCTGTCAGAATCCAGAGTTTCAAGAAGATCGGAGGGGGTCAAAATTTCGGCCAAAAAAAAAAATGACAGTGTTACCCGTTATGTTTTTTTTTTTCAGGTCCAAATTTTGACCTTCGATATCTCGGCTCTGGAAGGGTCTAGAGCCTCAATTTTTGCGCGTTGGTCGAAGTCTCGTGGCCCTCTGTCAGAATCCAGAGTTTCAAGAAGATCGGAGGGGGTCAAAATTTCGGCCAAAAAAAAAAATGACAGTGTTACCCCTTATGTTTTTTTTCAGGTCCAAATTTTGACCTTCGATATCTCGGCTCTGGAAGGGTCTAGAGCCTCCATTTTTGCGCGTTGGTCGAAGTCTCGTGGCCCTCTGTCAGAATCCAGAGTTTCAAGAAGATCGGAGGGGTCAAAATTTCGGCCAAAAAAAATGACAGTGTTACCCCTTATGTTTTTTTTTCAGGTCCAAATTTTGACCTTCGATATCTCGGCTCTGGAAGGGTCTAGAGCCTCCATTTTTGTGCGCTGGTCGAAGTCTCGTGGCCCTCTGTCAAAGTCCAGAGTTTCAAGAAGATTGGAGGGGGTCAAAATTTCGGCCAAAAAAAAAATGACAGTGTTACCCCTTATGTTTTTTTTTCAGGTCCAAATTTTGACCTTCGATATCTCGGCTCTGGAAGGGTCTAGAGCCCCATTTTTTGCGCGCTGGTCGAAGTCTCGTGGCCCTCTGTCAGAATCCAGAGTTTCAAGAAGATCGGAGGGGGTCAAAATTTCGGCCAAAAAAAAAAATGACAGTGTTACCCCTTATGTTTTTTTTTCAGGTCCAAATTTTGACCTTCGATATCTCGGCTCTGGAAGGGTCTAGAGCCTCCATTTTTGTGCGCTGGTCGAAGTCTCGTGGCCCTCTGTCAAAGTCCAGAGTTTCAAGAAGATTGGAGGGGGTCAAAATTTCGGCCAAAAAAAAATGACAGTGTTACCCCTTATGTTTTTTTTTCAGGTCCAAATTTTGACCTTCGATATCTCGGCTCTGGAAGGGTCTAGAGCCCCATTTTTTGCGCGCTGGTCGAAGTCTCGTGGCCCTCTGTCAGAATCCAGAGTTTCAAGAAGATCGGAGGGGGTCAAAATTTCGGCCAAAAAAAAAATGACAGTGTTACCCCTTATGTTTTTTTTTTCAGGTCCAAATTTTGACCTTCGATATCTCGGCTCTGGAAGGGTCTAGAGCCTCAATTTTTGCGCGCTGATCGAAGTCTCATGGCCCTCTGTCAGAGTCCAGAGTTTCAAGAAGATCGGAGGGGGTCAAAATTTCGGCCAAAAAAAAAAAAATGACAGTGTTACCCCTTATGTTTTTTTTTTCAGGTCCAAATTTTGACCGTCGATATCTCGGCTCTGGAAGGGTCTAGAGCCTCCATTTTTGCGCGCTGGTCGAAGTCTCGTGGCCCTCTGTCAGAGTCCAGAGTTTCAAGAAGATCGGAGGGGGTCAAAATTTCGGCCAAAAAAAAATGAGTGTTACCCCTTATGTTTTTTTTTTCAGGTCCAAATTTTGACCTTCGATATCTCGGCTCTGGAAGGGTCTAGAGCCTCCATTTTTGCGCGCTGGTCGAAGTCTCGTGGCCCTCTGTCAGAGTCCAGAGTTTCAAAAAGATCGGAGGGGGTCAAAATTTTGGCCAAAAAAAAAAATGACAGTGTTACCCCTTATGTTTTTTTTTTTTCAGGTCCAAATTTTGACCTTCGATATCTCGGCTCTGGAAGGGTCTAGAGCCTCCATTTTTGCGCGTTGGTCGAAGTCTCGTGGCCCTCTGTCAGAATCCAGAGTTTCAAGAAGATCGGAGGGGGTCAAAATTTCGGCCAAAAAAAAAAATGACAGTGTTACCCCTTATGTTTTTTTTTTCAGGTCCAAATTTTGACCTTCGATATCTCGGCTCTGGAAGGGTCTAGAGCCTCCATTTTTGCGCGCTGGTCGAAGTCTCGTGGCCCTCTGTCAGAGTCCAGAGTTTCAAGAAGATCGGAGGGGGTCAAAATTTCGGCCAAAAAAAAAAAATGACAGTGTTACCCCTTATGTTTTTTTTCAGGTCCAAATTTTGACATTCGATATCTCGGCTCTGGAAGGGTCTAGAGCCCCAATTTTTGCGCGTTGGTCGAAGTCTCGTGGCCCTCTATCAGAATCCAGAGTTTCAAGAAGATCGGAGGGGGTCAAAATTTCGGCCAAAAAAAAAAAATGACAGTGTTACCCCTTATGTTTTTTTTTTCAGGTCCAAATTTTGACCTTCGATATCTCGGCTCTGGAAGGGTCTAGTGCCTCCTTTTTTGCGCGCTGGTCGAAGTCTCGTGGCCCTCTGTCAAAGTCCAGAGTTTCAAGAAGATCGGAGGGGGTCAAAATTTCGGCCAAAAAAAAAAATGACAGTGTTACCCCTTATGTTTTTTTTTTCAGGTCCAAATTTTGACCTTCGATATCTCGGCTCTGGAAGGGTCTAGAGCCTCCATTTTTGCGCGCTGATCGAAGTCTCATGGCCCTCTGTCAGAGTCCAGAGTTTCAAGAAGATCGGAGGGGGTCAAAATTTCGGCCAAAAAAAAAAAATGACAGTGTTACCCCTTATGTTTTTTTTTTCAGGTCCAAATTTTGACCTTCGATATCTCGGCTCTGGAAGGGTCTAGAGCCTCCATTTTTGCGCGCTGGTCGAAGTCTCGTGGCCCTCTGTCAGAGTCCAGAGTTTCAAGAAGATCGGAGGGGGTCAAAATTTCGGCCAAAAAAAATGACAGTGTTACCCCTTATGTTTTTTTTTTCAGGTCCAAATTTTGACCTTCGATATCTCGGCTCTGGAAGGGTCTAGAGCCTCCATTTTTGCGCGCTGGTCGAAGTCTCGTGGCCCTCTGTCAGAGTCCAGAGTTTCAAAAAGATCGGAGGGGGTCAAAATTTTGGCCCAAAAAAAAAATGACAGTGTTACCCCTTATGTTTTTTTTTTTCAGGTCCAAATTTTGACCTTCGATATCTCGGCTCTGGAAGGGTCTAGAGCCTCCATTTTTGCGCGTTGGTCGAAGTCTCGTGGCCCTCTGTCAGAATCCAGAGTTTCAAGAAGATCGGAGGGGGTCAAAATTTCGGCCAAAAAAAAAATGACAGTGTTACCCCTTATGTTTTTTTTTTCAGGTCCAAATTTTGACCTTCGATATCTCGGCTCTGGAAGGGTCTAGAGCCTCCATTTTTGCGCGCTGGTCGAAGTCTCGTGGCCCTCTGTCAGAGTCCAGAGTTTCAAGAAGATCGGAGGGGGTCAAAATTTCGGCCAAAAAAAAAAATGACAGTGTTACCCCTTATGTTTTTTTTCAGGTCCAAATTTTGACATTCGATATCTCGGCTCTGGAAGGGTCTAGAGCCCCAATTTTTGCGCGTTGGTCGAAGTCTCGTGGCCCTCTATCAGAATCCAGAGTTTCAAGAAGATCGGAGGGGGTCAAAATTTCGGCCAAAAAAAAAAAATGACAGTGTTACCCCTTATGTTTTTTTTTTCAGGTCCAAATTTTGACCTTCGATATCTCGGCTCTGGAAGGGTCTAGAGCCCCAATTTTTGCGCGTTGGTCGAAGTCTCGTGGCCCTCTATCAGAATCCAGAGTTTCAAGAAGATCGGAGGGGGTCAAAATTTCTGCCAAAAAAAAAAAATGACAGTGTTACCCCTTATGTTTTTTTTTCAGGTCCAAATTTTGACCTTCGATATCTCGGCTCTGGAAGGGTCTAGAGCCCCAATTTTTGCGCGCTGGTCGAAGTCTCGTGGCCCTCTGTCAGAGTCCAGAGTTTCAAAAAGATCGGAGGGGGTCAAAATTTTGGCCAAAAAAAAAAATGACAGTGTTACCCCTTATGTTTTTTTTTTTTCAGGTCCAAATTTTGACCTTCGATATCTCGGCTCTGGAAGGGTCTAGAGCCTCCATTTTTGCGCGCTGATCGAAGTCTCATGGCCCTCTGTCAGAGTCCAGAGTTTCAAGAAGATCGGAGGGGGTCAAAATTTCGGCAAAAAAAAAAAAAATGACAGTGTTACCCCTTATGTTTTTTTTTCAGGTCCAAATTTTGACCTTCGATATCTCGGCTCTGGAAGGGTCTAGAACCCCAATTTTTGCGCGTTGGTCGAAGTCTCGTGGCCCTCTGTCAGAATCCAGAGTTTCAAGAAGATCGGAGGGGGTCAAAATTTCGGCCAAAAAAAAAATTACAGTGTTACCCCTTATATTTTTTTTTCAGGTCCAAATTTTGACCTTCGATATCTCGGCTCTGGAAGGGTCTAGAGCCTCCATTTTTGCGCGCTGGTCGAAGTCTCGTGGCCTTCTGTCAGAGTCCAGAGTTTCAAGAAGATCGGAGGGGGTCAAAATTTCGGCCAAAAAAAAAATGACAGTGTTACCCCTTATGTTTTTTTTTCAGGTCCAAATTTTGACCTTCGATATCTCGGCTCTGGAAGGGTCTAGAGCCCCAATTTTTGCGCGCTGGTCGAAGTCTCGTGGCCCTCTGTCAGAGTCCAGAGTTTCAAAAAGAACGGAGGGGGTCAAAATTTTGGCCAAAAAAAAAAAATGACAGTGTTACCCCTTATGTTTTTTTTTTTCAGGTCCAAATTTTGACCTTCGATATCTCGGCTCTGGAAGGGTCTAGAGCCTCCATTTTTGCGCGTTGGTCGAAGTCTCGTGGCCCTCTGTCAGAATCCAGAGTTTCAAGAAGATCAGAGGGGGTCAAAATTTCGGCCAAAAAAAAAATGACAGTGTTATCCCTTATGTTTTTTTTTCAGGTCCAAATTTTGACCTTCGATATCTCGGCTCTGGAAGGGTCTAGAGCCTCCATTTTTGCGCGCTGATCGAAGTCTCATGGCCCTCTGTCAGAGTCCAGAGTTTCAAGAAGATCGGAGGGGGTCAAAATTTCGGCAAAAAAAAAAAAATGACAGTGTTACCCCTTATGTTTTTTTTTCAGGTCCAAATTTTGACCTTCGATATCTCGGCTCTGGAAGGGTCTAGAACCCCAATTTTTGCGCGTTGGTCGAATTCTCGTGGCCCTCTGTCAGAATCCAGAGTTTCAAGAAGATCGGAGGGGGTCAAAATTTCGGCCAAAAAAAAAATGACAGTGTTACCCCTTATGTTTTTTTTTCAGGTCCAAATTTTGACCTTCGATATCTCGGCTCTGGAAGGGTCTAGAGCCTCCATTTTTGCGCGCTGGTCGAAGTCTCGTGGCCCTCTGTCAGAGTCCAGAGTTTCAAGAAGATCGGAGTGGGTCAAAATTTCGGCCAAAAAAAAATGACAGTGTTACCCCTTATGTTTTTTTTTTCAGGTCCAAATTTTGACCTTTGATATCTCGGCTCTGGAAGGGTCTAGAGCCTCCATTTTTGCACGTTGGTCGAAGTCTCGTGGCCCTCTGTCAGAATCCAGAGTTTCAAGAAGATCGGAGGGGGTCAAAATTTCGGCCAAAAAAAAAATGACAGTGTTACCCCTTATGTTTTTTTTTTCAGGTCCAAATTTTGACCTTCGATATCTCGGCTCTGGAAGGGTCTAGAGCCTCAATTTTTGCGCGCTGGTCGAAGTCTCGTGGCCCTCTGTCAGAGTCCAGAGTTTCAAGAAGATCGGAGGGGGTCAAAATTTCGGCCAAAAAAAAAAATGACAGTGTTGCCCCTTATGTTTTTTTTTTCAGGTCCAAATTTTGACCTTCGATATCTCGGCTCTGGAAGGGTCTAGAGCCTCAATTTTTGCGCGTTGGTCGAAGTCTCGTGGCCCTCTGTCAGAATCCAGAGTTTCAAGAAGATCGGAGGGGGTCTAAATTTCGGCCAAAAAAAAATGACAGTGTTGCCCCTTATGTTTTTTTTTTCAGGTCCAAATTTTGACCTTCGATATCTCGGCTCTGGAAGGGTCTAGAGCCTCAATTTTTGCGCGTTGGTCGAAGTCTCGTGGCCCTCTGTCAGAATCCAGAGTTTCAAGAAGATCGGAGGGGGTCTAAATTTCGGCCAAAAAAAAATGACAGTGTTACCCCTTATGTTTTTTTTTCAGGTCCAAATTTTGACCTTCGATATCTCGGCTCTGGAAGGGTCTAGAGCCCCAATTTTTGCGCGTTGGTCGAAGTCTCGTGGCCCTCTGTCAGAATCCAGAGTTTCAAGAAGATCGGAGGGGGTCAAAATTTCGGCCAAAAAAAAAAATGACAGTGTTGCCCCTTATGTTTTTTTTTTCAGGTCCAAATTTTGACCTTCGATATCTCGGCTCTGGAAGGGTCTAGTGCCTCCTTTTTTGCGCGCTGGTCGAAGTCTCGTGGCCCTCTGTCAAAGTCCAGAGTTTCAAGAAGATCGGAGGGGGTCAAAATTTCGGCCAAAAAAAAAATGACAGTGTTACCCCTTATGTTTTTTTTTTTCAGGTCCAAATTTTGACCTTCGATATCTCGGCTCTGGAAGGGTCTAGAGCCTCCATTTTTGCGCGCTGGTCGAAGTCTCGTGGCCCTCTGTCAGAGTCCAGAGTTTCAAGAAGATCGGAGGGGGTCAAAATTCGGCCAAAAAAAAAATGACAGTGTTACCCCTTATGTTTTTTTTTTTCAGGTCCAAATTTTGACCTTCGATATCTCGGCTCTGGAAGGGTCTAGAGCCTCCATTTTTGCGCGTTGGTCGAAGTCTCGTGGCCCTCTGTCAGAATCCAGAGTTTCAAGAAGATCGGAGGGGGTCAAAATTTCGGCCAAAAAAAAAATGACAGTGTTACCCCTTATGTTTTTTTTTTCAGGTCCAAATTTTGACCTTCGATATCTCGGCTCTGGAAGGGTCTAGAGCCTCCATTTTTGCGCGCTGGTCGAAGTCTCGTGGCCCTCTGTCAGAGTCCAGAGTTTCAAGAAGATCGGAGGGGGTCAAAATTTCGGCCAAAAAAAAAAAAAAATGACAGTGTTACCCCTTATGTTTTTTTTTCAGGTCCAAATTTTGACCTTCGATATCTCGGCTCTGGAAGGGTCTAGAGCCCCAATTTTTGCGCGTTGGTCGAAGTCTCGTGGCCCTCTGTCAGAATCCAGAGTTTCAAGAAGATCGGAGGGGGTCAAAATTTCGGCCAAAAAAAAAATGACAGTGTTATCCCTTATGTTTTTTTTTCAGGTCCAAATTTTGACCTTCGATATCTCGGCTCTGGAAGGGTCTAGAGCCTCCATTTTTGCGCGCTGATCGAAGTCTCATGGCCCTCTGTCAGAGTCCAGAGTTTCAAGAAGATCGGAGGGGGTCAAAATTTCGGCCAAAAAAAAAAAATGACAGTGTTACCCCTTATGTTTTTTTTTCAGGTCCAAATTTTGACCTTCGATATCTCGGCTCTGGAAGGGTCTAGAACCCCAATTTTTGCGCGTTGGTCGAAGTCTCGTGGCCCTCTGTCAGAATCCAGAGTTTCAAGAAGATCGGAGGGGGTCAAAATTTTGGCCAAAAAAAAAAAATGACAGTGTTACCCCTTATGTTTTTTTTTCAGGTCCAAATTTTGACCTTCGATATCTCGGCTCTGGAAGGGTCTAGAGCCTCAATTTTTGCGCGTTGGTCGAAGTCTCGTGGCCCTCTGTCAAAATCCAGAGTTTCAAGAAGATCGGAGGGGGTCAAAATTTCGGCCAAAAAAAATGACAGTGTTACCCCTTATGTTTTTTTTTTCAGGTCCAAATTTTGACCTTCGATATCTCGGCTCTGGAAGGGTCTAGAGCCTCCATTTTTGCGCGCTGGTCGAAGTCTCGTGGCCCTCTGTCAGAATCCAGAGTTTCAAGAAGATCGGAGGGGGTCAAAATTTCGGCCAAAAAAAAAATGACAGTGTTACCCCTTATGTTTTTTTTTCAGGTCCAAATTTTGACCTTCGATATCTCGGCTCTCGAAGGGTCTAGAGCCTCCATTTTTGCGCGCTGGTCGAAGTCTCGTGGCCCTCTGTCAGAATCCAGAGTTTCAAGAAGATCGGAGGGGGTCAAAATTTCGGCCAAAAAAAAAAAATGACAGTGTTGCCCCTTATGTTTTTTTTTTCAGGTCCAAATTTTGACCTTCGATATCTCGGCTCTGGAAGGGTCTAGAGCCTCCATTTTTGCGTGCTGGTCGAAGTCTCGTGGCCCTCTGTCAGAGTCCAGAGTTTCAAAAAGATCGGAGGGGGTCAAAATTTTGGCCAAAAAAAAAATGACAGTGTAACCCCTTATGTTTTTTTTTTCAGGTCCAAATTTTGACCTTCGATATCTCGGCTCTGGAAGGGTCTAGAGCCTCCATTTTTGCGCGTTGGTCGAAGTCTCGTGGCCCTCTGTCAGAATCCAGAGTTTCAAGAAGATCGGAGGGGGTCAAAATTTCGGGCAAAAAAAAAATGACAGTGTTACCCCTTATGTTTTTTTTTCAGGTCCAAATTTTGACCTTCGATATCTCGGCTCTGGAAGGGTCTAGAGCCTCCATTTTTGCGCGCTGGTCGAAGTCTCGTGGCCCTCTGTCAGAGTCCAGAGTTTCAAGAAGATCGGAGGGGGTCAAAATTTCGGCCAAAAAAAAAAAATGACAGTGTTACCCCTTATGTTTTTTTTTTTCAGGTCCAAATTTTGACCTTCGATATCTCGGCTCTGGAAGGGTCTAGAGCCCCAATTTTTGCGCGTTGGTCGAAGTCTCGTGGCCCTCTATCAGAATCCAGAGTTTCAAGAAGATCGGAGGGGGTCAAAATTTCGGCCAAAAAAAAAATGACAGTGTTACCCCTTATGTTTTTTTTTTTCAGGTCCAAATTTTGACCTTCGATATCTCGGCTCTGGAAGGGTCTAGTGCCTCCTTTTTTGCGTGCTGGTCGAAGTCTCGTGGCCCTCTGTCAAAGTCCAGAGTTTCAAGAAGATCGGAGGGGGTCAAAATTTCGGCCAAAAAAAAAATGACAGTGTTACCCCTTATGTTTTTTTTTTCAGGTCCAAATTTTGACCTTCGATATCTCGGCTCTGGAAGGGTCTAGAGCCTCCATTTTTGCGCGCTGGTCGAAGTCTCGTGGCCCTCTGTCAGAGTCCAGAGTTTCAAAAAGATCGGAGGGGGTCAAAATTTTGGCCAAAAAAAAAAATGACAGTGTTACCCCTTATGTTTTTTTTTTTTCAGGTCCAAATTTTGACCTTCGATATCTCGGCTCTGGAAGGGTCTAGAGCCTCCATTTTTGCGCGTTGGTCGAAGTCTCGTGGCCCTCTGTCAGAATCCAGAGTTTCAAGAAGATCGGAGGGGGTCAAAATTTCGGCCAAAAAAAAAATGACAGTGTTACCCCTTATGTTTTTTTTTTTCAGGTCCAAATTTTGACCTTCGATATCTCGGCTCTGGAAGGGTCTAGAGCCTCCATTTTTGCGCGCTGGTCGAAGTCTCGTGGCCCTCTGTCAGAGTCCAGAGTTTCAAGAAGATCGGAGGGGGTCAAAATTTCGGCCAAAAAAAAAAAAATGACAGTGTTACCCCTTATGTTTTTTTTTCAGGTCCAAATTTTGACCTTCGATATCTCGGCTCTGGAAGGGTCTAGAGCCCCAATTTTTGTGCGTTGGTCGAAGTCTCGTGGCCCTCTATCAGAATCCAGAGTTTCAAGAAGATCGGAGGGGGTCAAAATTTCGGCCAAAAAAAAAATGACAGTGTTACCCCTTATGTTTTTTTTTTCAGGTCCAAATTTTGACCTTCGATATCTCGGCTCTGGAAGGGTCTAGAGCCTCCATTTTTGCGCGCTGGTCGAAGTCTCGTGGCCCTCTGTCAGAGTCCAGAGTTTCAAGAAGATCGGAGGGGGTCAAAATTTCGGCCAAAAAAAAAATGACAGTGTTACCCCTTATGTTTTTTTTTCAGGTCCAAATTTTGACCTTCGATATCTCGGCTCTGGAAGGGTCTAGAGCCTCCATTTTTGCGCGCTGGTCGAAGTCTCGTGGCCCTCTGTCAGAGTCCAGAGTTTCAAGAAGATCGGAGGGGGTCAAAATTTCGGCCAAAAAAAAAAAATGACAGTGTTACCCCTTATGTTTTTTTTTTCAGGTCCAAATTTTGACCTTCGATATCTCGGCTCTGGAAGGGTCTAGAGCCCCAATTTTTGCGCGTTGGTCGAAGTCTCGTGGCCCTCTATCAGAATCCAGAGTTTCAAGAAGATCGGAGGGGGTCAAAATTTCGGCCAAAAAAAAAATGACAGTGTTACCCCTTATGTTTTTTTTTTCAGGTCCAAATTTTGACCTTCGATATCTCGGCTCTGGAAGGGTCTAGAGCCTCCATTTTTGCGCGCTGGTCGAAGTCTCGTGGCCCTCTGTCAGAGTCCAGAGTTTCAAGAAGATCGGAGGGGGTCAAAATTTCGGCCAAAAAAAAAAATGACAGTGTTACCCCTTATGTTTTTTTTTTCAGGTCCAAATTTTGACCTTCGATATCTCGGCTCTGGAAGGGTCTAGAGCCCCAATTTTTGCGCGTTGGTCGAAGTCTCGTGGCCCTCTATCAGAATCCAGAGTTTCAAGAAGATCGGAGGGGGTCAAAATTTCGGCCAAAAAAAAAATGACAGTGTTACCCCTTATGTTTTTTTTTCAGGTCCAAATTTTGACCTTCGATATCTCGGCTCTGGAAGGGTCTAGAGCCTCCATTTTTGCGTGCTGGTCGAAGTCTCGTGGCCCTCTGTCAGAGTCCAGAGTTTCAAAAAGATCGGAGGGGGTCAAAATTTCGGCCAAAAAAAAATGACAGTGTTACCCCTTATGTTTTTTTTTCAGGTCCAAATTTTGACCTTCGATATCTCGGCTCTGAAAGGGTCTAGAGCCTCCATTTTTGCGCGCTGGTCGAAGTCTCGTGGCCCTCTGTCAAAGTCCAGAGTTTCAAGAAGATCGGAGGGTGTCAAAATTTCGGCCAAAAAAAAAATGACAGTGTTACCCCTTATGTTTTTTTTTTTGAGGTCCAAATTTTGACCTTCGATATCTCGGCTCTGGAAGGGTCTAGAGCCTCCATTTTTGCGCGCTGGTCGAAGTCTCGTGGCCCTCTGTCAGAATCCAGAGTTTCAAGAAGATCGGAGGGGGTCAAAATTTCGGCCAAAAAAAAATGACAGTGTTACCCCTTATGTTTTTTTTTCAGGTCCAAATTTTGACCTTCGATATCTCGGCTCTGGAAGGGTCTAGAGCCTCCATTTTTGCGCGCTGGTCGAAGTCTCGTGGCCCTCTGTCAGAGTCCAGAGTTTCAAGAAGATCGGAGGGGGTCAAAATTTCGGCCAAAAAAAAAATGACAGTGTTACCCCTTATGTTTTTTTTTCAGGTCCAAATTTTGACCTTCGATATCTCGGCTCTGGAAGGGTCTAGAGCCTCCATTTTTGCGCGCTGGTCGAAGTCTCGTGGCCCTCTGTCAGAGTCCAGAGTTTCAAGAAGATCGGAGGGGGTCAAAATTTCGGCCAAAAAAAAAAAATGACAGTGTTACCCCTTATGTTTTTTTTTTCAGGTCCAAATTTTGACCTTCGATATCTCGGCTCTGGAAGGGTCTAGAGCCCCAATTTTTGCGCGTTGGTCGAAGTCTCGTGGCCCTCTATCAGAATCCAGAGTTTCAAGAAGATCGGAGGGGGTCAAAATTTCGGCCAAAAAAAAAATGACAGTGTTACCCCTTATGTTTTTTTTTCAGGTCCAAATTTTGACCTTCGATATCTCGGCTCTGGAAGGGTCTAGTGCCTCCTTTTTTGCGCGCTGGTCGAAGTCTCGTGGCCCTCTGTCAAAGTCCAGAGTTTCAAGAAGATCGGAGGGGGTCAAAATTTCGGCCAAAAAAAAAAATGACAGTGTTACCCCTTATGTTTTTTTTTCAGGTCCAAATTTTGACCTTCGATATCTCGGCTCTGGAAGGGTCTAGAGCCTCCATTTTTGCGTGCTGGTCGAAGTCTCGTGGCCCTCTGTCAGAGTCCAGAGTTTCAAAAAGATCGGAGGGGGTCAAAATTTCGGCCAAAAAAAAATGACAGTGTTACCCCTTATGTTTTTTTTTCAGGTCCAAATTTTGACCTTCGATATCTCGGCTCTGGAAGGGTCTAGAGCCTCCATTTTTGCGCGCTGGTCGAAGTCTCGTGGCCCTCTGTCAAAGTCCAGAGTTTCAAGAAGATCGGAGGGTGTCAAAATTTCGGCCAAAAAAAAAATGACAGTGTTACCCCTTATGTTTTTTTTTTTGAGGTCCAAATTTTGACCTTCGATATCTCGGCTCTGGAAGGGTCTAGAGCCTCCATTTTTGCGCGCTGGTCGAAGTCTCGTGGCCCTCTGTCAGAATCCAGAGTTTCAAGAAGATCGGAGGGGGTCAAAATTTCGGCCAAAAAAAAATGACAGTGTTACCCCTTATGTTTTTTTTTCAGGTCCAAATTTTGACCTTCGATATCTCGGCTCTGGAAGGGTCTAGAGCCTCCATTTTTGCGCGCTGGTCGAAGTCTCGTGGCCCTCTGTCAGAGTCCAGAGTTTCAAGAAGATCGGAGGGGGTCAAAATTTCGGCCAAAAAAAAAATGACAGTGTTACCCCTTATGTTTTTTTTTCAGGTCCAAATTTTGACCTTCGATATCTCGGCTCTGGAAGGGTCTAGAGCCTCCATTTTTGCGCGCTGGTCGAAGTCTCGTGGCCCTCTGTCAGAGTCCAGAGTTTCAAGAAGATCGGAGGGGGTCAAAATTTCGGCCAAAAAAAAAAATGACAGTGTTACCCCTTATGTTTTTTTTTTTCAGGTCCAAATTTTGACCTTCGATATCTCGGCTCTGGAAGGGTCTAGAGCCCCAATTTTTGCGCGTTGGTCGAAGTCTCGTGGCCCTCTGTCAGAATCCAGAGTTTCAAGAAGATCGGAGGGGGTCAAAATTTCGGCCAAAAAAAAATGACAGTGTTATCCCTTATGTTTTTTTTTCAGGTCCAAATTTTGACCTTCGATATCTCGGCTCTGGAAGGGTCTAGAGCCTCAATTTTTGCGCGCTGATCGAAGTCTCATGGCCCTCTGTCAGAGTCCAGAGTTTCAAGAAGATCGGAGAGGGTCAAAATTTCGGCCAAAAAAAAAAAATGACAGTGTTACCCCTTATGTTTTTTTTTTCAGGTCCAAATTTTGACCTTCGATATCTCGGCTCTGGAAGGGTCTAGAACCCCAATTTTTGCGCGTTGGTCGAAGTCTCGTGGCCCTCTGTCAGAATCCAAAGTTTCAAGAAGATCGGAGGGGGTCAAAATTTCGGCCAAAAAAAAAAAAATGACAGTGTTACCCCTTATGTTTTTTTTTTCAGGTCCAAATTTTGACCTTCGATATCTCGGCTCTGGAAGGGTCTAGAGCCTCCATTTTTGCACGCTGGTCGAAGTCTCGTGGCCCTCTGTCAGAATCCAGAGTTTCAAGAAGATCGGAGGGGGTCAAAATTTCGGCCAAAAAAAAAATGACAGTGTTACCCCTTATGTTTTTTTTTCAGGTCCAAATTTTGACCTTCGATATCTCGGCTCTGGAAGGATCTAGAGCCCTAAATTTTTGCGCGCTGGTCGAAGTCTCGTGGCCCTCTGTCAGAGTCCAGAGTTTCAAGAAGATCGGAGGGGGTCAAAATTTCGGCCAAAAAAAAAAAAATGACAGTGTTGCCCCTTATGTTTTTTTTTTCAGGTCCAAATTTTGACCTTCGATATCTCGGCTCTGGAAGGGTCTAGAGCCTCAATTTTTGCGCGTTGGTCGAAGTCTCGTGGCCCTCTGTCAGAATCCAGAGTTTCAAGAAGATCGGAGGGGGTAAAAATTTCGGCCAAAAAAAAATGACAGTGTTGCCCCTTATGTTTTTTTTTCAGGTCCAAATTTTGACCTTCGATATCTCGGCTCTGGAAGGGTCTAGAGCCCCAATTTTTGCGCGTTGGTCGAAGTCTCGTGGCCCTCTGTCAGAATCCAGAGTTTCAAGAAGATCGGAGGGGGTCAAAATTTCGGCCAAAAAAAAAAAATGACAGTGTTGCCCCTTATGTTTTTTTTTTCAGGTCCAAATTTTGACCTTCGATATCTCGGCTCTGGAAGGGTCTAGTGCCTCCTTTTTTGCGCGCTGGTCGAAGTCTCGTGGCCCTCTGTCAAAGTCCAGAGTTTCAAGAAGATCGGAGGGGGTCAAAATTTCGGCCAAAAAAAAAATGACAGTGTTACCCCTTATGTTTTTTTTTCAGGTCCAAATTTTGACCTTCGATATCTCGGCTCTGGAAGGGTCTAGAGCCTCCATTTTTGCGCGCTGGTCGAAGTCTCGTGGCCCTCTGTCAGAGTCCAGAGTTTCAAGAAGATCAGAGGGGGTCAAAATTTCGGCCAAAAAAAAAATGACAGTGTTACCCCTTATGTTTTTTTTTCAGGTCCAAATTTTGACCTTCGATATCTCGGCTCTGGAAGGGTCTAGAGCCTCCATTTTTGCGCGCTGGTCGAAGTCTCGTGGCCCTCTGTCAGAGTCCAGAGTTTCAAAAAGATCGGAGGGGGTCAAAATTTCGGCCAAAAAAAAAATGACAGTGTTACCCCTTATGTTTTTTTTTCAGGTCCAAATTTTGACCTTCGATATCTCAGCTCTGGAAGGGTCTAGAGCCTCCATTTTTGCGCGTTGGTCGAAGTCTCGTGGCCCTCTGTCAGAATCCAGAGTTTCAAGAAGATCGGAGGGGGTCAAAATTTCGGCCAAAAAAAAATGACAGTGTTACCCCTTATGTTTTTTTTTTCAGGTCCAAATTTTGACCTTCGATATCTCGGCTCTGGAAGGGTCTAGAGCCTCAATTTTTGCGCGTTGGTCGAAGTCTCGTGGCCCTCTGTCAGAATCCAGAGTTTCAAGAAGATCGGAGGGGGTCAAAATTTCGGCCAAAAAAAAATGACAGTGTTACCCCTTATGTTTTTTTTTTCAGGTCCAAATTTTGACCTTCGATATCTCGGCTCTGGAAGGGTCTAGAGCCCCAATTTTTGCGCGTTGGTCGAAGTCTCGTGGCCCTCTGTCAGAATCCAGAGTTTTGAGAAGATTGGAGAAACTTAATTTTTCACCCCCCGAAAAAAAACATAAGGGGTAACACTGTCATTTTTTTTTTCTGGTCAAAATTTTGAGTTTCAATATCTCAGCTCTGGAAGGGTTCAAATCACATAAGGGTTTAGACCCTCTGGAAGGGTCTAGAGCCTACATTTTTGCGCGCTGGTCGAAGTCTCGTGGCCCTCTGTCAAAGTCCAGAGTTTCAAGAAGATAGGAGGGGGTCAAAATTTCGGCCAAAAAAAAAAATGACAGTGTTACCCCTTATGTTTTTTTTTCAGGTCCAAATTTTGACCTTCGATATCTCGGCTCTGGAAGGGTCTAGAGCCCCAATTTTTGCGCGCTGGTCGAAGTCTCGTGGCCGTCTGTCAGAATCCAGAGTTTCAAGAAGATCGGAGGGGGTCAAAATTTCGGCCAAAAAAAAAATGACAGTGTTACCCCTTATGTTTTTTTTTCAGGTCCAAATTTTGACCTTCGATATCTCGGCTCTGGAAGGGTCTAGAGCCTCCATTTTTGCGTGCTGGTCGAAGTCTCGTGGCCCTCTGTCAGAGTCCAGAGTTTCAAAAAGATCGGAGGGGGTCAAAATTTCGGCCAAAAAAAAATGACAGTGTTACCCCTTATGTTTTTTTTTCAGGTCCAAATTTTGACCTTCGATATCTCGGCTCTGGAAGGGTCTAGAGCCTCCATTTTTGCGCGCTGGTCGAAGTCTCGTGGCCCTCTGTCAAAGTCCAGAGTTTCAAGAAGATCGGAGGGTGTCAAAATTTCGGCCAAAAAAAAAATGACAGTGTTACCCCTTATGTTTTTTTTTTTGAGGTCCAAATTTTGACCTTCGATATCTCGGCTCTGGAAGGGTCTAGAGCCTCCATTTTTGCGCGCTGGTCGAAGTCTCGTGGCCCTCTATCAGAATCCAGAGTTTCAAGAAGATCGGAGGGGGTCAAAATTTCGGCCAAAAAAAAATGACAGTGTTACCCCTTATGTTTTTTTTTCAGGTCCAAATTTTGACCTTCGATATCTCGGCTCTGGAAGGGTCTAGAGCCTCCATTTTTGCGCGCTGGTCGAAGTCTCGTGGCCCTCTGTCAGAGTCCAGAGTTTCAAGAAGATCGGAGGGGGTCAAAATTTCGGCCAAAAAAAAAATGACAGTGTTACCCCTTATGTTTTTTTTTCAGGTCCAAATTTTGACCTTCGATATCTCGGCTCTGGAAGGGTCTAGAGCCTCCATTTTTGCGCGCTGGTCGAAGTCTCGTGGCCCTCTGTCAGAGTCCAGAGTTTCAAGAAGATCGGAGGGGGTCAAAATTTCGGCCAAAAAAAAAAAATGACAGTGTTACCCCTTATGTTTTTTTTTTCAGGTCCAAATTTTGACCTTCGATATCTCGGCTCTGGAAGGGTCTAGAGCCCCAATTTTTGCGCGTTGGTCGAAGTCTCGTGGCCCTCTATCAGAATCCAGAGTTTCAAGAAGATCGGAGGGGGTCAAAATTTCGGCCAAAAAAAAAATGACAGTGTTACCCCTTATGTTTTTTTTTTTCAGGTCCAAATTTTGACCTTCGATATCTCGGCTCTGGAAGGGTCTAGTGCCTCCTTTTTTGCGCGCTGGTCGAAGTCTCGTGGCCCTCTGTCAAAGTCCAGAGTTTCAAGAAGATCGGAGGGGGTCAAAATTTCGGCCAAAAAAAAAATGACAGTGTTACCCCTTATGTTTTTTTTTCAGGTCCAAATTTTGACCTTCGATATCTCGGCTCTGGAAGGGTCTAGAGCCTCCATTTTTGCGCGCTGGTCGAAGTCTCGTGGCCCTCTGTCAGAGTCCAGAGTTTCAAAAAGATCGGAGGGGGTCAAAATTTTGGCCAAAAAAAAAATGACAGTGTTACCCCTTATGTTTTTTTTTTTTTCAGGTCCAAATTTTGACCTTCGATATCTCGGCTCTGGAAGGGTCTAGAGCCTCCATTTTTGCGCGTTGGTCGAAGTCTCGTGGCCCTCTGTCAGAATCCAGAGTTTCAAGAAGATCGGAGGGGGTCAAAATTTCGGCCAAAAAAAAAATGACAGTGTTACCCCTTATGTTTTTTTTTTTTCAGGTCCAAATTTTGACCTTCGATATCTCGGCTCTGGAAGGGTCTAGAGCCTCCATTTTTGCGCGCTGGTCGAAGTCTCGTGGCCCTCTGTCAGAGTCCAGAGTTTCAAGAAGATCGGAGGGGGTCAAAATTTCGGCCAAAAAAAAAAAAATGACAGTGTTACCCCTTATGTTTTTTTTTCAGGTCCAAATTTTGACCTTCGATATCTCGGCTCTGGAAGGGTCTAGAGCCCCAATTTTTGTGCGTTGGTCGAAGTCTCGTGGCCCTCTATCAGAATCCAGAGTTTCAAGAAGATCGGAGGGGGTCAAAATTTCGGCCAAAAAAAAAAATGACAGTGTTACCCCTTATGTTTTTTTTTTCAGGTCCAAATTTTGACCTTCGATATCTCGGCTCTGGAAGGGTCTAGAGCCTCCATTTTTGCGCGCTGGTCGAAGTCTCGTGGCCCTCTGTCAGAGTCCAGAGTTTCAAGAAGATCGGAGAGGGTCAAAATTTCGGCCAAAAAAAAAAATGACAGTGTTACCCCTTATGTTTAACCTGGGTTCAAATCACACTCTTGTGACGCTTTAGTTTCACTGGATTATCGAAGTAAGACATGCTCCCAAAAAAAGAAGAGTGAGTGTGCAAGCTACAGTGGCTCAGTGGTCTGAGTGTTATGGTTCCATGTGGAAAACCAGGGTTCGAGCCTCACTCTTACCATGCTTTAGTTTCACTGGCTTTGTCCAAGAAAGACATGTTCCCAAAAAAGGAAGTGTGAGTGTGTATGGTCCAGTGGCTGAGTGTTGTGATTCTATGTGGGAAACCCGGGTTCCAGCCTCACTCTTATCATGCTTTAGTTTCACTGGCTTTGTCCAAGTTAGACATGTTCCCAAAAAGGAAGTGTGAGTGTGTGTGGTCCAGTGGCTCAGTGGTCTGAGTCTTGTGATTCCATGTGGGAGACCCGGATTCGAATCACACTTTTGTGATGCTTTAGTTTCACTGGATTGTCGAAGTCGACGTGCTCCCAACTCGTCCACATGCTCCCAAAAAAAGAAGAGTGAGTGTGCAAGCTCCTGTGGCTCAGTGGTCTGGGTGTTATGGTTCCATGTGGGAAACCAGGGTTTGAGCCTCACTCTTACCATGCTTTAGTTTCAAGGGGTTTGTCCAAGAGAGAAAAAGACTTGCTCCCAAAAAATTAAGTATGTGTGTGGATGGTCCAGTGGCTCAGTGGGTGAGCTCTCACTCCCCAGTTGGGAGGTTGCTGGTTCAAGACTAGGCTGGACACTGAAGCAAGTGATGGTTGCAGGTTGCAGGTTGGAGGATGGAGGAGGAGTAGGAGGGAGGGATGGAGGAGGAGGAGGAGGGAGGGATGGAGGAGGAGGGATGGATGGATGGATGGATGGATGGATGGATGGATGGATGGAGGGATGGAGGGATGGAGGGATGGAGGGATGGAGGGATGGAGGGATGGAGGGATGGAGGAGTAGGATCTAGGATGAGAACTATAGATAATAGTGTGTATTAGGTAAGAAATAAAATATTTTTTGGTGCATGCTAATGTGGTGTACATTTCATGTATTCCAAAATTAAAATTTTGGTTAAGTCCAACAAAAAAATGCCTCTCTCTGCAGCAACACCGCTGCTGGATATCGTCCCAGAAATCCCCAGGGGGAGGAGTTAGGTTATTTCCTCCCCCCTTCGTGTCCTGACCGTCTCTCGTCCCCCAGCTGCAGATCTGGAGGATGTTCGTCAACGCAACCATGCTTCACGGTCCAGCCCGGTTTTGAACCAGGATCATCCCAACCTCCCGATTCGGGAGTGAGAGCTCACCCACGGAGCCACTGGACCATCCACACTCAAACTTCTTTTTTTTGGGAGCATGTCTTCTTTATTTGGACCAAACCGGTGAAAGAAGAGTTTTACCAACAAGAGACTCGAACCAGGATTCTCCACACAAGAGCGCAACACTCACACCACTGAGCCACTGGACCATACACGCTCATACTTAATTTTTTGGGAGCATGTCTTTCTCTCTCTTGGACAAACCCATTGAAAATAAAGCATCATAAGAGTGAGGCTCAAACCCTGGTTTCCCACATGGAACCATAACACTCAGACCACTGAGCCACTGGAGCTTGCACACTCACTCTTCTTTTTTGGGGAGCATGTCTTACTTCGACAATCCAGTGAAACTAAAGCATCACAAGAGTGTGATTCGAACCTGGGTTTCCCACATAGAATCACAACACTCAGACCACTGAGCCACAGGAGCTTCTTCATTTCAATGTTTCTGTTTGTCTCAAAAAAATCACAATAAAGTAATTTCAACCGCAAAAGTGAGATTTGAACCAGGGTTGTCAACACAGAACAGCAACGCTTTTACCACTGAACCACTTACAGTTGGATGTCCTTTTTGAAGATTGGTCTTTTTATTTGGACCAAACCAATCAAACTAAAAATGTTAACCATCAAGAGACTCAAACATGGATTCTCCACACGAGAGATTGACACTCACACCACTGAGCCATTCAAGCTTCCACTCTTTCACTTTCTTTTGCAGGCATTTCTTTTTTATTTGGACAAAACCATTCAAAATAAAGCATTTTAATGCAAAGAGTGGGACTTGAACCCAAATCCTCTGATAGAGGAACACTCTGACCACTGAGCCATTCAAGCTTCCACTTTTTCACTTTATTTTGCAGGCATGTCTTTTTTATTTGGACAAAACCCTTCAAAATAAAGCATTTTAATGCAAAGAGTGGGACTTGATCCCATATCCTCAACATGATAGAGGAACACTGCAACCACTGAGCCATTCAAGCTTCAACTCTTTGACTTTATTTTGCAGGCATGTCTTTTTTATTTGGACAAAACCCTTCAAAATAAAGCATTTTAATGCTAAGAGCAGGACTTGAACCCAAATCCTCAACATGATAGAGTAACACTCTAACCACTGAGCCATTCAAGCTTCCACTCTTTCACTTCATTTTGCAGGCATTTCTTTTTTATTTGGACAAAACCCTTCAAAATAAAGAATTTTAATGCTAAGAGCAGGACTTGAACCCAAATCCTCAACATGATAGAGTAACACTCTAACCACTGAGCCATTCAAGCTTCCAGACTTTCACTTTATTTTGCAGCAATGTCTTTTTTATTTGGACAAAACCATTCAAAATAAAGCATTTTAATGCAAAGAGTTGGACTTGAACCCAAATCCTCAACATGATAGAGGAACACTCTAACCACTGAGCCATTCAAGCTTCCACTCTTTCACTTTTTTTTGCAGAATTGTCTTTTTTTATTTGGACAAAACCATTCAAAATAAAGCATTTTAATGCAAAGAGTTGGACTTGAACCCAAATCCTCAACATGACAGAGGAACACTCTAACCACTGAGCCACTCAAGCTTCCACTCTTTCACTTTATTTTGCAGCCATGTCTTTTTTATTTGGACAAATAATTTTTGCACCCAGGTCCATGTGTCGTGGCCCTCTATCAGAATCCTGAGTTTTGAGAAGATTGGAGAAACTTAATTTTTCACCCCCCGAAAAAAAAAACATAAGGGGTAACACTGTCATTTTTTTTTCTGGTCAAAATTTTGAGTTTCAATATCTCAGCTCTGGAAGGGTCTACATCCTCAATTTTTGCACCCAGGTCCATGTGTCGTGGCCCTCTATCAGAATCCAGAGTTTTGAGAAGATTGGAGAAACTTAATTTTTCACCCCCCGAAAAAAAACATAAGGGGTAACACTGTCAGGTCCAAATTTTGACCTTCGATATCTCGGCTCTGGAAGGGTCTAGAGCCCCAATTTTTGCGCGCTGGTCGAAGTCTCGTGGCCCTCTGTCAGAATCCAGAGTTTCAAGAAGATCGGAGGGGGTCAAAATTTCGGCCAAAAAAAAAAATGACAGTGTTACCCCTTATGTTTTTTTTTTCAGGTCCAAATTTTGACCTTCGATATCTCGGCTCTGGAAGGGTCTAGAGCCCCAATTTTTGCGCGTTGGTCGAAGTCTCGTGGCCCTCTGTCAGAATCCAGAGTTTCAAGAAGATCGGAGGGGGTCAAAATTTCGGCCAAAAAAAAATGACAGTGTTATCCCTTATGTTTTTTTTTCAGGTCCAAATTTTGACCTTCGATATCTCGGCTCTGGAAGGGTCTAGTGCCTCAATTTTTGCGCGCTGATCGAAGTCTCATGGCCCTCTGTCAGAGTCCAGAGTTTCAAGAAGATCGGAGAGGGTCAAAATTTCGGCCAAAAAAAAAAAATGACAGTGTTACCCCTTATGTTTTTTTTTCAGGTCCAAATTTTGACCTTCGATATCTCGGCTCTGGAAGGGTCTAGAACCCCAATTTTTGCGCGTTGGTCGAAGTCTCGTGGCCCTCTGTCAGAATCCAAAGTTTCAAGAAGATCGGAGGGGGTCAAAATTTCGGCCAAAAAAAAAAATGACAGTGTTACCCCTTATGTTTTTTTTTTCAGGTCCAAATTTTGACCTTCGATATCTCGGCTCTGGAAGGGTCTAGAGCCTCCATTTTTGCACGCTGGTCGAAGTCTCGTGGCCCTCTGTCAGAATCCAGAGTTTCAAGAAGATCGGAGGGGGTCAAAATTTCGGCCAAAAAAAAAATGACAGTGTTACCCCTTATGTTTTTTTTTCAGGTCCAAATTTTGACCTTCGATATCTCGGCTCTGGAAGGATCTAGAGCCCTAAATTTTTGCGCGCTGGTCGAAGTCTCGTGGCCCTCTGTCAGAGTCCAGAGTTTCAAGAAGATCGGAGGGGGTCAAAATTTCGGCCAAAAAAAAAAAAATGACAGTGTTGCCCCTTATGTTTTTTTTTTCAGGTCCAAATTTTGACCTTCGATATCTCGGCTCTGGAAGGGTCTAGAGCCTCAATTTTTGCGCGTTGGTCGAAGTCTCGTGGCCCTCTGTCAGAATCCAGAGTTTCAAGAAGATCGGAGGGGGTCAAAATTTCGGCCAAAAAAAAAAAAATGACAGTGTTGCCCCTTATGTTTTTTTTTTCAGGTCCAAATTTTGACCTTCGATATCTCGGCTCTGGAAGGGTCTAGAGCCTCAATTTTTGCGCGTTGGTCGAAGTCTCGTGGCCCTCTGTCAGAATCCAGAGTTTCAAGAAGATCGGAGGGGGTAAAAATTTCGGCCAAAAAAAAATGACAGTGTTGCCCCTTATGTTTTTTTTTCAGGTCCAAATTTTGACCTTCGATATCTCGGCTCTGGAAGGGTCTAGAGCCCCAATTTTTGCGCGTTGGTCGAAGTCTCGTGGCCCTCTGTCAGAATCCAGAGTTTCAAGAAGATCGGAGGGGGTCAAAATTTCGGCCAAAAAAAAAAAATGACAGTGTTGCCCCTTATGTTTTTTTTTTCAGGTCCAAATTTTGACCTTCGATATCTCGGCTCTGGAAGGGTCTAGTGCCTCCTTTTTTGCGCGCTGGTCGAAGTCTCGTGGCCCTCTGTCAAAGTCCAGAGTTTCAAGAAGATCGGAGGGGGTCAAAATTTCGGCCAAAAAAAAAAATGACAGTGTTACCCCTTATGTTTTTTTTTCAGGTCCAAATTTTGACCTTCGATATCTCGGCTCTGGAAGGGTCTAGAGCCTCCATTTTTGCGCGCTGGTCGAAGTCTCGTGGCCCTCTGTCAGAGTCCAGAGTTTCAAGAAGATCAGAGGGGGTCAAAATTTCGGCCAAAAAAAAATGACAGTGTTACCCCTTATGTTTTTTTTTCAGGTCCAAATTTTGACCTTCGATATCTCGGCTCTGGAAGGGTCTAGAGCCTCCATTTTTGCGCGCTGGTCGAAGTCTCGTGGCCCTCTGTCAGAGTCCAGAGTTTCAAGAAGATCGGAGAGGGTCAAAATTTCGGCCAAAAAAAAAAATGACAGTGTTACCCCTTATGTTTAACCTGGGTTCAAATCACACTCTTGTGACGCTTTAGTTTCACTGGATTATCGAAGTAAGACATGCTCCCAAAAAAAGAAGAGTGAGTGTGCAAGCTACAGTGGCTCAGTGGTCTGAGTGTTATGGTTCCATGTGGAAAACCAGGGTTCGAGCCTCACTCTTACCATGCTTTAGTTTCACTGGCTTTGTCCAAGAAAGACATGTTCCCAAAAAAGGAAGTGTGAGTGTGTATGGTCCAGTGGCTGAGTGTTGTGATTCTATGTGGGAAACCCGGGTTCCAGCCTCACTCTTATCATGCTTTAGTTTCACTGGCTTTGTCCAAGTTAGACATGTTCCCAAAAAGGAAGTGTGAGTGTGTGTGGTCCAGTGGCTCAGTGGTCTGAGTCTTGTGATTCCATGTGGGAGACCCGGATTCGAATCACACTTTTGTGATGCTTTAGTTTCACTGGATTGTCGAAGTCGACGTGCTCCCAACTCGTCCACATGCTCCCAAAAAAAGAAGAGTGAGTGTGCAAGCTCCTGTGGCTCAGTGGTCTGGGTGTTATGGTTCCATGTGGGAAACCAGGGTTTGAGCCTCACTCTTACCATGCTTTAGTTTCAAGGGGTTTGTCCAAGAGAGAAAAAGACTTGCTCCCAAAAAATTAAGTATGTGTGTGGATGGTCCAGTGGCTCAGTGGGTGAGCTCTCACTCCCCAGTTGGGAGGTTGCTGGTTCAAGACTAGGCTGGACACTGAAGCAAGTGATGGTTGCAGGTTGCAGGTTGGAGGATGGAGGAGGAGGAGGAGGGAGGGATGGAGGAGGAGGAGGAGGGAGGGATGGAGGAGGAGGGATGGATGGATGGATGGATGGATGGATGGATGGATGGATGGATGGATGGATGGATGGATGGATGGATGGATGGATGGATGGATGGATGGATGGATGGATGGAGGGATGGAGGGATGGAGGAGTAGGATCTAGGATGAGAACTATAGATAATAGTGTGTATTAGGTAAGAAATAAAATATTTTTTGGTGCATGCTAATGTGGTGTACATTTCATGTATTCCAAAATTAAAATTTTGGTTAAGTCCAACAAAAAAATGCCTCTCTCTGCAGCAACACCGCTGCTGGATATCGTCCCAGAAATCCCCAGGGGGAGGAGTTAGGTTATTTCCTCCCCCCTTCGTGTCCTGACCGTCTCTCGTCCCCCAGCTGCAGATCTGGAGGATGTTCGTCAACGCAACCATGCTTCACGGTCCAGCCCGGTTTTGAACCAGGATCATCCCAACCTCCCGATTCGGGAGTGAGAGCTCACCCACGGAGCCACTGGACCATCCACACTCAAACTTCTTTTTTTTGGGAGCATGTCTTCTTTATTTGGACCAAACCGGTGAAAGAAGAGTTTTACCAACAAGAGACTCGAACCAGGATTCTCCACACAAGAGCGCAACACTCACACCACTGAGCCACTGGACCATACACGCTCATACTTAATTTTTTGGGAGCATGTCTTTCTCTCTCTTGGACAAACCCATTGAAAATAAAGCATCATAAGAGTGAGGCTCAAACCCTGGTTTCCCACATGGAACCATAACACTCAGACCACTGAGCCACTGGAGCTTGCACACTCACTCTTCTTTTTTGGGGAGCATGTCTTACTTCGACAATCCAGTGAAACTAAAGCATCACAAGAGTGTGATTCGAACCTGGGTTTCCCACATAGAATCACAACACTCAGACCACTGAGCCACAGGAGCTTCTTCATTTCAATGTTTCTGTTTGTCTCAAAAAAATCACAATAAAGTAATTTCAACCGCAAAAGTGAGATTTGAACCAGGGTTGTCAACACAGAACAGCAACGCTTTTACCACTGAACCACTTACAGTTGGATGTCCTTTTTGAAGATTGGTCTTTTTATTTGGACCAAACCAATCAAACTAAAAATGTTAACCATCAAGAGACTCAAACATGGATTCTCCACACGAGAGATTGACACTCACACCACTGAGCCATTCAAGCTTCCACTCTTTCACTTTCTTTTGCAGGCATTTCTTTTTTATTTGGACAAAACCATTCAAAATAAAGCATTTTAATGCAAAGAGTGGGACTTGAACCCAAATCCTCTGATAGAGGAACACTCTGACCACTGAGCCATTCAAGCTTCCACTTTTTCACTTTATTTTGCAGGCATGTCTTTTTTATTTGGACAAAACCCTTCAAAATAAAGCATTTTAATGCAAAGAGTGGGACTTGATCCCATATCCTCAACATGATAGAGGAACACTGCAACCACTGAGCCATTCAAGCTTCAACTCTTTGACTTTATTTTGCAGGCATGTCTTTTTTATTTGGACAAAACCCTTCAAAATAAAGCATTTTAATGCTAAGAGCAGGACTTGAACCCAAATCCTCAACATGATAGAGTAACACTCTAACCACTGAGCCATTCAAGCTTCCACTCTTTCACTTCATTTTGCAGGCATTTCTTTTTTATTTGGACAAAACCCTTCAAAATAAAGAATTTTAATGCTAAGAGCAGGACTTGAACCCAAATCCTCAACATGATAGAGTAACACTCTAACCACTGAGCCATTCAAGCTTCCAGACTTTCACTTTATTTTGCAGCAATGTCTTTTTTATTTGGACAAAACCATTCAAAATAAAGCATTTTAATGCAAAGAGTTGGACTTGAACCCAAATCCTCAACATGATAGAGGAACACTCTAACCACTGAGCCATTCAAGCTTCCACTCTTTCACTTTTTTTTGCAGAATTGTCTTTTTTTATTTGGACAAAACCATTCAAAATAAAGCATTTTAATGCAAAGAGTTGGACTTGAACCCAAATCCTCAACATGACAGAGGAACACTCTAACCACTGAGCCACTCAAGCTTCCACTCTTTCACTTTATTTTGCAGCCATGTCTTTTTTATTTGGACAAATAATTTTTGCACCCAGGTCCATGTGTCGTGGCCCTCTATCAGAATCCTGAGTTTTGAGAAGATTGGAGAAACTTAATTTTTCACCCCCCGAAAAAAAAAACATAAGGGGTAACACTGTCATTTTTTTTTCTGGTCAAAATTTTGAGTTTCAATATCTCAGCTCTGGAAGGGTCTACATCCTCAATTTTTGCACCCAGGTCCATGTGTCGTGGCCCTCTATCAGAATCCAGAGTTTTGAGAAGATTGGAGAAACTTAATTTTTCACCCCCCGAAAAAAAACATAAGGGGTAACACTGTCAGGTCCAAATTTTGACCTTCGATATCTCGGCTCTGGAAGGGTCTAGAGCCCCAATTTTTGCGCGCTGGTCGAAGTCTCGTGGCCCTCTGTCAGAATCCAGAGTTTCAAGAAGATCGGAGGGGGTCAAAATTTCGGCCAAAAAAAAAAATGACAGTGTTACCCCTTATGTTTTTTTTTTCAGGTCCAAATTTTGACCTTCGATATCTCGGCTCTGGAAGGGTCTAGAGCCCCAATTTTTGCGCGTTGGTCGAAGTCTCGTGGCCCTCTGTCAGAATCCAGAGTTTCAAGAAGATCGGAGGGGGTCAAAATTTCGGCCAAAAAAAAATGACAGTGTTATCCCTTATGTTTTTTTTTCAGGTCCAAATTTTGACCTTCGATATCTCGGCTCTGGAAGGGTCTAGTGCCTCAATTTTTGCGCGCTGATCGAAGTCTCATGGCCCTCTGTCAGAGTCCAGAGTTTCAAGAAGATCGGAGAGGGTCAAAATTTCGGCCAAAAAAAAAAAAATGACAGTGTTACCCCTTATGTTTTTTTTTCAGGTCCAAATTTTGACCTTCGATATCTCGGCTCTGGAAGGGTCTAGAACCCCAATTTTTGCGCGTTGGTCGAAGTCTCGTGGCCCTCTGTCAGAATCCAAAGTTTCAAGAAGATCGGAGGGGGTCAAAATTTCGGCCAAAAAAAAAAATGACAGTGTTACCCCTTATGTTTTTTTTTTCAGGTCCAAATTTTGACCTTCGATATCTCGGCTCTGGAAGGGTCTAGAGCCTCCATTTTTGCACGCTGGTCGAAGTCTCGTGGCCCTCTGTCAGAATCCAGAGTTTCAAGAAGATCGGAGGGGGTCAAAATTTCGGCCAAAAAAAAAATGACAGTGTTACCCCTTATGTTTTTTTCAGGTCCAAATTTTGACCTTCGATATCTCGGCTCTGGAAGGATCTAGAGCCCTAAATTTTTGCGCGCTGGTCGAAGTCTCGTGGCCCTCTGTCAGAGTCCAGAGTTTCAAGAAGATCGGAGGGGGTCAAAATTTCGGCCAAAAAAAAAAAAATGACAGTGTTGCCCCTTATGTTTTTTTTTTCAGGTCCAAATTTTGACCTTCGATATCTCGGCTCTGGAAGGGTCTAGAGCCTCAATTTTTGCGCGTTGGTCGAAGTCTCGTGGCCCTCTGTCAGAATCCAGAGTTTCAAGAAGATCGGAGGGGGTAAAAATTTCGGCCAAAAAAAAATGACAGTGTTGCCCCTTATGTTTTTTTTTCAGGTCCAAATTTTGACCTTCGATATCTCGGCTCTGGAAGGGTCTAGAGCCCCAATTTTTGCGCGTTGGTCGAAGTCTCGTGGCCCTCTGTCAGAATCCAGAGTTTCAAGAAGATCGGAGGGGGTCAAAATTTCGGCCAAAAAAAAAAAATGACAGTGTTGCCCCTTATGTTTTTTTTTTCAGGTCCAAATTTTGACCTTCGATATCTCGGCTCTGGAAGGGTCTAGTGCCTCCTTTTTTGCGCGCTGGTCGAAGTCTCGTGGCCCTCTGTCAAAGTCCAGAGTTTCAAGAAGATCGGAGGGGGTCAAAATTTCGGCCAAAAAAAAAAATGACAGTGTTACCCCTTATGTTTTTTTTTCAGGTCCAAATTTTGACCTTCGATATCTCGGCTCTGGAAGGGTCTAGAGCCTCCATTTTTGCGCGCTGGTCGAAGTCTCGTGGCCCTCTGTCAGAGTCCAGAGTTTCAAGAAGATCAGAGGGGGTCAAAATTTCGGCCAAAAAAAAATGACAGTGTTACCCCTTATGTTTTTTTTTCAGGTCCAAATTTTGACCTTCGATATCTCGGCTCTGGAAGGGTCTAGAGCCTCCATTTTTGCGCGCTGGTCGAAGTCTCGTGGCCCTCTGTCAGAGTCCAGAGTTTCAAAAAGATCGGAGGGGGTCAAAATTTCGGCCAAAAAAAAAATGACAGTGTTACCCCTTATGTTTTTTTTTCAGGTCCAAATTTTGACCTTCGATATCTCAGCTCTGGAAGGGTCTAGAGCCTCCATTTTTGCGCGTTGGTCGAAGTCTCGTGGCCCTCTGTCAGAATCCAGAGTTTCAAGAAGATCGGAGGGGGTCAAAATTTCGGCCAAAAAAAAATGACAGTGTTACCCCTTATGTTTTTTTTTTCAGGTCCAAATTTTGACCTTCGATATCTCGGCTCTGGAAGGGTCTAGAGCCTCAATTTTTGCGCGTTGGTCGAAGTCTCGTGGCCCTCTGTCAGAATCCAGAGTTTCAAGAAGATCGGAGGGGGTCAAAATTTCGGCCAAAAAAAAATGACAGTGTTACCCCTTATGTTTTTTTTTTCAGGTCCAAATTTTGACCTTCGATATCTCGGCTCTGGAAGGGTCTAGAGCCCCAATTTTTGCGCGTTGGTCGAAGTCTCGTGGCCCTCTGTCAGAATCCAGAGTTTTGAGAAGATTGGAGAAACTTAATTTTTCACCCCCCGAAAAAAAACATAAAGGGTAACACTGTCATTTTTTTTTTCTGGTCAAAATTTTGAGTTTCAATATCTCAGCTCTGGAAGGGTTCAAATCACATAAGGGTTTAGACCCTCTGGAAGGGTCTAGAGCCTACATTTTTGCGCGCTGGTCGAAGTCTCGTGGCCCTCTGTCAAAGTCCAGAGTTTCAAGAAGATAGGAGGGGGTCAAAATTTCGGCCAAAAAAAAAAATGACAGTGTTACCCCTTATGTTTTTTTTTCAGGTCCAAATTTTGACCTTCGATATCTCGGCTCTGGAAGGGTCTAGAGCCCCAATTTTTGCGCGCTGGTCGAAGTCTCGTGGCCGTCTGTCAGAATCCAGAGTTTCAAGAAGATCGGAGGGGGTCAAAATTTCGGCCAAAAAAAAAAATGACAGTGTTACCCCTTATGTTTTTTTTTCAGGTCCAAATTTTGACCTTCGATATCTCGGCTCTGGAAGGGTCTAGAGCCTCCATTTTTGCGTGCTGGTCGAAGTCTCGTGGCCCTCTGTCAGAGTCCAGAGTTTCAAAAAGATCGGAGGGGGTCAAAATTTCGGCCAAAAAAAAATGACAGTGTTACCCCTTATGTTTTTTTTTCAGGTCCAAATTTTGACCTTCGATATCTCGGCTCTGGAAGGGTCTAGAGCCTCCATTTTTGCGCGCTGGTCGAAGTCTCGTGGCCCTCTGTCAAAGTCCAGAGTTTCAAGAAGATCGGAGGGTGTCAAAATTTCGGCCAAAAAAAAAATGACAGTGTTACCCCTTATGTTTTTTTTTTTGAGGTCCAAATTTTGACCTTCGATATCTCGGCTCTGGAAGGGTCTAGAGCCTCCATTTTTGCGCGCTGGTCGAAGTCTCGTGGCCCTCTGTCAGAATCCAGAGTTTCAAGAAGATCGGAGGGGGTCAAAATTTCGGCCAAAAAAAAATGACAGTGTTACCCCTTATGTTTTTTTTTCAGGTCCAAATTTTGACCTTCGATATCTCGGCTCTGGAAGGGTCTAGAGCCTCAATTTTTGCGCGTTGGTCGAAGTCTCGTGGCCCTCTGTCAGAATCCAGAGTTTCAAGAAGATCGGAGGGGGTCAAAATTTCGGCCAAAAAAAAAAATGACAGTGTTACCCCTTATGTTTTTTTTTTCAGGTCCAAATTTTGACCTTCGATATCTCGGCTCTGGAAGGGTCTAGAGCCTCAATTTTTCCGCGTTGGTCGAAGTCTCGTGGCCCTCTGTCAGAATCCAGAGTTTCAAGAAGATCGGAGGGGGTCAAAATTTCGGCCAAAAAAAAAAAAAATGACAGTGTTACCCCTTATGTTTTTTTTCAGGTCCAAATTTTGACCTTCGATATCTCGGCTCTGGAAGGGTCTAGAGCCCCAATTTTTGCGCGTTGGTCGAAGTCTCGTGGCCCTCTGTCAGAATCCAGAGTTTCAAGAAGATCGGAGGGGGGCAAAATTTCGGCCAAAAAAAAATGTCAGTGTTACCCCTTATGTTTTTTTTTCAGGTCCAAATTTTGACCTTCGATATCTCGGCTCTGGAAGGGTCTAGAGCCTCCATTTTTGCGCGCTGGTCGAAGTCTCGTGGCCCTCTGTCAAAGTCCAGAGTTTCAAGAAGATCGGAGGGTGTCAAAATTTCGGCCAAAAAAAAAAAATGACAGTGTTACCCCTTATGTTTTTTTTTTCAGGTCCAAATTTTGACCTTCGATATCTCGGCTCTGGAAGGGTCTAGAGCCTCCATTTTTGCGCGCTGGTCGAAGTCTCGTGGCCCTCTGTCAGAATCCAGAGTTTCAAGAAGATCGGAGGGGGTCAAAACTTCGGCCAAAAAAAAAATGACAGTGTTACCCCTTATGTTTTTTTTTTCAGGTCCAAATTTTGACCTTCGATATCTCGGCTCTGGAAGGGTCTAGAGCCTCAATTTTTGCGCGTTGGTCGAAGTCTCGTGGCCCTCTGTCAGAATCCAGAGTTTCAAGAAGATCGGAGGGGGTCAAAGATTCGGCCAAAAAAAAAAATGACAGTGTTACCCCTTATGTTTTTTTTTTCAGGTCCAAATTTTGACCTTCGATATCTCGGCTCTGGAAGGGTCTAGAGCCTCAATTTTTGCGCGTTGGTCGAAGTCTCGTGGCCCTCTGTCAGAATCCAGAGTTTCAAGAAGATCGGAGGGGGTCAAAATTTCGGCCAAAAAAAAAAAAATGACAGTGTTACCCCTTATGTTTTTTTTCAGGTCCAAATTTTGACCTTCGATATCTCGGCTCTGGAAGGGTCTAGAGCCCCAATTTTGCGCGTTGGTCGAAGTCTCGTGGCCCTCTGTCAGAATCCAGAGTTTCAAGAAGATCGGAGGGGGTAAAAATTTCGGCCAAAAAAAAATGACAGTGTTACCCCTTATGTTTTTTTTTCAGGTCCAAATTTTGACCTTCGATATCTCGGCTCTGGAAGGGTCTAGAGCCTCCATTTTTGCGCGCTGGTCGAAGTCTCGTGGCCCTCTGTCAAAGTCCAGAGTTTCAAGAAGATCGGAGGGTGTCAAAATTTCGGCCAAAAAAAAAATGACAGTGTTACCCCTTATGTTTTTTTTTTTGAGGTCCAAATTTTGACCTTCGATATCTCGGCTCTGGAAGGGTCTAGAGCCTCCATTTTTGCGCGCTGGTCGAAGTCTCGTGGCCCTCTGTCAGAATCCAGAGTTTCAAGAAGATCGGAGGGGGTCAAAATTTCGGCCAAAAAAAAAATGACAGTGTTACCCCTTATGTTTTTTTTTCAGGTCCAAATTTTGACCTTCGATATCTCGGCTCTGGAAGGGTCTAGAGCCTCAATTTTTGCGCGTTGGTCGAAGTCTCGTGGCCCTCTGTCAGAATCCAGAGTTTCAAGAAGATCGGAGGGGGTCAAAATTTCGGCCAAAAAAAAAAAAATGACAGTGTTACCCCTTATGTTTTTTTTCAGGTCCAAATTTTGACCTTCGATATCTCGGCTCTGGAAGGGTCTAGAGCCCTAATTTTTGCGCGTTGGTCGAAGTCTCGTGGCCCTCTGTCAGAATCCAGAGTTTCAAGAAGATCGGAGGGGGTCAAAAATTCGGCCAAAAAAAAATGACAGTGTTACCCCTTATGTTTTTTTTTCAGGTCCAAATTTTGACCTTCGATATCTTGGCTCTGGAAGGGTCTAGAGCCTCCATTTTTGCGCGCTGGTCGAAGTCTCGTGGCCCTCTGTCAAAGTCCAGAGTTTCAAGAAGATCGGAGGGTGTCAAAATTTCGGCCAAAAAAAAAAATGACAGTGTTACCCCTTATGTTTTTTTTTTCAGGTCCAAATTTTGACCTTCGATATCTCGGCTCTGGAAGGGTCTAGAGCCTCCATTTTTGCGCGCTGGTCGAAGTCTCGTGGCCCTCTGTCAGAATCCAGAGTTTCAAGAAGATCGGAGGGGGTCAAAATTTCGGCCAAAAAAAAAAATGACAGTGTTACCCCTTATGTTTTTTTTTTTCAGGTCCAAATTTTGACCTTCGATATCTCGGCTCTGGAAGGGTCTAGAGCCTCAATTTTTGCGCGTTGATCGAAGTCTCGTGGCCCTCTGTCAGAATCCAGAGTTTCAAGAAGATCGGAGGGGGTCAAAATTTCGGCCAAAAAAAAAAAAATGACAGTGTTACCCCTTATGTTTTTTTTTCACGTCCAAATTTTGACTTTCGATATCTCGGCTCTGGAAGGGTCTAGAGCCTCAATTTTTGCGCGTTGGTCGAAGTCTCGTGGTCCTCTGTCAGAATCCAGAGTTTCAAGAAGATCGGAGGGGGTCAAAATTTCGGCCAAAAAAAAAAAATGACAGTGTTACCCCTTATGTTTTTTTTTCAGGTCCAAATTTTGACCTTCGATATCTCGGCTCTGGAAGGGTCTAGAGCCTCAATTTTTGCGCGTTGGTCGAAGTCTCGTGGCCCTCTGTCAGAATCCAGAGTTTCAAGAAGATCGGAGGGGGTCAAAATTTCGGCCAAAAAAAAAAATGACAGTGTTACCCCTTATGTTTTTTTTTTCAGGTCCAAATTTTGACCTTCGATATCTCGGCTCTGGAAGGGTCTAGAGCCTCAATTTTTGCGCGTTGGTCGAAGTCTCGTGGCCCTCTGTCAGAATCCAGAGTTTCAAGAAGATCGGAGGGGGTCAAAATTTCGGCCAAAAAAAAAAAAATGACAGTGTTACCCCTTATGTTTTTTTTCAGGTCCAAATTTTGACCTTCGATATCTCGGCTCTGGAAGGGTCTAGAGCCCCAATTTTTGCGCGTTGGTCGAAGTCTCGTGGCCCTCTGTCAGAATCCAGAGTTTCAAGAAGATCGGAGGGGGTCAAAATTTCGGCCAAAAAAAAATGACAGTGTTACCCCTTATGTTTTTTTTCAGGTCCAAATTTTGACCTTCGATATCTCGGCTCTGGAAGGGTCTAGAGCCTCCATTTTTGCGCGCTGGTCGAAGTCTCGTGGCCCTCTGTCAAAGTCCAGAGTTTCAAGAAGATTGGAGGGTGTCAAAATTTCGGCCAAAAAAAAAAATGACAGTGTTACCCCTTATGTTTTTTTTTCAGGTCCAAATTTTGACCTTCGATATCTCGGCTCTGGAAGGGTCTAGAGCCTCCATTTTTGCGCGCTGGTCGAAGTCTCGTGGCCCTCTGTCAGAATCCAGAGTTTCAAGAAGATCGGAGGGGGTCAAAATTTCGGCCAAAAAAAAAAAATGACAGTGTTACCCCTTATGTTTTTTTTTTCAGGTCCAAATTTTGACCTTCGATATCTCGGCTCTGGAAGGGTCTAGAGCCTCCATTTTTGCGTGCTGGTCGAAGTCTCGTGGCCCTCTGTCAAAGTCCAGAGTTTCAAGAAGATCGGAGGGGGTCAAAATTTCGGCCAAAAAAAAAATGACAGTGTTACCCCTTATGTTTTTTTTTCAGGTCCAAATTTTGACCTTCGATATCTCGGCTCTGGAAGGGTCTAGAGCCCCAATTTTTGCGCGCTGGTCGAAGTCTCGTGGCCCTCTGTCAGAATCCAGAGTTTCAAGAAGATCGGAGGGGGTCAAAATTTCGGCCAAAAAAAAAATGACAGTGTTACCCCTTATGTTTTTTTTTCAGGTCCAAATTTTGACCTTCGATATCTCGGCTCTGGAAGGGTCTAGAGCCCCAATTTTTGCGCGTTGGTCGAAGTCTCGTGGCCCTCTGTCAGAATCCAGAGTTTCAAGAAGATCGGAGGGGGTCAAAATTTCGGCCAAAAAAAAAAAATGACAGTGTTACCCCTTATGTTTTTTTTCAGGTCCAAATTTTGACCTTCGATATCTCGGCTCTGGAAGGGTCTAGAGCCCCAATTTTTGCGCGTTGGTCGAAGTCTCGTGGCCCTCTGTCAGAATCCAGAGTTTCAAGAAGATCGGAGGGGGTCAAAATTTCGGCCAAAAAAAAATGACAGTGTTACCCCTTATGTTTTTTTTCAGGTCCAAATTTTGACCTTCGATATCTCGGCTCTGGAAGGGTCTAGAGCCTCCATTTTTGCGCGCTGGTCGAAGTCTCGTGGCCCTCTGTCAAAGTCCAGAGTTTCAAGAAGATTGGAGGGTGTCAAAATTTCGGCCAAAAAAAAAAATGACAGTGTTACCCCTTATGTTTTTTTTTTCAGGTCCAAATTTTGACCTTCGATATCTCGGCTCTGGAAGGGTCTAGAGCCTCCATTTTTGCGCGCTGGTCGAAGTCTCGTGGCCCTCTGTCAGAATCCAGAGTTTCAAGAAGATCGGAGGGGGTCAAAATTTCGGCCAAAAAAAAAAAATGACAGTGTTACCCCTTATGTTTTTTTTTTCAGGTCCAAATTTTGACCTTCGATATCTCGGCTCTGGAAGGGTCTAGAGCCTCCATTTTTGCGCGCTGGTCGAAGTCTCGTGGCCCTCTGTCAAAGTCCAGAGTTTCAAGAAGATCGGAGGGGGTCAAAATTTCGGCCAAAAAAAAAATGACAGTGTTACCCCTTATGTTTTTTTTTCAGGTCCAAATTTTGACCTTCGATATCTCGGCTCTGGAAGGGTCTAGAGCCCCAATTTTTGCGCGCTGGTCGAAGTCTCGTGGCCCTCTGTCAGAATCCAGAGTTTCAAGAAGATCGGAGGGGGTCAAAATTTCGGCCAAAAAAAAAAATGACAGTGTTACCCCTTATGTTTTTTTTTTCAGGTCCAAATTTTGACCTTCGATATCTCGGCTCTGGAAGGGTCTAGAGCCCCAATTTTTGCGCGTTGGTCGAAGTCTCGTGGCCCTCTGTCAGAATCCAGAGTTTCAAGAAGATCGGAGGGGGTCAAAATTTCGGCCAAAAAAAAAATGACAGTGTTATCCCTTATGTTTTTTTTTTCAGGTCCAAATTTTGACCTTCGATATCTCGGCTCTGGAAGGGTCTAGAGCCTCCATTTTTGCGCGCTGATCGAAGTCTCATGGCCCTCTGTCAGAGTCCAGAGTTTCAAGAAGATCGGAGGGGGTCAAAATTTCGGCCAAAAAAAAAAAAATGACAGTGTTACCCCTTATGTTTTTTTTTCAGGTCCAAATTTTGACCTTCGATATCTCGGCTCTGGAAGGGTCTAGAACCCCAATTTTTGCGCGCTGGTCGAAGTCTCGTGGCCCTCTGTCAGAGTCCAGAGTTTCAAGAAGATCGGAGGGGGTCAAAATTTCGGCCAAAAAAAAATGACAGTGTTACCCCTTATGTTTTTTTTTTCAGGTCCAAATTTTGACCTTTGATATCTCAGCTCTGGAAGGGTCTAGAGCCTCCATTTTGGCACGTTGGTCGAAGTCTCGTGGCCCTCTGTCAGAATCCAGAGTTTCAAGAAGATCGGAGGGGGTCAAAATTTCGGCCAAAAAAAAAAAATGACAGTGTTACCCCTTATGTTTTTTTTTCAGGTCCAAATTTTGACCTTCGATATCTCGGCTCTGGAAGGGTCTAGAGCCTCCATTTTTGCGCGCTGGTCGAAGTCTCGTGGCCCTCTGTCAGAGTCCAGAGTTTCAAGAAGATCGGAGGGGGTCAAAATTTCGGCCAAAAAAAAAAAATGACAGTGTTGCCCCTTATGTTTTTTTTTTCAGGTCCAAATTTTGACCTTCGATATCTCGGCTCTGGAAGGGTCTAGAGCCTCAATTTTTGCGCGTTGGTCGAAGTCTCGTGGCCCTCTGTCAGAATCCAGAGTTTCAAGAAGATCGGAGGGGGTCTAAATTTCGGCCAAAAAAAAAAAATGACAGTGTTGCCCCTTATGTTTTTTTTTCAGGTCCAAATTTTGACCTTCGATATCTCGGCTCTGGAAGGGTCTAGAGCCCTAATTTTTGCGCGTTGGTCGAAGTCTCGTGGCCCTCTGTCAGAATCCAGAGTTTCAAGAAGATCGGAGGGGGTCAAAATTTCGGCCAAAAAAAAAATGACAGTGTTACCCCTTATGTTTTTTTTTTCAGGTCCAAATTTTGACCTTCGATAACTCGGCTCTGGAAGGGTCTAGTGCCTCCTTTTTTGCGCGCTGGTCGAAGTCTCGTGGCCCTCTGTCAAAGTCCAGAGTTTCAAGAAGATCGGAGGGGGTCAAAATTTCGGCCAAAAAAAAATGACAGTGTTACCCCTTATGTTTTTTTTTTTCAGGTCCAAATTTTGACCTTCGATATCTCGGCTCTGTAAGGGTATAGAGCCTCCATTTTTGCGCGCTGGTCGAAGTCTCGTGGCCCTCTGTCAGAGTCCAGAGTTTCAAGAAGATCGGAGGGAGTCAAAATTTCGGCCAAAAAAAAAAAATGACAGTGTTACCCCTTATGTTTTTTTTTCAGGTCCAAATTTTGACCTTCGATATCTCGGCTCTGGAAGGGTCTAGAGCCTCCATTTTTGCGCGCTGGTCGAAGTCTCGTGGCCCTCTGTCAGAGTCCAGAGTTTCAAAAAGATCGGAGGGTGTCAAAATTTCGGCCAAAAAAAAAATGACAGTGTTACCCCTTATGTTTTTTTTTTCAGGTCCAAATTTTGACCTTCGATATCTCGGCTCTGGAAGGGTCTAGAGCCTCCATTTTTGCGCGTTGTTCGAAGTCTCGTGGCCCTCTGTCAGAATCCAGAGTTTCAAGAAGATCGGAGGGGGTCAAAATTTCGGCCAAAAAAAAAATGACAGTGTTACCCCTTATGTTTTTTTTTTAGGTCCAAATTTTGACCTTCGATATCTCGGCTCTGGAAGGGTCTAGAGCCTCCATTTTTGCGCGCTGGTCGAAGTCTCGTGGCCCTCTGTCAGAATCCAGAGTTTCAAGAAGATCGGAGGGGGTCAAAATTTCGGCCAAAAAAAAAAAAATGACAGTGTTACCCCTTATGTTTTTTTTCAGGTCCAAATTTTGACCTTTGATATCTCGGCTCTGGAAGGGTCTAGAGCCCTAATTTTTGCGCGTTGGTCGAAGTCTCGTGGCCCTCTGTCAGAATCCAGAGTTTCAAGAAGATCGGAGGGGGTCAAAAATTCGGCCAAAAAAAATGACAGTGTTACCCCTTATGTTTTTTTTTCAGGTCCAAATTTTGACCTTCGATATCTCGGCTCTGGAAGGGTCTAGAGCCTCCATTTTTACGCGCTGGTCGAAGTCTCGTGGCCCTCTGTCAAAGTCCAGAGTTTCAAGAAGATCGGAGGGTGTCAAAATTTCGGCCAAAAAAAAAATGACAGTGTTACCCCTTATGTTTTTTTTTTCAGGTCCAAATTTTGACCTTCGATATCTCGGCTCTGGAAGGGTCTAGAGCCTCCATTTTTGCGCGCTGGTCGAAGTCTCGTGGCCCTCTGTCAGAATCCAGAGTTTCAAGAAGATCGGAGGGGGTCAAAATTTCGGCCAAAAAAAAAAAATGACAGTGTTACCCCTTATGTTTTTTTTTCAGGTCCAAATTTTGACTTTCGATATCTCGGCTCTGGAAGGGTCTAGAGCCTCAATTTTTGCGCGTTGGTCGAAGTCTCGTGGCCCTCTGTCAGAATCCAGAGTTTCAAGAAGATCGGAGGGGGTCAAAATTTCGGCCAAAAAAAAAAATTACAGTGTTACCCCTTATGTTTTTTTTTCAGGTCCAAATTTTGACCTTCGATATCTCGGCTCTGAAAGGGTCTAGAGCCTCAATTTTTGCGCGTTGGTCGAAGTCTCGTGGCCCTCTGTCAGAATCCAGAGTTTCAAGAAGATCGGAGGGGGTCAAAATTTCGGCCAAAAAAAAAAAAAATGACAGTGTTACCCCTTATGTTTTTTTTTTCAGGTCCAAATTTTGACCTTCGATATCTCGGCTCTGGAAGGGTCTAGAGCCTCAATTTTTGCGCGTTGGTCGAAGTCTCGTGGCCCTCTGTCAGAATCCAGAGTTTCAAGAAGATCTGAGGGGGTCAAAATTTCGGCCAAAAAAAAATGACAGTGTTACCCCTTATGTTTTTTTTCAGGTCCAAATTTTGACCTTCGATATCTCGGCTCTGGAAGGGTCTAGAGCCCCAATTTTTGCGCGTTGGTCGAAGTCTCGTGGCCCTCTGTCAGAATCCAGAGTTTCAAGAAGATCGGAGGGGGTCAAAATTTCGGCCAAAAAAAAATGACAGTGTTACCCCTTATGTTTTTTTTTCAGGTCCAAATTTTGACCTTCGATATCTCGGCTCTGGAAGGGTCTAGAGCCTCCATTTTTGCGCGTTGGTCGAAGTCTCGTGGCCCTCTGTCAGAATCCAGAGTTTCAAGAAGATCGGAGGGGGTCAAAATTTCGGCCAAAAAAAAAATGACAGTGTTACCCCTTATGTTTTTTTTTTCAGGTCCAAATTTTGACCTTCGATATCTCGGCTCTGGAAGGGTCTAGAGCCTCAATTTTTGCGCGTTGGTCGAAGTCTCGTGGCCCTCTGTCAGAATCCAGAGTTTCAAGAAGATCGGAGGGGGTCAAAATTTCGGCCAAAAAAAAAAAATGACAGTGTTACCCCTTATGTTTTTTTTTTCAGGTCCAAATTTTGACCTTCGATATCTCGGCTCTGGAAGGGTCTAGAGCCTCCATTTTTGCGCGCTGATCGAAGTCTCATGGCCCTCTGTCAGAGTCCAGAGTTTCAAGAAGATCGGAGGGGGTCAAAATTTCGGCCAAAAAAAAAAATGACAGTGTTACCCCTTATGTTTTTTTTTTCAGGTCCAAATTTTGACCTTCGATATCTCGGCTCTGGAAGGGTCTAGAACCCCAATTTTTGCGCGCTGGTCGAAGTCTCGTGGCCCTCTGTCAGAGTTCAGAGTTTCAAGAAGATCGGAGGGGGTCAAAATTTCGGCCAAAAAAAAATGACAGTGTTACCCCTTATGTTTTTTTTTTCAGGTCCAAATTTTGACCTTTGATATCTCAGCTCTGGAAGGGTCTAGAGCCTCCATTTTGGCACGTTGGTCGAAGTCTCGTGGCCCTCTGTCAGAATCCAGAGTTTCAAGAAGATCGGAGGGGGTCAAAATTTCGGCCAAAAAAAAAATGACAGTGTTACCCCTTATGTTTTTTTTTCAGGTCCAAATTTTGACCTTCGATATCTCGGCTCTGGAAGGGTCTAGAGCCTCCATTTTTGCGCGCTGGTCGAAGTCTCGTGGCCCTCTGTCAGAATCCAGAGTTTTGAGAAGATTGGAGAAACTTAATTTTTCACCCCGCGAAAAAAAACATAAGGGGTAACACTGTCATTTTTTTTTCTGGTCAAAATTTTGAGTTTCAATATCTCAGCTCTGGAAGGGTTCAAATCACATAAGGGTTTAGACCCTCTGGAAGGGTCTAGAGCCTCCATTTTTGCGCGCTGGTCGAAGTCTCGTGGCCCTCTGTCAAAGTCCAGAGTTTCAAGAAGATCGGAGGGGGTCAAAATTTCGGCCAAAAAAAAAAATGACAGTGTTACCCCTTATGGTTTTTTTTTCAGGTCCAAATTTTGACCTTCGATATCTCGGCTCTGGAAGGGTCTAGAGCCCCAATTTTTGCGCGCTGGTCGAAGTCTCGTGGCCGTCTGTCAGAATCCAGAGTTTCAAGAAGATCGGAGGGGGTCAAAATTTCGGCCAAAAAAAAAAATGACAGTGTTACCCCTTATGTTTTTTTTTCAGGTCCAAATTTTGACCTTCGATATCTCGGCTCTGGAAGGGTCTAGAGTCCCAATTTTTGCGCGTTGGTCGAAGTCTCGTGGCCCTCTGTCAGAATCCAGAGTTTCAAGAAGATCGGAGGGGGTCAAAATTTCGGCCAAAAAAAAAATGACAGTGTTACCCCTTATGTTTTTTTTTTCAGGTCCAAATTTTGACCTTCGATATCTCGGCTCTGGAAGGGTCTAGAGCCTCCATTTTTGCGCGCTGGTCGAAGTCTCGTGGCCCTCTGTCAGAATCCAGAGTTTCAAGAAGATCGGAGGGGGTCAAAATTTCGGCCAAAAAAAAATGACAGTGTTACCCCTTATGTTTTTTTTTTCAGGTCCAAATTTTGACCTTCGATATCTCGGCTCTGGAAGGGTCTAGAGCCTCAATTTTTGCGCGTTGGTCGAAGTCTCGTGGCCCTCTGTCAGAATCCAGAGTTTCAAGAAGATCGGAGGGGGTCAAAATTTCGGCCAAAAAAAAAAATGACAGTGTTACCCCTTATGTTTTTTTTCAGGTCCAAATTTTGACCTTCGATATCTCGGCTCTGGAAGGGTCTAGAGCCCTAATTTTTGCGCGTTGGTCGAAGTCTCGTGGCCCTCTGTCAGAATCCAGAGTTTCAAGAAGATCGGAGGGGGTCAAAATTTCGGCCAAAAAAAAAATGACAGTGTTACCCCTTATGTTTTTTTTTCAGGTCCAAATTTTGACCTTCGATATCTCGGCTCTGGAAGGGTCTAGAGCCTCAATTTTTGCGCGTTGGTCGAAGTCTCGTGGCCCTCTGTCAGAATCCAGAGTTTCAAGAAGATCGGAGGGGGTCAAAATTTCGGCCAAAAAAAAAAATGACAGTGTTACCCCTTATGTTTTTTTTTCAGGTCCAAATTTTGACCTTCGATATCTCGGCTCTGGAAGGGTCTAGAGCCTCCATTTTTGCGCGCTGGTCGAAGTCTCGTGGCCCTCTGTCAGAATCCAGAGTTTCAAGAAGATCGGAGGGGGTCAAAATTTCGGCCAAAAAAAAATGACAGTGTTACCCCTTATGTTTTTTTTTCAGGTCCAAATTTTGACCTTCGATATCTCGGCTCTGGAAGGGTCTAGAGCCTCCATTTTTGCGCGCTGGTCGAAGTCTCGTGGCCCTCTGTCAGAGTCCAGAGTTTCAAAAAGATCGGAGGGTGTCAAAATTTCGGCCAAAAAAAAAATGACAGTGTTACCCCTTATGTTTTTTTTTTCAGGTCCAAATTTTGACCTTCGATATCTCGGCTCTGGAAGGGTCTAGAGCCTCCATTTTTGCGCGTTGGTCGAAGTCTCGTGGCCCTCTGTCAGAATCCAGAGTTTCAAGAAGATCGGAGGGGGTCAAAATTTCGGCCAAAAAAAAAAATGACAGTGTTACCCCTTATGTTTTTTTTTCAGGTCCAAATTTTGACCTTCGATATCTCGGCTCTGGAAGGGTCTAGAGCCTCCATTTTTGCGCGCTGGTCGAAGTCTCGTGGCCCTCTGTCAGAATCCAGAGTTTCAAGAAGATCGGAGGGGGTCAAAATTTCGGCCAAAAAAAAAAAAATGACAGTGTTACCCCTTATGTTTTTTTTCAGGTCCAAATTTTGACCTTCGATATCTCGGCTCTGGAAGGGTCTAGAGCCCTAATTTTTGCGCGTTGGTCGAAGTCTCGTGGCCCTCTGTCAGAATCCAGAGTTTCAAGAAGATCGGAGGGGGTCAAAAATTCGGCCAAAAAAAATGACAGTGTTACCCCTTATGTTTTTTTTTCAGGTCCAAATTTTGACCTTCGATATCTCGGCTCTGGAAGGGTCTAGAGCCTCCATTTTTGCGCGCTGGTCGAAGTCTCGTGGCCCTCTGTCAAAGTCCAGAGTTTCAAGAAGATCGGAGGGTGTCAAAATTTCGGCCAAAAAAAAATGACAGTGTTACCCCTTATGTTTTTTTTTTCAGGTCCAAATTTTGACCTTCGATATCTCGGCTCTGGAAGGGTCTAGAGCCTCCATTTTTGCGCGCTGGTCGAAGTCTCGTGGCCCTCTGTCAGAATCCAGAGTTTCAAGAAGATCGGAGGGGGTCAAAATTTCGGCCAAAAAAAAAAAATGACAGTGTTACCCCTTATGTTTTTTTTTCAGGTCCAAATTTTGACTTTCGATATCTCGGCTCTGGAAGGGTCTAGAGCCTCAATTTTTGCGCGTTGGTCGAAGTCTCGTGGCCCTCTGTCAGAATCCAGAGTTTCAAGAAGATCGGAGGGGGTCAAAATTTCGGCCAAAAAAAAAAATTACAGTGTTACCCCTTATGTTTTTTTTTCAGGTCCAAATTTTGACCTTCGATATCTCGGCTCTGAAAGGGTCTAGAGCCTCAATTTTTGCGCGTTGGTCGAAGTCTCGTGGCCCTCTGTCAGAATCCAGAGTTTCAAGAAGATCGGAGGGGGTCAAAATTTCGGCCAAAAAAAAAAAAATGACAGTGTTACCCCTTATGTTTTTTTTTTCAGGTCCAAATTTTGACCTTCGATATCTCGGCTCTGGAAGGGTCTAGAGCCTCAATTTTTGCGCGTTGGTCGAAGTCTCGTGGCCCTCTGTCAGAATCCAGAGTTTCAAGAAGATCGGAGGGGGTCAAAATTTCGGCCAAAAAAAATGACAGTGTTACCCCTTATGTTTTTTTTTCAGGTCCAAATTTTGACCTTCGATATCTCGGCTCTGGAAGGGTCTAGAGCCTCCATTTTTGCGCGTTGGTCGAAGTCTCGTGGCCCTCTGTCAGAATCCAGAGTTTCAAGAAGATCGGAGGGGGTCAAAATTTCGGCCAAAAAAAAAATGACAGTGTTACCCCTTATGTTTTTTTTTTCAGGTCCAAATTTTGACCTTCGATATCTCGGCTCTGGAAGGGTCTAGAGCCTCAATTTTTGCGCGTTGGTCGAAGTCTCGTGGCCCTCTGTCAGAATCCAGAGTTTCAAGAAGATCGGAGGGGGTCAAAATTTCGGCCAAAAAAAAAAATGACAGTGTTACCCCTTATGTTTTTTTTTTCAGGTCCAAATTTTGACCTTCGATATCTCGGCTCTGGAAGGGTCTAGAGCCTCCATTTTTGCGCGCTGATCGAAGTCTCATGGCCCTCTGTCAGAGTCCAGAGTTTCAAGAAGATCGGAGGGGGTCAAAAATTCGGCCAAAAAAAAATGACAGTGTTACCCCTTATGTTTTTTTTTTCAGGTCCAAATTTTGACCTTCGATATCTTGGCTCTGGAAGGGTCTAGAGCCTCCATTTTTGCACGTTGGTCGAAGTCTCGTGGCCCTCTGTCAGAATCCAGAGTTTCAAGAAGATCGGAGGGGGTCAAAATTTCGGCCAAAAAAAAAATGACAGTGTTACCCCTTATGTTTTTTTTTCAGGTCCAAATTTTGACCTTCGATATCTCGGCTCTGGAAGGGTCTAGAGCCTCAATTTTTGCGCGCTGGTCGAAGTCTCGTGGCCCTCTGTCAGAATCCAGAGTTTTGAGAAGATTGGAGAAACTTAATTTTTCACCCCGCGAAAAAAAACATAAGGGGTAACACTGTCATTTTTTTTTCTGGTCAAAATTTTGAGTTTCAATATCTCAGCTCTGGAAGGGTTCAAATCACATAAGGGTTTAGACCCTCTGGAAGGGTCTAGAGCCTCCATTTTTGCGCGCTGGTCGAAGTCTCGTGGCCCTCTGTCAAAGTCCAGAGTTTCAAGAAGATCGGAGGGGGTCAAAATTTCGGCCAAAAAAAAAAATGACAGTGTTACCCCTTATGTTTTTTTTTTCAGGTCCAAATTTTGACCTTCGATATCTCGGCTCTGGAAGGGTCTAGAGCCCCAATTTTTGCGCGCTGGTCGAAGTCTCGTGGCCGTCTGTCAGAATCCAGAGTTTCAAGAAGATCGGAGGGGGTCAAAATTTCGGCCAAAAAAAAAAATGACAGTGTTACCCCTTATGTTTTTTTTTCAGGTCCAAATTTTGACCTTCGATATCTCGGCTCTGGAAGGGTCTAGAGTCCCAATTTTTGCGCGTTGGTCGAAGTCTCGTGGCCCTCTGTCAGAATCCAGAGTTTCAAGAAGATCGGAGGGGGTCAAAATTTCGGCCAAAAAAAAAATGACAGTGTTACCCCTTATGTTTTTTTTTTCAGGTCCAAATTTTGACCTTCGATATCTCGGCTCTGGAAGGGTCTAGAGCCTCCATTTTTGCGCGCTGGTCGAAGTCTCGTGGCCCTCTGTCAGAATCCAGAGTTTCAAGAAGATCGGAGGGGGTCAAAATTTCGGCCAAAAAAAAATGACAGTGTTACCCCTTATGTTTTTTTTTTCAGGTCCAAATTTTGACCTTCGATATCTCGGCTCTGGAAGGGTCTAGAGCCTCAATTTTTGCGCGTTGGTCGAAGTCTCGTGGCCCTCTGTCAGAATCCAGAGTTTCAAGAAGATCGGAGGGGGTCAAAATTTCGGCCAAAAAAAAAAAATGACAGTGTTACCCCTTATGTTTTTTTTCAGGTCCAAATTTTGACCTTCGATATCTCGGCTCTGGAAGGGTCTAGAGCCCTAATTTTTGCGCGTTGGTCGAAGTCTCGTGGCCCTCTGTCAGAATCCAGAGTTTCAAGAAGATCGGAGGGGGTCAAAATTTCGGCCAAAAAAAAAAATGACAGTGTTACCCCTTATGTTTTTTTTTCAGGTCCAAATTTTGACCTTCGATATCTCGGCTCTGGAAGGGTCTAGAGCCTCAATTTTTGCGCGTTGGTCGAAGTCTCGTGGCCCTCTGTCAGAATCCAGAGTTTCAAGAAGATCGGAGGGGGTCAAAATTTCGGCCAAAAAAAAAAATGACAGTGTTACCCCTTATGTTTTTTTTTCAGGTCCAAATTTTGACCTTCGATATCTCGGCTCTGGAAGGGTCTAGAGCCTCCATTTTTGCGCGCTGGTCGAAGTCTCGTGGCCCTCTGTCAGAATCCAGAGTTTCAAGAAGATCGGAGGGGGTCAAAATTTCGGCAAAAAAAAAAAATGACAGTGTTACCCCTTATGTTTTTTTTTCAGGTCCAAATTTTGACCTTCGATATCTCGGCTCTGGAAGGGTCTAGAACCCCAATTTTTGCGCGCTGGTCGAAGTCTCGTGGCCCTCTGTCAGAGTCCAGAGTTTCAAGAAGATCGGAGGGGGTCAAAATTTCGGCCAAAAAAAAATAACAGTGTTACCCCTTATGTTTTTTTTTTCAGGTCCAAATTTTGACCTTTGATATCTCAGCTCTGGAAGGGTCTAGAGCCTCCATTTTGGCACGTTGGTCGAAGTCTCGTGGCCCTCTGTCAGAATCCAGAGTTTCAAGAAGATCGGAGGGGGTCAAAATTTCGGCCAAAAAAAAAAAATGACAGTGTTACCCCTTATGTTTTTTTTTCAGGTCCAAATTTTGACCTTCGATATCTCGGCTCTGGAAGGGTCTAGAGCCTCCATTTTTGCGCGCTGGTCGAAGTCTCGTGGCCCTCTGTCAGAGTCCAGAGTTTCAAGAAGATCGGAGGGGGTCAAAATTTCGGCCAAAAAAAAAAAAATGACAGTGTTGCCCCTTATGTTTTTTTTTTCAGGTCCAAATTTTGACCTTCGATATCTCGGCTCTGGAAGGGTCTAGAGCCTCAATTTTTGCGCGTTGGTCGAAGTCTCGTGGCCCTCTGTCAGAATCCAGAGTTTCAAGAAGATCGGAGGGGGTCTAAATTTCGGCCAAAAAAAAAAAATGACAGTGTTGCCCCTTATGTTTTTTTTTCAGGTCCAAATTTTGACCTTCGATATCTCGGCTCTGGAAGGGTCTAGAGCCCTAATTTTTGCGCGTTGGTCGAAGTCTCGTGGCCCTCTGTCAGAATCCAGAGTTTCAAGAAGATCGGAGGGGGTCAAAATTTCGGCCAAAAAAAAAATGACAGTGTTACCCCTTATGTTTTTTTTTTCAGGTCCAAATTTTGACCTTCGATAACTCGGCTCTGGAAGGGTCTAGTGCCTCCTTTTTTGCGCGCTGGTCGAAGTCTCGTGGCCCTCTGTCAAAGTCCAGAGTTTCAAGAAGATCGGAGGGGGTCAAAATTTCGGCCAAAAAAAAATGACAGTGTTACCCCTTATGTTTTTTTTTTTCAGGTCCAAATTTTGACCTTCGATATCTCGGCTCTGTAAGGGTATAGAGCCTCCATTTTTGCGCGCTGGTCGAAGTCTCGTGGCCCTCTGTCAGAGTCCAGAGTTTCAAGAAGATCGGAGGGAGTCAAAATTTCGGCCAAAAAAAAAAAATGACAGTGTTACCCCTTATGTTTTTTTTTCAGGTCCAAATTTTGACCTTCGATATCTCGGCTCTGGAAGGGTCTAGAGCCTCCATTTTTGCGCGCTGGTCGAAGTCTCGTGGCCCTCTGTCAGAGTCCAGAGTTTCAAAAAGATCGGAGGGTGTCAAAATTTCGGCCAAAAAAAAAATGACAGTGTTACCCCTTATGTTTTTTTTTTTCAGGTCCAAATTTTGACCTTCGATATCTCGGCTCTGGAAGGGTCTAGAGCCTCCATTTTTGCGCGTTGGTCGAAGTCTCGTGGCCCTCTGTCAGAATCCAGAGTTTCAAGAAGATCGGAGGGGGTCAAAATTTCGGCCAAAAAAAAAAATGACAGTGTTACCCCTTATGTTTTTTTTTTAGGTCCAAATTTTGACCTTCGATATCTCGGCTCTGGAAGGGTCTAGAGCCTCCATTTTTGCGCGCTGGTCGAAGTCTCGTGGCCCTCTGTCAGAATCCAGAGTTTCAAGAAGATCGGAGGGGGTCAAAATTTCGGCCAAAAAAAAAAAAATGACAGTGTTACCCCTTATGTTTTTTTTCAGGTCCAAATTTTGACCTTTGATATCTCGGCTCTGGAAGGGTCTAGAGCCCTAATTTTTGCGCGTTGGTCGAAGTCTCGTGGCCCTCTGTCAGAATCCAGAGTTTCAAGAAGATCGGAGGGGGTCAAAAATTCGGCCAAAAAAAATGACAGTGTTACCCCTTATGTTTTTTTTTCAGGTCCAAATTTTGACCTTCGATATCTCGGCTCTGGAAGGGTCTAGAGCCTCCATTTTTACGCGCTGGTCGAAGTCTCGTGGCCCTCTGTCAAAGTCCAGAGTTTCAAGAAGATCGGAGGGTGTCAAAATTTCGGCCAAAAAAAAAATGACAGTGTTACCCCTTATGTTTTTTTTTTCAGGTCCAAATTTTGACCTTCGATATCTCGGCTCTGGAAGGGTCTAGAGCCTCCATTTTTGCGCGCTGGTCGAAGTCTCGTGGCCCTCTGTCAGAATCCAGAGTTTCAAGAAGATCGGAGGGGGTCAAAATTTCGGCCAAAAAAAAAAAATGACAGTGTTACCCCTTATGTTTTTTTTTCAGGTCCAAATTTTGACTTTCGATATCTCGGCTCTGGAAGGGTCTAGAGCCTCAATTTTTGCGCGTTGGTCGAAGTCTCGTGGCCCTCTGTCAGAATCCAGAGTTTCAAGAAGATCGGAGGGGGTCAAAATTTCGGCCAAAAAAAAAAATTACAGTGTTACCCCTTATGTTTTTTTTTCAGGTCCAAATTTTGACCTTCGATATCTCGGCTCTGAAAGGGTCTAGAGCCTCAATTTTTGCGCGTTGGTCGAAGTCTCGTGGCCCTCTGTCAGAATCCAGAGTTTCAAGAAGATCGGAGGGGGTCAAAATTTCGGCCAAAAAAAAAAAAAATGACAGTGTTACCCCTTATGTTTTTTTTTTCAGGTCCAAATTTTGACCTTCGATATCTCGGCTCTGGAAGGGTCTAGAGCCTCAATTTTTGCGCGTTGGTCGAAGTCTCGTGGCCCTCTGTCAGAATCCAGAGTTTCAAGAAGATCTGAGGGGGTCAAAATTTCGGCCAAAAAAAAATGACAGTGTTACCCCTTATGTTTTTTTTCAGGTCCAAATTTTGACCTTCGATATCTCGGCTCTGGAAGGGTCTAGAGCCCCAATTTTTGCGCGTTGGTCGAAGTCTCGTGGCCCTCTGTCAGAATCCAGAGTTTCAAGAAGATCGGAGGGGGTCAAAATTTCGGCCAAAAAAAAATGACAGTGTTACCCCTTATGTTTTTTTTTCAGGTCCAAATTTTGACCTTCGATATCTCGGCTCTGGAAGGGTCTAGAGCCTCCATTTTTGCGCGTTGGTCGAAGTCTCGTGGCCCTCTGTCAGAATCCAGAGTTTCAAGAAGATCGGAGGGGGTCAAAATTTCGGCCAAAAAAAAAATGACAGTGTTACCCCTTATGTTTTTTTTTTCAGGTCCAAATTTTGACCTTCGATATCTCGGCTCTGGAAGGGTCTAGAGCCTCAATTTTTGCGCGTTGGTCGAAGTCTCGTGGCCCTCTGTCAGAATCCAGAGTTTCAAGAAGATCGGAGGGGGTCAAAATTTCGGCCAAAAAAAAAAAATGACAGTGTTACCCCTTATGTTTTTTTTTTCAGGTCCAAATTTTGACCTTCGATATCTCGGCTCTGGAAGGGTCTAGAGCCTCCATTTTTGCGCGCTGATCGAAGTCTCATGGCCCTCTGTCAGAGTCCAGAGTTTCAAGAAGATCGGAGGGGGTCAAAATTTCGGCCAAAAAAAAAAATGACAGTGTTACCCCTTATGTTTTTTTTTTCAGGTCCAAATTTTGACCTTCGATATCTCGGCTCTGGAAGGGTCTAGAACCCCAATTTTTGCGCGCTGGTCGAAGTCTCGTGGCCCTCTGTCAGAGTTCAGAGTTTCAAGAAGATCGGAGGGGGTCAAAATTTCGGCCAAAAAAAAATGACAGTGTTACCCCTTATGTTTTTTTTTTCAGGTCCAAATTTTGACCTTTGATATCTCAGCTCTGGAAGGGTCTAGAGCCTCCATTTTGGCACGTTGGTCGAAGTCTCGTGGCCCTCTGTCAGAATCCAGAGTTTCAAGAAGATCGGAGGGGGTCAAAATTTCGGCCAAAAAAAAAAAATGACAGTGTTACCCCTTATGTTTTTTTTTTCAGGTCCAAATTTTGACCTTCGATATCTCGGCTCTGGAAGGGTCTAGAGCCTCCATTTTTGCGTGCTGGTCGAAGTCTCGTGGCCCTCTGTCAAAGTCCAGAGTTTCAAGAAGATCGGAGGGGGTCAAAATTTCGGCCAAAAAAAAAATGACAGTGTTACCCCTTATGTTTTTTTTTCAGGTCCAAATTTTGACCTTCGATATCTCGGCTCTGGAAGGGTCTAGAGCCCCAATTTTTGCGCGCTGGTCGAAGTCTCGTGGCCCTCTGTCAGAATCCAGAGTTTCAAGAAGATCGGAGGGGGTCAAAATTTCGGCCAAAAAAAAAATGACAGTGTTACCCCTTATGTTTTTTTTTCAGGTCCAAATTTTGACCTTCGATATCTCGGCTCTGGAAGGGTCTAGAGCCCCAATTTTTGCGCGTTGGTCGAAGTCTCGTGGCCCTCTGTCAGAATCCAGAGTTTCAAGAAGATCGGAGGGGGTCAAAATTTCGGCCAAAAAAAAAAAATGACAGTGTTACCCCTTATGTTTTTTTTCAGGTCCAAATTTTGACCTTCGATATCTCGGCTCTGGAAGGGTCTAGAGCCCCAATTTTTGCGCGTTGGTCGAAGTCTCGTGGCCCTCTGTCAGAATCCAGAGTTTCAAGAAGATCGGAGGGGGTCAAAATTTCGGCCAAAAAAAAATGACAGTGTTACCCCTTATGTTTTTTTTCAGGTCCAAATTTTGACCTTCGATATCTCGGCTCTGGAAGGGTCTAGAGCCTCCATTTTTGCGCGCTGGTCGAAGTCTCGTGGCCCTCTGTCAAAGTCCAGAGTTTCAAGAAGATTGGAGGGTGTCAAAATTTCGGCCAAAAAAAAAAATGACAGTGTTACCCCTTATGTTTTTTTTTTCAGGTCCAAATTTTGACCTTCGATATCTCGGCTCTGGAAGGGTCTAGAGCCTCCATTTTTGCGCGCTGGTCGAAGTCTCGTGGCCCTCTGTCAGAATCCAGAGTTTCAAGAAGATCGGAGGGGGTCAAAATTTCGGCCAAAAAAAAAAAAATGACAGTGTTACCCCTTATGTTTTTTTTTTCAGGTCCAAATTTTGACCTTCGATATCTCGGCTCTGGAAGGGTCTAGAGCCTCCATTTTTGCGCGCTGGTCGAAGTCTCGTGGCCCTCTGTCAAAGTCCAGAGTTTCAAGAAGATCGGAGGGGGTCAAAATTTCGGCCAAAAAAAAAATGACAGTGTTACCCCTTATGTTTTTTTTTCAGGTCCAAATTTTGACCTTCGATATCTCGGCTCTGGAAGGGTCTAGAGCCCCAATTTTTGCGCGCTGGTCGAAGTCTCGTGGCCCTCTGTCAGAATCCAGAGTTTCAAGAAGATCGGAGGGGGTCAAAATTTCGGCCAAAAAAAAAAATGACAGTGTTACCCCTTATGTTTTTTTTTTCAGGTCCAAATTTTGACCTTCGATATCTCGGCTCTGGAAGGGTCTAGAGCCCCAATTTTTGCGCGTTGGTCGAAGTCTCGTGGCCCTCTGTCAGAATCCAGAGTTTCAAGAAGATCGGAGGGGGTCAAAATTTCGGCCAAAAAAAAAATGACAGTGTTATCCCTTATGTTTTTTTTTTCAGGTCCAAATTTTGACCTTCGATATCTCGGCTCTGGAAGGGTCTAGAGCCTCCATTTTTGCGCGCTGATCGAAGTCTCATGGCCCTCTGTCAGAGTCCAGAGTTTCAAGAAGATCGGAGGGGGTCAAAATTTCGGCCAAAAAAAAAAAAATGACAGTGTTACCCCTTATGTTTTTTTTTCAGGTCCAAATTTTGACCTTCGATATCTCGGCTCTGGAAGGGTCTAGAACCCCAATTTTTGCGCGCTGGTCGAAGTCTCGTGGCCCTCTGTCAGAGTCCAGAGTTTCAAGAAGATCGGAGGGGGTCAAAATTTCGGCCAAAAAAAAATGACAGTGTTACCCCTTATGTTTTTTTTTTCAGGTCCAAATTTTGACCTTTGATATCTCAGCTCTGGAAGGGTCTAGAGCCTCCATTTTGGCACGTTGGTCGAAGTCTCGTGGCCCTCTGTCAGAATCCAGAGTTTCAAGAAGATCGGAGGGGGTCAAAATTTCGGCCAAAAAAAAAAAATGACAGTGTTACCCCTTATGTTTTTTTTTCAGGTCCAAATTTTGACCTTCGATATCTCGGCTCTGGAAGGGTCTAGAGCCTCCATTTTTGCGCGCTGGTCGAAGTCTCGTGGCCCTCTGTCAGAGTCCAGAGTTTCAAGAAGATCGGAGGGGGTCAAAATTTCGGCCAAAAAAAAAAAATGACAGTGTTGCCCCTTATGTTTTTTTTTTCAGGTCCAAATTTTGACCTTCGATATCTCGGCTCTGGAAGGGTCTAGAGCCTCAATTTTTGCGCGTTGGTCGAAGTCTCGTGGCCCTCTGTCAGAATCCAGAGTTTCAAGAAGATCGGAGGGGGTCTAAATTTCGGCCAAAAAAAAAAAATGACAGTGTTGCCCCTTATGTTTTTTTTTCAGGTCCAAATTTTGACCTTCGATATCTCGGCTCTGGAAGGGTCTAGAGCCCTAATTTTTGCGCGTTGGTCGAAGTCTCGTGGCCCTCTGTCAGAATCCAGAGTTTCAAGAAGATCGGAGGGGGTCAAAATTTCGGCCAAAAAAAAAATGACAGTGTTACCCCTTATGTTTTTTTTTTCAGGTCCAAATTTTGACCTTCGATAACTCGGCTCTGGAAGGGTCTAGTGCCTCCTTTTTTGCGCGCTGGTCGAAGTCTCGTGGCCCTCTGTCAAAGTCCAGAGTTTCAAGAAGATCGGAGGGGGTCAAAATTTCGGCCAAAAAAAAATGACAGTGTTACCCCTTATGTTTTTTTTTTTCAGGTCCAAATTTTGACCTTCGATATCTCGGCTCTGTAAGGGTATAGAGCCTCCATTTTTGCGCGCTGGTCGAAGTCTCGTGGCCCTCTGTCAGAGTCCAGAGTTTCAAGAAGATCGGAGGGAGTCAAAATTTCGGCCAAAAAAAAAAAATGACAGTGTTACCCCTTATGTTTTTTTTTCAGGTCCAAATTTTGACCTTCGATATCTCGGCTCTGGAAGGGTCTAGAGCCTCCATTTTTGCGCGCTGGTCGAAGTCTCGTGGCCCTCTGTCAGAGTCCAGAGTTTCAAAAAGATCGGAGGGTGTCAAAATTTCGGCCAAAAAAAAAATGACAGTGTTACCCCTTATGTTTTTTTTTTCAGGTCCAAATTTTGACCTTCGATATCTCGGCTCTGGAAGGGTCTAGAGCCTCCATTTTTGCGCGTTGTTCGAAGTCTCGTGGCCCTCTGTCAGAATCCAGAGTTTCAAGAAGATCGGAGGGGGTCAAAATTTCGGCCAAAAAAAAAATGACAGTGTTACCCCTTATGTTTTTTTTTTAGGTCCAAATTTTGACCTTCGATATCTCGGCTCTGGAAGGGTCTAGAGCCTCCATTTTTGCGCGCTGGTCGAAGTCTCGTGGCCCTCTGTCAGAATCCAGAGTTTCAAGAAGATCGGAGGGGGTCAAAATTTCGGCCAAAAAAAAAAAAATGACAGTGTTACCCCTTATGTTTTTTTTCAGGTCCAAATTTTGACCTTTGATATCTCGGCTCTGGAAGGGTCTAGAGCCCTAATTTTTGCGCGTTGGTCGAAGTCTCGTGGCCCTCTGTCAGAATCCAGAGTTTCAAGAAGATCGGAGGGGGTCAAAAATTCGGCCAAAAAAAATGACAGTGTTACCCCTTATGTTTTTTTTTCAGGTCCAAATTTTGACCTTCGATATCTCGGCTCTGGAAGGGTCTAGAGCCTCCATTTTTACGCGCTGGTCGAAGTCTCGTGGCCCTCTGTCAAAGTCCAGAGTTTCAAGAAGATCGGAGGGTGTCAAAATTTCGGCCAAAAAAAAAATGACAGTGTTACCCCTTATGTTTTTTTTTTCAGGTCCAAATTTTGACCTTCGATATCTCGGCTCTGGAAGGGTCTAGAGCCTCCATTTTTGCGCGCTGGTCGAAGTCTCGTGGCCCTCTGTCAGAATCCAGAGTTTCAAGAAGATCGGAGGGGGTCAAAATTTCGGCCAAAAAAAAAAAATGACAGTGTTACCCCTTATGTTTTTTTTTCAGGTCCAAATTTTGACTTTCGATATCTCGGCTCTGGAAGGGTCTAGAGCCTCAATTTTTGCGCGTTGGTCGAAGTCTCGTGGCCCTCTGTCAGAATCCAGAGTTTCAAGAAGATCGGAGGGGGTCAAAATTTCGGCCAAAAAAAAAAATTACAGTGTTACCCCTTATGTTTTTTTTTCAGGTCCAAATTTTGACCTTCGATATCTCGGCTCTGAAAGGGTCTAGAGCCTCAATTTTTGCGCGTTGGTCGAAGTCTCGTGGCCCTCTGTCAGAATCCAGAGTTTCAAGAAGATCGGAGGGGGTCAAAATTTCGGCCAAAAAAAAAAAAAATGACAGTGTTACCCCTTATGTTTTTTTTTTCAGGTCCAAATTTTGACCTTCGATATCTCGGCTCTGGAAGGGTCTAGAGCCTCAATTTTTGCGCGTTGGTCGAAGTCTCGTGGCCCTCTGTCAGAATCCAGAGTTTCAAGAAGATCTGAGGGGGTCAAAATTTCGGCCAAAAAAAAATGACAGTGTTACCCCTTATGTTTTTTTTCAGGTCCAAATTTTGACCTTCGATATCTCGGCTCTGGAAGGGTCTAGAGCCCCAATTTTTGCGCGTTGGTCGAAGTCTCGTGGCCCTCTGTCAGAATCCAGAGTTTCAAGAAGATCGGAGGGGGTCAAAATTTCGGCCAAAAAAAAATGACAGTGTTACCCCTTATGTTTTTTTTTCAGGTCCAAATTTTGACCTTCGATATCTCGGCTCTGGAAGGGTCTAGAGCCTCCATTTTTGCGCGTTGGTCGAAGTCTCGTGGCCCTCTGTCAGAATCCAGAGTTTCAAGAAGATCGGAGGGGGTCAAAATTTCGGCCAAAAAAAAAATGACAGTGTTACCCCTTATGTTTTTTTTTTCAGGTCCAAATTTTGACCTTCGATATCTCGGCTCTGGAAGGGTCTAGAGCCTCAATTTTTGCGCGTTGGTCGAAGTCTCGTGGCCCTCTGTCAGAATCCAGAGTTTCAAGAAGATCGGAGGGGGTCAAAATTTCGGCCAAAAAAAAAAAATGACAGTGTTACCCCTTATGTTTTTTTTTTCAGGTCCAAATTTTGACCTTCGATATCTCGGCTCTGGAAGGGTCTAGAGCCTCCATTTTTGCGCGCTGATCGAAGTCTCATGGCCCTCTGTCAGAGTCCAGAGTTTCAAGAAGATCGGAGGGGGTCAAAATTTCGGCCAAAAAAAAAAATGACAGTGTTACCCCTTATGTTTTTTTTTTCAGGTCCAAATTTTGACCTTCGATATCTCGGCTCTGGAAGGGTCTAGAACCCCAATTTTTGCGCGCTGGTCGAAGTCTCGTGGCCCTCTGTCAGAGTTCAGAGTTTCAAGAAGATCGGAGGGGGTCAAAATTTCGGCCAAAAAAAAATGACAGTGTTACCCCTTATGTTTTTTTTTTCAGGTCCAAATTTTGACCTTTGATATCTCAGCTCTGGAAGGGTCTAGAGCCTCCATTTTGGCACGTTGGTCGAAGTCTCGTGGCCCTCTGTCAGAATCCAGAGTTTCAAGAAGATCGGAGGGGGTCAAAATTTCGGCCAAAAAAAAAATGACAGTGTTACCCCTTATGTTTTTTTTTCAGGTCCAAATTTTGACCTTCGATATCTCGGCTCTGGAAGGGTCTAGAGCCTCCATTTTTGCGCGCTGGTCGAAGTCTCGTGGCCCTCTGTCAGAATCCAGAGTTTTGAGAAGATTGGAGAAACTTAATTTTTCACCCCGCGAAAAAAAACATAAGGGGTAACACTGTCATTTTTTTTTCTGGTCAAAATTTTGAGTTTCAATATCTCAGCTCTGGAAGGGTTCAAATCACATAAGGGTTTAGACCCTCTGGAAGGGTCTAGAGCCTCCATTTTTGCGCGCTGGTCGAAGTCTCGTGGCCCTCTGTCAAAGTCCAGAGTTTCAAGAAGATCGGAGGGGGTCAAAATTTCGGCCAAAAAAAAAAATGACAGTGTTACCCCTTATGGTTTTTTTTTCAGGTCCAAATTTTGACCTTCGATATCTCGGCTCTGGAAGGGTCTAGAGCCCCAATTTTTGCGCGCTGGTCGAAGTCTCGTGGCCGTCTGTCAGAATCCAGAGTTTCAAGAAGATCGGAGGGGGTCAAAATTTCGGCCAAAAAAAAAAATGACAGTGTTACCCCTTATGTTTTTTTTTCAGGTCCAAATTTTGACCTTCGATATCTCGGCTCTGGAAGGGTCTAGAGTCCCAATTTTTGCGCGTTGGTCGAAGTCTCGTGGCCCTCTGTCAGAATCCAGAGTTTCAAGAAGATCGGAGGGGGTCAAAATTTCGGCCAAAAAAAAAATGACAGTGTTACCCCTTATGTTTTTTTTTTCAGGTCCAAATTTTGACCTTCGATATCTCGGCTCTGGAAGGGTCTAGAGCCTCCATTTTTGCGCGCTGGTCGAAGTCTCGTGGCCCTCTGTCAGAATCCAGAGTTTCAAGAAGATCGGAGGGGGTCAAAATTTCGGCCAAAAAAAAATGACAGTGTTACCCCTTATGTTTTTTTTTTCAGGTCCAAATTTTGACCTTCGATATCTCGGCTCTGGAAGGGTCTAGAGCCTCAATTTTTGCGCGTTGGTCGAAGTCTCGTGGCCCTCTGTCAGAATCCAGAGTTTCAAGAAGATCGGAGGGGGTCAAAATTTCGGCCAAAAAAAAAAATGACAGTGTTACCCCTTATGTTTTTTTTCAGGTCCAAATTTTGACCTTCGATATCTCGGCTCTGGAAGGGTCTAGAGCCCTAATTTTTGCGCGTTGGTCGAAGTCTCGTGGCCCTCTGTCAGAATCCAGAGTTTCAAGAAGATCGGAGGGGGTCAAAATTTCGGCCAAAAAAAAAATGACAGTGTTACCCCTTATGTTTTTTTTTCAGGTCCAAATTTTGACCTTCGATATCTCGGCTCTGGAAGGGTCTAGAGCCTCAATTTTTGCGCGTTGGTCGAAGTCTCGTGGCCCTCTGTCAGAATCCAGAGTTTCAAGAAGATCGGAGGGGGTCAAAATTTCGGCCAAAAAAAAAAATGACAGTGTTACCCCTTATGTTTTTTTTTCAGGTCCAAATTTTGACCTTCGATATCTCGGCTCTGGAAGGGTCTAGAGCCTCCATTTTTGCGCGCTGGTCGAAGTCTCGTGGCCCTCTGTCAGAATCCAGAGTTTCAAGAAGATCGGAGGGGGTCAAAATTTCGGCCAAAAAAAAATGACAGTGTTACCCCTTATGTTTTTTTTTCAGGTCCAAATTTTGACCTTCGATATCTCGGCTCTGGAAGGGTCTAGAGCCTCCATTTTTGCGCGCTGGTCGAAGTCTCGTGGCCCTCTGTCAGAGTCCAGAGTTTCAAAAAGATCGGAGGGTGTCAAAATTTCGGCCAAAAAAAAAATGACAGTGTTACCCCTTATGTTTTTTTTTTCAGGTCCAAATTTTGACCTTCGATATCTCGGCTCTGGAAGGGTCTAGAGCCTCCATTTTTGCGCGTTGGTCGAAGTCTCGTGGCCCTCTGTCAGAATCCAGAGTTTCAAGAAGATCGGAGGGGGTCAAAATTTCGGCCAAAAAAAAAAATGACAGTGTTACCCCTTATGTTTTTTTTTCAGGTCCAAATTTTGACCTTCGATATCTCGGCTCTGGAAGGGTCTAGAGCCTCCATTTTTGCGCGCTGGTCGAAGTCTCGTGGCCCTCTGTCAGAATCCAGAGTTTCAAGAAGATCGGAGGGGGTCAAAATTTCGGCCAAAAAAAAAAAAAATGACAGTGTTACCCCTTATGTTTTTTTTCAGGTCCAAATTTTGACCTTCGATATCTCGGCTCTGGAAGGGTCTAGAGCCCTAATTTTTGCGCGTTGGTCGAAGTCTCGTGGCCCTCTGTCAGAATCCAGAGTTTCAAGAAGATCGGAGGGGGTCAAAAATTCGGCCAAAAAAAATGACAGTGTTACCCCTTATGTTTTTTTTTCAGGTCCAAATTTTGACCTTCGATATCTCGGCTCTGGAAGGGTCTAGAGCCCCAATTTTTGCGCGCTGGTCGAAGTCTCGTGGCCGTCTGTCAGAATCCAGAGTTTCAAGAAGATCGGAGGGGGTCAAAATTTCGGCCAAAAAAAAAAATGACAGTGTTACCCCTTATGTTTTTTTTTCAGGTCCAAATTTTGACCTTCGATATCTCGGCTCTGGAAGGGTCTAGAGTCCCAATTTTTGCGCGTTGGTCGAAGTCTCGTGGCCCTCTGTCAGAATCCAGAGTTTCAAGAAGATCGGAGGGGGTCAAAATTTCGGCCAAAAAAAAAATGACAGTGTTACCCCTTATGTTTTTTTTTTCAGGTCCAAATTTTGACCTTCGATATCTCGGCTCTGGAAGGGTCTAGAGCCTCCATTTTTGCGCGCTGGTCGAAGTCTCGTGGCCCTCTGTCAGAATCCAGAGTTTCAAGAAGATCGGAGGGGGTCAAAATTTCGGCCAAAAAAAAATGACAGTGTTACCCCTTATGTTTTTTTTTTCAGGTCCAAATTTTGACCTTCGATATCTCGGCTCTGGAAGGGTCTAGAGCCTCAATTTTTGCGCGTTGGTCGAAGTCTCGTGGCCCTCTGTCAGAATCCAGAGTTTCAAGAAGATCGGAGGGGGTCAAAATTTCGGCCAAAAAAAAAAAATGACAGTGTTACCCCTTATGTTTTTTTTCAGGTCCAAATTTTGACCTTCGATATCTCGGCTCTGGAAGGGTCTAGAGCCCTAATTTTTGCGCGTTGGTCGAAGTCTCGTGGCCCTCTGTCAGAATCCAGAGTTTCAAGAAGATCGGAGGGGGTCAAAATTTCGGCCAAAAAAAAAAATGACAGTGTTACCCCTTATGTTTTTTTTTCAGGTCCAAATTTTGACCTTCGATATCTCGGCTCTGGAAGGGTCTAGAGCCTCAATTTTTGCGCGTTGGTCGAAGTCTCGTGGCCCTCTGTCAGAATCCAGAGTTTCAAGAAGATCGGAGGGGGTCAAAATTTCGGCCAAAAAAAAAAATGACAGTGTTACCCCTTATGTTTTTTTTTCAGGTCCAAATTTTGACCTTCGATATCTCGGCTCTGGAAGGGTCTAGAGCCTCCATTTTTGCGCGCTGGTCGAAGTCTCGTGGCCCTCTGTCAGAATCCAGAGTTTCAAGAAGATCGGAGGGGGTCAAAATTTCGGCAAAAAAAAAAAATGACAGTGTTACCCCTTATGTTTTTTTTTCAGGTCCAAATTTTGACCTTCGATATCTCGGCTCTGGAAGGGTCTAGAACCCCAATTTTTGCGCGCTGGTCGAAGTCTCGTGGCCCTCTGTCAGAGTCCAGAGTTTCAAGAAGATCGGAGGGGGTCAAAATTTCGGCCAAAAAAAAATAACAGTGTTACCCCTTATGTTTTTTTTTTCAGGTCCAAATTTTGACCTTTGATATCTCAGCTCTGGAAGGGTCTAGAGCCTCCATTTTGGCACGTTGGTCGAAGTCTCGTGGCCCTCTGTCAGAATCCAGAGTTTCAAGAAGATCGGAGGGGGTCAAAATTTCGGCCAAAAAAAAAAAATGACAGTGTTACCCCTTATGTTTTTTTTTTCAGGTCCAAATTTTGACCTTCGATATCTCGGCTCTGGAAGGGTCTAGAGCCTCCATTTTTGCGCGCTGGTCGAAGTCTCGTGGCCCTCTGTCAGAGTCCAGAGTTTCAAGAAGATCGGAGGGGGTCAAAATTTCGGCCAAAAAAAAAAAAATGACAGTGTTGCCCCTTATGTTTTTTTTTTCAGGTCCAAATTTTGACCTTCGATATCTCGGCTCTGGAAGGGTCTAGAGCCTCAATTTTTGCGCGTTGGTCGAAGTCTCGTGGCCCTCTGTCAGAATCCAGAGTTTCAAGAAGATCGGAGGGGGTCTAAATTTCGGCCAAAAAAAAAAAATGACAGTGTTGCCCCTTATGTTTTTTTTTCAGGTCCAAATTTTGACCTTCGATATCTCGGCTCTGGAAGGGTCTAGAGCCCTAATTTTTGCGCGTTGGTCGAAGTCTCGTGGCCCTCTGTCAGAATCCAGAGTTTCAAGAAGATCGGAGGGGGTCAAAATTTCGGCCAAAAAAAAAATGACAGTGTTACCCCTTATGTTTTTTTTTTCAGGTCCAAATTTTGACCTTCGATAACTCGGCTCTGGAAGGGTCTAGTGCCTCCTTTTTTGCGCGCTGGTCGAAGTCTCGTGGCCCTCTGTCAAAGTCCAGAGTTTCAAGAAGATCGGAGGGGGTCAAAATTTCGGCCAAAAAAAAATGACAGTGTTACCCCTTATGTTTTTTTTTTTCAGGTCCAAATTTTGACCTTCGATATCTCGGCTCTGTAAGGGTATAGAGCCTCCATTTTTGCGCGCTGGTCGAAGTCTCGTGGCCCTCTGTCAGAGTCCAGAGTTTCAAGAAGATCGGAGGGAGTCAAAATTTCGGCCAAAAAAAAAAAATGACAGTGTTACCCCTTATGTTTTTTTTTCAGGTCCAAATTTTGACCTTCGATATCTCGGCTCTGGAAGGGTCTAGAGCCTCCATTTTTGCGCGCTGGTCGAAGTCTCGTGGCCCTCTGTCAGAGTCCAGAGTTTCAAAAAGATCGGAGGGTGTCAAAATTTCGGCCAAAAAAAAAATGACAGTGTTACCCCTTATGTTTTTTTTTTTCAGGTCCAAATTTTGACCTTCGATATCTCGGCTCTGGAAGGGTCTAGAGCCTCCATTTTTGCGCGTTGGTCGAAGTCTCGTGGCCCTCTGTCAGAATCCAGAGTTTCAAGAAGATCGGAGGGGGTCAAAATTTCGGCCAAAAAAAAAAATGACAGTGTTACCCCTTATGTTTTTTTTTTAGGTCCAAATTTTGACCTTCGATATCTCGGCTCTGGAAGGGTCTAGAGCCTCCATTTTTGCGCGCTGGTCGAAGTCTCGTGGCCCTCTGTCAGAATCCAGAGTTTCAAGAAGATCGGAGGGGGTCAAAATTTCGGCCAAAAAAAAAAAAATGACAGTGTTACCCCTTATGTTTTTTTTCAGGTCCAAATTTTGACCTTTGATATCTCGGCTCTGGAAGGGTCTAGAGCCCTAATTTTTGCGCGTTGGTCGAAGTCTCGTGGCCCTCTGTCAGAATCCAGAGTTTCAAGAAGATCGGAGGGGGTCAAAAATTCGGCCAAAAAAAATGACAGTGTTACCCCTTATGTTTTTTTTTCAGGTCCAAATTTTGACCTTCGATATCTCGGCTCTGGAAGGGTCTAGAGCCTCCATTTTTACGCGCTGGTCGAAGTCTCGTGGCCCTCTGTCAAAGTCCAGAGTTTCAAGAAGATCGGAGGGTGTCAAAATTTCGGCCAAAAAAAAAATGACAGTGTTACCCCTTATGTTTTTTTTTTCAGGTCCAAATTTTGACCTTCGATATCTCGGCTCTGGAAGGGTCTAGAGCCTCCATTTTTGCGCGCTGGTCGAAGTCTCGTGGCCCTCTGTCAGAATCCAGAGTTTCAAGAAGATCGGAGGGGGTCAAAATTTCGGCCAAAAAAAAAAAATGACAGTGTTACCCCTTATGTTTTTTTTTCAGGTCCAAATTTTGACTTTCGATATCTCGGCTCTGGAAGGGTCTAGAGCCTCAATTTTTGCGCGTTGGTCGAAGTCTCGTGGCCCTCTGTCAGAATCCAGAGTTTCAAGAAGATCGGAGGGGGTCAAAATTTCGGCCAAAAAAAAAAATTACAGTGTTACCCCTTATGTTTTTTTTTCAGGTCCAAATTTTGACCTTCGATATCTCGGCTCTGAAAGGGTCTAGAGCCTCAATTTTTGCGCGTTGGTCGAAGTCTCGTGGCCCTCTGTCAGAATCCAGAGTTTCAAGAAGATCGGAGGGGGTCAAAATTTCGGCCAAAAAAAAAAAAATGACAGTGTTACCCCTTATGTTTTTTTTTTCAGGTCCAAATTTTGACCTTCGATATCTCGGCTCTGGAAGGGTCTAGAGCCTCAATTTTTGCGCGTTGGTCGAAGTCTCGTGGCCCTCTGTCAGAATCCAGAGTTTCAAGAAGATCTGAGGGGGTCAAAATTTCGGCCAAAAAAAAATGACAGTGTTACCCCTTATGTTTTTTTTCAGGTCCAAATTTTGACCTTCGATATCTCGGCTCTGGAAGGGTCTAGAGCCCCAATTTTTGCGCGTTGGTCGAAGTCTCGTGGCCCTCTGTCAGAATCCAGAGTTTCAAGAAGATCGGAGGGGGTCAAAATTTCGGCCAAAAAAAAATGACAGTGTTACCCCTTATGTTTTTTTTTCAGGTCCAAATTTTGACCTTCGATATCTCGGCTCTGGAAGGGTCTAGAGCCTCCATTTTTGCGCGTTGGTCGAAGTCTCGTGGCCCTCTGTCAGAATCCAGAGTTTCAAGAAGATCGGAGGGGGTCAAAATTTCGGCCAAAAAAAAAATGACAGTGTTACCCCTTATGTTTTTTTTTTCAGGTCCAAATTTTGACCTTCGATATCTCGGCTCTGGAAGGGTCTAGAGCCTCAATTTTTGCGCGTTGGTCGAAGTCTCGTGGCCCTCTGTCAGAATCCAGAGTTTCAAGAAGATCGGAGGGGGTCAAAATTTCGGCCAAAAAAAAAAAATGACAGTGTTACCCCTTATGTTTTTTTTTTCAGGTCCAAATTTTGACCTTCGATATCTCGGCTCTGGAAGGGTCTAGAGCCTCCATTTTTGCGCGCTGATCGAAGTCTCATGGCCCTCTGTCAGAGTCCAGAGTTTCAAGAAGATCGGAGGGGGTCAAAATTTCGGCCAAAAAAAAAAATGACAGTGTTACCCCTTATGTTTTTTTTTTCAGGTCCAAATTTTGACCTTCGATATCTCGGCTCTGGAAGGGTCTAGAACCCCAATTTTTGCGCGCTGGTCGAAGTCTCGTGGCCCTCTGTCAGAGTTCAGAGTTTCAAGAAGATCGGAGGGGGTCAAAATTTCGGCCAAAAAAAAATGACAGTGTTACCCCTTATGTTTTTTTTTTCAGGTCCAAATTTTGACCTTTGATATCTCAGCTCTGGAAGGGTCTAGAGCCTCCATTTTGGCACGTTGGTCGAAGTCTCGTGGCCCTCTGTCAGAATCCAGAGTTTCAAGAAGATCGGAGGGGGTCAAAATTTCGGCCAAAAAAAAAATGACAGTGTTACCCCTTATGTTTTTTTTTCAGGTCCAAATTTTGACCTTCGATATCTCGGCTCTGGAAGGGTCTAGAGCCTCCATTTTTGCGCGCTGGTCGAAGTCTCGTGGCCCTCTGTCAGAATCCAGAGTTTTGAGAAGATTGGAGAAACTTAATTTTTCACCCCGCGAAAAAAAACATAAGGGGTAACACTGTCATTTTTTTTTCTGGTCAAAATTTTGAGTTTCAATATCTCAGCTCTGGAAGGGTTCAAATCACATAAGGGTTTAGACCCTCTGGAAGGGTCTAGAGCCTCCATTTTTGCGCGCTGGTCGAAGTCTCGTGGCCCTCTGTCAAAGTCCAGAGTTTCAAGAAGATCGGAGGGGGTCAAAATTTCGGCCAAAAAAAAAAATGACAGTGTTACCCCTTATGGTTTTTTTTTCAGGTCCAAATTTTGACCTTCGATATCTCGGCTCTGGAAGGGTCTAGAGCCCCAATTTTTGCGCGCTGGTCGAAGTCTCGTGGCCGTCTGTCAGAATCCAGAGTTTCAAGAAGATCGGAGGGGGTCAAAATTTCGGCCAAAAAAAAAAATGACAGTGTTACCCCTTATGTTTTTTTTTCAGGTCCAAATTTTGACCTTCGATATCTCGGCTCTGGAAGGGTCTAGAGTCCCAATTTTTGCGCGTTGGTCGAAGTCTCGTGGCCCTCTGTCAGAATCCAGAGTTTCAAGAAGATCGGAGGGGGTCAAAATTTCGGCCAAAAAAAAAATGACAGTGTTACCCCTTATGTTTTTTTTTTCAGGTCCAAATTTTGACCTTCGATATCTCGGCTCTGGAAGGGTCTAGAGCCTCCATTTTTGCGCGCTGGTCGAAGTCTCGTGGCCCTCTGTCAGAATCCAGAGTTTCAAGAAGATCGGAGGGGGTCAAAATTTCGGCCAAAAAAAAATGACAGTGTTACCCCTTATGTTTTTTTTTTCAGGTCCAAATTTTGACCTTCGATATCTCGGCTCTGGAAGGGTCTAGAGCCTCAATTTTTGCGCGTTGGTCGAAGTCTCGTGGCCCTCTGTCAGAATCCAGAGTTTCAAGAAGATCGGAGGGGGTCAAAATTTCGGCCAAAAAAAAAATGACAGTGTTACCCCTTATGTTTTTTTTCAGGTCCAAATTTTGACCTTCGATATCTCGGCTCTGGAAGGGTCTAGAGCCCTAATTTTTGCGCGTTGGTCGAAGTCTCGTGGCCCTCTGTCAGAATCCAGAGTTTCAAGAAGATCGGAGGGGGTCAAAATTTCGGCCAAAAAAAAAATGACAGTGTTACCCCTTATGTTTTTTTTTCAGGTCCAAATTTTGACCTTCGATATCTCGGCTCTGGAAGGGTCTAGAGCCTCAATTTTTGCGCGTTGGTCGAAGTCTCGTGGCCCTCTGTCAGAATCCAGAGTTTCAAGAAGATCGGAGGGGGTCAAAATTTCGGCCAAAAAAAAAAATGACAGTGTTACCCCTTATGTTTTTTTTTCAGGTCCAAATTTTGACCTTCGATATCTCGGCTCTGGAAGGGTCTAGAGCCTCCATTTTTGCGCGCTGGTCGAAGTCTCGTGGCCCTCTGTCAGAATCCAGAGTTTCAAGAAGATCGGAGGGGGTCAAAATTTCGGCAAAAAAAAAAAAAATGACAGTGTTACCCCTTATGTTTTTTTTCAGGTCCAAATTTTGACCTTCGATATCTCGGCTCTGGAAGGGTCTAGAGCCCCAATTTTTGCGCGTTGGTCGAAGTCTCGTGGCCCTCTGTCAGAATCCAGAGTTTCAAGAAGATCGGAGGGGGTCAAAATTTCGGCCAAAAAAAAATGACAGTGTTACCCCTTATGTTTTTTTTTCAGGTCCAAATTTTGACCTTCGATATCTCGGCTCTGGAAGGGTCTAGAGCCTCCATTTTTGCGCGCTGGTCGAAGTCTCGTGGCCCTCTGTCAGAGTCCAGAGTTTCAAAAAGATCGGAGGGTGTCAAAATTTCGGCCAAAAAAAAAATGACAGTGTTACCCCTTATGTTTTTTTTTTCAGGTCCAAATTTTGACCTTCGATATCTCGGCTCTGGAAGGGTCTAGAGCCTCCATTTTTGCGCGTTGGTCGAAGTCTCGTGGCCCTCTGTCAGAATCCAGAGTTTCAAGAAGATCGGAGGGGGTCAAAATTTCGGCCAAAAAAAAAAATGACAGTGTTACCCCTTATGTTTTTTTTTCAGGTCCAAATTTTGACCTTCGATATCTCGGCTCTGGAAGGGTCTAGAGCCTCCATTTTTGCGCGCTGGTCGAAGTCTCGTGGCCCTCTGTCAGAATCCAGAGTTTCAAGAAGATCGGAGGGGGTCAAAATTTCGGCCAAAAAAAAAAAAATGACAGTGTTACCCCTTATGTTTTTTTTCAGGTCCAAATTTTGACCTTCGATATCTCGGCTCTGGAAGGGTCTAGAGCCCTAATTTTTGCGCGTTGGTCGAAGTCTCGTGGCCCTCTGTCAGAATCCAGAGTTTCAAGAAGATCGGAGGGGGTCAAAAATTCGGCCAAAAAAAATGACAGTGTTACCCCTTATGTTTTTTTTTCAGGTCCAAATTTTGACCTTCGATATCTCGGCTCTGGAAGGGTCTAGAGCCTCCATTTTTGCGCGCTGGTCGAAGTCTCGTGGCCCTCTGTCAAAGTCCAGAGTTTCAAGAAGATCGGAGGGTGTCAAAATTTCGGCCAAAAAAAAATGACAGTGTTACCCCTTATGTTTTTTTTTTCAGGTCCAAATTTTGACCTTCGATATCTCGGCTCTGGAAGGGTCTAGAGCCTCCATTTTTGCGCGCTGGTCGAAGTCTCGTGGCCCTCTGTCAGAATCCAGAGTTTCAAGAAGATCGGAGGGGGTCAAAATTTCGGCCAAAAAAAAAAATGACAGTGTTACCCCTTATGTTTTTTTTTCAGGTCCAAATTTTGACTTTCGATATCTCGGCTCTGGAAGGGTCTAGAGCCTCAATTTTTGCGCGTTGGTCGAAGTCTCGTGGCCCTCTGTCAGAATCCAGAGTTTCAAGAAGATCGGAGGGGGTCAAAATTTCGGCCAAAAAAAAAAATTACAGTGTTACCCCTTATGTTTTTTTTTCAGGTCCAAATTTTGACCTTCGATATCTCGGCTCTGAAAGGGTCTAGAGCCTCAATTTTTGCGCGTTGGTCGAAGTCTCGTGGCCCTCTGTCAGAATCCAGAGTTTCAAGAAGATCGGAGGGGGTCAAAATTTCGGCCAAAAAAAAAAAAATGACAGTGTTACCCCTTATGTTTTTTTTTTCAGGTCCAAATTTTGACCTTCGATATCTCGGCTCTGGAAGGGTCTAGAGCCTCAATTTTTGCGCGTTGGTCGAAGTCTCGTGGCCCTCTGTCAGAATCCAGAGTTTCAAGAAGATCGGAGGGGGTCAAAATTTCGGCCAAAAAAAAATGACAGTGTTACCCCTTATGTTTTTTTTTCAGGTCCAAATTTTGACCTTCGATATCTCGGCTCTGGAAGGGTCTAGAGCCTCCATTTTTGCGCGTTGGTCGAAGTCTCGTGGCCCTCTGTCAGAATCCAGAGTTTCAAGAAGATCGGAGGGGGTCAAAATTTCGGCCAAAAAAAAAATGACAGTGTTACCCCTTATGTTTTTTTTTTCAGGTCCAAATTTTGACCTTCGATATCTCGGCTCTGGAAGGGTCTAGAGCCTCAATTTTTGCGCGTTGGTCGAAGTCTCGTGGCCCTCTGTCAGAATCCAGAGTTTCAAGAAGATCGGAGGGGGTCAAAATTTCGGCCAAAAAAAAAAATGACAGTGTTACCCCTTATGTTTTTTTTTTCAGGTCCAAATTTTGACCTTCGATATCTCGGCTCTGGAAGGGTCTAGAGCCTCCATTTTTGCGCGCTGATCGAAGTCTCATGGCCCTCTGTCAGAGTCCAGAGTTTCAAGAAGATCGGAGGGGGTCAAAAATTCGGCCAAAAAAAAATGACAGTGTTACCCCTTATGTTTTTTTTTTCAGGTCCAAATTTTGACCTTCGATATCTTGGCTCTGGAAGGGTCTAGAGCCTCCATTTTTGCACGTTGGTCGAAGTCTCGTGGCCCTCTGTCAGAATCCAGAGTTTCAAGAAGATCGGAGGGGGTCAAAATTTCGGCCAAAAAAAAAATGACAGTGTTACCCCTTATGTTTTTTTTTCAGGTCCAAATTTTGACCTTCGATATCTCGGCTCTGGAAGGGTCTAGAGCCTCAATTTTTGCGCGCTGGTCGAAGTCTCGTGGCCCTCTGTCAGAATCCAGAGTTTTGAGAAGATTGGAGAAACTTAATTTTTCACCCCGCGAAAAAAAACATAAGGGGTAACACTGTCATTTTTTTTTCTGGTCAAAATTTTGAGTTTCAATATCTCAGCTCTGGAAGGGTTCAAATCACATAAGGGTTTAGACCCTCTGGAAGGGTCTAGAGCCTCCATTTTTGCGCGCTGGTCGAAGTCTCGTGGCCCTCTGTCAAAGTCCAGAGTTTCAAGAAGATCGGAGGGGGTCAAAATTTCGGCCAAAAAAAAAAATGACAGTGTTACCCCTTATGTTTTTTTTTTCAGGTCCAAATTTTGACCTTCGATATCTCGGCTCTGGAAGGGTCTAGAGCCCCAATTTTTGCGCGCTGGTCGAAGTCTCGTGGCCGTCTGTCAGAATCCAGAGTTTCAAGAAGATCGGAGGGGGTCAAAATTTCGGCCAAAAAAAAAAATGACAGTGTTACCCCTTATGTTTTTTTTTCAGGTCCAAATTTTGACCTTCGATATCTCGGCTCTGGAAGGGTCTAGAGTCCCAATTTTTGCGCGTTGGTCGAAGTCTCGTGGCCCTCTGTCAGAATCCAGAGTTTCAAGAAGATCGGAGGGGGTCAAAATTTCGGCCAAAAAAAAAATGACAGTGTTACCCCTTATGTTTTTTTTTTCAGGTCCAAATTTTGACCTTCGATATCTCGGCTCTGGAAGGGTCTAGAGCCTCCATTTTTGCGCGCTGGTCGAAGTCTCGTGGCCCTCTGTCAGAATCCAGAGTTTCAAGAAGATCGGAGGGGGTCAAAATTTCGGCCAAAAAAAAATGACAGTGTTACCCCTTATGTTTTTTTTTTCAGGTCCAAATTTTGACCTTCGATATCTCGGCTCTGGAAGGGTCTAGAGCCTCAATTTTTGCGCGTTGGTCGAAGTCTCGTGGCCCTCTGTCAGAATCCAGAGTTTCAAGAAGATCGGAGGGGGTCAAAATTTCGGCCAAAAAAAAAAAATGACAGTGTTACCCCTTATGTTTTTTTTCAGGTCCAAATTTTGACCTTCGATATCTCGGCTCTGGAAGGGTCTAGAGCCCTAATTTTTGCGCGTTGGTCGAAGTCTCGTGGCCCTCTGTCAGAATCCAGAGTTTCAAGAAGATCGGAGGGGGTCAAAATTTCGGCCAAAAAAAAAAATGACAGTGTTACCCCTTATGTTTTTTTTTCAGGTCCAAATTTTGACCTTCGATATCTCGGCTCTGGAAGGGTCTAGAGCCTCAATTTTTGCGCGTTGGTCGAAGTCTCGTGGCCCTCTGTCAGAATCCAGAGTTTCAAGAAGATCGGAGGGGGTCAAAATTTCGGCCAAAAAAAAAAATGACAGTGTTACCCGTTATGTTTTTTTTTCAGGTCCAAATTTTGACCTTCGATATCTCGGCTCTGGAAGGGTCTAGAGCCTCCATTTTTGCGCGCTGGTCGAAGTCTCGTGGCCCTCTGTCAGAATCCAGAGTTTCAAGAAGATCGGAGGGGGTCAAAATTTCGGCAAAAAAAAAAAATGACAGTGTTACCCCTTATGTTTTTTTTCAGGTCCAAATTTTGACCTTCGATATCTCGGCTCTGGAAGGGTCTAGAGCCCCAATTTTTGCGCGTTGGTCGAAGTCTCGTGGCCCTCTGTCAGAATCCAGAGTTTCAAGAAGATCGGAGGGGGTCAAAATTTCGGCCAAAAAAAAATGACAGTGTTACCCCTTATGTTTTTTTTTCAGGTCCAAATTTTGACCTTCGATATCTCGGCTCTGGAAGGGTCTAGAGCCTCCATTTTTGCGCGCTGGTCGAAGTCTCGTGGCCCTCTGTCAAAGTCCAGAGTTTCAAGAAGATCGGAGGGTGTCAAAATTTCGGCCAAAAAAAAAAATGACAGTGTTACCCCTTATGTTTTTTTTTTTCAGGTCCAAATTTTGACCTTCGATATCTCGGCTCTGGAAGGGTCTAGAGCCTCCATTTTTGCGCGCTGGTCGAAGTCTCGTGGCCCTCTGTCAGAATCCAGAGTTTCAAGAAGATCGGAGGGGGTCAAAATTTCGGCCAAAAAAAAAAATGACAGTGTTACCCCTTATGTTTTTTTTTTTCAGGTCCAAATTTTGACCTTCGATATCTCGGCTCTGGAAGGGTCTAGAGCCTCAATTTTTGCGCGTTGGTCGAAGTCTCGTGGCCCTCTGTCAGAATCCAGAGTTTCAAGAAGATCGGAGGGGGTCAAAATTTCGGCCAAAAAAAAAAATGACAGTGTTACCCCTTATGTTTTTTTTTTCAGGTCCAAATTTTGACCTTCGATATCTCGGCTCTGGAAGGGTCTAGAGCCTCAATTTTTGCGCGTTGGTCGAAGTCTCGTGGCCCTCTGTCAGAATCCAGAGTTTCAAGAAGATCGGAGGGGGTCAAAATTTCGGCCAAAAAAAAAAATGACAGTGTTACCCCTTATGTTTTTTTTTCAGGTCCAAATTTTGACCTTCGATATCTCGGCTCTGGAAGGGTCTAGAGCCTCCATTTTTGCGCGCTGATCGAAGTCTCATGGCCCTCTGTCAGAGTCCAGAGTTTCAAGAAGATCGGAGGGGGTCAAAATTTCGGCCAAAAAAAAAAATGACAGTGTTACCCCTTATGTTTTTTTTTCAGGTCCAAATTTTGACCTTCGATATCTCGGCTCTGGAAGGGTCTAGAACCCCAATTTTTGCGCGCTGGTCGAAGTCTCGTGGCCCTCTGTCAGAGTTCAGAGTTTTAAGAAGATCGGAGGGGGTCAAAATTTCGGCCAAAAAAAAATGACAGTGTTACCCCTTATGTTTTTTTTTCAGGTCCAAATTTTGACCTTTGATATCTCAGCTCTGGAAGGGTCTAGAGCCTCCATTTTGGCACGTTGGTCGAAGTCTCGTGGCCCTCTGTCAGAATCCAGAGTTTCAAGAAGATCGGAGGGGGTCAAAATTTCGGCCAAAAAAAAAAATGACAGTGTTACCCCTTATGTTTTTTTTTCAGGTCCAAATTTTGACCTTCGATATCTCGGCTCTGGAAGGGTCTAGAGCCTCAATTTTTGCGCGCTGGTCGAAGTCTCGTGGCCCTCTGTCAGAATCCAGAGTTTTGAGAAGATTGGAGAAACTTAATTTTTCACCCCGCGAAAAAAAACATAAGGGGTAACACTGTCATTTTTTTTCTGGTCAAAATTTTGAGTTTCAATATCTCAGCTCTGGAAGGGTTCAAATCACATAAGGGTTTAGACCCTCTGGAAGGGTCTAGAGCCTCCATTTTTGCGCGCTGGTCGAAGTCTCGTGGCCCTCTGTCAAAGTCCAGAGTTTCAAGAAGATCGGAGGGGGTCAAAATTTCGGCCAAAAAAAAAAATGACAGTGTTACCCCTTATGTTTTTTTTTCAGGTCCAAATTTTGACCTTCGATATCTCGGCTCTGGAAGGGTCTAGAGTCCCAATTTTTGCGCGTTGGTCGAAGTCTCGTGGCCCTCTGTCAGAATCCAGAGTTTCAAGAAGATCGGAGGGGGTCAAAATTTCGGCCAAAAAAAAAATGACAGTGTTACCCCTTATGTTTTTTTTTCAGGTCCAAATTTTGACCTTCGATATCTCGGCTCTGGAAGGGTCTAGAGCCTCCATTTTTGCGCGCTGGTCGAAGTCTCGTGGCCCTCTGTCAGAATCCAGAGTTTCAAGAAGATCGGAGGGGGTCAAAATTTCGGCCAAAAAAAAATGACAGTGTTACCCCTTATGTTTTTTTTTTCAGGTCCAAATTTTGACCTTCGATATCTCGGCTCTGGAAGGGTCTAGAGCCTCAATTTTTGCGCGTTGGTCGAAGTCTCGTGGCCCTCTGTCAGAATCCAGAGTTTCAAGAAGATCGGAGGGGGTCAAAATTTCGGCCAAAAAAAAAAATGACAGTGTTACCCCTTATGTTTTTTTTCAGGTCCAAATTTTGACCTTCGATATCTCGGCTCTGGAAGGGTCTAGAGCCCTAATTTTTGCGCGTTGGTCGAAGTCTCGTGGCCCTCTGTCAGAATCCAGAGTTTCAAGAAGATCGGAGGGGGTCAAAAATTCGGCCAAAAAAAAATGACAGTGTTACCCCTTATGTTTTTTTTTCAGGTCCAAATTTTGACCTTCGATATCTCGGCTCTGGAAGGGTCTAGAGCCTCCATTTTTGCGCGCTGGTCGAAGTCTCGTGGCCCTCTGTCAAAGTCCAGAGTTTCAAGAAGATCGGAGGGTGTCAAAATTTCGGCCAAAAAAAAAAATGACAGTGTTACCCCTTATGTTTTTTTTTTCAGGTCCAAATTTTGACCTTCGATATCTCGGCTCTGGAAGGGTCTAGAGCCTCCATTTTTGCGCGCTGGTCGAAGTCTCGTGGCCCTCTGTCAGAATCCAGAGTTTCAAGAAGATCGGAGGGGGTCAAAATTTCGGCCAAAAAAAAAATGACAGTGTTACCCCTTATGTTTTTTTTTTCAGGTCCAAATTTTGACCTTCGATATCTCGGCTCTGGAAGGGTCTAGAGCCTCAATTTTTGCGCGTTGGTCGAAGTCTCGTGGCCCTCTGTCAGAATCCAGAGTTTCAAGAAGATCGGAGGGGGTCAAAATTTCGGCCAAAAAAAAAAAATGACAGTGTTACCCCTTATGTTTTTTTTTTCAGGTCCAAATTTTGACCTTCGATATCTCGGCTCTGGAAGGGTCTAGACCCTCCATTTTTGCGCGCTGGTCGAAGTCTCGTGGCCCTCTGTCAGAATCCAGAGTTTCAAGAAGATCGGAGGGGGTCAAAATTTCGGCCAAAAAAAAATGACAGTGTTACCCCTTATGTTTTTTTTTTCAGGTCCAAATTTTGACCTTCGATATCTCGGCTCTGGAAGGGTCTAGAGCCTCAATTTTTGCGCGTTGGTCGAAGTCTCGTGGCCCTCTGTCAGAATCCAGAGTTTCAAGAAGATCGGAGGGGGTCAAAATTTCGGCCAAAAATAAAAAATGACAGTGTTACCCCTTATGTTTTTTTTTCAGGTCCAAATTTTGACTTTCGATATCTCGGCTCTGGAAGGGTCTAGAGCCTCAATTTTTGCGCGTTGGTCGAAGTCTCGTGGCCCTCTGTCAGAATCCAGAGTTTCAAGAAGATCGGAGGGGGTCAAAATTTCGGCCAAAAAAAAAAAATGACAGTGTTACCCCTTATGTTTTTTTTTCAGGTCCAAATTTTGACCTTCGATATCTCGGCTCTGGAAGGGTCTAGAGCCTCCATTTTTGCGCGCTGGTCGAAGTCTCGTGGCCCTCTGTCAGAGTCCAGAGTTTCAAGAAGATCGGAGGGGGTCAAAATTTCGGCCAAAAAAAAATGACAGTGTTACCCCTTATGTTTTTTTTTTCAGGTCCAAATTTTGACCTTCGATATCTCGGCTCTGGAAGGGTCTAGAGCCTCCATTTTTGTGCGCTGGTCGAAGTCTCGTGGCCCTCTGTCAAAGTCCAGAGTTTCAAGAAGATTGGAGGGGGTCAAAATTTCGGCCAAAAAAAAATGACAGTGTTACCCCTTATGTTTTTTTTTCAGGTCCAAATTTTGACCTTCGATATCTCGGCTCTGGAAGGGTCTAGAGCCCCAATTTTTGCGCGCTGGTCGAAGTCTCGTGGCCCTCTGTCAGAATCCAGAGTTTCAAGAAGATCGGAGGGGGTCAAAATTTCGGCCAAAAAAAAAAATGACAGTGTTACCCCTTATGTTTTTTTTTTTCAGGTCCAAATTTTGACCTTCGATATCTCGGCTCTGGAAGGGTCTAGAGCCCCAATTTTTGCGCGTTGGTCGAAGTCTCGTGGCCCTCTGTCAGAATCCAGAGTTTCAAGAAGATCGGAGGGGGTCAAAATTTCGGCCAAAAAAAAAAATGACAGTGTTATCCCTTATGTTTTTTTTTCAGGTCCAAATTTTGACCTTCGATATCTCGGCTCTGGAAGGGTCTAGAGCCTCCATTTTTGCGCGCTGGTCGAAGTCTCGTGGCCCTCTGTCAGAGTCCAGAGTTTCAAGAAGATCGGAGGGGGTCAAAATTTCGGCCAAAAAAAAAAAAATGACAGTGTTACCACTTATGTTTTTTTTCAGGTCCAAATTTTGACCTTCGATATCTCAGCTCTGGAAGGGTTCAAATCACATAAGGGTTTAGACCCTCTGGAAGGGTCTAGAGCCTCCATTTTTGCGCGCTGGTCGAAGTCTCGTGGCCCTCTGTCAAAGTCCAGAGTTTCAAGAAGATCGGAGGGGGTCAAAATTTCGGCCAAAAAAAAAAATGACAGTGTTACCCCTTATGTTTTTTTTTTCAGGTCCAAATTTTGACCTTCGATATCTCGGCTCTCGAAGGGTCTAGAGCCTCCATTTTTGCGCGCTGGTCGAAGTCTCGTGGCCCTCTGTCAGAGTCCAGAGTTTCAAGAAGATCGGAGGGGGTCAAAATTTCGGCCAAAAAAAAAAAAATGACAGTGTTACCACTTATGTTTTTTTTCAGGTCCAAATTTTGACCTTCGATATCTCGGCTCTGGAAGGGTCTAGAGCCCCAATTTTGCGCGTTGGTCGAAGTCTCGTGGCCCTCTGTCAGAATCCAGAGTTTCAAGAAGATCGGAGGGGGTCAAAATTTCGGCCAAAAAAAATGACAGTGTTACCCCTCATGTTTTTTTTTTCAGGTCCAAATTTTGACCTTCGATATCTCGGCTCTGGAAGGGTCTAGAGCCTCCATTTTTGCGCGCTGGTCGAAGTCTCGTGGCCCTCTGTCAAAGTCAAGAGTTTCAAGAAGATCGGAGGGGGTCAAAATTTCGGCCAAAAAAAAAATGACAGTGTTACCCCTTATGTTTTTTTTTCAGGTCCAAATTTTGACCTTCGATATCTCGGCTCTGGAAGGGTCTAGAGCCTCCATTTTTGCGCGCTGGTCGAAGTCTCGTGGCCCTCTGTCAGAATCCAGAGTTTCAAGAAGATCGGAGGGGGTCAAAATTTCGGCCAAAAAAAATGACAGTGTTACCCCTTATGTTTTTTTTTTCAGGTCCAAATTTTGACCTTCGATATCTCGGCTCTGGAAGGGTCTAGAGCCTCAATTTTTGCGCGTTGGTCGAAGTCTCGTGGCCCTCTGTCAGAATCCAGAGTTTCAAGAAGATCGGAGGGGGTCAAAATTTCGGCCAAAAAAAAAAAAAAAATGACAGTGTTACCCCTTATGTTTTTTTTCAGGTCCAAATTTTGACCTTCGATATCTCGGCTCTGGAAGGGTCTAGAGCCCCAATTTTTGCGCGTTGGTCGAAGTCTCGTGGCCCTCTGTCAGAATCCAGAGTTTCAAGAAGATCGGAGGGGGTCAAAATTTCGGCCAAAAAAAAATGACAGTGTTACCCCTTATGTTTTTTTTTCAGGTCCAAATTTTGACCTTCGATATCTCGGCTCTGGAAGGGTCTAGAGCCTCCATTTTTGCGCGCTGGTCGAAGTCTCGTGGCCCTCTGTCAAAGTCCAGAGTTTCAAGAAGATCGGAGGGTGTCAAAATTTCGGCCAAAAAAAAAATGACAGTGTTACCCCTTATGTTTTTTTTTTCAGGTCCAAATTTTGACCTTCGATATCTCGGCTCTGGAAGGGTCTAGAGCCTCCATTTTTGCGCGCTGGTCGAAGTCTCGTGGCCCTCTGTCAGAATCCAGAGTTTCAAGAAGATCGGAGGGGGTCAAAATTTCGGCCAAAAAAAAAAAAGACAGTGTTACCCGTTATGTTTTTTTTTTCAGGTCCAAATTTTGACCTTCGATATCTCGGCTCTGGAAGGGTCTAGAGCCTCAATTTTTGCGCGTTGGTCGAAGTCTCGTGGCCCTCTGTCAGAATCCAGAGTTTCAAGAAGATCGGAGGGGGTCAAAATTTCGGCCAAAAAAAAAAATGACAGTGTTACCCCTTATGTTTTTTTTTCAGGTCCAAATTTTGACCTTCGATATCTCGGCTCTGGAAGGGTCTAGAGCCTCCATTTTTGCGCGTTGGTCGAAGTCTCGTGGCCCTCTGTCAGAATCCAGAGTTTCAAGAAGATCGGAGGGGTCAAAATTTCGGCCAAAAAAAAATGACAGTGTTACCCCTTATGTTTTTTTTTTCAGGTCCAAATTTTGACCTTCGATATCTCGGCTCTGGAAGGGTCTAGAGCCTCCATTTTTGTGCGCTGGTCGAAGTCTCGTGGCCCTCTGTCAAAGTCCAGAGTTTCAAGAAGATTGGAGGGGGTCAAAATTTCGGCCAAAAAAAAAATGACAGTGTTACCCCTTATGTTTTTTTTTCAGGTCCAAATTTTGACCTTCGATATCTCGGCTCTGGAAGGGTCTAGAGCCCCATTTTTTGCGCGCTGGTCGAAGTCTCGTGGCCCTCTGTCAGAATCCAGAGTTTCAAGAAGATCGGAGGGGGTCAAAATTTCGGCCAAAAAAAAAAATGACAGTGTTACCCCTTATGTTTTTTTTTTTCAGGTCCAAATTTTGACCTTCGATATCTCGGCTCTGGAAGGGTCTAGAGCCCCAATTTTTGCGCGTTGGTCGAAGTCTCGTGGCCCTCTGTCAGAATCCAGAGTTTCAAGAAGATCGGAGGGGGTCAAAATTTCGGCCAAAAAAAAAAATGACAGTGTTACCCGTTATGTTTTTTTTTTCAGGTCCAAATTTTGACCTTCGATATCTCGGCTCTGGAAGGGTCTAGAGCCTCAATTTTTGCGCGTTGGTCGAAGTCTCGTGGCCCTCTGTCAGAATCCAGAGTTTCAAGAAGATCGGAGGGGGTCAAAATTTCGGCCAAAAAAAAAATGACAGTGTTACCCCTTATGTTTTTTTTTCAGGTCCAAATTTTGACCTTCGATATCTCGGCTCTGGAAGGGTCTAGACCCTCCATTTTTGCGCGCTGGTCGAAGTCTCGTGGCCCTCTGTCAGAATCCAGAGTTTCAAGAAGATCGGAGGGGGTCAAAATTTCGGCCAAAAAAAAAATGACAGTGTTACCCCTTATGTTTTTTTTTTCAGGTCCAAATTTTGACCTTCGATATCTCGGCTCTGGAAGGGTCTAGAGCCTCAATTTTTGCGCGTTGGTCGAAGTCTCGTGGCCCTCTGTCAGAATCCAGAGTTTCAAGAAGATCGGAGGGGGTCAAAATTTCGGCCAAAAATAAAAAATGACAGTGTTACCCCTTATGTTTTTTTTTCAGGTCCAAATTTTGACTTTCGATATCTCGGCTCTGGAAGGGTCTAGAGCCTCAATTTTTGCGCGTTGGTCGAAGTCTCGTGGCCCTCTGTCAGAATCCAGAGTTTCAAGAAGATCGGAGGGGGTCAAAATTTCGGCCAAAAAAAAAAAAATGACAGTGTTACCCCTTATGTTTTTTTTTCAGGTCCAAATTTTGACCTTCGATATCTCGGCTCTGGAAGGGTCTAGAGCCTCCATTTTTGCGCGCTGGTCGAAGTCTCGTGGCCCTCTGTCAGAGTCCAGAGTTTCAAGAAGATCGGAGGGGGTCAAAATTTCGGCCAAAAAAAAATGACAGTGTTACCCCTTATGTTTTTTTTTTCAGGTCCAAATTTTGACCTTCGATATCTCGGCTCTGGAAGGGTCTAGAGCCTCCATTTTTGTGCGCTGGTCGAAGTCTCGTGGCCCTCTGTCAAAGTCCAGAGTTTCAAGAAGATTGGAGGGGGTCAAAATTTCGGCCAAAAAAAAATGACAGTGTTACCCCTTATGTTTTTTTTTCAGGTCCAAATTTTGACCTTCGATATCTCGGCTCTGGAAGGGTCTAGAGCCCCAATTTTTGCGCGCTGGTCGAAGTCTCGTGGCCCTCTGTCAGAATCCAGAGTTTCAAGAAGATCGGAGGGGGTCAAAATTTCGGCCAAAAAAAAAAATGACAGTGTTACCCCTTATGTTTTTTTTTTTCAGGTCCAAATTTTGACCTTCGATATCTCGGCTCTGGAAGGGTCTAGAGCCCCAATTTTTGCGCGTTGGTCGAAGTCTCGTGGCCCTCTGTCAGAATCCAGAGTTTCAAGAAGATCGGAGGGGGTCAAAATTTCGGCCAAAAAAAAAAATGACAGTGTTATCCCTTATGTTTTTTTTTTCAGGTCCAAATTTTGACCTTCGATATCTCGGCTCTGGAAGGGTCTAGAGCCTCCATTTTTGCGCGCTGGTCGAAGTCTCGTGGCCCTCTGTCAGAGTCCAGAGTTTCAAGAAGATCGGAGGGGGTCAAAATTTCGGCCAAAAAAAAAAAAATGACAGTGTTACCACTTATGTTTTTTTTCAGGTCCAAATTTTGACCTTCGATATCTCAGCTCTGGAAGGGTTCAAATCACATAAGGGTTTAGACCCTCTGGAAGGGTCTAGAGCCTCCATTTTTGCGCGCTGGTCGAAGTCTCGTGGCCCTCTGTCAAAGTCCAGAGTTTCAAGAAGATCGGAGGGGGTCAAAATTTCGGCCAAAAAAAAAAATGACAGTGTTACCCCTTATGTTTTTTTTTTCAGGTCCAAATTTTGACCTTCGATATCTCGGCTCTCGAAGGGTCTAGAGCCTCCATTTTTGCGCGCTGGTCGAAGTCTCGTGGCCCTCTGTCAGAGTCCAGAGTTTCAAGAAGATCGGAGGGGGTCAAAATTTCGGCCAAAAAAAAAAAAATGACAGTGTTACCACTTATGTTTTTTTTCAGGTCCAAATTTTGACCTTCGATATCTCGGCTCTGGAAGGGTCTAGAGCCCCAATTTTGCGCGTTGGTCGAAGTCTCGTGGCCCTCTGTCAGAATCCAGAGTTTCAAGAAGATCGGAGGGGGTCAAAATTTCGGCCAAAAAAAATGACAGTGTTACCCCTCATGTTTTTTTTTTCAGGTCCAAATTTTGACCTTCGATATCTCGGCTCTGGAAGGGTCTAGAGCCTCCATTTTTGCGCGCTGGTCGAAGTCTCGTGGCCCTCTGTCAAAGTCAAGAGTTTCAAGAAGATCGGAGGGGGTCAAAATTTCGGCCAAAAAAAAAATGACAGTGTTACCCCTTATGTTTTTTTTTCAGGTCCAAATTTTGACCTTCGATATCTCGGCTCTGGAAGGGTCTAGAGCCTCCATTTTTGCGCGCTGGTCGAAGTCTCGTGGCCCTCTGTCAGAATCCAGAGTTTCAAGAAGATCGGAGGGGGTCAAAATTTCGGCCAAAAAAAATGACAGTGTTACCCCTTATGTTTTTTTTTTCAGGTCCAAATTTTGACCTTCGATATCTCGGCTCTGGAAGGGTCTAGAGCCTCAATTTTTGCGCGTTGGTCGAAGTCTCGTGGCCCTCTGTCAGAATCCAGAGTTTCAAGAAGATCGGAGGGGGTCAAAATTTCGGCCAAAAAAAAAAAAAAATGACAGTGTTACCCCTTATGTTTTTTTTCAGGTCCAAATTTTGACCTTCGATATCTCGGCTCTGGAAGGGTCTAGAGCCCCAATTTTTGCGCGTTGGTCGAAGTCTCGTGGCCCTCTGTCAGAATCCAGAGTTTCAAGAAGATCGGAGGGGGTCAAAATTTCGGCCAAAAAAAAATGACAGTGTTACCCCTTATGTTTTTTTTTCAGGTCCAAATTTTGACCTTCGATATCTCGGCTCTGGAAGGGTCTAGAGCCTCCATTTTTGCGCGCTGGTCGAAGTCTCGTGGCCCTCTGTCAAAGTCCAGAGTTTCAAGAAGATCGGAGGGTGTCAAAATTTCGGCCAAAAAAAAAATGACAGTGTTACCCCTTATGTTTTTTTTTTCAGGTCCAAATTTTGACCTTCGATATCTCGGCTCTGGAAGGGTCTAGAGCCTCCATTTTTGCGCGCTGGTCGAAGTCTCGTGGCCCTCTGTCAGAATCCAGAGTTTCAAGAAGATCGGAGGGGGTCAAAATTTCGGCCAAAAAAAAAAAAGACAGTGTTACCCGTTATGTTTTTTTTTTCAGGTCCAAATTTTGACCTTCGATATCTCGGCTCTGGAAGGGTCTAGAGCCTCAATTTTTGCGCGTTGGTCGAAGTCTCGTGGCCCTCTGTCAGAATCCAGAGTTTCAAGAAGATCGGAGGGGGTCAAAATTTCGGCCAAAAAAAAAAATGACAGTGTTACCCCTTATGTTTTTTTTTCAGGTCCAAATTTTGACCTTCGATATCTCGGCTCTGGAAGGGTCTAGAGCCTCCATTTTTGCGCGTTGGTCGAAGTCTCGTGGCCCTCTGTCAGAATCCAGAGTTTCAAGAAGATCGGAGGGGTCAAAATTTCGGCCAAAAAAAAATGACAGTGTTACCCCTTATGTTTTTTTTTTCAGGTCCAAATTTTGACCTTCGATATCTCGGCTCTGGAAGGGTCTAGAGCCTCCATTTTTGTGCGCTGGTCGAAGTCTCGTGGCCCTCTGTCAAAGTCCAGAGTTTCAAGAAGATTGGAGGGGGTCAAAATTTCGGCCAAAAAAAAAATGACAGTGTTACCCCTTATGTTTTTTTTTCAGGTCCAAATTTTGACCTTCGATATCTCGGCTCTGGAAGGGTCTAGAGCCCCATTTTTTGCGCGCTGGTCGAAGTCTCGTGGCCCTCTGTCAGAATCCAGAGTTTCAAGAAGATCGGAGGGGGTCAAAATTTCGGCCAAAAAAAAAAATGACAGTGTTACCCCTTATGTTTTTTTTTTTCAGGTCCAAATTTTGACCTTCGATATCTCGGCTCTGGAAGGGTCTAGAGCCCCAATTTTTGCGCGTTGGTCGAAGTCTCGTGGCCCTCTGTCAGAATCCAGAGTTTCAAGAAGATCGGAGGGGGTCAAAATTTCGGCCAAAAAAAAAAATGACAGTGTTACCCGTTATGTTTTTTTTTTCAGGTCCAAATTTTGACCTTCGATATCTCGGCTCTGGAAGGGTCTAGAGCCTCAATTTTTGCGCGTTGGTCGAAGTCTCGTGGCCCTCTGTCAGAATCCAGAGTTTCAAGAAGATCGGAGGGGGTCAAAATTTCGGCCAAAAAAAAAATGACAGTGTTACCCCTTATGTTTTTTTTTCAGGTCCAAATTTTGACCTTCGATATCTCGGCTCTGGAAGGGTCTAGAGCCTCAATTTTTGCGCGTTGGTCGAAGTCTCGTGGCCCTCTGTCAGAATCCAGAGTTTCAAGAAGATCGGAGGGGGTCAAAATTTCGGCCAAAAAAAAAATGACAGTGTTACCCCTTATGTTTTTTTTTCAGGTCCAAATTTTGACCTTCGATATCTCGGCTCTGGAAGGGTCTAGAGCCTCCATTTTTGTGCGCTGGTCGAAGTCTCGTGGCCCTCTGTCAAAGTCCAGAGTTTCAAGAAGATTGGAGGGGGTCAAAATTTCGGCCAAAAAAAAATGACAGTGTTACCCCTTATGTTTTTTTTTCAGGTCCAAATTTTGACCTTCGATATCTCGGCTCTGGAAGGGTCTAGAGCCCCATTTTTTGCGCGCTGGTCGAAGTCTCGTGGCCCTCTGTCAGAATCCAGAGTTTCAAGAAGATAGGAGGGGGTCAAAATTTCGGCCAAAAAAAAATGACAGTGTTACCCCTTATGTTTTTTTTTCAGGTCCAAATTTTGACCTTCGATATCTCGGCTCTGGAAGGGTCTAGAGCCTCAATTTTTGCGCGCTGATCGAAGTCTCATGGCCCTCTGTCAGAGTCCAGAGTTTCAAGAAGATCGGAGGGGGTCAAAATTTCGGCCAAAAAAAAAAAATGACAGTGTTACCCCTTATGTTTTTTTTTTCAGGTCCAAATTTTGACCGTCGATATCTCGGCTCTGGAAGGGTCTAGAGCCTCCATTTTTGCGCGCTGGTCGAAGTCTCGTGGCCCTCTGTCAGAGTCCAGAGTTTCAAGAAGATCGGAGGGGGTCAAAATTTCGGCCAAAAAAAAATGAGTGTTACCCCTTATGTTTTTTTTTTCAGGTCCAAATTTTGACCTTCGATATCTCGGCTCTGGAAGGGTCTAGAGCCTCCATTTTTGCGCGCTGGTCGAAGTCTCGTGGCCCTCTGTCAGAGTCCAGAGTTTCAAAAAGATCGGAGGGGGTCAAAATTTTGGCCAAAAAAAAAAATGACAGTGTTACCCCTTATGTTTTTTTTTTTTCAGGTCCAAATTTTGACCTTCGATATCTCGGCTCTGGAAGGGTCTAGAGCCTCCATTTTTGCGCGTTGGTCGAAGTCTCGTGGCCCTCTGTCAGAATCCAGAGTTTCAAGAAGATCGGAGGGGGTCAAAATTTCGGCCAAAAAAAAAAATGACAGTGTTACCCCTTATGTTTTTTTTTTCAGGTCCAAATTTTGACCTTCGATATCTCGGCTCTGGAAGGGTCTAGAGCCTCCATTTTTGCGCGCTGGTCGAAGTCTCGTGGCCCTCTGTCAGAGTCCAGAGTTTCAAGAAGATCGGAGGGGGTCAAAATTTCGGCCAAAAAAAAAAAATGACAGTGTTACCCCTTATGTTTTTTTTCAGGTCCAAATTTTGACATTCGATATCTCGGCTCTGGAAGGGTCTAGAGCCCCAATTTTTGCGCGTTGGTCGAAGTCTCGTGGCCCTCTATCAGAATCCAGAGTTTCAAGAAGATCGGAGGGGGTCAAAATTTCGGCCAAAAAAAAAAAAATGACAGTGTTACCCCTTATGTTTTTTTTTTCAGGTCCAAATTTTGACCTTCGATATCTCGGCTCTGGAAGGGTCTAGTGCCTCCTTTTTTGCGCGCTGGTCGAAGTCTCGTGGCCCTCTGTCAAAGTCCAGAGTTTCAAGAAGATCGGAGGGGGTCAAAATTTCGGCCAAAAAAAAAAATGACAGTGTTACCCCTTATGTTTTTTTTTTCAGGTCCAAATTTTGACCTTCGATATCTCGGCTCTGGAAGGGTCTAGAGCCTCCATTTTTGCGCGCTGATCGAAGTCTCATGGCCCTCTGTCAGAGTCCAGAGTTTCAAGAAGATCGGAGGGGGTCAAAATTTCGGCCAAAAAAAAAAAAAATGACAGTGTTACCCCTTATGTTTTTTTTTTCAGGTCCAAATTTTGACCTTCGATATCTCGGCTCTGGAAGGGTCTAGAGCCTCCATTTTTGCGCGCTGGTCGAAGTCTCGTGGCCCTCTGTCAGAGTCCAGAGTTTCAAGAAGATCGGAGGGGGTCAAAATTTCGGCCAAAAAAAATGACAGTGTTACCCCTTATGTTTTTTTTTTCAGGTCCAAATTTTGACCTTCGATATCTTGGCTCTGGAAGGGTCTAGAGCCTCCATTTTTGCGCGCTGGTCGAAGTCTCGTGGCCCTCTGTCAGAGTCCAGAGTTTCAAAAAGATCGGAGGGGGTCAAAATTTTGGCCAAAAAAAAAAATGACAGTGTTACCCCTTATGTTTTTTTTTTTTCAGGTCCAAATTTTGACCTTCGATATCTCGGCTCTGGAAGGGTCTAGAGCCTCCATTTTTGCGCGTTGGTCGAAGTCTCGTGGCCCTCTGTCAGAATCCAGAGTTTCAAGAAGATCGGAGGGGGTCAAAATTTCGGCCAAAAAAAAAATGACAGTGTTACCCCTTATGTTTTTTTTTTCAGGTCCAAATTTTGACCTTCGATATCTCGGCTCTGGAAGGGTCTAGAGCCTCCATTTTTGCGCGCTGGTCGAAGTCTCGTGGCCCTCTGTCAGAGTCCAGAGTTTCAAGAAGATCGGAGGGGGTCAAAATTTCGGCCAAAAAAAAAAATGACAGTGTTACCCCTTATGTTTTTTTTCAGGTCCAAATTTTGACATTCGATATCTCGGCTCTGGAAGGGTCTAGAGCCCCAATTTTTCCGCGTTGGTCGAAGTCTCGTGGCCCTCTATCAGAATCCAGAGTTTCAAGAAGATCGGAGGGGGTCAAAATTTCGGCCAAAAAAAAAAAATGACAGTGTTACCCCTTATGTTTTTTTTTTCAGGTCCAAATTTTGACCTTCGATATCTCGGCTCTGGAAGGGTCTAGAGCCCCAATTTTTGCGCGTTGGTCGAAGTCTCGTGGCCCTCTATCAGAATCCAGAGTTTCAAGAAGATCGGAGGGGGTCAAAATTTCGGCCAAAAAAAAAAAATGACAGTGTTACCCCTTATGTTTTTTTTTCAGGTCCAAATTTTGACCTTCGATATCTCGGCTCTGGAAGGGTCTAGAGCCCCAATTTTTGCGCGCTGGTCGAAGTCTCGTGGCCCTCTGTCAGAGTCCAGAGTTTCAAAAAGATCGGAGGGGGTCAAAATTTTGGCCAAAAAAAAAAATGACAGTGTTACCCCTTATGTTTTTTTTTTTCAGGTCCAAATTTTGACCTTCGATATCTCGGCTCTGGAAGGGTCTAGAGCCTCCATTTTTGCGCGCTGATCGAAGTCTCATGGCCCTCTGTCAGAGTCCAGAGTTTCAAGAAGATCGGAGGGGGTCAAAATTTCGGCAAAAAAAAAAAAATGACAGTGTTACCCCTTATGTTTTTTTTTCAGGTCCAAATTTTGACCTTCGATATCTCGGCTCTGGAAGGGTCTAGAACCCCAATTTTTGCGCGTTGGTCGAAGTCTCGTGGCCCTCTGTCAGAATCCAGAGTTTCAAGAAGATCGGAGGGGGTCAAAATTTCGGCCAAAAAAAAAATGACAGTGTTACCCCTTATATTTTTTTTTCAGGTCCAAATTTTGACCTTCGATATCTCGGCTCTGGAAGGGTCTAGAGCCTCCATTTTGCGCGCTGGTCGAAGTCTCGTGGCCCTCTGTCAAAGTCCAGAGTTTCAAGAAGATCGGAGGGGGTCAAAATTTCGGCCAAAAAAAAAAATGACAGTGTTACCCCTTATGTTTTTTTTTCAGGTCCAAATTTTGACCTTCGATATCTCGGCTCTGGAAGGGTCTAGAGTCCCAATTTTTGCGCGTTGGTCGAAGTCTCGTGGCCCTCTGTCAGAATCCAGAGTTTCAAGAAGATCGGAGGGGGTCAAAATTTCGGCCAAAAAAAAAATGACAGTGTTACCCCTTATGTTTTTTTTTCAGGTCCAAATTTTGACCTTCGATATCTCGGCTCTGGAAGGGTCTAGAGCCTCCATTTTTGCGCGCTGGTCGAAGTCTCGTGGCCCTCTGTCAGAATCCAGAGTTTCAAGAAGATCGGAGGGGGTCAAAATTTCGGCCAAAAAAAAATGACAGTGTTACCCCTTATGTTTTTTTTTTCAGGTCCAAATTTTGACCTTCGATATCTCGGCTCTGGAAGGGTCTAGAGCCTCAATTTTTGCGCGTTGGTCGAAGTCTCGTGGCCCTCTGTCAGAATCCAGAGTTTCAAGAAGATCGGAGGGGGTCAAAATTTCGGCCAAAAAAAAAAAATGACAGTGTTACCCCTTATGTTTTTTTTCAGGTCCAAATTTTGACCTTCGATATCTCGGCTCTGGAAGGGTCTAGAGCCCTAATTTTTGCGCGTTGGTCGAAGTCTCGTGGCCCTCTGTCAGAATCCAGAGTTTCAAGAAGATCGGAGGGGGTCAAAAATTCGGCCAAAAAAATGACAGTGTTACCCCTTATGTTTTTTTTTCAGGTCCAAATTTTGACCTTCGATATCTCGGCTCTGGAAGGGTCTAGAGCCTCCATTTTTGCGCGCTGGTCGAAGTCTCGTGGCCCTCTGTCAAAGTCCAGAGTTTCAAGAAGATCGGAGGGTGTCAAAATTTCGGCCAAAAAAAAAAATGACAGTGTTACCCCTTATGTTTTTTTTTTCAGGTCCAAATTTTGACCTTCGATATCTCGGCTCTGGAAGGGTCTAGAGCCTCCATTTTTGCGCGCTGGTCGAAGTCTCGTGGCCCTCTGTCAGAATCCAGAGTTTCAAGAAGATCGGAGGGGGTCAAAATTTCGGCCAAAAAAAAAATGACAGTGTTACCCCTTATGTTTTTTTTTTCAGGTCCAAATTTTGACCTTCGATATCTCGGCTCTGGAAGGGTCTAGAGCCTCAATTTTTGCGCGTTGGTCGAAGTCTCGTGGCCCTCTGTCAGAATCCAGAGTTTCAAGAAGATCGGAGGGGGTCAAAATTTCGGCCAAAAAAAAAAAATGACAGTGTTACCCCTTATGTTTTTTTTTTCAGGTCCAAATTTTGACCTTCGATATCTCGGCTCTGGAAGGGTCTAGAGCCTCCATTTTTGCGCGCTGGTCGAAGTCTCGTGGCCCTCTGTCAGAATCCAGAGTTTCAAGAAGATCGGAGGGGGTCAAAATTTCGGCCAAAAAAAAAATGACAGTGTTACCCCTTATGTTTTTTTTTTCAGGTCCAAATTTTGACCTTCGATATCTCGGCTCTGGAAGGGTCTAGAGCCTCAATTTTTGCGCGTTGGTCGAAGTCTCGTGGCCCTCTGTCAGAATCCAGAGTTTCAAGAAGATCGGAGGGGGTCAAAATTTCGGCCAAAAAAAAAAAATGACAGTGTTACCCCTTATGTTTTTTTTTCAGGTCCAAATTTTGACTTTCGATATCTCGGCTCTGGAAGGGTCTAGAGCCTCAATTTTTGCGCGTTGGTCGAAGTCTCGTGGCCCTCTGTCAGAATCCAGAGTTTCAAGAAGATCGGAGGGGGTCAAAATTTCGGCCAAAAAAAAAAAAATGACAGTGTTACCCCTTATGTTTTTTTTTCAGGTCCAAATTTTGACCTTCGATATCTCGGCTCTGGAAGGGTCTAGAGCCTCCATTTTTGCGCGCTGGTCGAAGTCTCGTGGCCCTCTGTCAGAGTCCAGAGTTTCAAGAAGATCGGAGGGGGTCAAAATTTCGGCCAAAAAAAAATGACAGTGTTACCCCTTATGTTTTTTTTTTCAGGTCCAAATTTTGACCTTTGATATCTCGGCTCTGGAAGGGTCTAGAGCCTCCATTTTTGCACGTTGGTCGAAGTCTCGTGGCCCTCTGTCAGAATCCAGAGTTTCAAGAAGATCGGAGGGGGTCAAAATTTCGGCCAAAAAAAAAATGACAGTGTTACCCCTTATGTTTTTTTTTCAAGTCCAAATTTTGACCTTCGATATCTCGGCTCTGGAAGGGTCTAGAGCCTCAATTTTTGCGCGTTGGTCGAAGTCTCGTGGCCCTCTGTCAGAATCCAGAGTTTCAAGAAGATCGGAGGGGGTCAAAATTTCGGCCCAAAAAAAAAATGACAGTGTTACCCCTTATGTTTTTTTTTCAGGTCCAAATTTTGACCTTCGATATCTCGGCTCTGGAAGGGTCTAGAGCCTCCATTTTTGTGCGCTGGTCGAAGTCTCGTGGCCCTCTGTCAAAGTCCAGAGTTTCAAGAAGATTGGAGGGGGTCAAAATTTCGGCCAAAAAAAAATGACAGTGTTACCCCTTATGTTTTTTTTTCAGGTCCAAATTTTGACCTTCGATATCTCGGCTCTGGAAGGGTCTAGAGCCCCAATTTTTGCGCGCTGGTCGAAGTCTCGTGGCCCTCTGTCAGAATCCAGAGTTTCAAGAAGATCGGAGGGGGTCAAAATTTCGGCCAAAAAAAAAAATGACAGTGTTACCCCTTATGTTTTTTTTTTTCAGGTCCAAATTTTGACCTTCGATATCTCGGCTCTGGAAGGGTCTAGAGCCCCAATTTTTGCGGGTTGGTCGAAGTCTCGTGGCCCTCTGTCAGAATCCAGAGTTTCAAGAAGATCGGAGGGGGTCAAAATTTCGGCCAAAAAAAAAATGACAGTGTTATCCCTTATGTTTTTTTTTCAGGTCCAAATTTTGACCTTCGATATCTCGGCTCTGGAAGGGTCTAGAGCCTCCATTTTTGCGCGCTGGTCGAAGTCTCGTGGCCCTCTGTCAGAGTCCAGAGTTTCAAGAAGATCGGAGGGGGTCAAAATTTCGGCCAAAAAAAAAAAAATGACAGTGTTACCACTTATGTTTTTTTTCAGGTCCAAATTTTGACCTTCGATATCTCAGCTCTGGAAGGGTTCAAATCACATAAGGGTTTAGACCCTCTGGAAGGGTCTAGAGCCTCCATTTTTGCGCGCTGGTCGAAGTCTCGTGGCCCTCTGTCAAAGTCCAGAGTTTCAAGAAGATCGGAGGGGGTCAAAATTTCGGCCAAAAAAAAAAATGACAGTGTTACCCCTTATGTTTTTTTTTTCAGGTCCAAATTTTGACCTTCGATATCTCGGCTCTCGAAGGGTCTAGAGCCTCCATTTTTGCGCGCTGGTCGAAGTCTCGTGGCCCTCTGTCAGAGTCCAGAGTTTCAAGAAGATCGGAGGGGGTCAAAATTTCGGCCAAAAAAAAAAAAAAATGACAGTGTTACCACTTATGTTTTTTTTCAGGTCCAAATTTTGACCTTCGATATCTCGGCTCTGGAAGGGTCTAGAGCCCCAATTTTGCGCGTTGGTCGAAGTCTCGTGGCCCTCTGTCAGAATCCAGAGTTTCAAGAAGATCGGAGGGGGTCAAAATTTCGGCCAAAAAAAATGACAGTGTTACCCCTCATGTTTTTTTTTTCAGGTCCAAATTTTGACCTTCGATATCTCGGCTCTGGAAGGGTCTAGAGCCTCCATTTTTGCGCGCTGGTCGAAGTCTCGTGGCCCTCTGTCAAAGTCAAGAGTTTCAAGAAGATCGGAGGGGGTCAAAATTTCGGCCAAAAAAAAAATGACAGTGTTACCCCTTATGTTTTTTTTTCAGGTCCAAATTTTGACCTTCGATATCTCGGCTCTGGAAGGGTCTAGAGCCTCCATTTTTGCGCGCTGGTCGAAGTCTCGTGGCCCTCTGTCAGAATCCAGAGTTTCAAGAAGATCGGAGGGGGTCAAAATTTCGGCCAAAAAAAATGACAGTGTTACCCCTTATGTTTTTTTTTTCAGGTCCAAATTTTGACCTTCGATATCTCGGCTCTGGAAGGGTCTAGAGCCTCAATTTTTGCGCGTTGGTCGAAGTCTCGTGGCCCTCTGTCAGAATCCAGAGTTTCAAGAAGATCGGAGGGGGTCAAAATTTCGGCCAAAAAAAAAAAAAAATGACAGTGTTACCCCTTATGTTTTTTTTCAGGTCCAAATTTTGACCTTCGATATCTCGGCTCTGGAAGGGTCTAGAGCCCCAATTTTTGCGCGTTGGTCGAAGTCTCGTGGCCCTCTGTCAGAATCCAGAGTTTCAAGAAGATCGGAGGGGGTCAAAATTTCGGCCAAAAAAAAATGACAGTGTTACCCCTTATGTTTTTTTTTCAGGTCCAAATTTTGACCTTCGATATCTCGGCTCTGGAAGGGTCTAGAGCCTCCATTTTTGCGCGCTGGTCGAAGTCTCGTGGCCCTCTGTCAAAGTCCAGAGTTTCAAGAAGATCGGAGGGTGTCAAAATTTCAGCCAAAAAAAAAATGACAGTGTTACCCCTTATGTTTTTTTTTTTCAGGTCCAAATTTTGACCTTCGATATCTCGGCTCTGGAAGGGTCTAGAGCCTCCATTTTTGCGCGCTGGTCGAAGTCTCGTGGCCCTCTGTCAGAATCCAGAGTTTCAAGAAGATCGGAGGGGGTCAAAATTTCGGCCAAAAAAAAAAATGACAGTGTTACCCGTTATGTTTTTTTTTTCAGGTCCAAATTTTGACCTTCGATATCTCGGCTCTGGAAGGGTCTAGAGCCTCAATTTTTGCGCGTTGGTCGAAGTCTCGTGGCCCTCTGTCAGAATCCAGAGTTTCAAGAAGATCGGAGGGGGTCAAAATTTCGGCCAAAAAAAAAAATGACAGTGTTACCCCTTATGTTTTTTTTTCAGGTCCAAATTTTGACCTTCGATATCTCGGCTCTGGAAGGGTCTAGAGCCTCCATTTTTGCGCGTTGGTCGAAGTCTCGTGGCCCTCTGTCAGAATCCAGAGTTTCAAGAAGATCGGAGGGGGTCAAAATTTCGGCCAAAAAAAAATGACAGTGTTACCCCTTATGTTTTTTTTCAGGTCCAAATTTTGACCTTCGATATCTCGGCTCTGGAAGGGTCTAGAGCCTCCATTTTTGCGCGCTGGTCGAAGTCTCGTGGCCCTCTGTCAAAGTCCAGAGTTTCAAGAAGATTGGAGGGTGTCAAAATTTCGGCCAAAAAAAAAAAATGACAGTGTTACCCCTTATGTTTTTTTTTTCAGGTCCAAATTTTGACCTTCGATATCTCGGCTCTGGAAGGGTCTAGAGCCTCCATTTTTGCGTGCTGGTCGAAGTCTCGTGGCCCTCTGTCAAAGTCCAGAGTTTCAAGAAGATCGGAGGGGGTCAAAATTTCGGCCAAAAAAAAAATGACAGTGTTACCCCTTATGTTTTTTTTTCAGGTCCAAATTTTGACCTTCGATATCTCGGCTCTGGAAGGGTCTAGAGCCCCAATTTTTGCGCGCTGGTCGAAGTCTCGTGGCCCTCTGTCAGAATCCAGAGTTTCAAGAAGATCGGAGGGGGTCAAAATTTCGGCCAAAAAAAAATGACAGTGTTACCCCTTATGTTTTTTTTTCAGGTCCAAATTTTGACCTTCGATATCTCGGCTCTGGAAGGGTCTAGAGCCCCAATTTTTGCGCGTTGGTCGAAGTCTCGTGGCCCTCTGTCAGAATCCAGAGTTTCAAGAAGATCGGAGGGGGTCAAAATTTCGGCCAAAAAAAAAAAATGACAGTGTTACCCCTTATGTTTTTTTTCAGGTCCAAATTTTGACCTTCGATATCTCGGCTCTGGAAGGGTCTAGAGCCCCAATTTTTGCGCGTTGGTCGAAGTCTCGTGGCCCTCTGTCAGAATCCAGAGTTTCAAGAAGATCGGAGGGGGTCAAAATTTCGGCCAAAAAAAAATGACAGTGTTACCCCTTATGTTTTTTTTCAGGTCCAAATTTTGACCTTCGATATCTCGGCTCTGGAAGGGTCTAGAGCCTCCATTTTTGCGCGCTGGTCGAAGTCTCGTGGCCCTCTGTCAAAGTCCAGAGTTTCAAGAAGATTGGAGGGTGTCAAAATTTCGGCCAAAAAAAAAAATGACAGTGTTACCCCTTATGTTTTTTTTTTCAGGTCCAAATTTTGACCTTCGATATCTCGGCTCTGGAAGGGTCTAGAGCCTCCATTTTTGCGCGCTGGTCGAAGTCTCGTGGCCCTCTGTCAGAATCCAGAGTTTCAAGAAGATCGGAGGGGGTCAAAATTTCGGCCAAAAAAAAAAAAATGACAGTGTTACCCCTTATGTTTTTTTTTTCAGGTCCAAATTTTGACCTTCGATATCTCGGCTCTGGAAGGGTCTAGAGCCCCAATTTTTGCGCGTTGGTCGAAGTCTCGTGGCCCTCTGTCAGAATCCAGAGTTTCAAGAAGATCGGAGGGGGTCAAAATTTCGGCCAAAAAAAAAATGACAGTGTTATCCCTTATGTTTTTTTTTTCAGGTCCAAATTTTGACCTTCGATATCTCGGCTCTGGAAGGGTCTAGAGCCTCCATTTTTGCGCGCTGATCGAAGTCTCATGGCCCTCTGTCAGAGTCCAGAGTTTCAAGAAGATCGGAGGGGGTCAAAATTTCGGCCAAAAAAAAAAAAATGACAGTGTTACCCCTTATGTTTTTTTTTCAGGTCCAAATTTTGACCTTCGATATCTCGGCTCTGGAAGGGTCTAGAACCCCAATTTTTGCGCGCTGGTCGAAGTCTCGTGGCCCTCTGTCAGAGTCCAGAGTTTCAAGAAGATCGGAGGGGGTCAAAATTTCGGCCAAAAAAAAATGACAGTGTTACCCCTTATGTTTTTTTTTTCAGGTCCAAATTTTGACCTTTGATATCTCAGCTCTGGAAGGGTCTAGAGCCTCCATTTTGGCACGTTGGTCGAAGTCTCGTGGCCCTCTGTCAGAATCCAGAGTTTCAAGAAGATCGGAGGGGGTCAAAATTTCGGCCAAAAAAAAAAAATGACAGTGTTACCCCTTATGTTTTTTTTTCAGGTCCAAATTTTGACCTTCGATATCTCGGCTCTGGAAGGGTCTAGAGCCTCCATTTTTGCGCGCTGGTCGAAGTCTCGTGGCCCTCTGTCAGAGTCCAGAGTTTCAAGAAGATCGGAGGGGGTCAAAATTTCGGCCAAAAAAAAAAAATGACAGTGTTGCCCCTTATGTTTTTTTTTTCAGGTCCAAATTTTGACCTTCGATATCTCGGCTCTGGAAGGGTCTAGAGCCTCAATTTTTGCGCGTTGGTCGAAGTCTCGTGGCCCTCTGTCAGAATCCAGAGTTTCAAGAAGATCGGAGGGGGTCTAAATTTCGGCCAAAAAAAAAAAATGACAGTGTTGCCCCTTATGTTTTTTTTTCAGGTCCAAATTTTGACCTTCGATATCTCGGCTCTGGAAGGGTCTAGAGCCCTAATTTTTGCGCGTTGGTCGAAGTCTCGTGGCCCTCTGTCAGAATCCAGAGTTTCAAGAAGATCGGAGGGGGTCAAAATTTCGGCCAAAAAAAAAATGACAGTGTTACCCCTTATGTTTTTTTTTTCAGGTCCAAATTTTGACCTTCGATAACTCGGCTCTGGAAGGGTCTAGTGCCTCCTTTTTTGCGCGCTGGTCGAAGTCTCGTGGCCCTCTGTCAAAGTCCAGAGTTTCAAGAAGATCGGAGGGGGTCAAAATTTCGGCCAAAAAAAAATGACAGTGTTACCCCTTATGTTTTTTTTTTTCAGGTCCAAATTTTGACCTTCGATATCTCGGCTCTGTAAGGGTATAGAGCCTCCATTTTTGCGCGCTGGTCGAAGTCTCGTGGCCCTCTGTCAGAGTCCAGAGTTTCAAGAAGATCGGAGGGAGTCAAAATTTCGGCCAAAAAAAAAAATGACAGTGTTACCCCTTATGTTTTTTTTTCAGGTCCAAATTTTGACCTTCGATATCTCGGCTCTGGAAGGGTCTAGAGCCTCCATTTTTGCGCGCTGGTCGAAGTCTCGTGGCCCTCTGTCAGAGTCCAGAGTTTCAAAAAGATCGGAGGGTGTCAAAATTTCGGCCAAAAAAAAAATGACAGTGTTACCCCTTATGTTTTTTTTTTCAGGTCCAAATTTTGACCTTCGATATCTCGGCTCTGGAAGGGTCTAGAGCCTCCATTTTTGCGCGTTGTTCGAAGTCTCGTGGCCCTCTGTCAGAATCCAGAGTTTCAAGAAGATCGGAGGGGGTCAAAATTTCGGCCAAAAAAAAAAATGACAGTGTTACCCCTTATGTTTTTTTTTTAGGTCCAAATTTTGACCTTCGATATCTCGGCTCTGGAAGGGTCTAGAGCCTCCATTTTTGCGCGCTGGTCGAAGTCTCGTGGCCCTCTGTCAGAATCCAGAGTTTCAAGAAGATCGGAGGGGGTCAAAATTTCGTCCAAAAAAAAAAAAATGACAGTGTTACCCCTTATGTTTTTTTTCAGGTCCAAATTTTGACCTTTGATATCTCGGCTCTGGAAGGGTCTAGAGCCCTAATTTTTGCGCGTTGGTCGAAGTCTCGTGGCCCTCTGTCAGAATCCAGAGTTTCAAGAAGATCGGAGGGGGTCAAAAATTCGGCCAAAAAAAATGACAGTGTTACCCCTTATGTTTTTTTTTCAGGTCCAAATTTTGACCTTCGATATCTCGGCTCTGGAAGGGTCTAGAGCCTCCATTTTTACGCGCTGGTCGAAGTCTCGTGGCCCTCTGTCAAAGTCCAGAGTTTCAAGAAGATCGGAGGGTGTCAAAATTTCGGCCAAAAAAAAAATGACAGTGTTACCCCTTATGTTTTTTTTTTCAGGTCCAAATTTTGACCTTCGATATCTCGGCTCTGGAAGGGTCTAGAGCCTCCATTTTTGCGCGCTGGTCGAAGTCTCGTGGCCCTCTGTCAGAATCCAGAGTTTCAAGAAGATCGGAGGGGGTCAAAATTTCGGCCAAAAAAAAAAAATGACAGTGTTACCCCTTATGTTTTTTTTTCAGGTCCAAATTTTGACTTTCGATATCTCGGCTCTGGAAGGGTCTAGAGCCTCAATTTTTGCGCGTTGGTCGAAGTCTCGTGGCCCTCTGTCAGAATCCAGAGTTTCAAGAAGATCGGAGGGGGTCAAAATTTCGGCCAAAAAAAAAAATTACAGTGTTACCCCTTATGTTTTTTTTTCAGGTCCAAATTTTGACCTTCGATATCTCGGCTCTGAAAGGGTCTAGAGCCTCAATTTTTGCGCGTTGGTCGAAGTCTCGTGGCCCTCTGTCAGAATCCAGAGTTTCAAGAAGATCGGAGGGGGTCAAAATTTCGGCCAAAAAAAAAAAAATGACAGTGTTACCCCTTATGTTTTTTTTTTCAGGTCCAAATTTTGACCTTCGATATCTCGGCTCTGGAAGGGTCTAGAGCCTCAATTTTTGCGCGTTGGTCGAAGTCTCGTGGCCCTCTGTCAGAATCCAGAGTTTCAAGAAGATCTGAGGGGGTCAAAATTTCGGCCAAAAAAAAAATGACAGTGTTACCCCTTATGTTTTTTTTCAGGTCCAAATTTTGACCTTCGATATCTCGGCTCTGGAAGGGTCTAGAGCCCCAATTTTTGCGCGTTGGTCGAAGTCTCGTGGCCCTCTGTCAGAATCCAGAGTTTCAAGAAGATCGGAGGGGGTCAAAATTTCGGCCAAAAAAAAATGACAGTGTTACCCCTTATGTTTTTTTTTCAGGTCCAAATTTTGACCTTCGATATCTCGGCTCTGGAAGGGTCTAGAGCCTCCATTTTTGCGCGTTGGTCGAAGTCTCGTGGCCCTCTGTCAGAATCCAGAGTTTCAAGAAGATCGGAGGGGGTCAAAATTTCGGCCAAAAAAAAATGACAGTGTTACCCCTTATGTTTTTTTTTTCAGGTCCAAATTTTGACCTTCGATATCTCGGCTCTGGAAGGGTCTAGAGCCTCAATTTTTGCGCGTTGGTCGAAGTCTCGTGGCCCTCTGTCAGAATCCAGAGTTTCAAGAAGATCGGAGGGGGTCAAAATTTCGGCCAAAAAAAAAAAATGACAGTGTTACCCCTTATGTTTTTTTTTTCAGGTCCAAATTTTGACCTTCGATATCTCGGCTCTGGAAGGGTCTAGAGCCTCCATTTTTGCGCGCTGATCGAAGTCTCATGGCCCTCTGTCAGAGTCCAGAGTTTCAAGAAGATCGGAGGGGGTCAAAATTTCGGCCAAAAAAAAAAATGACAGTGTTACCCCTTATGTTTTTTTTTTCAGGTCCAAATTTTGACCTTCGATATCTCGGCTCTGGAAGGGTCTAGAACCCCAATTTTTGCGCGCTGGTCGAAGTCTCGTGGCCCTCTGTCAGAGTTCAGAGTTTCAAGAAGATCGGAGGGGGTCAAAATTTCGGCCAAAAAAAAATGACAGTGTTACCCCTTATGTTTTTTTTTTCAGGTCCAAATTTTGACCTTTGATATCTCAGCTCTGGAAGGGTCTAGAGCCTCCATTTTGGCACGTTGGTCGAAGTCTCGTGGCCCTCTGTCAGAATCCAGAGTTTCAAGAAGATCGGAGGGGGTCAAAATTTCGGCCAAAAAAAAAATGACAGTGTTACCCCTTATGTTTTTTTTTCAGGTCCAAATTTTGACCTTCGATATCTCGGCTCTGGAAGGGTCTAGAGCCTCCATTTTTGCGCGCTGGTCGAAGTCTCGTGGCCCTCTGTCAGAATCCAGAGTTTTGAGAAGATTGGAGAAACTTAATTTTTCACCCCGCGAAAAAAAACATAAGGGGTAACACTGTCATTTTTTTTTCTGGTCAAAATTTTGAGTTTCAATATCTCAGCTCTGGAAGGGTTCAAATCACATAAGGGTTTAGACCCTCTGGAAGGGTCTAGAGCCTCCATTTTTGCGCGCTGGTCGAAGTCTCGTGGCCCTCTGTCAAAGTCCAGAGTTTCAAGAAGATCGGAGGGGGTCAAAATTTCGGCCAAAAAAAAAAATGACAGTGTTACCCCTTATGGTTTTTTTTTCAGGTCCAAATTTTGACCTTCGATATCTCGGCTCTGGAAGGGTCTAGAGCCCCAATTTTTGCGCGCTGGTCGAAGTCTCGTGGCCGTCTGTCAGAATCCAGAGTTTCAAGAAGATCGGAGGGGGTCAAAATTTCGGCCAAAAAAAAAAATGACAGTGTTACCCCTTATGTTTTTTTTTCAGGTCCAAATTTTGACCTTCGATATCTCGGCTCTGGAAGGGTCTAGAGTCCCAATTTTTGCGCGTTGGTCGAAGTCTCGTGGCCCTCTGTCAGAATCCAGAGTTTCAAGAAGATCGGAGGGGGTCAAAATTTCGGCCAAAAAAAAAATGACAGTGTTACCCCTTATGTTTTTTTTTTCAGGTCCAAATTTTGACCTTCGATATCTCGGCTCTGGAAGGGTCTAGAGCCTCCATTTTTGCGCGCTGGTCGAAGTCTCGTGGCCCTCTGTCAGAATCCAGAGTTTCAAGAAGATCGGAGGGGGTCAAAATTTCGGCCAAAAAAAAATGACAGTGTTACCCCTTATGTTTTTTTTTTCAGGTCCAAATTTTGACCTTCGATATCTCGGCTCTGGAAGGGTCTAGAGCCTCAATTTTTGCGCGTTGGTCGAAGTCTCGTGGCCCTCTGTCAGAATCCAGAGTTTCAAGAAGATCGGAGGGGGTCAAAATTTCGGCCAAAAAAAAAATGACAGTGTTACCCCTTATGTTTTTTTTCAGGTCCAAATTTTGACCTTCGATATCTCGGCTCTGGAAGGGTCTAGAGCCCTAATTTTTGCGCGTTGGTCGAAGTCTCGTGGCCCTCTGTCAGAATCCAGAGTTTCAAGAAGATCGGAGGGGGTCAAAATTTCGGCCAAAAAAAAAAATGACAGTGTTACCCCTTATGTTTTTTTTTCAGGTCCAAATTTTGACCTTCGATATCTCGGCTCTGGAAGGGTCTAGAGCCTCAATTTTTGCGCGTTGGTCGAAGTCTCGTGGCCCTCTGTCAGAATCCAGAGTTTCAAGAAGATCGGAGGGGGTCAAAATTTCGGCCAAAAAAAAAAATGACAGTGTTACCCCTTATGTTTTTTTTTCAGGTCCAAATTTTGACCTTCGATATCTCGGCTCTGGAAGGGTCTAGAGCCTCCATTTTTGCGCGCTGGTCGAAGTCTCGTGGCCCTCTGTCAGAATCCAGAGTTTCAAGAAGATCGGAGGGGGTCAAAATTTCGGCAAAAAAAAAAAAAATGACAGTGTTACCCCTTATGTTTTTTTTCAGGTCCAAATTTTGACCTTCGATATCTCGGCTCTGGAAGGGTCTAGAGCCCCAATTTTTGCGCGTTGGTCGAAGTCTCGTGGCCCTCTGTCAGAATCCAGAGTTTCAAGAAGATCGGAGGGGGTCAAAATTTCGGCCAAAAAAAAATGACAGTGTTACCCCTTATGTTTTTTTTTCAGGTCCAAATTTTGACCTTCGATATCTCGGCTCTGGAAGGGTCTAGAGCCTCCATTTTTGCGCGCTGGTCGAAGTCTCGTGGCCCTCTGTCAGAGTCCAGAGTTTCAAAAAGATCGGAGGGTGTCAAAATTTCGGCCAAAAAAAAAATGACAGTGTTACCCCTTATGTTTTTTTTTTCAGGTCCAAATTTTGACCTTCGATATCTCGGCTCTGGAAGGGTCTAGAGCCTCCATTTTTGCGCGTTGGTCGAAGTCTCGTGGCCCTCTGTCAGAATCCAGAGTTTCAAGAAGATCGGAGGGGGTCAAAATTTCGGCCAAAAAAAAAAATGACAGTGTTACCCCTTATGTTTTTTTTTCAGGTCCAAATTTTGACCTTCGATATCTCGGCTCTGGAAGGGTCTAGAGCCTCCATTTTTGCGCGCTGGTCGAAGTCTCGTGGCCCTCTGTCAGAATCCAGAGTTTCAAGAAGATCGGAGGGGGTCAAAATTTCGGCCAAAAAAAAAAAAATGACAGTGTTACCCCTTATGTTTTTTTTCAGGTCCAAATTTTGACCTTCGATATCTCGGCTCTGGAAGGGTCTAGAGCCCTAATTTTTGCGCGTTGGTCGAAGTCTCGTGGCCCTCTGTCAGAATCCAGAGTTTCAAGAAGATCGGAGGGGGTCAAAAATTCGGCCAAAAAAAATGACAGTGTTACCCCTTATGTTTTTTTTTCAGGTCCAAATTTTGACCTTCGATATCTCGGCTCTGGAAGGGTCTAGAGCCTCCATTTTTGCGCGCTGGTCGAAGTCTCGTGGCCCTCTGTCAAAGTCCAGAGTTTCAAGAAGATCGGAGGGTGTCAAAATTTCGGCCAAAAAAAAATGACAGTGTTACCCCTTATGTTTTTTTTTTCAGGTCCAAATTTTGACCTTCGATATCTCGGCTCTGGAAGGGTCTAGAGCCTCCATTTTTGCGCGCTGGTCGAAGTCTCGTGGCCCTCTGTCAGAATCCAGAGTTTCAAGAAGATCGGAGGGGGTCAAAATTTCGGCCAAAAAAAAAAATGACAGTGTTACCCCTTATGTTTTTTTTTCAGGTCCAAATTTTGACTTTCGATATCTCGGCTCTGGAAGGGTCTAGAGCCTCAATTTTTGCGCGTTGGTCGAAGTCTCGTGGCCCTCTGTCAGAATCCAGAGTTTCAAGAAGATCGGAGGGGGTCAAAATTTCGGCCAAAAAAAAAAATTACAGTGTTACCCCTTATGTTTTTTTTTCAGGTCCAAATTTTGACCTTCGATATCTCGGCTCTGAAAGGGTCTAGAGCCTCAATTTTTGCGCGTTGGTCGAAGTCTCGTGGCCCTCTGTCAGAATCCAGAGTTTCAAGAAGATCGGAGGGGGTCAAAATTTCGGCCAAAAAAAAAAAAATGACAGTGTTACCCCTTATGTTTTTTTTTTCAGGTCCAAATTTTGACCTTCGATATCTCGGCTCTGGAAGGGTCTAGAGCCTCAATTTTTGCGCGTTGGTCGAAGTCTCGTGGCCCTCTGTCAGAATCCAGAGTTTCAAGAAGATCGGAGGGGGTCAAAATTTCGGCCAAAAAAAAATGACAGTGTTACCCCTTATGTTTTTTTTTCAGGTCCAAATTTTGACCTTCGATATCTCGGCTCTGGAAGGGTCTAGAGCCTCCATTTTTGCGCGTTGGTCGAAGTCTCGTGGCCCTCTGTCAGAATCCAGAGTTTCAAGAAGATCGGAGGGGGTCAAAATTTCGGCCAAAAAAAAATGACAGTGTTACCCCTTATGTTTTTTTTTTCAGGTCCAAATTTTGACCTTCGATATCTCGGCTCTGGAAGGGTCTAGAGCCTCAATTTTTGCGCGTTGGTCGAAGTCTCGTGGCCCTCTGTCAGAATCCAGAGTTTCAAGAAGATCGGAGGGGGTCAAAATTTCGGCCAAAAAAAAAAATGACAGTGTTACCCCTTATGTTTTTTTTTTCAGGTCCAAATTTTGACCTTCGATATCTCGGCTCTGGAAGGGTCTAGAGCCTCCATTTTTGCGCGCTGATCGAAGTCTCATGGCCCTCTGTCAGAGTCCAGAGTTTCAAGAAGATCGGAGGGGGTCAAAAATTCGGCCAAAAAAAAATGACAGTGTTACCCCTTATGTTTTTTTTTTCAGGTCCAAATTTTGACCTTCGATATCTTGGCTCTGGAAGGGTCTAGAGCCTCCATTTTTGCACGTTGGTCGAAGTCTCGTGGCCCTCTGTCAGAATCCAGAGTTTCAAGAAGATCGGAGGGGGTCAAAATTTCGGCCAAAAAAAAAATGACAGTGTTACCCCTTATGTTTTTTTTTCAGGTCCAAATTTTGACCTTCGATATCTCGGCTCTGGAAGGGTCTAGAGCCTCAATTTTTGCGCGCTGGTCGAAGTCTCGTGGCCCTCTGTCAGAATCCAGAGTTTTGAGAAGATTGGAGAAACTTAATTTTTCACCCCGCGAAAAAAAACATAAGGGGTAACACTGTCATTTTTTTTTCTGGTCAAAATTTTGAGTTTCAATATCTCAGCTCTGGAAGGGTTCAAATCACATAAGGGTTTAGACCCTCTGGAAGGGTCTAGAGCCTCCATTTTTGCGCGCTGGTCGAAGTCTCGTGGCCCTCTGTCAAAGTCCAGAGTTTCAAGAAGATCGGAGGGGGTCAAAATTTCGGCCAAAAAAAAAAATGACAGTGTTACCCCTTATGTTTTTTTTTTCAGGTCCAAATTTTGACCTTCGATATCTCGGCTCTGGAAGGGTCTAGAGCCCCAATTTTTGCGCGCTGGTCGAAGTCTCGTGGCCGTCTGTCAGAATCCAGAGTTTCAAGAAGATCGGAGGGGGTCAAAATTTCGGCCAAAAAAAAAAATGACAGTGTTACCCCTTATGTTTTTTTTTCAGGTCCAAATTTTGACCTTCGATATCTCGGCTCTGGAAGGGTCTAGAGTCCCAATTTTTGCGCGTTGGTCGAAGTCTCGTGGCCCTCTGTCAGAATCCAGAGTTTCAAGAAGATCGGAGGGGGTCAAAATTTCGGCCAAAAAAAAAATGACAGTGTTACCCCTTATGTTTTTTTTTTCAGGTCCAAATTTTGACCTTCGATATCTCGGCTCTGGAAGGGTCTAGAGCCTCCATTTTTGCGCGCTGGTCGAAGTCTCGTGGCCCTCTGTCAGAATCCAGAGTTTCAAGAAGATCGGAGGGGGTCAAAATTTCGGCCAAAAAAAAATGACAGTGTTACCCCTTATGTTTTTTTTTTCAGGTCCAAATTTTGACCTTCGATATCTCGGCTCTGGAAGGGTCTAGAGCCTCAATTTTTGCGCGTTGGTCGAAGTCTCGTGGCCCTCTGTCAGAATCCAGAGTTTCAAGAAGATCGGAGGGGGTCAAAATTTCGGCCAAAAAAAAAAAATGACAGTGTTACCCCTTATGTTTTTTTTCAGGTCCAAATTTTGACCTTCGATATCTCGGCTCTGGAAGGGTCTAGAGCCCTAATTTTTGCGCGTTGGTCGAAGTCTCGTGGCCCTCTGTCAGAATCCAGAGTTTCAAGAAGATCGGAGGGGGTCAAAATTTCGGCCAAAAAAAAAAATGACAGTGTTACCCCTTATGTTTTTTTTTCAGGTCCAAATTTTGACCTTCGATATCTCGGCTCTGGAAGGGTCTAGAGCCTCAATTTTTGCGCGTTGGTCGAAGTCTCGTGGCCCTCTGTCAGAATCCAGAGTTTCAAGAAGATCGGAGGGGGTCAAAATTTCGGCCAAAAAAAAAAATGACAGTGTTACCCCTTATGTTTTTTTTTCAGGTCCAAATTTTGACCTTCGATATCTCGGCTCTGGAAGGGTCTAGAGCCTCCATTTTTGCGCGCTGGTCGAAGTCTCGTGGCCCTCTGTCAGAATCCAGAGTTTCAAGAAGATCGGAGGGGGTCAAAATTTCGGCAAAAAAAAAAAATGACAGTGTTACCCCTTATGTTTTTTTTTTCAGGTCCAAATTTTGACCTTCGATATCTCGGCTCTGGAAGGGTCTAGAACCCCAATTTTTGCGCGCTGGTCGAAGTCTCGTGGCCCTCTGTCAGAGTCCAGAGTTTCAAGAAGATCGGAGGGGGTCAAAATTTCGGCCAAAAAAAAATGACAGTGTTACCCCTTATGTTTTTTTTTCAGGTCCAAATTTTGACCTTTGATATCTCAGCTCTGGAAGGGTCTAGAGCCTCCATTTTGGCACGTTGGTCGAAGTCTCGTGGCCCTCTGTCAGAATCCAGAGTTTCAAGAAGATCGGAGGGGGTCAAAATTTCGGCCAAAAAAAAAAAATGACAGTGTTACCCCTTATGTTTTTTTTTCAGGTCCAAATTTTGACCTTCGATATCTCGGCTCTGGAAGGGTCTAGAGCCTCCATTTTGGCGCGCTGGTCGAAGTCTCGTGGCCCTCTGTCAGAGTCCAGAGTTTCAAGAAGATCGGAGGGGGTCAAAATTTCGGCCAAAAAAAAAAAATGACAGTGTTGCCCCTTATGTTTTTTTTTTCAGGTCCAAATTTTGACCTTCGATATCTCGGCTCTGGAAGGGTCTAGAGCCTCAATTTTTGCGCGTTGGTCGAAGTCTCGTGGCCCTCTGTCAGAATCCAGAGTTTCAAGAAGATCGGAGGGGGTCTAAATTTCGGCCAAAAAAAAAAAATGACAGTGTTGCCCCTTATGTTTTTTTTTCAGGTCCAAATTTTGACCTTCGATATCTCGGCTCTGGAAGGGTCTAGAGCCCTAATTTTTGCGCGTTGGTCGAAGTCTCGTGGCCCTCTGTCAGAATCCAGAGTTTCAAGAAGATCGGAGGGGGTCAAAATTTCGGCCAAAAAAAAAATGACAGTGTTACCCCTTATGTTTTTTTTTTCAGGTCCAAATTTTGACCTTCGATAACTCGGCTCTGGAAGGGTCTAGTGCCTCCTTTTTTGCGCGCTGGTCGAAGTCTCGTGGCCCTCTGTCAAAGTCCAGAGTTTCAAGAAGATCGGAGGGGGTCAAAATTTCGGCCAAAAAAAAATGACAGTGTTACCCCTTATGTTTTTTTTTTTCAGGTCCAAATTTTGACCTTCGATATCTCGGCTCTGTAAGGGTATAGAGCCTCCATTTTTGCGCGCTGGTCGAAGTCTCGTGGCCCTCTGTCAGAGTCCAGAGTTTCAAGAAGATCGGAGGGAGTCAAAATTTCGGCCAAAAAAAAAAAATGACAGTGTTACCCCTTATGTTTTTTTTTCAGGTCCAAATTTTGACCTTCGATATCTCGGCTCTGGAAGGGTCTAGAGCCTCCATTTTTGCGCGCTGGTCGAAGTCTCGTGGCCCTCTGTCAGAGTCCAGAGTTTCAAAAAGATCGGAGGGTGTCAAAATTTCGGCCAAAAAAAAAATGACAGTGTTACCCCTTATGTTTTTTTTTTCAGGTCCAAATTTTGACCTTCGATATCTCGGCTCTGGAAGGGTCTAGAGCCTCCATTTTTGCGCGTTGGTCGAAGTCTCGTGGCCCTCTGTCAGAATCCAGAGTTTCAAGAAGATCGGAGGGGGTCAAAATTTCGGCCAAAAAAAAAAATGACAGTGTTACCCCTTATGTTTTTTTTTTAGGTCCAAATTTTGACCTTCGATATCTCGGCTCTGGAAGGGTCTAGAGCCTCCATTTTTGCGCGCTGGTCGAAGTCTCGTGGCCCTCTGTCAGAATCCAGAGTTTCAAGAAGATCGGAGGGGGTCAAAATTTCGGCCAAAAAAAAAAAAATGACAGTGTTACCCCTTATGTTTTTTTTCAGGTCCAAATTTTGACCTTTGATATCTCGGCTCTGGAAGGGTCTAGAGCCCTAATTTTTGCGCGTTGGTCGAAGTCTCGTGGCCCTCTGTCAGAATCCAGAGTTTCAAGAAGATCGGAGGGGGTCAAAAATTCGGCCAAAAAAAATGACAGTGTTACCCCTTATGTTTTTTTTTCAGGTCCAAATTTTGACCTTCGATATCTCGGCTCTGGAAGGGTCTAGAGCCTCCATTTTTACGCGCTGGTCGAAGTCTCGTGGCCCTCTGTCAAAGTCCAGAGTTTCAAGAAGATCGGAGGGTGTCAAAATTTCGGCCAAAAAAAAAATGACAGTGTTACCCCTTATGTTTTTTTTTTCAGGTCCAAATTTTGACCTTCGATATCTCGGCTCTGGAAGGGTCTAGAGCCTCCATTTTTGCGCGCTGGTCGAAGTCTCGTGGCCCTCTGTCAGAATCCAGAGTTTCAAGAAGATCGGAGGGGGTCAAAATTTCGGCCAAAAAAAAAAAATGACAGTGTTACCCCTTATGTTTTTTTTTCAGGTCCAAATTTTGACCTTTGATATCTCAGCTCTGGAAGGGTCTAGAGCCTCCATTTTGGCACGTTGGTCGAAGTCTCGTGGCCCTCTGTCAGAATCCAGAGTTTCAAGAAGATCGGAGGGGGTCAAAATTTCGGCCAAAAAAAAAATGACAGTGTTACCCCTTATGTTTTTTTTTCAGGTCCAAATTTTGACCTTCGATATCTCGGCTCTGGAAGGGTCTAGAGCCTCCATTTTTGCGCGCTGGTCGAAGTCTCGTGGCCCTCTGTCAGAATCCAGAGTTTTGAGAAGATTGGAGAAACTTAATTTTTCACCCCGCGAAAAAAAACATAAGGGGTAACACTGTCATTTTTTTTTCTGGTCAAAATTTTGAGTTTCAATATCTCAGCTCTGGAAGGGTTTAAATCACATAAGGGTTTAGACCCTCTGGAAGGGTCTAGAGCCTCCATTTTTGCGCGCTGGTCGAAGTCTCGTGGCCCTCTGTCAAAGTCCAGAGTTTCAAGAAGATCGGAGGGGGTCAAAATTTCGGCCAAAAAAAAAAATGACAGTGTTACCCCTTATGGTTTTTTTTTCAGGTCCAAATTTTGACCTTCGATATCTCGGCTCTGGAAGGGTCTAGAGCCCCAATTTTTGCGCGCTGGTCGAAGTCTCGTGGCCGTCTGTCAGAATCCAGAGTTTCAAGAAGATCGGAGGGGGTCAAAATTTCGGCCAAAAAAAAAAATGACAGTGTTACCCCTTATGTTTTTTTTTCAGGTCCAAATTTTGACCTTCGATATCTCGGCTCTGGAAGGGTCTAGAGTCCCAATTTTTGCGCGTTGGTCGAAGTCTCGTGGCCCTCTGTCAGAATCCAGAGTTTCAAGAAGATCGGAGGGGGTCAAAATTTCGGCCAAAAAAAAAATGACAGTGTTACCCCTTATGTTTTTTTTTTCAGGTCCAAATTTTGACCTTCGATATCTCGGCTCTGGAAGGGTCTAGAGCCTCCATTTTTGCGCGCTGGTCGAAGTCTCGTGGCCCTCTGTCAGAATCCAGAGTTTCAAGAAGATCGGAGGGGGTCAAAATTTCGGCCAAAAAAAAATGACAGTGTTACCCCTTATGTTTTTTTTTTCAGGTCCAAATTTTGACCTTCGATATCTCGGCTCTGGAAGGGTCTAGAGCCTCAATTTTTGCGCGTTGGTCGAAGTCTCGTGGCCCTCTGTCAGAATCCAGAGTTTCAAGAAGATCGGAGGGGGTCAAAATTTCGGCCAAAAAAAAAAATGACAGTGTTACCCCTTATGTTTTTTTTCAGGTCCAAATTTTGACCTTCGATATCTCGGCTCTGGAAGGGTCTAGAGCCCTAATTTTTGCGCGTTGGTCGAAGTCTCGTGGCCCTCTGTCAGAATCCAGAGTTTCAAGAAGATCGGAGGGGGTCAAAATTTCGGCCAAAAAAAAAATGACAGTGTTACCCCTTATGTTTTTTTTTCAGGTCCAAATTTTGACCTTCGATATCTCGGCTCTGGAAGGGTCTAGAGCCTCAATTTTTGCGCGTTGGTCGAAGTCTCGTGGCCCTCTGTCAGAATCCAGAGTTTCAAGAAGATCGGAGGGGGTCAAAATTTCGGCCAAAAAAAAAAATGACAGTGTTACCCCTTATGTTTTTTTTTCAGGTCCAAATTTTGACCTTCGATATCTCGGCTCTGGAAGGGTCTAGAGCCTCCATTTTTGCGCGCTGGTCGAAGTCTCGTGGCCCTCTGTCAGAATCCAGAGTTTCAAGAAGATCGGAGGGGGTCAAAATTTCGGCAAAAAAAAAAAAAATGACAGTGTTACCCCTTATGTTTTTTTTCAGGTCCAAATTTTGACCTTCGATATCTCGGCTCTGGAAGGGTCTAGAGCCCCAATTTTTGCGCGTTGGTCGAAGTCTCGTGGCCCTCTGTCAGAATCCAGAGTTTCAAGAAGATCGGAGGGGGTCAAAATTTCGGCCAAAAAAAAATGACAGTGTTACCCCTTATGTTTTTTTTTCAGGTCCAAATTTTGACCTTCGATATCTCGGCTCTGGAAGGGTCTAGAGCCTCCATTTTTGCGCGCTGGTCGAAGTCTCGTGGCCCTCTGTCAGAGTCCAGAGTTTCAAAAAGATCGGAGGGTGTCAAAATTTCGGCCAAAAAAAAAATGACAGTGTTACCCCTTATGTTTTTTTTTTTCAGGTCCAAATTTTGACCTTCGATATCTCGGCTCTGGAAGGGTCTAGAGCCTCCATTTTTGCGCGTTGGTCGAAGTCTCGTGGCCCTCTGTCAGAATCCAGAGTTTCAAGAAGATCGGAGGGGGTCAAAATTTCGGCCAAAAAAAAAAATGACAGTGTTACCCCTTATGTTTTTTTTTCAGGTCCAAATTTTGACCTTCGATATCTCGGCTCTGGAAGGGTCTAGAGCCTCCATTTTTGCGCGCTGGTCGAAGTCTCGTGGCCCTCTGTCAGAATCCAGAGTTTCAAGAAGATCGGAGGGGGTCAAAATTTCGGCCAAAAAAAAAAAAAATGACAGTGTTACCCCTTATGTTTTTTTTCAGGTCCAAATTTTGACCTTCGATATCTCGGCTCTGGAAGGGTCTAGAGCCCTAATTTTTGCGCGTTGGTCGAAGTCTCGTGGCCCTCTGTCAGAATCCAGAGTTTCAAGAAGATCGGAGGGGGTCAAAAATTCGGCCAAAAAAAATGACAGTGTTACCCCTTATGTTTTTTTTTCAGGTCCAAATTTTGACCTTCGATATCTCGGCTCTGGAAGGGTCTAGAGCCTCCATTTTTGCGCGCTGGTCGAAGTCTCGTGGCCCTCTGTCAAAGTCCAGAGTTTCAAGAAGATCGGAGGGTGTCAAAATTTCGGCCAAAAAAAAATGACAGTGTTACCCCTTATGTTTTTTTTTTCAGGTCCAAATTTTGACCTTCGATATCTCGGCTCTGGAAGGGTCTAGAGCCTCCATTTTTGCGCGCTGGTCGAAGTCTCGTGGCCCTCTGTCAGAATCCAGAGTTTCAAGAAGATCGGAGGGGGTCAAAATTTCGGCCAAAAAAAAAAAATGACAGTGTTACCCCTTATGTTTTTTTTTCAGGTCCAAATTTTGACTTTCGATATCTCGGCTCTGGAAGGGTCTAGAGCCTCAATTTTTGCGCGTTGGTCGAAGTCTCGTGGCCCTCTGTCAGAATCCAGAGTTTCAAGAAGATCGGAGGGGGTCAAAATTTCGGCCAAAAAAAAAAATTACAGTGTTACCCCTTATGTTTTTTTTTCAGGTCCAAATTTTGACCTTCGATATCTCGGCTCTGAAAGGGTCTAGAGCCTCAATTTTTGCGCGTTGGTCGAAGTCTCGTGGCCCTCTGTCAGAATCCAGAGTTTCAAGAAGATCGGAGGGGGTCAAAATTTCGGCCAAAAAAAAAAATGACAGTGTTACCCCTTATGTTTTTTTTTTCAGGTCCAAATTTTGACCTTCGATATCTCGGCTCTGGAAGGGTCTAGAGCCTCCATTTTTGCGCGCTGATCGAAGTCTCATGGCCCTCTGTCAGAGTCCAGAGTTTCAAGAAGATCGGAGGGGGTCAAAAATTCGGCCAAAAAAAAATGACAGTGTTACCCCTTATGTTTTTTTTTTCAGGTCCAAATTTTGACCTTCGATATCTTGGCTCTGGAAGGGTCTAGAGCCTCCATTTTTGCACGTTGGTCGAAGTCTCGTGGCCCTCTGTCAGAATCCAGAGTTTCAAGAAGATCGGAGGGGGTCAAAATTTCGGCCAAAAAAAAAATGACAGTGTTACCCCTTATGTTTTTTTTTCAGGTCCAAATTTTGACCTTCGATATCTCGGCTCTGGAAGGGTCTAGAGCCTCAATTTTTGCGCGCTGGTCGAAGTCTCGTGGCCCTCTGTCAGAATCCAGAGTTTTGAGAAGATTGGAGAAACTTAATTTTTCACCCCGCGAAAAAAAACATAAGGGGTAACACTGTCATTTTTTTTTCTGGTCAAAATTTTGAGTTTCAATATCTCAGCTCTGGAAGGGTTCAAATCACATAAGGGTTTAGACCCTCTGGAAGGGTCTAGAGCCTCCATTTTTGCGCGCTGGTCGAAGTCTCGTGGCCCTCTGTCAAAGTCCAGAGTTTCAAGAAGATCGGAGGGGGTCAAAATTTCGGCCAAAAAAAAAAATGACAGTGTTACCCCTTATGTTTTTTTTTTCAGGTCCAAATTTTGACCTTCGATATCTCGGCTCTGGAAGGGTCTAGAGCCCCAATTTTTGCGCGCTGGTCGAAGTCTCGTGGCCGTCTGTCAGAATCCAGAGTTTCAAGAAGATCGGAGGGGGTCAAAATTTCGGCCAAAAAAAAAAAATGACAGTGTTACCCCTTATGTTTTTTTTTCAGGTCCAAATTTTGACCTTCGATATCTCGGCTCTGGAAGGGTCTAGAGTCCCAATTTTTGCGCGTTGGTCGAAGTCTCGTGGCCCTCTGTCAGAATCCAGAGTTTCAAGAAGATCGGAGGGGGTCAAAATTTCGGCCAAAAAAAAAATGACAGTGTTACCCCTTATGTTTTTTTTTTCAGGTCCAAATTTTGACCTTCGATATCTCGGCTCTGGAAGGGTCTAGAGCCTCCATTTTTGCGCGCTGGTCGAAGTCTCGTGGCCCTCTGTCAGAATCCAGAGTTTCAAGAAGATCGGAGGGGGTCAAAATTTCGGCCAAAAAAAAATGACAGTGTTACCCCTTATGTTTTTTTTAGGTCCAAATTTTGACCTTCGATATCTCGGCTCTGGAAGGGTCTAGAGCCTCAATTTTTGCGCGTTGGTCGAAGTCTCGTGGCCCTCTGTCAGAATCCAGAGTTTCAAGAAGATCGGAGGGGGTCAAAATTTCGGCCAAAAAAAAAAAATGACAGTGTTACCCCTTATGTTTTTTTTCAGGTCCAAATTTTGACCTTCGATATCTCGGCTCTGGAAGGGTCTAGAGCCCTAATTTTTGCGCGTTGGTCGAAGTCTCGTGGCCCTCTGTCAGAATCCAGAGTTTCAAGAAGATCGGAGGGGGTCAAAATTTCGGCCAAAAAAAAAAATGACAGTGTTACCCCTTATGTTTTTTTTTTCAGGTCCAAATTTTGACCTTCGATATCTCGGCTCTGGAAGGGTCTAGAGCCTCAATTTTTGCGCGTTGGTCGAAGTCTCGTGGCCCTCTGTCAGAATCCAGAGTTTCAAGAAGATCGGAGGGGGTCAAAATTTCGGCCAAAAAAAAAAATGACAGTGTTACCCCTTATGTTTTTTTTTCAGGTCCAAATTTTGACCTTCGATATCTCGGCTCTGGAAGGGTCTAGAGCCTCCATTTTTGCGCGCTGGTCGAAGTCTCGTGGCCCTCTGTCAGAATCCAGAGTTTCAAGAAGATCGGAGGGGGTCAAAATTTCGGCAAAAAAAAAAAATGACAGTGTTACCCCTTATGTTTTTTTTCAGGTCCAAATTTTGACCTTCGATATCTCGGCTCTGGAAGGGTCTAGAGCCCCAATTTTTGCGCGTTGGTCGAAGTCTCGTGGCCCTCTGTCAGAATCCAGAGTTTCAAGAAGATCGGAGGGGGTCAAAATTTCGGCCAAAAAAAAATGACAGTGTTACCCCTTATGTTTTTTTTTCAGGTCCAAATTTTGACCTTCGATATCTCGGCTCTGGAAGGGTCTAGAGCCTCCATTTTTGCGCGCTGGTCGAAGTCTCGTGGCCCTCTGTCAAAGTCCAGAGTTTCAAGAAGATCGGAGGGTGTCAAAATTTCGGCCAAAAAAAAAAATGACAGTGTTACCCCTTATGTTTTTTTTTTTCAGGTCCAAATTTTGACCTTCGATATCTCGGCTCTGGAAGGGTCTAGAGCCTCCATTTTTGCGCGCTGGTCGAAGTCTCGTGGCCCTCTGTCAGAATCCAGAGTTTCAAGAAGATCGGAGGGGGTCAAAATTTCGGCCAAAAAAAAAAATGACAGTGTTACCCCTTATGTTTTTTTTTTTCAGGTCCAAATTTTGACCTTCGATATCTCGGCTCTGGAAGGGTCTAGAGCCTCAATTTTTGCGCGTTGGTCGAAGTCTCGTGGCCCTCTGTCAGAATCCAGAGTTTCAAGAAGATCGGAGGGGGTCAAAATTTCGGCCAAAAAAAAAATGACAGTGTTACCCCTTATGTTTTTTTTTTCAGGTCCAAATTTTGACCTTCGATATCTCGGCTCTGGAAGGGTCTAGAGCCTCAATTTTTGCGCGTTGGTCGAAGTCTCGTGGCCCTCTGTCAGAATCCAGAGTTTCAAGAAGATCGGAGGGGGTCAAAATTTCGGCCAAAAAAAAAAATGACAGTGTTACCCCTTATGTTTTTTTTTCAGGTCCAAATTTTCACCTTCGATATCTCGGCTCTGGAAGGGTCTAGAGCCTCCATTTTTGCGCGCTGATCGAAGTCTCATGGCCCTCTGTCAGAGTCCAGAGTTTCAAGAAGATCGGAGGGGGTCAAAATTTCGGCCAAAAAAAAAAAATGACAGTGTTACCCCTTATGTTTTTTTTTCAGGTCCAAATTTTGACCTTCGATATCTCGGCTCTGGAAGGGTCTAGAACCCCAATTTTTGCGCGCTGGTCGAAGTCTCGTGGCCCTCTGTCAGAGTTCAGAGTTTCAAGAAGATCGGAGGGGGTCAAAATTTCGGCCAAAAAAAAATGACAGTGTTACCCCTTATGTTTTTTTTTTCAGGTCCAAATTTTGACCTTTGATATCTCAGCTCTGGAAGGGTCTAGAGCCTCCATTTTGGCACGTTGGTCGAAGTCTCGTGGCCCTCTGTCAGAATCCAGAGTTTCAAGAAGATCGGAGGGGGTCAAAATTTCGGCCAAAAAAAAAAATGACAGTGTTACCCCTTATGTTTTTTTTTCAGGTCCAAATTTTGACCTTCGATATCTCGGCTCTGGAAGGGTCTAGAGCCTCAATTTTTGCGCGCTGGTCGAAGTCTCGTGGCCCTCTGTCAGAATCCAGAGTTTTGAGAAGATTGGAGAAACTTAATTTTTCACCCCGCGAAAAAAAACATAAGGGGTAACACTGTCATTTTTTTTCTGGTCAAAATTTTGAGTTTCAATATCTCAGCTCTGGAAGGGTTCAAATCACATAAGGGTTTAGACCCTCTGGAAGGGTCTAGAGCCTCCATTTTTGCGCGCTGGTCGAAGTCTCGTGGCCCTCTGTCAAAGTCCAGAGTTTCAAGAAGATCGGAGGGGGTCAAAATTTCGGCCAAAAAAAAAAAATAACAGTGTTACCCCTTATGTTTTTTTTTCAGGTCCAAATTTTGACCTTCGATATCTCGGCTCTGGAAGGGTCTAGAGTCCCAATTTTTGCGCGTTGGTCGAAGTCTCGTGGCCCTCTGTCAGAATCCAGAGTTTCAAGAAGATCGGAGGGGGTCAAAATTTCGGCCAAAAAAAAAATGACAGTGTTACCCCTTATGTTTTTTTTTCAGGTCCAAATTTTGACCTTCGATATCTCGGCTCTGGAAGGGTCTAGAGCCTCCATTTTTGCGCGCTGGTCGAAGTCTCGTGGCCCTCTGTCAGAATCCAGAGTTTCAAGAAGATCGGAGGGGGTCAAAATTTCGGCCAAAAAAAAATGACAGTGTTACCCCTTATGTTTTTTTTTTCAGGTCCAAATTTTGACCTTCGATATCTCGGCTCTGGAAGGGTCTAGAGCCTCAATTTTTGCGCGTTGGTCGAAGTCTCGTGGCCCTCTGTCAGAATCCAGAGTTTCAAGAAGATCGGAGGGGGTCAAAATTTCGGCCAAAAAAAAAAATGACAGTGTTACCCCTTATGTTTTTTTTCAGGTCCAAATTTTGACCTTCGATATCTCGGCTCTGGAAGGGTCTAGAGCCCTAATTTTTGCGCGTTGGTCGAAGTCTCGTGGCCCTCTGTCAGAATCCAGAGTTTCAAGAAGATCGGAGGGGGTCAAAAATTCGGCCAAAAAAAAATGACAGTGTTACCCCTTATGTTTTTTTTTCAGGTCCAAATTTTGACCTTCGATATCTCGGCTCTGGAAGGGTCTAGAGCCTCCATTTTTGCGCGCTGGTCGAAGTCTCGTGGCCCTCTGTCAAAGTCCAGAGTTTCAAGAAGATCGGAGGGTGTCAAAATTTCGGCCAAAAAAAAAAATGACAGTGTTACCCCTTATGTTTTTTTTTTCAGGTCCAAATTTTGACCTTCGATATCTCGGCTCTGGAAGGGTCTAGAGCCTCCATTTTTGCGCGCTGGTCGAAGTCTCGTGGCCCTCTGTCAGAATCCAGAGTTTCAAGAAGATCGGAGGGGGTCAAAATTTCGGCCAAAAAAAAAATGACAGTGTTACCCCTTATGTTTTTTTTTTCAGGTCCAAATTTTGACCTTCGATATCTCGGCTCTGGAAGGGTCTAGAGCCTCAATTTTTGCGCGTTGGTCGAAGTCTCGTGGCCCTCTGTCAGAATCCAGAGTTTCAAGAAGATCGGAGGGGGTCAAAATTTCGGCCAAAAAAAAAAAATGACAGTGTTACCCCTTATGTTTTTTTTTTCAGGTCCAAATTTTGACCTTCGATATCTCGGCTCTGGAAGGGTCTAGACCCTCCATTTTTGCGCGCTGGTCGAAGTCTCGTGGCCCTCTGTCAGAATCCAGAGTTTCAAGAAGATCGGAGGGGGTCAAAATTTCGGCCAAAAAAAAAATGACAGTGTTACCCCTTATGTTTTTTTTTTCAGGTCCAAATTTTGACCTTCGATATCTCGGCTCTGGAAGGGTCTAGAGCCTCAATTTTTGCGCGTTGGTCGAAGTCTCGTGGCCCTCTGTCAGAATCCAGAGTTTCAAGAAGATCGGAGGGGGTCAAAATTTCGGCCAAAAATAAAAAATGACAGTGTTACCCCTTATGTTTTTTTTTCAGGTCCAAATTTTGACTTTCGATATCTCGGCTCTGGAAGGGTCTAGAGCCTCAATTTTTGCGCGTTGGTCGAAGTCTCGTGGCCCTCTGTCAGAATCCAGAGTTTCAAGAAGATCGGAGGGGGTCAAAATTTCGGCCAAAAAAAAAAAAATGACAGTGTTACCCCTTATGTTTTTTTTTCAGGTCCAAATTTTGACCTTCGATATCTCGGCTCTGGAAGGGTCTAGAGCCTCCATTTTTGCGCGCTGGTCGAAGTCTCGTGGCCCTCTGTCAGAGTCCAGAGTTTCAAGAAGATCGGAGGGGGTCAAAATTTCGGCCAAAAAAAAATGACAGTGTTACCCCTTATGTTTTTTTTTTCAGGTCCAAATTTTGACCTTCGATATCTCGGCTCTGGAAGGGTCTAGAGCCTCCATTTTTGTGCGCTGGTCGAAGTCTCGTGGCCCTCTGTCAAAGTCCAGAGTTTCAAGAAGATTGGAGGGGGTCAAAATTTCGGCCAAAAAAAAATGACAGTGTTACCCCTTATGTTTTTTTTTCAGGTCCAAATTTTGACCTTCGATATCTCGGCTCTGGAAGGGTCTAGAGCCCCAATTTTTGCGCGCTGGTCGAAGTCTCGTGGCCCTCTGTCAGAATCCAGAGTTTCAAGAAGATCGGAGGGGGTCAAAATTTCGGCCAAAAAAAAAAATGACAGTGTTACCCCTTATGTTTTTTTTTTTTCAGGTCCAAATTTTGACCTTCGATATCTCGGCTCTGGAAGGGTCTAGAGCCTCAATTTTTGCGCGTTGGTCGAAGTCTCGTGGCCCTCTGTCAGAATCCAGAGTTTCAAGAAGATCGGAGGGGGTCAAAATTTCGGCCAAAAAAAAAAATGACAGTGTTATCCCTTATGTTTTTTTTTCAGGTCCAAATTTTGACCTTCGATATCTCGGCTCTGGAAGGGTCTAGAGCCTCCATTTTTGCGCGCTGGTCGAAGTCTCGTGGCCCTCTGTCAGAGTCCAGAGTTTCAAGAAGATCGGAGGGGGTCAAAATTTCGGCCAAAAAAAAAAAAATGACAGTGTTACCACTTATGTTTTTTTTCAGGTCCAAATTTTGACCTTCGATATCTCAGCTCTGGAAGGGTTCAAATCACATAAGGGTTTAGACCCTCTGGAAGGGTCTAGAGCCTCCATTTTTGAGCGCTGGTCGAAGTCTCGTGGCCCTCTGTCAAAGTCCAGAGTTTCAAGAAGATCGGAGGGGGTCAAAATTTCGGCCAAAAAAAAAATGACAGTGTTACCCCTTATGTTTTTTTTTTCAGGTCCAAATTTTGACCTTCGATATCTCGGCTCTCGAAGGGTCTAGAGCCTCCATTTTTGCGCGCTGGTCGAAGTCTCGTGGCCCTCTGTCAGAGTCCAGAGTTTCAAGAAGATCGGAGGGGGTCAAAATTTCGGCCAAAAAAAAAAAATGACAGTGTTACCACTTATGTTTTTTTTCAGGTCCAAATTTTGACCTTCGATATCTCGGCTCTGGAAGGGTCTAGAGCCCCAATTTTGCGCGTTGGTCGAAGTCTCGTGGCCCTCTGTCAGAATCCAGAGTTTCAAGAAGATCGGAGGGGGTCAAAATTTCGGCCAAAAAAAATGACAGTGTTACCCCTCATGTTTTTTTTTTCAGGTCCAAATTTTGACCTTCGATATCTCGGCTCTGGAAGGGTCTAGAGCCTCCATTTTTGCGCGCTGGTCGAAGTCTCGTGGCCCTCTGTCAAAGTCAAGAGTTTCAAGAAGATCGGAGGGGGTCAAAATTTCGGCCAAAAAAAAAAATGACAGTGTTACCCCTTATGTTTTTTTTTCAGGTCCAAATTTTGACCTTCGATATCTCGGCTCTGGAAGGGTCTAGAGCCTCCATTTTTGCGCGCTGGTCGAAGTCTCGTGGCCCTCTGTCAGAATCCAGAGTTTCAAGAAGATCGGAGGGGGTCAAAATTTCGGCCAAAAAAAATGACAGTGTTACCCCTTATGTTTTTTTTTTCAGGTCCAAATTTTGACCTTCGATATCTCGGCTCTGGAAGGGTCTAGAGCCTCAATTTTTGCGCGTTGGTCGAAGTCTCGTGGCCCTCTGTCAGAATCCAGAGTTTCAAGAAGATCGGAGGGGGTCAAAATTTCGGCCAAAAAAAAAAAAAAATGACAGTGTTACCCCTTATGTTTTTTTTCAGGTCCAAATTTTGACCTTCGATATCTCGGCTCTGGAAGGGTCTAGAGCCCCAATTTTTGCGCGTTGGTCGAAGTCTCGTGGCCCTCTGTCAGAATCCAGAGTTTCAAGAAGATCGGAGGGGGTCAAAATTTCGGCCAAAAAAAAATGACAGTGTTACCCCTTATGTTTTTTTTTCAGGTCCAAATTTTGACCTTCGATATCTCGGCTCTGGAAGGGTCTAGAGCCTCCATTTTTGCGCGCTGGTCGAAGTCTCGTGGCCCTCTGTCAAAGTCCAGAGTTTCAAGAAGATCGGAGGGTGTCAAAATTTCGGCCAAAAAAAAAATGACAGTGTTACCCCTTATGTTTTTTTTTTCAGGTCCAAATTTTGACCTTCGATATCTCGGCTCTGGAAGGGTCTAGAGCCTCCATTTTTGCGCGCTGGTCGAAGTCTCGTGGCCCTCTGTCAGAATCCAGAGTTTCAAGAAGATCGGAGGGGGTCAAAATTTCGGCCAAAAAAAAAAAAGACAGTGTTACCCGTTATGTTTTTTTTTTCAGGTCCAAATTTTGACCTTCGATATCTCGGCTCTGGAAGGGTCTAGAGCCTCAATTTTTGCGCGTTGGTCGAAGTCTCGTGGCCCTCTGTCAGAATCCAGAGTTTCAAGAAGATCGGAGGGGGTCAAAATTTCGGCCAAAAAAAAAAATGACAGTGTTACCCCTTATGTTTTTTTTTCAGGTCCAAATTTTGACCTTCGATATCTCGGCTCTGGAAGGGTCTAGAGCCTCCATTTTTGCGCGTTGGTCGAAGTCTCGTGGCCCTCTGTCAGAATCCAGAGTTTCAAGAAGATCGGAGGGGTCAAAATTTCGGCCAAAAAAAATGACAGTGTTACCCCTTATGTTTTTTTTTTCAGGTCCAAATTTTGACCTTCGATATCTCGGCTCTGGAAGGGTCTAGAGCCTCCATTTTTGTGCGCTGGTCGAAGTCTCGTGGCCCTCTGTCAAAGTCCAGAGTTTCAAGAAGATTGGAGGGGGTCAAAATTTCGGCCAAAAAAAAAATGACAGTGTTACCCCTTATGTTTTTTTTTCAGGTCCAAATTTTGACCTTCGATATCTCGGCTCTGGAAGGGTCTAGAGCCCCATTTTTTGCGCGCTGGTCGAAGTCTCGTGGCCCTCTGTCAGAATCCAGAGTTTCAAGAAGATCGGAGGGGGTCAAAATTTCGGCCAAAAAAAAAAATGACAGTGTTACCCCTTATGTTTTTTTTTTTCAGGTCCAAATTTTGACCTTCGATATCTCGGCTCTGGAAGGGTCTAGAGCCCCAATTTTTGCGCGTTGGTCGAAGTCTCGTGGCCCTCTGTCAGAATCCAGAGTTTCAAGAAGATCGGAGGGGGTCAAAATTTCGGCCAAAAAAAAAAATGACAGTGTTACCCGTTATGTTTTTTTTTTCAGGTCCAAATTTTGACCTTCGATATCTCGGCTCTGGAAGGGTCTAGAGCCTCAATTTTTGCGCGTTGGTCGAAGTCTCGTGGCCCTCTGTCAGAATCCAGAGTTTCAAGAAGATCGGAGGGGGTCAAAATTTCGGCCAAAAAAAAAATGACAGTGTTACCCCTTATGTTTTTTTTTCAGGTCCAAATTTTGACCTTCGATATCTCGGCTCTGGAAGGGTCTAGAGCCTCAATTTTTGCGCGTTGGTCGAAGTCTCGTGGCCCTCTGTCAGAATCCAGAGTTTCAAGAAGATCGGAGGGGGTCAAAATTTCGGCCAAAAAAAAAATGACAGTGTTACCCCTTATATTTTTTTTTCAGGTCCAAATTTTGACCTTCGATATCTCGGCTCTGGAAGGGTCTAGAGCCTCCATTTTGCGCGCTGGTCGAAGTCTCGTGGCCCTCTGTCAAAGTCCAGAGTTTCAAGAAGATCGGAGGGGGTCAAAATTTCGGCCAAAAAAAAAAATGACAGTGTTACCCCTTATGTTTTTTTTTCAGGTCCAAATTTTGACCTTCGATATCTCGGCTCTGGAAGGGTCTAGAGTCCCAATTTTTGCGCGTTGGTCGAAGTCTCGTGGCCCTCTGTCAGAATCCAGAGTTTCAAGAAGATCGGAGGGGGTCAAAATTTCGGCCAAAAAAAAAATGACAGTGTTACCCCTTATGTTTTTTTTTCAGGTCCAAATTTTGACCTTCGATATCTCGGCTCTGGAAGGGTCTAGAGCCTCCATTTTTGCGCGCTGGTCGAAGTCTCGTGGCCCTCTGTCAGAATCCAGAGTTTCAAGAAGATCGGAGGGGGTCAAAATTTCGGCCAAAAAAAAATGACAGTGTTACCCCTTATGTTTTTTTTTTCAGGTCCAAATTTTGACCTTCGATATCTCGGCTCTGGAAGGGTCTAGAGCCTCAATTTTTGCGCGTTGGTCGAAGTCTCGTGGCCCTCTGTCAGAATCCAGAGTTTCAAGAAGATCGGAGGGGGTCAAAATTTCGGCCAAAAAAAAAAAATGACAGTGTTACCCCTTATGTTTTTTTTCAGGTCCAAATTTTGACCTTCGATATCTCGGCTCTGGAAGGGTCTAGAGCCCTAATTTTTGCGCGTTGGTCGAAGTCTCGTGGCCCTCTGTCAGAATCCAGAGTTTCAAGAAGATCGGAGGGGGTCAAAAATTCGGCCAAAAAAATGACAGTGTTACCCCTTATGTTTTTTTTTCAGGTCCAAATTTTGACCTTCGATATCTCGGCTCTGGAAGGGTCTAGAGCCTCCATTTTTGCGCGCTGGTCGAAGTCTCGTGGCCCTCTGTCAAAGTCCAGATTTTCAAGAAGATCGGAGGGTGTCAAAATTTCGGCCAAAAAAAAAAATGACAGTGTTACCCCTTATGTTTTTTTTTTCAGGTCCAAATTTTGACCTTCGATATCTCGGCTCTGGAAGGGTCTAGAGCCTCCATTTTTGCGCGCTGGTCGAAGTCTCGTGGCCCTCTGTCAGAATCCAGAGTTTCAAGAAGATCGGAGGGGGTCAAAATTTCGGCCAAAAAAAAATGACAGTGTTACCCCTTATGTTTTTTTTTTCAGGTCCAAATTTTGACCTTCGATATCTCGGCTCTGGAAGGGTCTAGAGCCTCAATTTTTGCGCGTTGGTCGAAGTCTCGTGGCCCTCTGTCAGAATCCAGAGTTTCAAGAAGATCGGAGGGGGTCAAAATTTCGGCCAAAAAAAAAAAATGACAGTGTTACCCCTTATGTTTTTTTTTTCAGGTCCAAATTTTGACCTTCGATATCTCGGCTCTGGAAGGGTCTAGAGCCTCCATTTTTGCGCGCTGGTCGAAGTCTCGTGGCCCTCTGTCAGAATCCAGAGTTTCAAGAAGATCGGAGGGGGTCAAAATTTCGGCCAAAAAAAAAATGACAGTGTTACCCCTTATGTTTTTTTTTTCAGGTCCAAATTTTGACCTTCGATATCTCGGCTCTGGAAGGGTCTAGAGCCTCAATTTTTGCGCGTTGGTCGAAGTCTCGTGGCCCTCTGTCAGAATCCAGAGTTTCAAGAAGATCGGAGGGGGTCAAAATTTCGGCCAAAAAAAAAAAATGACAGTGTTACCCCTTATGTTTTTTTTTCAGGTCCAAATTTTGACTTTCGATATCTCGGCTCTGGAAGGGTCTAGAGCCTCAATTTTTGCGCGTTGGTCGAAGTCTCGTGGCCCTCTGTCAGAATCCAGAGTTTCAAGAAGATCGGAGGGGGTCAAAATTTCGGCCAAAAAAAAAAAATGACAGTGTTACCCCTTATGTTTTTTTTTCAGGTCCAAATTTTGACCTTCGATATCTCGGCTCTGGAAGGGTCTAGAGCCTCCATTTTTGCGCGCTGGTCGAAGTCTCGTGGCCCTCTGTCAGAGTCCAGAGTTTCAAGAAGATCGGAGGGGGTCAAAATTTCGGCCAAAAAAAAATGACAGTGTTACCCCTTATGTTTTTTTTTTCAGGTCCAAATTTTGACCTTTGATATCTCGGCTCTGGAAGGGTCTAGAGCCTCCATTTTTGCACGTTGGTCGAAGTCTCGTGGCCCTCTGTCAGAATCCAGAGTTTCAAGAAGATCGGAGGGGGTCAAAATTTCGGCCAAAAAAAAAATGACAGTGTTACCCCTTATGTTTTTTTTTCAAGTCCAAATTTTGACCTTCGATATCTCGGCTCTGGAAGGGTCTAGAGCCTCAATTTTTGCGCGTTGGTCGAAGTCTCGTGGCCCTCTGTCAGAATCCAGAGTTTCAAGAAGATCGGAGGGGGTCAAAATTTCGGCCAAAAAAAAAAATGACAGTGTTACCCCTTATGTTTTTTTTTCAGGTCCAAATTTTGACCTTCGATATCTCGGCTCTGGAAGGGTCTAGAGCCTCCATTTTTGTGCGCTGGTCGAAGTCTCGTGGCCCTCTGTCAAAGTCCAGAGTTTCAAGAAGATTGGAGGGGGTCAAAATTTCGGCCAAAAAAAAATGACAGTGTTACCCCTTATGTTTTTTTTTCAGGTCCAAATTTTGACCTTCGATATCTCGGCTCTGGAAGGGTCTAGAGCCCCAATTTTTGCGCGCTGGTCGAAGTCTCGTGGCCCTCTGTCAGAATCCAGAGTTTCAAGAAGATCGGAGGGGGTCAAAATTTCGGCCAAAAAAAAAAATGACAGTGTTACCCCTTATGTTTTTTTTTTTCAGGTCCAAATTTTGACCTTCGATATCTCGGCTCTGGAAGGGTCTAGAGCCCCAATTTTTGCGGGTTGGTCGAAGTCTCGTGGCCCTCTGTCAGAATCCAGAGTTTCAAGAAGATCGGAGGGGGTCAAAATTTCGGCCAAAAAAAAAATGACAGTGTTATCCCTTATGTTTTTTTTTCAGGTCCAAATTTTGACCTTCGATATCTCGGCTCTGGAAGGGTCTAGAGCCTCCATTTTTGCGCGCTGGTCGAAGTCTCGTGGCCCTCTGTCAGAGTCCAGAGTTTCAAGAAGATCGGAGGGGGTCAAAATTTCGGCCAAAAAAAAAAAAATGACAGTGTTACCACTTATGTTTTTTTTCAGGTCCAAATTTTGACCTTCGATATCTCAGCTCTGGAAGGGTTCAAATCACATAAGGGTTTAGACCCTCTGGAAGGGTCTAGAGCCTCCATTTTTGCGCGCTGGTCGAAGTCTCGTGGCCCTCTGTCAAAGTCCAGAGTTTCAAGAAGATCGGAGGGGGTCAAAATTTCGGCCAAAAAAAAAAATGACAGTGTTACCCCTTATGTTTTTTTTTTCAGGTCCAAATTTTGACCTTCGATATCTCGGCTCTCGAAGGGTCTAGAGCCTCCATTTTTGCGCGCTGGTCGAAGTCTCGTGGCCCTCTGTCAGAGTCCAGAGTTTCAAGAAGATCGGAGGGGGTCAAAATTTCGGCCAAAAAAAAAAAAAATGACAGTGTTACCACTTATGTTTTTTTTTCAGGTCCAAATTTTGACCTTCGATATCTCGGCTCTGGAAGGGTCTAGAGCCCCAATTTTGCGCGTTGGTCGAAGTCTCGTGGCCCTCTGTCAGAATCCAGAGTTTCAAGAAGATCGGAGGGGGTCAAAATTTCGGCCAAAAAAAAATGACAGTGTTAGCCCTCATGTTTTTTTTTTCAGGTCCAAATTTTGACCTTCGATATCTCGGCTCTGGAAGGGTCTAGAGCCTCCATTTTTGCGCGCTGGTCGAAGTCTCGTGGCCCTCTGTCAAAGTCAAGAGTTTCAAGAAGATCGGAGGGGGTCAAAATTTCGGCCAAAAAAAAAATGACAGTGTTACCCCTTATGTTTTTTTTTTCAGGTCCAAATTTTGACCTTCGATATCTCGGCTCTGGAAGGGTCTAGAGCCTCCATTTTTGCGCGCTGGTCGAAGTCTCGTGGCCCTCTGTCAGAATCCAGAGTTTCAAGAAGATCGGAGGGGGTCAAAATTTCGGCCAAAAAAAATGACAGTGTTACCCCTTATGTTTTTTTTTTCAGGTCCAAATTTTGACCTTCGATATCTCGGCTCTGGAAGGGTCTAGAGCCTCAATTTTTGCGCGTTGGTCGAAGTCTCGTGGCCCTCTGTCAGAATCCAGAGTTTCAAGAAGATCGGAGGGGGTCAAAATTTCGGCCAAAAAAAAAAAAATGACAGTGTTACCCCTTATGTTTTTTTTCAGGTCCAAATTTTGACCTTCGATATCTCGGCTCTGGAAGGGTCTAGAGCCCCAATTTTTGCGCGTTGGTCGAAGTCTCGTGGCCCTCTGTCAGAATCCAGAGTTTCAAGAAGATCGGAGGGGGTCAAAATTTCGGCCAAAAAAAAATGACAGTGTTACCCCTTATGTTTTTTTTTCAGGTCCAAATTTTGACCTTCGATATCTCGGCTCTGGAAGGGTCTAGAGCCTCCATTTTTGCGCGCTGGTCGAAGTCTCGTGGCCCTCTGTCAAAGTCCAGAGTTTCAAGAAGATCGGAGGGTGTCAAAATTTCAGCCAAAAAAAAAATGACAGTGTTACCCCTTATGTTTTTTTTTTCAGGTCCAAATTTTGACCTTCGATATCTCGGCTCTGGAAGGGTCTAGAGCCTCCATTTTTGCGCGCTGGTCGAAGTCTCGTGGCCCTCTGTCAGAATCCAGAGTTTCAAGAAGATCGGAGGGGGTCAAAATTTCGGCCAAAAAAAAAAATGACAGTGTTACCCGTTATGTTTTTTTTTTCAGGTCCAAATTTTGACCTTCGATATCTCGGCTCTGGAAGGGTCTAGAGCCTCAATTTTTGCGCGTTGGTCGAAGTCTCGTGGCCCTCTGTCAGAATCCAGAGTTTCAAGAAGATCGGAGGGGGTCAAAATTTCGGCCAAAAAAAAAAATGACAGTGTTACCCCTTATGTTTTTTTTTCAGGTCCAAATTTTGACCTTCGATATCTCGGCTCTGGAAGGGTCTAGAGCCTCCATTTTTGCGCGTTGGTCGAAGTCTCGTGGCCCTCTGTCAGAATCCAGAGTTTCAAGAAGATCGGAGGGGTCAAAATTTCGGCCAAAAAAAAATGACAGTGTTACCCCTTATGTTTTTTTTTTCAGGTCCAAATTTTGACCTTCGATATCTCGGCTCTGGAAGGGTCTAGAGCCTCCATTTTTGTGCGCTGGTCGAAGTCTCGTGGCCCTCTGTCAAAGTCCAGAGTTTCAAGAAGATTGGAGGGGGTCAAAATTTCGGCCAAAAAAAAAATGACAGTGTTACCCCTTATGTTTTTTTTTTCAGGTCCAAATTTTGACCTTCGATATCTCGGCTCTGGAAGGGTCTAGAGCCCCATTTTTTGCGCGCTGGTCGAAGTCTCGTGGCCCTCTGTCAGAATCCAGAGTTTCAAGAAGATCGGAGGGGGTCAAAATTTCGGCCAAAAAAAAAAATGACAGTGTTACCCCTTATGTTTTTTTTTTTCAGGTCCAAATTTTGACCTTCGATATCTCGGCTCTGGAAGGGTCTAGAGCCCCAATTTTTGCGCGTTGGTCGAAGTCTCGTGGCCCTCTGTCAGAATCCAGAGTTTCAAGAAGATCGGAGGGGGTCAAAATTTCGGCCAAAAAAAAAAAATGACAGTGTTACCCGTTATGTTTTTTTTTTCAGGTCCAAATTTTGACCTTCGATATCTCGGCTCTGGAAGGGTCTAGAGCCTCAATTTTTGCGCGTTGGTCGAAGTCTCGTGGCCCTCTGTCAGAATCCAGAGTTTCAAGAAGATCGGAGGGGGTCAAAATTTCGGCCAAAAAAAAAATGACAGTGTTACCCCTTATGTTTTTTTTTCAGGTCCAAATTTTGACCTTCGATATCTCGGCTCTGGAAGGGTCTAGAGCCTCAATTTTTGCGCGTTGGTCGAAGTCTCGTGGCCCTCTGTCAGAATCCAGAGTTTCAAGAAGATCGGAGGGGGTCAAAATTTCGGCCAAAAAAAAATGACAGTGTTACCCCTTATGTTTTTTTTTCAGGTCCAAATTTTGACCTTCGATATCTCGGCTCTGGAAGGGTCTAGAGCCTCCATTTTTGTGCGCTGGTCGAAGTCTCGTGGCCCTCTGTCAAAGTCCAGAGTTTCAAGAAGATTGGAGGGGGTCAAAATTTCGGCCAAAAAAAATGACAGTGTTACCCCTTATGTTTTTTTTTCAGGTCCAAATTTTGACCTTCGATATCTCGGCTCTGGAAGGGTCTAGAGCCCCATTTTTTGCGCGCTGGTCGAAGTCTCGTGGCCCTCTGTCAGAATCCAGAGTTTCAAGAAGATCGGAGGGGGTCAAAATTTCGGCCAAAAAAAAAATGACAGTGTTACCCCTTATGTTTTTTTTTCAGGTCCAAATTTTGACCTTCGATATCTCGGCTCTGGAAGGGTCTAGAGCCTCAATTTTTGCGCGCTGATCGAAGTCTCATGGCCCTCTGTCAGAGTCCAGAGTTTCAAGAAGATCGGAGGGGGTCAAAATTTCGGCCAAAAAAAAAAAATGACAGTGTTACCCCTTATGTTTTTTTTTTCAGGTCCAAATTTTGACCGTCGATATCTCGGCTCTGGAAGGGTCTAGAGCCTCCATTTTTGCGCGCTGGTCGAAGTCTCGTGGCCCTCTGTCAGAGTCCAGAGTTTCAAGAAGATCGGAGGGGGTCAAAATTTCGGCCAAAAAAAAATGAGTGTTACCCCTTATGTTTTTTTTTTCAGGTCCAAATTTTGACCTTCGATATCTCGGCTCTGGAAGGGTCTAGAGCCTCCATTTTTGCGCGCTGGTCGAAGTCTCGTGGCCCTCTGTCAGAGTCCAGAGTTTCAAAAAGATCGGAGGGGGTCAAAATTTTGGCCAAAAAAAAAAATGACAGTGTTACCCCTTATGTTTTTTTTTTTTCAGGTCCAAATTTTGACCTTCGATATCTCGGCTCTGGAAGGGTCTAGAGCCTCCATTTTTGCGCGTTGGTCGAAGTCTCGCGGCCCTCTGTCAGAATCCAGAGTTTCAAGAAGATCGGAGGGGGTCAAAATTTCGGCCAAAAAAAAAAATGACAGTGTTACCCCTTATGTTTTTTTTTTCAGGTCCAAATTTTGACCTTCGATATCTCGGCTCTGGAAGGGTCTAGAGCCTCCATTTTTGCGCGCTGGTCGAAGTCTCGTGGCCCTCTGTCAGAGTCCAGAGTTTCAAGAAGATCGGAGGGGGTCAAAATTTCGGCAAAAAAAAAAAAATGACAGTGTTACCCCTTATGTTTTTTTTCAGGTCCAAATTTTGACATTCGATATCTCGGCTCTGGAAGGGTCTAGAGCCCCAATTTTTGCGCGTTGGTCGAAGTCTCGTGGCCCTCTATCAGAATCCAGAGTTTCAAGAAGATCGGAGGGGGTCAAAATTTCGGCCAAAAAAAAAAAATGACAGTGTTACCCCTTATGTTTTTTTTTTCAGGTCCAAATTTTGACCTTCGATATCTCGGCTCTGGAAGGGTCTAGTGCCTCCTTTTTTGCGCGCTGGTCGAAGTCTCGTGGCCCTCTGTCAAAGTCCAGAGTTTCAAGAAGATCGGAGGGGGTCAAAATTTCGGCCAAAAAAAATGACAGTGTTACCCCTTATGTTTTTTTTTTCAGGTCCAAATTTTGACCTTCGATATCTCGGCTCTGGAAGGGTCTAGAGCCTCCATTTTTGCGCGCTGGTCGAAGTCTCGTGGCCCTCTGTCAGAGTCCAGAGTTTCAAAAAGATCGGAGGGGGTCAAAATTTTGGCCAAAAAAAAAAATGACAGTGTTACCCCTTATGTTTTTTTTTTTCAGGTCCAAATTTTGACCTTCGATATCTCGGCTCTGGAAGGGTCTAGAGCCTCCATTTTTGCGCGTTGGTCGAAGTCTCGTGGCCCTCTGTCAGAATCCAGAGTTTCAAGAAGATCGGAGGGGGTCAAAATTTCGGCCAAAAAAAAAATGACAGTGTTACCCCTTATGTTTTTTTTTTTCAGGTCCAAATTTTGACCTTCGATATCTCGGCTCTGGAAGGGTCTAGACCCTCCATTTTTGCGCGCTGGTCGAAGTCTCGTGGCCCTCTGTCAGAGTCCAGAGTTTCAAGAAGATCGGAGGGGGTCAAAATTTCGGCCAAAAAAAAAAATGACAGTGTTACCCCTTATGTTTTTTTTCAGGTCCAAATTTTGACATTCGATATCTCGGCTCTGGAAGGGTCTAGAGCCCCAATTTTCCGCGTTGGTCGAAGTCTCGTGGCCCTCTATCAGAATCCAGAGTTTCAAGAAGATCGGAGGGGGTCAAAATTTCGGCCAAAAAAAAAAATGACAGTGTTACCCCTTATGTTTTTTTTTTCAGGTCCAAATTTTGACCTTCGATATCTCGGCTCTGGAAGGGTCTAGAGCCCCAATTTTTGCGCGTTGGTCGAAGTCTCGTGGCCCTCTATCAGAATCCAGAGTTTCAAGAAGATCGGAGGGGGTCAAAATTTCGGCCAAAAAAAAAAAAATGACAGTGTTACCCCTTATGTTTTTTTTTCAGGTCCAAATTTTGACCTTCGATATCTCGGCTCTGGAAGGGTCTAGAGCCCCAATTTTTGCGCGCTGGTCGAAGTCTCGTGGCCCTCTGTCAGAGTCCAGAGTTTCAAAAAGATCGGAGGGGGTCAAAATTTTGGCCAAAAAAAAAAATGACAGTGTTACCCCTTATGTTTTTTTTTTTTCAGGTCCAAATTTTGACCTTCGATATCTCGGCTCTGGAAGGGTCTAGAGCCTCCATTTTTGCGCGCTGATCGAAGTCTCATGGCCCTCTGTCAGAGTCCAGAGTTTCAAGAAGATCGGAGGGGGTCAAAATTTCGGCAAAAAAAAAAAAATGACAGTGTTACCCCTTATGTTTTTTTTTCAGGTCCAAATTTTGACCTTCGATATCTCGGCTCTGGAAGGGTCTAGAACCCCAATTTTTGCGCGTTGGTCGAAGTCTCGTGGCCCTCTGTCAGAATCCAGAGTTTCAAGAAGATCGGAGGGGGTCAAAATTTCGGCCAAAAAAAAAATGACAGTGTTACCCCTTATATTTTTTTTTCAGGTCCAAATTTTGACCTTCGATATCTCGGCTCTGGAAGGGTCTAGAGCCTCCATTTTTGCGCGCTGGTCGAAGTCTCGTGGCCCTCTGTCAGAGTCCAGAGTTTCAAGAAGATCGGAGGGGGTCAAAATTTCGGCCAAAAAAAAAATGACAGTGTTACCCCTTATGTTTTTTTTTCAGGTCCAAATTTTGACCTTCGATATCTCGGCTCTGGAAGGGTCTAGAGCCCCAATTTTTGCGCGCTGGTCGAAGTCTCGTGGCCCTCTGTCAGAGTCCAGAGTTTCAAAAAGATCGGAGGGGGTCAAAATTTTGGCCAAAAAAAAAAAATGACAGTGTTACCCCTTATGTTTTTTTTTTTCAGGTCCAAATTTTGACCTTCGATATCTCGGCTCTGGAAGGGTCTAGAGCCTCCATTTTTGCGCGTTGGTCGAAGTCTCGTGGCCCTCTGTCAGAATCCAGAGTTTCAAGAAGATCAGAGGGGGTCAAAATTTCGGCCAAAAAAAAAATGACAGTGTTATCCCTTATGTTTTTTTTTCAGGTCCAAATTTTGACCTTCGATATCTCGGCTCTGGAAGGGTCTAGAGCCTCCATTTTTGCGCGCTGATCGAAGTCTCATGGCCCTCTGTCAGAGTCCAGAGTTTCAAGAAGATCGGAGGGGGTCAAAATTTCGGCAAAAAAAAAAAAATGACAGTGTTACCCCTTATGTTTTTTTTTCAGGTCCAAATTTTGACCTTCGATATCTCGGCTCTGGAAGGGTCTAGAACCCCAATTTTTGCGCGTTGGTCGAAGTCTCGTGGCCCTCTGTCAGAATCCAGAGTTTCAAGAAGATCGGAGGGGGTCAAAATTTCGGCCAAAAAAAAAATGACAGTGTTACCCCTTATGTTTTTTTTTCAGGTCCAAATTTTGACCTTCGATATCTCGGCTCTGGAAGGGTCTAGAGCCTCCATTTTTGCGCGCTGGTCGAAGTCTCGTGGCCCTCTGTCAGAGTCCAGAGTTTCAAGAAGATCGGAGTGGGTCAAAATTTCGGCCAAAAAAAAAATGACAGTGTTACCCCTTATGTTTTTTTTTTCAGGTCCAAATTTTGACCTTTGATATCTCGGCTCTGGAAGGGTCTAGAGCCTCCATTTTTGCACGTTGGTCGAAGTCTCGTGGCCCTCTGTCAGAATCCAGAGTTTCAAGAAGATCGGAGGGGGTCAAAATTTCGGCCAAAAAAAAAAATGACAGTGTTACCCCTTATGTTTTTTTTTTCAGGTCCAAATTTTGACCTTCGATATCTCGGCTCTGGAAGGGTCTAGAGCCTCAATTTTTGCGCGCTGGTCGAAGTCTCGTGGCCCTCTGTCAGAGTCCAGAGTTTCAAGAAGATCGGAGGGGGTCAAAATTTCGGCCAAAAAAAAAAAATGACAGTGTTGCCCCTTATGTTTTTTTTTTCAGGTCCAAATTTTGACCTTCGATATCTCGGCTCTGGAAGGGTCTAGAGCCTCAATTTTTGCGCGTTGGTCGAAGTCTCGTGGCCCTCTGTCAGAATCCAGAGTTTCAAGAAGATCGGAGGGGGTCTAAATTTCGGCCAAAAAAAAATGACAGTGTTGCCCCTTATGTTTTTTTTTTCAGGTCCAAATTTTGACCTTCGATATCTCGGCTCTAAAAGGGTCTAGAGCCTCAATTTTTGCGCGTTGGTCGAAGTCTCGTGGCCCTCTGTCAGAATCCAGAGTTTCAAGAAGATCGGAGGGGGTCTAAACTTCGGCCAAAAAAAAATGACAGTGTTACCCCTTATGTTTTTTTTTCAGGTCCAAATTTTGACCTTCGATATCTCGGCTCTGGAAGGGTCTAGAGCCCCAATTTTTGCGCGTTGGTCGAAGTCTCGTGGCCCTCTGTCAGAATCCAGAGTTTCAAGAAGATCGGAGGGGGTCAAAATTTCGGCCAAAAAAAAAAATGACAGTGTTGCCCCTTATGTTTTTTTTTTCAGGTCCAAATTTTGACCTTCGATATCTCGGCTCTGGAAGGGTCTAGTGCCTCCTTTTTTGCGCGCTGGTCGAAGTCTCGTGGCCCTCTGTCAAAGTCCAGAGTTTCAAGAAGATCGGAGGGGGTCAAAATTTCGGCCAAAAAAAAAATGACAGTGTTACCCCTTATGTTTTTTTTTTTCAGGTCCAAATTTTGACCTTCGATATCTCGGCTCTGGAAGGGTCTAGAGCCTCCATTTTTGCGCGCTGGTCGAAGTCTCGTGGCCCTCTGTCAGAGTCCAGAGTTTCAAGAAGATCGGAGGGGGTCAAAATTCGGCCAAAAAAAAAAATGACAGTGTTACCCCTTATGTTTTTTTTTCAGGTCCAAATTTTGACCTTCGATATCTCGGCTCTGGAAGGGTCTAGAGCCTCCATTTTTGCGCGCTGGTCGAAGTCTCGTGGCCCTCTGTCAGAGTCCAGAGTTTCAAAAAGATCGGAGGGGGTCAAAATTTCGGCCAAAAAAAAATGACAGTGTTACCCCTTATGTTTTTTTTTCAGGTCCAAATTTTGACCTTCGATATCTCGGCTCTGGAAGGGTCTAGAGCCTCCATTTTTGCGCGTTGGTCGAAGTCTCGTGGCCCTCTGTCAGAATCCAGAGTTTCAAGAAGATCGGAGGGGGTCAAAATTTCGGCCAAAAAAAAAATGACAGTGTTACCCCTTATGTTTTTTTTTTCAGGTCCAAATTTTGACCTTCGATATCTCGGCTCTGGAAGGGTCTAGAGCCTCCATTTTTGCGCGCTGGTCGAAGTCTCGTGGCCCTCTGTCAGAGTCCAGAGTTTCAAGAAGATCGGAGGGGGTCAAAATTTCGGCCAAAAAAAAAAAAAATGACAGTGTTACCCCTTATGTTTTTTTTTCAGGTCCAAATTTTGACCTTCGATATCTCGGCTCTGGAAGGGTCTAGAGCCCCAATTTTTGCGCGTTGGTCGAAGTCTCGTGGCCCTCTGTCAGAATCCAGAGTTTCAAGAAGATCGGAGGGGGTCAAAATTTCGGCCAAAAAAAAAATGACAGTGTTATCCCTTATGTTTTTTTTTCAGGTCCAAATTTTGACCTTCGATATCTCGGCTCTGGAAGGGTCTAGAGCCTCCATTTTTGCGCGCTGATCGAAGTCTCATGGCCCTCTGTCAGAGTCCAGAGTTTCAAGAAGATCGGAGGGGGTCAAAATTTCGGCCAAAAAAAAAAAAATGACAGTGTTACCCCTTATGTTTTTTTTTCAGGTCCAAATTTTGACCTTCGATATCTCGGCTCTGGAAGGGTCTAGAACCCCAATTTTTGCGCGTTGGTCGAAGTCTCGTGGCCCTCTGTCAGAATCCAGAGTTTCAAGAAGATCGGAGGGGGTCAAAATTTTGGCCAAAAAAAAAAATGACAGTGTTACCCCTTATGTTTTTTTTTCAGGTCCAAATTTTGACCTTCGATATCTCGGCTCTGGAAGGGTCTAGAGCCTCAATTTTTGCGCGTTGGTCGAAGTCTCGTGGCCCTCTGTCAAAATCCAGAGTTTCAAGAAGATCGGAGGGGGTCAAAATTTCGGCCAAAAAAAATGACAGTGTTACCCCTTATGTTTTTTTTTTCAGGTCCAAATTTTGACCTTCGATATCTCGGCTCTGGAAGGGTCTAGAGCCTCCATTTTTGCGCGCTGGTCGAAGTCTCGTGGCCCTCTGTCAGAATCCAGAGTTTCAAGAAGATCGGAGGGGGTCAAAATTTCGGCCAAAAAAAAAATGACAGTGTTACCCCTTATGTTTTTTTTTCAGGTCCAAATTTTGACCTTCGATATCTCGGCTCTCGAAGGGTCTAGAGCCTCCATTTTTGCGCGCTGGTCGAAGTCTCGTGGCCCTCTGTCAGAGTCCAGAGTTTCAAGAAGATCGGAGGGGGTCAAAATTTCGGCCAAAAAAAAAAAAATGACAGTGTTGCCCCTTATGTTTTTTTTTTCAGGTCCAAATTTTGACCTTCGATATCTCGGCTCTGGAAGGGTCTAGAGCCTCCATTTTTGCGTGCTGGTCGAAGTCTCGTGGCCCTCTGTCAGAGTCCAGAGTTTCAAAAAGATCGGAGGGGGTCAAAATTTTGTCCAAAAAAAAAAATGACAGTGTAACCCCTTATGTTTTTTTTTTCAGGTCCAAATTTTGACCTTCGATATCTCGGCTCTGGAAGGGTCTAGAGCCTCCATTTTTGCGCGTTGGTCGAAGTCTCGTGGCCCTCTGTCAGAATCCAGAGTTTCAAGAAGATCGGAGGGGGTCAAAATTTCGGGCAAAAAAAAAATGACAGTGTTACCCCTTATGTTTTTTTTTCAGGTCCAAATTTTGACCTTCGATATCTCGGCTCTGGAAGGGTCTAGAGCCTCCATTTTTGCGCGCTGGTCGAAGTCTCGTGGCCCTCTGTCAGAGTCCAGAGTTTCAAGAAGATCGGAGGGGGTCAAAATTTCGGCCAAAAAAAAAAAAATGACAGTGTTACCCCTTATGTTTTTTTTTTCAGGTCCAAATTTTGACCTTCGATATCTCGGCTCTGGAAGGGTCTAGAGCCCCAATTTTTGCGCGTTGGTCGAAGTCTCGTGGCCCTCTATCAGAATCCAGAGTTTCAAGAAGATCGGAGGGGGTCAAAATTTCGGCCAAAAAAAAAAATGACAGTGTTACCCCTTATGTTTTTTTTTTTCAGGTCCAAATTTTGACCTTCGATATCTCGGCTCTGGAAGGGTCTAGTGCCTCCTTTTTTGCGCGCTGGTCGAAGTCTCGTGGCCCTCTGTCAAAGTCCAGAGTTTCAAGAAGATCGGAGGGGGTCAAAATTTCGGCCAAAAAAAAAATGACAGTGTTACCCCTTATGTTTTTTTTTTCAGGTCCAAATTTTGACCTTCGATATCTCGGCTCTGGAAGGGTCTAGAGCCTCCATTTTTGCGCGCTGGTCGAAGTCTCGTGGCCCTCTGTCAGAGTCCAGAGTTTCAAAAAGATCGGAGGGGGTCAAAATTTTGGCCAAAAAAAAAAATGACAGTGTTACCCCTTATGTTTTTTTTTTTTCAGGTCCAAATTTTGACCTTCGATATCTCGGCTCTGGAAGGGTCTAGAGCCTCCATTTTTGCGCGTTGGTCGAAGTCTCGTGGCCCTCTGTCAGAATCCAGAGTTTCAAGAAGATCGGAGGGGGTCAAAATTTCGGCCAAAAAAAAAATGACAGTGTTACCCCTTATGTTTTTTTTTTCAGGTCCAAATTTTGACCTTCGATATCTCGGCTCTGGAAGGGTCTAGAGCCTCCATTTTTGCGCGCTGGTCGAAGTCTCGTGGCCCTCTGTCAGAGTCCAGAGTTTCAAGAAGATCGGAGGGGGTCAAAATTTCGGCCAAAAAAAAAAAATGACAGTGTTACCCCTTATGTTTTTTTTTCAGGTCCAAATTTTGACCTTCGATATCTCGGCTCTGGAAGGGTCTAGAGCCCCAATTTTTGTGCGTTGGTCGAAGTCTCGTGGCCCTCTATCAGAATCCAGAGTTTCAAGAAGATCGGAGGGGGTCAAAATTTCGGCCAAAAAAAAAATGACAGTGTTACCCCTTATGTTTTTTTTCAGGTCCAAATTTTGACCTTCGATATCTCGGCTCTGGAAGGGTCTAGAGCCTCCATTTTTGCGCGCTGGTCGAAGTCTCGTGGCCCTCTGTCAGAGTCCAGAGTTTCAAGAAGATCGGAGGGGGTCAAAATTTCGGCCAAAAAAAAAATGACAGTGTTACCCCTTATGTTTTTTTTTCAGGTCCAAATTTTGACCTTCGATATCTCGGCTCTGGAAGGGTCTAGAGCCTCCATTTTTGCGCGCTGGTCGAAGTCTCGTGGCCCTCTGTCAGAGTCCAGAGTTTCAAGAAGATCGGAGGGGGTCAAAATTTCGGCCAAAAAAAAAAAATGACAGTGTTACCCCTTATGTTTTTTTTTTCAGGTCCAAATTTTGACCTTCGATATCTCGGCTCTGGAAGGGTCTAGAGCCCCAATTTTTGCGCGTTGGTCGAAGTCTCGTGGCCCTCTATCAGAATCCAGAGTTTCAAGAAGATCGGAGGGGGTCAAAATTTCGGCCAAAAAAAAAAATGACAGTGTTACCCCTTATGTTTTTTTTTTTCAGGTCCAAATTTTGACCTTCGATATCTCGGCTCTGGAAGGGTCTAGTGCCTCCTTTTTTGCGCGCTGGTCGAAGTCTCGTGGCCCTCTGTCAAAGTCCAGAGTTTAAAGAAGATCGGAGGGGGTCAAAATTTCGGCCAAAAAAAAAATGACAGTTATGTTTTTTTTTCAGGTCCAAATTTTGACCTTCGATATCTCGGCTCTGGAAGGGTCTAGAGCCTCCATTTTTGCGCGCTGGTCGAAGTCTCGTGGCCCTCTGTCAGAGTCCAGAGTTTCAAAAAGATCGGAGGGGGTCAAAATTTTGGCCAAAAAAAAAAATGACAGTGTTACCCCTTATGTTTTTTTTTTTTTCAGGTCCAAATTTTGACCTTCGATATCTCGGCTCTGGAAGGGTCTAGAGCCTCCATTTTTGCGCGTTGGTCGAAGTCTCGTGGCCCTCTGTCAGAATCCAGAGTTTCAAGAAGATCGGAGGGGGTCAAAATTTCGGCCAAAAAAAAAATGACAGTGTTACCCCTTATGTTTTTTTTTTCAGGTCCAAATTTTGACCTTCGATATCTCGGCTCTGGAAGGGTCTAGAGCCTCCATTTTTGCGCGCTGGTCGAAGTCTCGTGGCCCTCTGTCAGAGTCCAGAGTTTCAAGAAGATCGGAGGGGGTCAAAATTTCGGCCAAAAAAAAAAATGACAGTGTTACCCCTTATGTTTTTTTTTCAGGTCCAAATTTTGACCTTCGATATCTCGGCTCTGGAAGGGTCTAGAGCCCCAATTTTTGTGCGTTGGTCGAAGTCTCGTGGCCCTCTATCAGAATCCAGAGTTTCAAGAAGATCGGAGGGGGTCAAAATTTCGGCCAAAAAAAAAAATGACAGTGTTACCCCTTATGTTTTTTTTTTCAGGTCCAAATTTTGACCTTCGATATCTCGGCTCTGGAAGGGTCTAGAGCCTCCATTTTTGCGCGCTGGTCGAAGTCTCGTGGCCCTCTGTCAGAGTCCAGAGTTTCAAGAAGATCGGAGAGGGTCAAAATTTCGGCCAAAAAAAAAATGACAGTGTTACCCCTTATGTTTAACCTGGGTTCAAATCACACTCTTGTGACGCTTTAGTTTCACTGGATTACCGAAGTAAGACATGCTCCCAAAAAAAGAAGAGTGAGTGTGCAAGCTACAGTGGCTCAGTGGTCTGAGTGTTATGGTTCCATGTGGAAAACCAGGGTTCGAGCCTCACTCTTACCATGCTTTAGTTTCACTGGCTTTGTCCAAGAAAGACATGTTCCCAAAAAAGGAAGTGTGAGTGTGTATGGTCCAGTGGCTGAGTGTTGTGATTCTATGTGGGAAACCCGGGTTCCAGCCTCACTCTTATCATGCTTTAGTTTCACTGGCTTTGTCCAAGTTAGACATGTTCCCAAAAAGGAAGTGTGAGTGTGTGTGGTCCAGTGGCTCAGTGGTCTGAGTCTTGTGATTCCATGTGGGAGACCCGGATTCGAATCACACTTTTGTGATGCTTTAGTTTCACTGGATTGTCGAAGTCGACATGCTCCCAACTCGTCCACATGCTCCCAAAAAAAGAAGAGTGAGTGTGCAAGCTCCTGTGGCTCAGTGGTCTGGGTGTTATGGTTCCATGTGGGAAACCAGGGTTTGAGCCTCACTCTTACCATGCTTTAGTTTCAAGGGGTTTGTCCAAGAGAGAAAAAGACTTGCTCCCAAAAAATTAAGTATGTGTGTGGATGGTCCAGTGGCTCAGTGGGTGAGCTCTCACTCCCCAGTTGGGAGGTTGCTGGTTCAAGACTAGGCTGGACACTGAAGCAAGTGATGGATGGAGGGATGGAGGGATGGAGGGATGGAGGGATGGAGGGATGGAGGGATGGAGGGATGGAGGGATGGAGGGATGGAGGGATGGAGGGATGGAGGAGTAGGATCTAGGATGAGAACTATAGATAATAGTGTGTATTAGGTAAGAAATAAAATATTTTTTGGTGCATGCTAATGTGGTGTACATTTCATGTATTCCAAAATTAAAATTTTGGTTAAGTCCAACAAAAAAATGCCTCTCTCTGCAGCAACACCACTGCTGGATATCGTCCCAGAAATCCCCAGGGGGAGGAGTTAGGTTATTTCCTCCCCCCTTCGTGTCCTGACCGTCTCTCGTCCCCCAGCTGCAGATCTGGAGGATGTTCGTCAACGCAACCATGCTTCACGGTCCAGCCCGGTTTTGAACCAGGAACATCCCAACCTCCCGATTCGGGAGTGAGAGCTCACCCACGGAGCCACTGGACCATCCACACTCAAACTTCTTTTTTTTGGGAGCATGTCTTCTTTATTTGGACCAAACCGGTGAAAGAAGAGTTTTACCAACAAGAGACTCGAACCAGGATTCTCCACACAAGAGCGCAACACTCACACCACTGAGCCACTGGACCATACACGCTCATACTTAATTTTTTGGGAGCATGTCTTTCTCTCTCTTGGACAAACCCATTGAAAATAAAGCATCATAAGAGTGAGGCTCAAACCCTGGTTTCCCACATGGAACCATAACACTCAGACCACTGAGCCACTGGAGCTTGCACACTCACTCTTCTTTTTTGGGGAGCATGTCTTACTTCGACAATCCAGTGAAACTAAAGCATCACAAGAGTGTGATTCGAACCTGGGTTTCCCACATAGAATCACAACACTCAGACCACTGAGCCACAGGAGCTTCTTCATTTCAATGTTTCTGTTTGTCTCAAAAAAATCACACTAAAGTAATTTCAACCGCAAAAGTGAGATTTGAACCAGGGTTGTCAACACAGAACAGCAACGCTTTTACCACTGAACCACTTACAGTTGGATGTCCTTTTTGAAGATTGGTCTTTTTATTTGGACCAAACCAATCAAACTAAAAATGTTAACCATCAAGAGACTCAAACATGGATTCTCCACACGAGAGATTGACACTCACACCACTGAGCCATTCAAGCTTCCACTCTTTCACTTTCTTTTGCAGGCATTTCTTTTTTATTTGGACAAAACCATTCAAAATAAAGCATTTTAATGCAAAGAGTGGGACTTGAACCCAAATCCTCTGATAGAGGAACACTCTGACCACTGAGCCATTCAAGCTTCCACTTTTTCACTTTATTTTGCAGGCATGTCTTTTTTATTTGGACAAAACCCTTCAAAATAAAGCATTTTAATGCAAAGAGTGGGACTTGATCCCATATCCTCAACATGATAGAGGAACACTGCAACCACTGAGCCATTCAAGCTTCAACTCTTTGACTTTATTTTGCAGGCATGTCTTTTTTATTTGGACAAAACCCTTCAAAATAAAGCATTTTAATGCTAAGAGCAGGACTTGAACCCAAATCCTCAACATGATAGAGTAACACTCTAACCACTGAGCCATTCAAGCTTCCACTCTTTCACTTCATTTTGCAGGCATTTCTTTTTTATTTGGACAAAACCCTTCAAAATAAAGAATTTTAATGCTAAGAGCAGGACTTGAACCCAAATCCTCAACATGATAGAGTAACACTCTAACCACTGAGCCATTCAAGCTTCCAGACTTTCACTTTATTTTGCAACAATGTCTTTTTTATTTGGACAAAACCATTCAAAATAAAGCATTTTAATGCAAAGAGTTGGACTTGAACCCAAATCCTCAACATGATAGAGGAACACTCTAACCACTGAGCCATTCAAGCTTCCACTCTTTCACTTTTTTTTGCAGAATTGTCTTTTTTTATTTGGACAAAACCATTCAAGATACAGCATTTTAATGCAAAGAGTTGGACTTGAACCCAAATCCTCAACATGACAGAGGAACACTCTAACCACTGAGCCACTCAAGCTTCCACTCTTTCACTTTATTTTGCAGCCATGTCTTTTTTATTTGGACAAATAATTTTTGCACCCAGGTCCATGTGTCGTGGCCCTCTATCAGAATCCTGAGTTTTGAGAAGATTGGAGAAACTTAATTTTTCACCCCCCGAAAAAAAAACATAAGGGGTAACACTGTCATTTTTTTTTCTGGTCAAAATTTTGAGTTTCAATATCTCAGCTCTGGAAGGGTCTACATCCTCAATTTTTGCACCCAGGTCCATGTGTCGTGGCCCTCTATCAGAATCCAGAGTTTTGAGAAGATTGGAGAAACTTAATTTTTCACCCCCCGAAAAAAAACATAAGGGGTAACACTGTCAGGTCCAAATTTTGACCTTCGATATCTCGGCTCTGGAAGGGTCTAGAGCCCCAATTTTTGCGCGCTGGTCGAAGTCTCGTGGCCCTCTGTCAGAATCCAGAGTTTCAAGAAGATCGGAGGGGGTCAAAATTTCGGCCAAAAAAAAAAATGACAGTGTTACCCCTTATGTTTTTTTTTTCAGGTCCAAATTTTGACCTTCGATATCTCGGCTCTGGAAGGGTCTAGAGCCCCAATTTTTGCGCGTTGGTCGAAGTCTCGTGGCCCTCTGTCAGAATCCAGAGTTTCAAGAAGATCGGAGGGGGTCAAAATTTCGGCCAAAAAAAAATGACAGTGTTATCCCTTATGTTTTTTTTTCAGGTCCAAATTTTGACCTTCGATATCTCGGCTCTGGAAGGGTCTAGAGCCTCCATTTTTGCGCGCTGATCGAAGTCTCATGGCCCTCTGTCAGAGTCCAGAGTTTCAAGAAGATCGGAGAGGGTCAAAATTTCGGCCAAAAAAAAAAAATGACAGTGTTACCCCTTATGTTTTTTTTTCAGGTCCAAATTTTGACCTTCGATATCTCGGCTCTGGAAGGGTCTAGAACCCCAATTTTTGCGCGTTGGTCGAAGTCTCGTGGCCCTCTGTCAGAATCCAAAGTTTCAAGAAGATCGGAGGGGGTCAAAATTTCGGCCAAAAAAAAAAATGACAGTGTTACCCCTTATGTTTTTTTTTTTCAGGTCCAAATTTTGACCTTCGATATCTCGGCTCTGGAAGGGTCTAGAGCCTCCATTTTTGCACGCTGGTCGAAGTCTCGTGGCCCTCTGTCAGAATCCAGAGTTTCAAGAAGATCGGAGGGGGTCAAAATTTCGGCCAAAAAAAAAATGACAGTGTTACCCCTTATGTTTTTTTTTCAGGTCCAAATTTTGACCTTCGATATCTCGGCTCTGGAAGGATCTAGAGCCCTAAATTTTTGCGCGCTGGTCGAAGTCTCGTGGCCCTCTGTCAGAGTCCAGAGTTTCAAGAAGATCGGAGGGGGTCAAAATTTCGGCCAAAAAAAAAAAAAAATGACAGTGTTGCCCCTTATGTTTTTTTTTCAGGTCCAAATTTTGACCTTCGATATCTCGGCTCTGGAAGGGTCTAGAGCCTCAATTTTTGCGCGTTGGTCGAAGTCTCGTGGCCCTCTGTCAGAATCCAGAGTTTCAAGAAGATCGGAGGGGGTAAAAATTTCGGCCAAAAAAAAATGACAGTGTTGCCCCTTATGTTTTTTTTTCAGGTCCAAATTTTGACCTTCGATATCTCGGCTCTGGAAGGGTCTAGAGCCCCAATTTTTGCGCGTTGGTCGAAGTCTCGTGGCCCTCTGTCAGAATCCAGAGTTTCAAGAAGATCGGAGGGGGTCAAAATTTCGGCCAAAAAAAAAAATGACAGTGTTGCCCCTTATGTTTTTTTTTTCAGGTCCAAATTTTGACCTTCGATATCTCGGCTCTGGAAGGGTCTAGTGCCTCCTTTTTTGCGCGCTGGTCGAAGTCTCGTGGCCCTCTGTCAAAGTCCAGAGTTTCAAGAAGATCGGAGGGGGTCAAAATTTCGGCCAAAAAAAAAATGACAGTGTTACCCCTTATGTTTTTTTTTCAGGTCCAAATTTTGACCTTCGATATCTCGGCTCTGGAAGGGTCTAGAGCCTCCATTTTTGCGCGCTGGTCGAAGTCTCGTGGCCCTCTGTCAGAGTCCAGAGTTTCAAGAAGATCGGAGGGGGTCAAAATTTCGGCCAAAAAAAAAATGACAGTGTTACCCCTTATGTTTTTTTTCAGGTCCAAATTTTGACCTTCGATATCTCGGCTCTGGAAGGGTCTAGAGCCTCCATTTTTGCGCGCTGGTCGAAGTCTCGTGGCCCTCTGTCAGAGTCCAGAGTTTCAAAAAGATCGGAGGGGGTCAAAATTTCGGCCAAAAAAAAAATGACAGTGTTACCCCTTATGTTTTTTTTTCAGGTCCAAATTTTGACCTTCGATATCTCAGCTCTGGAAGGGTCTAGAGCCTCCATTTTTGCGCGTTGGTCGAAGTCTCGTGGCCCTCTGTCAGAATCCAGAGTTTCAAGAAGATCGGAGGGGGTCAAAATTTCGGCCAAAAAAAAATGACAGTGTTACCCCTTATGTTTTTTTTTTCAGGTCCAAATTTTGACCTTCGATATCTCGGCTCTGGAAGGGTCTAGAGCCTCCATTTTTGCGCGCTGGTCGAAGTCTCGTGGCCCTCTGTCAGAGTCCAGAGTTTCAAGAAGATCGGAGGGGGTCAAAATTTCGGCCAAAAAAAAAAAATGACAGTGTTACCCCTTATGTTTTTTTTTCAGGTCCAAATTTTGACCTTCGATATCTCGGCTCTGGAAGGGTCTAGAGCCCCAATTTTTGCGCGTTGGTCGAAGTCTCGTGGCCCTCTGTCAGAATCCAGAGTTTCAAGAAGATCAGAGGGGGTCAAAATTTCGGCCAAAAAAAAAAATGACAGTGTTACCCCTTATGTTTTTTTTTCAGGTCCAAATTTTGACCTTCGATATCTCGGCTCTGGAAGGGTCTAGAGCCTCCATTTTTGCGCGCTGGTCGAAGTCTCGTGGCCCTCTGTCAGAATCCAGAGTTTTGAGAAGATTGGAGAAACTTAATTTTTCACCCCCCGAAAAAAAACATAAGGGGTAACACTGTCATTTTTTTTTTCTGGTCAAAATTTTGAGTTTCAATATCTCAGCTCTGGAAGGGTTCAAATCACATAAGGGTTTAGACCCTCTGGAAGGGTCTAGAGCCTACATTTTTGCGCGCTGGTCGAAGTCTCGTGGCCCTCTGTCAGAGTCCAGAGTTTCAAGAAGATCGGAGGGGGTCAAAATTTCGGCCAAAAAAAAAAATGACAGTGTTACCCCTTATGTTTTTTTTTCAGGTCCAAATTTTGACCTTCGATATCTCGGCTCTGGAAGGGTCTAGAGCCTCCATTTTTGCGTGCTGGTCGAAGTCTCGTGGCCCTCTGTCAGAGTCCAGAGTTTCAAAAAGATCGGAGGGGGTCAAAATTTCGGCCAAAAAAAAATGACAGTGTTACCCCTTATGTTTTTTTTTCAGGTCCAAATTTTGACCTTCGATATCTCGGCTCTGGAAGGGTCTAGAGCCTCCATTTTTGCGCGCTGGTCGAAGTCTCGTGGCCCTCTGTCAAAGTCCAGAGTTTAAAGAAGATCGGAGGGTGTCAAAATTTCGGCCAAAAAAAAAATGACAGTGTTACCCCTTATGTTTTTTTTTTTGAGGTCCAAATTTTGACCTTCGATATCTCGGCTCTGGAAGGGTCTAGAGCCTCCATTTTTGCGCGCTGGTCGAAGTCTCGTGGCCCTCTGTCAGAATCCAGAGTTTCAAGAAGATCGGAGGGGGTCAAAATTTCGGCCAAAAAAAAATGACAGTGTTACCCCTTATGTTTTTTTTTCAGGTCCAAATTTTGACCTTCGATATCTCGGCTCTGGAAGGGTCTAGAGCCTCAATTTTTGCGCGTTGGTCGAAGTCTCGTGGCCCTCTGTCAGAATCCAGAGTTTCAAGAAGATCGGAGGGGGTCAAAATTTCGGCCAAAAAAAAAAAATGACAGTGTTACCCCTTATGTTTTTTTTTCAGGTCCAAATTTTGACTTTCGATATCTCGGCTCTGGAAGGGTCTAGAGCCTCAATTTTTCCGCGTTGGTCGAAGTCTCGTGGCCCTCTGTCAGAATCCAGAGTTTCAAGAAGATCGGAGGGGGTCAAAATTTCGGCCAAAAAAAAAAAAATGACAGTGTTACCCCTTATGTTTTTTTTCAGGTCCAAATTTTGACCTTCGATATCTCGGCTCTGGAAGGGTCTAGAGCCCCAATTTTTGCGCGTTGGTCGAAGTCTCGTGGCCCTCTGTCAGAATCCAGAGTTTCAAGAAGATCGGAGGGGGGCAAAATTTCGGCCAAAAAAAAATGTCAGTGTTACCCCTTATGTTTTTTTTTCAGGTCCAAATTTTGACCTTCGATATCTCGGCTCTGGAAGGGTCTAGAACCTCCATTTTTGCGCGCTGGTCGAAGTCTCGTGGCCCTCTGTCAGAGTCCAGAGTTTCAAGAAGATCGGAGGGTGTCAAAATTTCGGCCAAAAAAAAAAAATGACAGTGTTACCCCTTATGTTTTTTTTTCAGGTCCAAATTTTGACCTTCGATATCTCGGCTCTGGAAGGGTCTAGAGCCTCCATTTTTGCGCGCTGGTCGAAGTCTCGTGGCCCTCTGTCAGAATCCAGAGTTTCAAGAAGATCGGAGGGGGTCAAAACTTCGGCCAAAAAAAAAATGACAGTGTTACCCCTTATGTTTTTTTTTTCAGGTCCAAATTTTGACCTTCGATATCTCGGCTCTGGAAGGGTCTAGAGCCTCAATTTTTGCGCGTTGGTCGAAGTCTCGTGGCCCTCTGTCAGAATCCAGAGTTTCAAGAAGATCGGAGGGGGTCAAAGATTCGGCCAAAAAAAAAAAATGACAGTGTTACCCCTTATGTTTTTTTTTTCAGGTCCAAATTTTGACCTTCGATATCTCGGCTCTGGAAGGGTCTAGAGCCTCAATTTTTGCGCGTTGGTCGAAGTCTCGTGGCCCTCTGTCAGAATCCAGAGTTTCAAGAAGATCGGAGGGGGTCAAAATTTCGGCCAAAAAAAAAAAAAATGACAGTGTTACCCCTTATGTTTTTTTTCAGGTCCAAATTTTGACCTTCGATATCTCGGCTCTGGAAGGGTCTAGAGCCCCAATTTTGCGCGTTGGTCGAAGTCTCGTGGCCCTCTGTCAGAATCCAGAGTTTCAAGAAGATCGGAGGGGGTAAAAATTTCGGCCAAAAAAAAATGACAGTGTTACCCCTTATGTTTTTTTTTCAGGTCCAAATTTTGACCTTCGATATCTCGGCTCTGGAAGGGTCTAGAGCCTCCATTTTTGCGCGCTGGTCGAAGTCTCGTTGCCCTCTGTCAAAGTCCAGAGTTTCAAGAAGATCGGAGGGTGTCAAAATTTCGGCCAAAAAAAAAATGACAGTGTTACCCCTTATGTTTTTTTTTTTGAGGTCCAAATTTTGACCTTCGATATCTCGGCTCTGGAAGGGTCTAGAGCCTCCATTTTTGCGCGCTGGTCGAAGTCTCGTGGCCCTCTGTCAGAATCCAGAGTTTCAAGAAGATCGGAGGGGGTCAAAATTTCGGCCAAAAAAAATGACAGTGTTACCCCTTATGTTTTTTTTTTCAGGTCCAAATTTTGACCTTCGATATCTCGGCTCTGGAAGGGTCTAGAGCCTCAATTTTTGCGCGTTGGTCGAAGTCTCGTGGCCCTCTGTCAGAATCCAGAGTTTCAAGTAGATCGGAGGGGGTCAAAATTTCGGCCAAAAAAAAAAAAATGACAGTGTTACCCCTTATGTTTTTTTTCAGGTCCAAATTTTGACCTTCGATATCTCGGCTCTGGAAGGGTCTAGAGCCCTAATTTTTGCGCGTTGGTCGAAGTCTCGTGGCCCTCTGTCAGAATCCAGAGTTTCAAGAAGATCGGAGGGGGTCAAAAATTCGGCCAAAAAAAAATGACAGTGTTACCCCTTATGTTTTTTTTTCAGGTCCAAATTTTGACCTTCGATATCTTGGCTCTGGAAGGGTCTAGAGCCTCCATTTTTGCGCACTGGTCGAAGTCTCGTGGCCCTCTGTCAAAGTCCAGAGTTTCAAGAAGATCGGAGGGTGTCAAAATTTCGGCCAAAAAAAAAAATGACAGTGTTACCCCTTATGTTTTTTTTTTCAGGTCCAAATTTTGACCTTCGATATCTCGGCTCTGGAAGGGTCTAGAGCCTCCATTTTTGCGTGCTGGTCGAAGTCTCGTGGCCCTCTGTCAGAATCCAGAGTTTCAAGAAGATCGGAGGGGGTCAAAATTTCGGCCAAAAAAAAAAAAATGACAGTGTTACCCCTTATGTTTTTTTTTCACGTCCAAATTTTGACTTTCGATATCTCGGCTCTGGAAGGGTCTAGAGCCTCAATTTTTGCGCGTTGGTTGAAGTCTCGTGGCCCTCTGTCAGAATCCAGAGTTTCAAGAAGATCGGAGGGGGTCAAAATTTCGGCCAAAAAAAAAAAAATGACAGTGTTACCCCTTATGTTTTTTTTTCAGGTCCAAATTTTGACCTTCGATATCTCGGCTCTGGAAGGGTCTAGAGCCTCAATTTTTGCGCGTTGGTCGAAGTCTCGTGGCCCTCTGTCAGAATCCAGAGTTTCAAGAAGATCGGAGGGGGTCAAAATTTCGGCCAAAAAAAAAAAATGACAGTGTTACCCCTTATGTTTTTTTTTCAGGTCCAAATTTTGACCTTCGATATCTCGGCTCTGGAAGGGTCTAGAGCCTCAATTTTTGCGCGTTGGTCGAAGTCTCGTGGCCCTCTGTCAGAATCCAGAGTTTCAAGAAGATCGGAGGGGGTCAAAATTTCGGCCAAAAAAAAAAAATGACAGTGTTACCCCTTATGTTTTTTTTCAGGTCCAAATTTTGACCTTCGATATCTCGGCTCTGGAAGGGTCTAGAGCCTCCATTTTTGCGCGCTGGTCGAAGTCTCGTGGCCCTCTGTCAAAGTCCAGAGTTTCAAGAAGATTGGAGGGTGTCAAAATTTCGGCCAAAAAAAAAAATGACAGTGTTACCCCTTATGTTTTTTTTTTCAGGTCCAAATTTTGACCTTCGATATCTCGGCTCTGGAAGGGTCTAGAGCCTCCATTTTTGCGCGCTGGTCGAAGTCTCGTGGCCCTCTGTCAGAATCCAGAGTTTCAAGAAGATCGGAGGGGGTCAAAATTTCGGCCAAAAAAAAAAAAATGACAGTGTTACCCCTTATGTTTTTTTTTTCAGGTCCAAATTTTGACCTTCGATATCTCGGCTCTGGAAGGGTCTAGAGCCTCCATTTTTGCGCGCTGGTCGAAGTCTCGTGGCCCTCTGTCAAAGTCCAGAGTTTCAAGAAGATCGGAGGGGGTCAAAATTTCGGCCAAAAAAAAAATGACAGTGTTACCCCTTATGTTTTTTTTTCAGGTCCAAATTTTGACCTTCGATATCTCGGCTCTGGAAGGGTCTAGAGCCCCAATTTTTGCGCGCTGGTCGAAGTCTCGTGGCCCTCTGTCAGAATCCAGAGTTTCAAGAAGATCGGAGGGGGTCAAAATTTCGGCCAAAAAAAAAAATGACAGTGTTACCCCTTATGTTTTTTTTTCAGGTCCAAATTTTGACCTTCGATATCTCGGCTCTGGAAGGGTCTAGAGCCCCAATTTTTGCGCGTTGGTCGAAGTCTCGTGGCCCTCTGTCAGAATCCAGAGTTTCAAGAAGATCGGAGGGGGTCAAAATTTCGGCCAAAAAAAAAAAATGACAGTGTTACCCCTTATGTTTTTTTTCAGGTCCAAATTTTGACCTTCGATATCTCGGCTCTGGAAGGGTCTAGAGCCCCAATTTTTGCGCGTTGGTCGAAGTCTCGTGGCCCTCTGTCAGAATCCAGAGTTTCAAGAAGATCAGAGGGGGTCAAAATTTCGGCCAAAAAAAAATGACAGTGTTACCCCTTATGTTTTTTTTCAGGTCCAAATTTTGACCTTCGATATCTCGGCTCTGGAAGGGTCTAGAGCCTCCATTTTTGCGCGCTGGTCGAAGTCTCGTGGCCCTCTGTCAAAGTCCAGAGTTTCAAGAAGATTGGAGGGTGTCAAAATTTCGGCCAAAAAAAAAAATGACAGTGTTACCCCTTATGTTTTTTTTTTCAGGTCCAAATTTTGACCTTCGATATCTCGGCTCTGGAAGGGTCTAGAGCCTCCATTTTCGCGCGCTGGTCGAAGTCTCGTGGCCCTCTGTCAGAATCCAGAGTTTCAAGAAGATCGGAGGGGGTCAAAATTTCGGCCAAAAAAAAAAAATGACAGTGTTACCCCTTATGTTTTTTTTTTCAGGTCCAAATTTTGACCTTCGATATCTCGGCTCTGGAAGGGTCTAGAGCCTCCATTTTTGCGCGCTGGTCGAAGTCTCGTGGCCCTCTGTCAAAGTCCAGAGTTTCAAGAAGATCGGAGGGGGTCAAAATTTCGGCCAAAAAAAAAATGACAGTGTTACCCCTTATGTTTTTTTTTCAGGTCCAAATTTTGACCTTCGATATCTCGGCTCTGGAAGGGTCTAGAGCCCCAATTTTTGCGCGCTGGTCGAAGTCTCGTGGCCCTCTGTCAGAATCCAGAGTTTCAAGAAGATCGGAGGGGGTCAAAATTTCGGCCAAAAAAAAAAATGACAGTGTTACCCCTTATGTTTTTTTTTCAGGTCCAAATTTTGACCTTCGATATCTCGGCTCTGGAAGGGTCTAGAGCCCCAATTTTTGCGCGTTGGTCGAAGTCTCGTGGCCCTCTGTCAGAATCCAGAGTTTCAAGAAGATCGGAGGGGGTCAAAATTTCGGCCAAAAAAAAAATGACAGTGTTATCCCTTATGTTTTTTTTTTCAGGTCCAAATTTTGACCTTCGATATCTCGGCTCTGGAAGGGTCTAGAGCCTCCATTTTTGCGCGCTGATCGAAGTCTCATGGCCCTCTGTCAGAGTCCAGAGTTTCAAGAAGATCGGAGGGGGTCAAAATTTCGGCCAAAAAAAAAAAATGACAGTGTTACCCCTTATGTTTTTTTTTCAGGTCCAAATTTTGACCTTCGATATCTCGGCTCTGGAAGGGTCTAGAACCCCAATTTTTGCGCGCTGGTCGAAGTCTCGTGGCCCTCTGTCAGAGTCCAGAGTTTCAAGAAGATCGGAGGGGGTCAAAATTTCGGCCAAAAAAAAATGACAGTGTTACCCCTTATGTTTTTTTTTTCAGGTCCAAATTTTGACCTTTGATATCTCAGCTCTGGAAGGGTCTAGAGCCTCCATTTTGGCACGTTGGTCGAAGTCTCGTGGCCCTCTGTCAGAATCCAGAGTTTCAAGAAGATCGGAGGGGGTCAAAATTTCGGCCAAAAAAAAAAAATGACAGTGTTACCCCTTATGTTTTTTTTTCAGGTCCAAATTTTGACCTTCGATATCTCGGCTCTGGAAGGGTCTAGAGCCTCCATTTTTGCGCGCTGGTCGAAGTCTCGTGGCCCTCTGTCAGAGTCCAGAGTTTCAAGAAGATCGGAGGGGGTCAAAATTTCGGCCAAAAAAAAAAAATGACAGTGTTGCCTCTTATGTTTTTTTTTTTCAGGTCCAAATTTTGACCTTCGATATCTCGGCTCTGGAAGGGTCTAGAGCCTCAATTTTTGCGCGTTGGTCGAAGTCTCGTGGCCCTCTGTCAGAATCCAGAGTTTCAAGAAGATCGGAGGGGGTCTAAATTTCGGCCAAAAAAAAAAAAATGACAGTGTTGCCCCTTATGTTTTTTTTTCAGGTCCAAATTTTGACCTTCGATATCTCGGCTCTGGAAGGGTCTAGAGCCCTAATTTTTGCGCGTTGGTCGAAGTCTCGTGGCCCTCTGTCAGAATCCAGAGTTTCAAGAAGATCGGAGGGGGTCAAAATTTCGGCCAAAAAAAAAATGACAGTGTTACCCCTTATGTTTTTTTTTTCAGGTCCAAATTTTGACCTTCGATATCTCGGCTCTGGAAGGGTCTAGAGCCTCCATTTTTGCGCGCTGGTCGAAGTCTCGTGGCCCTCTGTCAAAGTCCAGAGTTTCAAGAAGATTGGAGGGTGTCAAAATTTCGGCCAAAAAAAAAAATGACAGTGTTACCCCTTATGTTTTTTTTTTCAGGTCCAAATTTTGACCTTCGATATCTCGGCTCTGGAAGGGTCTAGAGCCTCCATTTTTGCGCGCTGGTCGAAGTCTCGTGGCCCTCTGTCAGAATCCAGAGTTTCAAGAAGATCGGAGGGGGTCAAAATTTCGGCCAAAAAAAAAAAATGACAGTGTTACCCCTTATGTTTTTTTTTTCAGGTCCAAATTTTGACCTTCGATATCTCGGCTCTGGAAGGGTCTAGAGCCTCCATTTTTGCGCGCTGGTCGAAGTCTCGTGGCCCTCTGTCAAAGTCCAGAGTTTCAAGAAGATCGGAGGGGGTCAAAATTTCGGCCAAAAAAAAAATGACAGTGTTACCCCTTATGTTTTTTTTTCAGGTCCAAATTTTGACCTTCGATATCTCGGCTCTGGAAGGGTCTAGAGCCCCAATTTTTGCGCGCTGGTCGAAGTCTCGTGGCCCTCTGTCAGAATCCAGAGTTTCAAGAAGATCGGAGGGGGTCAAAATTTCGGCCAAAAAAAAAAATGACAGTGTTACCCCTTATGTTTTTTTTTCAGGTCCAAATTTTGACCTTCGATATCTCGGCTCTGGAAGGGTCTAGAGCCCCAATTTTTGCGCGTTGGTCGAAGTCTCGTGGCCCTCTGTCAGAATCCAGAGTTTCAAGAAGATCGGAGGGGGTCAAAATTTCGGCCAAAAAAAAAAAATGACAGTGTTACCCCTTATGTTTTTTTTCAGGTCCAAATTTTGACCTTCGATATCTCGGCTCTGGAAGGGTCTAGAGCCCCAATTTTTGCGCGTTGGTCGAAGTCTCGTGGCCCTCTGTCAGAATCCAGAGTTTCAAGAAGATCAGAGGGGGTCAAAATTTCGGCCAAAAAAAAATGACAGTGTTACCCCTTATGTTTTTTTTCAGGTCCAAATTTTGACCTTCGATATCTCGGCTCTGGAAGGGTCTAGAGCCTCCATTTTTGCGCGCTGGTCGAAGTCTCGTGGCCCTCTGTCAAAGTCCAGAGTTTCAAGAAGATTGGAGGGTGTCAAAATTTCGGCCAAAAAAAAAAATGACAGTGTTACCCCTTATGTTTTTTTTTTCAGGTCCAAATTTTGACCTTCGATATCTCGGCTCTGGAAGGGTCTAGAGCCTCCATTTTCGCGCGCTGGTCGAAGTCTCGTGGCCCTCTGTCAGAATCCAGAGTTTCAAGAAGATCGGAGGGGGTCAAAATTTCGGCCAAAAAAAAAAAATGACAGTGTTACCCCTTATGTTTTTTTTTTCAGGTCCAAATTTTGACCTTCGATATCTCGGCTCTGGAAGGGTCTAGAGCCTCCATTTTTGCGCGCTGGTCGAAGTCTCGTGGCCCTCTGTCAAAGTCCAGAGTTTCAAGAAGATCGGAGGGGGTCAAAATTTCGGCCAAAAAAAAAATGACAGTGTTACCCCTTATGTTTTTTTTTCAGGTCCAAATTTTGACCTTCGATATCTCGGCTCTGGAAGGGTCTAGAGCCCCAATTTTTGCGCGCTGGTCGAAGTCTCGTGGCCCTCTGTCAGAATCCAGAGTTTCAAGAAGATCGGAGGGGGTCAAAATTTCGGCCAAAAAAAAAAATGACAGTGTTACCCCTTATGTTTTTTTTTCAGGTCCAAATTTTGACCTTCGATATCTCGGCTCTGGAAGGGTCTAGAGCCCCAATTTTTGCGCGTTGGTCGAAGTCTCGTGGCCCTCTGTCAGAATCCAGAGTTTCAAGAAGATCGGAGGGGGTCAAAATTTCGGCCAAAAAAAAAATGACAGTGTTATCCCTTATGTTTTTTTTTTCAGGTCCAAATTTTGACCTTCGATATCTCGGCTCTGGAAGGGTCTAGAGCCTCCATTTTTGCGCGCTGATCGAAGTCTCATGGCCCTCTGTCAGAGTCCAGAGTTTCAAGAAGATCGGAGGGGGTCAAAATTTCGGCCAAAAAAAAAAAATGACAGTGTTACCCCTTATGTTTTTTTTTCAGGTCCAAATTTTGACCTTCGATATCTCGGCTCTGGAAGGGTCTAGAACCCCAATTTTTGCGCGCTGGTCGAAGTCTCGTGGCCCTCTGTCAGAGTCCAGAGTTTCAAGAAGATCGGAGGGGGTCAAAATTTCGGCCAAAAAAAAATGACAGTGTTACCCCTTATGTTTTTTTTTTCAGGTCCAAATTTTGACCTTTGATATCTCAGCTCTGGAAGGGTCTAGAGCCTCCATTTTGGCACGTTGGTCGAAGTCTCGTGGCCCTCTGTCAGAATCCAGAGTTTCAAGAAGATCGGAGGGGGTCAAAATTTCGGCCAAAAAAAAAAAATGACAGTGTTACCCCTTATGTTTTTTTTTCAGGTCCAAATTTTGACCTTCGATATCTCGGCTCTGGAAGGGTCTAGAGCCTCCATTTTTGCGCGCTGGTCGAAGTCTCGTGGCCCTCTGTCAGAGTCCAGAGTTTCAAGAAGATCGGAGGGGGTCAAAATTTCGGCCAAAAAAAAAAAATGACAGTGTTGCCTCTTATGTTTTTTTTTTTCAGGTCCAAATTTTGACCTTCGATATCTCGGCTCTGGAAGGGTCTAGAGCCTCAATTTTTGCGCGTTGGTCGAAGTCTCGTGGCCCTCTGTCAGAATCCAGAGTTTCAAGAAGATCGGAGGGGGTCTAAATTTCGGCCAAAAAAAAAAAAATGACAGTGTTGCCCCTTATGTTTTTTTTTCAGGTCCAAATTTTGACCTTCGATATCTCGGCTCTGGAAGGGTCTAGAGCCCTAATTTTTGCGCGTTGGTCGAAGTCTCGTGGCCCTCTGTCAGAATCCAGAGTTTCAAGAAGATCGGAGGGGGTCAAAATTTCGGCCAAAAAAAAAATGACAGTGTTACCCCTTATGTTTTTTTTTTCAGGTCCAAATTTTGACCTTCGATAACTCGGCTCTGGAAGGGTCTAGTGCCTCCTTTTTTGCGCGCTGGTCGAAGTCTCGTGGCCCTCTGTCAAAGTCCAGAGTTTCAAGAAGATCGGAGGGGGTCAAAATTTCGGCCAAAAAAAAATGACAGTGTTACCCCTTATGTTTTTTTTTTTCAGGTCCAAATTTTGACCTTCGATATCTCGGCTCTGTAAGGGTATAGAGCCTCCATTTTTGCGCGCTGGTCGAAGTCTCGTGGCCCTCTGTCAGAGTCCAGAGTTTCAAGAAGATCGGAGGGAGTCAAAATTTCGGCCAAAAAAAAAAAATGACAGTGTTACCCCTTATGTTTTTTTTTCAGGTCCAAATTTTGACCTTCGATATCTCGGCTCTGGAAGGGTCTAGAGCCTCCATTTTTGCGCGCTGGTCGAAGTCTCGTGGCCCTCTGTCAGAGTCCAGAGTTTCAAAAAGATCGGAGGGTGTCAAAATTTCGGCCAAAAAAAAATGACAGTGTTACCCCTTATGTTTTTTTTTTCAGGTCCAAATTTTGACCTTCGATATCTCGGCTCTGGAAGGGTCTAGAGCCTCAATTTTTGCGCGTTGGTCGAAGTCTCGTGGCCCTCTGTCAGAATCCAGAGTTTCAAGAAGATCGGAGGGGGTCAAAATTTCGGCCAAAAAAAAAAAATGACAGTGTTACCCCTTATGTTTTTTTTTCAGGTCCAAATTTTGACCTTCGATATCTCGGCTCTGGAAGGGTCTAGAGCCTCAATTTTTGCGCGTTGGTCGAAGTCTCGTGGCCCTCTGTCAGAATCCAGAGTTTCAAGAAGATCGGAGGGGGTCAAAATTTCGGCCAAAAAAAAAAAATGACAGTGTTACCCCTTATGTTTTTTTTTCAGGTCCAAATTTTGACCTTCGATATCTCGGCTCTGGAAGGGTCTAGAGCCTCAATTTTTGCGCGTTGGTCGAAGTCTCGTGGCCCTCTGTCAGAATCCAGAGTTTCAAGAAGATCGGAGGGGGTCAAAATTTCGGCCAAAAAAAAAAAATGACAGTGTTACCCCTTATGTTTTTTTTCAGGTCCAAATTTTGACCTTCGATATCTCGGCTCTGGAAGGGTCTAGAGCCTCCATTTTTGCGCGCTGGTCGAAGTCTCGTGGCCCTCTGTCAAAGTCCAGAGTTTCAAGAAGATTGGAGGGTGTCAAAATTTCGGCCAAAAAAAAAATGACAGTGTTACCCCTTATGTTTTTTTTTTCAGGTCCAAATTTTGACCTTCGATATCTCGGCTCTGGAAGGGTCTAGAGCCTCCATTTTTGCGCGCTGGTCGAAGTCTCGTGGCCCTCTGTCAGAATCCAGAGTTTCAAGAAGATCGGAGGGGGTCAAAATTTCGGCCAAAAAAAAAAAATGACAGTGTTACCCCTTATGTTTTTTTTTTTCAGGTCCAAATTTTGACCTTCGATATCTCGGCTCTGGAAGGGTCTAGAGCCTCCATTTTTGCGCGCTGGTCGAAGTCTCGTGGCCCTCTGTCAAAGTCCAGAGTTTCAAGAAGATCGGAGGGGGTCAAAATTTCGGCCAAAAAAAAAATGACAGTGTTACCCCTTATGTTTTTTTTTCAGGTCCAAATTTTGACCTTCGATATCTCGGCTCTGGAAGGGTCTAGAGCCCCAATTTTTGCGCGCTGGTCGAAGTCTCGTGGCCCTCTGTCAGAATCCAGAGTTTCAAGAAGATCGGAGGGGGTCAAAATTTCGGCCAAAAAAAAAAATGACAGTGTTACCCCTTATGTTTTTTTTTCAGGTCCAAATTTTGACCTTCGATATCTCGGCTCTGGAAGGGTCTAGAGCCCCAATTTTTGCGCGTTGGTCGAAGTCTCGTGGCCCTCTGTCAGAATCCAGAGTTTCAAGAAGATCGGAGGGGGTCAAAATTTCGGCCAAAAAAAAAAAATGACAGTGTTACCCCTTATGTTTTTTTTCAGGTCCAAATTTTGACCTTCGATATCTCGGCTCTGGAAGGGTCTAGAGCCCCAATTTTTGCGCGTTGGTCGAAGTCTCGTGGCCCTCTGTCAGAATCCAGAGTTTCAAGAAGATCAGAGGGGGTCAAAATTTCGGCCAAAAAAAAATGACAGTGTTACCCCTTATGTTTTTTTTCAGGTCCAAATTTTGACCTTCGATATCTCGGCTCTGGAAGGGTCTAGAGCCTCCATTTTTGCGCGCTGGTCGAAGTCTCGTGGCCCTCTGTCAAAGTCCAGAGTTTCAAGAAGATTGGAGGGTGTCAAAATTTCGGCCAAAAAAAAAAATGACAGTGTTACCCCTTATGTTTTTTTTTTCAGGTCCAAATTTTGACCTTCGATATCTCGGCTCTGGAAGGGTCTAGAGCCTCCATTTTCGCGCGCTGGTCGAAGTCTCGTGGCCCTCTGTCAGAATCCAGAGTTTCAAGAAGATCGGAGGGGGTCAAAATTTCGGCCAAAAAAAAAAAATGACAGTGTTACCCCTTATGTTTTTTTTTTCAGGTCCAAATTTTGACCTTCGATATCTCGGCTCTGGAAGGGTCTAGAGCCTCCATTTTTGCGCGCTGGTCGAAGTCTCGTGGCCCTCTGTCAAAGTCCAGAGTTTCAAGAAGATCGGAGGGGGTCAAAATTTCGGCCAAAAAAAAAATGACAGTGTTACCCCTTATGTTTTTTTTTCAGGTCCAAATTTTGACCTTCGATATCTCGGCTCTGGAAGGGTCTAGAGCCCCAATTTTTGCGCGCTGGTCGAAGTCTCGTGGCCCTCTGTCAGAATCCAGAGTTTCAAGAAGATCGGAGGGGGTCAAAATTTCGGCCAAAAAAAAAAATGACAGTGTTACCCCTTATGTTTTTTTTTCAGGTCCAAATTTTGACCTTCGATATCTCGGCTCTGGAAGGGTCTAGAGCCCCAATTTTTGCGCGTTGGTCGAAGTCTCGTGGCCCTCTGTCAGAATCCAGAGTTTCAAGAAGATCGGAGGGGGTCAAAATTTCGGCCAAAAAAAAATGACAGTGTTATCCCTTATGTTTTTTTTTTTCAGGTCCAAATTTTGACCTTCGATATCTCGGCTCTGGAAGGGTCTAGAGCCTCCATTTTTGCGCGCTGATCGAAGTCTCATGGCCCTCTGTCAGAGTCCAGAGTTTCAAGAAGATCGGAGGGGGTCAAAATTTCGGCCAAAAAAAAAAAATGACAGTGTTACCCCTTATGTTTTTTTTTCAGGTCCAAATTTTGACCTTCGATATCTCGGCTCTGGAAGGGTCTAGAACCCCAATTTTTGCGCGCTGGTCGAAGTCTCGTGGCCCTCTGTCAGAGTCCAGAGTTTCAAGAAGATCGGAGGGGGTCAAAATTTCGGCCAAAAAAAAATGACAGTGTTACCCCTTATGTTTTTTTTTTCAGGTCCAAATTTTGACCTTTGATATCTCAGCTCTGGAAGGGTCTAGAGCCTCCATTTTGGCACGTTGGTCGAAGTCTCGTGGCCCTCTGTCAGAATCCAGAGTTTCAAGAAGATCGGAGGGGGTCAAAATTTCGGCCAAAAAAAAAAATGACAGTGTTACCCCTTATGTTTTTTTTTCAGGTCCAAATTTTGACCTTCGATATCTCGGCTCTGGAAGGGTCTAGAGCCTCCATTTTTGCGCGCTGGTCGAAGTCTCGTGGCCCTCTGTCAGAGTCCAGAGTTTCAAGAAGATCGGAGGGGGTCAAAATTTCGGCCAAAAAAAAAAAATGACAGTGTTGCCTCTTATGTTTTTTTTTTTCAGGTCCAAATTTTGACCTTCGATATCTCGGCTCTGGAAGGGTCTAGAGCCTCAATTTTTGCGCGTTGGTCGAAGTCTCGTGGCCCTCTGTCAGAATCCAGAGTTTCAAGAAGATCGGAGGGGGTCTAAATTTCGGCCAAAAAAAAAAAATGACAGTGTTGCCCCTTATGTTTTTTTTTCAGGTCCAAATTTTGACCTTCGATATCTCGGCTCTGGAAGGGTCTAGAGCCCTAATTTTTGCGCGTTGGTCGAAGTCTCGTGGCCCTCTGTCAGAATCCAGAGTTTCAAGAAGATCGGAGGGGGTCAAAATTTCGGCCAAAAAAAAAATGACAGTGTTACCCCTTATGTTTTTTTTTTCAGGTCCAAATTTTGACCTTCGATAACTCGGCTCTGGAAGGGTCTAGTGCCTCCTTTTTTGCGCGCTGGTCGAAGTCTCGTGGCCCTCTGTCAAAGTCCAGAGTTTCAAGAAGATCGGAGGGGGTCAAAATTTCGGCCAAAAAAAAATGACAGTGTTACCCCTTATGTTTTTTTTTTTCAGGTCCAAATTTTGACCTTCGATATCTCGGCTCTGTAAGGGTATAGAGCCTCCATTTTTGCGCGCTGGTCGAAGTCTCGTGGCCCTCTGTCAGAGTCCAGAGTTTCAAGAAGATCGGAGGGAGTCAAAATTTCGGCCAAAAAAAAAAAATGACAGTGTTACCCCTTATGTTTTTTTTTCAGGTCCAAATTTTGACCTTCGATATCTCGGCTCTGGAAGGGTCTAGAGCCTCCATTTTTGCGCGCTGGTCGAAGTCTCGTGGCCCTCTGTCAGAGTCCAGAGTTTCAAAAAGATCGGAGGGTGTCAAAATTTCGGCCAAAAAAAAAATGACAGTGTTACCCCTTATGTTTTTTTTTTCAGGTCCAAATTTTGACCTTCGATATCTCGGCTCTGGAAGGGTCTAGAGCCTCCATTTTTGCGCGTTGGTCGAAGTCTCGTGGCCCTCTGTCAGAATCCAGAGTTTCAAGAAGATCGGAGGGGGTCAAAATTTCGGCCAAAAAAAAAAATGACAGTGTTACCCCTTATGTTTTTTTTTCAGGTCCAAATTTTGACCTTCGATATCTCGGCTCTGGAAGGGTCTAGAGCCTCCATTTTTGCGCGCTGGTCGAAGTCTCGTGGCCCTCTGTCAGAATCCAGAGTTTCAAGAAGATCGGAGGGGGTCAAAATTTCGGCCAAAAAAAAAAAATGACAGTGTTACCCCTTATGTTTTTTTTCAGGTCCAAATTTTGACCTTCGATATCTCGGCTCTGGAAGGGTCTAGAGCCCTAATTTTTGCGCGTTGGTCGAAGTCTCGTGGCCCTCTGTCAGAATCCAGAGTTTCAAGAAGATCGGAGGGGGTCAAAAATTCGGCCAAAAAAATGACAGTGTTACCCCTTATGTTTTTTTTTCAAGTCCAAATTTTGACCTTCGATATCTCGGCTCTGGAAGGGTCTAGAGCCTCCATTTTTGCGCGCTGGTCGAAGTCTCGTGGCCCTCTGTCAAAGTCCAGAGTTTCAAGAAGATCGGAGGGTGTCAAAATTTCGGCCAAAAAAAAATGACAGTGTTACCCCTTATGTTTTTTTTTTCAGGTCCAAATTTTGACCTTCGATATCTCGGCTCTGGAAGGGTCTAGAGCCTCCATTTTTGCGCGCTGGTCGAAGTCTCGTGGCCCTCTGTCAGAATCCAGAGTTTCAAGAAGATCGGAGGGGGTCAAAATTTCGGCCAAAAAAAAAAAAATGACAGTGTTACCCCTTATGTTTTTTTTTCAGGTCCAAATTTTGACTTTCGATATCTCGGCTCTGGAAGGGTCTAGAGCCTCAATTTTTGCGCGTTGGTCGAAGTCTCGTGGCCCTCTGTCAGAATCCAGAGTTTCAAGAAGATCGGAGGGGGTCAAAATTTCGGCCAAAAAAAAAAATTACAGTGTTACCCCTTATGTTTTTTTTTTCAGGTCCAAATTTTGACCTTCGATATCTCGGCTCTGAAAGGGTCTAGAGCCTCAATTTTTGCGCGTTGGTCGAAGTCTCGTGGCCCTCTGTCAGAATCCAGAGTTTCAAGAAGATCGGAGGGGGTCAAAATTTCGGCCAAAAAAAAAAAAATGACAGTGTTACCCCTTATGTTTTTTTTTTCAGGTCCAAATTTTGACCTTCGATATCTCGGCTCTGGAAGGGTCTAGAGCCTCAATTTTTGCGCGTTGGTCGAAGTCTCGTGGCCCTCTGTCAGAATCCAGAGTTTCAAGAAGATCTGAGGGGGTCAAAATTTCGGCCAAAAAAAAATGACAGTGTTACCCCTTATGTTTTTTTTCAGGTCCAAATTTTGACCTTCGATATCTCGGCTCTGGAAGGGTCTAGAGCCCCAATTTTTGCGCGTTGGTCGAAGTCTCGTGGCCCTCTGTCAGAATCCAGAGTTTCAAGAAGATCGGAGGGGGTCAAAATTTCGGCCAAAAAAAAATGACAGTGTTACCCCTTATGTTTTTTTTTCAGGTCCAAATTTTGACCTTCGATATCTCGGCTCTGGAAGGGTCTAGAGCCTCCATTTTTGCGCGTTGGTCGAAGTCTCGTGGCCCTCTGTCAGAATCCAGAGTTTCAAGAAGATCGGAGGGGGTCAAAATTTCGGCCAAAAAAAAAATGACAGTGTTACCCCTTATGTTTTTTTTTTCAGGTCCAAATTTTGACCTTCGACATCTCGGCTCTGGAAGGGTCTAGAGCCTCAATTTTTGCGCGTTGGTCGAAGTCTCGTGGCCCTCTGTCAGAATCCAGAGTTTCAAGAAGATCGGAGGGGGTCAAAATTTCGGCCAAAAAAAAAAATGACAGTGTTACCCCTTATGTTTTTTTTTTCAGGTCCAAATTTTGACCTTCGATATCTCGGCTCTGGAAGGGTCTAGAGCCTCCATTTTTGCGCGCTGATCGAAGTCTCATGGCCCTCTGTCAGAGTCCAGAGTTTCAAGAAGATCGGAGGGGGTCAAAATTTCGGCCAAAAAAAAAAAATGACAGTGTTACCCCTTATGTTTTTTTTTCAGGTCCAAATTTTGACCTTCGATATCTCGGCTCTGGAAGGGTCTAGAACCCCAATTTTTGCGCGCTGGTCGAAGTCTCGTGGCCCTCTGTCAGAGTTCAGAGTTTCAAGAAGATCGGAGGGGGTCAAAATTTCGGCCAAAAAAAAATGACAGTGTTACCCCTTATGTTTTTTTTTTCAGGTCCAAATTTTGACCTTTGATATCTCAGCTCTGGAAGGGTCTAGAGCCTCCATTTTGGCACGTTGGTCGAAGTCTCGTGGCCCTCTGTCAGAATCCAGAGTTTCAAGAAGATCGGAGGGGGTCAAAATTTCGGCCAAAAAAAAAATGACAGTGTTACCCCTTATGTTTTTTTTTTCAGGTCCAAATTTTGACCTTCGATATCTCGGCTCTGGAAGGGTCTAGAGCCTCAATTTTTGCGCGCTGGTCGAAGTCTCGTGGCCCTCTGTCAGAATCCAGAGTTTTGAGAAGATTGGAGAAACTTAATTTTTCACCCCGCGAAAAAAAACATAAGGGGTAACACTGTCATTTTTTTTTGAGTTTCAATATCTCAGCTCTGGAAGGGTTCAAATCACATAAGGGTTTAGATCCTCTGGAAGGGTCTAGAGCCTCCATTTTTGCGCGCTGGTCGAAGTCTCGTGGCCCTCTGTCAAAGTCCAGAGTTTCAAGAAGATCGGAGGGGGTCAAAATTTCGGCCAAAAAAAAAAATGACAGTGTTACCCCTTATGTTTTTTTTTTCAGGTCCAAATTTTGACCTTCGATATCTCGGCTCTGGAAGGGTCTAGAGCCCCAATTTTTGCGCGCTGGTCGAAGTCTCGTGGCCGTCTGTCAGAATCCAGAGTTTCAAGAAGATCGGAGGGGGTCAAAATTTCGGCCAAAAAAAAAAAATGACAGTGTTACCCCTTATGTTTTTTTTTCAGGTCCAAATTTTGACCTTCGATATCTCGGCTCTGGAAGGGTCTAGAGTCCCAATTTTTGCGCGTTGGTCGAAGTCTCGTGGCCCTCTGTCAGAATCCAGAGTTTCAAGAAGATCGGAGGGGGTCAAAATTTCGGCCAAAAAAAAAATGACAGTGTTACCCCTTATGTTTTTTTTTTCAGGTCCAAATTTTGACCTTCGATATCTCGGCTCTGGAAGGGTCTAGAGCCTCCATTTTTGCGCGCTGGTCGAAGTCTCGTGGCCCTCTGTCAGAATCCAGAGTTTCAAGAAGATCGGAGGGGGTCAAAATTTCGGCCAAAAAAAAATGACAGTGTTACCCCTTATGTTTTTTTTTTCAGGTCCAAATTTTGACCTTCGATATCTCGGCTCTGGAAGGGTCTAGAGCCTCAATTTTTGCGCGTTGGTCGAAGTCTCGTGGCCCTCTGTCAGAATCCAGAGTTTCAAGAAGATCGGAGGGGGTCAAAATTTCGGCCAAAAAAAAAAAATGACAGTGTTACCCTTTATGTTTTTTTTCAGGTCCAAATTTTGACCTTCGATATCTCGGCTCTGGAAGGGTCTAGAGCCCTAATTTTTGCGCGTTGGTCGAAGTCTCGTGGCCCTCTGTCAGAATCCAGAGTTTCAAGAAGATCGGAGGGGGTCAAAATTTCGGCCAAAAAAAAAAATGACAGTGTTACCCCTTATGTTTTTTTTTCAGGTCCAAATTTTGACCTTCGATATCTCGGCTCTGGAAGGGTCTAGAGCCTCAATTTTTGCGCGTTGGTCGAAGTCTCGTGGCCCTCTGTCAGAATCCAGAGTTTCAAGAAGATCGGAGGGGGTCAAAATTTCGGCCAAAAAAAAAAATGACAGTGTTACCCCTTATGTTTTTTTTTCAGGTCCAAATTTTGACCTTCGATATCTCGGCTCTGGAAGGGTCTAGAGCCTCCATTTTTGCGCGCTGGTCGAAGTCTCGTGGCCCTCTGTCAGAATCCAGAGTTTCAAGAAGATCGGAGGGGGTCAAAATTTCGGCAAAAAAAAAATGACAGTGTTACCCCTTATGTTTTTTTTTCAGGTCCAAATTTTGACCTTCGATATCTCGGCTCTGGAAGGGTCTAGAGCCTCCATTTTTGCGCGCTGGTCGAAGTCTCGTGGCCCTCTGTCAGAGTCCAGAGTTTCAAAAAGATCGGAGGGTGTCAAAATTTCGGCCAAAAAAAAAATGACAGTGTTACCCCTTATGTTTTTTTTTTTCAGGTCCAAATTTTGACCTTCGATATCTCGGCTCTGGAAGGGTCTAGAGCCCCAATTTTTGCGCGTTGGTCGAAGTCTCGTGGCCCTCTGTCAGAATCCAGAGTTTCAAGAAGATCGGAGGGGGTCAAAATTTCGGCCAAAAAAAAATGACAGTGTTACCCCTTATGTTTTTTTTTCAGGTCCAAATTTTGACCTTCGATATCTCGGCTCTGGAAGGGTCTAGAGCCTCCATTTTTGCGCGCTGGTCGAAGTCTCGTGGCCCTCTGTCAGAGTCCAGAGTTTCAAAAAGATCGGAGGGTGTCAAAATTTCGGCCAAAAAAAAAATGACAGTGTTACCCCTTATGTTTTTTTTTTCAGGTCCAAATTTTGACCTTCGATATCTCGGCTCTGGAAGGGTCTAGAGCCTCCATTTTTGCGCGTTGGTCGAAGTCTCGTGGCCCTCTGTCAGAATCCAGAGTTTCAAGAAGATCGGAGGGGGTCAAAATTTCGGCCAAAAAAAAAAAATGACAGTGTTACCCCTTATGTTTTTTTTTCAGGTCCAAATTTTGACCTTCGATATCTCGGCTCTGGAAGGGTCTAGAGCCTCCATTTTTGCGCGCTGGTCGAAGTCTCGTGGCCCTCTGTCAGAATCCAGAGTTTCAAGAAGATCGGAGGGGGTCAAAATTTCGGCCAAAAAAAAAAAATGACAGTGTTACCCCTTATGTTTTTTTTCAGGTCCAAATTTTGACCTTCGATATCTCGGCTCTGGAAGGGTCTAGAGCCCTAATTTTTGCGCGTTGGTCGAAGTCTCGTGGCCCTCTGTCAGAATCCAGAGTTTCAAGAAGATCGGAGGGGGTCAAAAATTCGGCCAAAAAAAATGACAGTGTTACCCCTTATGTTTTTTTTTCAGGTCCAAATTTTGACCTTCGATATCTCGGCTCTGGAAGGGTCTAGAGCCTCCATTTTTGCGCGCTGGTCGAAGTCTCGTGGCCCTCTGTCAAAGTCCAGAGTTTCAAGAAGATCGGAGGGTGTCAAAATTTCGGCCAAAAAAAAAATGACAGTGTTACCCCTTATGTTTTTTTTTTCAGGTCCAAATTTTGACCTTCGATATCTCGGCTCTGGAAGGGTCTAGAGCCTCCATTTTTGCGCGCTGGTCGAAGTCTCGTGGCCCTCTGTCAGAATCCAGAGTTTCAAGAAGATCGGAGGGGGTCAAAATTTCGGCCAAAAAAAAAAAATGACAGTGTTACCCCTTATGTTTTTTTTTCAGGTCCAAATTTTGACTTTCGATATCTCGGCTCTGGAAGGGTCTAGAGCCTCAATTTTTGCGCGTTGGTCGAAGTCTCGTGGCCCTCTGTCAGAATCCAGAGTTTCAAGAAGATCGGAGGGGGTCAAAATTTCGGCCAAAAAAAAAAATTACAGTGTTACCCCTTATGTTTTTTTTTCAGGTCCAAATTTTGACCTTCGATATCTCGGCTCTGAAAGGGTCTAGAGCCTCAATTTTTGCGCGTTGGTCGAAGTCTCGTGGCCCTCTGTCAGAATCCAGAGTTTCAAGAAGATCGGAGGGGGTCAAAATTTCGGCCAAAAAAAAAAAAATGACAGTGTTACCCCTTATGTTTTTTTTTTCAGGTCCAAATTTTGACCTTCGATATCTCGGCTCTGGAAGGGTCTAGAGCCTCAATTTTTGCGCGTTGGTCGAAGTCTCGTGGCCCTCTGTCAGAATCCAGAGTTTCAAGAAGATCGGAGGGGGTCAAAATTTCGGCCAAAAAAAAATGACAGTGTTACCCCTTATGTTTTTTTTCAGGTCCAAATTTTGACCTTCGATATCTCGGCTCTGGAAGGGTCTAGAGCCCCAATTTTTGCGCGTTGGTCGAAGTCTCGTGGCCCTCTGTCAGAATCCAGAGTTTCAAGAAGATCGGAGGGGGTCAAAATTTCGGCCAAAAAAAAATGACAGTGTTACCCCTTATGTTTTTTTTTCAGGTCCAAATTTTGACCTTCGATATCTCGGCTCTGGAAGGGTCTAGAGCCTCCATTTTTGCGCGTTGGTCGAAGTCTCGTGGCCCTCTGTCAGAATCCAGAGTTTCAAGAAGATCGGAGGGGGTCAAAATTTCGGCCAAAAAAAAAAATGACAGTGTTACCCCTTATGTTTTTTTTTTCAGGTCCAAATTTTGACCTTCGATATCTCGGCTCTGGAAGGGTCTAGAGCCTCAATTTTTGCGCGTTGGTCGAAGTCTCGTGGCCCTCTGTCAGAATCCAGAGTTTCAAGAAGATCGGAGGGGGTCAAAATTTCGGCCAAAAAAAAAAATGACAGTGTTACCCCTTATGTTTTTTTTTTCAGGTCCAAATTTTGACCTTCGATATCTCGGCTCTGGAAGGGTCTAGAGCCTCCATTTTTGCGCGCTGATCGAAGTCTCATGGCCCTCTGTCAGAGTCCAGAGTTTCAAGAAGATCGGAGGGGGTCAAAATTTCGGCCAAAAAAAAAATGACAGTGTTACCCCTTATGTTTTTTTTTTCAGGTCCAAATTTTGACCTTTGATATCTCAGCTCTGGAAGGGTCTAGAGCCTCCATTTTGGCACGTTGGTCGAAGTCTCGTGGCCCTCTGTCAGAATCCAGAGTTTCAAGAAGATCGGAGGGGGTCAAAATTTCGGCCAAAAAAAAAATGACAGTGTTACCCCTTATGTTTTTTTTTCAGGTCCAAATTTTGACCTTCGATATCTCGGCTCTGGAAGGGTCTAGAGCCTCAATTTTTGCGCGCTGGTCGAAGTCTCGTGGCCCTCTGTCAGAATCCAGAGTTTTGAGAAGATTGGAGAAACTTAATTTTTCACCCCGCGAAAAAAAACATAAGGGGTAACACTGTCATTTTTTTTTTCTGGTCAAAATTTTGAGTTTCAATATCTCAGCTCTGGAAGGGTTCAAATCACATAAGGGTTTAGACCCTCTGGAAGGGTCTAGAGCCTCCATTTTTGCGCGCTGGTCGAAGTCTCGTGGCCCTCTGTCAAAGTCCAGAGTTTCAAGAAGATCGGAGGGGGTCAAAATTTCGGCCAAAAAAAAAAATGACAGTGTTACCCCTTATGTTTTTTTTTTCAGGTCCAAATTTTGACCTTCGATATCTCGGCTCTGGAAGGGTCTAGAGCCCCAATTTTTGCGCGCTGGTCGAAGTCTCGTGGCCGTCTGTCAGAATCCAGAGTTTCAAGAAGATCGGAGGGGGTCAAAATTTCGGCCAAAAAAAAAAATGACAGTGTTACCCCTTATGTTTTTTTTTCAGGTCCAAATTTTGACCTTCGATATCTCGGCTCTGGAAGGGTCTAGAGTCCCAATTTTTGCGCGTTGGTCGAAGTCTCGTGGCCCTCTGTCAGAATCCAGAGTTTCAAGAAGATCGGAGGGGGTCAAAATTTCGGCCAAAAAAAAAAATGACAGTGTTACCCCTTATGTTTTTTTTTTCAGGTCCAAATTTTGACCTTCGATATCTCGGCTCTGGAAGGGTCTAGAGCCTCCATTTTTGCGCGCTGGTCGAAGTCTCGTGGCCCTCTGTCAGAATCCAGAGTTTCAAGAAGATCGGAGGGGGTCAAAATTTCGGCCAAAAAAAAATGACAGTGTTACCCCTTATGTTTTTTTTTTCAGGTCCAAATTTTGACCTTCGATATCTCGGCTCTGGAAGGGTCTAGAGCCTCAATTTTTGCGCGTTGGTCGAAGTCTCGTGGCCCTCTGTCAGAATCCAGAGTTTCAAGAAGATCGGAGGGGGTCAAAATTTCGGCCAAAAAAAAAAAATGACAGTGTTACCCCTTATGTTTTTTTTCAGGTCCAAATTTTGACCTTCGATATCTCGGCTCTGGAAGGGTCTAGAGCCCTAATTTTTGCGCGTTGGTCGAAGTCTCGTGGCCCTCTGTCAGAATCCAGAGTTTCAAGAAGATCGGAGGGGGTCAAAATTTCGGCCAAAAAAAAAATGACAGTGTTACCCCTTATGTTTTTTTTTCAGGTCCAAATTTTGACCTTCGATATCTCGGCTCTGGAAGGGTCTAGAGCCTCAATTTTTGCGCGTTGGTCGAAGTCTCGTGGCCCTCTGTCAGAATCCAGAGTTTCAAGAAGATCGGAGGGGGTCAAAATTTCGGCCAAAAAAAATGACAGTGTTACCCCTTATGTTTTTTTTTCAGGTCCAAATTTTGACCTTCGATATCTCGGCTCTGGAAGGGTCTAGAGCCTCCATTTTTGCGCGCTGGTCGAAGTCTCGTGGCCCTCTGTCAGAATCCAGAGTTTCAAGAAGATCGGAGGGGGTCAAAATTTCGGCAAAAAAAAAAAAATGACAGTGTTACCCCTTATGTTTTTTTTCAGGTCCAAATTTTGACCTTCGATATCTCGGCTCTGGAAGGGTCTAGAGCCCCAATTTTTGCGCGTTGGTCGAAGTCTCGTGGCCCTCTGTCAGAATCCAGAGTTTCAAGAAGATCGGAGGGGGTCAAAATTTCGGCCAAAAAAAAATGACAGTGTTACCCCTTATGTCTTTTTTTCAGGTCCAAATTTTGACCTTCGATATCTCGGCTCTGGAAGGGTCTAGAGCCTCCATTTTTGCGCGCTGGTCGAAGTCTCGTGGCCCTCTGTCAAAGTCCAGAGTTTCAAGAAGATCGGAGGGTGTCAAAATTTCGGCCAAAAAAAAAAATGACAGTGTTACCCCTTATGTTTTTTTTTTTCAGGTCCAAATTTTGACCTTCGATATCTCGGCTCTGGAAGGGTCTAGAGCCTCCATTTTTGCGCGCTGGTCGAAGTCTCGTGGCCCTCTGTCAGAATCCAGAGTTTCAAGAAGATCGGAGGGGGTCAAAATTTCGGCCAAAAAAAAAAATGACAGTGTTACCCCTTATGTTTTTTTTTTCAGGTCCAAATTTTGACCTTCGATATCTCGGCTCTGGAAGGGTCTAGAGCCTCAATTTTTGCGCGTTGGTCGAAGTCTCGTGGCCCTCTGTCAGAATCCAGAGTTTCAAGAAGATCGGAGGGGGTCAAAATTTCGGCCAAAAAAAAAATGACAGTGTTACCCCTTATGTTTTTTTTTTCAGGTCCAAATTTTGACCTTCGATATCTCGGCTCTGGAAGGGTCTAGAGCCTCAATTTTTGCGCGTTGGTCGAAGTCTCGTGGCCCTCTGTCAGAATCCAGAGTTTCAAGAAGATCGGAGGGGGTCAAAATTTCGGCCAAAAAAAAAATGACAGTGTTACCCCTTATGTTTTTTTTTTCAGGTCCAAATTTTGACCTTCGATATCTCGGCTCTGGAAGGGTCTAGAGCCTCCATTTTTGCGCGCTGATCGAAGTCTCATGGCCCTCTGTCAGAGTCCAGAGTTTCAAGAAGATCGGAGGGGGTCAAAATTTCGGCCAAAAAAAAAAAATGACAGTGTTACCCCTTATGTTTTTTTTTCAGGTCCAAATTTTGACCTTCGATATCTCGGCTCTGGAAGGGTCTAGAACCCCAATTTTTGCGCGCTGGTCGAAGTCTCGTGGCCCTCTGTCAGAGTTCAGAGTTTCAAGAAGATCGGAGGGGGTCAAAATTTCGGCCAAAAAAAAATGACAGTGTTACCCCTTATGTTTTTTTTTTCAGGTCCAAATTTTGACCTTTGATATCTCAGCTCTGGAAGGGTCTAGAGCCTCCATTTTGGCACGTTGGTCGAAGTCTCGTGGCCCTCTGTCAGAATCCAGAGTTTCAAGAAGATCGGAGGGGGTCAAAATTTCGGCCAAAAAAAAAATGACAGTGTTACCCCTTATGTTTTTTTTTTCAGGTCCAAATTTTGACCTTCGATATCTCGGCTCTGGAAGGGTCTAGAGCCTCCATTTTTGCGCGCTGGTCGAAGTCTCGTGGCCCTCTGTCAGAGTCCAGAGTTTCAAGAAGATCGGAGGGGGTCAAAATTTCGGCCAAAAAAAAAAAATGACAGTGTTACCCCTTATGTTTTTTTTTCAGGTCCAAATTTTGACCTTCGATATCTCGGCTCTGGAAGGGTCTAGAGCCCCAATTTTTGCGCGTTGGTCGAAGTCTCGTGGCCCTCTGTCAGAATCCAGAGTTTCAAGAAGATCGGAGGGGGTCAAAATTTCGGCCAAAAAAAAAATGACAGTGTTACCCCTTATGTTTTTTTTTCAGGTCCAAATTTTGACCTTCGATATCTCGGCTCTGGAAGGGTCTAGAGCCTCCATTTTTGCGCGCTGGTCGAAGTCTCGTGGCCCTCTGTCAGAATCCAGAGTTTTGAGAAGATTGGAGAAACTTAATTTTTCACCCCCCGAAAAAAAACATAAGGGGTAACACTGTCATTTTTTTTTTCTGGCCAAAATTTTGAGTTTCAATATCTCAGCTCTGGAAGGGTTCAAATCACATAAGGGTTTAGACCCTCTGGAAGGGTCTAGAGCCTCCATTTTTGCGCGCTGGTCGAAGTCTCGTGGCCCTCTGTCAAAGTCCAGAGTTTCAAGAAGATCGGAGGGGGTCAAAATTTTGGCCAAAAAAAAAAATGACAGTGTTACCCCTTATGTTTTTTTTTTTTCAGGTCCAAATTTTGACCTTCGATATCTCGGCTCTGGAAGGGTCTAGAGCCCCAATTTTTGCGCGTTGGTCGAAGTCTCGTGGCCGTCTGTCAGAATCCAGAGTTTCAAGAAGATCGGAGGGGGTCAAAATTTCGGCCAAAAAAAAAAATGACAGTGTTACCCCTTATGTTTTTTTTTTCAGGTCCAAATTTTGACCTTCGATATCTCGGCTCTGGAAGGGGCTAGAGCCCCAATTTTTGCGCGTTGGTCGAAGTCTCGTGGCCCTCTGTCAGAATCCAGAGTTTCAAGAAGATCGGAGGGGGTCAAAATTTCGGCCAAAAAAAAAATTACAGTGTTACCCCTTATGTTTTTTTTTTCAGGTCCAAATTTTGACCTTCGATATCTCGGCTCTCGAAGGGTCTAGAGCCTCCATTTTTGCGCGCTGGTCGAAGTCTCGTGGCCCTCTGTCAGAGTCCAGAGTTTCAAGAAGATCGGAGGGGGTCAAAATTTCGGCCAAAAAAAAAAAATGACAGTGTTAACCCTTATGTTTTTTTTCAGGTCCAAATTTTGACCTTCGATATCTCGGCTCTGGAAGGGTCTAGAGCCCCAATTTTGCGCGTTGGTCGAAGTCTCGTGGCCCTCTGTCAGAATCCAGAGTTTCAAGAAGATCGGAGGGGGTCAAAATTTCGGCCAAAAAAAAATGACAGTGTTACCCCTTATGTTTTTTTTTCAGGTCCAAATTTTGACCTTCGATATCTCGGCTCTGGAAGGGTCTAGAGCCTCCATTTTTGCGCGTTGGTCGAAGTCTCGTGGCCCTCTGTCAGAATCCAGAGTTTCAAGAAGATCGGAGGGGGTCAAAATTTCGGCCAAAAAAAAAAAATGACAGTGTTACCCCTTATGTTTTTTTTTTCAGGTCCAAATTTTGACCTTCGATATCTCGGCTCTCGAAGGGTCTAGAGCCTCCATTTTTGCGCGCTGGTCGAAGTCTCGTGGCCCTCTGTCAGAGTCCAGAGTTTCAAGAAGATCGGAGGGGGTCAAAATTTCGGCCAAAAAAAAAAAATGACAGTGTTACCCCTTATGTTTTTTTTCAGGTCCAAATTTTGACCTTCGATATCTCGGCTCTGGAAGGGTCTAGAGCCCCAATTTTGCGCGTTGGTCGAAGTCTCGTGGCCCTCTGTCAGAATCCAGAGTTTCAAGAAGATCGGAGGGGGTCAAAATTTCGGCCAAAAAAAAATGACAGTGTTACCCCTTATGTTTTTTTTTCAGGTCCAAATTTTGACCTTCGATATCTCGGCTCTGGAAGGGTCTAGAGCCTCCATTTTTGCGCGTTGGTCGAAGTCTCGTGGCCCTCTGTCAGAATCCAGAGTTTCAAGAAGATCGGAGGGGGTCAAAATTTCGGCCAAAAAAAAAAAATGACAGTGTTACCCCTTATGTTTTTTTTTTCAGGTCCAAATTTTGACCTTCGATATCTCGGCTCTGGAAGGGTCTAGAGCCTCAATTTTTGCGCGTTGGTCGAAGTCTCGTGGCCCTCTGTCAGAATTCAGAGTTTCAAGAAGATCGGAGGGGGTCAAAATTTCGGCCAAAAAAAAAAATGACAGTGTTACCCCTTATGTTTTTTTTTCAGGTCCAAATTTTGACCTTCGATATCTCGGCTCTGGAAGGGTCTAGAGCCTCCATTTTTGCGCGCTGGTCGAAGTCTCGTGGCCCTCTGTCAAAGTCCAGAGTTTCAAGAAGATCGGAGGGGGTCAAAATTTCGGCCAAAAAAAAATGACAGTGTTACCCCTTATGTTTTTTTTTCAGGTCCAAATTTTGACCTTTGATATCTCGGCTCTGGAAGGGTCTAGAACCCCCATTTTTGCGCGCTGGTCGAAGTCTCGTGGCCCTCTGTCAGAGTTCAGAGTTTCAAGAAGATCGGAGGGGGTCAAAATTTCGGCCAAAAAAAAATTACAGTGTTACCCCTTATGTTTTTTTTTCAGGTCCAAATTTTGACCTTTGATATCTCAGCTCTGGAAGGGTCTAGAGCCTCCATTTTGGCACGTTGGTCGAAGTCTCGTGGCCCTCTGTCAGAATCCAGAGTTTCAAGAAGATCGGAGGGGGTCAAAATTTCGGCCAAAAAAAAAATGACAGTGTTACCCCTTATGTTTTTTTTTCAGGTCCAAATTTTGACCTTCGATATCTCGGCTCTGGAAGGGTCTAGAGCCTCAATTTTTGCGCGGTGGTCGAAGTCTCGTGGCCCTCTGTCAGAATCCAGAGTTTTGAGAAGATTGGAGAAACTTAATTTTTCACCCCGCGAAAAAAACATAAGGGGTAAGTAACACTGTCATTTTTTTTTTCTGGTCAAAATTTTGAGTTTCAATATCTCAGCTCTGGAAGGGTTCAAATCACATAAGGGTTTAGACCCTCTGGAAGGGTCTAGAGCCTCCATTTTTGCGCGCTGGTCGAAGTCTCGTGGCCCTCTGTCAAAGTCCAGAGTTTCAAGAAGATCGGAGGGGGTCAAAATTTTGGCCAAAAAAAAAAATGACAGTGTTACCCCTTATGTTTTTTTTTTCAGGTCCAAATTTTGACCTTCGATATCTCGGCTCTGGAAGGGTCTAGAGCCCCAATTTTTGCGCGCTGGTCGAAGTCTCGTGGCCGTCTGTCAGAATCCAGAGTTTCAAGAAGATCGGAGGGGGTCAAAATTTCGGCCAAAAAAAAATGACAGTGTTACCCCTTATGTTTTTTTTTCAGGTCCAAATTTTGACCTTCGATATCTCGGCTCTGGAAGGGTCTAGAGCCTCCATTTTTGCGCGCTGGTCGAAGTCTCGTGGCCCTCTGTCAAAGTCCAGAGTTTCAAGAAGATCGGAGGGTGTCAAAATTTCGGCCAAAAAAAAAATGACAGTGTTACCCCTTATGTTTTTTTTTTTGAGGTCCAAATTTTGACCTTCGATATCTCGGCTCTGGAAGGGTCTAGAGCCTCCATTTTTGCGCGCTGGTCGAAGTCTCGTGGCCCTCTGTCAGAATCCAGAGTTTCAAGAAGATCGGAGGGGGTCAAAATTTCGGCCAAAAAAAAATGACAGTGTTACCCCTTATGTTTTTTTTTTCAGGTCCAAATTTTGACCTTCGATATCTCGGCTCTGGAAGGGTCTAGAGCCTCAATTTTTTGCGCGTTGGTCGAAGTCTTGTGGCCCTCTGTCAGAATCCAGAGTTTCAAGAAGATCGGAGGGGGTCAAAATTTCGGCCAAAAAAAAAAAATGACAGTGTTACCCCTTATGTTTTTTTTCAGGTCCAAATTTTGACCTTCGATATCTCGGCTCTGGAAGGGTCTAGAACCCCAATTTTTGCGCGTTGGTCGAAGTCTCGTGGCCCTCTGTCAGAATCCAGAGTTTCAAGAAGATCGGAGGGGGTCAAAAATTCGGCCAAAAAAAAATGACAGTGTTACCCCTTATGTTTTTTTTTCAGGTCCAAATTTTGACCTTCGATATCTCGGCTCTGGAAGGGTCTAGAGCCTCCATTTTTGCGCGCTGGTCGAAGTCTCGTGGCCCTCTGTCAAAGTCCAGAGTTTCAAGAAGATCGGAGGGTGTCAAAATTTCGGCCAAAAAAAAATGACAGTGTTACCCCTTATGTTTTTTTTTCAGGTCCAAATTTTGACCTTCGATATCTCGGCTCTGGAAGGGTCAAGAGCCTCCATTTTTGCGCGCTGGTCGAAGTCTCGTGGCCCTCTGTCAGAATCCAGAGTTTCAAGAAGATCGGAGGGGGTCAAAATTTCGGCCAAAAAAAAAATGACAGTGTTACCCCTTATGTTTTTTTTTCAGGTCCAAATTTTGACCTTCGATATCTCGGCTCTGGAAGGGTCTAGAGCCTCAATTTTTGCGCGTTGGTCGAAGTCTCGTGGCCCTCTGTCAGAATGCAGAGTTTCAAGAAGATCGGAGGGGGTCAAAATTTCGGCCAAAAAAAAAAAATGACAGTGTTACCCCTTATGTTTTTTTTTCAGGTCCAAATTTTGACCTTCGATATCTCGGCTCTGGAAGGGTCTAGAGCCTCCATTTTTGCGCGCTGGTCGAAGTCTCGTGGCCCTCTGTCAAAGTCCAGAGTTTCAAGAAGATCGGAGGGGGTCAAAATTTCGGCCAAAAAAAAATGACAGTGTTACCCCTTATGTTTTTTTTTCAGGTCCAAATTTTGACCTTCGATATCTCGGCTCTGGAAGGGTCTAGAGCCCCAATTTTTGCGCGCTGGTCGAAGTCTCGTGGCCCTCTGTCAGAATCCAGAGTTTCAAGAAGATCGGAGGGGGTCAAAATTTCGGCCAAAAAAAAAAATGACAGTGTTACCCCTTATGTTTTTTTTTCAAGTCCAAATTTTGACCTTCGATATCTCGGCTCTGGAAGGGTCTAGAGCCCCAATTTTTGCGCGTTGGTCGAAGTCTCGTGGCCCTCTGTCAGAATCCAGAGTTTCAAGAAGATCGGAGGGGGTCAAAATTTCGGCCAAAAAAAAAATGACAGTGTTATCCCTTATGGTTTTTTTTTCAGGTCCAAATTTTGACCTTCGATATCTCGGCTCTGGAAGGGTCTAGAGCCTCCATTTTTGCGCGCTGATCGAAGTCTCATGGCCCTCTGTCAGAGTCCAGAGTTTCAAGAAGATCGGAGGGGGTCAAAATTTCGGCCAAAAAAAAAAAATGACAGTGTTACCCCTTATGTTTTTTTTTTCAGGTCCAAATTTTGACCTTCGATATCTCGGCTCTGGAAGGGTCTAGAACCCCAATTTTTGCGCGCTGGTCGAAGTCTCGTGGCCCTCTGTCAGAGTCCAGAGTTTCAAGAAGATCGGAGGGGGTCAAAATTTCGGCCAAAAAAAAAAATGACAGTGTTGCCCCTTATGTTTTTTTTTTTCAGGTCCAAATTTTGACCTTCGATATCTCGGCTCTGGAAGGGTCTAGAGCCTCAATTTTTGCGCGTTGGTCGAAGTCTCGTGGCCCTCTGTCAGAATCCAGAGTTTCAAGAAGATCGGAGGGGGTCAAAATTTCGGCCAAAAAAAAATGACAGTGTTACCCCTTATGTTTTTTTTTTCAGGTCCAAATTTTGACCTTCGATATCTCGGCTCTGGAAGGGTCTAGAGCCTCCATTTTTGCGCGCTGGTCGAAGTCTCATGGCCCTCTGTCAAAGTCCAGAGTTTCAAGAAGATCGGAGGGTGTCAAAATTTCGGCCAAAAAAAAAAATGACAGTGTTACCCCTTATGTTTTTTTTTTGAGGTCCAAATTTTGACCTTCGATATCTCGGCTCTGGAAGGGTCTAGAGCCTCCATTTTTGCGCGCTGGTCGAAGTCTCGTGGCCCTCTGTCAGAATCCAGAGTTTCAAGAAGATCGGAGGGGGTCAAAATTTCGGCCAAAAAAAAATGACAGTGTTACCCCTTATGTTTTTTTTTTCAGGTCCAAATTTTGACCTTCGATATCTCGGCTCTGGAAGGGTCTAGAGCCTCAATTTTTGCGCGTTGGTCGAAGTCTCGTGGCCCTCTGTCAGAATCCAGAGTTTCAAGAAGATCGGAGGGGGTCAAAATTTCGGCCAAAAAAAAAAAATGACAGTGTTACCCCTTATGTTTTTTTTCAGGTCCAAATTTTGACCTTCGATATCTCGGCTCTGGAAGGGTCTAGAGCCCCAATTTTTGCGCGTTGGTCGAAGTCTCGTGGCCCTCTGTCAGAATCCAGAGTTTCAAGAAGATCGGAGGGGGTCAAAAATTCGGCTAAAAAAAAATGACAGTGTTACCCCTTATGTTTTTTTTTCAGGTCCAAATTTTGACCTTCGATATCTCGGCTCTGGAAGGGTCTAGAGCCTCCATTTTTGCGCGCTGGTCGAAGTCTCGTGGCCCTCTGTCAAAGTCCAGAGTTTCAAGAAGATCGGAGGGTGTCAAAATTTCGGCCAAAAAAAAATGACAGTGTTACCCCTTATGTTTTTTTTTTCAGGTCCAAATTTTGACCTTCGATATCTCGGCTCTGGAAGGGTCTAGAGCCTCCATTTTTGCGCGTTGGTCGAAGTCTCGTGGCCCTCTGTCAGAGTCCAGAGTTTCAAGAAGATCGGAGGGGGTCAAAATTTCGGCCAAAAAAAAAAAATGACAGTGTTACCCCTTATGTTTTTTTTTCAGGTCCAAATTTTGACCTTCGATATCTCGGCTCTGGAAGGGTCTAGAGCCTCAATTTTTGCGCGTTGGTCGAAGTCTCGTGGCCCTCTGTCAGAATCCAGAGTTTCAAGAAGATCGGAGGGGGTCAAAATTTCGGCCAAAAAAAAAAAATGACAGTGTTATCCCTTATGTTTTTTTTTTCAGGTCCAAATTTTGACCTTCGATATCTCGGCTCTGGAAGGGTCTAGAGCCTCCATTTTTGCGCGCTGGTCGAAGTCTCGTGGCCCTCTGTCAAAGTCCAGAGTTTCAAGAAGATCGGAGGGGGTCAAAATTTCGGCCAAAAAAAAATGACAGTGTTACCCCTTATGTTTTTTTTTCAGGTCCAAATTTTGACCTTCGATATCTCGGCTCTGGAAGGGTCTAGAGCCCCAATTTTTGCGCGCTGGTCGAAGTCTCGTGGCCCTCTGTCAGAATCCAGAGTTTCAAGAAGATCGGAGGGGGTCAAAATTTCGGCCAAAAAAAAAAATGACAGTGTTACCCCTTATGTTTTTTTTTCAAGTCCAAATTTTGACCTTTGATATCTCGGCTCTGGAAGGGTCTAGAGCCCCAATTTTTGCGCGTTGGTCGAAGTCTCGTGGCCCTCTGTCAGAATCCAGAGTTTCAAGAAGATCGGAGGGGGTCAAAATTTCGGCCAAAAAAAAATGACAGTGTTATCCCTTATGTTTTTTTTTTCAGGTCCAAATTTTGACCTTCGATATCTCGGCTCTGGAAGGGTCTAGAGCCTCCATTTTTGCGCGCTGATCGAAGTCTCATGGCCCTCTGTCAGAGTCCAGAGTTTCAAGAAGATCGGAGGGGGTCAAAATTTCGGCCAAAAAAAAAAATGACAGTGTTACCCCTTATGTTTTTTTTTTCAGGTCCAAATTTTGACCTTCGATATCTCGGCTCTGGAAGGGTCTAGAACCCCAATTTTTGCGCGCTGGTCGAAGTCTCGTGGCCCTCTGTCAGAGTCCAGAGTTTCAAGAAGATCGGAGGGGGTCAAAATTTCGGCCAAAAAAAAATGACAGTGTTACCCCTTATGTTTTTTTTTTCAGGTCCAAATTTTGAACTTTGACATCTCAGCTCTGGAAGGGTCTAGAGCCTCCATTTTGGCACGTTGGTCGAAGTCTCGTGGCCCTCTGTCAGAATCCAGAGTTTCAAGAAGATCGGAGGGGGTCAAAATTTCGGCCAAAAAAAAAAATGACAGTGTTACCCCTTATGTTTTTTTTTCAGGTCCAAATTTTGACCTTCGATATCTCGGCTCTGGAAGGGTCTAGAGCCTCAATTTTTGCGCGCTGGTCGAAGTCTCGTGGCCCTCTGTCAGAGTCCAGAGTTTCAAGAAGATCGGAGGGGGTCAAAATTTCGGCCAAAAAAAAAAATGACAGTGTTGCCCCTTATGTTTTTTTTTTTCAGGTCCAAATTTTGACCTTCGATATCTCGGCTCTGGAAGGGTCTAGAGCCTCAATTTTTGCGCGTTGGTCGAAGTCTCGTGGCCCTCTGTCAGAATCCAGAGTTTCAAGAAGATCGGAGGGGGTCTAAATTTCGGCCAAAAAAAAAAATGACAGTGTTACCCCTTATGTTTTTTTTTTCAGGTCCAAATTTTGACCTTCGATATCTCGGCTCTGGAAGGGTCTAGAACCCCAATTTTTGCGCACTGGTCGAAGTCTCGTGGCCCTCTGTCAGAGTCCAGAGTTTCAAGAAGATCGGAGGGGGTCAAAATTTCGGCCAAAAAAAAATGACAGTGTTACCCCTTATGTTTTTTTTTCAGGTCCAAATTTTGACCTTTGATATCTCAGCTCTGGAAGGGTCTAGAGCCTCCATTTTGGCACGTTGGTCGAAGTCTCGTGGCCCTCTGTCAGAATCCAGAGTTTCAAGAAGATCGGAGGGGGTCAAAATTTCGGCCAAAAAAAAAAAAATGACAGTGTTACCCCTTATGTTTTTTTTTCAGGTCCAAATTTTGACCTTCGATATCTCGGCTCTGGAAGGGTCTAGAGCCTCAATTTTTGCGCGCTGGTCGAAGTCTCGTGGCCCTCTGTCAGAGTCCAGAGTTTCAAGAAGATCGGAGGGGGTCAAAATTTCGGCCAAAAAAAAAAAATGACAGTGTTGCCCCTTATGTTTTTTTTTTCAGGTCCAAATTTTGACCTTCGATATCTCGGCTCTGGAAGGGTCTAGAGCCTCCATTTTTGCGCGCTGGTCGAAGTCTCGTGGCCCTCTGTCAAAGTCCAGAGTTTCAAGAAGATCGGAGGGTGTCAAAATTTCGGCCAAAAAAAAAATGACAGTGTTACCCCTTATGTTTTTTTTTTCAGGTCCAAATTTTGACCTTCGATATCTCGGCTCTGGAAGGGTCTAGAGCCTCCATTTTTGCGCGTTGGTCGAAGTCTCGTGGCCCTCTGTCAGAATCCAGAGTTTCAAGAAGATCGCAGGGGGTAAAAATTTCGGCCAAAAAAAAAAAATGACAGTGTTACCCCTTATGTTTTTTTTTCAGGTCCAAATTTTGACCTTCGATATCTCGGCTCTGGAAGGGTCTAGAGCCTCAATTTTTGCGCGTTGGTTGAAGTCTCGTGGCCCTCTGTCAGAATCCAGAGTTTCAAGAAGATCGGAGGGGGTCAAAATTTCGGCCAAAAAAAAAATGACAGTGTTACCCCTTATGTTTTTTTTTTCAGATCCAAATTTTGACCTTCGATATCTCGGCTCTGGAAGGGTCTAGAGCCTCCATTTTTGCGCGCTGGTCGAAGTCTCGTGGCCCTCTGTCAAAGTCCAGAGTTTCAAGAAGATCGGAGGGGGTCAAAATTTCGGCCAAAAAAAAATGACAGTGTTACCCCTTATGTTTTTTTTTCAGGTCCAAATTTTGACCTTCGATATCTCGGCTCTGGAAGGGTCTAGAGCCCCAATTTTTGCGCGCTGGTCGAAGTCTCGTGGCCCTCTGTCAGAATCCAGAGTTTCAAGAAGATCGGAGGGGGTCAAAATTTCGGCCAAAAAAAAAAATGACAGTGTTACCCCTTATGTTTTTTTTTCAAGTCCAAATTTTGACCTTCGATATCTCGGCTCTGGAAGGGTCTAGAGCCCCAATTTTTGCGCGTTGGTCGAAGTCTCGTGGCCCTCTGTCAGAATCCAGAGTTTCAAGAAGATCGGAGGGGGTCAAAATTTCGGCCAAAAAAAAATGACAGTGTTATCCCTTATGTTTTTTTTTTTCAGGTCCAAATTTTGACCTTCGATATCTCGGCTCTGGAAGGGTCTAGAGCCTCCATTTTTGCGCGCTGATCGAAGTCTCATGGCCCTCTGTCAGAGTCCAGAGTTTCAAGAAGATCGGAGGGGGTCAAAATTTCGGCCAAAAAAAAAAAAATGACAGTGTTACCCCTTATGTTTTTTTTTCAGGTCCAAATTTTGACCTTCGATATCTCGGCTCTGGAAGGGTCTAGAACCCCAATTTTTGCGCGCTGGTCGAAGTCTCGTGGCCCTCTGTCAGAGTCCAGAGTTTCAAGAAGATCGGAGGGGGTCAAAATTTCGGCCAAAAAAAAATGACAGTGTTACCCCTTATGTTTTTTTTTTCAGGTCCAAATTTTGACCTTTGATATCTCAGCTCTGGAAGGGTCTAGAGCCTCCATTTTGGCACGTTGGTCGAAGTCTCGTGGCCCTCTGTCAGAATCCAGAGTTTCAAGAAGATCGGAGGGGGTCAAAATTTCGGCCAAAAAAAAAAATGACAGTGTTACCCCTTATGTTTTTTTTTCAGGTCCAAATTTTGACCTTCGATATCTCGGCTCTGGAAGGGTCTAGAGCCTCAATTTTTGCGCGCTGGTCGAAGTCTCGTGGCCCTCTGTCAGAGTCCAGAGTTTCAAGAAGATCGGAGGGGGTCAAAATTTCGGCCAAAAAAAAAAAATGACAGTGTTGCCCCTTATGTTTTTTTTTTTCAGGTCCAAATTTTGACCTTCGATATCTCGGCTCTGGAAGGGTCTAGAGCCTCAATTTTTGCGCGTTGGTCGAAGTCTCGTGGCCCTCTGTCAGAATCCAGAGTTTCAAGAAGATCGGAGGGGGTCTAAATTTCGGCCAAAAAAAAAATGACAGTGTTACCCCTTATGTTTTTTTTTTCAGGTCCAAATTTTGACCTTCGATATCTCGGCTCTGGAAGGGTCTAGAGCCTCCATTTTTGCGCGCTGGTCGAAGTCTCATGGCCCTCTGTCAGAGTCCAGAGTTTCAAGAAGATCGGAGGGGGTCAAAATTTCGGCCAAAAAAAAAAAATGACAGTGTTACCCCTTATGTTTTTTTTTTCAGGTCCAAATTTTGACCTTCGATATCTCGGCTCTGGAAGGGTCTAGAGCCCCAATTTTTGCGCACTGGTCGAAGTCTCGTGGCCCTCTGTCAGAGTCCAGAGTTTCAAGAAGATCGGAGGGGGTCAAAATTTCGGCCAAAAAAAAATGACAGTGTTACCCCTTATGTTTTTTTTTTCAGGTCCAAATTTTGACCTATGATATCTCAGCTCTGGAAGGGTCTAGAGCCTCCATTTTGGCACGTTGGTCGAAGTCTCGTGGCCCTCTGTCAGAATCCAGAGTTTCAAGAAGATCGGAGGGGGTCAAAATTTCGGCCAAAAAAAAAAATTACAGTGTTACCCCTTATGTTTTTTTTTCAGGTCCAAATTTTGACCTTCGATATCTCGGCTCTGGAAGGGTCTAGAGCCCCAATTTTTGCGCGTTGGTCGAAGTCTCGTGGCCCTCTGTCAGAATCCAGAGTTTCAAGAAGATCGGAGGGGGTCAAAATTTCGGCCAAAAAAAAAATGACAGTGTTACCCCTTATGTTTTTTTTTTTCAGGTCCAAATTTTGACCTTCGATATCTCGGCTCTGGAAGGGTCTAGTGCCTCCTTTTTTGCGCGCTGGTCGAAGTCTCGTGGCCCTCTGTCAAAGTCCAGAGTTTCAAGAAGATCGGAGGGGGTCAAAATTTCGGCCAAAAAAAAAATGACAGTGTTACCCCTTATGTTTTTTTTTTCAGGTCCAAATTTTGACCTTCGATATCTCGGCTCTGGAAGGGTATAGAGCCTCCATTTTTGCGCGCTGGTCGAAGTCTCGTGGCCCTCTGTCAGAGTCCAGAGTTTCAAGAAGATCGGAGGGGGTCAAAATTTCGGCCAAAAAAAAAAATGACAGTGTTACCCCTTATGTTTTTTTTTCAGGTCCAAATTTTGACCTTCGATATCTCGGCTCTGGAAGGGTCTAGAGCCTCCATTTTTGCGCGCTGGTCGAAGTCTCGTGGCCCTCTGTCAGAGTCCAGAGTTTCAAAAAGATCGGAGGGGGTCAAAATTTCGGCCAAAAAAAAAAATGACAGTGTTACCCCTTATGTTTTTTTTTTCAGGTCCAAATTTTGACCTTCGATATCTCGGCTCTGGAAGGGTCTAGAGCCTCCATTTTTGCGCGTTGGTCGAAGTCTCGTGGCCCTCTGTCAGAATCCAGAGTTTCAAGAAGATCGGAGGGGGTCAAAATTTCGGCCAAAAAAAAAATGACAGTGTTACCCCTTATGTTTTTTTTTTTCAGGTCCAAATTTTGACCTTCGATATCTCGGCTCTGGAAGGGTCTAGAGCCTCCATTTTTGCGCGCTGGTCGAAGTCTCGTGGCCCTCTGTCAGAGTCCAGAGTTTCAAGAAGATCGGAGGGGGTCAAAATTTCGGCCAAAAAAAAAAATGACAGTGTTACCCCTTATGTTTTTTTTTCAGGTCCAAATTTTGACCTTCGATATCTCGGCTCTGGAAGGGTCTAGAGCCCCAATTTTTGCGCGTTGGTCGAAGTCTCGTGGCCCTCTGTCAGAATCCAGAGTTACAAGAAGATCGGAGGGGGTCAAAATTTCGGCCAAAAAAAAAATGACAGTGTTACCCCTTATGTTTTTTTTTTCAGGTCCAAATTTTGACCTTCGATATCTCGGCTCTGGAAGGGTCTAGAGCCTCCATTTTTGCGCGCTGGTCGAAGTCTCGTGGCCCTCTGTCAGAATCCAGAGTTTTGAGAAGATTGGAGAAACTTAATTTTTCACCCCCCGAAAAAAAACATAAGGGGTAACACTGTCATTTTTTTTTCTGGTCAAAATTTTGAGTTTCAATATCTCAGCTCTGGAAGGGTTCAAATCACATAAGGGTTTAGACCCTCTGGAAGGGTCTAGAGCCTCCATTTTTGCGCGCTGGTCGAAGTCTCGTGGCCCTCTGTCAAAGTCCAGAGTTTCAAGAAGATCGGAGGGGGTCAAAATTTTGGCCAAAAAAAAAATGACAGTGTTACCCCTTATGTTTTTTTTTTTCAGGTCCAAATTTTGACCTTCGATATCTCGGCTCTGGAAGGGTCTAGAGCCCCAATTTTTGCGCGTTGGTCGAAGTCTCGTGGCCGTCTGTCAGAATCCAGAGTTTCAAGAAGATCGGAGGGGGTCAAAATTTCGGCCAAAAAAAAATGACAGTGTTACCCCTTATGTTTTTTTTCAGGTCCAAATTTTGACCTTCGATATCTCGGCTCTGGAAGGGTCTAGAGCCCCAATTTTTGCGCGTTGGTCGAAGTCTCGTGGCCCTCTGTCAGAATCCAGAGTTTCAAGAAGATCGGAGGGGGTCAAAATTTCGGCCAAAAAAAAAAATGACAGTGTTACCCCTTATGTTTTTTTTTTCAGGTCCAAATTTCGACCTTCGATATCTCGGCTCTCGAAGGGTCTAGAGCCTCCATTTTTGCGCGCTGGTCGAAGTCTCGTGGCCCTCTGTCAGAGTCCAGAGTTTCAAGAAGATCGGAGGGGGTCAAAATTTCGGCCAAAAAAAAAAATGACAGTGTTACCCCTTATGTTTTTTTTCAGGTCCAAATTTTGACCTTCGATATCTCGGCTCTGGAAGGGTCTAGAGCCCCAATTTTGCGCGTTGGTCGAAGTCTCGTGGCCCTCTGTCAGAATCCAGAGTTTCAAGAAGATCGGAGGGGGTCAAAATTTCGGCCAAAAAAAAATGACAGTGTTACCCCTTATGTTTTTTTTTCAGGTCCAAATTTTGACCTTCGATATCTCGGCTCTGGAAGGGTCTAGAGCCTCCATTTTTGCGCGCTGGTCGAAGTCTCGTGGCCCTCTGTCAAAGTCCAGAGTTTCAAGAAGATCGGAGGGTGTCAAAATTTCGGCCAAAAAAAATGACAGTGTTACCCCTTATGTTTTTTTTTTTTGAGGTCCAAATTTTGACCTTCGATATCTCGGCTCTGGAAGGGTCTAGAGCCTCCATTTTTGCGCGCTGGTCGAAGTCTCGTGGCCCTCTGTCAGAATCCAGAGTTTCAAGAAGATCGGAGGGGGTCAAAATTTCGGCCAAAAAAAATGACAGTGTTACCCCTTATGTTTTTTTTTTCAGGTCCAAATTTTGACCTTCGATATCTCGGCTCTGGAAGGGTCTAGAGCCTCAATTTTTGCGCGTTGGTCGAAGTCTCGTGGCCCTCTGTCAGAGTCCAGAGTTTCAAGAAGATCGGAGGGGGTCAAAATTTCGGCCAAAAAAAAAAATGACAGTGTTAACCCTTATGTTTTTTTTCAGGTCCAAATTTTGACCTTCGATATCTCGGCTCTGGAAGGGTCTAGAGCCCCAATTTTGCGCGTTGGTCGAAGTCTCGTGGCCCTCTGTCAGAATCCAGAGTTTCAAGAAGATCGGAGGGGGTCAAAATTTCGGCCAAAAAAAAATGACAGTGTTACCCCTTATGTTTTTTTTTCAGGTCCAAATTTTGACCTTCGATATCTCGGCTCTGGAAGGGTCTAGAGCCTCCATTTTTGCGCGTTGGTCGAAGTCTCGTGGCCCTCTGTCAGAATCCAGAGTTTCAAGAAGATCGGAGGGGGTCAAAATTTCGGCCAAAAAAAAAAAATGACAGTGTTACCCCTTATGTTTTTTTTTTCAGGTCCAAATTTTGACCTTCGATATCTCGGCTCTCGAAGGGTCTAGAGCCTCCATTTTTGCGCGCTGGTCGAAGTCTCGTGGCCCTCTGTCAGAGTCCAGAGTTTCAAGAAGATCGGAGGGGGTCAAAATTTCGGCCAAAAAAAAAAAATGACAGTGTTACCCCTTATGTTTTTTTTCAGGTCCAAATTTTGACCTTCGATATCTCGGCTCTGGAAGGGTCTAGAGCCCCAATTTTGCGCGTTGGTCGAAGTCTCGTGGCCCTCTGTCAGAATCCAGAGTTTCAAGAAGATCGGAGGGGGTCAAAATTTCGGCCAAAAAAAAATGACAGTGTTACCCCTTATGTTTTTTTTTCAGGTCCAAATTTTGACCTTCGATATCTCGGCTCTGGAAGGGTCTAGAGCCTCCATTTTTGCGCGTTGGTCGAAGTCTCGTGGCCCTCTGTCAGAATCCAGAGTTTCAAGAAGATCGGAGGGGGTCAAAATTTCGGCCAAAAAAAAAAAATGACAGTGTTACCCCTTATGTTTTTTTTTTCAGGTCCAAATTTTGACCTTCGATATCTCGGCTCTGGAAGGGTCTAGAGCCTCAATTTTTGCGCGTTGGTCGAAGTCTCGTGGCCCTCTGTCAGAATTCAGAGTTTCAAGAAGATCGGAGGGGGTCAAAATTTCGGCCAAAAAAAAAAATGACAGTGTTACCCCTTATGTTTTTTTTTCAGGTCCAAATTTTGACCTTCGATATCTCGGCTCTGGAAGGGTCTAGAGCCTCCATTTTTGCGCGCTGGTCGAAGTCTCGTGGCCCTCTGTCAAAGTCCAGAGTTTCAAGAAGATCGGAGGGGGTCAAAATTTCGGCCAAAAAAAAATGACAGTGTTACCCCTTATGTTTTTTTTTCAGGTCCAAATTTTGACCTTTGATATCTCGGCTCTGGAAGGGTCTAGAACCCCCATTTTTGCGCGCTGGTCGAAGTCTCGTGGCCCTCTGTCAGAGTTCAGAGTTTCAAGAAGATCGGAGGGGGTCAAAATTTCGGCCAAAAAAAAATTACAGTGTTACCCCTTATGTTTTTTTTTCAGGTCCAAATTTTGACCTTTGATATCTCAGCTCTGGAAGGGTCTAGAGCCTCCATTTTGGCACGTTGGTCGAAGTCTCGTGGCCCTCTGTCAGAATCCAGAGTTTCAAGAAGATCGGAGGGGGTCAAAATTTCGGCCAAAAAAAAAATGACAGTGTTACCCCTTATGTTTTTTTTTCAGGTCCAAATTTTGACCTTCGATATCTCGGCTCTGGAAGGGTCTAGAGCCTCAATTTTTGCGCGGTGGTCGAAGTCTCGTGGCCCTCTGTCAGAATCCAGAGTTTTGAGAAGATTGGAGAAACTTAATTTTTCACCCCGCGAAAAAAACATAAGGGGTAACACTGTCATTTTTTTTTCTGGTCAAAATTTTGAGTTTCAATATCTCAGCTCTGGAAGGGTTCAAATCACATAAGGGTTTAGACCCTCTGGAAGGGTCTAGAGCCTCCATTTTTGCGCGCTGGTCGAAGTCTCGTGGCCCTCTGTCAAAGTCCAGAGTTTCAAGAAGATCGGAGGGGGTCAAAATTTTGGCCAAAAAAAAAAATGACAGTGTTACCCCTTATGTTTTTTTTTTCAGGTCCAAATTTTGACCTTCGATATCTCGGCTCTGGAAGGGTCTAGAGCCCCAATTTTTGCGCGCTGGTCGAAGTCTCGTGGCCGTCTGTCAGAATCCAGAGTTTCAAGAAGATCGGAGGGGGTCAAAATTTCGGCCAAAAAAAAATGACAGTGTTACCCCTTATGTTTTTTTTTCAGGTCCAAATTTTGACCTTCGATATCTCGGCTCTGGAAGGGTCTAGAGCCTCCATTTTTGCGCGCTGGTCGAAGTCTCGTGGCCCTCTGTCAAAGTCCAGAGTTTCAAGAAGATCGGAGGGTGTCAAAATTTCGGCCAAAAAAAAAATGACAGTGTTACCCCTTATGTTTTTTTTTTTGAGGTCCAAATTTTGACCTTCGATATCTCGGCTCTGGAAGGGTCTAGAGCCTCCATTTTTGCGCGCTGGTCGAAGTCTCGTGGCCCTCTGTCAGAATCCAGAGTTTCAAGAAGATCGGAGGGGGTCAAAATTTCGGCCAAAAAAAAATGACAGTGTTACCCCTTATGTTTTTTTTTTCAGGTCCAAATTTTGACCTTCGATATCTCGGCTCTGGAAGGGTCTAGAGCCTCAATTTTTTGCGCGTTGGTCGAAGTCTTGTGGCCCTCTGTCAGAATCCAGAGTTTCAAGAAGATCGGAGGGGGTCAAAATTTCGGCCAAAAAAAAAAAATGACAGTGTTACCCCTTATGTTTTTTTTCAGGTCCAAATTTTGACCTTCGATATCTCGGCTCTGGAAGGGTCTAGAACCCCAATTTTTGCGCGTTGGTCGAAGTCTCGTGGCCCTCTGTCAGAATCCAGAGTTTCAAGAAGATCGGAGGGGGTCAAAAATTCGGCCAAAAAAAAATGACAGTGTTACCCCTTATGTTTTTTTTTCAGGTCCAAATTTTGACCTTCGATATCTCGGCTCTGGAAGGGTCTAGAGCCTCCATTTTTGCGCGCTGGTCGAAGTCTCGTGGCCCTCTGTCAAAGTCCAGAGTTTCAAGAAGATCGGAGGGTGTCAAAATTTCGGCCAAAAAAAAATGACAGTGTTACCCCTTATGTTTTTTTTTCAGGTCCAAATTTTGACCTTCGATATCTCGGCTCTGGAAGGGTCAAGAGCCTCCATTTTTGCGCGCTGGTCGAAGTCTCGTGGCCCTCTGTCAGAATCCAGAGTTTCAAGAAGATCGGAGGGGGTCAAAATTTCGGCCAAAAAAAAAATGACAGTGTTACCCCTTATGTTTTTTTTTTCAGGTCCAAATTTTGACCTTCGATATCTCGGCTCTGGAAGGGTCTAGAGCCTCAATTTTTGCGCGTTGGTCGAAGTCTCGTGGCCCTCTGTCAGAATCCAGAGTTTCAAGAAGATCGGAGGGGGTCAAAATTTCGGCCAAAAAAAAAAATGACAGTGTTACCCCTTATGTTTTTTTTTCAGGTCCAAATTTTGACCTTCGATATCTCGGCTCTGGAAGGGTCTAGAGCCTCAATTTTTGCGCGTTGGTCGAAGTCTCGTGGCCCTCTGTCAGAATGCAGAGTTTCAAGAAGATCGGAGGGGGTCAAAATTTCGGCCAAAAAAAAAAAATGACAGTGTTACCCCTTATGTTTTTTTTTCAGGTCCAAATTTTGACCTTCGATATCTCGGCTCTGGAAGGGTCTAGAGCCTCCATTTTTGCGCGCTGGTCGAAGTCTCGTGGCCCTCTGTCAAAGTCCAGAGTTTCAAGAAGATCGGAGGGGGTCAAAATTTCGGCCAAAAAAAAATGACAGTGTTACCCCTTATGTTTTTTTTTCAGGTCCAAATTTTGACCTTCGATATCTCGGCTCTGGAAGGGTCTAGAGCCCCAATTTTTGCGCGCTGGTCGAAGTCTCGTGGCCCTCTGTCAGAATCCAGAGTTTCAAGAAGATCGGAGGGGGTCAAAATTTCGGCCAAAAAAAAAAATGACAGTGTTACCCCTTATGTTTTTTTTTCAAGTCCAAATTTTGACCTTCGATATCTCGGCTCTGGAAGGGTCTAGAGCCCCAATTTTTGCGCGTTGGTCGAAGTCTCGTGGCCCTCTGTCAGAATCCAGAGTTTCAAGAAGATCGGAGGGGGTCAAAATTTCGGCCAAAAAAAAAATGACAGTGTTATCCCTTATGGTTTTTTTTTCAGGTCCAAATTTTGACCTTCGATATCTCGGCTCTGGAAGGGTCTAGAGCCTCCATTTTTGCGCGCTGATCGAAGTCTCATGGCCCTCTGTCAGAGTCCAGAGTTTCAAGAAGATCGGAGGGGGTCAAAATTTCGGCCAAAAAAAAAAAATGACAGTGTTACCCCTTATGTTTTTTTTTTCAGGTCCAAATTTTGACCTTCGATATCTCGGCTCTGGAAGGGTCTAGAACCCCAATTTTTGCGCGCTGGTCGAAGTCTCGTGGCCCTCTGTCAGAGTCCAGAGTTTCAAGAAGATCGGAGGGGGTCAAAATTTCGGCCAAAAAAAAAAATGACAGTGTTGCCCCTTATATTTTTTTTTTTCAGGTCCAAATTTTGACCTTCGATATCTCGGCTCTGGAAGGGTCTAGAGCCTCAATTTTTGCGCGTTGGTCGAAGTCTCGTGGCCCTCTGTCAGAATCCAGAGTTTCAAGAAGATCGGAGGGGGTCAAAATTTCGGCCAAAAAAAAATGACAGTGTTACCCCTTATGTTTTTTTTTTCAGGTCCAAATTTTGACCTTCGATATCTCGGCTCTGGAAGGGTCTAGAGCCTCCATTTTTGCGCGCTGGTCGAAGTCTCATGGCCCTCTGTCAAAGTCCAGAGTTTCAAGAAGATCGGAGGGTGTCAAAATTTCGGCCAAAAAAAAAATGACAGTGTTACCCCTTATGTTTTTTTTTTGAGGTCCAAATTTTGACCTTCGATATCTCGGCTCTGGAAGGGTCTAGAGCCTCCATTTTTGCGCGCTGGTCGAAGTCTCGTGGCCCTCTGTCAGAATCCAGAGTTTCAAGAAGATCGGAGGGGGTCAAAATTTCGGCCAAAAAAAAATGACAGTGTTACCCCTTATGTTTTTTTTTTTCAGGTCCAAATTTTGACCTTCGATATCTCGGCTCTGGAAGGGTCTAGAGCCTCAATTTTTGCGCGTTGGTCGAAGTCTCGTGGCCCTCTGTCAGAATCCAGAGTTTCAAGAAGATCGGAGGGGGTCAAAATTTCGGCCAAAAAAAAAAAATGACAGTGTTACCCCTTATGTTTTTTTTCAGGTCCAAATTTTGACCTTCGATATCTCGGCTCTGGAAGGGTCTAGAGCCCCAATTTTTGCGCGTTGGTCGAAGTCTCGTGGCCCTCTGTCAGAATCCAGAGTTTCAAGAAGATCGGAGGGGGTCAAAAATTCGGCTAAAAAAAAATGACAGTGTTACCCCTTATGTTTTTTTTTCAGGTCCAAATTTTGACCTTCGATATCTCGGCTCTGGAAGGGTCTAGAGCCTCCATTTTTGCGCGCTGGTCGAAGTCTCGTGGCCCTCTGTCAAAGTCCAGAGTTTCAAGAAGATCGGAGGGTGTCAAAATTTCGGCCAAAAAAAAATGACAGTGTTACCCCTTATGTTTTTTTTTTCAGGTCCAAATTTTGACCTTCGATATCTCGGCTCTGGAAGGGTCTAGAGCCTCCATTTTTGCGCGTTGGTCGAAGTCTCGTGGCCCTCTGTCAGAGTCCAGAGTTTCAAGAAGATCGGAGGGGGTCAAAATTTCGGCCAAAAAAAAAAAATGACAGTGTTACCCCTTATGTTTTTTTTTCAGGTCCAAATTTTGACCTTCGATATCTCGGCTCTGGAAGGGTCTAGAGCCTCAATTTTTGCGCGTTGGTCGAAGTCTCGTGGCCCTCTGTCAGAATCCAGAGTTTCAAGAAGATCGGAGGGGGTCAAAATTTCGGCCAAAAAAAAAAAATGACAGTGTTATCCCTTATGTTTTTTTTTCAGGTCCAAATTTTGACCTTCGATATCTCGGCTCTGGAAGGGTCTAGAGCCTCCATTTTTGCGCGCTGGTCGAAGTCTCGTGGCCCTCTGTCAAAGTCCAGAGTTTCAAGAAGATCGGAGGGGGTCAAAATTTCGGCCAAAAAAAAATGACAGTGTTACCCCTTATGTTTTTTTTTCAGGTCCAAATTTTGACCTTCGATATCTCGGCTCTGGAAGGGTCTAGAGCCCCAATTTTTGCGCGCTGGTCGAAGTCTCGTGGCCCTCTGTCAGAATCCAGAGTTTCAAGAAGATCGGAGGGGGTCAAAATTTCGGCCAAAAAAAAAAAATGACAGTGTTACCCCTTATGTTTTTTTTTCAAGTCCAAATTTTGACCTTTGATATCTCGGCTCTGGAAGGGTCTAGAGCCCCAATTTTTGCGCGTTGGTCGAAGTCTCGTGGCCCTCTGTCAGAATCCAGAGTTTCAAGAAGATCGGAGGGGGTCAAAATTTCGGCCAAAAAAAAATGACAGTGTTATCCCTTATGTTTTTTTTTTTCAGGTCCAAATTTTGACCTTCGATATCTCGGCTCTGGAAGGGTCTAGAGCCTCCATTTTTGCGCGCTGATCGAAGTCTCATGGCCCTCTGTCAGAGTCCAGAGTTTCAAGAAGATCGGAGGGGGTCAAAATTTCGGCCAAAAAAAAAAAAATGACAGTGTTACCCCTTATGTTTTTTTTTTCAGGTCCAAATTTTGACCTTCGATATCTCGGCTCTGGAAGGGTCTAGAACCCCAATTTTTGCGCGCTGGTCGAAGTCTCGTGGCCCTCTGTCAGAGTCCAGAGTTTCAAGAAGATCGGAGGGGGTCAAAATTTCGGCCAAAAAAAAATGACAGTGTTACCCCTTATGTTTTTTTTTTCAGGTCCAAATTTTGAACTTTGATATCTCAGCTCTGGAAGGGTCTAGAGCCTCCATTTTGGCACGTTGGTCGAAGTCTCGTGGCCCTCTGTCAGAATCCAGAGTTTCAAGAAGATCGGAGGGGGTCAAAATTTCGGCCAAAAAAAAAAATGACAGTGTTACCCCTTATGTTTTTTTTTCAGGTCCAAATTTTGACCTTCGATATCTCGGCTCTGGAAGGGTCTAGAGCCTCAATTTTTGCGCGCTGGTCGAAGTCTCGTGGCCCTCTGTCAGAGTCCAGAGTTTCAAGAAGATCGGAGGGGGTCAAAATTTCGGCCAAAAAAAAAAATGACAGTGTTGCCCCTTATGTTTTTTTTTTTCAGGTCCAAATTTTGACCTTCGATATCTCGGCTCTGGAAGGGTCTAGAGCCTCAATTTTTGCGCGTTGGTCGAAGTCTCGTGGCCCTCTGTCAGAATCCAGAGTTTCAAGAAGATCGGAGGGGGTCTAAATTTCGGCCAAAAAAAAAAATGACAGTGTTACCCCTTATGTTTTTTTTTTCAGGTCCAAATTTTGACCTTCGATATCTCGGCTCTGGAAGGGTCTAGAACCCCAATTTTTGCGCACTGGTCGAAGTCTCGTGGCCCTCTGTCAGAGTCCAGAGTTTCAAGAAGATCGGAGGGGGTCAAAATTTCGGCCAAAAAAAAATGACAGTGTTACCCCTTATGTTTTTTTTTCAGGTCCAAATTTTGACCTTTGATATCTCAGCTCTGGAAGGGTCTAGAGCCTCCATTTTGGCACGTTGGTCGAAGTCTCGTGGCCCTCTGTCAGAATCCAGAGTTTCAAGAAGATCGGAGGGGGTCAAAATTTCGGCCAAAAAAAAAAAATGACAGTGTTACCCCTTATGTTTTTTTTTCAGGTCCAAATTTTGACCTTCGATATCTCGGCTCTGGAAGGGTCTAGAGCCTCAATTTTTGCGCGCTGGTCGAAGTCTCGTGGCCCTCTGTCAGAGTCCAGAGTTTCAAGAAGATCGGAGGGGGTCAAAATTTCGGCCAAAAAAAAAAAATGACAGTGTTGCCCCTTATGTTTTTTTTTTTCAGGTCCAAATTTTGACCTTCGATATCTCGGCTCTGGAAGGGTCTAGAGCCTCCATTTTTGCGCGCTGGTCGAAGTCTCGTGGCCCTCTGTCAAAGTCCAGAGTTTCAAGAAGATCGGAGGGTGTCAAAATTTCGGCCAAAAAAAAAATGACAGTGTTACCCCTTATGTTTTTTTTTTCAGGTCCAAATTTTGACCTTCGATATCTCGGCTCTGGAAGGGTCTAGAGCCTCCATTTTTGCGCGTTGGTCGAAGTCTCGTGGCCCTCTGTCAGAATCCAGAGTTTCAAGAAGATCGCAGGGGGTAAAAATTTCGGCCAAAAAAAAAAAATGACAGTGTTACCCCTTATGTTTTTTTTTTCAGGTCCAAATTTTGACCTTCGATATCTCGGCTCTGGAAGGGTCTAGAGCCTCAATTTTTGCGCGTTGGTTGAAGTCTCGTGGCCCTCTGTCAGAATCCAGAGTTTCAAGAAGATCGGAGGGGGTCAAAATTTCGGCCAAAAAAAAAATGACAGTGTTACCCCTTATGTTTTTTTTTTCAGATCCAAATTTTGACCTTCGATATCTCGGCTCTGGAAGGGTCTAGAGCCTCCATTTTTGCGCGCTGGTCGAAGTCTCGTGGCCCTCTGTCAAAGTCCAGAGTTTCAAGAAGATCGGAGGGGGTCAAAATTTCGGCCAAAAAAAAATGACAGTGTTACCCCTTATGTTTTTTTTTCAGGTCCAAATTTTGACCTTCGATATCTCGGCTCTGGAAGGGTCTAGAGCCCCAATTTTTGCGCGCTGGTCGAAGTCTCGTGGCCCTCTGTCAGAATCCAGAGTTTCAAGAAGATCGGAGGGGGTCAAAATTTCGGCCAAAAAAAAAAATGACAGTGTTACCCCTTATGTTTTTTTTTCAAGTCCAAATTTTGACCTTCGATATCTCGGCTCTGGAAGGGTCTAGAGCCCCAATTTTTGCGCGTTGGTCGAAGTCTCGTGGCCCTCTGTCAGAATCCAGAGTTTCAAGAAGATCGGAGGGGGTCAAAATTTCGGCCAAAAAAAAATGACAGTGTTATCCCTTATGTTTTTTTTTTTCAGGTCCAAATTTTGACCTTCGATATCTCGGCTCTGGAAGGGTCTAGAGCCTCCATTTTTGCGCGCTGATCGAAGTCTCATGGCCCTCTGTCAGAGTCCAGAGTTTCAAGAAGATCGGAGGGGGTCAAAATTTCGGCCAAAAAAAAAAAAATGACAGTGTTACCCCTTATGTTTTTTTTTCAGGTCCAAATTTTGACCTTCGATATCTCGGCTCTGGAAGGGTCTAGAACCCCAATTTTTGCGCGCTGGTCGAAGTCTCGTGGCCCTCTGTCAGAGTCCAGAGTTTCAAGAAGATCGGAGGGGGTCAAAATTTCGGCCAAAAAAAAATGACAGTGTTACCCCTTATGTTTTTTTTTTCAGGTCCAAATTTTGACCTTTGATATCTCAGCTCTGGAAGGGTCTAGAGCCTCCATTTTGGCACGTTGGTCGAAGTCTCGTGGCCCTCTGTCAGAATCCAGAGTTTCAAGAAGATCGGAGGGGGTCAAAATTTCGGCCAAAAAAAAAAATGACAGTGTTACCCCTTATGTTTTTTTTTCAGGTCCAAATTTTGACCTTCGATATCTCGGCTCTGGAAGGGTCTAGAGCCTCAATTTTTGCGCGCTGGTCGAAGTCTCGTGGCCCTCTGTCAGAGTCCAGAGTTTCAAGAAGATCGGAGGGGGTCAAAATTTCGGCCAAAAAAAAAAAATGACAGTGTTGCCCCTTATGTTTTTTTTTTTCAGGTCCAAATTTTGACCTTCGATATCTCGGCTCTGGAAGGGTCTAGAGCCTCAATTTTTGCGCGTTGGTCGAAGTCTCGTGGCCCTCTGTCAGAATCCAGAGTTTCAAGAAGATCGGAGGGGGTCTAAATTTCGGCCAAAAAAAAAATGACAGTGTTACCCCTTATGTTTTTTTTTCAGGTCCAAATTTTGACCTTCGATATCTCGGCTCTGGAAGGGTCTAGAGCCTCCATTTTTGCGCGCTGGTCGAAGTCTCATGGCCCTCTGTCAGAGTCCAGAGTTTCAAGAAGATCGGAGGGGGTCAAAATTTCGGCCAAAAAAAAAAAAATGACAGTGTTACCCCTTATGTTTTTTTTTTCAGGTCCAAATTTTGACCTTCGATATCTCGGCTCTGGAAGGGTCTAGAGCCCCAATTTTTGCGCACTGGTCGAAGTCTCGTGGCCCTCTGTCAGAGTCCAGAGTTTCAAGAAGATCGGAGGGGGTCAAAATTTCGGCCAAAAAAAAATGACAGTGTTACCCCTTATGTTTTTTTTTTCAGGTCCAAATTTTGACCTATGATATCTCAGCTCTGGAAGGGTCTAGAGCCTCCATTTTGGCACGTTGGTCGAAGTCTCGTGGCCCTCTGTCAGAATCCAGAGTTTCAAGAAGATCGGAGGGGGTCAAAATTTCGGCCAAAAAAAAAAATTACAGTGTTACCCCTTATGTTTTTTTTTCAGGTCCAAATTTTGACCTTCGATATCTCGGCTCTGGAAGGGTCTAGAGCCCCAATTTTTGCGCGTTGGTCGAAGTCTCGTGGCCCTCTGTCAGAATCCAGAGTTTCAAGAAGATCGGAGGGGGTCAAAATTTCGGCCAAAAAAAAAATGACAGTGTTACCCCTTATGTTTTTTTTTTTTCAGGTCCAAATTTTGACCTTCGATATCTCGGCTCTGGAAGGGTCTAGTGCCTCCTTTTTTGCGCGCTGGTCGAAGTCTCGTGGCCCTCTGTCAAAGTCCAGAGTTTCAAGAAGATCGGAGGGGGTCAAAATTTCGGCCAAAAAAAAAATGACAGTGTTACCCCTTATGTTTTTTTTTTCAGGTCCAAATTTTGACCTTCGATATCTCGGCTCTGGAAGGGTATAGAGCCTCCATTTTTGCGCGCTGGTCGAAGTCTCGTGGCCCTCTGTCAGAGTCCAGAGTTTCAAGAAGATCGGAGGGGGTCAAAATTTCGGCCAAAAAAAAAAATGACAGTGTTACCCCTTATGTTTTTTTTTCAGGTCCAAATTTTGACCTTCGATATCTCGGCTCTGGAAGGGTCTAGAGCCTCCATTTTTGCGCGCTGGTCGAAGTCTCGTGGCCCTCTGTCAGAGTCCAGAGTTTCAAAAAGATCGGAGGGGGTCAAAATTTCGGCCAAAAAAAAAAATGACAGTGTTACCCCTTATGTTTTTTTTTTCAGGTCCAAATTTTGACCTTCGATATCTCGGCTCTGGAAGGGTCTAGAGCCTCCATTTTTGCGCGTTGGTCGAAGTCTCGTGGCCCTCTGTCAGAATCCAGAGTTTCAAGAAGATCGGAGGGGGTCAAAATTTCGGCCAAAAAAAAAATGACAGTGTTACCCCTTATGTTTTTTTTTTCAGGTCCAAATTTTGACCTTCGATATCTCGGCTCTGGAAGGGTCTAGAGCCTCCATTTTTGCGCGCTGGTCGAAGTCTCGTGGCCCTCTGTCAGAGTCCAGAGTTTCAAGAAGATCGGAGGGGGTCAAAATTTCGGCCAAAAAAAAAAATGACAGTGTTACCCCTTATGTTTTTTTTTCAGGTCCAAATTTTGACCTTCGATATCTCGGCTCTGGAAGGGTCTAGAGCCCCAATTTTTGCGCGTTGGTCGAAGTCTCGTGGCCCTCTGTCAGAATCCAGAGTTACAAGAAGATCGGAGGGGGTCAAAATTTCGGCCAAAAAAAAAAATGACAGTGTTACCCCTTATGTTTTTTTTTTCAGGTCCAAATTTTGACCTTCGATATCTCGGCTCTGGAAGGGTCTAGAGCCTCCATTTTTGCGCGCTGGTCGAAGTCTCGTGGCCCTCTGTCAGAATCCAGAGTTTTGAGAAGATTGGAGAAACTTAATTTTTCACCCCCCGAAAAAAAACATAAGGGGTAACACTGTCATTTTTTTTTCTGGTCAAAATTTTGAGTTTCAATATCTCAGCTCTGGAAGGGTTCAAATCACATAAGGGTTTAGACCCTCTGGAAGGGTCTAGAGCCTCCATTTTTGCGCGCTGGTCGAAGTCTCGTGGCCCTCTGTCAAAGTCCAGAGTTTCAAGAAGATCGGAGGGGGTCAAAATTTTGGCCAAAAAAAAATGACAGTGTTACCCCTTATGTTTTTTTTTTTTCAGGTCCAAATTTTGACCTTCGATATCTCGGCTCTGGAAGGGTCTAGAGCCCCAATTTTTGCGCGTTGGTCGAAGTCTCGTGGCCGTCTGTCAGAATCCAGAGTTTCAAGAAGATCGGAGGGGGTCAAAATTTCGGCCAAAAAAAAATGACAGTGTTACCCCTTATGTTTTTTTTCAGGTCCAAATTTTGACCTTCGATATCTCGGCTCTGGAAGGGTCTAGAGCCCCAATTTTTGCGCGTTGGTCGAAGTCTCGTGGCCCTCTGTCAGAATCCAGAGTTTCAAGAAGATCGGAGGGGGTCAAAATTTCGGCCAAAAAAAAAAATGACAGTGTTACCCCTTATGTTTTTTTTTTCAGGTCCAAATTTTGACCTTCGATATCTCGGCTCTCGAAGGGTCTAGAGCCTCCATTTTTGCGCGCTGGTCGAAGTCTCGTGGCCCTCTGTCAGAGTCCAGAGTTTCAAGAAGATCGGAGGGGGTCAAAATTTCGGCCAAAAAAAAAAATGACAGTGTTACCCCTTATGTTTTTTTTCAGGTCCAAATTTTGACCTTCGATATCTCGGCTCTGGAAGGGTCTAGAGCCCCAATTTTGCGCGTTGGTCGAAGTCTCGTGGCCCTCTGTCAGAATCCAGAGTTTCAAGAAGATCGGAGGGGGTCAAAATTTCGGCCAAAAAAAAATGACAGTGTTACCCCTTATGTTTTTTTTTCAGGTCCAAATTTTGACCTTCGATATCTCGGCTCTGGAAGGGTCTAGAGCCTCCATTTTTGCGCGCTGGTCGAAGTCTCGTGGCCCTCTGTCAAAGTCCAGAGTTTCAAGAAGATCGGAGGGTGTCAAAATTTCGGCCAAAAAAAAAATGACAGTGTTACCCCTTATGTTTTTTTTTTTTGAGGTCCAAATTTTGACCTTCGATATCTCGGCTCTGGAAGGGTCTAGAGCCTCCATTTTTGCGCGCTGGTCGAAGTCTCGTGGCCCTCTGTCAGAATCCAGAGTTTCAAGAAGATCGGAGGGGGTCAAAATTTCGGCCAAAAAAAATGACAGTGTTACCCCTTATGTTTTTTTTTTCAGGTCCAAATTTTGACCTTCGATATCTCGGCTCTGGAAGGGTCTAGAGCCTCAATTTTTGCGCGTTGGTCGAAGTCTCGTGGCCCTCTGTCAGAATCCAGAGTTTCAAGAAGATCGGAGGGGGTCAAAATTTCGGCCAAAAAAAAAAGACAGTGTTACCCCTTATGTTTTTTTTTCAGGTCCAAATTTTGACCTTCGATATCTCATGTCTGGAAGGGTCTAGAGCCCCAATTTTTGCGCGTTGGTCGAAGTCTCGTGGCCCTCTGTCAGAATCCAGAGTTTCAAGAAGATCGGAGGGGGTCAAAATTTCGGCCAAAAAAAATGACAGTGTTACCCCTTATGTTTTTTTTTTCAGGTCCAAATTTTGACCTTCGATATCTCGGCTCTGGAAGGGTCTAGAGCCTCAATTTTTGCGCGTTGGTCGAAGTCTCGTGGCCCTCTGTCAGAATCCAGAGTTTCAAGAAGATCGGAGGGGGTCAAAATTTTGGCCAAAAAAAAAAAAATGACAGTGTTACCCCTTATGTTTTTTTTCAGGTCCAAATTTTGACCTTCGATATCTCGGCTCTGGAAGGGTCTAGAGCCCCAATTTTTGCGCGTTGGTCGAAGTCTCGTGGCCCTCTGTCAGAATCCAGAGTTTCAAGAAGATCGGAGGGGGTCAAAAATTCGGCCAAAAAAAATGACAGTGTTACCCCTTATGTTTTTTTTTCAGGTCCAAATTTTGACCTTCGATATCTCGGCTCTGGAAGGGTCTAGAGCCTCCATTTTTGCGCGCTGGTCGAAGTCTCGTGGCCCTCTGTCAAAGTCCAGAGTTTCAAGAAGATCGGAGGGTGTCAAAATTTCGGCCAAAAAAAAAAATGACAGTGTTACCCCTTATGTTTTTTTTTTTCAGGTCCAAATTTTGACCTTCGATATCTCGGCTCTGGAAGGGTCTAGAGCCTCCATTTTTGCGCGCTGGTCGAAGACTCGTGGCCCTCTGTCAGAATCCAGAGTTTCAAGAAGATCGGAGGGGGTCAAAATTTCGGCCAAAAAAAAAATGACAGTGTTACCCCTTATGTTTTTTTTTTTCAGGTCCAAATTTTGACCTTCGATATCTCGGCTCTGGAAGGGTCTAGAGCCTCAATTTTTGCGCGTTGGTCGAAGTCTCGTGGCCCTCTGTCAGAATCCAGAGTTTCAAGAAGATCGGAGGGGGTCAAAATTTCGGCCAAAAAAAAAAAATGACAGTGTTACCCCTTATGTTTTTTTTTCAGATCCAAATTTTGACTTTCGATATCTCGGCTCTGGAAGGGTCTAGACCCTCAATTTTTGCGCGTTGGTCTAAGTCTCGTGGCCCTCTGTCAGAATCCAGAGTTTCAAGAAGATCGGAGGGGGTCAAAATTTCGGCCAAAAAAAAAAAATGACAGTGTTACCCCTTATGTTTTTTTTTCAGGTCCAAATTTTGACCTTCGATATCTCAGCTCTGGAAGGGTCTAGAGCCTCCATTTTTGCGCGCTGGTCGAAGTCTCGTGGCCCTCTGTCAAAGTCCAGAGTTTCAAGAAGATCGGAGGGGGTCAAAATTTCGGCCAAAAAAAAAATGACAGTGTTACCCCTTATGTTTTTTTTTCAGGTCCAAATTTTGACCTTCGATATCTCGGCTCTGGAAGGGTCTAGAACCCCAATTTTTGCGCGTTGGTCGAAGTCTCGTGGCCCTCTGTCAGAATCCAGAGTTTCAAGAAGATCGGAGGGGGTCAAAATTTCGGCCAAAAAAAAAAAATGACAGTGTTACCCCTTATGTTTTTTTTCAGGTCCAAATTTTGACCTTCGATATCTCGGCTCTGGAAGGGTCAAGAGCCCCAATTTTTGCGCGCTGGTCGAAGTCTCGTGGCCCTCTGTCAGAATCCAGAGTTTCAAGAAGATCGGAGGGGGTCAAAATTTCGGCCAAAAAAAAAATGACAGTGTTACCCCTTATGTTTTTTTTTCAGGTCCAAATTTTGACCTTCGATATCTCGGCTCTCGAAGGGTCTAGAGCCTCCATTTTTGCGCGCTGGTACAAGTCTCGTGGCCCTCTGTCAGAGTCCACAGTTTCAAGAAGATCGGAGGGGGTCAAAATTTCGGCCAAAAAAAAAATGACAGTGTTGCCCCTTATGTTTTTTTTTTCAGGTCCAAATTTTGACCTTCGATATCTCGGCTCTGGAAGGGTCTAGAGCCTCAATTTTTGCGCGTTGGTCGAAGTCTCGTGGCCCTCTGTCAGAATCCAGAGTTTCAAGAAGATCGGAGGGGGTCTAAATTTCGGCCAAAAAAAAATGACAGTGTTGCCCCTTATGTTTTTTTTTCAGGTCCAAATTTTGACCTTCGATATCTCGGCTCTGGAAGGGTCTAGAGCCCCAATTTTTGCGCGTTGGTCGAAGTCTCGTGGCCCTCTGTCAGAATCCAGAGTTTCAAGAAGATCGGAGGGGGTCAAAATTTCGGCCAAAAAAAAAATGACAGTGTTACCCCTTATGTTTTTTTTTTTCAGGTCCAAATTTTGACCTTCGATATCTCGGCTCTGGAAGGGTCTAGTGCCTCCTTTTTTGCGCGCTGGTCGAAGTCTCGTGGCCCTCTGTCAAAGTCCAGAGTTTCAAGAAGATCGGAGGAGGTCAAAATTTCGGCCAAAAAAAAATGACAGTGTTACCCCTTATGTTTTTTTTTTTCAGGTCCAAATTTTGACCTTCGATATCTCGGCTCTGGAAGGGTCTAGAGCCTCAATTTTTGCGCGTTGGTCGAAGTCTCGTGGCCCTCTGTCAGAATCCAGAGTTTCAAGAAGATCGGAGGGGGTCAAAATTTCGGCCAAAAAAAAAAAAAAATGACAGTGTTACCCCTTATGTTTTTTTTTCAGGTCCAAATTTTGACCTTCGATATTTCAGCTCTGGAAGGGTCTAGAGCCTCCATTTTTGCGCGCTGGTCGAAGTCTCGTGGCCCTCTGTCAAAGTCCAGAGTTTCAAGAAGATCGGAGGGGGTCAAAATTTCGGCCAAAAAAAATGACAGTGTTACCCCTTATGTTTTTTTTTCAGGTCCAAATTTTGACCTTCGATATCTCGGCTCTGGAAGGGTCTAGAACCCCAATTTTTGCGCGTTGGTCGAAGTCTCGTGGCCCTCTGTCAGAATCCAGAGTTTCAAGAAGATCGGAGGGGGTCAAAATTTCGGCCAAAAAAAAAAAAATGACAGTGTTACCCCTTATGTTTTTTTTCAGGTCCAAATTTTGACCTTCGATATCTCGGCTCTGGAAGGGTCTAGAGCCCCAATTTTTGCGCGCTGGTCGAAGTCTCGTGGCCCTCTGTCAGAATCCAGAGTTTCAAGAAGATCGGAGGGGGTCAAAATTTCGGCCAAAAAAAAAAATGACAGTGTTACCCCTTATGTTTTTTTTTTTCAGGTCCAAATTTTGACCTTCGATATCTCGGCTCTCGAAGGGTCTAGAGCCTCCATTTTTGCGCGCTGGTCGAAGTCTCGTGGCCCTCTGTCAGAGTCCAGAGTTTCAAGAAGATCGGAGGGGGTCAAAATTTCGGCCAAAAAAAAAAATGACAGTGTTGCCCCTTATGTTTTTTTTTCAGGTCCAAATTTTGACCTTCGATATCTCGGCTCTGGAAGGGTCTAGAGCCCCAATTTTTGCGCGCTGGTCGAAGTCTCGTGGCCCTCTGTCAGAATCCAGAGTTTCAAGAAGATCGGAGGGGGTCAAAATTTCGGCCAAAAAAAAAAATGACAGTGTTACCCCTTATGTTTTTTTTTCAAGTCCAAATTTTGACCTTCGATATCTCGGCTCTGGAAGGGTCTAGAGCCCCAATTTTTGCGCGTTGGTCGAAGTCTCGTGGCCCTCTGTCAGAATCCAGAGTTTCAAGAAGATCGGAGGGGGTCAAAATTTCGGCCAAAAAAAAAATGACAGTGTTATCCCTTATGGTTTTTTTTTCAGGTCCAAATTTTGACCTTCGATATCTCGGCTCTGGAAGGGTCTAGAGCCTCCATTTTTGCGCGCTGATCGAAGTCTCATGGCCCTCTGTCAGAGTCCAGAGTTTCAAGAAGATCGGAGGGGGTCAAAATTTCGGCCAAAAAAAAAAATGACAGTGTTACCCCTTATGTTTTTTTTTTCAGGTCCAAATTTTGACCTTCGATATCTCGGCTCTGGAAGGGTCTAGAACCCCAATTTTTGCGCGCTGGTCGAAGTCTCGTGGCCCTCTGTCAGAGTCCAGAGTTTCAAGAAGATCGGAGGGGGTCAAAATTTCGGCCAAAAAAAAAAATGACAGTGTTGCCCCTTATGTTTTTTTTTTTTCAGGTCCAAATTTTGACCTTCGATATCTCGGCTCTGGAAGGGTCTAGAGCCTCAATTTTTGCGCGTTGGTCGAAGTCTCGTGGCCCTCTGTCAGAATCCAGAGTTTCAAGAAGATCGGAGGGGGTCAAAATTTCGGCCAAAAAAAAATGACAGTGTTACCCCTTATGTTTTTTTTTTTCAGGTCCAAATTTTGACCTTCGATATCTCGGCTCTGGAAGGGTCTAGAGCCTCCATTTTTGCGCGCTGGTCGAAGTCTCATGGCCCTCTGTCAAAGTCCAGAGTTTCAAGAAGATCGGAGGGTGTCAAAATTTCGGCCAAAAAAAAAATGACAGTGTTACCCCTTATGTTTTTTTTTTGAGGTCCAAATTTTGACCTTCGATATCTCGGCTCTGGAAGGGTCTAGAGCCTCCATTTTTGCGCGCTGGTCGAAGTCTCGTGGCCCTCTGTCAGAATCCAGAGTTTCAAGAAGATCGGAGGGGGTCAAAATTTCGGCCAAAAAAAAATGACAGTGTTACCCCTTATGTTTTTTTTTTCAGGTCCAAATTTTGACCTTCGATATCTCGGCTCTGGAAGGGTCTAGAGCCTCAATTTTTGCGCGTTGGTCGAAGTCTCGTGGCCCTCTGTCAGAATCCAGAGTTTCAAGAAGATCGGAGGGGGTCAAAATTTCGGCCAAAAAAAAAAAAAAATGACAGTGTTACCCCTTATGTTTTTAATTTCAGGTCCAAATTTTGACTTTCGATATCTCGGCTCTGGAAGGGTCTAGAGCCTCAATTTTTGCGCGTTGGTCGAAGTCTCGTGGCCCTCAGTCAGAATCCAGAGTTTCAAGAAGATCGGAGGGGGTCAAAATTTCGGCCAAAAAAAAAATGACAGTGTTACCCCTTATGTTTTTTTTTCAGGTCCAAATTTTGACCTTCGATATTTCAGCTCTGGAAGGGTCTAGAGCCTCCATTTTTGCGCGCTGGTCGAAGTCTCGTGGCCCTCTGTCAAAGTCCAGAGTTTCAAGAAGATCGGAGGGGGTCAAAATTTCGGCCAAAAAAAATGACAGTGTTACCCCTTATGTTTTTTTTTCAGGTCCAAATTTTGACCTTCGATATCTCGGCTCTGGAAGGGTCTAGAACCCCAATTTTTGCGCGTTGGTCGAAGTCTCGTGGCCCTCTGTCAGAATCCAGAGTTTCAAGAAGATCGGAGGGGGTCAAAATTTCGGCCAAAAAAAAAAAAATGACAGTGTTACCCCTTATGTTTTTTTTCAGGTCCAAATTTTGACCTTCGATATCTCGGCTCTGGAAGGGTCTAGAGCCCCAATTTTTGCGCGCTGGTCGAAGTCTCGTGGCCCTCTGTCAGAATCCAGAGTTTCAAGAAGATCGGAGGGGGTCAAAATTTCGGCCAAAAAAAAAAATGACAGTGTTACCCCTTATGTTTTTTTTTTTCAGGTCCAAATTTTGACCTTCGATATCTCGGCTCTCGAAGGGTCTAGAGCCTCCATTTTTGCGCGCTGGTCGAAGTCTCGTGGCCCTCTGTCAGAGTCCAGAGTTTCAAGAAGATCGGAGGGGGTCAAAATTTCGGCCAAAAAAAAAAATGACAGTGTTGCCCCTTATGTTTTTTTTTTCAGGTCCAAATTTTGACCTTCGATATCTCGGCTCTGGAAGGGTCTAGAGCCCCAATTTTTGCGCGCTGGTCGAAGTCTCGTGGCCCTCTGTCAGAATCCAGAGTTTCAAGAAGATCGGAGGGGGTCAAAATTTCGGCCAAAAAAAAAAATGACAGTGTTACCCCTTATGTTTTTTTTTCAAGTCCAAATTTTGACCTTCGATATCTCGGCTCTGGAAGGGTCTAGAGCCCCAATTTTTGCGCGTTGGTCGAAGTCTCGTGGCCCTCTGTCAGAATCCAGAGTTTCAAGAAGATCGGAGGGGGTCAAAATTTCGGCCAAAAAAAAAATGACAGTGTTATCCCTTATGGTTTTTTTTTCAGGTCCAAATTTTGACCTTCGATATCTCGGCTCTGGAAGGGTCTAGAGCCTCCATTTTTGCGTGCTGATCGAAGTCTCATGGCCCTCTGTCAGAGTCCAGAGTTTCAAGAAGATCGGAGGGGGTCAAAATTTCGGCCAAAAAAAAAAATGACAGTGTTACCCCTTATGTTTTTTTTTTCAGGTCCAAATTTTGACCTTCGATATCTCGGCTCTGGAAGGGTCTAGAACCCCAATTTTTGCGCGCTGGTCGAAGTCTCGTGGCCCTCTGTCAGAGTCCAGAGTTTCAAGAAGATCGGAGGGGGTCAAAATTTCGGCCAAAAAAAAAAATGACAGTGTTGCCCCTTATGTTTTTTTTTTTCAGGTCCAAATTTTGACCTTCGATATCTCGGCTCTGGAAGGGTCTAGAGCCTCAATTTTTGCGCGTTGGTCGAAGTCTCGTGGCCCTCTGTCAGAATCCAGAGTTTCAAGAAGATCGGAGGGGGTCAAAATTTCGGCCAAAAAAAAATGACAGTGTTACCCCTTATGTTTTTTTTTTCAGGTCCAAATTTTGACCTTCGATATCTCGGCTCTGGAAGGGTCTAGAGCCTCCATTTTTGCGCGCTGGTCGAAGTCTCATGGCCCTCTGTCAAAGTCCAGAGTTTCAAGAAGATCGGAGGGTGTCAAAATTTCGGCCAAAAAAAAAATGACAGTGTTACCCCTTATGTTTTTTTTTTGAGGTCCAAATTTTGACCTTCGATATCTCGGCTCTGGAAGGGTCTAGAGCCTCCATTTTTGCGCGCTGGTCGAAGTCTCGTGGCCCTCTGTCAGAATCCAGAGTTTCAAGAAGATCGGAGGGGGTCAAAATTTCGGCCAAAAAAAAATGACAGTGTTACCCCTTATGTTTTTTTTTTCAGGTCCAAATTTTGACCTTCGATATCTCGGCTCTGGAAGGGTCTAGAGCCTCAATTTTTGCGCGTTGGTCGAAGTCTCGTGGCCCTCTGTCAGAATCCAGAGTTTCAAGAAGATCGGAGGGGGTCAAAATTTCGGCCAAAAAAAAAAATGACAGTGTTACCCCTTATGTTTTTTTTCAGGTCCAAATTTTGACCTTCGATATCTCGGCTCTGGAAGGGTCTAGAGCCCCAATTTTTGCGCGTTGGTCGAAGTCTCGTGGCCCTCTGTCAGAATCCAGAGTTTCAAGAAGATCGGAGGGGGTCAAAAATTCGGCCAAAAAAAAATGACAGTGTTACCCCTTATGTTTTTTTTTCAGGTCCAAATTTTGACCTTCGATATCTCGGCTCTGGAAGGGTCTAGAGCCTCCATTTTTGCGCGCTGGTCGAAGTCTCGTGGCCCTCTGTCAAAGTCCAGAGTTTCAAGAAGATCGGAGGGTGTCAAAATTTCGGCCAAAAAAAAATTACAGTGTTACCCCTTATGTTTTTTTTTTTCAGGTCCAAATTTTGACCTTCGATATCTCGGCTCTGGAAGGGTCTAGAGCCTCCATTTTTGCGCGTTGGTCGAAGTCTCGTGGCCCTCTGTCAGAGTCCAGAGTTTCAAGAAGATCGGAGGGGGTCAAAATTTCGGCCAAAAAAAAAAAATGACAGTGTTACCCCTTATGTTTTTTTTTCAGGTCCAAATTTTGACCTTCGATATCTCGGCTCTGGAAGGGTCTAGAGCCTCAATTTTTGCGCGTTGGTCGAAGTCTCGTGGCCCTCTGTCAGAATCCAGAGTTTCAAGAAGATCGGAGGGGGTCAAAATTTCGGCCAAAAAAAAAAAATGACAGTGTTACCCCTTATGTTTTTTTTTCAGGTCCAAATTTTGACCTTCGATATCTCGGCTCTGGAAGGGTCTAGAGCCCCAATTTTTGCGCGCTGGTCGAAGTCTCGTGGCCCTCTGTCAGAATCCAGAGTTTCAAGAAGATCGGAGGGGGTCAAAATTTCGGCCAAAAAAAAAAAATGACAGTGTTACCCCTTATGTTTTTTTTTCAAGTCCAAATTTTGACCTTTGATATCTCGGCTCTGGAAGGGTCTAGAGCCCCAATTTTTGCGCGTTGGTCGAAGTCTCGTGGCCCTCTGTCAGAATCCAGAGTTTCAAGAAGATCGGAGGGGGTCAAAATTTCGGCCAAAAAAAAATGACAGTGTTATCCCTTATGTTTTTTTTTTTCAGGTCCAAATTTTGACCTTCGATATCTCGGCTCTGGAAGGGTCTAGAGCCTCCATTTTTGCGCGCTGATCGAAGTCTCATGGCCCTCTGTCAGAGTCCAGAGTTTCAAGAAGATCGGAGGGGGTCAAAATTTCGGCCAAAAAAAAAAAATGACAGTGTTACCCCTTATGTTTTTTTTTTCAGGTCCAAATTTTGACCTTCGATATCTCGGCTCTGGAAGGGTCTAGAACCCCAATTTTTGCGCGCTGGTCGAAGTCTCGTGGCCCTCTGTCAGAGTCCAGAGTTTCAAGAAGATCGGAGGGGGTCAAAATTTCGGCCAAAAAAAAATGACAGTGTTACCCCTTATGTTTTTTTTTCAGGTCCAAATTTTGAACTTTGATATCTCAGCTCTGGAAGGGTCTAGAGCCTCCATTTTGGCACGTTGGTCGAAGTCTCGTGGCCCTCTGTCAGAATCCAGAGTTTCAAGAAGATCGGAGGGGGTCAAAATTTCGGCCAAAAAAAAAAAATGACAGTGTTACCCCTTATGTTTTTTTTTCAGGTCCAAATTTTGACCTTCGATATCTCGGCTCTGGAAGGGTCTAGAGCCTCAATTTTTGCGCGCTGGTCGAAGTCTCGTGGCCCTCTGTCAGAGTCCAGAGTTTCAAGAAGATCGGAGGGGGTCAAAATTTCGGCCAAAAAAAAAAATGACAGTGTTGCCCCTTATGTTTTTTTTTTTCAGGTCCAAATTTTGACCTTCGATATCTCGGCTCTGGAAGGGTCTAGAGCCTCAATTTTTGCGCGTTGGTCGAAGTCTCGTGGCCCTCTGTCAGAATCCAGAGTTTCAAGAAGATCGGAGGGGGTCTAAATTTCGGCCAAAAAAAAAAATGACAGTGTTACCCCTTATGTTTTTTTTTCAGGTCCAAATTTTGACCTTCGATATCTCGGCTCTGGAAGGGTCTAGAGCCTCCATTTTTGCGCGCTGGTCGAAGTCTCATGGCCCTCTGTCAGAGTCCAGAGTTTCAAGAAGATCGGAGGGGGTCAAAATTTCGGCCAAAAAAAAAAAATGACAGTGTTACCCCTTATGTTTTTTTTTTCAGGTCCAAATTTTGACCTTCGATATCTCGGCTCTGGAAGGGTCTAGAACCCCAATTTTTGCGCACTGGTCGAAGTCTCGTGGCCCTCTGTCAGAGTCCAGAGTTTCAAGAAGATCGGAGGGGGTCAAAATTTCGGCCAAAAAAAAATGACAGTGTTACCCCTTATGTTTTTTTTTCAGGTCCAAATTTTGACCTTTGATATCTCAGCTCTGGAAGGGTCTAGAGCCTCCATTTTGGCACGTTGGTCGAAGTCTCGTGGCCCTCTGTCAGAATCCAGAGTTTCAAGAAGATCGGAGGGGGTCAAAATTTCGGCCAAAAAAAAAAAATGACAGTGTTACCCCTTATGTTTTTTTTTCAGGTCCAAATTTTGACCTTCGATATCTCGGCTCTGGAAGGGTCTAGAGCCTCAATTTTTGCGCGCTGGTCGAAGTCTCGTGGCCCTCTGTCAGAGTCCAGAGTTTCAAGAAGATCGGAGGGGGTCAAAATTTCGGCCAAAAAAAAAAAATGACAGTGTTGCCCCTTATGTTTTTTTTTTTCAGGTCCAAATTTTGACCTTCGATATCTCGGCTCTGGAAGGGTCTAGAGCCTCAATTTTTGCGCGTTGGTCGAAGTCTCGTGGCCCTCTGTCAGAATCCAGAGTTTCAAGAAGATCGGAGGGGGTCTAAATTTCGGCCAAAAAAAAAAATGACAGTGTTACCCCTTATGTTTTTTTTTCAGGTCCAAATTTTGACCTTCGATATCTCGGCTCTGGAAGGGTCTAGAGCCTCCATTTTTGCGCGCTGGTCGAAGTCTCATGGACCTCTGTCAGAGTCCAGAGTTTCAAGAAGATCGGAGGGGGTCAAAATTTCGGCCAAAAAAAAAAAATGACAGTGTTACCCCTTATGTTTTTTTTTTCAGGTCCAAATTTTGACCTTCGATATCTCGGCTCTGGAAGGGTCTAGAACCCCAATTTTTGCGCACTGGTCGAAGTCTCGTGGCCCTCTGTCAGAGTCCAGAGTTTCAAGAAGATCGGAGGGGGTCAAAATTTCGGCCAAAAAAAAATGACAGTGTTACCCCTTATGTTTTTTTTTTCAGGTCCAAATTTTGACCTATGATATCTCAGCTCTGGAAGGGTCTAGAGCCTCCATTTTGGCACGTTGGTCGAAGTCTCGTGGCCCTCTGTCAGAATCCAGAGTTTCAAGAAGATCGGAGGGGGTCAAAATTTCGGCCAAAAAAAAAAATGACAGTGTTACCCCTTATGTTTTTTTTCAGGTCCAAATTTTGACCTTCGATATCTCGGCTCTGGAAGGGTCTAGAGCCCCAATTTTTGCGCGTTGGTCGAAGTCTCGTGGCCCTCTGTCAGAATCCAGAGTTTCAAGAAGATCGGAGGGGGTCAAAATTTCGGCCAAAAAAAAAATGACAGTGTTACCCCTTATGTTTTTTTTTTTCAGGTCCAAATTTTGACCTTCGATATCTCGGCTCTGGAAGGGTCTAGTGCCTCCTTTTTTGCGCGCTGGTCGAAGTCTCGTGGCCCTCTGTCAAAGTCCAGAGTTTCAAGAAGATCGGAGGGGGTCAAAATTTCGGCCAAAAAAAAAATGACAGTGTTACCCCTTATGTTTTTTTTTTCAGGTCCAAATTTTGACCTTCGATATCTCGGCTCTGGAAGGGTATAGAGCCTCCATTTTTGCGCGCTGGTCGAAGTCTCGTGGCCCTCTGTCAGAGTCCAGAGTTTCAAGAAGATCGGAGGGGGTCAAAATTTCGGCCAAAAAAAAAAAATGACAGTGTTACCCCTTATGTTTTTTTTTCAGGTCCAAATTTTGACCTTCGATATCTCGGCTCTGGAAGGGTCTAGAGCCTCCATTTTTGCGCGCTGGTCGAAGTCTCGTGGCCCTCTGTCAGAGTCCAGAGTTTCAAAAAGATCGGAGGGGGTCAAAATTTCGGCCAAAAAAAAAAATGACAGTGTTACCCCTTATGTTTTTTTTTTCAGGTCCAAATTTTGACCTTCGATATCTCGGCTCTGGAAGGGTCTAGAGCCTCCATTTTTGCGCGTTGGTCGAAGTCTCGTGGCCCTCTGTCAGAATCCAGAGTTTCAAGAAGATCGGAGGGGGTCAAAATTTCGGCCAAAAAAAAAATGACAGTGTTACCCCTTATGTTTTTTTTTTTCAGGTCCAAATTTTGACCTTCGATATCTCGGCTCTGGAAGGGTCTAGAGCCTCCTTTTTTGCGCGCTGGTCGAAGTCTCGTGGCCCTCTGTCAGAGTCCAGAGTTTCAAGAAGATCGGAGGGGGTCAAAATTTCGGCCAAAAAAAAAAATGACAGTGTTACCCCTTATGTTTTTTTTTCAGGTCCAAATTTTGACCTTCGATATCTCGGCTCTGGAAGGGTCTAGAGCCCCAATTTTTGCGCGTTGGTCGAAGTCTCGTGGCCCTCTGTCAGAATCCAGAGTTACAAGAAGATCGGAGGGGGTCAAAATTTCGGCCAAAAAAAAAATGACAGTGTTACCCCTTATGTTTTTTTTTTCAGGTCCAAATTTTGACCTTCGATATCTCGGCTCTGGAAGGGTCTAGAGCCTCCATTTTTACGCGCTGGTCGAAGTCTCGTGGCCCTCTGTCAGAATCCAGAGTTTTGAGAAGATTGGAGAAACTTAATTTTTCACCCCCCGAAAAAAAACATAAGGGGTAACACTGTCATTTTTTTTTCTGGTCAAAATTTTGAGTTTCAATATCTCAGCTCTGGAAGGGTTCAAATCACATAAGGGTTTAGACCCTCTGGAAGGGTCTAGAGCCTCCATTTTTGCGCGCTGGTCGAAGTCTCGTGGCCCTCTGTCAAAGTCCAGAGTTTCAAGAAGATCGGAGGGGGTCAAAATTTTGGCCAAAAAAAAATGACAGTGTTACCCCTTATGTTTTTTTTTTTCAGGTCCAAATTTTGACCTTCGATATCTCGGCTCTGGAAGGGTCTAGAGCCCCAATTTTTGCGCGTTGGTCGAAGTCTCGTGGCCGTCTGTCAGAATCCAGAGTTTCAAGAAGATCGGAGGGGGTCAAAATTTCGGCCAAAAAAAAATGACAGTGTTACCCCTTATGTTTTTTTTTCAGGTCCAAATTTTGACCTTCGATATCTCGGCTCTGGAAGGGTCTAGAGCCCCAATTTTTGCGCGTTGGTCGAAGTCTCGTGGCCCTCTGTCAGAATCCAGAGTTTCAAGAAGATCGGAGGGGGTCAAAATTTCGGCCAAAAAAAAAATGACAGTGTTACCCCTTATGTTTTTTTTTTCAGGTCCAAATTTTGACCTTCGATATCTCGGCTCTCGAAGGGTCTAGAGCCTCCATTTTTGCGCGCTGGTCGAAGTCTCGTGGCCCTCTGTCAGAGTCCAGAGTTTCAAGAAGATCGGAGGGGGTCAAAATTTCGGCCAAAAAAAAAAATGACAGTGTTACCCCTTATGTTTTTTTTCAGGTCCAAATTTTGACCTTCGATATCTCGGCTCTGGAAGGGTCTAGAGCCCCAATTTTGCGCGTTGGTCGAAGTCTCGTGGCCCTCTGTCAGAATCCAGAGTTTCAAGAAGATCGGAGGGGGTCAAAATTTCGGCCAAAAAAAAATTACAGTGTTACCCCTTATGTTTTTTTTTCAGGTCCAAATTTTGACCTTCGATATCTCGGCTCTGGAAGGGTCTAGAGCCTCCATTTTTGCGCGCTGGTCGAAGTCTCGTGGCCCTCTGTCAAAGTCCAGAGTTTCAAGAAGATCGGAGGGTGTCAAAATTTCGGCCAAAAAAAAAATGACAGTGTTACCCCTTATGTTTTTTTTTTTTGAGGTCCAAATTTTGACCTTCGATATCTCGGCTCTGGAAGGGTCTAGAGCCTCCATTTTTGCGCGCTGGTCGAAGTCTCGTGGCCCTCTGTCAGAATCCAGAGTTTCAAGAAGATCGGAGGGGGTCAAAATTTCGGCCAAAAAAAATGACAGTGTTACCCCTTATGTTTTTTTTTTCAGGTCCAAATTTTGACCTTCGATATCTCGGCTCTGGAAGGGTCTAGAGCCTCAATTTTTGCGCGTTGGTCGAAGTCTCGTGGCCCTCTGTCAGAATCCAGAGTTTCAAGAAGATCGGAGGGGGTCAAAATTTCGGCCAAAAAAAAAAAATGACAGTGTTACCCCTTATGTTTTTTTTTCAGGTCCAAATTTTGACCTTCGATATCTCATGTCTGGAAGGGTCTAGAGCCCCAATTTTTGCGCGTTGGTCGAAGTCTCGTGGCCCTCTGTCAGAATCCAGAGTTTCAAGAAGATCGGAGGGGGTCAAAATTTCGGCCAAAAAAAATGACAGTGTTACCCCTTATGTTTTTTTTTTCAGGTCCAAATTTTGACCTTCGATATCTCGGCTCTGGAAGGGTCTAGAGCCTCAATTTTTGCGCGTTGGTCGAAGTCTCGTGGCCCTCTGTCAGAATCCAGAGTTTCAAGAAGATCGGAGGGGGTCAAAATTTTGGCCAAAAAAAAAAAATGACAGTGTTACCCCTTATGTTTTTTTTCAGGTCCAAATTTTGACCTTCGATATCTCGGCTCTGGAAGGGTCTAGAGCCCCAATTTTTGCGCGTTGGTCGAAGTCTCGTGGCCCTCTGTCAGAATCCAGAGTTTCAAGAAGATCGGAGGGGGTCAAAAATTCGGCCAAAAAAAATGACAGTGTTACCCCTTATGTTTTTTTTTCAGGTCCAAATTTTGACCTTCGATATCTCGGCTCTGGAAGGGTCTAGAGCCTCCATTTTTGCGCGCTGGTCGAAGTCTCGTGGCCCTCTGTCAAAGTCCAGAGTTTCAAGAAGATCGGAGGGTGTCAAAATTTCGGCCAAAAAAAAAAATGACAGTGTTACCCCTTATGTTTTTTTTTTTCAGGTCCAAATTTTGACCTTCGATATCTCGGCTCTGGAAGGGTCTAGAGCCTCCATTTTTGCGCGCTGGTCGAAGACTCGTGGCCCTCTGTCAGAATCCAGAGTTTCAAGAAGATCGGAGGGGGTCAAAATTTCGGCCAAAAAAAAAATGACAGTGTTACCCCTTATGTTTTTTTTTTCAGGTCCAAATTTTGACCTTCGATATCTCGGCTCTGGAAGGGTCTAGAGCCTCAATTTTTGCGCGTTGGTCGAAGTCTCGTGGCCCTCTGTCAGAATCCAGAGTTTCAAGAAGATCGGAGGGGGTCAAAATTTCGGCCAAAAAAAAAAAATGACAGTGTTACCCCTTATGTTTTTTTTTCAGATCCAAATTTTGACTTTCGATATCTCGGCTCTGGAAGGGTCTAGAGCCTCAATTTTTGCGCGTTGGTCTAAGTCTCGTGGCCCTCTGTCAGAATCCAGAGTTTCAAGAAGATCGGAGGGGGTCAAAATTTCGGCCAAAAAAAAAAATGACAGTGTTACCCCTTATGTTTTTTTTTCAGGTCCAAATTTTGACCTTCGATATCTCAGCTCTGGAAGGGTCTAGAGCCTCCATTTTTGCGCGCTGGTCGAAGTCTCGTGGCCCTCTGTCAAAGTCCAGAGTTTCAAGAAGATCGGAGGGGGTCAAAATTTCGGCCAAAAAAAAAATGACAGTGTTACCCCTTATGTTTTTTTTTCAGGTCCAAATTTTGACCTTCGATATCTCGGCTCTGGAAGGGTCTAGAACCCCAATTTTTGCGCGTTGGTCGAAGTCTCGTGGCCCTCTGTCAGAATCCAGAGTTTCAAGAAGATCGGAGGGGGTCAAAATTTCGGCCAAAAAAAAAAAAATGACAGTGTTACCCCTTATGTTTTTTTTCAGGTCCAAATTTTGACCTTCGATATCTCGGCTCTGGAAGGGTCAAGAGCCCCAATTTTTGCGCGCTGGTCGAAGTCTCGTGGCCCTCTGTCAGAATCCAGAGTTTCAAGAAGATCGGAGGGGGTCAAAATTTCGGCCAAAAAAAAAAATGACAGTGTTACCCCTTATGTTTTTTTTTCAGATCCAAATTTTGACTTTCGATATCTCGGCTCTGGAAGGGTCTAGAGCCTCAATTTTTGCGCGTTGGTCTAAGTCTCGTGGCCCTCTGTCAGAATCCAGAGTTTCAAGAAGATCGGACGGGGTCAAAATTTCGGCCAAAAAAAAAAATGACAGTGTTACCCCTTATGTTTTTTTTTCAGGTCCAAATTTTGACCTTCGATATCTCAGCTCTGGAAGGGTCTAGAGCCTCCATTTTTGCGCGCTGGTCGAAGTCTCGTGGCCCTCTGTCAAAGTCCAGAGTTTCAAGAAGATCGGAGGGGGTCAAAATTTCGGCCAAAAAAAAAATGACAGTGTTACCCCTTATGTTTTTTTTTCAGGTCCAAATTTTGACCTTCGATATCTCGGCTCTGGAAGGGTCTAGAACCCCAATTTTTGCGCGTTGGTCGAAGTCTCGTGGCCCTCTGTCAGAATCCAGAGTTTCAAGAAGATCGGAGGGGGTCAAAATTTCGGCCAAAAAAAAAAAAATGACAGTGTTACCCCTTATGTTTTTTTTCAGGTCCAAATTTTGACCTTCGATATCTCGGCTCTGGAAGGGTCAAGAGCCCCAATTTTTGCGCGCTGGTCGAAGTCTCGTGGCCCTCTGTCAGAATCCAGAGTTTCAAGAAGATCGGAGGGGGTCAAAATTTCGGCCAAAAAAAAAATGACAGTGTTACCCCTTATGTTTTTTTTTCAGGTCCAAATTTTGACCTTCGATATCTCGGCTCTCGAAGGGTCTAGAGCCTCCATTTTTGCGCGCTGGTATAAGTCTCGTGGCCCTCTGTCAGAGTCCACAGTTTCAAGAAGATCGGAGGGGGTCAAAATTTCGGCCAAAAAAAAAATGACAGTGTTGCCCCTTATGTTTTTTTTTTTTCAGGTCCAAATTTTGACCTTCGATATCTCGGCTCTGGAAGGGTCTAGAGCCTCAATTTTTGCGCGTTGGTCGAAGTCTCGTGGCCCTCTGTCAGAATCCAGAGTTTCAAGAAGATCGGAGGGGGTCTAAATTTCGGCCAAAAAAAAATGACAGTGTTGCCCCTTATGTTTTTTTTTCAGGTCCAAATTTTGACCTTCGATATCTCGGCTCTGGAAGGGTCTAGAGCCCCAATTTTTGCGCGTTGGTCGAAGTCTCGTGGCCCTCTGTCAGAATCCAGAGTTTCAAGAAGATCGGAGGGGGTCAAAATTTCGGCCAAAAAAAAAATGACAGTGTTACCCCTTATGTTTTTTTTTTTCAGGTCCAAATTTTGACCTTCGATATCTCGGCTCTGGAAGGGTCTAGTGCCTCCTTTTTTGCGCGCTGGTCGAAGTCTCGTGGCCCTCTGTCAAAGTCCAGAGTTTCAAGAAGATCGGAGGGGGTCAAAATTTCGGCCAAAAAAAAATGACAGTGTTACCCCTTATGTTTTTTTTTTTCAGGTCCAAATTTTGACCTTCGATATCTCGGCTCTGGAAGGGTCTAGAGCCTCAATTTTTGCGCGTTGGTCGAAGTCTCGTGGCCCTCTGTCAGAATCCAGAGTTTCAAGAAGATCGGAGGGGGTCAAAATTTCGGCCAAAAAAAAAAAAAATGACAGTGTTACCCCTTATGTTTTTTTTTCAGGTCCAAATTTTGACTTTCGATATCTCGGCTCTGGAAGGGTCTAGAGCCTCAATTTTTGCGCGTTGGTCGAAGTCTCGTGGCCCTCTGTCAGAATCCAGAGTTTCAAGAAGATCGGAGGGGGTCAAAATTTCGGCCAAAAAAAAAAATGACAGTGTTACCCCTTATGTTTTTTTTTCAGGTCCAAATTTTGACCTTCGATATTTCAGCTCTGGAAGGGTCTAGAGCCTCCATTTTTGCGCGCTGGTCGAAGTCTCGTGGCCCTCTGTCAAAGTCCAGAGTTTCAAGAAGATCGGAGGGGGTCAAAATTTCGGCCAAAAAAAATGACAGTGTTACCCCTTATGTTTTTTTTTCAGGTCCAAATTTTGACCTTCGATATCTCGGCTCTGGAAGGGTCTAGAACCCCAATTTTTGCGCGTTGGTCGAAGTCTCGTGGCCCTCTGTCAGAATCCAGAGTTTCAAGAAGATCGGAGGGGGTCAAAATTTCGGCCAAAAAAAAAAAATGACAGTGTTACCCCTTATGTTTTTTTTCAGGTCCAAATTTTGACCTTCGATATCTCGGCTCTGGAAGGGTCTAGAGCCCCAATTTTTGCGCGCTGGTCGAAGTCTCGTGGCCCTCTGTCAGAATCCAGAGTTTCAAGAAGATCGGAGGGGGTCAAAATTTCGGCCAAAAAAAAAAATGACAGTGTTACCCCTTATGTTTTTTTTTTTCAGGTCCAAATTTTGACCTTCGATATCTCGGCTCTCGAAGGGTCTAGAGCCTCCATTTTTGCGCGCTGGTATAAGTCTCGTGGCCCTCTGTCAGAGTCCAGAGTTTCAAGAAGATCGGAGGGGGTCAAAATTTCGGCCAAAAAAAAAAATGACAGTGTTGCCCCTTATGTTTTTTTTTTCAGGTCCAAATTTTGACCTTCGATATCTCGGCTCTGGAAGGGTCTAGAGCCTCAATTTTTGCGCGTTGGTCGAAGTCTCGTGGCCCTCTGTCAGAATCCAGAGTTTCAAGAAGATCGGAGGGGGTCTAAATTTCGGCCAAAAAAAAAAATGACAGTGTTGCCCCTTATGTTTTTTTTTCAGGTCCAAATTTTGACCTTCGATATCTCGGCTCTGGAAGGGTCTAGAGCCCCAATTTTTGCGCGTTGGTCGAAGTCTCGTGGCCCTCTGTCAGAATCCAGAGTTTCAAGAAGATCGGAGGGGGTCAAAATTTCGGCCAAAAAAAAAATGACAGTGTTACCCCTTATGTTTTTTTTTTCAGGTCCAAATTTTGACCTTCGATATCTCGGCTCTGGAAGGGTCTAGTGCCTCCTTTTTTGCGCGCTGGTCGAAGTCTCGTGGCCCTCTGTCAAAGTCCAGAGTTTCAAGAAGATCGGAGGGGGTCAAAATTTCGGCCAAAAAAAAAATGACAGTGTTACCCCTTATGTTTTTTTTTCAGGTCCAAATTTTGACCTTCGATATCTCGGCTCTGGAAGGGTCTAGAGCCTCCATTTTTGCGCGCTGGTCGAAGTCTCGTGGCCCTCTGTCAGAGTCCAGAGTTTCAAGAAGATCGGAGGGGGTCAAAATTTCGGCCAAAAAAAAAAATGACAGTGTTACCCCTTATGTTGTTTTTTTTTCAGGTCCAAATTTTGACCTTCGATATCTCGGCTCTGGAAGGGTCTAGAGCCTCCATTTTTGCGCGCTGGTCGAAGTCTCGTGGCCCTCTGTCAGAGTCCAGAGTTTCAAAAAGATCGGAGGGTGTCAAAATTTTGGCCAAAAAAAAATGACAGTGTTACCCCTTATGTTTTTTTTTCAGGTCCAAATTTTGACCTTCGATATCTCGGCTCTGGAAGGGTCTAGAGCCTCCATTTTTGCGCGTTGGTCGAAGTCTCGTGGCCCTCTGTCAGAATCCAGAGTTTCAAGAAGATCGGAGGGGGTCAAAATTTCGGCCAAAAAAAAAATGACAGTGTTACCCCTTATGTTTTTTTTTCAGGTCCAAATTTTGACCTTCGATATCTCGGCTCTGGAAGGGTCTAGAGCCTCCATTTTTGCGCGCTGGTCGAAGTCTCGTGGCCCTCTGTCAGAGTCCAGAGTTTCAAGAAGATCGGAGGGGGTCAAAATTTCGGCCAAAAAAAAAAAAATGACAGTGTTACCCCTTATGTTTTTTTTTCAGGTCCAAATTTTGACCTTCGATATCTCGGCTCTGGAAGGGTCTAGAGCCCCAATTTTTGCGCGTTGGTCGAAGTCTCGTGGCCCTCTGTCAGAATCCAGAGTTTCAAGAAGATCGGAGGGGGTCAAAATTTCGGCCAAAAAAAAAATGACAGTGTTACCCCTTATGTTTTTTTTTTTCAGGTCCAAATTTTGACCTTCGATATCTCGGCTCTGGAAGGGTCTAGAGCCTCCATTTTTGCGCGCTGGTCGAAGTCTCGTGGCCCTCTGTCAGAGTCCAGAGTTTCAAGAAGATCGGAGGGGGTCAAAATTTCGGCCAAAAAAAAAAATGACAGTGTTACCCCTTATGTTTAACCTGGGTTCAAATCACACTCTTGTGACGCTTTAGTTTCACTGGATTGTCGAAGACATGCTCCCAAAAAAAGAAGAGTGAGTGTGCAAGCTACAGTGGCTCAGTGGTCTGAGTGTTATGGTTCCATGTGGAAAACCAGGGTTCGAGCCTCACTCTTACCATGCTTTAGTTTCACTGGCTTTGTCCAAGAAAGACATGTTCCCAAAAAAGGAAGTGTGAGTGTGTATGGTCCAGTGGCTGAGTGTTGTGATTCTATGTGGGAAACCCGGGTTCCAGCCTCACTCTTATCATGCTTTAGTTTCACTGGCTTTGTCCAAGTTAGACATGTTCCCAAAAAGGAAGTGTGAGTGTGTGTGGTCCAGTGGCTCAGTGGTCTGAGTCTTGTGATTCCATGTGGGAGACCCGGATTCGAATCACACTTTTGTGATGCTTTAGTTTCACTGGATTGTCGAAGTCGACATGCTCCCAACTCGTCCACATGCTCCCAAAAAAAGAAGAGTGAGTGTGCAAGCTCCTGTGGCTCAGTGGTCTGAGTGTTATGGTTCCATGTGGGAAACCAGGGTTTGAGCCTCACTCTTACCATGCTTTAGTTTCAAGGGGTTTGTCCAAGAGAGAAAAAGACTTGCTCCCAAAAAATTAAGTATGTGTGTGGATGGTCCAGTGGCTCAGTGGGTGAGCTCTCACTCCCCAGTTGGGAGGTTGCTGGTTCAAGACTAGGCTGGACACTGAAGCAAGTGATGGTTGCAGGTTGCAGGTTGCAGGTTGCAGGTTGGAGGATGGAGGAGGAGGAGGAGGAGGGATGGATGGAGGAGGAGGAGGGATGGATGGAGGAGGAGGATGAGGAGGAGGGATGGATGGATGGATGGATGGATGGAGGAGGAGGAGGAGGAGGAGGAGGAGGAGGAGGAGGAGGAGGAGGGAGGGATGGAGGAGGAGGAGGAGGAGGAGGGAGGGATGGAGGAGGAGGAGGAGGAGGAGGGAGGGATGGAGGAGGAGGATGAGGAGGAGGGAGGGATGGAGGAGGAGGATGAGGATGAGGAGGAGGAGGGATGGATGGATGGATGGATGGATGGATGGATGGATGGATGGATGGATGGATGGATGGAGGGATGGAGGAGTAGGATCTAGGATGAGAACTATAGATAATAGTGTGTATTAGGTAAGAAATAAAATATTTTTTGGTGCATGCTAATGTGGTGTACATTTCATGTATTCCAAAATTAAAATTTTGGTTAAGTCCAACAAAAAAATGCCTCTCTCTGCAGCAACACCGCTGCTGGATATCGTCCCAGAAATCCCCAGGGGGAGGAGTTAGGTTATTTCCTCCCCCCTTCGTGTCCTGACCGTCTCTCGTCCCCCAGCTGCAGATCTGGAGGATGTTCGTCAACGCAACCATGCTTCACGGTCCAGCCCGGTCTTGAACCAGGAACATCCCAACCTCCCGATTCGGGAGTGAGAGCTCACCCACGGAGCCACTGGACCATCCACACTCAAACTTCTTTTTTTTGGGAGCATGTCTTCTTTATTTGGACCAAACCGGTGAAAGAAGAGTTTTACCAACAAGAGACTCGAACCAGGATTCTCCACACAAGAGCGCAACACTCACACCACTGAGCCACTGGACCATACACGCTCATACTTAATTTTTTGGGAGCATGTCTTTCTCTCTCTTGGACAAACCCATTGAAAATAAAGCATCATAAGAGTGAGGCTCAAACCCTGGTTTCCCACATGGAACCATAACACTCAGACCACTGAGCCACTGGAGCTTGCACACTCACTCTTCTTTTTTGGGGAGCATGTCTTACTTCGACAATCCAGTGAAACTAAAGCATTAGGGCTGAAACGATTCCTCGAGTTACTCGAATTACTCGATTACAAAAATTCCTCGAGGCAAAAAATCTGCCTCGAAGCCTCGTTAAATTCCTATGACGCGCAATTTACGCGCACGCGGGGATCTGATTGTTTCACTCGGACCGTTGTTCAGGAAGCAAACCATAGCGCATGATACATTTGACTTCATGTGACTTCATAAATGGCAGAGAATGTCTAAAGTTTGGGATCATTATATGTTTATAAAGGAAGAAAACAAGATGCAATGTTTCTACTGCAAAGTATACCTGACAGGGCTGCCAATTCTCACGCATTCAGCGTGAGACTCGCGCAATTGAGCCCGATTTCTCACGCTGAAGTGTCAATCCCTTCGGTCAAATGCCTGAAAGATGAGTTTGTCTATAGATCTACCCGTTGAGCCACGGGATCAACTAGTTTCGACTAGTTTTTCGTGATCGACTAGTTTTACAGCCGCACATTAATTCGCAAGTTAAAATATCCTGTAGTGCGAGCGCGCATACGAGATGTTGAGCTCCTAACCGCGGCTCGCGCACGACGGCAAAGGGGTAAGCGAGCGCGTGCACCCATGTCTCTCTCACGCGTCAGTCAGACCAATCGCGGCAATTCATCATATGCTTAAACTTTTATGTAGTCACGCACGCAACAAAAATTTCAGCATGCATTCATTGTAACTTATACACTGGGACGTGATGGAGGAACAAATATTGAGACACAAACACACTCTGATGTTTGTCTTGAGATTACAGTTGAAAAAGTCTGATTCTTATAATTGTTTTATTTCCATTTATTTTTTTATAAATTGTATACATTTGTGTACCTGTTTGGCTTGATATTTTATATTAATTTATTTTTGTTTTCAGGTGGGTAATTTGTAGAAGGTGCAATCCTTTTTTTGTAATGTTGTATTAAGAAGACAAAACTAAGGCCAAATGGCCTTTACTTTAAGTTTGTATTCAAAGTTTTAGATGTTATGGGCTACATGTAACATGTTTTACAGTAAATTGTTTTAACTGTATTGTTATATAATAGTTGGCACTGGCACTTATAAACACTAAATGGGTAAGAATTGCAATAATTAGTTGTGGAGACAAATGTTTCAGTTGGAATAAATAACTCTAGTTTTTTAAGAAATAAAAGCCAAACACCTTATCATTTTCGTAATACATTATTTGTTTTGGTTGCTTAAAAACACACATAAACAAATTATCCGATTACTCGATTAATCGATCGATTAAGTGCTAGATTAATCGATTACAAAAAGAATCGATAGCTGCAGCCCTATAAAGCATCACAAGTGTGTGATTCGAACCTGGGTTTCCCACATAGAATCACAACACTCAGACCACTGAGCCACAGGAGCTTCTTCATTTCAATGTTTCTGTTTGTCTCAAAAAAATCACACTAAAGTAATTTCAACCGCAAAAGTGAGATTTGAACCAGGGTTGTCAACACAGAACAGCAACGCTTTTACCACTGAACCACTTACAGTTGGATGTCCTTTTTGAAGATTGGTCTTTTTATTTGGACCAAACCAATCAAACTAAAAATGTTAACCATCAAGAGACTCAAACATGGATTCTCCACACGAGAGATTGACACTCACACCACTGAGCCATTCAAGCTTCCACTCTTTCACTTTCTTTTGCAGGCATTTCTTTTTTATTTGGACAAAACCATTCAAAATAAAGCATTTTAATGCAAAGAGTGGGACTTGAACCCAAATCCTCTGATAGAGGAACACTCTGACCACTGAGCCATTCAAGCTTCCACTTTTTCACTTTATTTTGCAGGCATGTCTTTTTTATTTGGACAAAACCCTTCAAAATAAAGCATTTTAATGCAAAGAGTGGGACTTGATCCCATATCCTCAACATGATAGAGGAACACTGCAACCACTGAGCCATTCAAGCTTCAACTCTTTTACTTTATTTTGCAGGCATGTCTTTTTTATTTGGACAAAACCCTTCAAAATAAAGCATTTTAATGCTAAGAGCAGGACTTGATCCCATATCCTCAACATGATAGAGTAACACTCTAACCACTGAGCCATTCAAGCTTCCAGACTTTCACTTTATTTTGCAGCAATGTCTTTTTTATTTGGACAAAACCATTCAAAATAAAGCATTTTAATGCAAAGAGTTGGACTTGAACCCAAATCCTCAACATGATAGAGGAACACTCTAACCACTGAGCCATTCAAGCTTCCACTCTTTCACTTTTTTTTGCAGAATTGTCTTTTTTTATTTGGACAAAACCATTCAAAATAAAGCATTTTAATGCAAAGAGTTGGACTTGAACCCAAATCCTCAACATGACAGAGAAACACTCTAACCACTGAGCCACTCAAGCTTCCACTCTTTCACTTTATTTTGCAGCCATGTCTTTTTTATTTGGACAAATAATTTTTGCACCCAGGTACATGTGTCGTGGCCCTCTATCAGAATCCAGAGTTTTGAGAAGATTGGAGCAACTTAATTTTTCACCCCCCGAAAAAAAAAAACATAAGGGGTAACACTGTCATTTTTTTTTCTGGTCAAAATTTTGAGTTTCAATATCTCAGCTCTGGAAGGGTCTACAGCCTCAATTTTTGCACCCGGGTCCATGTCTCGTGGCCCTCTATCAGAATCCAGAGTTTTGAGAAGATTGGAGAAACTTAATTTTTCACCCCCCGAAAAAAAACATAAGGGGTAACACTGTCATTTTTTTTCTGGTCAAAATTTAGATTTTCAATATCTCAGCTCTAGAAGGGTCTACAGCCTCAATTTTTGCACCCGGGTCCATGTCTCGTGGCCCTCTATCAGAATCCAGAGTTTTGAGAAGATTGGAGAAACTTAATTTTTCACCCCCCGAAAAAAAAACATAAGGGGTAACACTGTCATTTTTTTTTCTGGTCAAAATTTTGAGTTTCAATATCTCAGGCCTGGAAGGGTCTACAGCCTCAATTGTTTCACCCAGGTCCATGTCTCGTGGCCCTTTATCAGAATCCAGAGTTTTGAGAAGATTGGAGAAACTTAATTTTTCACCCCCCGAAAAAAAACATAAGGGGTAACACTGTCATTTTTTTTTCTGGTCAAAATTTTGATTTTCAATATCTCGGCTCTGGAAGGGTCTACAGCCTCAATTTTTGCACCCGGGTCCATGTCTCGTGGCCCTCTATCAGAATCCAGAGTTTTGAGAAGATTGGAGAAACTTAATTTTTCACACCCCGAAAAAAAACATAAGGGGTAACACTGTCATTTTTTTTTTCTGGTCAAAATTTTGAGTTTCAATATCTCAGCTCTGGAAGGGTCTACAGCCTCAATTTTGGCACCCAGGTCCATGTCTCGTGGCCTTCTATCAGAATCCAGAGTTTTGAGAAGATTGGAGAAACTTAATTTTTCACCCCCCGAAAAAAAACATAAGGGGTAACACTGTCATTTTTTTTTTCTGGTCAAAATTTTGAGTTTCAATATCTCAGCTCTGGAAGGGTCTACAGCCTCAATTGTTGCACCCAGGTCCATGTCTCGTGGCCCTTTATCAGAATCCAGAGTTTTGAGAAGATTGGAGAAACTTAATTTTTCACCCCCCGAAAAAAAACATAAGGGGTAACACTGTCATTTTTTTTTTCTGTTCAAAATTTTGAGTTTCAATATCTCAGCTCTGGAAGGGTCTACAGCCTCAATTTTTGCACCCAGGTCCATGTCTCGTGGCCCTTTATCAGAATCCAGAGTTTTGAGAAGATTGGAGAAACTTAATTTTTCACCCCCCGAAAAAAAACATAAGGGGTAACACTGTCATTTTTTTTTCTGGTCAAAATTTTGAGTTTCAATATCTCAGCTCTGGAAGGGTCTACAGCCTCAATTTTTGCACCCAGGTCCATGTCTCGTGGCCCTTTATCAGAATCCAGAGTTTTGAGAAGATTGGAGAAACTTAATTTTTCACCCCCCGAAAAAAAACATAAGGGGTAACACTGTCATTTTTTTTTTCTGGTCAAAATTTTGAGTTTCAATATCTCAGCTCTGGAAGGGTCTACAGCCTCAATTGTTGCACCCAGGTCCATGTCTCGTGGCCCTTTATCAGAATCCAGAGTTTTGAGAAGATTGGAGAAACTTAATTTTTCACCCCCCGAAAAAAAACATAAGGGGTAACACTGTCATTTTTTTTTCTGGTCAAAATTTTGATTTTCAATATCTCAGCTCTGGAAGGGTCTACAGCCTCAATTTTTGCTCCCGGGTCCATGTCTCGTGGCCCTCTATCAGAATCCAGAGTTTTGAGAAGATTGGAGAAACTTAATTTTTCACCCCCCGAAAAAAAACATAAAGGGTAACACTGTCATTTTTTTTTTTTGGTCAAAATTTTGAGTTTCAATATCTCAGCTCTGGAAGGGTCTACAGCCTCAATTTTTGCACCCAGGTCCATGTCTCGTGGCCCTCTATCAGAATCCAGAGTTTTGAGAAGATTGGAGAAACTTATTTTTTCACCCCCCGAAAAAAAACGTAAGGGGTAACACTGTCATTTTTTTTTCTGGTCAAAATTTTGAGTTTCAATATCTCAGCTCTGGAAGGGTCTACAGCCTCAATTTTTGCACCCAGGTCCATGTCTCGTGGCCCTCTATCAGAATCCAGAGTTTTGAGAAGATTGGAGAAACTTAATTTTTCACCCCCCGAAAAAAAACATAAGGGGTAACACTGTCATTTTTTTTTTCTGGTCAAAATTTTGAGTTTCAATATCTCAGCTCTGGAAGGGTCTACAGCCTCAATTTTTGCACCCAGGTCCATGTCTCGTGGCCCTCTATCAGAATCCAGAGTTTTGAGAAGATTGGAGAAACTTAATTTTTCACCTCTCAAAAAAAAAACATAAGGGGTAACACTGTCATTTTTTTTTTCTGGTCAAAATTTTGAGTTTCAATATCTCAGCTCTGGAAGGGTCTACAGCCTCAATTTTTGCACCCAGGTCCATGTCTCGTGGCCCTTTATCAGAATCCAGAGTTTTGAGAAGATTGGAGAAACTTAATTTTTCACCCCCCGAAAAAAAACATAAGGGGTAACACTGTCATTTTTTTTTTCTGGTCAAAATTTTGAGTTTCAATATCTCAGCTCTGGAAGGGTCTACAGCCTCAATTTTTGCACAAAGGTCAATGTCTCGTGGCCCTTTATCAGAATCCAGAGTTTTGAGAAGATTGGAGAAACTTAATTTTTCACCCCCCAAAAAAAAAACATAAGGGGTAACACTAATTTTTTTTTCTGGTCAAAATTTTGAGTTTCAATATCTCAGCTCTGGAAGGGTCTACAGCCTCAATTTTTGCACCCAGGTCCATGTCTCGTGGCCCTCTATCAGAATCCAGAGTTTTGAGAAGATTGGAGAAACTTAATTTTTCACCCCCCGAAAAAAAACGTAAGGGGTAACACTGTCATTTTTTTTTTCTGGTCAAAATTTTGAGTTTCAATATCTCAGCTCTGGAAGGGTCTACATCCTCAATTTTTGCACCCGGGTCCATATCTCGCGGCCCTCTATCAAAATCCAGATTTTTGAGAAGATTGGAGAAACTTAATTCCCCCCCCCCCCCCCCCCGAAAAAAAACATAAGGGGTAACACTGTCATTTTTTTTTCTGGTCAAAATTTTGATTTTCAATATCTCAGCTCTGGAAGGGTCTACAGCCTCAATTTTTGCACCCGGGTCCATGTCTCGTGGCCCTCTATCAGAATCCAGAGTTTTGAGAAGATTGGAGAAACTTAATTTTTCACCCCCCGAAAAAAAACATAAGGGGTAACACTGTCATTTTTTTTTTCTGGTCAAAATTTTGAGTTTCAATATCTCAGCTCTGGAAGGGTCTACAGCCTCAATTTTTGCACCCAGGTCCATGTCTCGTGGCCCTCTATCAGAATCCAGAGTTTTGAGAAGATTGGAGAAACTTAATTTTTCACCCCTCCGAAAAAAAACATAAGGGGTAACACTGTCATTTTTTTTTTTCTGGTCAAAATTTTGAGTTTCAATATCTCAGCTCTGGAAGGGTCTACAGCCTCAATTTTTGCACCCAGGTCCATGTCTCGTGGCCCTCTATCAGAATCCAGAGTTTTGAGAAGATTGGAGAAACTTAATTTTTCACCCCTCGAAAAAAAACATAAGGGGTAACACTGTCATTTTTTTTCTGGTCAAAATTTTGATTTTCAATATCTCAGCTCTGGAAGGGTCTACAGCCTCAATTTTTGCACCCGGGTCCATGTCTCGTGGCCCTCTATCAGAATCCAGAGTTTTGAGAAGATTGGAGAAACTTAATTTTTCACCCCCCCGAAAAAAAACATAAGGGGTAACACTGTCATTTTTTTTTTCTGGTCAAAATTTTGAGTTTCAATATCTCAGCTCTGGAAGGGTCTACAGCCTCAATTTTTGCACCCGGGTCCATGTCTCGTGGCCCTCTATCAGAATCCAGAGTTTTGAGAAGATTGGAGAAACTTAATTTTTCACCCCCCGAAAAAAAACATAAGGGGTAACACTGTCATTTTTTTTTCTGGTCAAAATTTTGAGTTTCAATATCTCAGCTCTGGAAGGGTCTACAGCCTCAATTTTTGCACCCAGGTCCATGTCTCGTGGCCCTCTATCAGAATCCAGAGTTTTGAGAAGATTGGAGAAACTTAATTTTTCACCCCCCGAAAAAAAACGTAAGGGGTAACACTGTCATTTTTTTTTCTGGTCAAAATTTTGAGTTTCAATATCTCAGCTCTGGAAGGGTCTACAGCCTCAATTTTTTCACCCGGGTCCATATCTCGTGGCCCTCTATCAGAATCCAGAGTTTTGAGAAGATTGGAGAAACTTAATTTTTCACCCCCCAAAAAAAACATAAGGGGTAACACTGTCATTTTTTTTTTCTGGTCAAAATTTTGATTTTCAATATCTCAGCTCTGGAAGGGTCTACAGCCTCAATTTTTGCACCCGGGTCCATGTCTCGTGGCCCTCTATCAGAATCCAGAGTTTTGAGAAGATTGGAGAAACTTAATTTTTCACCCCCCGAAAAAAAACATAAGGGGTAACACTGTCATTTTTTTTTCTGGTCAAAATTTTGAGTTTCAATATCTCAGCTCTGGAAGGGTCTACAGCCTCAATTTTTGCACCCAGGTCCATGTCTCGTGGCCCTCTATCAGAATCCAGAGTTTTGAGAAGATTGGAGAAACTTAATTTTTCACCCCCCGAAAAAAAACGTAAGGGGTAACACTGTCATTTTTTTTTCTGGTCAAAATTTTGAGTTTCAATATCTCAGCTCTGGAAGGGTCTACAGCCTCAATTTTTTCACCCGGGTCCATATCTCGTGGCCCTCTATCAGAATCCAGAGTTTTGAGAAGATTGGAGAAACTTAATTTTTCACCCCCCAAAAAAAACATAAGGGGTAACACTGTCATTTTTTTTTCTGGTCAAAATTTTGATTTTCAATATCTCAGCTCTGGAAGGGTCTACAGCCTCAATTTTTGCACCCGGGTCCATGTCTCGTGGCCCTCTATCAGAATCCAGAGTTTTGAGAAGATTGGAGAAACTTAATTTTTCACCCCCCGAAAAAAAACATAAGGGGTAACACTGTCATTTTTTTTTCTGGTCAAAATTTTGAGTTTCAATATCTCAGCTCTGGAAGGGTCTACAGCCTCAATTTTTGCACCCAGGTCCATGTCTCGTGGCCCTCTATCAGAATCCAGAGTTTTGAGAAGATTGGAGAAACTTAATTTTTCACCCCCCGAAAAAAAACATAAGGGGTAACACTGTCATTTTTTTTTTCTGGTCAAAATTTTGAGTTTCAATATCTCAGCTCTGGAAGGGTCTACAGCCTCAATTTTTGCACCCAGGTCCATGTCTCGTGGCCCTCTATCAGAATCCAGAGTTTTGAGAAGATTGGAGAAACTTAATTTTTCACCCCTCGAAAAAAAACATAAGGGGTAACACTGTCATTTTTTTTCTGGTCAAAATTTTGATTTTCAATATCTCAGCTCTGGAAGGGTCTACAGCCTCAATTTTAGCACCCGGGTCCATTTCTCGTGGCCCTCTATCAGAATCCAGAGTTTTGAGAAGATTGGAGAAACTTAATTTTTCACCCCCCGAAAAAAAACATAAGGGGTAACACTGTCATTTTTTTTTCTGGTCAAAATTTTGAGTTTCAATATCTCAGCTCTGGAAGGGTCTACAGCCTCAATTTTTGCACCCAGGTCCATGTCTCGTGGCCCTCTATCAGAATCCAGAGTTTTGAGAAGATTGGAGAAACTTAATTTTTCACCCCTCGAAAAAAAACATAAGGGGTAACACTGTCATTTTTTTTTCTGGTCAAAATTTTGATTTTCAATATCTCAGCTCTGGAAGGGTCTACAGCCTCAATTTTAACACCCGGGTCCATTTCTCGTGGCCCTCTATCAGAATCCAGAGTTTTGAGAAGATTGGAGAAACTTAATTTTTCACCCCCCGAAAAAAAAACATAAGGGGTAACACTGTCATTTTTTTTTTCTGGTCAAAATTTTGAGTTTCAATATCTCAGCTCTGGAAGGGTCTACAGCCTCAATTTTTGCACCCAGGTCCATGTCTCGTGGCCCTCTATCAGAATCCAGAGTTTTGAGAAGATTGGAGAAACTTAATTTTTCACCCCCCGAAAAAAAACATAAGGGGTAACACTGTCATTTTTTTTTTCTGGTCAAAATTTTGAGTTTCAATATCTCAGCTCTGGAAGGGTCTACAGCCTCAATTTTTGCACCCGGGTCCATATCTCGTGGCCCTCTATCAGAATCCAGAGTTTTGAGAAGATTGGAGAAACTTAATTTTTCACCCCCCGAAAAAAAAACATAAGGGGTAACACTGTCATTTTTTTTTCTGGTCAAAATTTTGAGTTTCAATATCTCAGCTCTGGAAGGGTCTACAGCCTCAATTTTTGCACCCAGGTCCATGTCTCGTGGCCCTCTATCAGAATCCAGAGTTTTGAGAAGATTGGAGAAACTTAATTTTTCACCCCCCCAAAAAAAACATAAGGGGTAACACTGTCATTTTTTTTTTCTGGTCAAAATTTTGATTTTCAATATATCAGCTCTGGAAGGGTCTACAGCCTCAATTTTAGCACCCGGGTCCATTTCTCGTGGCCCTCTATCAGAATCCAGAGTTTTGAGAAGATTGGAGAAACTTAGTTTTTCACCCCCCGAAAAAAAACATAAGGGGTAACACTGTCATTTTTTTTTTCTGGTCAAAATTTTGAGTTTCAATATCTCAGCTCTGGAAGGGTCTACAGCCTCAATTTTTGCACCCAGGTCCATGTCTCGTGGCCCTCTATCAGAATCCAGAGTTTTGAGAAGATTGGAGAAACTTAATTTTTCACCCTCCGAAAAAAAACATAAGGGGTAACACTGTCATTTTTTTTTCTGGTCAAAATTTTGAGTTTCAATATCTCAGCTCTGGAAGGGTCTACAGCCTCAATTTTTGCACCCGGGTCCATATCTCGTGGCCCTCTATCAGAATCCAGAGTTTTGAGAAGATTGGAGAAACTTAATTTTTCACCCCCCGAAAAAAAACATAAGGGGTAACACTGTCATTTTTTTTTCTGGTCAAAATTTTGAGTTTCAATATCTCAGCTCTGGAAGGGTCTACAGCCTCAATTTTTGCACCCAGGTCCATGTCTCGTGGCCCTCTATCAGAATCCAGAGTTTTGAGAAGATTGGAGAAACTTAATTTTTCACCCCCCCCCCCAAAAAAACATAAGGGGTAACACTGTCATTTTTTTTTCTGGTCAAAATTTGATTTTCAATATCTCAGCTCTGGAAGGGTCTACAGCCTCAATTTTTGCACCCAGGTCCATGTCTCGTGGCCCTCTATCAGAATCCAGAGTTTTGAGAAGATTGGAGAAACTTAATTTTTCACCCCTCGAAAAAAAACATAAGGGGTAACACTGTCATTTTTTTTTCTGGTCAAAATTTTGATTTTCAATATCTCAGCTCTGGAAGGGTCTACAGCCTCAATTGTTGCACCCAGGTCCATGTCTCGTGGCCCTCTATCAGAATCCAGAGTTTTGAGAAGATTGGAGAAACTTAATTTTTCACCCCCCGAAAAAAAACGTAAGGGGTAACACTGTCATTTTTTTTTCTGGTCAAAATTTTGAGTTTCAATATCTCAGCTCTGGAAGGGTCTACAGCCTCAATTTTTGCACCCGGGTCCATATCTCGTGGCCCTCTATCAGAATCCAGAGTTTTGAGAAGATTGGAGAAACTTAATTTTTCACCCCCCGAAAAAAAACATAAGGGGTAACACTGTCATTTTTTTTCTGGTCAAAATTTTGATTTTCAATATCTCAGCTCTGGAAGGGTCTACAGCCTCAATTTTTGCACCCGGGTCCATGTCTCGTGGCCCTCTATCAGAATCCAGAGTTTTGAGAAGATTGGAGAAACTGAATTTTTCACCCCCCGAAAAAAAAACATAAGGGGTAACACTGTCATTTTTTTTCTGGTCAAAATTTTGAGTTTCAATATCTCAGCTCTGGAAGGGTCTACAGCCTCAATTTTTGCACCCAGGTCCATGTCTCATGGCCCTCTATCAGAATCCAGAGTTTTGAGAAGATTGGAGAAACTTAATTTTTCACCCCTCGAAAAAAACATAAGGGGTAACACTGTCATTTTTTTTTCTGGTCAAAATTTAGATTTTCAATATCTCAGCTCTGGAAGGGTCTACAGCCTCAATTTTTGCACCCGGGTCCATGTCTCGTGGCCCTCTATCAGAATCCAGAGTTTTGAGAAGATTGGAGAAACTTAATTTTTCACCCCCCGAAAAAAAACATAAGGGGTAACACTGTAATTTTTTTTTCTGGTCAAAATTTTGAGTTTCAATATCTCAGCTCTGGAAGGGTCTACAACCTCAATTTTTGCACCCAGGTCCATGTCTCGTGGCCCTCTATCAGAATCCAGAGTTTTGAGAAGATTGGAGAAACTTAATTTTTCACCCCCCGAAAAAAAACGTAAGGAGTAACACTGTCATTTTTTTTCTGGTCAAAATTTTGAGTTTCAATATCTCAGCTCTGGAAGGGTCTACAGCCTCAATTTTTGCACCCGGGTCCATATCTCGTGGCCCTCTATCAGAATCCAGAGTTTTGAGAAGATTGGAGAAACTTAATTTTTCACCCCCCGAAAAAAAACATAAGGGGTAACACTGTCATTTTTTTTTCTGGTCAAAATTTTGATTTTCAATATCTCAGCTCTGGAAGGGTCTACAGCCTCAATTTTTGCACCCGGGTCCATGTCTCGTGGCCCTCTATCAGAATCCAGAGTTTTGAGAAGATTGGAGAAAGTTAATTTTTCACCCCCCGAAAAAAAACATAAGGGGTAACACTGTCATTTTTTTTTTCTGGTCAAAATTTTGAGTTTCAATATCTCAGCTCTGGAAGGGTCTACAGCCTCAATTTTTGCACCCAGGTCCATGTCTCGTGGCCCTCTATCAGAATCCAGAGTTTTGAGAAGATTGGAGAAACTTAATTTTTCACCCCCCAAAAAAAAACATAAGGGGTAACACTGTCATTTTTTTTTTCTGGTCAAAATTTTGAGTTTCAATATCTCAGCTCTGGAAGGGTCTACAGCCTCAATTTTTGCACCCAGGTCCATGTCTCGTGGCCCTCTATCAGAATCCAGAGTTTTGAGAAGATTGGAGAAACTTAATTTTTCACCCCTCGAAAAAAAACATAAGGGGTAACACTGTCATTTTTTTTCTGGTCAAAATTTTGATTTTCAATATCTCAGCTCTGGAAGGGTCTACAGCCTCAATTTTTGCACCCGGGTCCATGTCTCGTGGCCCTCTATCAGAATCCAGAGTTTTGAGAAGATTGGAGAAACTTAATTTTTCACCCCCCGAAAAAAAACATAAGGGGTAACACTGTCATTTTTTTTTTCTGGTCAAAATTTTGAGTTTCAATATCTCAGCTCTGGAAGGGTCTACAGCCTCAATTTTTGCACCCGGGTCCATGTCTCGTGGCCCTCTATCAGAATCCAGAGTTTTGAGAAGATTGGAGAAACTTAATTTTTCACCCCCCGAAAAAAAACATAAGGGGTAACACTGTCATTTTTTTTTTCTGGTCAAAATTTTGAGTTTCAATATCTCAGCTCTGGAAGGGTCTACAGCCTCAATTTTTGCACCCAGGTCAATGTCTCGTGGCCCTCTATCAGAATCCAGAGTTTTGAGAAGATTGGAGAAACTTAATTTTTCACCCCCCGAAAAAAAACATAAGGGGTAACACTGTCATTTTTTTTTTCTGGTCAAAATTTTGAGTTTCAATATCTCAGCTCTGGAAGGGTCTGCAGCCTCAATTTTTGCACCCAGGTCCATGTCTCGTGGCCCTCTATCAGAATCCAGAGTTTTGAGAAGATTGGAGAAAGTTAATTTTTCACCCCCCGAAAAAAAACATAAGGGGTAACACTGTCATTTTTTTTTTCTGGTCAAAATTTTGAGTTTCAATATCTCAGCTCTGGAAGGGTCTACAGCCTCAATTTTTGCACCCAGGTCCATGTATCGTGGCCCTTTATCAGAATCCAGAGTTTTGAGAAGATTGGAGAAACTTAATTTTTCACCCCCCGAAAAAAAACATAAGGGGTAACACTGTCATTTTTTTTTCTGGTCAAAATTTTGAGTTTCAATATCTCAGCTCTGGAAGGGTCTACAGCCTCAATTTTTGCACCCAGGTCCATGTCTCGTGGCCCTCTATCAGAATCCAGAGTTTTGAGAAGATTGGAGAAACTTAATTGTTCACCCCCCGAAAAAAAACATAAGGGGTAACACTGTCATTTTTTTTTCTGGTCAAAATTTTGAGTTTCAATATCTCAGCTCTGGAAGGGTCTACAGCCTCAATTTTTGCACCCAGGTCCATGTCTCATGGCCCTCTATCAGAATCCAGAGTTTTGAAAAGATTGGAGAAACTTAATTTTTCACCCCCCGAAAAAAAACATAAGGGGTAACACTGTCATTTTTTTTTCTGTTCAAAATTTTGAGTTTCAATATCTCAGCTCTGGAAGGGTCTACAGCCTCAATTGTTGCACCCAGGTCCATGTCTCGTGGCCCTTTATCAGAATCCAGAGTTTTGAGAAGATTGGAGAAACTTAATTTTTCACCCCCCGAAAAAAAACATAAGGGGTAACACTGTCATTTTTTTTTTCTGGTCAAAATTTTGATTTTCAATATCTCAGCTCTGGAAGGGTCTACAGCCTCAATTTTTGCACCCGGGTCCATGTCTCGTGGCCCTCTATCAGAATCCAGAGTTTTGAGAAGATTTGAGAAACTTAATTTTTCACCCCCCGAAAAAAAACATAAGGGGTAACACTGTCATTTTTTTTTTCTGGTCAAAATTTTGAGTTTCAATATCTCAGCTCTGGAAGGGTCTACAGCCTCAATTTTTGCACCCAGGTCCATGTCTCGTGGCCCTCTATCAGAATCCAGAGTTTTGAGAAGATTGGAGAAACTTAATTTTTCACCCCCCGAAAAAAACATAAGGGGTAACACTGTCATTTTTTTTTTCTGGTCAAAATTTTGAGTTTCAATATCTCAGCTCTGGAAGGGTCTACAGCCTCAATTTTTGCACCCAGGTCCATGTCTCGTGGCCCTCTATCAGAATCCAGAGTTTTGAGAAGATTGGAGAAACTTAATTTTTCACCCCCCGAAAAAAAACATAAGGGGTAACACTGTCATTTTTTTTTTCTGGTCAAAATTTTGAGTTTCAATATCTCAGCTCTGGAAGGGTCTACAGCCTCAATTTTTGCACCCAGGTCCATGTCTCGTGGCCCACTATCAGAATCCAGAGTTTTGAGAAGATTGGAGAAACTTAATTTTTCACCCCCCGAAAAAAAACATAAGGGGTAACACTGTCATTTTTTTTTTCTGGTCAAAATTTTGAGTTTCAATATCTCAGCTCTGGAAGGGTCTACAGCCTCAATTTTTGCACCCAGGTCCATGTCTCGTGGCCCTGTATCAGAATCCAGAGTTTTGAGAAGATTGGAGAAACTTAATTTTTCACCCCCGAAAAAAAACATAAGGGGTAAAACTGTCATTTTTTTTTTCTGGTCAAAATTTTGAGTTTCAATATCTCAGCTCTGGAAGGGTCTACAGCCTCAATTTTTGCACTAGGGTCCATGTCTCGTGGCCCTCTATCAGAATCCAGAGTTTTGAGAAGATTGGAGAAACTTAATTTTTCACCCCCCGAAAAAAAACATAAGGGGTAACACTGTCATTTTTTTTTTTCTGGTCAAAATTTTGAGTTTCAATATCTCAGCTCTGGAAGGGTCTACAGCCTCAATTTTTGCACCCAGGTCCATGTCTCGTGGCCCTCTATCAGAATCCAGAGTTTTGAGAAGATTGGAGAAACTTAATTTTTCACCCCCCGAACAAATACGTAAGGGGTAACACTGTCATTTTTTTTTCTGGTCAAAATTTTGAGTTTCAATATCTCAGCTCTGGAAGGGTCTACAGCCTCAATTTTTGCACCCAGGTCCATGTGTCGCGGCCCTCTATTAGAATCCAGAGTTTTGAGAAGATTGGAGAAACTTATTTTTTCACCCCCCGAAAAAAAACATAAGGGGTAACACTGTCATTTTTTTTTCTGCTCAAAATTTTGAGTTTCAATATCTCAGCTCTGGAAGGGTCTACAGCCTCAATTTTTGCACCAAGGTCCATGTGTCGTGGCCCTCTATCAGAATCCAGAGTTTTGAGAAGATTGGAGAAACGTAATTTTTCACCGCCCGAAAAAAAAACATAAGGGGTAACACTGTCATTTTTTTTTTCTGGTCAAAATTTTGAGTTTCAATATCTCAGCTCTGGAAGGGTCTACAGCCTCAATTTTTGCACCCGGGTCCATGTCTCGTGGCCCTCTATCAGAATCCAGAGTTTTGAGAAGATTGGAGAGACTTAATTTTTCACCCCCCGAAAAAAAACATAAGGGGTAACACTGTCATTTTTTTTTCTGGTCAAAATTTTGAGTTTCAATATCTCAGCTCTGGAAGGGTCTACAGCCTCAATTTTTGCACCCAGGTCCATGTCTCGTGGCCCTCTATCAGAATCCAGAGTTTTGAGAAGATTGGAGAAACTTAATTTTTCACCCCCCGAAAAAAAAACATAAGGGGTAACACTGTCATTTTTTTTCTGGTCAAAATTTTGAATTTCAATATCTCAGCTCTGGAAGGGTCTACAGCCTCAATTTTTGCACCCGGGTCCATGTCTCGTGGCCCTCTATCAGAATCCAGAGTTTTGAGAAGATTGGAGAAACTTAATTTTTCACCCCCCCGAAAAAAAACATAAGGGGTAACACTGTCATTTTTTTTTTCTGGTCAAAATTTTGAGTTTCAATATCTCAGCTCTGGAAGGGTCTACAGCCTCAATTTTTGCACCCAGGCCCATGTCTCGTGGCCCTCTATCAGAATCCAGAGTTTTGAGAAGATTGGAGAAACTTAATTTTTCACCCCTCGAAAAAAAACATAAGGGGTAACAATGTCATTTTTTTTTCTGGTCAAAATTTTGAGTTTCAATATCTCAGCTCTGGAAGGGTCTACAGCCTCAATTTTTGCACCCAGGTCCATGTCTCGTGGCCCTCTATCAGAATCCAGAGTTTTGAGAAGATTGGAGAAACTTAATTTTTCAACCCCCGAAAAAAAACATAAGGGGTAACACTGTCATTTTTTTTTCTGGTCAAAATTTTGAGTTTCAATATCTCAGCTCTGGAAGGGTCTACAGCCTCAATTGTTGCACCCAGGTCCATGTCTCGTGGCCCTCTATCAGAATCCAGAGTTTTGAGAAGATTGGAGAAACTTAATTTTTCACCCCCCGAAAAAAAACATAAGGGGTAACACTGTCATTTTTTTTTCTGGTCAAAATTTTGAGTTTCAATATCTCAGCTCTGGAAGGGTCTACAGCCTCAATTTTTGCACCCGGGTCAATATCTCGTGGCCCTCTATCAGAATCCAGAGTTTTGAGAAGATTGGAGAAACTTAATTTTTCACCCCCCGAAAAAAAACATAAGGGGTAACACTGTCATTTTTTTTCTGGTCAAAATTTTGATTTTCAATATCTCAGCTCTGGAAGGGTCTACAGCCTCAATTTTTGCACCCGGGTCCATGTCTCGTGGCCCTCTATCAGAATCCAGAGTTTTGAGAAGATTGGAGAAACTTAATTTTTCACCCCCCGAAAAAAAAACATAAGGGGTAACACTGTCATTTTTTTTCTGGTCAAAATTTTGAGTTTCAATATCTCAGCTCTGGAAGGGTCTACAGCCTCAATTTTTGCACCCAGGTCCATGTCTCGTGGCCCTCTATCAGAATCCAGAGTTTTGAGAAGATTGGAGAAACTTAATTTTTCACCCCTCGAAAAAAAACATAAGGGGTAACACTGTCATTTTTTTTTCTGGTCAAAATTTTGATTTTCAATATCTCAGCTCTGGAAGGGTCTACAGCCTCAATTTTTGCACCCGGGTCCATGTCTCGTGGCCCTCTATCAGAATCCAGAGTTTTGAGAAGATTGGAGAAACTTAATTTTTCACCCCCGAAAAAAAACATAAGGGGTAACACTGTCATTTTTTTTTCTGGTCAAAATTTTGAGTTTCAATATCTCAGCTCTGGAAGGGTCTACAGCCTCAATTTTTGCACCCAGGTCCATGTCTCGTGGCCCTCTATCAGAATCCAGAGTTTTGAGAAGATTGGAGAAACTTAATTTTTCACCCCCCGAAAAAAAACATAAGGGGTAACACTGTCATTTTCTTTCTGGTCAAAATTTTGAGTTTCAATATCTCAGCTCTGGAAGGGTCTACAGCCTCAATTTTTGCACCCAGGTCAATGTCTCGTGGCCCTCTATCAGAATCCAGAGTTTTGAGAAGATTGGAGAAACTTAATTTTTCACCCCCCGAAAAAAAACATAAGGGGTAACACTGTCATTTTTTTTTTCTGGTCAAAATTTTGAGTTTCAATATCTCAGCTCTGGAAGGGTCTGCAGCCTCAATTTTTGCACCCAGGTCCATGTCTCGTGGCCCTCTATCAGAATCCAGAGTTTTGAGAAGATTGGAGAAAGTTAATTTTTCACCCCCCGAAAAAAAACATAAGGGGTAACACTGTCATTTTTTTTTCTGGTCAAAATTTTGAGTTTCAATATCTCAGCTCTGGAAGGGTCTACAGCCTCAATTTTTGCACCCAGGTCCATGTCTCGTGGCTAGGGCTGGGTACCGAAGTTCGGTACTTTTTAGGTACCGACCGAATTGCCTCGGTACTACCGAGTATCGAAACATGTCTTGTTTTTCGATACCAAATTTCGGTACCTAAGTGGTTAATCTCGTCAACGTCAGTGAAAAAATAAGCACGCAGCATGATAGGCTGTGGCGGAAAACTAGTTAACGCGGCTGCTCAGAGACAGCATGAGAGACAGTTCGTCGCACGTGAGTGTGTGAGCGTGCGTGTAAGCGACGCGTCCCAACCCAGATGGATAGAAAATATGTGGAAATGATCCAAAGTGTACCTGTGCCAGACTCGATACCAGAAGCACGCGATGCAATATTTCCGACAGGATAATTGCCGCTAAGAGAGTCAAGACCAGTAACACGGTAAATCTGATAAGCGCGCAGACACTTGTTAAGAGTACAAAGTCCGTCTTCCACTGCAGGAACTGGAGCGCGTCACAGATGAACCGACACTCATGAGAAATAGGTCTATAGACGGTCAAAATATGTGTACTTTTAAACAAAACAATACGAAATGAATAGTTTGATTACCCTGATCCATATAACGTTAGGCGCGCGCATTCACTGCTGCAGGAATGACGAGCCAGCGTCCCCATTATCATATTTGCTGCCAGCAGACTTATTAAACACTTGTTCATTAATAAACGATTAAAAATATATCCTTGCTGTTGTTTACCGTCACATAATCATTAGTCTTCTGTTGCCAGTGCTTTGCGGCAAGCTTACGTGTGCTGTGCGCGAGGCATATATCCCACCCCCCAGTAGCCTATATTTAATTTAATTCACATTTATTTGTGTAGCATTTTTTACAGTACATATCGTTTCAAAGCAGCTTTACATAAATTAATGTTTCTAAATTACTATTTGAGTGATGATCTGTTATTATCAGGGTGATAATATAATGCATTTCAAGCATTTCAATGCATTTATTATCAGGGAGGTGATAGTGTAATGCATTTCAATGAATTACCTCATTGATGTAAAGAAAATGTGTTGTTAAATTATTAGGAAACAGAGAAAACTTTTGCATTGGTGCTTTTTTACATACTCAAAATAGGAGTGTGAAAAAGTCAACAACTGAAAAATAAAATAAAAATGTAGGTAATATTATATTGATAAAACTGATTACATAATATTGGTATCGAAAAAGGTATCGTTCAGGAACCGGTATCGAACTCAAGGTATCGGTATCGGTATCGGTATCGAACATTTTGTCACGATACCCAGCCCTACTCGTGGCCCTCTATCAGAATCCAGAGTTTTGAGAAGATTGGAGAAACTTAATTGTTCACCCCCCGAAAAAAAACATAAGGGGTAACACTGTCATTTTTTTTTTCTGGTCAAAATTTTGAGTTTCAATATCTCAGCTCTGGAAGGGTCTACAGCCTCAATTTTTGCACCCAGGTCCATGTCTCGTGGCCCTCTATCAGAATCCAGAGTTTTGAGAAGATTGGAGAAACTTATTTTTTCACCCCCCGAAAAAAAACGTAAGGGGTAACACTGTCATTTTTTTTTCTGGTCAAAATTTTGAGTTTCAATATCTCAGCTCTGGAAGGGTCTACAGCCTCAATTTTTGCACCCAGGTCCATGTCTCGTGGCCCTCTATCAGAATCCAGAGTTTTGAGAAGATTGGAGAAATTTAATTTTTCACCCCCCGAAAAAAAACATAAGGGGTAACACTGTCATTTTTTTTTCTGGTCAAAATTTTGAGTTTCAATATCTCAGCTCTGGAAGGGTCTACAGCCTCAATTTTTGCACCCAGGTCCATGTCTCGTGGCCCTCTATCAGAATCCAGAGTTTTGAGAAGATTGGAGAAACTTAATTTTTCACCTCTCAAAAAAAAAAACATAAGGGGTAACACTGTCATTTTTTTTTTCTGGTCAAAATTTTGAGTTTCAATATCTCAGCTCTGGAAGGGTCTACAGCCTCAATTTTTGCACCCAGGTCCATGTCTCGTGGCCCTTTATCAGAATCCAGAGTTTTGAGAAGATTGGAGAAACTTAATTTTTCACCCCCCGAAAAAAAACATAAGGGGTAACACTGTCATTTTTTTTCTGGTCAAAATTTTGAGTTTCAATATCTCAGCTCTGGAAGGGTCTACAGCCTCAATTTTTGCACAAAGGTCAATGTCTCGTGGCCCTTTATCAGAATCCAGAGTTTTGAGAAGATTGGAGAAAATTAATTTTTCACCCCCTGAAAAAAAACATAAGGGGTAACACTGTCATTTTTTTTTTCTGGTCAAAATTTTGAGTTTCAATATCTCAGCTCTGGAAGGGTCTACAGCCTCAATTGTTGCACCCAGGTCCATGTCTCGTGGCCCTTTATCAGAATCCAAAATTTTGAGAAGATTGGAGAAACTTAATTTTTCACCCCCCGAAAAAAAAACATAAGGGGTATCACTGTCATTTTTTTTTTCTCGTCAAAATTTTGAGTTTCAATATCTCAGCTCTGGAAGGGTCTACAGCCTCAATTTTTGCACCCAGGTCCATGTCTCGTGGCCCTCTATCAGAATCCAGAGTTTTGAGAAGATTGGAAAAACTTAATTTTTCACCCCCCGAAAAAAAACATAAGGGGTAACACTGTCATTTTTTTTTCTGGTCAAAATTTTGAGTTTCAATATCTCAGCTCTGGAAGGGTCTACAGCCTCAATTTTTGCACCCAGGTCCATGTCTCGTGGCCCTCTCTCAGAATCCAGAGTTTTGAGAAGATTGGAGAAACTTAATTTTTCACCCCCTGAAAAAAAACATAAGGGGTAACACTGTAATTTTTTTTTTCTGGTCAAAATTTTGATTTTCAATATCTCAGCTCTGGAAGGGTCTACAGCCTCAATTTTTGCACCCAGGTCCATGTCTCGTGGCCCTTTATCAGAATCCAGAGTTTTGAGAAGATTGGAGAAACTTAATTTTTCACCCCCCGAAAAAAAACATAAGGGGTAACACTGTCATTTTTTTTCTGGTCAAAATTTTGAGTTTAAATATCTCAGCTCTGGAAGGGTCTACAGAATCAATTGTTGCACCCAGGTCCATGTCTCGTGGCCCTCTATCAGAATCCAGAGTTTTGAGAAGATTGGAGAAACTTAATTTTTCACCCCCCGAAAAAAAACATAAGGGGTAACACTGTCATTTTTTTTTTCTGGTCAAAATTTTGAGTTTCAATATCTCAGCTCTGGAAGGGTCTACAGCCTCAATTTTTGCACCCGGGTCCATGTCTCGTGGCCCTCTATCAGAATCCAGAGTTTTGAGAAGATTGGAGAAACTTAATTTTTCACCCCCCGAAAAAAAACATAAGGGGTAACACTGTCATTTTTTTTTCTGGTCAAAATTTTGAGTTTCAATATCTCAGCTCTGGAAGGGTCTACAGCCTCAATTTTTGCACCCAGGTCCATGTCTCGTGGCCCTTTATCAGAATCCAGAGTTTTGAGAAGATTGGAGAAACTTAATTTTTCACCCCCCGAAAAAAAACATAAGGGGTAACACTGTCATTTTTTTTTTTCTGGTCAAAATTTTGATTTTCAATATCTCAGCTCTGGAAGGGTCTACAGCCTCAATTTTTGCACCCGGGTCCATGTCTCGGGGCCCTCTATCAGAATCCAGAGTTTTGAGAAGATTGGAGAAACTTAATTTTTCACCCCCCGAAAAAAAACATAAGGGGTAACACTGTCATTTTTTTTTTCTGGTCAAAATTTTGAGTTTCAATATCTCAGCTCTGGAAGGGTCTACAGCCTCAATTTTTGCACCCGGGTCCATGTCTCGTGGCCCTCTATCAGAATCCAGAGTTTTGAGAAGATTGGAGAAACTTAATTTTTCACCCCCCAAAAAAAAAACATAAGGGGTAACACTAATTTTTTTTTCTGGTCAAAATTTTGAGTTTCAATATCTCAGCTCTGGAAGGGTCTACAGCCTCAATTTTTGCACCCAGGTCCATGTCTCGTGGCCCTCTATCAGAATCCAGAGTTTTGAGAAGATTGGAGAAACTTAATTTTTCACCCCCCGAAAAAAAACGTAAGGGGTAACACTGTCATTTTTTTTTCTGGTCAAAATTTTGAGTTTCAATATCTCAGCTCTGGAAGGGTCTACAGCCTCAATTTTTGCACCCGGGTCCATATCTCGCGGCCCTCTATCAAAATCCAGATTTTTGAGAAGATTGGAGAAACTTAATTCCCCCCCCCCCCCCCCCCCCCCCCCCCCCCGAAAAAAAACATAAGGGGTAACACTGTCATTTTTTTTTCTGGTCAAAATTTTGATTTTCAATATCTCAGCTCTGGAAGGGTCTACAGCCTCAATTTTTGCACCCGGGTCCATGTCTCGTGGCCCTCTATCAGAATCCAGAGTTTTGAGAAGATTGGAGAAACTTAATTTTTCACCCCCCGAAAAAAAACATAAGGGGTAACACTGTAATTTTTTTTTTCTGGTCAAAATTTTGATTTTCAATATCTCAGCTCTGGAAGGGTCTACAGCCTCAATTTTTGCACCCAGGTCCATGTCTCGTGGCCCTTTATCAGAATCCAGAGTTTTGAGAAGATTGGAGAAACTTAATTTTTCACCCCCCGAAAAAAAACATAAGGGGTAACACTGTCATTTTTTTTCTGGTCAAAATTTTGAGTTTCAATATCTCAGCTCTGGAAGGGTCTACAGAATGAATTGTTGCACCCAGGTCCATGTCTCGTGGCCCTCTATCAGAATCCAGAGTTTTGAGAAGATTGGAGAAACTTAATTTTTCACCCCCCGAAAAAAAACATAAGGGGTAACACTGTCATTTTTTTTTTCTGGTCAAAATTTTGAGTTTCAATATCTCAGCTCTGGAAGGGTCTACAGCCTCAATTTTTGCACCCGGGTCCATGTCTCGTGGCCCTCTATCAGAATCCAGAGTTTTGAGAAGATTGGAGAAACTTAATTTTTCACCCCCCGAAAAAAAACATAAGGGGTAACACTGTCATTTTTTTTTCTGGTCAAAATTTTGAGTTTCAATATCTCAGCTCTGGAAGGGTCTACAGCCTCAATTTTTGCACCCAGGTCCATGTCTCGTGGCCCTTTATCAGAATCCAGAGTTTTGAGAAGATTGGAGAAACTTAATTTTTCACCCCCCGAAAAAAAACATAAGGGGTAACACTGTCATTTTTTTTTTCTGGTCAAAATTTTGATTTTCAATATCTCAGCTCTGGAAGGGTCTACAGCCTCAATTTTTGCACCCGGGTCCATGTCTCGGGGCCCTCTATCAGAATCCAGAGTTTTGAGAAGATTGGAGAAACTTAATTTTTCACCCCCCGAAAAAAAACATAAGGGGTAACACTGTCATTTTTTTTTTCTGGTCAAAATTTTGAGTTTCAATATCTCAGCTCTGGAAGGGTCTACAGCCTCAATTTTTGCACCCGGGTCCATGTCTCGTGGCCCTCTATCAGAATCCAGAGTTTTGAGAAGATTGGAGAAACTTAATTTTTCACCCCCCCAAAAAAAAACATAAGGGGTAACACTAATTTTTTTTTCTGGTCAAAATTTTGAGTTTCAATATCTCAGCTCTGGAAGGGTCTACAGCCTCAATTTTTGCACCCAGGTCCATGTCTCGTGGCCCTCTATCAGAATCCAGAGTTTTGAGAAGATTGGAGAAACTTAATTTTTCACCCCCCGAAAAAAACGTAAGGGGTAACACTGTCATTTTTTTTTCTGGTCAAAATTTTGAGTTTCAATATCTCAGCTCTGGAAGGGTCTACAGCCTCAATTTTTGCACCCGGGTCCATATCTCGCGGCCCTCTATCAAAATCCAGATTTTTGAGAAGATTGGAGAAACTTAATTCCCCCCCCCCCCCCCCCCCCCGAAAAAAAACATAAGGGGTAACACTGTCATTTTTTTTTCTGGTCAAAATTTTGATTTTCAATATCTCAGCTCTGGAAGGGTCTACAGCCTCAATTTTTGCACCCGGGTCCATGTCTCGTGGCCCTCTATCAGAATCCAGAGTTTTGAGAAGATTGGAGAAACTTAATTTTTCACCCCCCGAAAAAAAACATAAGGGGTAACACTGTCATTTTTTTTTCTGGTCAAAATTTTGAGTTTCAATATCTCAGCTCTGGAAGGGTCTACAGCCTCAATTTTTGCACCCAGGTCCATGTCTCGTGGCCCTCTATCAGAATCCAGAGTTTTGAGAAGATTGGAGAAACTTAATTTTTCACCCCTCCGAAAAAAAACATAAGGGGTAACACTGTCATTTTTTTTTTTTCTGGTCAAAATTTTGAGTTTCAATATCTCAGCTCTGGAAGGGTCTACAGCCTCAATTTTTGCACCCAGGTCCATGTCTCGTGGCCCTCTATCAGAATCCAGAGTTTTGAGAAGATTGGAGAAACTTAATTTTTCACCCCTCGAAAAAAAACATAAGGGGTAACACTCATTTTTTTTCTGGTCAAAATTTTGATTTTCAATATCTCAGCTCTGGAAGGGTCTACAGCCTCAATTTTTGCACCCGGGTCCATGTCTCGTGGCCCTCTATCAGAATCCAGAGTTTTGAGAAGATTGGAGAAACTTAATTTTTCACCCCCCAAAAAAAAAACATAAGGGGTAACACTAATTTTTTTTTCTGGTCAAAATTTTGAGTTTCAATATCTCAGCTCTGGAAGGGTCTACAGCCTCAATTTTTGCACCCAGGTCCATGTCTCGTGGCCCTCTATCAGAATCCAGAGTTTTGAGAAGATTGGAGAAACTTAATTTTTCACCCCCCGAAAAAAAACGTAAGGGGTAACACTGTCATTTTTTTTTCTGGTCAAAATTTTGAGTTTCAATATCTCAGCTCTGGAAGGGTCTACAGCCTCAATTTTTGCACCCGGGTCCATATCTCGCGGCCCTCTATCAAAATCCAGATTTTTGAGAAGATTGGAGAAACTTAATCCCCCCCCCCCCCCCCCGAAAAAAAACATAAGGGGTAACACTGTCATTTTTTTTTCTGGTCAAAATTTTGATTTTCAATATCTCAGCTCTGGAAGGGTCTACAGCCTCAATTTTTGCACCCGGGTCCATGTCTCGTGGCCCTCTATCAGAATCCAGAGTTTTGAGAAGATTGGAGAAACTTAATTTTTCACCCCCCGAAAAAAAACATAAGGGGTAACACTGTCATTTTTTTTTCTGGTCAAAATTTTGAGTTTCAATATCTCAGCTCTGGAAGGGTCTACAGCCTCAATTTTTGCACCCAGGTCCATATCTCGTGGCCCTCTATCAGAATCCAGAGTTTTGAGAAGATTGGAGAAACTTAATTTTTCACCCCTCCGAAAAAAAACATAAGGGGTAACACTGTCATTTTTTTTTTTTCTGGTCAAAATTTTGAGTTTCAATATCTCAGCTCTGGAAGGGTCTACAGCCTCAATTTTTGCACCCAGGTCCATGTCTCGTGGCCCTCTATCAGAATCCAGAGTTTTGAGAAGATTGGAGAAACTTAATTTTTCACCCCTCGAAAAAAAACATAAGGGGTAACACTCATTTTTTTTCTGGTCAAAATTTTGATTTTCAATATCTCAGCTCTGGAAGGGTCTACAGCCTCAATTTTTGCACCCGGGTCCATGTCTCGTGGCCCTCTATCAGAATCCAGAGTTTTGAGAAGATTGGAGAAACTTAATTTTTCACCCCCCCGAAAAAAAACATAAGGGGTAACACTGTCATTTTTTTTTTCTGGTCAAAATTTTGAGTTTCAATATCTCAGCTCTGGAAGGGTCTACAGCCTCAATTTTTGCACCCGGGTCCATGTCTCGTGGCCCTCTATCAGAATCCAGAGTTTTGAGAAGATTGGAGAAACTTAATTTTTCACCCCCCGAAAAAAAACATAAGGGGTAACACTGTCATTTTTTTTCTGGTCAAAATTTTGAGTTTCAATATCTCAGCTCTGGAAGGGTCTACAGCCTCAATTTTTGCACCCAGGTCCATGTCTCGTGGCCCTCTATCAGAATCCAGAGTTTTGAGAAGATTGGAGAAACTTAATTTTTCACCCCCCGAAAAAAAACGTAAGGGGTAACACTGTCATTTTTTTTTCTGGTCAAAATTTTGAGTTTCAATATCTCAGCTCTGGAAGGGTCTACAGCCTCAATTTTTTCACCCGGGTCCATATCTCGTGGCCCTCTATCAGAATCCAGAGTTTTGAGAAGATTGGAGAAACTTAATTTTTCACCCCCCAAAAAAAAACATAAGGGGTAACACTGTCATTTTTTTTTCTGGTCAAAATTTTGATTTTCAATATCTCAGCTCTGGAAGGGTCTACAGCCTCAATTTTTGCACCCGGGTCCATGTCTCGTGGCCCTCTATCAGAATCCAGAGTTTTGAGAAGATTGGAGACACTTAATTTTTCACCCCCCGAAAAAAACATAAGGGGTAACACTGTCATTTTTTTTTCTGGTCAAAATTTTGAGTTTCAATATCTCAGCTCTGGAAGGGTCTACAGCCTCAATTTTTGCACCCAGGTCCATGTCTCGTGGCCCTCTATCAGAATCCAGAGTTTTGAGAAGATTGGAGAAACTTAATTTTTCACCCCCCGAAAAAAAACATAAGGGGTAACACTGTCATTTTTTTTTTCTGGTCAAAATTTTGAGTTTCAATATCTCAGCTCTGGAAGGGTCTACAGCCTCAATTTTTGCACCCAGGTCCATGTCTCGTGGCCCTCTATCAGAATCCAGAGTTTTGAGAAGATTGGAGAAACTTAATTTTTCACCCCTCGAAAAAAAACATAAGGGGTAACACTGTCATTTTTTTTTCTGGTCAAAATTTTGATTTTCAATATTTCAGCTCTGGAAGGGTCTACAGCCTCAATTTTAGCACCCGGGTCCATTTCTCGTGGCCCTCTATCAGAATCCAGAGTTTTGAGAAGATTGGAGAAACTTAATTTTTCACCCCCCGAAAAAAAACATAAGGGGTAACACTGTCATTTTTTTTTCTGGTCAAAATTTTGAGTTTCAATATCTCAGCTCTGGAAGGGTCTACAGCCTCAATTTTTGCACCCAGGTCCATGTCTCGTGGCCCTCTATCAGAATCCAGAGTTTTGAGAAGATTGGAGAAACTTAATTTTTCACCCCTCGAAAAAAAACATAAGGGGTAACACTGTCATTTTTTTTTCTGGTCAAAATTTTGATTTTCAATATCTCAGCTCTGGAAGGGTCTACAGCCTCAATTTTAACACCCGGGTCCATTTCTCGTGGCCCTCTATCAGAATCCAGAGTTTTGAGAAGATTGGAGAAACTTAATTTTTCACCCCCCGAAAAAAAAACATAAGGGGTAACACTGTCATTTTTTTTTCTGGTCAAAATTTTGAGTTTCAATATCTCAGCTCTGGAAAGGTCTACAGCCTCAATTTTTGCACCCAGGTCCATGTCTCGTGGCCCTCTATCAGAATCCAGAGTTTTGAGAAGATTGGAGAAACTTAATTTTTCACCCCCCGAAAAAAAACATAAGGGGTAACACTGTCATTTTTTTTTTCTGGTCAAAATTTTGAGTTTCAATATCTCAGCTCTGGAAGGGTCTACAGCCTCAATTTTTGCACCCGGGTCCATATCTCGTGGCCCTCTATCAGAATCCAGAGTTTTGAGAAGATTGGAGAAACTTAATTTTTCACCCCCCGAAAAAAAACATAAGGGGTAACACTGTCATTTTTTTTTCTGGTCAAAATTTTGAGTTTCAATATCTCAGCTCTGGAAGGGTCTACAGCCTCAATTTTTGCACCCAGGTCCATGTCTCGTGGCCCTCTATCAGAATCCAGAGTTTTGAGAAGATTGGAGAAACTTAATTTTTCACCCCCCCCAAAAAAACATAAGGGGTAACACTGTCATTTTTTTTTTCTGGTCAAAATTTTGATTTTCAATATATCAGCTCTGGAAGGGTCTACAGCCTCAATTTTAGCACCCGGGTCCATTTCTCGTGGCCCTCTATCAGAATCCAGAGTTTTGAGAAGATTGGAGAAACTTAGTTTTTCACCCCCCGAAAAAAAACATAAGGGGTAACACTGTCATTTTTTTTTTTCTGGTCAAAATTTTGAGTTTCAATATCTCAGCTCTGGAAGGGTCTACAGCCTCAATTTTTGCACCCAGGTCCATGTCTCGTGGCCCTCTATCAGAATCCAGAGTTTTGAGAAGATTGGAGAAACTTAATTTTTCACCCTCCGAAAAAAAACATAAGGGGTAACACTGTCATTTTTTTTTTCTGTTCAAAATTTTGAGTTTCAATATCTCAGCTCTGGAAGGGTCTACAGCCTCAATTTTTGCACCCGGGTCCATATCTCGTGGCCCTCTATCAGAATCCAGAGTTTTGAGAAGATTGGAGAAACTTAATTTTTCACCCCCCGAAAAAAAACATAAGGGGTAACACTGTCATTTTTTTTTTCTGGTCAAAATTTTGAGTTTCAATATCTCAGCTCTGGAAGGGTCTACAGCCTCAATTTTTGCACCCAGGTCCATGTCTCGTGGCCCTCTATCAGAATCCAGAGTTTTGAGAAGATTGGAGAAACTTAATTTTTCACCCCCCCCCCCAAAAAAACATAAGGGGTAACACTGTCATTTTTTTTTCTGGTCAAAATTTTGATTTTTAATATCTCAGCTCTGGAAGGGTCTACAGCCTCAATTTTTGCACCCAGGTCCATGTCTCGTGGCCCTCTATCAGAATCCAGAGTTTTGAGAAGATTGGAGAAACTTAATTTTTCACCCCTCGAAAAAAAACATAAGGGGTAACACTGTCATTTTTTTTTCTGGTCAAAATTTTGATTTTCAATATCTCAGCTCTGGAAGGGTCTACAGCCTCAATTGTTGCACCCAGGTCCATGTCTCGTGGCCCTCTATCAGAATCCAGAGTTTTGAGAAGATTGGAGAAACTTAATTTTTCACCCCCCGAAAAAAAACGTAAGGGGTAACACTGTCATTTTTTTTTCTGGTCAAAATTTTGAGTTTCAATATCTCAGCTCTGGAAGGGTCTACAGCCTCAATTTTTGCACCCGGGTCCATATCTCGTGGCCCTCTATCAGAATCCAGAGTTTTGAGAAGATTGGAGAAACTTAATTTTTCACCCCCCGAAAAAAAACATAAGGGGTAACACTGTCATTTTTTTTCTGGTCAAAATTTTGATTTTCAATATCTCAGCTCTGGAAGGGTCTACAGCCTCAATTTTTGCACCCGGGTCCATGTCTCGTGGCCCTCTATCAGAATCCAGAGTTTTGAGAAGATTGGAGAAACTTAATTTTTCACCCCCCGAAAAAAAAACATAAGGGGTAACACTGTCATTTTTTTTCTGGTCAAAATTTTGAGTTTCAATATCTCAGCTCTGGAAGGGTCTACAGCCTCAATTTTTGCACCCAGGTCCATGTCTCGTGGCCCTCTATCAGAATCCAGAGTTTTGAGAAGATTGGAGAAACTTAATTTTTCACCCCTCGAAAAAAAACATAAGGGGTAACACTGTCATTTTTTTTTTCTGGTCAAAATTTTGATTTTCAATATCTCAGCTCTGGAAGGGTCTACAGCCTCAATTTTTGCACCCGGGTCCATGTCTCGTGGCCCTCTATCAGAATCCAGAGTTTTGAGAAGATTGGAGAAACTTAATTTTTCACCCCCCGAAAAAAAACATAAGGGGTAACACTGTCATTTTTTTTTCTGGTCAAAATTTTGAGTTTCAATATCTCAGCTCTGGAAGGGTCTACAGCCTCAATTTTTGCACCCAGGTCCATGTCTCGTGGCCCTCTATCAGAATCCAGAGTTTTGAGAAGATTGGAGAAACTTAATTTTTCACCCCCCGAAAAAAAACGTAAGGAGTAACACTGTCATTTTTTTTCTGGTCAAAATTTTGAGTTTCAATATCTCAGCTCTGGAAGGGTCTACAGCCTCAATTTTTGCACCCGGGTCCATATCTCGTGGCCCTCTATCAGAATCCAGAGTTTTGAGAAGATTGGAGAAACTTAATTTTTCACCCCCCGAAAAAAACATAAGGGGTAACACTGTCATTTTTTTTTCTGGTCAAAATTTTGATTTTCAATATCTCAGCTCTGGAAGGGTCTACAGCCTCAATTTTTGCACCCGGGTCCATGTCTCGTGGCCCTCTATCAGAATCCAGAGTTTTGAGAAGATTGGAGAAACTTAATTTTTCACCCCCCGAAAAAAAACATAAGGGGTAACACTGTCATTTTTTTTTTCTGGTCAAAATTTTGAGTTTCAATATCTCAGCTCTGGAAGGGTCTACAGCCTCAATTTTTGCACCCAGGTCCATGTCTCGTGGCCCTCTATCAGAATCCAGAGTTTTGAGAAGATTGGAGAAACTTAATTTTTCACCCCCCCAAAAAAAACATAAGGGGTAACACTGTCATTTTTTTTTTCTGGTCAAAATTTTGAGTTTCAATATCTCAGCTCTGGAAGGGTCTACAGCCTCAATTTTTGCACCCAGGTCCATGTCTCGTGGCCCTCTATCAGAATCCAGAGTTTTGAGAAGATTGGAGAAACTTAATTTTTCACCCCTCGAAAAAAAACATAAGGGGTAACACTGTCATTTTTTTTTCTGGTCAAAATTTTGATTTTCAATATCTCAGCTCTGGAAGGGTCTACAGCCTCAATTTTTGCACCCGGGTCCATGTCTCGTGGCCCTCTATCAGAATCCAGAGTTTTGAGAAGATTGGAGAAACTTAATTTTTCACGCCCCGAAAAAAAACATAAGGGGTAACACTGTCATTTTTTTTTTCTGGTCAAAATTTTGAGTTTCAATATCTCAGCTCTGGAAGGGTCTACAGCCTCAATTTTTGCACCCGGGTCCATGTCTCGTGGCCCTCTATCAGAATCCAGAGTTTTGAGAAGATTGGAGAAACTTAATTTTTCACCCCCCGAAAAAAAACATAAGGGGTAACACTGTCATTTTTTTTTCTGGTCAAAATTTTGAGTTTCAATATCTCAGCTCTGGAAGGGTCTACAGCCTCAATTTTTGCACCCAGGTCAATGTCTCGTGGCCCTCTATCAGAATCCAGAGTTTTGAGAAGATTGGAGAAACTTAATTTTTCACCCCCCGAAAAAAAAACATAAGGGGTAACACTGTCATTTTTTTTTCTCTGGTCAAAATTTTGAGTTTCAATATCTCAGCTCTGGAAGGGTCTGCAGCCTCAATTTTTGCACCCAGGTCCATGTCTCGTGGCCCTCTATCAGAATCCAGAGTTTTGAGAAGATTGGAGAAAGTTAATTTTTCACCCCCCGAAAAAAAACATAAGGGGTAACACTGTCATTTTTTTTTCTGGTCAAAATTTTGAGTTTCAATATCTCAGCTCTGGAAGGGTCTACAGCCTCAATTTTTGCACCCAGGTCCATGTATCGTGGCCCTTTATCAGAATCCAGAGTTTTGAGAAGATTGGAGAAACTTAATTTTTCACCCCCCGAAAAAAAACATAAGGGGTAACACTGTCATTTTTTTTTCTGGTCAAAATTTTGAGTTTCAATATCTCAGCTCTGGAAGGGTCTACAGCCTCAATTTTTGCACCCAGGTCCATGTCTCGTGGCCCTCTATCAGAATCCAGAGTTTTGAGAAGATTGGAGAAACTTAATTGTTCACCCCCCGAAAAAAAACATAAGGGGTAACACTGTCATTTTTTTTTTCTGGTCAAAATTTTGAGTTTCAATATCTCAGCTCTGGAAGGGTCTACAGCCTCAATTTTTGCACCCAGGTCCATGTCTCGTGGCCCTCTATCAGAATCCAGAGTTTTGAAAAGATTGGAGAAACTTAATTTTTCACCCCCCGAAAAAAAACATAAGGGGTAACACTGTCATTTTTTTTCTGTTCAAAATTTTGAGTTTCAATATCTCAGCTCTGGAAGGGTCTACAGCCTCAATTGTTGCACCCAGGTCCATGTCTCGTGGCCCTTTATCAGAATCCAGAGTTTTGAGAAGATTGGAGAAACTTAATTTTTCACCCCCCGAAAAAAAACATAAGGGGTAACACTGTCATTTTTTTTTTCTGGTCAAAATTTTGATTTTCAATATCTCAGCTCTGGAAGGGTCTACAGCCTCAATTTTTGCACCCGGGTCCATGTCTCGTGGCCCTCTATCAGAATCCAGAGTTTTGAGAAGATTTGAGAAACTTAATTTTTCACCCCCCGAAAAAAAACATAAGGGGTAACACTGTCATTTTTTTTTTTCTGGTCAAAATTTTGAGTTTCAATATCTCAGCTCTGGAAGGGTCTACAGCCTCAATTTTTGCACCCAGGTCCATGTCTCGTGGCCCTCTATCAGAATCCAGAGTTTTGAGAAGATTGGAGAAACTTAATTTTTCACTCCCCGAAAAAAACATAAGGGGTAACACTGTCATTTTTTTTTTCTGGTCAAAATTTTGAGTTTCAATATCTCAGCTCTGGAAGGGTCTACAGCCTCAATTTTTGCACCCAGGTCCATGTCTCGTGGCCCTCTATCAGAATCCAGAGTTTTGAGAAGATTGGAGAAACTTAATTTTTCACCCCCCGAAAAAAAACATAAGGGGTAACACTGTCATTTTTTTTTTTTGGTCAAAATTTTGAGTTTCAATATCTCAGCTCTGGAAGGGTCTACAGCCTCAATTTTTGCACCCAGGTCCATGTCTCGTGGCCCACTATCAGAATCCAGAGTTTTGAGAAGATTGGAGAAACTTAATTTTTCACCCCCCGAAAAAAAACATAAGGGGTAACACTGTCATTTTTTTTTTCTGGTCAAAATTTTGAGTTTCAATATCTCAGCTCTGGAAGGGTCTACAGCCTCAATTTTTGCACCCAGGTCCATGTCTCGTGGCCCTGTATCAGAATCCAGAGTTTTGAGAAGATTGGAGAAACTTAATTTTTCACCCCCGAAAAAAAACATAAGGGGTAAAACTGTCTTTTTTTTTTCTGGTCAAAATTTTGAGTTTCAATATCTCAGCTCTGGAAGGGTCTACAGCCTCAATTTTTGCACTAGGGTCCATGTCTCGTGGCCCTCTATCAGAATCCAGAGTTTTGAGAAGATTGGAGAAACTTAATTTTTCACCCCCCGAAAAAAAACATAAGGGGTAACACTGTCATTTTTTTTTTTTCTGGTCAAAATTTTGAGTTTCAATATCTCAGCTCTGGAAGGGTCTACAGCCTCAATTTTTGCACCCAGGTCCATGTCTCGTGGCCCTCTATCAGAATCCAGAGTTTTGAGAAGATTGGAGAAACTTAATTTTTCACCCCCCGAACAAATACGTAAGGGGTAACACTGTCATTTTTTTTTTCTGGTCAAAATTTTGAGTTTCAATATCTCAGCTCTGGAAGGGTCTACAGCCTCAATTTTTGCACCAGGGTCCATGTCTCGTGGCCCTCTATCAGAATCCAGAGTTTTGAGAAGATTGGAGAAACTTAATTTTTCACCCCCCGAAAAAAAACATAAGGGGTAACACTGTCATTTTTTTTTCTGGTCAAAATTTTGAGTTTCAATATCTCAGCTCTGGAAGGGTCTACAGCCTCAATTTTTGCACCCAGGTCCATGTGTCGCGGCCCTCTATTAGAATCCAGAGTTTTGAGAAGATTGGAGAAACTTAATTTTTCACCCCCCGAAAAAAAACATAAGGGGTAACACTGTCATTTTTTTTTCTGCTCAAAATTTTGAGTTTCAATATCTCAGCTCTGGAAGGGTCTACAGCCTCAATTTTTGCACCCAGGTCCATGTCTCGTGGCCCTCTATCAGAATCCAGAGTTTTGAGAAGATTGGAGAAACTTAATTTTTCACCCCCCGAAAAAAAACATAAGGGGTAACACTGTCATTTTCTTTCTGGTCAAAATTTTGAGTTTCAATATCTCAGCTCTGGAAGGGTCTACAGCCTCAATTTTTGCACACAGGTCAATGTCTCGTGGCCCTCTATCAGAATCCAGAGTTTTGAGAAGATTGGAGAAACTTAATTTTTCACCCCCCGAAAAAAAACATAAGGGGTAACACTGTCATTTTTTTTTTCTGGTCAAAATTTTGAGTTTCAATATCTCAGCTCTGGAAGGGTCTGCAGCCTCAATTTTTGCACCCAGGTCCATGTCTCGTGGCCCTCTATCAGAATCCAGAGTTTTGAGAAGATTGGAGAAAGTTAATTTTTCACCCCCCGAAAAAAAACATAAGGGGTAACACTGTCATTTTTTTTTCTGGTCAAAATTTTGAGTTTCAATATCTCAGCTCTGGAAGGGTCTACAGCCTCAATTTTTGCACCCGGGTCCATGTCTCGTGGCCCTCTATCAGAATCCAGAGTTTTGAGAAGATTGGAGAGACTTAATTTTTCACCCCCCGAAAAAAAACATAAGGGGTAACACTGTCATTTTTTTTTCTGGTCAAAATTTTGAGTTTCAATATCTCAGCTCTGGAAGGGTCTACAGCCTCAATTTTTGCACCCAGGTCCATGTCTCGTGGCCCTCTATCAGAATCCAGAGTTTTGAGAAGATTGGAGAAACTTAATTTTTCACCCCCCGAAAAAAAACATAAGGGGTAACACTGTCATTTTTTTTCTGGTCAAAATTTTGAATTTCAATATCTCAGCTCTGGAAGGGTCTACAGCCTCAATTTTTGCACCCGGGTCCATGTCTCGTGGCCCTCTATCAGAATCCAGAGTTTTGAGAAGATTGGAGAAACTTAATTTTTCACCCCCCCGAAAAAAAACATAAGGGGTAACACTGTCATTTTTTTTTTCTGGTCAAAATTTTGAGTTTCAATATCTCAGCTCTGGAAGGGTCTACAGCCTCAATTTTTGCACCCAGGCCCATGTCTCGTGGCCCTCTATCAGAATCCAGAGTTTTGAGAAGATTGGAGAAACTTAATTTTTCACCCCTCGAAAAAAAACATAAGGGGTAACACTGTCATTTTTTTTTCTGCTCAAAATTTTGAGTTTCAATATCTCAGCTCTGGAAGGGTCTACAGCCTCAATTTTTGCACCCAGGTCCATGTCTCGTGGCCCTCTATCAGAATCCAGAGTTTTGAGAAGATTGGAGAAACTTAATTTTTCAACCCCCGAAAAAAAACATAAGGGGTAACACTGTCATTTTTTTTTCTGGTCAAAATTTTGAGTTTCAATATCTCAGCTCTGGAAGGGTCTACAGCCTCAATTGTTGCACCCAGGTCCATGTCTCGTGGCCCTCTATCAGAATCCAGAGTTTTGAGAAGATTGGAGAAACTTAATTTTTCACCCCCCGAAAAAAAACATAAGGGGTAACACTGTCATTTTTTTTTCTGGTCAAAATTTTGAGTTTCAATATCTCAGCTCTGGAAGGGTCTACAGCCTCAATTTTTGCACCCGGGTCCATATCTCGTGGCCCTCTATCAGAATCCAGAGTTTTGAGAAGATTGGAGAAACTTAATTTTTCACCCCCCGAAAAAAAAACATAAGGGGTAACACTGTCATTTTTTTTTTCTGGTCAAAATTTTGATTTTCAATATCTCAGCTCTGGAAGGGTCTACAGCCTCAATTTTTGCACCCGGGTCCATGTCTCGTGGCCCTCTATCAGAATCCAGAGTTTTGAGAAGATTGGAGAAACTTAATTTTTCACCCCCCGAAAAAAAACATAAGGGGTAACACTGTCATTTTTTTTTCTGGTCAAAATTTTGAGTTTCAATATCTCAGCTCTGGAAGGGTCTACAGCCTCAATTTTTGCACCCAGGTCCATGTCTCGTGGCCCTCTATCAGAATCCAGAGTTTTGAGAAGATTGGAGAAACTTAATTTTTCACCCCCCGAAAAAAAACGTAAGGAGTAACACTGTCATTTTTTTTCTGGTCAAAATTTTGAGTTTCAATATCTCAGCTCTGGAAGGGTCTACAGCCTCAATTTTTGCACCCAGGTCCATGTCTCGTGGCCCTCTATCAGAATCCAGAGTTTTGAGAAGATTGGAGAAACTTAATTTTTCAACCCCCGAAAAAAAACATAAGGGGTAACACTGTCATTTTTTTTTCTGGTCAAAATTTTGAGTTTCAATATCTCAGCTCTGGAAGGGTCTACAGCCTCAATTGTTGCACCCAGGTCCATGTCTCGTGGCCCTCTATCAGAATCCAGAGTTTTGAGAAGATTGGAGAAACTTAATTTTTCACCCCCCGAAAAAAAACATAAGGGGTAACACTGTCATTTTTTTTTCTGGTCAAAATTTTGAGTTTCAATATCTCAGCTCTGGAAGGGTCTACAGCCTCAATTTTTGCACCCGGGTCCATATCTCGTGGCCCTCTATCAGAATCCAGAGTTTTGAGAAGATTGGAGAAACTTAATTTTTCACCCCCCGAAAAAAAAACATAAGGGGTAACACTGTCATTTTTTTTTTCTGGTCAAAATTTTGATTTTCAATATCTCAGCTCTGGAAGGGTCTACAGCCTCAATTTTTGCACCCGGGTCCATGTCTCGTGGCCCTCTATCAGAATCCAGAGTTTTGAGAAGATTGGAGAAACTTAATTTTTCACCCCCCGAAAAAAAACATAAGGGGTAACACTGTCATTTTTTTTTCTGGTCAAAATTTTGAGTTTCAATATCTCAGCTCTGGAAGGGTCTACAGCCTCAATTTTTGCACCCAGGTCCATGTCTCGTGGCCCTCTATCAGAATCCAGAGTTTTGAGAAGATTGGAGAAACTTAATTTTTCACCCCCCGAAAAAAAACGTAAGGAGTAACACTGTCATTTTTTTTCTGGTCAAAATTTTGAGTTTCAATATCTCAGCTCTGGAAGGGTCTACAGCCTCAATTTTTGCACCCGGGTCCATATCTCGTGGCCCTCTATCAGAATCCAGAGTTTTGAGAAGATTGGAGAAACTTAATTTTTCACCCCCCGAAAAAAACATAAGGGGTAACACTGTCATTTTTTTTTCTGGTCAAAATTTTGATTTTCAATATCTCAGCTCTGGAAGGGTCTACAGCCTCAATTTTTGCACCCGGGTCCATGTCTCGTGGCCCTCTATCAGAATCCAGAGTTTTGAGAAGATTGGAGAAACTTAATTTTTCACCCCCCGAAAAAAAACATAAGGGGTAACACTGTCATTTTTTTTTTCTGGTCAAAATTTTGAGTTTCAATATCTCAGCTCTGGAAGGGTCTACAGCCTCAATTTTTGCACCCAGGTCCATGTCTCGTGGCCCTCTATCAGAATCCAGAGTTTTGAGAAGATTGGAGAAACTTAATTTTTCACCCCCCCAAAAAAAACATAAGGGGTAACACTGTCATTTTTTTTTTCTGGTCAAAATTTTGAGTTTCAATATCTCAGCTCTGGAAGGGTCTACAGCCTCAATTTTTGCACCCAGGTCCATGTCTCGTGGCCCTCTATCAGAATCCAGAGTTTTGAGAAGATTGGAGAAACTTAATTTTTCACCCCTCGAAAAAAAACATAAGGGGTAACACTGTCATTTTTTTTTCTGGTCAAAATTTTGATTTTCAATATCTAAGCTCTGGAAGGGTCTACAGCCTCAATTTTTGCACCCGGGTCCATGTCTCGTGGCCCTCTATCAGAATCCAGAGTTTTGAGAAGATTGGAGAAACTTAATTTTTCACCCCCCGAAAAAAAACATAAGGGGTAACACTGTCATTTTTTTTTTCTGGTCAAAATTTTGAGTTTCAATATCTCAGCTCTGGAAGGGTCTACAGCCTCAATTTTTGCACCCGGGTCCATGTCTCGTGGCCCTCTATCAGAATCCAGAGTTTTGAGAAGATTGGAGAAACTTAATTTTTCACCCCCCGAAAAAAAACATAAGGGGTAACACTGTCATTTTTTTTTCTGGTCAAAATTTTGAGTTTCAATATCTCAGCTCTGGAAGGGTCTACAGCCTCAATTTTTGCACCCAGGTCAATGTCTCGTGGCCCTCTATCAGAATCCAGAGTTTTGAGAAGATTGGAGAAACTTAATTTTTCACCCCCCGAAAAAAAAACATAAGGGGTAACACTGTCATTTTTTTTTCTCTGGTCAAAATTTTGAGTTTCAATATCTCAGCTCTGGAAGGGTCTGCAGCCTCAATTTTTGCACCCAGGTCCATGTCTCGTGGCCCTCTATCAGAATCCAGAGTTTTGAGAAGATTGGAGAAAGTTAATTTTTCACCCCCCGAAAAAAAACATAAGGGGTAACACTGTCATTTTTTTTTCTGGTCAAAATTTTGAGTTTCAATATCTCAGCTCTGGAAGGGTCTACAGCCTCAATTTTTGCACCCAGGTCCATGTATCGTGGCCCTTTATCAGAATCCAGAGTTTTGAGAAGATTGGAGAAACTTAATTTTTCACCCCCCGAAAAAAAACATAAGGGGTAACACTGTCATTTTTTTTTCTGGTCAAAATTTTGAGTTTCAATATCTCAGCTCTGGAAGGGTCTACAGCCTCAATTTTTGCACCCAGGTCCATGTCTCGTGGCCCTCTATCAGAATCCAGAGTTTTGAGAAGATTGGAGAAACTTAATTGTTCACCCCCCGAAAAAAAACATAAGGGGTAACACTGTCATTTTTTTTTTCTGGTCAAAATTTTGAGTTTCAATATCTCAGCTCTGGAAGGGTCTACAGCCTCAATTTTTGCACCCAGGTCCATGTCTCGTGGCCCTCTATCAGAATCCAGAGTTTTGAAAAGATTGGAGAAACTTAATTTTTCACCCCCCGAAAAAAAACATAAGGGGTAACACTGTCATTTTTTTTTCTGTTCAAAATTTTGAGTTTCAATATCTCAGCTCTGGAAGGGTCTACAGCCTCAATTGTTGCACCCAGGTCCATGTCTCGTGGCCCTTTATCAGAATCCAGAGTTTTGAGAAGATTGGAGAAACTTAATTTTTCACCCCCCGAAAAAAAACATAAGGGGTAACACTGTCATTTTTTTTTTCTGGTCAAAATTTTGATTTTCAATATCTCAGCTCTGGAAGGGTCTACAGCCTCAATTTTTGCACCCGGGTCCATGTCTCGTGGCCCTCTATCAGAATCCAGAGTTTTGAGAAGATTTGAGAAACTTAATTTTTCACCCCCCGAAAAAAAACATAAGGGGTAACACTGTCATTTTTTTTTTCTGGTCAAAATTTTGAGTTTCAATATCTCAGCTCTGGAAGGGTCTACAGCCTCAATTTTTGCACCCAGGTCCATGTCTCGTGGCCCTCTATCAGAATCCAGAGTTTTGAGAAGATTGGAGAAACTTAATTTTTCACTCCCCGAAAAAAACATAAGGGGTAACACTGTCATTTTTTTTTTCTGGTCAAAATTTTGAGTTTCAATATCTCAGCTCTGGAAGGGTCTACAGCCTCAATTTTTGCACCCAGGTCCATGTCTCGTGGCCCTCTATCAGAATCCAGAGTTTTGAGAAGATTGGAGAAACTTAATTTTTCACCCCCCGAAAAAAAACATAAGGGGTAACACTGTCATTTTTTTTTTTTGGTCAAAATTTTGAGTTTCAATATCTCAGCTCTGGAAGGGTCTACAGCCTCAATTTTTGCACCCAGGTCCATGTCTCGTGGCCCACTATCAGAATCCAGAGTTTTGAGAAGATTGGAGAAACTTAATTTTTCACCCCCCGAAAAAAAACATAAGGGGTAACACTGTCATTTTTTTTTTCTGGTCAAAATTTTGAGTTTCAATATCTCAGCTCTGGAAGGGTCTACAGCCTCAATTTTTGCACCCAGGTCCATGTCTCGTGGCCCTGTATCAGAATCCAGAGTTTTGAGAAGATTGGAGAAACTTAATTTTTCACCCCCGAAAAAAAACATAAGGGGTAAAACTGTCTTTTTTTTTTCTGGTCAAAATTTTGAGTTTCAATATCTCAGCTCTGGAAGGGTCTACAGCCTCAATTTTTGCACTAGGGTCCATGTCTCGTGGCCCTCTATCAGAATCCAGAGTTTTGAGAAGATTGGAGAAACTTAATTTTTCACCCCCCGAAAAAAAACATAAGGGGTAACACTGTCATTTTTTTTTTTCTGGTCAAAATTTTGAGTTTCAATATCTCAGCTCTGGAAGGGTCTACAGCCTCAATTTTTGCACCCAGGTCCATGTCTCGTGGCCCTCTATCAGAATCCAGAGTTTTGAGAAGATTGGAGAAACTTAATTTTTCACCCCCCGAACAAATACGTAAGGGGTAACACTGTCATTTTTTTTTTCTGGTCAAAATTTTGAGTTTCAATATCTCAGCTCTGGAAGGGTCTACAGCCTCAATTTTTGCACCAGGGTCCATGTCTCGTGGCCCTCTATCAGAATCCAGAGTTTTGAGAAGATTGGAGAAACTTAATTTTTCACCCCCCGAAAAAAAACATAAGGGGTAACACTGTCATTTTTTTTTCTGGTCAAAATTTTGAGTTTCAATATCTCAGCTCTGGAAGGGTCTACAGCCTCAATTTTTGCACCCAGGTCCATGTGTCGCGGCCCTCTATTAGAATCCAGAGTTTTGAGAAGATTGGAGAAACTTAATTTTTCACCCCCCGAAAAAAAACATAAGGGGTAACACTGTCATTTTTTTTTCTGCTCAAAATTTTGAGTTTCAATATCTCAGCTCTGGAAGGGTCTACAGCCTCAATTTTTGCACCCAGGTCCATGTCTCGTGGCCCTCTATCAGAATCCAGAGTTTTGAGAAGATTGGAGAAACTTAATTTTTCACCCCCCGAAAAAAAACATAAGGGGTAACACTGTCATTTTCTTTCTGGTCAAAATTTTGAGTTTCAATATCTCAGCTCTGGAAGGGTCTACAGCCTCAATTTTTGCACACAGGTCAATGTCTCGTGGCCCTCTATCAGAATCCAGAGTTTTGAGAAGATTGGAGAAACTTAATTTTTCACCCCCCGAAAAAAAACATAAGGGGTAACACTGTCATTTTTTTTTTCTGGTCAAAATTTTGAGTTTCAATATCTCAGCTCTGGAAGGGTCTGCAGCCTCAATTTTTGCACCCAGGTCCATGTCTCGTGGCCCTCTATCAGAATCCAGAGTTTTGAGAAGATTGGAGAAAGTTAATTTTTCACCCCCCGAAAAAAAACATAAGGGGTAACACTGTCATTTTTTTTTCTGGTCAAAATTTTGAGTTTCAATATCTCAGCTCTGGAAGGGTCTACAGCCTCAATTTTTGCACCCGGGTCCATGTCTCGTGGCCCTCTATCAGAATCCAGAGTTTTGAGAAGATTGGAGAGACTTAATTTTTCACCCCCCGAAAAAAAACATAAGGGGTAACACTGTCATTTTTTTTTCTGGTCAAAATTTTGAGTTTCAATATCTCAGCTCTGGAAGGGTCTACAGCCTCAATTTTTGCACCCAGGTCCATGTCTCGTGGCCCTCTATCAGAATCCAGAGTTTTGAGAAGATTGGAGAAACTTAATTTTTCACCCCCCGAAAAAAAACATAAGGGGTAACACTGTCATTTTTTTTCTGGTCAAAATTTTGAATTTCAATATCTCAGCTCTGGAAGGGTCTACAGCCTCAATTTTTGCACCCGGGTCCATGTCTCGTGGCCCTCTATCAGAATCCAGAGTTTTGAGAAGATTGGAGAAACTTAATTTTTCACCCCCCCGAAAAAAAACATAAGGGGTAACACTGTCATTTTTTTTTTCTGGTCAAAATTTTGAGTTTCAATATCTCAGCTCTGGAAGGGTCTACAGCCTCAATTTTTGCACCCAGGCCCATGTCTCGTGGCCCTCTATCAGAATCCAGAGTTTTGAGAAGATTGGAGAAACTTAATTTTTCACCCCTCGAAAAAAAACATAAGGGGTAACACTGTCATTTTTTTTTCTGCTCAAAATTTTGAGTTTCAATATCTCAGCTCTGGAAGGGTCTACAGCCTCAATTGTTGCACCCAGGTCCATGTCTCGTGGCCCTCTATCAGAATCCAGAGTTTTGAGAAGATTGGAGAAACTTAATTTTTCACCCCCCGAAAAAAAACATAAGGGGTAACACTGTCATTTTTTTTTCTGGTCAAAATTTTGAGTTTCAATATCTCAGCTCTGGAAGGGTCTACAGCCTCAATTTTTGCACCCGGGTCCATATCTCGTGGCCCTCTATCAGAATCCAGAGTTTTGAGAAGATTGGAGAAACTTAATTTTTCACCCCCCGAAAAAAAAACATAAGGGGTAACACTGTCATTTTTTTTCTGGTCAAAATTTTGAGTTTCAATATCTCAGCTCTGGAAGGGTCTACAGCCTCAATTTTTGCACCCAGGTCCATGTCTCGTGGCCCTCTATCAGAATCCAGAGTTTTGAGAAGATTGGAGAAACTTAATTTTTCACCCCTCGAAAAAAAACATAAGGGGTAACACTGTCATTTTTTTTTCTGGTCAAAATTTTGATTTTCAATATCTCAGCTCTGGAAGGGTCTACAGCCTCAATTTTTGCACCCGGGTCCATGTCTCGTGGCCCTCTATCAGAATCCAGAGTTTTGAGAAGATTGGAGAAACTTAATTTTTCACCCCCCGAAAAAAAACATAAGGGGTAACACTGTCATTTTTTTTTCTGGTCAAAATTTTGAGTTTCAATATCTCAGCTCTGGAAGGGTCTACAGCCTCAATTTTTGCACCCAGGTCCATGTCTCGTGGCCCTCTATCAGAATCCAGAGTTTTGAGAAGATTGGAGAAACTTAATTTTTCACCCCCCGAAAAAAAACATAAGGGGTAACACTGTCATTTTCTTTCTGGTCAAAATTTTGAGTTTCAATATCTCAGCTCTGGAAGGGTCTACAGCCTCAATTTTTGCACCCAGGTCAATGTCTCGTGGCCCTCTATCAGAATCCAGAGTTTTGAGAAGATTGGAGAAACTTAATTTTTCACCCCCCGAAAAAAAACATAAGGGGTAACACTGTCATTTTTTTTTTCTGGTCAAAATTTTGAGTTTCAATATCTCAGCTCTGGAAGGGTCTGCAGCCTCAATTTTTGCACCCAGGTCCATGTCTCGTGGCCCTCTATCAGAATCCAGAGTTTTGAGAAGATTGGAGAAAGTTAATTTTTCACCCCCCGAAAAAAAACATAAGGGGTAACACTGTCATTTTTTTTTCTGGTCAAAATTTTGAGTTTCAATATCTCAGCTCTGGAAGGGTCTACAGCCTCAATTTTTGCACCCAGGTCCATGTATCGTGGCCCTTTATCAGAATCCAGAGTTTTGAGAAGATTGGAGAAACTTAATTTTTCACCCCCCGAAAAAAAACATAAGGGGTAACACTGTCATTTTTTTTTCTGGTCAAAATTTTGAGTTTCAATATCTCAGCTCTGGAAGGGTCTACAGCCTCAATTTTTGCACCCAGGTCCATGTCTCGTGGCCCTCTATCAGAATCCAGAGTTTTGAGAAGATTGGAGAAACTTAATTGTTCACCCCCCGAAAAAAAACATAAGGGGTAACACTGTCATTTTTTTTTTCTGGTCAAAATTTTGAGTTTCAATATCTCAGCTCTGGAAGGGTCTACAGCCTCAATTTTTGCACCCAGGTCCATGTCTCGTGGCCCTCTATCAGAATCCAGAGTTTTGAAAAGATTGGAGAAACTTAATTTTTCACCCCCCGAAAAAAAACATAAGGGGTAACACTGTCATTTTTTTTTCTGTTCAAAATTTTGAGTTTCAATATCTCAGCTCTGGAAGGGTCTACAGCCTCAATTGTTGCACCCAGGTCCATGTCTCGTGGCCCTTTATCAGAATCCAGAGTTTTGAGAAGATTGGAGAAACTTAATTTTTCACCCCCCGAAAAAAAACATAAGGGGTAACACTGTAATTTTTTTTTCTGGTCAAAATTTTGAGTTTCAATATCTCAGCTCTGGAAGGGTCTACAGCCTCAATTTTTGCACCCGGGTCCATGTCTCGTGGCCCTCTATCAGAATCCAGAGTTTTGAGAAGATTTGAGAAACTTAATTTTTCACCCCCCGAAAAAAAACATAAGGGGTAACACTGTCATTTTTTTTTCTGGTCAAAATTTTGAGTTTCAATATCTCAGCTCTGGAAGGGTCTACAGCCTCAATTTTTGCACCCAGGTCCATGTCTCGTGGCCCTCTATCAGAATCCAGAGTTTTGAGAAGATTGGAGAAACTTAATTTTTCACCCCCCGAAAAAAACATAAGGGGTAACACTGTCATTTTTTTTTTCTGGTCAAAATTTTGAGTTTCAATATCTCAGCTCTGGAAGGGTCTACAGCCTCAATTTTTGCACCCAGGTCCATGTCTCGTGGCCCTCTATCAGAATCCAGAGTTTTGAGAAGATTGGAGAAACTTAATTTTTCACCCCCCGAAAAAAAACATAAGGGGTAACACTGTCATTTTTTTTCTGGTCAAAATTTTGAGTTTCAATATCTCAGCTCTGGAAGGGTCTACAGCCTTAATATTTGCACCCAGGTCAATGTCTTGGGGCCCTCTATCAGAATCCAGAGTTTTGAGAAGATTGGAGAAACTTAATTTTTCACCCCCCGAAAAAATACGTAAGGGGTAACACATTCATTTTTTTTTTTTCTGGTCAAAATTTTGAGTTTCAATATCTCAGCTCTGGAAGGGTCTACAGCCTCAATTTTTGCACCCAGGTCCATGTCTCGTGGCCCTCTATCAGAATCCAGAGTTTTGAGAAGATTGGAGAAACTTAATTTTTCACACCCCGAAAAAAAACATAAGGGGTAACACTGTCATTTTTTTTTCTGGTCAAAATTTTGAGTTTCAATATCTCAGCTCTGGAAGGGTCTACAGCCTCAATTTTTGCACCCAGGTCCATGTCTCGTGGCCCACTATCAGAATCCAGAGTTTTGAGAAGATTGGAGAAACTTAATTTTTCACCCCCCGAAAAAAAAACATAAGGGGTAACACTGTCATTTTTTTTTTCTGGTCAAAATTTTGAGTTTCAATATCTCAGCTCTGGAAGGGTCTACAGCCTCAATTTTTGCACCCAGGTCCATGTCTCGTGGCCCTGTATCAGAATCCAGAGTTTTGAGAAGATTGGAGAAACTTAATTTTTCACCCCCGAAAAAAAACATAAGGGGTAAAACTGTCATTTTTTTTTTCTGGTCAAAATTTTGAGTTTCAATATCTCAGCTCTGGAAGGGTCTACAGCCTCAATTTTTGCACTAGGGTCCATGTCTCGTGGCCCTCTATCAGAATCCAGAGTTTTGAGAAGATTGGAGAAACTTAATTTTTCACCCCCCGAAAAAAAACATAAGGGGTAACACTGTCATTTTTTTTTTCTGGTCAAAATTTTGAGTTTCAATATCTCAGCTCTGGAAGGGTCTACAGCCTCAATTTTTGCACCCAGGTCCATGTCTCGTGGCCCTCTATCAGAATCCAGAGTTTTGAGAAGATTGGAGAAACTTAATTTTTCACCCCCCGAACAAATACGTAAGGGGTAACACTGTCATTTTTTTTTTCTGGTCAAAATTTTGAGTTTCAATATCTCAGCTCTGGAAGGGTCTACAGCCTCAATTTTTGCACCAGGGTCCATGTCTCGTGGCCCTCTATCAGAATCCAGAGTTTTGAGAAGATTGGAGAAACTTAATTTTTCACCCCCCGAAAAAAAACATAAGGGGTAACACTGTCATTTTTTTTTCTGGTCAAAATTTTGAGTTTCAATATCTCAGCTCTGGAAGGGTCTACAGCCTCAATTTTTGCACCCAGGTCCATGTCTCGTGGCCCTCTATCAGAATCCAGAGTTTTGAGAAGATTGGAGAAACTTAATTTTTCACCCCCCGAAAAAAAACATAAGGGGTAACACTGTCATTTTTTTTCTGGTCAAAATTTTGAGTTTCAATATCTCAGCTCTGGAAGGGTCTACAGCCTCAATTTTTGCACCCGGGTCCATGTCTCGTGGCCCTCTATCAGAATCCAGAGTTTTGAGAAGATTGGAGAAACTTAATTTTTCACCCCCCCCCCCCCCCCCCCCCCCCGAAAAAAAACATAAGGGGTAACACTGTCATTTTTTTTTCTGGTCAAAATTTTGAGTTTCAATATCTCAGCTCTGGAAGGGTCTACAGCCTCAATTTTTGCACCCAGGTCCATGTCTCGTGGCCCTCTATCAGAATCCAGAGTTTTGAGAAGATTGGAGAAACTTAATTTTTCACCCCTCGAAAAAAAACATAAGGGGTAACACTGTCATTTTTTTTTCTGGTCAAAATTTTGAGTTTCAATATCTCAGCTCTGGAAGGGTCTACAGCCTCAATTTTTGCACCCAGGTCCATGTCTCGTGGCCCTCTATCAGAATCCAGAGTTTTGAGAAGATTGGAGAAACTTAATTTTTCAACCCCCGAAAAAAAACATAAGGGGTAACACTGTCATTTTTTTTTCTGGTCAAAATTTTGAGTTTCAATAATTCAGCTCTGGAAGGGTCTACAGCCTCAATTGTTGCACCCAGGTCCATGTCTCGTGGCCCTCTATCAGAATCCAGAGTTTTGAGAAGATTGGAGAAACTTAATTTTTCACCCCCCGAAAAAAAACATAAGGGGTAACACTGTCATTTTTTTTTCTGGTCAAAATTTTGAGTTTCAATATCTCAGCTCTGGAAGGGTCTACAGCCTCAATTTTTGCACCCGGGTCCATATCTCGTGGCCCTCTATCAGAATCCAGAGTTTTGAGAAGATTGGAGAAACTTAATTTTTCACCCCCCGAAAAAAAACATAAGGGGTAACACTGTCCTTTTTTTTCTGGTCAAAATTTTGATTTTCAATATCTCAGCTCTGGAAGGGTCTACAGCCTCAATTTTTGCACCCGGGTCCATGTCTCGTGGCCCTCTATCAGAATCCAGAGTTTTGAGAAGATTGGAGAAACTTAATTTTTCACCCCCCGAAAAAAAAACATAAGGGGTAACACTGTCATTTTTTTTCTGGTCAAAATTTTGAGTTTCAATATCTCAGCTCTGGAAGGGTCTACAGCCTCAATTTTTGCACCCAGGTCCATGTCTCATGGCCCTCTATCAGAATCCAGAGTTAGAGAAGATTAGAGAAACTTAATTTTTCACCCCCCGAAAAAAAACATAAGGGGTAACACTGTCATTTTTTTTTCTGGTCAAAATTTTGAGTTTCAATATCTCAGCTCTGGAAGGGTCTACAGCCTCAATTTTTGCACTAGGGTCCATGTCTCGTGGCCCTCTATCAGAATCCAGAGTTTTGAGAAGATAGGAGAAACTTAATTTTTCACCCCCCGAAAAAAAACATAAGGGGTAACACTGTCATTTTTTTTTTCTGGTCAAAATTTTGAATTTCAATATCTCAGCTCTGGAAGGGTCTACAGCCTCAATTTTTGCACCCAGGTCCATGTCTCGTGGCCCTCTATCAGAATCCAGAGTTTTGAGAAGATTGGAGAAACTTAATTTTTCACCCCCCGAACAAATACGTAAGGGGTAACACTGTCATTTTTTTTCTGGTCAAAATTTTGAGTTTCAATATCTCAGCTCTGGAAGGGTCTACAGCCTCAATTTTTGCACCCGGGTCCATGTCTCGTGGCCCTCTATCAGAATCCAGAGTTTTGAGAAGATTGGAGAAACTTAATTTTTCACCCCCCGAAAAAAAACATAAGGGGTAACACTGTCATTTTTTTTTTCTGGTCAAAATTTTGAGTTTCAATATCTCAGCTCTAGAAGGGTCTACAGCCTCAATTTTTGCACCCAGGTCCATGTCTCGTGGCCCTCTATCAGAATCCAGAGTTTTGAGAAGATTGGAGAAACTTAATTTTTCACCCCCCGAAAAAAAACATAAGGGGTAACACTGTCATTTTTTTTCTGGTCAAAATTTTGAGTTTCAATATCTCAGCTCTGGAAGGGTCTACAGCCTCAATTTTTGCACCCAAGTCCATGTCTCGTGGCCCTCTATCAGAATCCAGAGTTTTGAGAAGATTGGAGAAACTTCATTTTTCACCGCCCGAAAAAAAAAACATAAGGGGTAACACTGTCATTTTTTTTTCTGGTCAAAATTTTGAGTTTCAATATCTCAGCTCTGGAAGGGTCTACAGCCTCAATTTTTGCACCCAGGTCCATGTCTCGTGGCCCTCTATCAGAATCCAGAGTTTTGAGAAGATTGGAGAAACTTAATTTTTCACCTCCCGAAAAAAACATAAGGGGTAACACTGTCATTTTTTTTTTCTGGTCAAAATTTTGAGTTTCAATATCTCAGCTCTGGAAGGGTCTACAGCCTCAATTTTTGCACCCGGGTCCATGTCTCGTGGCCCTCTATCAGAATCCAGAGTTTTGAGAAGATTGGAGAAACTTAATTTTTCACCCCCCCCCCGAAAAATAATATAAGGGGTAACACTGTCATTTTTTTTTCTGGTCAAAATTTTGAGTTTCAATATCTCAGCTCTGGAAGGGTCTACAGCCTCAATTTTTGCACCCAGGTCCATGTCTCGTGGCCCTCTATCAGAATCCAGAGTTTTGAGAAGATTGAAGAAACTTAATTTTTCACCCCCCCGAAAAAATACGTAAGGGTTAACACATTCATTTTTTTTTTCTGGTCAAAATTTTGAGTTTCAATATCTCAGCTCTGGAACGGTCTACAGCCTAAATTTTTGCACCCAGGTCCATGTCTCGTGGCCCTCTATCAGAATCCAGAGTTTTGAGAAGATTGCAGAAACTTAATTTTTCACCCCCCGAAAAAAAACATAAGGGGTAACACTGTCATTTTTTTTTCTGGTCAACATTTTGAGTTTCAATATCTCAGCTCTGGAATGGTCTACAGCCTCAATTTTTGCACCCAGGTCCATGTGTCGTGGCCCTCTATCAGAATCCAGAGTTTTGAGAAGATTGGAGAAACTTAATTTTTCACCCCCCGAAAAAAAAACATAAGGGGTAACACTGTCATTTTTTTTCTGGTCAAAATTTTGAGTTTCAATATCTCAGCTCTGGAAGGGTCTACAGCCTCAATTTTTGCACCCAGGTCCATGTCTCGTGGCCCTCTATCAGAATCCAGAGTTCTTAGAAGATTGGAGAAACTTAATTTTTCACCCCCCGAAAAAAACATAAGGGGTAACACTGTCATTTTTTTCTGGTCAAAATTTTGAGTTTCAATATCTCAGCTCTGGAAGGGTCTACAGCCTCAATTATTGCACCCGGGTCCATGTCTCGTGGCCCTCTATCAGAATCCAGAGTTTTGAGAAGATTAGAGAAACTTAATTTTTCACCCCCCGAAAAAAAACATAAGGGGTAACACTGTCATTTTTTTTTCTGGTCAAAATTTTGAGTTTCAATATCTCAGCTCTGGAAGGGTCTACAGCCTTAATATTTGCACCCAGGTCCATGTCTTGTGGCCTTCTATCAGAATCCAGAGTTTTGAGAAGATTGGAGAAACTTAATTTTTCACCCCCGGAAAAAATACGTAAGGGGTAACACATTCATTTTTTTTTCTGGTCAAAATTTTGAGTTTCAATATCTCAGCTCTGGAAGGGTCTACAGCCTCAATTTTTGCACCAGGGTCCATGTCTCGTGGCCCTCTACCAGAATCCAGAGTTTTGAGAAGATTGGAGAAACTTAATTTTTCACCCCCCAAAAAAAACATAAGGGGTAACACTGTCATTTTTTTTTTCTGGTCAAAATTTTGAGTTTCAATATCTCAGCTCTGGAAGGGTCTACAGCCTCAATTTTTGCACCCAGGTCCATGTCTCGTGGCCCTCTATCAGAATCCAGAGTTTTGAGAAGATTGGAGAAACTTAATTTTTCACCCCCCGAACAAATACGTAAGGGGTAACACTGTCATTTTTTTTCTGGTCAAAATTTTGAGTTTCAATATCTCAGCTCTGGAAGGGTCTAGAGCCTCAATTTTTGCACCAGGGTCCATGTCTCGTGACCCTCTATCAGAATCCAGAGTTTTGAGAAGATTGGAGAAACTTAATTTTTCACCCCCCCGAAAAAAAACATAAGGGGTAACACTGTCATTTTTTTTTTCTGGTCAAAATTTTGAGTTTCAATATCTCAGCTCTGGAAGGGTCTACAGCCTCAATTTTTGCACCCAGGTCCATGTCTCGTGGCCCTCTATCAGAATCCAGAGTTTTGAGAAGATTGGAGAAACTTAATTTTTCAACCCCGAAAAAAACATAAGGGGTAACACTGTCATTTTTTTTTTCTGGTCAAAATTTTGAGTTTCAATATCTCAGCTCTGGAAGGGTCTACAGCCTCAATTTTTGCACCCGGGTCCATGTCTCGTGGCCCTCTATCAGAATCCAGAGTTTTGAGAAGATTGGAGAAACTTAATTTTTCACCCCCCGAAAAAAAACATAAGGGGTAACACTGTCATTTTTTTTTTCTGGTCAAAATTTTGAGTTTCAATATCTCAGCTCTGGAAGGGTCTACAGCCATAATTTTTGCACCCAGGTCCATGTCTTGTGGCCCTCTATCAGAATCCAGAGTTTTGAGAAGATTGGAGATACTTAATTTTTCACCCCCCGAAAAAATACGTAAGGGGTAACACATTCATTTTTTTTTTCTGGTCAAAATTTTGAGTTTCAATATCTCAGCTCTGGAACGGTCTACAGCCTAAATTTTTGCACCCAGGTCCATGTCTCGTGGCCCTCTATCAGAATCCAGAGTTTTGAGAAGATTGAAGAAACTTAATTTTTCACCCCCCGAAAAAATACGTAAGGGGTAACACATTCATTTTTTTTTCTGGTCAAAATTTTGAGTTTCAATATCTCAGCTCTGGAAGGGTCTACAGCCTCAATTTTTGCACCCAGGTCCATGTCTCGTGGCCCTCTATCAGAATCCAGAGTTTTGAGAAGATTGGAGAAACTTAATTTTTCACCCCCCGAAAAAAAACATAAGGGGTAACACTGTCATTTTTTTTCTGGTCAAAATTTTGAGTTTCAATATCTCAGCTCTGGAAGGGTCTACAGCCATAATTTTTGCACCCAGGTCCATGTCTTGTGGCCCTCTATCAGAATCCAGAGTTTTGAGAAGATTGGAGATACTTAATTTTTCACCCCCCGAAAAAATACGTAAGGGGTAACACATTCATTTTTTTTTCTGGTCAAAATTTTGAGTTTCAATATCTCAGCTCTGGAACGGTCTACAGCCTAAATTTTTGCACCCAGGTCCATGTCTCGTGGCCCTCTATCAGAATCCAGAGTTTTGAGAAGATTGAAGAAACTTAATTTTTCACCCCCCGAAAAAATACATAAGGGGTAACACATTCATTTTTTTTTCTGGTCAAAATTTTGAGTTTCAATATCTCAGCTCTGGAACGGTCTACAGCCTAAATTTTTGCACCCAGGTCCATGTCTCGTGGCCCTCTATCAGAATCCAGAGTTTTGAGAAGATTGCAGAAACTTAATTTTTCACCCCCCGAAAAAAAACATAAGGGGTAACACTGTCATTTTTTTTTTCTGGTCAACATTTTGAGTTTCAATATCTCAGCTCTGGAATGGTCTACAGCCTCAATTTTTGCACCCAGGTCCATGTGTCGTGGCCCTCTATCAGAATCCAGAGTTTTGAGAAGATTGGAGATACTTAATTTTTCACCCCCCGAAAAAAAACATAAGGGGTAACACTGTCATTTTTTTTTTCTGGTCAAAATTTTGAGTTTCAATATCTCAGCTCTAGAAGGGTCTACAGCCTCAATTTTTGCACCCAGGTCCATGTCTCGTGGCCCTCTATCAGAATCCAGAGTTTTGAGAAGATTGGAGAAACTTAATTTTTCACCCCCCGAAAAAAAACATAAGGGGTAACACTGTCATTTTTTTTCTGGTCAAAATTTTGAGTTTCAATATCTCAGCTCTGGAAGGGTCTACAGCCTCAATTTTTGCACCCAAGTCCATGTCTCGTGGCCCTCTATCAGAATCCAGAGTTTTGAGAAGATTGGAGAAACTTAATTTTTCACCGCCCGAAAAAAAAACATAAGGGGTAACACTGTCATTTTTTTTTCTGGTCAAAATTTTGAGTTTCAATATCTCAGCTCTGGAAGGGTCTACAGCCTCAATTTTTGCACCCAGGTCCATGTCTCGTGGCCCTCTATCAGAATCCAGAGTTTTGAGAAGATTGGAGAAACTTAATTTTTCACCTCCCAAAAAAAACATAAGGGGTAACACTGTCATTTTTTTTTTTCTGGTCAAAATTTTGAGTTTCAATATCTCAGCTCTGGAAGGGTCTACAGCCTCAATTTTTGCACCCGGGTCCATGTCTCGTGGCCCTCTATCAGAATCCAGAGTTTTGAGAAGATTGGAGAAACTTAATTTTTCACCCCCCCCCCCGAAAAATAATATAAGGGGTAACACTGTCATTTTTTTTTCTGGTCAAAATTTTGAGTTTCAATATCTCAGCTCTGGAAGGGTCTACAGCCTCAATTTTTGCACCCAGGTCCATGTCTCGTGGCCCTCTATCAGAATCCAGAGTTTTGAGAAGATTGGAGAAACTTAATTTTTCACCCCCCGAACAAATACGTAAGGGGTAACACTGTCATTTTTTTTCTGGTCAAAATTTTGAGTTTCAATATCTCAGCTCTGGAAGGGTCTAGAGCCTCAATTTTTGCACCAGGGTCCATGTCTCGTGACCCTCTATCAGAATCCAGAGTTTTGAGAAGATTGGAGAAACTTAATTTTTCACCCCCCCGAAAAAAAACATAAGGGGTAACACTGCCTTTTTTTTTTTTTGGTCAAAATTTTGAGTTTCAATATCTCAGCTCTGGAAGGGTCTACAGCCTCAATTTTTGCACCCAGGTCCATGTCTCGTGGCCCTCTATCAGAATCCAGAGTTTTGAGAAGATTGAAGAAACTTAATTTTTCACCCCCCGAAAAAATACGTAAGGGGTAACACATTCATTTTTTTTTTCTGGTCAAAATTTTGAGTTTCAATATCTCAGCTCTGGAAGGGTCTACAGCCTCAATTTTTGCACCCGGGTCCATGTCTCGTGGCCCTCTATCAGAATCCAGAGTTTTGAGAAGATTGGAGAAACTTAATTTTTCACCCCCCGAAAAAAAACATAAGGGGTAACACTGTCATTTTTTTTCTGGTCAAAATTTTGAGTTTCAATATCTCAGCTCTGGAAGGGTCTACAGCCATAATTTTTGCACCCAGGTCCATGTCTTGTGGCCCTCTATCAGAATCCAGAGTTTTGAGAAGATTGGAGATACTTAATTTTTCACCCCCCGAAAAAATACGTAAGGGGTAACACATTCATTTTTTTTTCTGGTCAAAATTTTGAGTTTCAATATCTCAGCTCTGGAACGGTCTACAGCCTAAATTTTTGCACCCAGGTCCATGTCTCGTGGCCCTCTATCAGAATCCAGAGTTTTGAGAAGATTGAAGAAACTTAATTTTTCACCCCCCGAAAAAATACATAAGGGGTAACACATTCATTTTTTTTTCTGGTCAAAATTTTGAGTTTCAATATCTCAGCTCTGGAACGGTCTACAGCCTAAATTTTTGCACCCAGGTCCATGTCTCGTGGCCCTCTATCAGAATCCAGAGTTTTGAGAAGATTGCAGAAACTTAATTTTTCACCCCCCGAAAAAAAACATAAGGGGTAACACTGTCATTTTTTTTTTCTGGTCAACATTTTGAGTTTCAATATCTCAGCTCTGGAATGGTCTACAGCCTCAATTTTTGCACCCAGGTCCATGTGTCGTGGCCCTCTATCAGAATCCAGAGTTTTGAGAAGATTGGAGAAACTTAATTTTTCACCCCCCGAAAAAAAACATAAGGGGTAACACTGTCATTTTTTTTTCTGGTCAAAATTTTGAGTTTCAATATCTCAGCTCTGGAAGGGTCTACAGCCTCAATTTTTGCACCCAGGTCCATGTCTCGTGGCCCTCTATCAGAATCCAGAGTTTTGAGAAGATTGGAGAAACTTAATTTTTCACCCCCCGAAAAAAAACATAAGGGGTAACACTGTCATTTTTTTTCTGGTCAAAATTTTGAGTTTCAATATCTCAGCTCTGGAAGGGTCTACAGCCTTAATATTTGCACACAGGTCCATGTCTTGTGGCCCTCTATCAGAATCCAGAGTTTTGAGAAGATTGGAGAAACTTAATTTTTCACCCCCCGAAAAAATACGTAAGGGGTAACACATTCATTTTTTTTTTCTGGTCAAAATTTTGAGTTTCAATATCTCAGCTCTGGAAGGGTCTACAGCCTCAATTTTTGCACCCAGGTCCATGTCTCGTGGCCCTCTATCAGAATCCAGAGTTTTGAGAAGATTGGAGAAACTTAATTTTTCACCCCCCGAAAAAAAAATAAGGGGTAACACTGTCATTTTTTTTTTTTCTGGTCAAAATTTTGAGTTTCAATATCTCAGCTCTGGAAGGGTCTACAGCCTCAATTTTTGCACCCGGGTCCATGTCTCGTGGCCCTCTATCAGAATCCAGAGTTTTGAGAAGATTGGAGAAACTTAATTTTTCACCCCCCCCCCCCCCCGAAAAATAATATAAGGGGTAACACTGTCATTTTTTTTTCTGGTCAAAATTTTGAGTTTCAATATCTCAGCTCTGGAAGGGTCTACAGCCTTAATATTTGCACACAGGTCCATGTCTTGTGGCCCTCTATCAGAATCCAGAGTTTTGAGAAGATTGGAGAAACTTAATTTTTCATCCCCCGAAAAAATACGTAAGGGGTAACACATTCATTTTTTTTTCTGGTCAAAATTTTGAGTTTCAATATCTCAGCTCTGGAAGGGTCTACAGCCTCAATTTTTGCACCCAGGTCCATGTCTCGTGGCCCTCTATCAGAATCCAGAGTTTTGAGAAGATTGGAGAAACTTAATTTTTCACCCCCCGAAAAAAAAATAAGGGGTAACACTGTCATTTTTTTTTTTCTGGTCAAAATTTTGAGTTTCAATATCTCAGCTCTGGAAGGGTCTACAGCCTCAATTTTTGCACCCGGGTCCATGTCTCGTGGCCCTCTATCAGAATCCAGAGTTTTGAGAAGATTGGAGAAACTTAATTTTTCACCCCCCCCCCCCCGAAAAATAATATAAGGGGTAACACTGTCATTTTTTTTTCTGGTCAAAATTTTGAGTTTCAATATCTCAGCTCTGGAAGGGTCTACAGCCTCAATTTTTGCACCCAGGTCCATGTCTCGTGGCCCTCTATCAGAATCCAGAGTTTTGAGAAGATTGAAGAAACTTAATTTTTCACCCCCCGAAAAAATACGTAAGGGTTAACACATTCATTTTTTTTTTCTGGTCAAAATTTTGAGCTTCAATATCTCAGCTCTGGAACGGTCTACAGCCTAAATTTTTGCACCCAGGTCCATGTCTCGTGGCCCTCTATCAGAATCCAGAGTTTTGAGAAGATTGCAGAAACTTAATTTTTCACCCCCCGAAAAAAAACATAAGGGGTAACACTGTCATTTTTTTTTTCTGGTCAACATTTTGAGTTTCAATATCTCAGCTCTGGAATGGTCTACAGCCTCAATTTTTGCACCCAGGTCCATGTGTCGTGGCCCTCTATCAGAATCCAGAGTTTTGAGAAGATTGGAGAAACTTAATTTTTCACCCCCCGAAAAAAAACATAAGGGGTAACACTGTCATTTTTTTTTTCTGGTCAAAATTTTGAGTTTCAATATCTCAGCTCTGGAAGGGTCTACAGCCTCAATTTTTGCACCAGGGTCCATGTCTCGTGGCCCTCTATCAGAATCCAGAGTTCTTAGAAGATTGGAGAAACTTAATTTTTCACCCCCCGAAAAAAACATAAGGGGTAACACTGTCATTTTTTTTTTCTGGTCAAAATTTTGAGTTTCAATATCTCAGCTCTGGAAGGGTCTACAGCCTCAATTTTTGCACCCAGGTCCATGTCTCGTGGCCCTCTATCAGAATCCAGAGTTTTGAGAAGATTGGAGAAACTTAATTTTTCACCCCCCGAACAAATACGTAAGGGGTAACACTGTCATTTTTTTTCTGGTCAAAATTTTGAGTTTCAATATCTCAGCTCTGGAAGGGTCTAGAGCCTCAATTTTTGCACCAGGGTCCATGTCTCGTGACCCTCTATCAGAATCCAGAGTTTTGAGAAGATTGGAGAAACTTAATTTTTCACCCCCCCGAAAAAAAACATAAGGGGTAACACTGTCATTTTTTTTTTCTGGTCAAAATTTTGAGTTTCAATATCTCAGCACTGGAAGGGTCTACAGCCTCAATTTTTGCACCCAGGTCCATGTCTCGTGGCCCTCTATCAGAATCCAGAGTTTTGAGAAGATTGGAGAAACTTAATTTTTCACCCCCCGAAAAAAAACATAAGGGGTAACACTGTCATTTTCTTTCTGGTCAAAATTTTGAGTTTCAATATCTCAGCTCTGGAAGGGTCTACAGCCTCAATTTTTGCACCCAGGTCAATGTCTCGTGGCCCTCTATCAGAATCCAGAGTTTTGAGAAGATTGGAGAAACTTAATTTTTCACCCCCCGAAAAAAAACATAAGGGGTAACACTGTCATTTTTTTTTTCTGGTCAAAATTTTGAGTTTCAATATCTCAGCTCTGGAAGGGTCTGCAGCCTCAATTTTTGCACCCAGGTCCATGTCTCGTGGCCCTCTATCAGAATCCAGAGTTTTGAGAAGATTGGAGAAAGTTAATTTTTCACCCCCCGAAAAAAAACATAAGGGGTAACACTGTCATTTTTTTTTTCTGGTCAAAATTTTGAGTTTCAATATCTCAGCTCTGGAAGGGTCTACAGCCTCAATTTTTGCACCCAGGTCCATGCATCGTGGCCCTTTATCAGAATCCAGAGTTTTGAGAAGATTGGAGAAACTTAATTTTTCACCCCCCGAAAAAAAACATAAGGGGTAACACTGTCATTTTTTTTTCTGGTCAAAATTTTGAGTTTCAATATCTCAGCTCTGGAAGGGTCTACAGCCTCAATTTTTGCACCCAGGTCCATGTCTCGTGGCCCTCTATCAGAATCCAGAGTTTTGAGAAGATTGGAGAAACTTAATTGTTCACCCCCCGAAAAAAAACATAAGGGGTAACACTGTCATTTTTTTTTTCTGGTCAAAATTTTGAGTTTCAATATCTCAGCTCTGGAAGGGTCTACAGCCTCAATTTTTGCACCCAGGTCCATGTCTCGTGGCCCTCTATCAGAATCCAGAGTTTTGAAAAGATTGGAGAAACTTAATTTTTCACCCCCCGAAAAAAAACATAAGGGGTAACACTGTCATTTTTTTTTCTGTTCAAAATTTTGAGTTTCAATATCTCAGCTCTGGAAGGGTCTACAGCCTCAATTGTTGCACCCAGGTCCATGTCTCGTGGCCCTTTATCAGAATCCAGAGTTTTGAGAAGATTGGAGAAACTTAATTTTTCACCCCCCGAAAAAAAACATAAGGGGTAACACTGTAATTTTTTTTTCTGGTCAAAATTTTGAGTTTCAATATCTCAGCTCTGGAAGGGTCTACAGCCTCAATTTTTGCACCCGGGTCCATGTCTCGTGGCCCTCTATCAGAATCCAGAGTTTTGAGAAGATTTGAGAAACTTAATTTTTCACCCCCCGAAAAAAAACATAAGGGGTAACACTGTCATTTTTTTTTCTGGTCAAAATTTTGAGTTTCAATATCTCAGCTCTGGAAGGGTCTACAGCCTCAATTTTTGCACCCAGGTCCATGTCTCGTGGCCCTCTATCAGAATCCAGAGTTTTGAGAAGATTGGAGAAACTTAATTTTTCACCCCCCGAAAAAAACATAAGGGGTAACACTGTCATTTTTTTTTTCTGGTCAAAATTTTGAGTTTCAATATCTCAGCTCTGGAAGGGTCTACAGCCTCAATTTTTGCACCCAGGTCCATGTCTCGTGGCCCTCTATCAGAATCCAGAGTTTTGAGAAGATTGGAGAAACTTAATTTTTCACCCCCCGAAAAAAAACATAAGGGGTAACACTGTCATTTTTTTTCTGGTCAAAATTTTGAGTTTCAATATCTCAGCTCTGGAAGGGTCTACAGCCTTAATATTTGCACCCAGGTCAATGTCTTGGGGCCCTCTATCAGAATCCAGAGTTTTGAGAAGATTGGAGAAACTTAATTTTTCACCCCCCGAAAAAATACGTAAGGGGTAACACATTCATTTTTTTTTTTTCTGGTCAAAATTTTGAGTTTCAATATCTCAGCTCTGGAAGGGTCTACAGCCTCAATTTTTGCACCCAGGTCCATGTCTCGTGGCCCTCTATCAGAATCCAGAGTTTTGAGAAGATTGGAGAAACTTAATTTTTCACACCCCGAAAAAAAACATAAGGGGTAACACTGTCATTTTTTTTTCTGGTCAAAATTTTGAGTTTCAATATCTCAGCTCTGGAAGGGTCTACAGCCTCAATTTTTGCACCCAGGTCCATGTCTCGTGGCCCACTATCAGAATCCAGAGTTTTGAGAAGATTGGAGAAACTTAATTTTTCACCCCCCGAAAAAAAAACATAAGGGGTAACACTGTCATTTTTTTTTTCTGGTCAAAATTTTGAGTTTCAATATCTCAGCTCTGGAAGGGTCTACAGCCTCAATTTTTGCACCCAGGTCCATGTCTCGTGGCCCTGTATCAGAATCCAGAGTTTTGAGAAGATTGGAGAAACTTAATTTTTCACCCCCGAAAAAAAACATAAGGGGTAAAACTGTCATTTTTTTTTTCTGGTCAAAATTTTGAGTTTCAATATCTCAGCTCTGGAAGGGTCTACAGCCTCAATTTTTGCACTAGGGTCCATGTCTCGTGGCCCTCTATCAGAATCCAGAGTTTTGAGAAGATTGGAGAAACTTAATTTTTCACCCCCCGAAAAAAAACATAAGGGGTAACACTGTCATTTTTTTTTTTCTGGTCAAAATTTTGAGTTTCAATATCTCAGCTCTGGAAGGGTCTACAGCCTCAATTTTTGCACCCAGGTCCATGTCTCGTGGCCCTCTATCAGAATCCAGAGTTTTGAGAAGATTGGAGAAACTTAATTTTTCACCCCCCGAACAAATACGTAAGGGGTAACACTGTCATTTTTTTTTTCTGGTCAAAATTTTGAGTTTCAATATCTCAGCTCTGGAAGGGTCTACAGCCTCAATTTTTGCACCAGGGTCCATGTCTCGTGGCCCTCTATCAGAATCCAGAGTTTTGAGAAGATTGGAGAAACTTAATTTTTCACCCCCCGAAAAAAAACATAAGGGGTAACACTGTCATTTTTTTTTCTGGTCAAAATTTTGAGTTTCAATATCTCAGCTCTGGAAGGGTCTACAGCCTCAATTTTTGCACCCAGGTCCATGTCTCGTGGCCCTCTATCAGAATCCAGAGTTTTGAGAAGATTGGAGAAACTTAATTTTTCACCCCCCGAAAAAAAACATAAGGGGTAACACTGTCATTTTTTTTCTGGTCAAAATTTTGAGTTTCAATATCTCAGCTCTGGAAGGGTCTACAGCCTCAATTTTTGCACCCGGGTCCATGTCTCGTGGCCCTCTATCAGAATCCAGAGTTTTGAGAAGATTGGAGAAACTTAATTTTTCACCCCCCCCCCCCCCCCCCCCGAAAAAAAACATAAGGGGTAACACTGTCATTTTTTTTTTCTGGTCAAAATTTTGAGTTTCAATATCTCAGCTCTGGAAGGGTCTACAGCCTCAATTTTTGCACCCAGGTCCATGTCTCGTGGCCCTCTATCAGAATCCAGAGTTTTGAGAAGATTGGAGAAACTTAATTTTTCACCCCTCGAAAAAAAACATAAGGGGTAACACTGTCATTTTTTTTTCTGGTCAAAATTTTGAGTTTCAATATCTCAGCTCTGGAAGGGTCTACAGCCTCAATTTTTGCACCCAGGTCCATGTCTCGTGGCCCTCTATCAGAATCCAGAGTTTTGAGAAGATTGGAGAAACTTAATTTTTCAACCCCCGAAAAAAAACATAAGGGGTAACACTGTCATTTTTTTTTCTGGTCAAAATTTTGAGTTTCAATAATTCAGCTCTGGAAGGGTCTACAGCCTCAATTGTTGCACCCAGGTCCATGTCTCGTGGCCCTCTATCAGAATCCAGAGTTTTGAGAAGATTGGAGAAACTTAATTTTTCACCCCCCGAAAAAAAACATAAGGGGTAACACTGTCATTTTTTTTTCTGGTCAAAATTTTGAGTTTCAATATCTCAGCTCTGGAAGGGTCTACAGCCTCAATTTTTGCACCCGGGTCCATATCTCGTGGCCCTCTATCAGAATCCAGAGTTTTGAGAAGATTGGAGAAACTTAATTTTTCACCCCCCGAAAAAAAACATAAGGGGTAACACTGTCCTTTTTTTTCTGGTCAAAATTTTGATTTTCAATATCTCAGCTCTGGAAGGGTCTACAGCCTCAATTTTTGCACCCGGGTCCATGTCTCGTGGCCCTCTATCAGAATCCAGAGTTTTGAGAAGATTGGAGAAACTTAATTTTTCACCCCCCGAAAAAAAAACATAAGGGGTAACACTGTCATTTTTTTTCTGGTCAAAATTTTGAGTTTCAATATCTCAGCTCTGGAAGGGTCTACAGCCTCAATTTTTGCACCCAGGTCCATGTCTCATGGCCCTCTATCAGAATCCAGAGTTAGAGAAGATTAGAGAAACTTAATTTTTCACCCCCCGAAAAAAAACATAAGGGGTAACACTGTCATTTTTTTTTCTGGTCAAAATTTTGAGTTTCAATATCTCAGCTCTGGAAGGGTCTACAGCCTCAATTTTTGCACTAGGGTCCATGTCTCGTGGCCCTCTATCAGAATCCAGAGTTTTGAGAAGATAGGAGAAACTTAATTTTTCACCCCCCGAAAAAAAACATAAGGGGTAACACTGTCATTTTTTTTTTCTGGTCAAAATTTTGAATTTCAATATCTCAGCTCTGGAAGGGTCTACAGCCTCAATTTTTGCACCCAGGTCCATGTCTCGTGGCCCTCTATCAGAATCCAGAGTTTTGAGAAGATTTGAGAAACTTAATTTTTCACCCCCCGAACAAATACGTAAGGGGTAACACTGTCATTTTTTTTCTGGTCAAAATTTTGAGTTTCAATATCTCAGCTCTGGAAGGGTCTACAGCCTCAATTTTTGCACCCGGGTCCATGTCTCGTGGCCCTCTATCAGAATCCAGAGTTTTGAGAAGATTGGAGAAACTTAATTTTTCACCCCCCGAAAAAAAACATAAGGGGTAACACTGTCATTTTTTTTTTCTGGTCAAAATTTTGAGTTTCAATATCTCAGCTCTAGAAGGGTCTACAGCCTCAATTTTTGCACCCAGGTCCATGTCTCGTGGCCCTCTATCAGAATCCAGAGTTTTGAGAAGATTGGAGAAACTTAATTTTTCACCCCCCGAAAAAAAACATAAGGGGTAACACTGTCATTTTTTTTTCTGGTCAAAATTTTGAGTTTCAATATCTCAGCTCTGGAAGGGTCTACAGCCTCAATTTTTGCACCCAGGTCCATGTCTCGTGGCCCTCTATCAGAATCCAGAGTTTTGAGAAGATTGGAGAAACTTAATTTTTCACCTCCCGAAAAAAACATAAGGGGTAACACTGTCATTTTTTTTTTCTGGTCAAAATTTTGAGTTTCAATATCTCAGCTCTGGAAGGGTCTACAGCCTCAATTTTTGCACCCGGGTCCATGTCTCGTGGCCCTCTATCAGAATCCAGAGTTTTGAGAAGATTGGAGAAACTTAATTTTTCACCCCCCCCCCGAAAAATAATATAAGGGGTAACACTGTCATTTTTTTTTCTGGTCAAAATTTTGAGTTTCAATATCTCAGCTCTGGAAGGGTCTACAGCCTCAATTTTTGCACCCAGGTCCATGTCTCGTGGCCCTCTATCAGAATCCAGAGTTTTGAGAAGATTGAAGAAACTTAATTTTTCACCCCCCCGAAAAAATACGTAAGGGTTAACACATTCATTTTTTTTTTTCTGGTCAAAATTTTGAGTTTCAATATCTCAGCTCTGGAACGGTCTACAGCCTAAATTTTTGCACCCAGGTCCATGTCTCGTGGCCCTCTATCAGAATCCAGAGTTTTGAGAAGATTGCAGAAACTTAATTTTTCACCCCCCGAAAAAAAAACATAAGGGGTAACACTGTCATTTTTTTTTCTGGTCAACATTTTGAGTTTCAATATCTCAGCTCTGGAATGGTCTACAGCCTCAATTTTTGCACCCAGGTCCATGTGTCGTGGCCCTCTATCAGAATCCAGAGTTTTGAGAAGATTGGAGAAACTTAATTTTTCACCCCCCGAAAAAAAACATAAGGGGTAACACTGTCATTTTTTTTTCTGGTCAAAATTTTGAGTTTCAATATCTCAGCTCTGGAAGGGTCTACAGCCTCAATTTTTGCACCCAGGTCCATGTCTCGTGGCCCTCTATCAGAATCCAGAGTTCTTAGAAGATTGGAGAAACTTAATTTTTCACCCCCCGAAAAAAACATAAGGGGTAACACTGTCATTTTTTTCTGGTCAAAATTTTGAGTTTCAATATCTCAGCTCTGGAAGGGTCTACAGCCTCAATTATTGCACCCGGGTCCATGTCTCGTGGCCCTCTATCAGAATCCAGAGTTTTGAGAAGATTAGAGAAACTTAATTTTTCACCCCCCGAAAAAAAACATAAGGGGTAACACTGTCATTTTTTTTCTGGTCAAAATTTTGAGTTTCAATATCTCAGCTCTGGAAGGGTCTACAGCCTTAATATTTGCACCCAGGTCCATGTCTTGTGGCCTTCTATCAGAATCCAGAGTTTTGAGAAGATTGGAGAAACTTAATTTTTCACCCCCGGAAAAAATACGTAAGGGGTAACACATTCATTTTTTTTTCTGGTCAAAATTTTGAGTTTCAATATCTCAGCTCTGGAAGGGTCTACAGCCTCAATTTTTGCACCAGGGTCCATGTCTCGTGGCCCTCTACCAGAATCCAGAGTTTTGAGAAGATTGGAGAAACTTAATTTTTCACCCCCCAAAAAAAACATAAGGGGTAACACTGTCATTTTTTTTTTCTGGTCAAAATTTTGAGTTTCAATATCTCAGCTCTGGAAGGGTCTACAGCCTCAATTTTTGCACCCAGGTCCATGTCTCGTGGCCCTCTATCAGAATCCAGAGTTTTGAGAAGATTGGAGAAACTTAATTTTTCACCCCCCGAACAAATACGTAAGGGGTAACACTGTCATTTTTTTTCTGGTCAAAATTTTGAGTTTCAATATCTCAGCTCTGGAAGGGTCTAGAGCCTCAATTTTTGCACCAGGGTCCATGTCTCGTGACCCTCTATCAGAATCCAGAGTTTTGAGAAGATTGGAGAAACTTAATTTTTCACCCCCCCGAAAAAAAACATAAGGGGTAACACTGTCATTTTTTTTTTCTGGTCAAAATTTTGAGTTTCAATATCTCAGCTCTGGAAGGGTCTACAGCCTCAATTTTTGCACCCAGGTCCATGTCTCGTGGCCCTCTATCAGAATCCAGAGTTTTGAGAAGATTGGAGAAACTTAATTTTTCAACCCCGAAAAAAACATAAGGGGTAACACTGTCATTTTTTTTTTCTGGTCAAAATTTTGAGTTTCAATATCTCAGCTCTGGAAGGGTCTACAGCCTCAATTTTTGCACCCGGGTCCATGTCTCGTGGCCCTCTATCAGAATCCAGAGTTTTGAGAAGATTAGAGAAACTTAATTTTTCACCCCCCGAAAAAAAACATAAGGGGTAACACTGTCATTTTTTTTCTGGTCAAAATTTTGAGTTTCAATATCTCAGCTCTGGAAGGGTCTACAGCCTTAATATTTGCACCCAGGTCCATGTCTTGTGGCCTTCTATCAGAATCCAGAGTTTTGAGAAGATTGGAGAAACTTAATTTTTCACCCCCGGAAAAAATACGTAAGGGGTAACACATTCATTTTTTTTTCTGGTCAAAATTTTGAGTTTCAATATCTCAGCTCTGGAAGGGTCTACAGCCTCAATTTTTGCACCAGGGTCCATGTCTCGTGGCCCTCTACCAGAATCCAGAGTTTTGAGAAGATTGGAGAAACTTAATTTTTCACCCCCCAAAAAAAACATAAGGGGTAACACTGTCATTTTTTTTTCTGGTCAAAATTTTGAGTTTCAATATCTCAGCTCTGGAAGGGTCTACAGCCTCAATTTTTGCACCCAGGTCCATGTCTCGTGGCCCTCTATCAGAATCCAGAGTTTTGAGAAGATTGGAGAAACTTAATTTTTCACCCCCCGAACAAATACGTAAGGGGTAACACTGTCATTTTTTTTCTGGTCAAAATTTTGAGTTTCAATATCTCAGCTCTGGAAGGGTCTAGAGCCTCAATTTTTGCACCAGGGTCCATGTCTCGTGACCCTCTATCAGAATCCAGAGTTTTGAGAAGATTGGAGAAACTTAATTTTTCACCCCCCCGAAAAAAAACATAAGGGGTAACACTGTCATTTTTTTTTTCTGGTCAAAATTTTGAGTTTCAATATCTCAGCTCTGGAAGGGTCTACAGCCTCAATTTTTGCACCCAGGTCCATGTCTCGTGGCCCTCTATCAGAATCCAGAGTTTTGAGAAGATTGGAGAAACTTAATTTTTCAACCCCGAAAAAAACATAAGGGGTAACACTGTCATTTTTTTTTTCTGGTCAAAATTTTGAGTTTCAATATCTCAGCTCTGGAAGGGTCTACAGCCTCAATTTTTGCACCCGGGTCCATGTCTCGTGGCCCTCTATCAGAATCCAGAGTTTTGAGAAGATTGGAGAAACTTAATTTTTCACCCCCGAAAAAAAACATAAGGGGTAACACTGTCATTTTTTTTTTCTGGTCAAAATTTTGAGTTTCAAGATCTCAGCTCTGGAAGGGTCTACAGCCATAATTTTTGCACCCAGGTCCATGTCTTGTGGCCCTCTATCAGAATCCAGAGTTTTGAGAAGATTGGAGATACTTAATTTTTCACCCCCCGAAAAAATACGTAAGGGGTAACACATTCATTTTTTTTTTCTGGTCAAAATTTTGAGTTTCAATATCTCAGCTCTGGAACGGTCTACAGCCTAAATTTTTGCACCCAGGTCCATGTCTCGTGGCCCTCTATCAGAATCCAGAGTTTTGAGAAGATTGAAGAAACTTAATTTTTCACCCCCCGAAAAAATACGTAAGGGGTAACACATTCATTTTTTTTTTCTGGTCAAAATTTTGAGTTTCAATATCTCAGCTCTGGAAGGGTCTACAGCCTCAATTTTTGCACCCAGGTCCATGTCTCGTGGCCCTCTATCAGAATCCAGAGTTTTGAGAAGATTGGAGAAACTTAATTTTTCACCCCCCGAAAAAAAACATAAGGGGTAACACTGTCATTTTTTTTCTGGTCAAAATTTTGAGTTTCAATATCTCAGCTCTGGAAGGGTCTACAGCCATAATTTTTGCACCCAGGTCCATGTCTTGTGGCCCTCTATCAGAATCCAGAGTTTTGAGAAGATTGGAGATACTTAATTTTTCACCCCCCGAAAAAATACGTAAGGGGTAACACATTCATTTTTTTTTCTGGTCAAAATTTTGAGTTTCAATATCTCAGCTCTGGAACGGTCTACAGCCTAAATTTTTGCACCCAGGTCCATGTCTCGTGGCCCTCTATCAGAATCCAGAGTTTTGAGAAGATTGAAGAAACTTAATTTTTCACCCCCCGAAAAAATACATAAGGGGTAACACATTCATTTTTTTTTCTGGTCAAAATTTTGAGTTTCAATATCTCAGCTCTGGAACGGTCTACAGCCTAAATTTTTGCACCCAGGTCCATGTCTCGTGGCCCTCTATCAGAATCCAGAGTTTTGAGAAGATTGCAGAAACTTAATTTTTCACCCCCCGAAAAAAAACATAAGGGGTAACACTGTCATTTTTTTTTTCTGGTCAACATTTTGAGTTTCAATATCTCAGCTCTGGAATGGTCTACAGCCTCAATTTTTGCACCCAGGTCCATGTGTCGTGGCCCTCTATCAGAATCCAGAGTTTTGAGAAGATTGGAGATACTTAATTTTTCACCCCCCGAAAAAAAACATAAGGGGTAACACTGTCATTTTTTTTTTCTGGTCAAAATTTTGAGTTTCAATATCTCAGCTCTAGAAGGGTCTACAGCCTCAATTTTTGCACCCAGGTCCATGTCTCGTGGCCCTCTATCAGAATCCAGAGTTTTGAGAAGATTGGAGAAACTTAATTTTTCACCCCCCGAAAAAAAACATAAGGGGTAACACTGTCATTTTTTTTCTGGTCAAAATTTTGAGTTTCAATATCTCAGCTCTGGAAGGGTCTACAGCCTCAATTTTTGCACCCAAGTCCATGTCTCGTGGCCCTCTATCAGAATCCAGAGTTTTGAGAAGATTGGAGAAACTTAATTTTTCACCGCCCGAAAAAAAAACATAAGGGGTAACACTGTCATTTTTTTTTCTGGTCAAAATTTTGAGTTTCAATATCTCAGCTCTGGAAGGGTCTACAGCCTCAATTTTTGCACCCAGGTCCATGTCTCGTGGCCCTCTATCAGAATCCAGAGTTTTGAGAAGATTGGAGAAACTTAATTTTTCACCTCCCGAAAAAAACATAAGGGGTAACACTGTCATTTTTTTTTTCTGGTCAAAATTTTGAGTTTCAATATCTCAGCTCTGGAAGGGTCTACAGCCTCAATTTTTGCACCCGGGTCCATGTCTCGTGGCCCTCTATCAGAATCCAGAGTTTTGAGAAGATTGGAGAAACTTAATTTTTCACCCCCCCCCCCCCGAAAAATAATATAAGGGGTAACACTGTCATTTTTTTTTCTGGTCAAAATTTTGAGTTTCAATATCTCAGCTCTGGAAGGGTCTACAGCCTCAATTTTTGCACCCAGGTCCATGTCTCGTGGCCCTCTATCAGAATCCAGAGTTTTGAGAAGATTGGAGAAACTTAATTTTTCACCCCCCGAACAAATACGTAAGGGGTAACACTGTCATTTTTTTTCTGGTCAAAATTTTGAGTTTCAATATCTCAGCTCTGGAAGGGTCTAGAGCCTCAATTTTTGCACCAGGGTCCATGTCTCGTGACCCTCTATCAGAATCCAGAGTTTTGAGAAGATTGGAGAAACTTAATTTTTCACCCCCCCGAAAAAAAACATAAGGGGTAACACTGTCATTTTTTTTTTCTGGTCAAAATTTTGAGTTTCAATATCTCAGCTCTGGAAGGGTCTACAGCCTCAATTTTTGCACCCAGGTCCATGTCTCGTGGCCCTCTATCAGAATCCAGAGTTTTGAGAAGATTGAAGAAACTTAATTTTTCACCCCCCGAAAAAATACGTAAGGGGTAACACATTCATTTTTTTTTTCTGGTCAAAATTTTGAGTTTCAATATCTCAGCTCTGGAAGGGTCTACAGCCTCAATTTTTGCACCCGGGTCCATGTCTCGTGGCCCTCTATCAGAATCCAGAGTTTTGAGAAGATTGGAGAAACTTAATTTTTCACCCCCCGAAAAAAAACATAAGGGGTAACACTGTCATTTTTTTTCTGGTCAAAATTTTGAGTTTCAATATCTCAGCTCTGGAAGGGTCTACAGCCATAATTTTTGCACCCAGGTCCATGTCTTGTGGCCCTCTATCAGAATCCAGAGTTTTGAGAAGATTGGAGATACTTAATTTTTCACCCCCCGAAAAAATACGTAAGGGGTAACACATTCATTTTTTTTTCTGGTCAAAATTTTGAGTTTCAATATCTCAGCTCTGGAACGGTCTACAGCCTAAATTTTTGCACCCAGGTCCATGTCTCGTGGCCCTCTATCAGAATCCAGAGTTTTGAGAAGATTGAAGAAACTTAATTTTTCACCCCCCGAAAAAATACATAAGGGGTAACACATTCATTTTTTTTTCTGGTCAAAATTTTGAGTTTCAATATCTCAGCTCTGGAACGGTCTACAGCCTAAATTTTTGCACCCAGGTCCATGTCTCGTGGCCCTCTATCAGAATCCAGAGTTTTGAGAAGATTGCAGAAACTTAATTTTTCACCCCCCGAAAAAAAACATAAGGGGTAACACTGTCATTTTTTTTTTCTGGTCAACATTTTGAGTTTCAATATCTCAGCTCTGGAATGGTCTACAGCCTCAATTTTTGCACCCAGGTCCATGTGTCGTGGCCCTCTATCAGAATCCAGAGTTTTGAGAAGATTGGAGAAACTTAATTTTTCACCCCCCGAAAAAAAACATAAGGGGTAACACTGTCATTTTTTTTTTCTGGTCAAAATTTTGAGTTTCAATATCTCAGCTCTGGAAGGGTCTACAGCCTCAATTTTTGCACCCAGGTCCATGTCTCGTGGCCCTCTATCAGAATCCAGAGTTTTGAGAAGATTGGAGAAACTTAATTTTTCACCCCCCGAAAAAAAACATAAGGGGTAACACTGTCATTTTTTTTCTGGTCAAAATTTTGAGTTTCAATATCTCAGCTCTGGAAGGGTCTACAGCCTTAATATTTGCACACAGGTCCATGTCTTGTGGCCCTCTATCAGAATCCAGAGTTTTGAGAAGATTGGAGAAACTTAATTTTTCACCCCCCGAAAAAATACGTAAGGGGTAACACATTCATTTTTTTTTCTGGTCAAAATTTTGAGTTTCAATATCTCAGCTCTGGAAGGGTCTACAGCCTCAATTTTTGCACCCAGGTCCATGTCTCGTGGCCCTCTATCAGAATCCAGAGTTTTGAGAAGATTGGAGAAACTTAATTTTTCACCCCCCGAAAAAAAAATAAGGGGTAACACTGTCATTTTTTTTTTTTCTGGTCAAAATTTTGAGTTTCAATATCTCAGCTCTGGAAGGGTCTACAGCCTCAATTTTTGCACCCGGGTCCATGTCTCGTGGCCCTCTATCAGAATCCAGAGTTTTGAGAAGATTGGAGAAACTTAATTTTTCACCCCCCCCCCCGAAAAATAATATAAGGGGTAACACTGTCATTTTTTTTTCTGGTCAAAATTTTGAGTTTCAATATCTCAGCTCTGGAAGGGTCTACAGCCTCAATTTTTGCACCCAGGTCCATGTCTCGTGGCCCTCTATCAGAATCCAGAGTTTTGAGAAGATTGGAGAAACTTAATTTTTCACCCCCCCAAAAAAAACATAAGGGGTAACACTGTCATTTTTTTTTTCTGGTCAAAATTTTGAGTTTCAATATCTCAGCTCTGGAAGGGTCTACAGCCTCAATTTTTGCACCCAGGTCCATGTCTCGTGGCCCTCTATCAGAATCCAGAGTTTTGAGAAGATTGGAGAAACTTAATTTTTCACCCCTCGAAAAAAAACATAAGGGGTAACACTGTCATTTTTTTTTCTGGTCAAAATTTTGATTTTCAATATCTAAGCTCTGGAAGGGTCTACAGCCTCAATTTTTGCACCCGGGTCCATGTCTCGTGGCCCTCTATCAGAATCCAGAGTTTTGAGAAGATTGGAGAAACTTAATTTTTCACCCCCCGAAAAAAAACATAAGGGGTAACACTGTCATTTTTTTTTTCTGGTCAAAATTTTGAGTTTCAATATCTCAGCTCTGGAAGGGTCTACAGCCTCAATTTTTGCACCCGGGTCCATGTCTCGTGGCCCTCTATCAGAATCCAGAGTTTTGAGAAGATTGGAGAAACTTAATTTTTCACCCCCCGAAAAAAAACATAAGGGGTAACACTGTCATTTTTTTTTCTGGTCAAAATTTTGAGTTTCAATATCTCAGCTCTGGAAGGGTCTACAGCCTCAATTTTTGCACCCAGGTCAATGTCTCGTGGCCCTCTATCAGAATCCAGAGTTTTGAGAAGATTGGAGAAACTTAATTTTTCACCCCCCGAAAAAAAAACATAAGGGGTAACACTGTCATTTTTTTTTCTCTGGTCAAAATTTTGAGTTTCAATATCTCAGCTCTGGAAGGGTCTGCAGCCTCAATTTTTGCACCCAGGTCCATGTCTCGTGGCCCTCTATCAGAATCCAGAGTTTTGAGAAGATTGGAGAAAGTTAATTTTTCACCCCCCGAAAAAAAACATAAGGGGTAACACTGTCATTTTTTTTTCTGGTCAAAATTTTGAGTTTCAATATCTCAGCTCTGGAAGGGTCTACAGCCTCAATTTTTGCACCCAGGTCCATGTATCGTGGCCCTTTATCAGAATCCAGAGTTTTGAGAAGATTGGAGAAACTTAATTTTTCACCCCCCGAAAAAAAACATAAGGGGTAACACTGTCATTTTTTTTTCTGGTCAAAATTTTGAGTTTCAATATCTCAGCTCTGGAAGGGTCTACAGCCTCAATTTTTGCACCCAGGTCCATGTCTCGTGGCCCTCTATCAGAATCCAGAGTTTTGAGAAGATTGGAGAAACTTAATTGTTCACCCCCCGAAAAAAAACATAAGGGGTAACACTGTCATTTTTTTTTTCTGGTCAAAATTTTGAGTTTCAATATCTCAGCTCTGGAAGGGTCTACAGCCTCAATTTTTGCACCCAGGTCCATGTCTCGTGGCCCTCTATCAGAATCCAGAGTTTTGAAAAGATTGGAGAAACTTAATTTTTCACCCCCCGAAAAAAAAACATAAGGGGTAACACTGTCATTTTTTTTCTGTTCAAAATTTTGAGTTTCAATATCTCAGCTCTGGAAGGGTCTACAGCCTCAATTGTTGCACCCAGGTCCATGTCTCGTGGCCCTTTATCAGAATCCAGAGTTTTGAGAAGATTGGAGAAACTTAATTTTTCACCCCCCGAAAAAAAACATAAGGGGTAACACTGTCATTTTTTTTTTCTGGTCAAAATTTTGATTTTCAATATCTCAGCTCTGGAAGGGTCTACAGCCTCAATTTTTGCACCCGGGTCCATGTCTCGTGGCCCTCTATCAGAATCCAGAGTTTTGAGAAGATTTGAGAAACTTAATTTTTCACCCCCCGAAAAAAAACATAAGGGGTAACACTGTCATTTTTTTTTTCTGGTCAAAATTTTGAGTTTCAATATCTCAGCTCTGGAAGGGTCTACAGCCTCAATTTTTGCACCCAGGTCCATGTCTCGTGGCCCTCTATCAGAATCCAGAGTTTTGAGAAGATTGGAGAAACTTAATTTTTCACTCCCCGAAAAAAACATAAGGGGTAACACTGTCATTTTTTTTTTCTGGTCAAAATTTTGAGTTTCAATATCTCAGCTCTGGAAGGGTCTACAGCCTCAATTTTTGCACCCAGGTCCATGTCTCGTGGCCCTCTATCAGAATCCAGAGTTTTGAGAAGATTGGAGAAACTTAATTTTTCACCCCCCGAAAAAAAACATAAGGGGTAACACTGTCATTTTTTTTTTTTGGTCAAAATTTTGAGTTTCAATATCTCAGCTCTGGAAGGGTCTACAGCCTCAATTTTTGCACCCAGGTCCATGTCTCGTGGCCCACTATCAGAATCCAGAGTTTTGAGAAGATTGGAGAAACTTAATTTTTCACCCCCCGAAAAAAAACATAAGGGGTAACACTGTCATTTTTTTTTTCTGGTCAAAATTTTGAGTTTCAATATCTCAGCTCTGGAAGGGTCTACAGCCTCAATTTTTGCACCCAGGTCCATGTCTCGTGGCCCTGTATCAGAATCCAGAGTTTTGAGAAGATTGGAGAAACTTAATTTTTCACCCCCGAAAAAAAACATAAGGGGTAAAACTGTCTTTTTTTTTCTGGTCAAAATTTTGAGTTTCAATATCTCAGCTCTGGAAGGGTCTACAGCCTCAATTTTTGCACTAGGGTCCATGTCTCGTGGCCCTCTATCAGAATCCAGAGTTTTGAGAAGATTGGAGAAACTTAATTTTTCACCCCCCGAAAAAAAACATAAGGGGTAACACTGTCATTTTTTTTTTTTCTGGTCAAAATTTTGAGTTTCAATATCTCAGCTCTGGAAGGGTCTACAGCCTCAATTTTTGCACCCAGGTCCATGTCTCGTGGCCCTCTATCAGAATCCAGAGTTTTGAGAAGATTGGAGAAACTTAATTTTTCACCCCCCGAACAAATACGTAAGGGGTAACACTGTCATTTTTTTTTTCTGGTCAAAATTTTGAGTTTCAATATCTCAGCTCTGGAAGGGTCTACAGCCTCAATTTTTGCACCAGGGTCCATGTCTCGTGGCCCTCTATCAGAATCCAGAGTTTTGAGAAGATTGGAGAAACTTAATTTTTCACCCCCCGAAAAAAAACATAAGGGGTAACACTGTCATTTTTTTTTCTGGTCAAAATTTTGAGTTTCAATATCTCAGCTCTGGAAGGGTCTACAGCCTCAATTTTTGCACCCAGGTCCATGTGTCGCGGCCCTCTATTAGAATCCAGAGTTTTGAGAAGATTGGAGAAACTTAATTTTTCACCCCCCGAAAAAAAACATAAGGGGTAACACTGTCATTTTTTTTTCTGCTCAAAATTTTGAGTTTCAATATCTCAGCTCTGGAAGGGTCTACAGCCTCAATTTTTGCACCCAGGTCCATGTCTCGTGGCCCTCTATCAGAATCCAGAGTTTTGAGAAGATTGGAGAAACTTAATTTTTCACCCCCCGAAAAAAAACATAAGGGGTAACACTGTCATTTTCTTTCTGGTCAAAATTTTGAGTTTCAATATCTCAGCTCTGGAAGGGTCTACAGCCTCAATTTTTGCACACAGGTCAATGTCTCGTGGCCCTCTATCAGAATCCAGAGTTTTGAGAAGATTGGAGAAACTTAATTTTTCACCCCCCGAAAAAAAACATAAGGGGTAACACTGTCATTTTTTTTTTCTGGTCAAAATTTTGAGTTTCAATATCTCAGCTCTGGAAGGGTCTGCAGCCTCAATTTTTGCACCCAGGTCCATGTCTCGTGGCCCTCTATCAGAATCCAGAGTTTTGAGAAGATTGGAGAAAGTTAATTTTTCACCCCCCGAAAAAAAACATAAGGGGTAACACTGTCATTTTTTTTTCTGGTCAAAATTTTGAGTTTCAATATCTCAGCTCTGGAAGGGTCTACAGCCTCAATTTTTGCACCCGGGTCCATGTCTCGTGGCCCTCTATCAGAATCCAGAGTTTTGAGAAGATTGGAGAGACTTAATTTTTCACCCCCCGAAAAAAAACATAAGGGGTAACACTGTCATTTTTTTTTCTGGTCAAAATTTTGAGTTTCAATATCTCAGCTCTGGAAGGGTCTACAGCCTCAATTTTTGCACCCAGGTCCATGTCTCGTGGCCCTCTATCAGAATCCAGAGTTTTGAGAAGATTGGAGAAACTTAATTTTTCACCCCCCGAAAAAAAACATAAGGGGTAACACTGTCATTTTTTTTCTGGTCAAAATTTTGAATTTCAATATCTCAGCTCTGGAAGGGTCTACAGCCTCAATTTTTGCACCCGGGTCCATGTCTCGTGGCCCTCTATCAGAATCCAGAGTTTTGAGAAGATTGGAGAAACTTAATTTTTCACCCCCCCGAAAAAAAACATAAGGGGTAACACTGTCATTTTTTTTTTCTGGTCAAAATTTTGAGTTTCAATATCTCAGCTCTGGAAGGGTCTACAGCCTCAATTTTTGCACCCAGGCCCATGTCTCGTGGCCCTCTATCAGAATCCAGAGTTTTGAGAAGATTGGAGAAACTTAATTTTTCACCCCTCGAAAAAAAACATAAGGGGTAACACTGTCATTTTTTTTTCTGCTCAAAATTTTGAGTTTCAATATCTCAGCTCTGGAAGGGTCTACAGCCTCAATTGTTGCACCCAGGTCCATGTCTCGTGGCCCTCTATCAGAATCCAGAGTTTTGAGAAGATTGGAGAAACTTAATTTTTCACCCCCCGAAAAAAAACATAAGGGGTAACACTGTCATTTTTTTTTCTGGTCAAAATTTTGAGTTTCAATATCTCAGCTCTGGAAGGGTCTACAGCCTCAATTTTTGCACCCGGGTCCATATCTCGTGGCCCTCTATCAGAATCCAGAGTTTTGAGAAGATTGGAGAAACTTAATTTTTCACCCCCCGAAAAAAAAACATAAGGGGTAACACTGTCATTTTTTTTCTGGTCAAAATTTTGAGTTTCAATATCTCAGCTCTGGAAGGGTCTACAGCCTCAATTTTTGCACCCAGGTCCATGTCTCGTGGCCCTCTATCAGAATCCAGAGTTTTGAGAAGATTGGAGAAACTTAATTTTTCACCCCTCGAAAAAAAACATAAGGGGTAACACTGTCATTTTTTTTTCTGGTCAAAATTTTGATTTTCAATATCTCAGCTCTGGAAGGGTCTACAGCCTCAATTTTTGCACCCGGGTCCATGTCTCGTGGCCCTCTATCAGAATCCAGAGTTTTGAGAAGATTGGAGAAACTTAATTTTTCACCCCCCGAAAAAAAACATAAGGGGTAACACTGTCATTTTTTTTTCTGGTCAAAATTTTGAGTTTCAATATCTCAGCTCTGGAAGGGTCTACAGCCTCAATTTTTGCACCCAGGTCCATGTCTCGTGGCCCTCTATCAGAATCCAGAGTTTTGAGAAGATTGGAGAAACTTAATTTTTCACCCCCCGAAAAAAAACATAAGGGGTAACACTGTCATTTTCTTTCTGGTCAAAATTTTGAGTTTCAATATCTCAGCTCTGGAAGGGTCTACAGCCTCAATTTTTGCACCCAGGTCAATGTCTCGTGGCCCTCTATCAGAATCCAGAGTTTTGAGAAGATTGGAGAAACTTAATTTTTCACCCCCCGAAAAAAAACATAAGGGGTAACACTGTCATTTTTTTTTTCTGGTCAAAATTTTGAGTTTCAATATCTCAGCTCTGGAAGGGTCTGCAGCCTCAATTTTTGCACCCAGGTCCATGTCTCGTGGCCCTCTATCAGAATCCAGAGTTTTGAGAAGATTGGAGAAAGTTAATTTTTCACCCCCCGAAAAAAAACATAAGGGGTAACACTGTCATTTTTTTTTCTGGTCAAAATTTTGAGTTTCAATATCTCAGCTCTGGAAGGGTCTACAGCCTCAATTTTTGCACCCAGGTCCATGTATCGTGGCCCTTTATCAGAATCCAGAGTTTTGAGAAGATTGGAGAAACTTAATTTTTCACCCCCCGAAAAAAAACATAAGGGGTAACACTGTCATTTTTTTTTCTGGTCAAAATTTTGAGTTTCAATATCTCAGCTCTGGAAGGGTCTACAGCCTCAATTTTTGCACCCAGGTCCATGTCTCGTGGCCCTCTATCAGAATCCAGAGTTTTGAGAAGATTGGAGAAACTTAATTGTTCACCCCCCGAAAAAAAACATAAGGGGTAACACTGTCATTTTTTTTTTCTGGTCAAAATTTTGAGTTTCAATATCTCAGCTCTGGAAGGGTCTACAGCCTCAATTTTTGCACCCAGGTCCATGTCTCGTGGCCCTCTATCAGAATCCAGAGTTTTGAAAAGATTGGAGAAACTTAATTTTTCACCCCCCGAAAAAAAACATAAGGGGTAACACTGTCATTTTTTTTTCTGTTCAAAATTTTGAGTTTCAATATCTCAGCTCTGGAAGGGTCTACAGCCTCAATTGTTGCACCCAGGTCCATGTCTCGTGGCCCTTTATCAGAATCCAGAGTTTTGAGAAGATTGGAGAAACTTAATTTTTCACCCCCCGAAAAAAAACATAAGGGGTAACACTGTAATTTTTTTTTCTGGTCAAAATTTTGAGTTTCAATATCTCAGCTCTGGAAGGGTCTACAGCCTCAATTTTTGCACCCGGGTCCATGTCTCGTGGCCCTCTATCAGAATCCAGAGTTTTGAGAAGATTTGAGAAACTTAATTTTTCACCCCCCGAAAAAAAACATAAGGGGTAACACTGTCATTTTTTTTTCTGGTCAAAATTTTGAGTTTCAATATCTCAGCTCTGGAAGGGTCTACAGCCTCAATTTTTGCACCCAGGTCCATGTCTCGTGGCCCTCTATCAGAATCCAGAGTTTTGAGAAGATTGGAGAAACTTAATTTTTCACCCCCCGAAAAAAACATAAGGGGTAACACTGTCATTTTTTTTTTCTGGTCAAAATTTTGAGTTTCAATATCTCAGCTCTGGAAGGGTCTACAGCCTCAATTTTTGCACCCAGGTCCATGTCTCGTGGCCCTCTATCAGAATCCAGAGTTTTGAGAAGATTGGAGAAACTTAATTTTTCACCCCCCGAAAAAAAACATAAGGGGTAACACTGTCATTTTTTTTCTGGTCAAAATTTTGAGTTTCAATATCTCAGCTCTGGAAGGGTCTACAGCCTTAATATTTGCACCCAGGTCAATGTCTTGGGGCCCTCTATCAGAATCCAGAGTTTTGAGAAGATTGGAGAAACTTAATTTTTCACCCCCCGAAAAAATACGTAAGGGGTAACACATTCATTTTTTTTTTTTCTGGTCAAAATTTTGAGTTTCAATATCTCAGCTCTGGAAGGGTCTACAGCCTCAATTTTTGCACCCAGGTCCATGTCTCGTGGCCCTCTATCAGAATCCAGAGTTTTGAGAAGATTGGAGAAACTTAATTTTTCACACCCCGAAAAAAAACATAAGGGGTAACACTGTCATTTTTTTTTCTGGTCAAAATTTTGAGTTTCAATATCTCAGCTCTGGAAGGGTCTACAGCCTCAATTTTTGCACCCAGGTCCATGTCTCGTGGCCCACTATCAGAATCCAGAGTTTTGAGAAGATTGGAGAAACTTAATTTTTCACCCCCCGAAAAAAAAACATAAGGGGTAACACTGTCATTTTTTTTTTCTGGTCAAAATTTTGAGTTTCAATATCTCAGCTCTGGAAGGGTCTACAGCCTCAATTTTTGCACCCAGGTCCATGTCTCGTGGCCCTGTATCAGAATCCAGAGTTTTGAGAAGATTGGAGAAACTTAATTTTTCACCCCCGAAAAAAAACATAAGGGGTAAAACTGTCATTTTTTTTTTCTGGTCAAAATTTTGAGTTTCAATATCTCAGCTCTGGAAGGGTCTACAGCCTCAATTTTTGCACTAGGGTCCATGTCTCGTGGCCCTCTATCAGAATCCAGAGTTTTGAGAAGATTGGAGAAACTTAATTTTTCACCCCCCGAAAAAAAACATAAGGGGTAACACTGTCATTTTTTTTTTCTGGTCAAAATTTTGAGTTTCAATATCTCAGCTCTGGAAGGGTCTACAGCCTCAATTTTTGCACCCAGGTCCATGTCTCGTGGCCCTCTATCAGAATCCAGAGTTTTGAGAAGATTGGAGAAACTTAATTTTTCACCCCCCGAACAAATACGTAAGGGGTAACACTGTCATTTTTTTTTTCTGGTCAAAATTTTGAGTTTCAATATCTCAGCTCTGGAAGGGTCTACAGCCTCAATTTTTGCACCAGGGTCCATGTCTCGTGGCCCTCTATCAGAATCCAGAGTTTTGAGAAGATTGGAGAAACTTAATTTTTCACCCCCCGAAAAAAAACATAAGGGGTAACACTGTCATTTTTTTTTCTGGTCAAAATTTTGAGTTTCAATATCTCAGCTCTGGAAGGGTCTACAGCCTCAATTTTTGCACCCAGGTCCATGTCTCGTGGCCCTCTATCAGAATCCAGAGTTTTGAGAAGATTGGAGAAACTTAATTTTTCACCCCCCGAAAAAAAACATAAGGGGTAACACTGTCATTTTTTTTCTGGTCAAAATTTTGAGTTTCAATATCTCAGCTCTGGAAGGGTCTACAGCCTCAATTTTTGCACCCGGGTCCATGTCTCGTGGCCCTCTATCAGAATCCAGAGTTTTGAGAAGATTGGAGAAACTTAATTTTTCACCCCCCCCCCCCCCCCCCCCCCCCGAAAAAAAACATAAGGGGTAACACTGTCATTTTTTTTTCTGGTCAAAATTTTGAGTTTCAATATCTCAGCTCTGGAAGGGTCTACAGCCTCAATTTTTGCACCCAGGTCCATGTCTCGTGGCCCTCTATCAGAATCCAGAGTTTTGAGAAGATTGGAGAAACTTAATTTTTCACCCCTCGAAAAAAAACATAAGGGGTAACACTGTCATTTTTTTTTCTGGTCAAAATTTTGAGTTTCAATATCTCAGCTCTGGAAGGGTCTACAGCCTCAATTTTTGCACCCAGGTCCATGTCTCGTGGCCCTCTATCAGAATCCAGAGTTTTGAGAAGATTGGAGAAACTTAATTTTTCAACCCCCGAAAAAAAACATAAGGGGTAACACTGTCATTTTTTTTTCTGGTCAAAATTTTGAGTTTCAATAATTCAGCTCTGGAAGGGTCTACAGCCTCAATTGTTGCACCCAGGTCCATGTCTCGTGGCCCTCTATCAGAATCCAGAGTTTTGAGAAGATTGGAGAAACTTAATTTTTCACCCCCCGAAAAAAAACATAAGGGGTAACACTGTCATTTTTTTTTCTGGTCAAAATTTTGAGTTTCAATATCTCAGCTCTGGAAGGGTCTACAGCCTCAATTTTTGCACCCGGGTCCATATCTCGTGGCCCTCTATCAGAATCCAGAGTTTTGAGAAGATTGGAGAAACTTAATTTTTCACCCCCCGAAAAAAAACATAAGGGGTAACACTGTCCTTTTTTTTCTGGTCAAAATTTTGATTTTCAATATCTCAGCTCTGGAAGGGTCTACAGCCTCAATTTTTGCACCCGGGTCCATGTCTCGTGGCCCTCTATCAGAATCCAGAGTTTTGAGAAGATTGGAGAAACTTAATTTTTCACCCCCCGAAAAAAAAACATAAGGGGTAACACTGTCATTTTTTTTCTGGTCAAAATTTTGAGTTTCAATATCTCAGCTCTGGAAGGGTCTACAGCCTCAATTTTTGCACCCAGGTCCATGTCTCATGGCCCTCTATCAGAATCCAGAGTTAGAGAAGATTAGAGAAACTTAATTTTTCACCCCCCGAAAAAAAACATAAGGGGTAACACTGTCATTTTTTTTTCTGGTCAAAATTTTGAGTTTCAATATCTCAGCTCTGGAAGGGTCTACAGCCTCAATTTTTGCACTAGGGTCCATGTCTCGTGGCCCTCTATCAGAATCCAGAGTTTTGAGAAGATAGGAGAAACTTAATTTTTCACCCCCCGAAAAAAAACATAAGGGGTAACACTGTCATTTTTTTTTTCTGGTCAAAATTTTGAATTTCAATATCTCAGCTCTGGAAGGGTCTACAGCCTCAATTTTTGCACCCAGGTCCATGTCTCGTGGCCCTCTATCAGAATCCAGAGTTTTGAGAAGATTGGAGAAACTTAATTTTTCACCCCCCGAACAAATACGTAAGGGGTAACACTGTCATTTTTTTTCTGGTCAAAATTTTGAGTTTCAATATCTCAGCTCTGGAAGGGTCTACAGCCTCAATTTTTGCACCCGGGTCCATGTCTCGTGGCCCTCTATCAGAATCCAGAGTTTTGAGAAGATTGGAGAAACTTAATTTTTCACCCCCCGAAAAAAAACATAAGGGGTAACACTGTCATTTTTTTTTTCTGGTCAAAATTTTGAGTTTCAATATCTCAGCTCTAGAAGGGTCTACAGCCTCAATTTTTGCACCCAGGTCCATGTCTCGTGGCCCTCTATCAGAATCCAGAGTTTTGAGAAGATTGGAGAAACTTAATTTTTCACCCCCCGAAAAAAAACATAAGGGGTAACACTGTCATTTTTTTTCTGGTCAAAATTTTGAGTTTCAATATCTCAGCTCTGGAAGGGTCTACAGCCTCAATTTTTGCACCCAAGTCCATGTCTCGTGGCCCTCTATCAGAATCCAGAGTTTTGAGAAGATTGGAGAAACTTCATTTTTCACCGCCCGAAAAAAAAAACATAAGGGGTAACACTGTCATTTTTTTTTCTGGTCAAAATTTTGAGTTTCAATATCTCAGCTCTGGAAGGGTCTACAGCCTCAATTTTTGCACCCAGGTCCATGTCTCGTGGCCCTCTATCAGAATCCAGAGTTTTGAGAAGATTGGAGAAACTTAATTTTTCACCTCCCGAAAAAAACATAAGGGGTAACACTGTCATTTTTTTTTTCTGGTCAAAATTTTGAGTTTCAATATCTCAGCTCTGGAAGGGTCTACAGCCTCAATTTTTGCACCCGGGTCCATGTCTCGTGGCCCTCTATCAGAATCCAGAGTTTTGAGAAGATTGGAGAAACTTAATTTTTCACCCCCCCCCCGAAAAATAATATAAGGGGTAACACTGTCATTTTTTTTTCTGGTCAAAATTTTGAGTTTCAATATCTCAGCTCTGGAAGGGTCTACAGCCTCAATTTTTGCACCCAGGTCCATGTCTCGTGGCCCTCTATCAGAATCCAGAGTTTTGAGAAGATTGAAGAAACTTAATTTTTCACCCCCCCGAAAAAATACGTAAGGGTTAACACATTCATTTTTTTTTTCTGGTCAAAATTTTGAGTTTCAATATCTCAGCTCTGGAACGGTCTACAGCCTAAATTTTTGCACCCAGGTCCATGTCTCGTGGCCCTCTATCAGAATCCAGAGTTTTGAGAAGATTGCAGAAACTTAATTTTTCACCCCCCGAAAAAAAACATAAGGGGTAACACTGTCATTTTTTTTTCTGGTCAACATTTTGAGTTTCAATATCTCAGCTCTGGAATGGTCTACAGCCTCAATTTTTGCACCCAGGTCCATGTGTCGTGGCCCTCTATCAGAATCCAGAGTTTTGAGAAGATTGGAGAAACTTAATTTTTCACCCCCCGAAAAAAAAACATAAGGGGTAACACTGTCATTTTTTTTCTGGTCAAAATTTTGAGTTTCAATATCTCAGCTCTGGAAGGGTCTACAGCCTCAATTTTTGCACCCAGGTCCATGTCTCGTGGCCCTCTATCAGAATCCAGAGTTCTTAGAAGATTGGAGAAACTTAATTTTTCACCCCCCGAAAAAAACATAAGGGGTAACACTGTCATTTTTTTCTGGTCAAAATTTTGAGTTTCAATATCTCAGCTCTGGAAGGGTCTACAGCCTCAATTATTGCACCCGGGTCCATGTCTCGTGGCCCTCTATCAGAATCCAGAGTTTTGAGAAGATTAGAGAAACTTAATTTTTCACCCCCCGAAAAAAAACATAAGGGGTAACACTGTCATTTTTTTTTCTGGTCAAAATTTTGAGTTTCAATATCTCAGCTCTGGAAGGGTCTACAGCCTTAATATTTGCACCCAGGTCCATGTCTTGTGGCCTTCTATCAGAATCCAGAGTTTTGAGAAGATTGGAGAAACTTAATTTTTCACCCCCGGAAAAAATACGTAAGGGGTAACACATTCATTTTTTTTTCTGGTCAAAATTTTGAGTTTCAATATCTCAGCTCTGGAAGGGTCTACAGCCTCAATTTTTGCACCAGGGTCCATGTCTCGTGGCCCTCTACCAGAATCCAGAGTTTTGAGAAGATTGGAGAAACTTAATTTTTCACCCCCCAAAAAAAACATAAGGGGTAACACTGTCATTTTTTTTTTCTGGTCAAAATTTTGAGTTTCAATATCTCAGCTCTGGAAGGGTCTACAGCCTCAATTTTTGCACCCAGGTCCATGTCTCGTGGCCCTCTATCAGAATCCAGAGTTTTGAGAAGATTGGAGAAACTTAATTTTTCACCCCCCGAACAAATACGTAAGGGGTAACACTGTCATTTTTTTTCTGGTCAAAATTTTGAGTTTCAATATCTCAGCTCTGGAAGGGTCTAGAGCCTCAATTTTTGCACCAGGGTCCATGTCTCGTGACCCTCTATCAGAATCCAGAGTTTTGAGAAGATTGGAGAAACTTAATTTTTCACCCCCCCGAAAAAAAACATAAGGGGTAACACTGTCATTTTTTTTTTCTGGTCAAAATTTTGAGTTTCAATATCTCAGCTCTGGAAGGGTCTACAGCCTCAATTTTTGCACCCAGGTCCATGTCTCGTGGCCCTCTATCAGAATCCAGAGTTTTGAGAAGATTGGAGAAACTTAATTTTTCAACCCCGAAAAAAACATAAGGGGTAACACTGTCATTTTTTTTTTCTGGTCAAAATTTTGAGTTTCAATATCTCAGCTCTGGAAGGGTCTACAGCCTCAATTTTTGCACCCGGGTCCATGTCTCGTGGCCCTCTATCAGAATCCAGAGTTTTGAGAAGATTGGAGAAACTTAATTTTTCACCCCCCGAAAAAAAACATAAGGGGTAACACTGTCATTTTTTTTTTCTGGTCAAAATTTTGAGTTTCAATATCTCAGCTCTGGAAGGGTCTACAGCCATAATTTTTGCACCCAGGTCCATGTCTTGTGGCCCTCTATCAGAATCCAGAGTTTTGAGAAGATTGGAGATACTTAATTTTTCACCCCCCGAAAAAATACGTAAGGGGTAACACATTCATTTTTTTTTTCTGGTCAAAATTTTGAGTTTCAATATCTCAGCTCTGGAACGGTCTACAGCCTAAATTTTTGCACCCAGGTCCATGTCTCGTGGCCCTCTATCAGAATCCAGAGTTTTGAGAAGATTGAAGAAACTTAATTTTTCACCCCCCGAAAAAATACGTAAGGGGTAACACATTCATTTTTTTTTCTGGTCAAAATTTTGAGTTTCAATATCTCAGCTCTGGAAGGGTCTACAGCCTCAATTTTTGCACCCAGGTCCATGTCTCGTGGCCCTCTATCAGAATCCAGAGTTTTGAGAAGATTGGAGAAACTTAATTTTTCACCCCCCGAAAAAAAACATAAGGGGTAACACTGTCATTTTTTTTCTGGTCAAAATTTTGAGTTTCAATATCTCAGCTCTGGAAGGGTCTACAGCCATAATTTTTGCACCCAGGTCCATGTCTTGTGGCCCTCTATCAGAATCCAGAGTTTTGAGAAGATTGGAGATACTTAATTTTTCACCCCCCGAAAAAATACGTAAGGGGTAACACATTCATTTTTTTTTCTGGTCAAAATTTTGAGTTTCAATATCTCAGCTCTGGAACGGTCTACAGCCTAAATTTTTGCACCCAGGTCCATGTCTCGTGGCCCTCTATCAGAATCCAGAGTTTTGAGAAGATTGAAGAAACTTAATTTTTCACCCCCCGAAAAAATACATAAGGGGTAACACATTCATTTTTTTTTCTGGTCAAAATTTTGAGTTTCAATATCTCAGCTCTGGAACGGTCTACAGCCTAAATTTTTGCACCCAGGTCCATGTCTCGTGGCCCTCTATCAGAATCCAGAGTTTTGAGAAGATTGCAGAAACTTAATTTTTCACCCCCCGAAAAAAAACATAAGGGGTAACACTGTCATTTTTTTTTTCTGGTCAACATTTTGAGTTTCAATATCTCAGCTCTGGAATGGTCTACAGCCTCAATTTTTGCACCCAGGTCCATGTGTCGTGGCCCTCTATCAGAATCCAGAGTTTTGAGAAGATTGGAGATACTTAATTTTTCACCCCCCGAAAAAAAACATAAGGGGTAACACTGTCATTTTTTTTTTCTGGTCAAAATTTTGAGTTTCAATATCTCAGCTCTAGAAGGGTCTACAGCCTCAATTTTTGCACCCAGGTCCATGTCTCGTGGCCCTCTATCAGAATCCAGAGTTTTGAGAAGATTGGAGAAACTTAATTTTTCACCCCCCGAAAAAAAACATAAGGGGTAACACTGTCATTTTTTTTCTGGTCAAAATTTTGAGTTTCAATATCTCAGCTCTGGAAGGGTCTACAGCCTCAATTTTTGCACCCAAGTCCATGTCTCGTGGCCCTCTATCAGAATCCAGAGTTTTGAGAAGATTGGAGAAACTTAATTTTTCACCGCCCGAAAAAAAAACATAAGGGGTAACACTGTCATTTTTTTTTCTGGTCAAAATTTTGAGTTTCAATATCTCAGCTCTGGAAGGGTCTACAGCCTCAATTTTTGCACCCAGGTCCATGTCTCGTGGCCCTCTATCAGAATCCAGAGTTTTGAGAAGATTGGAGAAACTTAATTTTTCACCTCCCAAAAAAAACATAAGGGGTAACACTGTCATTTTTTTTTTTCTGGTCAAAATTTTGAGTTTCAATATCTCAGCTCTGGAAGGGTCTACAGCCTCAATTTTTGCACCCGGGTCCATGTCTCGTGGCCCTCTATCAGAATCCAGAGTTTTGAGAAGATTGGAGAAACTTAATTTTTCACCCCCCCCCCCGAAAAATAATATAAGGGGTAACACTGTCATTTTTTTTTCTGGTCAAAATTTTGAGTTTCAATATCTCAGCTCTGGAAGGGTCTACAGCCTCAATTTTTGCACCCAGGTCCATGTCTCGTGGCCCTCTATCAGAATCCAGAGTTTTGAGAAGATTGGAGAAACTTAATTTTTCACCCCCCGAACAAATACGTAAGGGGTAACACTGTCATTTTTTTTCTGGTCAAAATTTTGAGTTTCAATATCTCAGCTCTGGAAGGGTCTAGAGCCTCAATTTTTGCACCAGGGTCCATGTCTCGTGACCCTCTATCAGAATCCAGAGTTTTGAGAAGATTGGAGAAACTTAATTTTTCACCCCCCCGAAAAAAAACATAAGGGGTAACACTGCCTTTTTTTTTTTTTGGTCAAAATTTTGAGTTTCAATATCTCAGCTCTGGAAGGGTCTACAGCCTCAATTTTTGCACCCAGGTCCATGTCTCGTGGCCCTCTATCAGAATCCAGAGTTTTGAGAAGATTGAAGAAACTTAATTTTTCACCCCCCGAAAAAATACGTAAGGGGTAACACATTCATTTTTTTTTTCTGGTCAAAATTTTGAGTTTCAATATCTCAGCTCTGGAAGGGTCTACAGCCTCAATTTTTGCACCCGGGTCCATGTCTCGTGGCCCTCTATCAGAATCCAGAGTTTTGAGAAGATTGGAGAAACTTAATTTTTCACCCCCCGAAAAAAAACATAAGGGGTAACACTGTCATTTTTTTTCTGGTCAAAATTTTGAGTTTCAATATCTCAGCTCTGGAAGGGTCTACAGCCATAATTTTTGCACCCAGGTCCATGTCTTGTGGCCCTCTATCAGAATCCAGAGTTTTGAGAAGATTGGAGATACTTAATTTTTCACCCCCCGAAAAAATACGTAAGGGGTAACACATTCATTTTTTTTTCTGGTCAAAATTTTGAGTTTCAATATCTCAGCTCTGGAACGGTCTACAGCCTAAATTTTTGCACCCAGGTCCATGTCTCGTGGCCCTCTATCAGAATCCAGAGTTTTGAGAAGATTGAAGAAACTTAATTTTTCACCCCCCGAAAAAATACATAAGGGGTAACACATTCATTTTTTTTTCTGGTCAAAATTTTGAGTTTCAATATCTCAGCTCTGGAACGGTCTACAGCCTAAATTTTTGCACCCAGGTCCATGTCTCGTGGCCCTCTATCAGAATCCAGAGTTTTGAGAAGATTGCAGAAACTTAATTTTTCACCCCCCGAAAAAAAACATAAGGGGTAACACTGTCATTTTTTTTTTCTGGTCAACATTTTGAGTTTCAATATCTCAGCTCTGGAATGGTCTACAGCCTCAATTTTTGCACCCAGGTCCATGTGTCGTGGCCCTCTATCAGAATCCAGAGTTTTGAGAAGATTGGAGAAACTTAATTTTTCACCCCCCGAAAAAAAACATAAGGGGTAACACTGTCATTTTTTTTTCTGGTCAAAATTTTGAGTTTCAATATCTCAGCTCTGGAAGGGTCTACAGCCTCAATTTTTGCACCCAGGTCCATGTCTCGTGGCCCTCTATCAGAATCCAGAGTTTTGAGAAGATTGGAGAAACTTAATTTTTCACCCCCCGAAAAAAAACATAAGGGGTAACACTGTCATTTTTTTTCTGGTCAAAATTTTGAGTTTCAATATCTCAGCTCTGGAAGGGTCTACAGCCTTAATATTTGCACACAGGTCCATGTCTTGTGGCCCTCTATCAGAATCCAGAGTTTTGAGAAGATTGGAGAAACTTAATTTTTCACCCCCCGAAAAAATACGTAAGGGGTAACACATTCATTTTTTTTTTCTGGTCAAAATTTTGAGTTTCAATATCTCAGCTCTGGAAGGGTCTACAGCCTCAATTTTTGCACCCAGGTCCATGTCTCGTGGCCCTCTATCAGAATCCAGAGTTTTGAGAAGATTGGAGAAACTTAATTTTTCACCCCCCGAAAAAAAAATAAGGGGTAACACTGTCATTTTTTTTTTTTCTGGTCAAAATTTTGAGTTTCAATATCTCAGCTCTGGAAGGGTCTACAGCCTCAATTTTTGCACCCGGGTCCATGTCTCGTGGCCCTCTATCAGAATCCAGAGTTTTGAGAAGATTGGAGAAACTTAATTTTTCACCCCCCCCCCCCCCCGAAAAATAATATAAGGGGTAACACTGTCATTTTTTTTTCTGGTCAAAATTTTGAGTTTCAATATCTCAGCTCTGGAAGGGTCTACAGCCTTAATATTTGCACACAGGTCCATGTCTTGTGGCCCTCTATCAGAATCCAGAGTTTTGAGAAGATTGGAGAAACTTAATTTTTCATCCCCCGAAAAAATACGTAAGGGGTAACACATTCATTTTTTTTTCTGGTCAAAATTTTGAGTTTCAATATCTCAGCTCTGGAAGGGTCTACAGCCTCAATTTTTGCACCCAGGTCCATGTCTCGTGGCCCTCTATCAGAATCCAGAGTTTTGAGAAGATTGGAGAAACTTAATTTTTCACCCCCCGAAAAAAAAATAAGGGGTAACACTGTCATTTTTTTTTTTCTGGTCAAAATTTTGAGTTTCAATATCTCAGCTCTGGAAGGGTCTACAGCCTCAATTTTTGCACCCGGGTCCATGTCTCGTGGCCCTCTATCAGAATCCAGAGTTTTGAGAAGATTGGAGAAACTTAATTTTTCACCCCCCCCCCCCCGAAAAATAATATAAGGGGTAACACTGTCATTTTTTTTTCTGGTCAAAATTTTGAGTTTCAATATCTCAGCTCTGGAAGGGTCTACAGCCTCAATTTTTGCACCCAGGTCCATGTCTCGTGGCCCTCTATCAGAATCCAGAGTTTTGAGAAGATTGAAGAAACTTAATTTTTCACCCCCCGAAAAAATACGTAAGGGTTAACACATTCATTTTTTTTTTCTGGTCAAAATTTTGAGCTTCAATATCTCAGCTCTGGAACGGTCTACAGCCTAAATTTTTGCACCCAGGTCCATGTCTCGTGGCCCTCTATCAGAATCCAGAGTTTTGAGAAGATTGCAGAAACTTAATTTTTCACCCCCCGAAAAAAAACATAAGGGGTAACACTGTCATTTTTTTTTTCTGGTCAACATTTTGAGTTTCAATATCTCAGCTCTGGAATGGTCTACAGCCTCAATTTTTGCACCCAGGTCCATGTGTCGTGGCCCTCTATCAGAATCCAGAGTTTTGAGAAGATTGGAGAAACTTAATTTTTCACCCCCCGAAAAAAAACATAAGGGGTAACACTGTCATTTTTTTTTTCTGGTCAAAATTTTGAGTTTCAATATCTCAGCTCTGGAAGGGTCTACAGCCTCAATTTTTGCACCAGGGTCCATGTCTCGTGGCCCTCTATCAGAATCCAGAGTTCTTAGAAGATTGGAGAAACTTAATTTTTCACCCCCCGAAAAAAACATAAGGGGTAACACTGTCATTTTTTTTTTCTGGTCAAAATTTTGAGTTTCAATATCTCAGCTCTGGAAGGGTCTACAGCCTCAATTTTTGCACCCAGGTCCATGTCTCGTGGCCCTCTATCAGAATCCAGAGTTTTGAGAAGATTGGAGAAACTTAATTTTTCACCCCCCGAACAAATACGTAAGGGGTAACACTGTCATTTTTTTTCTGGTCAAAATTTTGAGTTTCAATATCTCAGCTCTGGAAGGGTCTAGAGCCTCAATTTTTGCACCAGGGTCCATGTCTCGTGACCCTCTATCAGAATCCAGAGTTTTGAGAAGATTGGAGAAACTTAATTTTTCACCCCCCCGAAAAAAAACATAAGGGGTAACACTGTCATTTTTTTTTTCTGGTCAAAATTTTGAGTTTCAATATCTCAGCACTGGAAGGGTCTACAGCCTCAATTTTTGCACCCAGGTCCATGTCTCGTGGCCCTCTATCAGAATCCAGAGTTTTGAGAAGATTGGAGAAACTTAATTTTTCACCCCCCGAAAAAAAACATAAGGGGTAACACTGTCATTTTCTTTCTGGTCAAAATTTTGAGTTTCAATATCTCAGCTCTGGAAGGGTCTACAGCCTCAATTTTTGCACCCAGGTCAATGTCTCGTGGCCCTCTATCAGAATCCAGAGTTTTGAGAAGATTGGAGAAACTTAATTTTTCACCCCCCGAAAAAAAACATAAGGGGTAACACTGTCATTTTTTTTTTCTGGTCAAAATTTTGAGTTTCAATATCTCAGCTCTGGAAGGGTCTGCAGCCTCAATTTTTGCACCCAGGTCCATGTCTCGTGGCCCTCTATCAGAATCCAGAGTTTTGAGAAGATTGGAGAAAGTTAATTTTTCACCCCCCGAAAAAAAACATAAGGGGTAACACTGTCATTTTTTTTTTCTGGTCAAAATTTTGAGTTTCAATATCTCAGCTCTGGAAGGGTCTACAGCCTCAATTTTTGCACCCAGGTCCATGCATCGTGGCCCTTTATCAGAATCCAGAGTTTTGAGAAGATTGGAGAAACTTAATTTTTCACCCCCCGAAAAAAAACATAAGGGGTAACACTGTCATTTTTTTTTCTGGTCAAAATTTTGAGTTTCAATATCTCAGCTCTGGAAGGGTCTACAGCCTCAATTTTTGCACCCAGGTCCATGTCTCGTGGCCCTCTATCAGAATCCAGAGTTTTGAGAAGATTGGAGAAACTTAATTGTTCACCCCCCGAAAAAAAACATAAGGGGTAACACTGTCATTTTTTTTTTCTGGTCAAAATTTTGAGTTTCAATATCTCAGCTCTGGAAGGGTCTACAGCCTCAATTTTTGCACCCAGGTCCATGTCTCGTGGCCCTCTATCAGAATCCAGAGTTTTGAAAAGATTGGAGAAACTTAATTTTTCACCCCCCGAAAAAAAACATAAGGGGTAACACTGTCATTTTTTTTTCTGTTCAAAATTTTGAGTTTCAATATCTCAGCTCTGGAAGGGTCTACAGCCTCAATTGTTGCACCCAGGTCCATGTCTCGTGGCCCTTTATCAGAATCCAGAGTTTTGAGAAGATTGGAGAAACTTAATTTTTCACCCCCCGAAAAAAAACATAAGGGGTAACACTGTAATTTTTTTTTCTGGTCAAAATTTTGAGTTTCAATATCTCAGCTCTGGAAGGGTCTACAGCCTCAATTTTTGCACCCGGGTCCATGTCTCGTGGCCCTCTATCAGAATCCAGAGTTTTGAGAAGATTTGAGAAACTTAATTTTTCACCCCCCGAAAAAAAACATAAGGGGTAACACTGTCATTTTTTTTTCTGGTCAAAATTTTGAGTTTCAATATCTCAGCTCTGGAAGGGTCTACAGCCTCAATTTTTGCACCCAGGTCCATGTCTCGTGGCCCTCTATCAGAATCCAGAGTTTTGAGAAGATTGGAGAAACTTAATTTTTCACCCCCCGAAAAAAACATAAGGGGTAACACTGTCATTTTTTTTTTCTGGTCAAAATTTTGAGTTTCAATATCTCAGCTCTGGAAGGGTCTACAGCCTCAATTTTTGCACCCAGGTCCATGTCTCGTGGCCCTCTATCAGAATCCAGAGTTTTGAGAAGATTGGAGAAACTTAATTTTTCACCCCCCGAAAAAAAACATAAGGGGTAACACTGTCATTTTTTTTCTGGTCAAAATTTTGAGTTTCAATATCTCAGCTCTGGAAGGGTCTACAGCCTTAATATTTGCACCCAGGTCAATGTCTTGGGGCCCTCTATCAGAATCCAGAGTTTTGAGAAGATTGGAGAAACTTAATTTTTCACCCCCCGAAAAAATACGTAAGGGGTAACACATTCATTTTTTTTTTTTCTGGTCAAAATTTTGAGTTTCAATATCTCAGCTCTGGAAGGGTCTACAGCCTCAATTTTTGCACCCAGGTCCATGTCTCGTGGCCCTCTATCAGAATCCAGAGTTTTGAGAAGATTGGAGAAACTTAATTTTTCACACCCCGAAAAAAAACATAAGGGGTAACACTGTCATTTTTTTTTCTGGTCAAAATTTTGAGTTTCAATATCTCAGCTCTGGAAGGGTCTACAGCCTCAATTTTTGCACCCAGGTCCATGTCTCGTGGCCCACTATCAGAATCCAGAGTTTTGAGAAGATTGGAGAAACTTAATTTTTCACCCCCCGAAAAAAAAACATAAGGGGTAACACTGTCATTTTTTTTTTCTGGTCAAAATTTTGAGTTTCAATATCTCAGCTCTGGAAGGGTCTACAGCCTCAATTTTTGCACCCAGGTCCATGTCTCGTGGCCCTGTATCAGAATCCAGAGTTTTGAGAAGATTGGAGAAACTTAATTTTTCACCCCCGAAAAAAAACATAAGGGGTAAAACTGTCATTTTTTTTTTCTGGTCAAAATTTTGAGTTTCAATATCTCAGCTCTGGAAGGGTCTACAGCCTCAATTTTTGCACTAGGGTCCATGTCTCGTGGCCCTCTATCAGAATCCAGAGTTTTGAGAAGATTGGAGAAACTTAATTTTTCACCCCCCGAAAAAAAACATAAGGGGTAACACTGTCATTTTTTTTTTTCTGGTCAAAATTTTGAGTTTCAATATCTCAGCTCTGGAAGGGTCTACAGCCTCAATTTTTGCACCCAGGTCCATGTCTCGTGGCCCTCTATCAGAATCCAGAGTTTTGAGAAGATTGGAGAAACTTAATTTTTCACCCCCCGAACAAATACGTAAGGGGTAACACTGTCATTTTTTTTTTCTGGTCAAAATTTTGAGTTTCAATATCTCAGCTCTGGAAGGGTCTACAGCCTCAATTTTTGCACCAGGGTCCATGTCTCGTGGCCCTCTATCAGAATCCAGAGTTTTGAGAAGATTGGAGAAACTTAATTTTTCACCCCCCGAAAAAAAACATAAGGGGTAACACTGTCATTTTTTTTTCTGGTCAAAATTTTGAGTTTCAATATCTCAGCTCTGGAAGGGTCTACAGCCTCAATTTTTGCACCCAGGTCCATGTCTCGTGGCCCTCTATCAGAATCCAGAGTTTTGAGAAGATTGGAGAAACTTAATTTTTCACCCCCCGAAAAAAAACATAAGGGGTAACACTGTCATTTTTTTTCTGGTCAAAATTTTGAGTTTCAATATCTCAGCTCTGGAAGGGTCTACAGCCTCAATTTTTGCACCCGGGTCCATGTCTCGTGGCCCTCTATCAGAATCCAGAGTTTTGAGAAGATTGGAGAAACTTAATTTTTCACCCCCCCCCCCCCCCCCCCCGAAAAAAAACATAAGGGGTAACACTGTCATTTTTTTTTTCTGGTCAAAATTTTGAGTTTCAATATCTCAGCTCTGGAAGGGTCTACAGCCTCAATTTTTGCACCCAGGTCCATGTCTCGTGGCCCTCTATCAGAATCCAGAGTTTTGAGAAGATTGGAGAAACTTAATTTTTCACCCCTCGAAAAAAAACATAAGGGGTAACACTGTCATTTTTTTTTCTGGTCAAAATTTTGAGTTTCAATATCTCAGCTCTGGAAGGGTCTACAGCCTCAATTTTTGCACCCAGGTCCATGTCTCGTGGCCCTCTATCAGAATCCAGAGTTTTGAGAAGATTGGAGAAACTTAATTTTTCAACCCCCGAAAAAAAACATAAGGGGTAACACTGTCATTTTTTTTTCTGGTCAAAATTTTGAGTTTCAATAATTCAGCTCTGGAAGGGTCTACAGCCTCAATTGTTGCACCCAGGTCCATGTCTCGTGGCCCTCTATCAGAATCCAGAGTTTTGAGAAGATTGGAGAAACTTAATTTTTCACCCCCCGAAAAAAAACATAAGGGGTAACACTGTCATTTTTTTTTCTGGTCAAAATTTTGAGTTTCAATATCTCAGCTCTGGAAGGGTCTACAGCCTCAATTTTTGCACCCGGGTCCATATCTCGTGGCCCTCTATCAGAATCCAGAGTTTTGAGAAGATTGGAGAAACTTAATTTTTCACCCCCCGAAAAAAAACATAAGGGGTAACACTGTCCTTTTTTTTCTGGTCAAAATTTTGATTTTCAATATCTCAGCTCTGGAAGGGTCTACAGCCTCAATTTTTGCACCCGGGTCCATGTCTCGTGGCCCTCTATCAGAATCCAGAGTTTTGAGAAGATTGGAGAAACTTAATTTTTCACCCCCCGAAAAAAAAACATAAGGGGTAACACTGTCATTTTTTTTCTGGTCAAAATTTTGAGTTTCAATATCTCAGCTCTGGAAGGGTCTACAGCCTCAATTTTTGCACCCAGGTCCATGTCTCATGGCCCTCTATCAGAATCCAGAGTTAGAGAAGATTAGAGAAACTTAATTTTTCACCCCCCGAAAAAAAACATAAGGGGTAACACTGTCATTTTTTTTTCTGGTCAAAATTTTGAGTTTCAATATCTCAGCTCTGGAAGGGTCTACAGCCTCAATTTTTGCACTAGGGTCCATGTCTCGTGGCCCTCTATCAGAATCCAGAGTTTTGAGAAGATAGGAGAAACTTAATTTTTCACCCCCCGAAAAAAAACATAAGGGGTAACACTGTCATTTTTTTTTTCTGGTCAAAATTTTGAATTTCAATATCTCAGCTCTGGAAGGGTCTACAGCCTCAATTTTTGCACCCAGGTCCATGTCTCGTGGCCCTCTATCAGAATCCAGAGTTTTGAGAAGATTTGAGAAACTTAATTTTTCACCCCCCGAACAAATACGTAAGGGGTAACACTGTCATTTTTTTTCTGGTCAAAATTTTGAGTTTCAATATCTCAGCTCTGGAAGGGTCTACAGCCTCAATTTTTGCACCCGGGTCCATGTCTCGTGGCCCTCTATCAGAATCCAGAGTTTTGAGAAGATTGGAGAAACTTAATTTTTCACCCCCCGAAAAAAAACATAAGGGGTAACACTGTCATTTTTTTTTTCTGGTCAAAATTTTGAGTTTCAATATCTCAGCTCTAGAAGGGTCTACAGCCTCAATTTTTGCACCCAGGTCCATGTCTCGTGGCCCTCTATCAGAATCCAGAGTTTTGAGAAGATTGGAGAAACTTAATTTTTCACCCCCCGAAAAAAAACATAAGGGGTAACACTGTCATTTTTTTTTCTGGTCAAAATTTTGAGTTTCAATATCTCAGCTCTGGAAGGGTCTACAGCCTCAATTTTTGCACCCAGGTCCATGTCTCGTGGCCCTCTATCAGAATCCAGAGTTTTGAGAAGATTGGAGAAACTTAATTTTTCACCTCCCGAAAAAAACATAAGGGGTAACACTGTCATTTTTTTTTTCTGGTCAAAATTTTGAGTTTCAATATCTCAGCTCTGGAAGGGTCTACAGCCTCAATTTTTGCACCCGGGTCCATGTCTCGTGGCCCTCTATCAGAATCCAGAGTTTTGAGAAGATTGGAGAAACTTAATTTTTCACCCCCCCCCCGAAAAATAATATAAGGGGTAACACTGTCATTTTTTTTTCTGGTCAAAATTTTGAGTTTCAATATCTCAGCTCTGGAAGGGTCTACAGCCTCAATTTTTGCACCCAGGTCCATGTCTCGTGGCCCTCTATCAGAATCCAGAGTTTTGAGAAGATTGAAGAAACTTAATTTTTCACCCCCCCGAAAAAATACGTAAGGGTTAACACATTCATTTTTTTTTTTCTGGTCAAAATTTTGAGTTTCAATATCTCAGCTCTGGAACGGTCTACAGCCTAAATTTTTGCACCCAGGTCCATGTCTCGTGGCCCTCTATCAGAATCCAGAGTTTTGAGAAGATTGCAGAAACTTAATTTTTCACCCCCCGAAAAAAAAACATAAGGGGTAACACTGTCATTTTTTTTTCTGGTCAACATTTTGAGTTTCAATATCTCAGCTCTGGAATGGTCTACAGCCTCAATTTTTGCACCCAGGTCCATGTGTCGTGGCCCTCTATCAGAATCCAGAGTTTTGAGAAGATTGGAGAAACTTAATTTTTCACCCCCCGAAAAAAAACATAAGGGGTAACACTGTCATTTTTTTTTCTGGTCAAAATTTTGAGTTTCAATATCTCAGCTCTGGAAGGGTCTACAGCCTCAATTTTTGCACCCAGGTCCATGTCTCGTGGCCCTCTATCAGAATCCAGAGTTCTTAGAAGATTGGAGAAACTTAATTTTTCACCCCCCGAAAAAAACATAAGGGGTAACACTGTCATTTTTTTCTGGTCAAAATTTTGAGTTTCAATATCTCAGCTCTGGAAGGGTCTACAGCCTCAATTATTGCACCCGGGTCCATGTCTCGTGGCCCTCTATCAGAATCCAGAGTTTTGAGAAGATTAGAGAAACTTAATTTTTCACCCCCCGAAAAAAAACATAAGGGGTAACACTGTCATTTTTTTTCTGGTCAAAATTTTGAGTTTCAATATCTCAGCTCTGGAAGGGTCTACAGCCTTAATATTTGCACCCAGGTCCATGTCTTGTGGCCTTCTATCAGAATCCAGAGTTTTGAGAAGATTGGAGAAACTTAATTTTTCACCCCCGGAAAAAATACGTAAGGGGTAACACATTCATTTTTTTTTCTGGTCAAAATTTTGAGTTTCAATATCTCAGCTCTGGAAGGGTCTACAGCCTCAATTTTTGCACCAGGGTCCATGTCTCGTGGCCCTCTACCAGAATCCAGAGTTTTGAGAAGATTGGAGAAACTTAATTTTTCACCCCCCAAAAAAAACATAAGGGGTAACACTGTCATTTTTTTTTTCTGGTCAAAATTTTGAGTTTCAATATCTCAGCTCTGGAAGGGTCTACAGCCTCAATTTTTGCACCCAGGTCCATGTCTCGTGGCCCTCTATCAGAATCCAGAGTTTTGAGAAGATTGGAGAAACTTAATTTTTCACCCCCCGAACAAATACGTAAGGGGTAACACTGTCATTTTTTTTCTGGTCAAAATTTTGAGTTTCAATATCTCAGCTCTGGAAGGGTCTAGAGCCTCAATTTTTGCACCAGGGTCCATGTCTCGTGACCCTCTATCAGAATCCAGAGTTTTGAGAAGATTGGAGAAACTTAATTTTTCACCCCCCCGAAAAAAAACATAAGGGGTAACACTGTCATTTTTTTTTTCTGGTCAAAATTTTGAGTTTCAATATCTCAGCTCTGGAAGGGTCTACAGCCTCAATTTTTGCACCCAGGTCCATGTCTCGTGGCCCTCTATCAGAATCCAGAGTTTTGAGAAGATTGGAGAAACTTAATTTTTCAACCCCGAAAAAAACATAAGGGGTAACACTGTCATTTTTTTTTTCTGGTCAAAATTTTGAGTTTCAATATCTCAGCTCTGGAAGGGTCTACAGCCTCAATTTTTGCACCCGGGTCCATGTCTCGTGGCCCTCTATCAGAATCCAGAGTTTTGAGAAGATTAGAGAAACTTAATTTTTCACCCCCCGAAAAAAAACATAAGGGGTAACACTGTCATTTTTTTTCTGGTCAAAATTTTGAGTTTCAATATCTCAGCTCTGGAAGGGTCTACAGCCTTAATATTTGCACCCAGGTCCATGTCTTGTGGCCTTCTATCAGAATCCAGAGTTTTGAGAAGATTGGAGAAACTTAATTTTTCACCCCCGGAAAAAATACGTAAGGGGTAACACATTCATTTTTTTTTCTGGTCAAAATTTTGAGTTTCAATATCTCAGCTCTGGAAGGGTCTACAGCCTCAATTTTTGCACCAGGGTCCATGTCTCGTGGCCCTCTACCAGAATCCAGAGTTTTGAGAAGATTGGAGAAACTTAATTTTTCACCCCCCAAAAAAAACATAAGGGGTAACACTGTCATTTTTTTTTCTGGTCAAAATTTTGAGTTTCAATATCTCAGCTCTGGAAGGGTCTACAGCCTCAATTTTTGCACCCAGGTCCATGTCTCGTGGCCCTCTATCAGAATCCAGAGTTTTGAGAAGATTGGAGAAACTTAATTTTTCACCCCCCGAACAAATACGTAAGGGGTAACACTGTCATTTTTTTTCTGGTCAAAATTTTGAGTTTCAATATCTCAGCTCTGGAAGGGTCTAGAGCCTCAATTTTTGCACCAGGGTCCATGTCTCGTGACCCTCTATCAGAATCCAGAGTTTTGAGAAGATTGGAGAAACTTAATTTTTCACCCCCCCGAAAAAAAACATAAGGGGTAACACTGTCATTTTTTTTTTCTGGTCAAAATTTTGAGTTTCAATATCTCAGCTCTGGAAGGGTCTACAGCCTCAATTTTTGCACCCAGGTCCATGTCTCGTGGCCCTCTATCAGAATCCAGAGTTTTGAGAAGATTGGAGAAACTTAATTTTTCAACCCCGAAAAAAACATAAGGGGTAACACTGTCATTTTTTTTTTCTGGTCAAAATTTTGAGTTTCAATATCTCAGCTCTGGAAGGGTCTACAGCCTCAATTTTTGCACCCGGGTCCATGTCTCGTGGCCCTCTATCAGAATCCAGAGTTTTGAGAAGATTGGAGAAACTTAATTTTTCACCCCCGAAAAAAAACATAAGGGGTAACACTGTCATTTTTTTTTTCTGGTCAAAATTTTGAGTTTCAAGATCTCAGCTCTGGAAGGGTCTACAGCCATAATTTTTGCACCCAGGTCCATGTCTTGTGGCCCTCTATCAGAATCCAGAGTTTTGAGAAGATTGGAGATACTTAATTTTTCACCCCCCGAAAAAATACGTAAGGGGTAACACATTCATTTTTTTTTTCTGGTCAAAATTTTGAGTTTCAATATCTCAGCTCTGGAACGGTCTACAGCCTAAATTTTTGCACCCAGGTCCATGTCTCGTGGCCCTCTATCAGAATCCAGAGTTTTGAGAAGATTGAAGAAACTTAATTTTTCACCCCCCGAAAAAATACGTAAGGGGTAACACATTCATTTTTTTTTTCTGGTCAAAATTTTGAGTTTCAATATCTCAGCTCTGGAAGGGTCTACAGCCTCAATTTTTGCACCCAGGTCCATGTCTCGTGGCCCTCTATCAGAATCCAGAGTTTTGAGAAGATTGGAGAAACTTAATTTTTCACCCCCCGAAAAAAAACATAAGGGGTAACACTGTCATTTTTTTTCTGGTCAAAATTTTGAGTTTCAATATCTCAGCTCTGGAAGGGTCTACAGCCATAATTTTTGCACCCAGGTCCATGTCTTGTGGCCCTCTATCAGAATCCAGAGTTTTGAGAAGATTGGAGATACTTAATTTTTCACCCCCCGAAAAAATACGTAAGGGGTAACACATTCATTTTTTTTTCTGGTCAAAATTTTGAGTTTCAATATCTCAGCTCTGGAACGGTCTACAGCCTAAATTTTTGCACCCAGGTCCATGTCTCGTGGCCCTCTATCAGAATCCAGAGTTTTGAGAAGATTGAAGAAACTTAATTTTTCACCCCCCGAAAAAATACATAAGGGGTAACACATTCATTTTTTTTTCTGGTCAAAATTTTGAGTTTCAATATCTCAGCTCTGGAACGGTCTACAGCCTAAATTTTTGCACCCAGGTCCATGTCTCGTGGCCCTCTATCAGAATCCAGAGTTTTGAGAAGATTGCAGAAACTTAATTTTTCACCCCCCGAAAAAAAACATAAGGGGTAACACTGTCATTTTTTTTTTCTGGTCAACATTTTGAGTTTCAATATCTCAGCTCTGGAATGGTCTACAGCCTCAATTTTTGCACCCAGGTCCATGTGTCGTGGCCCTCTATCAGAATCCAGAGTTTTGAGAAGATTGGAGATACTTAATTTTTCACCCCCCGAAAAAAAACATAAGGGGTAACACTGTCATTTTTTTTTTCTGGTCAAAATTTTGAGTTTCAATATCTCAGCTCTAGAAGGGTCTACAGCCTCAATTTTTGCACCCAGGTCCATGTCTCGTGGCCCTCTATCAGAATCCAGAGTTTTGAGAAGATTGGAGAAACTTAATTTTTCACCCCCCGAAAAAAAACATAAGGGGTAACACTGTCATTTTTTTTCTGGTCAAAATTTTGAGTTTCAATATCTCAGCTCTGGAAGGGTCTACAGCCTCAATTTTTGCACCCAAGTCCATGTCTCGTGGCCCTCTATCAGAATCCAGAGTTTTGAGAAGATTGGAGAAACTTAATTTTTCACCGCCCGAAAAAAAAACATAAGGGGTAACACTGTCATTTTTTTTTCTGGTCAAAATTTTGAGTTTCAATATCTCAGCTCTGGAAGGGTCTACAGCCTCAATTTTTGCACCCAGGTCCATGTCTCGTGGCCCTCTATCAGAATCCAGAGTTTTGAGAAGATTGGAGAAACTTAATTTTTCACCTCCCGAAAAAAACATAAGGGGTAACACTGTCATTTTTTTTTTCTGGTCAAAATTTTGAGTTTCAATATCTCAGCTCTGGAAGGGTCTACAGCCTCAATTTTTGCACCCGGGTCCATGTCTCGTGGCCCTCTATCAGAATCCAGAGTTTTGAGAAGATTGGAGAAACTTAATTTTTCACCCCCCCCCCCCCCGAAAAATAATATAAGGGGTAACACTGTCATTTTTTTTTCTGGTCAAAATTTTGAGTTTCAATATCTCAGCTCTGGAAGGGTCTACAGCCTCAATTTTTGCACCCAGGTCCATGTCTCGTGGCCCTCTATCAGAATCCAGAGTTTTGAGAAGATTGGAGAAACTTAATTTTTCACCCCCCGAACAAATACGTAAGGGGTAACACTGTCATTTTTTTTCTGGTCAAAATTTTGAGTTTCAATATCTCAGCTCTGGAAGGGTCTAGAGCCTCAATTTTTGCACCAGGGTCCATGTCTCGTGACCCTCTATCAGAATCCAGAGTTTTGAGAAGATTGGAGAAACTTAATTTTTCACCCCCCCGAAAAAAAACATAAGGGGTAACACTGTCATTTTTTTTTTCTGGTCAAAATTTTGAGTTTCAATATCTCAGCTCTGGAAGGGTCTACAGCCTCAATTTTTGCACCCAGGTCCATGTCTCGTGGCCCTCTATCAGAATCCAGAGTTTTGAGAAGATTGAAGAAACTTAATTTTTCACCCCCCGAAAAAATACGTAAGGGGTAACACATTCATTTTTTTTTTCTGGTCAAAATTTTGAGTTTCAATATCTCAGCTCTGGAAGGGTCTACAGCCTCAATTTTTGCACCCGGGTCCATGTCTCGTGGCCCTCTATCAGAATCCAGAGTTTTGAGAAGATTGGAGAAACTTAATTTTTCACCCCCCGAAAAAAAACATAAGGGGTAACACTGTCATTTTTTTTCTGGTCAAAATTTTGAGTTTCAATATCTCAGCTCTGGAAGGGTCTACAGCCATAATTTTTGCACCCAGGTCCATGTCTTGTGGCCCTCTATCAGAATCCAGAGTTTTGAGAAGATTGGAGATACTTAATTTTTCACCCCCCGAAAAAATACGTAAGGGGTAACACATTCATTTTTTTTTCTGGTCAAAATTTTGAGTTTCAATATCTCAGCTCTGGAACGGTCTACAGCCTAAATTTTTGCACCCAGGTCCATGTCTCGTGGCCCTCTATCAGAATCCAGAGTTTTGAGAAGATTGAAGAAACTTAATTTTTCACCCCCCGAAAAAATACATAAGGGGTAACACATTCATTTTTTTTTCTGGTCAAAATTTTGAGTTTCAATATCTCAGCTCTGGAACGGTCTACAGCCTAAATTTTTGCACCCAGGTCCATGTCTCGTGGCCCTCTATCAGAATCCAGAGTTTTGAGAAGATTGCAGAAACTTAATTTTTCACCCCCCGAAAAAAAACATAAGGGGTAACACTGTCATTTTTTTTTTCTGGTCAACATTTTGAGTTTCAATATCTCAGCTCTGGAATGGTCTACAGCCTCAATTTTTGCACCCAGGTCCATGTGTCGTGGCCCTCTATCAGAATCCAGAGTTTTGAGAAGATTGGAGAAACTTAATTTTTCACCCCCCGAAAAAAAACATAAGGGGTAACACTGTCATTTTTTTTTTCTGGTCAAAATTTTGAGTTTCAATATCTCAGCTCTGGAAGGGTCTACAGCCTCAATTTTTGCACCCAGGTCCATGTCTCGTGGCCCTCTATCAGAATCCAGAGTTTTGAGAAGATTGGAGAAACTTAATTTTTCACCCCCCGAAAAAAAACATAAGGGGTAACACTGTCATTTTTTTTCTGGTCAAAATTTTGAGTTTCAATATCTCAGCTCTGGAAGGGTCTACAGCCTTAATATTTGCACACAGGTCCATGTCTTGTGGCCCTCTATCAGAATCCAGAGTTTTGAGAAGATTGGAGAAACTTAATTTTTCACCCCCCGAAAAAATACGTAAGGGGTAACACATTCATTTTTTTTTCTGGTCAAAATTTTGAGTTTCAATATCTCAGCTCTGGAAGGGTCTACAGCCTCAATTTTTGCACCCAGGTCCATGTCTCGTGGCCCTCTATCAGAATCCAGAGTTTTGAGAAGATTGGAGAAACTTAATTTTTCACCCCCCGAAAAAAAAATAAGGGGTAACACTGTCATTTTTTTTTTTTCTGGTCAAAATTTTGAGTTTCAATATCTCAGCTCTGGAAGGGTCTACAGCCTCAATTTTTGCACCCGGGTCCATGTCTCGTGGCCCTCTATCAGAATCCAGAGTTTTGAGAAGATTGGAGAAACTTAATTTTTCACCCCCCCCCCCGAAAAATAATATAAGGGGTAACACTGTCATTTTTTTTTCTGGTCAAAATTTTGAGTTTCAATATCTCAGCTCTGGAAGGGTCTACAGCCTTAATATTTGCACACAGGTCCATGTCTTGTGGCCCTCTATCAGAATCCAGAGTTTTGAGAAGATTGGAGAAACTTAATTTTTCACCCCCCGAAAAAATACGTAAGGGGTAACACATTCATTTTTTTTTCTGGTCAAAATTTTGAGTTTCAATATCTCAGCTCTGGAAGGGTCTACAGCCTCAATTTTTGCACCCAGGTCCATGTCTCGTGGCCCTCTATCAGAATCCAGAGTTTTGAGAAGATTGGAGAAACTTAATTTTTCACCCCCCGAAAAAAAAATAAGGGGTAACACTGTCATTTTTTTTTTTCTGGTCAAAATTTTGAGTTTCAATATCTCAGCTCTGGAAGGGTCTACAGCCTCAATTTTTGCACCCGGGTCCATGTCTCGTGGCCCTCTATCAGAATCCAGAGTTTTGAGAAGATTGGAGAAACTTAATTTTTCACCCCCCCCCCCCCGAAAAATAATATAAGGGGTAACACTGTCATTTTTTTTTCTGGTCAAAATTTTGAGTTTCAATATCTCAGCTCTGGAAGGGTCTACAGCCTCAATTTTTGCACCCAGGTCCATGTCTCGTGGCCCTCTATCAGAATCCAGAGTTTTGAGAAGATTGAAGAAACTTAATTTTTCACCCCCCGAAAAAATACGTAAGGGTTAACACATTCATTTTTTTTTTCTGGTCAAAATTTTGAGCTTCAATATCTCAGCTCTGGAACGGTCTACAGCCTAAATTTTTGCACCCAGGTCCATGTCTCGTGGCCCTCTATCAGAATCCAGAGTTTTGAGAAGATTGCAGAAACTTAATTTTTCACCCCCCGAAAAAAAACATAAGGGGTAACACTGTCATTTTTTTTTTCTGGTCAACATTTTGAGTTTCAATATCTCAGCTCTGGAATGGTCTACAGCCTCAATTTTTGCACCCAGGTCCATGTGTCGTGGCCCTCTATCAGAATCCAGAGTTTTGAGAAGATTGGAGAAACTTAATTTTTCACCCCCCGAAAAAAAACATAAGGGGTAACACTGTCATTTTTTTTTTCTGGTCAAAATTTTGAGTTTCAATATCTCAGCTCTGGAAGGGTCTACAGCCTCAATTTTTGCACCAGGGTCCATGTCTCGTGGCCCTCTATCAGAATCCAGAGTTCTTAGAAGATTGGAGAAACTTAATTTTTCACCCCCCGAAAAAAACATAAGGGGTAACACTGTCATTTTTTTTTTCTGGTCAAAATTTTGAGTTTCAATATCTCAGCTCTGGAAGGGTATACAGCCTCAATTTTTGCACCCAGGTCCATGTCTCGTGGCCCTCTATCAGAATCCAGAGTTTTGAGAAGATTGGAGAAACTTAATTTTTCACCCCCCGAACAAATACGTAAGGGGTAACACTGTCATTTTTTTTCTGGTCAAAATTTTGAGTTTCAATATCTCAGCTCTGGAAGGGTCTAGAGCCTCAATTTTTGCACCAGGGTCCATGTCTCGTGACCCTCTATCAGAATCCAGAGTTTTGAGAAGATTGGAGAAACTTAATTTTTCACCCCCCCGAAAAAAAACATAAGGGGTAACACTGTCATTTTTTTTTTCTGGTCAAAATTTTGAGTTTCAATATCTCAGCTCTGGAAGGGTCTACAGCCTCAATTTTTGCACCCAGGTCCATGTCTCGTGGCCCTCTATCAGAATCCAGAGTTTTGAGAAGATTGGAGAAACTTAATTTTTCAACCCCGAAAAAAACATAAGGGGTAACACTGTCATTTTTTTTTTCTGGTCAAAATTTTGAGTTTCAATATCTCAGCTCTGGAAGGGTCTACAGCCTCAATTTTTGCACCCGGGTCCATGTCTCGTGGCCCTCTATCAGAATCCAGAGTTTTGAGAAGATTGGAGAAACTTAATTTTTCACCCCCCGAAAAAAAACATAAGGGGTAACACTGTCATTTTTTTTTTCTGGTCAAAATTTTGAGTTTCAATATCTCAGCTCTGGAAGGGTCTACAGCCATAATTTTTGCACCCAGGTCCATGTCTTGTGGCCCTCTATCAGAATCCAGAGTTTTGAGAAGATTGGAGATACTTAATTTTTCACCCCCCGAAAAAATACGTAAGGGGTAACACATTCATTTTTTTTTTCTGGTCAAAATTTTGAGTTTCAATATCTCAGCTCTGGAACGGTCTACAGCCTAAATTTTTGCACCCAGGTCCATGTCTCGTGGCCCTCTATCAGAATCCAGAGTTTTGAGAAGATTGAAGAAACTTAATTTTTCACCCCCCGAAAAAATACGTAAGGGGTAACACATTCATTTTTTTTTCTGGTCAAAATTTTGAGTTTCAATATCTCAGCTCTGGAAGGGTCTACAGCCTCAATTTTTGCACCCGGGTCCATGTCTCGTGGCCCTCTATCAGAATCCAGAGTTTTGAGAAGATTGGAGAAACTTAATTTTTCACCCCCCGAAAAAAAACATAAGGGGTAACACTGTCATTTTTTTTCTGGTCAAAATTTTGAGTTTCAATATCTCAGCTCTGGAAGGGTCTACAGCCATAATTTTTGCACCCAGGTCCATGTCTTGTGGCCCTCTATCAGAATCCAGAGTTTTGAGAAGATTGGAGATACTTAATTTTTCACCCCCCGAAAAAATACGTAAGGGGTAACACATTCATTTTTTTTTTCTGGTCAAAATTTTGAGTTTCAATATCTCAGCTCTGGAACGGTCTACAGCCTAAATTTTTGCACCCAGGTCCATGTCTCGTGGCCCTCTATCAGAATCCAGAGTTTTGAGAAGATTGAAGAAACTTAATTTTTCACCCCCCGAAAAAATACATAAGGGGTAACACATTCATTTTTTTTTCTGGTCAAAATTTTGAGTTTCAATATCTCAGCTCTGGAACGGTCTACAGCCTAAATTTTTGCATCCAGGTCCATGTCTCGTGGCCCTCTATCAGAATCCAGAGTTTTGAGAAGATTGCAGAAACTTAATTTTTCACCCCCCGAAAAAAAACATAAGGGGTAACACTGTCATTTTTTTTTTCTGGTCAACATTTTGAGTTTCAATATCTCAGCTCTGGAATGGTCTACAGCCTCAATTTTTGCACCCAGGTCCATGTGTCGTGGCCCTCTATCAGAATCCAGAGTTTTGAGAAGATTGGAGAAACTTAATTTTTCACCCCCCGAAAAAAAACATAAGGGGTAACACTGTCATTTTTTTTTTCTGGTCAAAATTTTGAGTTTCAATATCTCAGCTCTGGAAGGGTCTACAGCCTCAATTTTTGCACCCAGGTCCATGTCTCGTGGCCCTCTATCAGAATCCAGAGTTTTCAGAAGATTGGAGAAACTTAATTTTTCACCCCCCGAAAAAAAACATAAGGGGTAACACTGTCATTTTTTTTCTGGTCAAAATTTTGAGTTTCAATATCTCAGCTCTGGAAGGGTCTACAGCCTCAATTTTTGCACCCGAGTCCATGTCTCGTGGCCCTCTATCAGAATCCAGAGTTTTGAGAAGATTGGAGAAACTTAATTTTTCACCCCCCGAAAAAAAACATAAGGGGTAACACTGTCATTTTTTTTCTGGTCAAAATTTTGAGGTTCAATATCTCAGCTCTGGAAGGGTCTACAGCCTTAATATTTGCACCCAGGTCCATGTCTTGTGGCCCTCTATCAGAATCCAGAGTTTTGAGAAGATTGGAGAAACTTAATTTTTCACCCCCCGAAAAAATACGTAAGGGGTAACACATTCATTTTTTTTTCTGGTCAAAATTTTGAGTTTCAATATCTCAGCTCTGGAAGGGTCTACAGCCTCAATTTTTGCACCCAGGTCCATGTCTCGTGGCCCTCTATCAGAATCCAGAGTTTTGAGAAGATTGGAGAAACTTAATTTTTCACCCCCCGAAAAAAAAAATAAGGGGTAACACTGTCATTTTTTTTTTCTGGTCAAAATTTTGAGTTTCAATATCTCAGCTCTGGAAGGGTCTACAGCCTCAATTTTTGCACCCAGGTCCATGTCTCGTGGCCCTCTACCAGAATCCAGAGTTTTGAGAAGATTGGAGAAACTTAATTTTTCACCCCCCAAAAAAAACATAAGGGGTAACACTGTCATTTTTTTTTCTGGTCAAAATTTTGAGTTTCAATATCTCAGCTCTGGAAGGGTCTACAGCCTCAATTTTTGCACCCAGGTCCATGTCTCGTGGCCCTCTACCAGAATCCAGAGTTTTGAGAAGATTGGAGAAACTTAATTTTTCACCCCCCGAAAAAAAACATAAGGGGTAACACTGTCATTTTTTTTTTTCTGGTCAAAATTTTGAGTTTCAATATCTCAGCTCTGGAAGGGTCTACAGCCTCAATTTTTGCACCCAGGTCCATGTCTCGTGGCCCTCTATCAGAATCCAGAGTTTTGAGAAGATTGGAGAAACTTAATTTTTCACCCCCCGAAAAAAAACATAAGGGGTAACACTGTCATTTTTTTTCTGGTCAAAATTTTGAGTTTCAATATCTCAGCTCTAGAAGGGTCTACAGCCTCAATTTTTGCACCCGAGTCCATGTCTCGTGGCCCTCTATCAGAATCCAGAGTTTTGAGAAGATTGGAGAAACTTAATTTTTCACCCCCCGAAAAAAAACATAAGGGGTAACACTGTCATTTTTTTTCTGGTCAAAATTTTGAGGTTCAATATCTCAGCTCTGGAAGGGTCTACAGCCTTAATATTTGCACCCAGGTCCATGTCTTGTGGCCCTCTATCAGAATCCAGAGTTTTGAGAAGATTGGAGAAACTTAATTTTTCACCCCCCGAAAAAATACGTAAGGGGTAACACATTCATTTTTTTTTCTGGTCAAAATTTTGAGTTTCAATATCTCAGCTCTGGAAGGGTCTACAGCCTCAATTTTTGCACCCAGGTCCATGTCTCGTGGCCCTCTATCAGAATCCAGAGTTTTGAGAAGATTGGAGAAACTTAATTTTTCACCCCCCGAAAAAAAAATAAGGGGTAACACTGTCATTTTTTTTTTCTGGTCAAAATTTTGAGTTTCAATATCTCAGCTCTGGAAGGGTCTACAGCCTCAATTTTTGCACCCAGGTCCATGTCTCGTGGCCCTCTACCAGAATCCAGAGTTTTTAGAAGATTGGAGAAACTTAATTTTTCACCCCCCAAAAAAAAACATAAGGGGTAACACTGTCATTTTTTTTTCTGGTCAAAATTTTGAGTTTCAATATCTCAGCTCTGGAAGGGTCTACAGCCTCAATTTTTGCACCCAGGTCCATGTCTCATGGCCCTCTATCAGAATCCAGAGTTAGAGAATATTAGAGAAACTTAATTTTTCACCCCCCGAAAAAAAACATAAGGGGTAACACTGTCATTTTTTTTCTGGTCAAAATTTTGAGTTTCAATATCTCAGCTCTGGAAGGGTCTACAGCCTCAATTTTTGCACCCAAGTCCATGTCTCGTGGCCCTCTATCAGAATCCAGAGTTTTGAGAAGATTGGAGAAACTTAATTTTTCACCGCCCGAAAAAAAAACATAAGGGGTAACACTGTCATTTTTTTTTCTGGTCAAAATTTTGAGTTTCAATATCTCAGCTCTGGAAGGGTCTACAGCCTCAATTTTTGCACCCAGGTCCATGTCTCGTGGCCCTCTATCAGAATCCAGAGTTTTGAGAAGATTGGAGAAACTTAATTTTTCACCTCCCGAAAAAAACATAAGGGGTAACACTGTCATTTTTTTTTTTCTGGTCAAAATTTTGAGTTTCAATATCTCAGCTCTGGAAGGGTCTACAGCCTCAATTTTTGCACCCGGGTCCATGTCTCGTGGCCCTCTATCAGAATCCAGAGTTTTGAGAAGATTGGAGAAACTTAATTTTTCACACCCCGAAAAAATACGTAAGGGGTAACACATTCATTTTTTTTTCTGGTCAAAATTTTGAGTTTCAATATCTCAGCTCTGGAACGGTCTACAGCCTAAATTTTTGCACCCAGGTCCATGTCTCGTGGCCCTCTATCAGAATCCAGAGTTTTGAGAAGATTGCAGAAACTTAATTTTTCACCCCCCGAAAAAAAACATAAGGGGTAACACTGTCATTTTTTTTTTTCTGGTCAACATTTTGAGTTTCAATATCTCAGCTCTGGAATGGTCTACAGCCTCAATTTTTGCACCCAGGTCCATGTCTCGTGGCCCTCTATCAGAATCCAGAGTTTTGAGAAGATTGAAGAAACTTAATTTTTCACCCCCCGAAAAAATACGTAAGGGGTAACACATTCATTTTTTTTTCTGGTCAAAATTTTGAGTTTCAATATCTCAGCTCTGGAACGGTCTACAGCCTAAATTTTTGCACCCAGGTCCATGTCTCGTGGCCCTCTATCAGAATCCAGAGTTTTGAGAAGATTGCAGAAACTTAATTTTTCACCCCCCGAAAAAAAACATAAGGGGTAACACTGTCATTTTTTTTTTCTGGTCAACATTTTGAGTTTCAATATCTCAGCTCTGGAATGGTCTACAGCCTCAATTTTTGCACCCAGGTCCATGTGTCGTGGCCCTCTATCAGAATCCAGAGTTTTGAGAAGATTGGAGAAACTTAATTTTTCACCCCCCGAAAAAAAACATAAGGGGTAACACTGTCATTTTTTTTTTCTGGTCAAAATTTTGAGTTTCAATATCTCAGCTCTGGAAGGGTCTACAGCCTCAATTTTTGCACCCAGGTCCATGTCTCGTGGCCCTCTATCAGAATCCAGAGTTCTTAGAAGATTGGAGAAACTTAATTTTTCACCCCCCGAAAAAAACATAAGGGGTAACACTGTCATTTTTTTCTGGTCAAAATTTTGAGTTTCAATATCTCAGCTCTGGAAGGGTCTACAGCCTCAATTTTTGCACCCGGGTCCATGTCTCGTGGCCCTCTATCAGAATCCAGAGTTTTGAGAAGATTGGAGAAACTTAATTTTTCACCCCCCGAAAAAAAACATAAGGGGTAACACTGTCATTTTTTTTCTGGTCAAAATTTTGAGTTTCAATATCTCAGCTCTGGAAGGGTCTACAGCCTTAATATTTGCACCCAGGTCCATGTCTTGTGGCCTTCTATCAGAATCCAGAGTTTTGAGAAGATTGGAGAAACTTAATTTTTCACCCCCGGAAAAAATACGTAAGGGGTAACACATTCATTTTTTTTTCTGGTCAAAATTTTGAGTTTCAATATCTCAGCTCTGGAAGGGTCTACAGCCTCAATTTTTGCACCCAGGTCCATGTCTCATGGCCCTCTATCAGAATCCAGAGTTAGAGAATATTAGAGAAACTTAATTTTTCACCCCCCGAAAAAAAACATAAGGGGTAACACTGTCATTTTTTTTCTGGTCAAAATTTTGAGTTTCAATATCTCAGCTCTGGAAGGGTCTACAGCCTCAATTTTTGCACCCAAGTCCATGTCTCGTGGCCCTCTATCAGAATCCAGAGTTTTGAGAAGATTGGAGAAACTTAATTTTTCACCGCCCGAAAAAAAAACATAAGGGGTAACACTGTCATTTTTTTTTCTGGTCAAAATTTTGAGTTTCAATATCTCAGCTCTGGAAGAGTCTACAGCCTCAATTTTTGCACCCAGGTCCATGTCTCGTGGCCCTCTATCAGAATCCAGAGTTTTGAGAAGATTGGAGAAACTTAATTTTTCACCTCCCGAAAAAAACATAAGGGGTAACACTGTCATTTTTTTTTTTTCTGGTCAAAATTTTGAGTTTCAATATCTCAGCTCTGGAAGGGTCTACAGCCTCAATTTTTGCACCCGGGTCCATGTCTCGTGGCCCTCTATCAGAATCCAGAGTTTTGAGAAGATTGGAGAAACTTAATTTTTCACCCACCCCCCCCCCCCCCCCGAAAAATAATATAAGGGGTAACACTGTCATTTTTTTTTCTGGTCAAAATTTTGAGTTTCAATATCTCAGCTCTGGAAGGGTCTACAGCCTCAATTTTTGCACCCAGGTCCATGTCTCGTGGCCCTCTATCAGAATCCAGAGTTTTGAGAAGATTGAAGAAACTTAATTTTTCACCCCCCAAAAAAATACGTAAGGGGTAACACATTCATTTTTTTTTCTGGTCAAAATTTTGAGTTTCAATATCTCAGCTCTGGAACGGTCTACAGCCTAAATTTTTGCACCCAGGTCCATGTCTCGTGGCCCTCTATCAGAATCCAGAGTTTTGAGAAGATTGCAGAAACTTAATTTTTCACCCCCCGAAAAAAAACATAAGGGGTAACACTGTCATTTTTTTTTTTCTGGTCAACATTTTGAGTTTCAATATCTCAGCTCTGGAATGGTCTACAGCCTCAATTTTTGCACCCAGGTCCATGTGTCGTGGCCCTCTATCAGAATCCAGAGTTTTGAGAAGATTGGAGAAACTTAATTTTTCACCCCCCGAAAAAAAACATAAGGGGTAACACTGTCATTTTTTTTTTTCTGGTCAAAATTTTGAGTTTCAATATCTCAGCTCTGGAAGGGTCTACAGCCTCAATTTTTGCACCCAGGTCCATGTCTCGTGGCCCTCTATCAGAATCCAGAGTTCTTAGAAGATTGGAGAAACTTAATTTTTCACCCCCCGAAAAAAACATAAGGGGTAACACTGTCATTTTTTTCTGGTCAAAATTTTGAGTTTCAATATCTCAGCTCTGGAAGGGTCTACAGCCTCAATTTTTGCACCCGGGTCCATGTCTCGTGGCCCTCTATCAGAATCCAGAGTTTTGAGAAGATTGGAGAAACTTAATTTTTCACCCCCCGAAAAAAAACATAAGGGGTAACACTGTCATTTTTTTTCTGGTCAAAATTTTGAGTTTCAATATCTCAGCTCTGGAAGGGTCTACAGCCTTAATATTTGCACCCAGGTCCATGTCTTGTGGCCTTCTATCAGAATCCAGAGTTTTGAGAAGATTGGAGAAACTTAATTTTTCACCCCCGGAAAAAATACGTAAGGGGTAACACATTCATTTTTTTTTCTGGTCAAAATTTTGAGTTTCAATATCTCAGCTCTGGAAGGGTCTACAGCCTCAATTTTTGCACCAGGGTCCATGTCTCGTGGCCCTCTACCAGAATCCAGAGTTTTGAGAAGATTGGAGAAACTTAATTTTTCACCCCCCAAAAAAAAACATAAGGGGTAACACTGTCATTTTTTTTTTCTGGTCAAAATTTTGAGTTTCAATATCTCAGCTCTGGAAGGGTCTACAGCCTCAATTTTTGCACCCAGGTCCATGTCTCGTGGCCCTCTATCAGAATCCAGAGTTTTGAGAAGATTGGAGAAACTTAATTTTTCACCCCCCGAACAAATACGTAAGGGGTAACACTGTCATTTTTTTTCTGGTCAAAATTTTGAGTTTCAATATCTCAGCTCTGGAAGGGTCTAGAGCCTCAATTTTTGCACCAGGGTCCATGTCTCGTGACCCTCTATCAGAATCCAGAGTTTTGAGAAGATTGGAGAAACTTAATTTTTCACCCCCCCGAAAAAAAACATAAGGGGTAACACTGTCATTTTTTTTTTCTGGTCAAAATTTTGAGTTTCAATATCTCAGCTCTGGAAGGGTCTACAGCCTCAATTTTTGCACCCAGGTCCATGTCTCGTGGCCCTCTATCAGAATCCAGAGTTTTGAGAAGATTGGAGAAACTTAATTTTTCAACCCCGAAAAAAACATAAGGGGTAACACTGTCATTTTTTTTTTCTGGTCAAAATTTTGAGTTTCAATATCTCAGCTCTGGAAGGGTCTACAGCCTCAATTTTTGCACCCGGGTCCATGTCTCGTGGCCCTCTATCAGAATCCAGAGTTTTGAGAAGATTGGAGAAACTTAATTTTTCACCCCCCGAAAAAAAACATAAGGGGTAACACTGTCATTTTTTTTTTCTGGTCAAAATTTTGAGTTTCAATATCTCAGCTCTGGAAGGGTCTACAGCCATAATTTTTGCACCCAGGTCCATGTCTTGTGGCCCTCTATCAGAATCCAGAGTTTTGAGAAGATTGGAGATACTTAATTTTTCACCCCCCGAAAAAATACGTAAGGGGTAACACATTCATTTTTTTTTTTCTGGTCAAAATTTTGAGTTTCAATATCTCAGCTCTGGAACGGTCTACAGCCTAAATTTTTGCACCCAGGTCCATGTCTCGTGGCCCTCTATCAGAATCCAGAGTTTTGAGAAGATTGAAGAAACTTAATTTTTCACCCCCCGAAAAAATACGTAAGGGGTAACACATTCATTTTTTTTTCTGGTCAAAATTTTGAGTTTCAATATCTCAGCTCTGGAAGGGTCTACAGCCTCAATTTTTGCACCCGGGTCCATGTCTCGTGGCCCTCTATCAGAATCCAGAGTTTTGAGAAGATTGGAGAAACTTAATTTTTCACCCCCCGAAAAAAAACATAAGGGGTAACACTGTCATTTTTTTTCTGGTCAAAATTTTGAGTTTCAATATCTCAGCTCTGGAAGGGTCTACAGCCATAATTTTTGCACCCAGGTCCATGTCTTGTGGCCCTCTATCAGAATCCAGAGTTTTGAGAAGATTGGAGATACTTAATTTTTCACCCCCCGAAAAAATACGTAAGGGGTAACACATTCATTTTTTTTTCTGGTCAAAATTTTGAGTTTCAATATCTCAGCTCTGGAACGGTCTACAGCCTAAATTTTTGCACCCAGGTCCATGTCTCGTGGCCCTCTATCAGAATCCAGAGTTTTGAGAAGATTGAAGAAACTTAATTTTTCACCCCCCGAAAAAATACATAAGGGGTAACACATTCATTTTTTTTCTGGTCAAAATTTTGAGTTTCAATATCTCAGCTCTGGAACGGTCTGCCTAAATTTTTGCACCCAGGTCCATGTCTCGTGGCCCTCTATCAGAATCCAGAGTTTTGAGAAGATTGCAGAAACTTAATTTTTCACCCCCCGAAAAAAAACATAAGGGGTAACACTGTCATTTTTTTTTTCTGGTCAAAATTTTGAGTTTCAATATCTCAGCTCTGGAATGGTCTACAGCCTCAATTTTTGCACCCAGGTCCATGTGTCGTGGCCCTCTATCAGAATCCAGAGTTTTGAGAAGATTGGAGAAACTTAATTTTTCACCCCCCGAAAAAAAACATAAGGGGTAACACTGTCATTTTTTTTTTCTGGTCAAAATTTTGAGTTTCAATATCTCAGCTCTGGAAGGGTCTACAGCCTCAATTTTTGCACCCAGGTCCATGTCTCGTGGCCCTCTATCAGAATCCAGAGTTTTGAGAAGATTGGAGAAACTTAATTTTTCACCCCCCGAAAAAAAACATAAGGGGTAACACTGTCATTTTTTTTCTGGTCAAAATTTTGAGTTTCAATATCTCAGCTCTGGAAGGGTCTACAGCCTCAATTTTTGCACCCGAGTCCATGTCTCGTGGCCCTCTATCAGAATCCAGAGTTTTGAGAAGATTGGAGAAACTTAATTTTTCACCCCCCGAAAAAAAACATAAGGGGTAACACTGTCATTTTTTTTCTGGTCAAAATTTTGAGGTTCAATATCTCAGCTCTGGAAGGGTCTACAGCCTTAATATTTGCACCCAGGTCCATGTCTTGTGGCCCTCTATCAGAATCCAGAGTTTTGAGAAGATTGGAGAAACTTAATTTTTCACCCCCCGAAAAAATACGTAAGGGGTAACACATTCATTTTTTTTTTCTGGTCAAAATTTTGAGTTTCAATATCTCAGCTCTGGAAGGGTCTACAGCCTCAATTTTTGCACCCAGGTCCATGTCTCGTGGCCCTCTATCAGAATCCAGAGTTTTGAGAAGATTGGAGAAACTTAATTTTTCACCCCCCGAAAAAAAAATAAGGGGTAACACTGTCATTTTTTTTTTCTGGTCAAAATTTTGAGTTTCAATATCTCAGCTCTGGAAGGGTCTACAGCCTCAATTTTTGCACCCAGGTCCATGTCTCGTGGCCCTCTACCAGAATCCAGAGTTTTGAGAAGATTGGAGAAACTTAATTTTTCACCCCCCCAAAAAAAACATAAGGGGTAACACTGTCATTTTTTTTTCTGGTCAAAATTTTGAGTTTCAATATCTCAGCTCTGGAAGGGTCTACAGCCTCAATTTTTGCACCCAGGTCCATGTCTCGTGGCCCTCTACCAGAATCCAGAGTTTTGAGAAGATTGGAGAAACTTAATTTTTCACCCCCCGAAAAAAAACATAAGGGGTAACACTGTCATTTTTTTTTTTTCTGGTCAAAATTTTGAGTTTCAATATCTCAGCTCTGGAAGGGTCTACAGCCTCAATTTTTGCACCCAGGTCCATGTCTCGTGGCCCTCTATCAGAATCCAGAGTTTTGAGAAGATTGGAGAAACTTAATTTTTCACCCCCCGAAAAAAAACATAAGGGGTAACACTGTCATTTTTTTTCTGGTCAAAATTTTGAGTTTCAATATCTCAGCTCTAGAAGGGTCTACAGCCTCAATTTTTGCACCCGAGTCCATGTCTCGTGGCCCTCTATCAGAATCCAGAGTTTTGAGAAGATTGGAGAAACTTAATTTTTCACCCCCCGAAAAAAAACATAAGGGGTAACACTGTCATTTTTTTTCTGGTCAAAATTTTGAGGTTCAATATCTCAGCTCTGGAAGGGTCTACAGCCTTAATATTTGCACCCAGGTCCATGTCTTGTGGCCCTCTATCAGAATCCAGAGTTTTGAGAAGATTGGAGAAACTTAATTTTTCACCCCCCGAAAAAATACGTAAGGGGTAACACATTCATTTTTTTTTCTGGTCAAAATTTTGAGTTTCAATATCTCAGCTCTGGAAGGGTCTACAGCCTCAATTTTTGCACCCAGGTCCATGTCTCGTGGCCCTCTATCAGAATCCAGAGTTTTGAGAAGATTGGAGAAACTTAATTTTTCACCCCCCGAAAAAAAAATAAGGGGTAACACTGTCATTTTTTTTTTCTGGTCAAAATTTTGAGTTTCAATATCTCAGCTCTGGAAGGGTCTACAGCCTCAATTTTTGCACCCAGGTCCATGTCTCGTGGCCCTCTACCAGAATCCAGAGTTTTGAGAAGATTGGAGAAACTTAATTTTTCACCCCCCCAAAAAAAACATAAGGGGTAACACTGTCATTTTTTTTTTCTGGTCAAAATTTTGAGTTTCAATATCTCAGCTCTGGAAGGGTCTACAGCCTCAATTTTTGCACCCAGGTCCATGTCTCGTGGCCCTCTATCAGAATCCAGAGTTTTGAGAAGATTGGAGAAACTTAATTTTTCACCCCCCGAAAAAAAAAATAAGGGGTAACACTGTCATTTTTTTTTTCTGGTCAAAATTTTGAGTTTCAATATCTCAGCTCTGGAAGGGTCTACAGCCTCAATTTTTGCACCCAGGTCCATGTCTCGTGGCCCTCTACCAGAATCCAGAGTTTTGAGAAGATTGGAGAAACTTAATTTTTCACCCCCCAAAAAAAACATAAGGGGTAACACTGTCATTTTTTTTTCTGGTCAAAATTTTGAGTTTCAATATCTCAGCTCTGGAAGGGTCTACAGCCTCAATTTTTGCACCCAGGTCCATGTCTCGTGGCCCTCTACCAGAATCCAGAGTTTTGAGAAGATTGGAGAAACTTAATTTTTCACCCCCCGAAAAAAAACATAAGGGGTAACACTGTCATTTTTTTTTTCTGGTCAAAATTTTGAGTTTCAATATCTCAGCTCTGGAAGGGTCTACAGCCTCAATTTTTGCACCCAGGTCCATGTCTCGTGGCCCTCTATCAGAATCCAGAGTTTTGAGAAGATTGGAGAAACTTAATTTTTCACCCCCCGAAAAAAAACATAAGGGGTAACACTGTCATTTTTTTTCTGGTCAAAATTTTGAGTTTCAATATCTCAGCTCTAGAAGGGTCTACAGCCTCAATTTTTGCACCCGAGTCCATGTCTCGTGGCCCTCTATCAGAATCCAGAGTTTTGAGAAGATTGGAGAAACTTAATTTTTCACCCCCCGAAAAAAAACATAAGGGGTAACACTGTCATTTTTTTTCTGGTCAAAATTTTGAGGTTCAATATCTCAGCTCTGGAAGGGTCTACAGCCTTAATATTTGCACCCAGGTCCATGTCTTGTGGCCCTCTACCAGAATCCAGAGTTTTGAGAAGATTGGAGAAACTTAATTTTTCACCCCCCAAAAAAAACATAAGGGGTAACACTGTCATTTTTTTTTCTGGTCAAAATTTTGAGTTTCAATATCTCAGCTCTGGAAGGGTCTACAGCCTCAATTTTTGCACCCAGGTCCATGTCTCGTGGCCCTCTACCAGAATCCAGAGTTTTGAGAAGATTGGAGAAACTTAATTTTTCACCCCCCGAAAAAAAACATAAGGGGTAACACTGTCATTTTTTTTTTCTGGTCAAAATTTTGAGTTTCAATATCTCAGCTCTGGAAGGGTCTACAGCCTCAATTTTTGCACCCAGGTCCATGTCTCGTGGCCCTCTATCAGAATCCAGAGTTTTGAGAAGATTGGAGAAACTTAATTTTTCACCCCCCGAAAAAAAACATAAGGGGTAACACTGTCATTTTTTTTCTGGTCAAAATTTTGAGTTTCAATATCTCAGCTCTAGAAGGGTCTACAGCCTCAATTTTTGCACCCGAGTCCATGTCTCGTGGCCCTCTATCAGAATCCAGAGTTTTGAGAAGATTGGAGAAACTTAATTTTTCACCCCCCGAAAAAAAACATAAGGGGTAACACTGTCATTTTTTTTCTGGTCAAAATTTTGAGGTTCAATATCTCAGCTCTGGAAGGGTCTACAGCCTTAATATTTGCACCCAGGTCCATGTCTTGTGGCCCTCTATCAGAATCCAGAGTTTTGAGAAGATTGGAGAAACTTAATTTTTCACCCCCCGAAAAAATACGTAAGGGGTAACACATTCATTTTTTTTTCTGGTCAAAATTTTGAGTTTCAATATCTCAGCTCTGGAAGGGTCTACAGCCTCAATTTTTGCACCCAGGTCCATGTCTCGTGGCCCTCTATCAGAATCCAGAGTTTTGAGAAGATTGGAGAAACTTAATTTTTCACCCCCCGAAAAAAAAATAAGGGGTAACACTGTCATTTTTTTTTTTCTGGTCAAAATTTTGAGTTTCAATATCTCAGCTCTGGAAGGGTCTACAGCCTCAATTTTTGCACCCAGGTCCATGTCTCGTGGCCCTCTACCAGAATCCAGAGTTTTTAGAAGATTGGAGAAACTTAATTTTTCACCCCCCAAAAAAAAACATAAGGGGTAACACTGTCATTTTTTTTTCTGGTCAAAATTTTGAGTTTCAATATCTCAGCTCTGGAAGGGTCTACAGCCTCAATTTTTGCACCCAGGTCCATGTCTCATGGCCCTCTATCAGAATCCAGAGTTAGAGAATATTAGAGAAACTTAATTTTTCACCCCCCGAAAAAAAACATAAGGGGTAACACTGTCATTTTTTTTCTGGTCAAAATTTTGAGTTTCAATATCTCAGCTCTGGAAGGGTCTACAGCCTCAATTTTTGCACCCAAGTCCATGTCTCGTGGCCCTCTATCAGAATCCAGAGTTTTGAGAAGATTGGAGAAACTTAATTTTTCACCGCCCGAAAAAAAAACATAAGGGGTAACACTGTCATTTTTTTTTCTGGTCAAAATTTTGAGTTTCAATATCTCAGCTCTGGAAGGGTCTACAGCCTCAATTTTTGCACCCAGGTCCATGTCTCGTGGCCCTCTATCAGAATCCAGAGTTTTGAGAAGATTGGAGAAACTTAATTTTTCACCTCCCGAAAAAAACATAAGGGGTAACACTGTCATTTTTTTTTTCTGGTCAAAATTTTGAGTTTCAATATCTCAGCTCTGGAAGGGTCTACAGCCTCAATTTTTGCACCCAGGTCCATGTCTCGTGGCCCTCTATCAGAATCCAGAGTTTTGAGAAGATTGAAGAAACTTAATTTTTCACCCCCCGAAAAAATACGTAAGGGGTAACACATTCATTTTTTTTTCTGGTCAAAATTTTGAGTTTCAATATCTCAGCTCTGGAACGGTCTACAGCCTAAATTTTTGCACCCAGGTCCATGTCTCGTGGCCCTCTATCAGAATCCAGAGTTTTGAGAAGATTGCAGAAACTTAATTTTTCACCCCCCGAAAAAAAACATAAGGGGTAACACTGTCATTTTTTTTTCTGGTCAACATTTTGAGTTTCAATATCTCAGCTCTGGAATGGTCTACAGCCTCAATTTTTGCACCCAGGTCCATGTGTCGTGGCCCTCTATCAGAATCCAGAGTTTTGAGAAGATTGGAGAAACTTAATTTTTCACCCCCCGAAAAAAAACATAAGGGGTAACACTGTCATTTTTTTTTTCTGGTCAAAATTTTGAGTTTCAATATCTCAGCTCTGGAAGGGTCTACAGCCTCAATTTTTGCACCCAGGTCCATGTCTCGTGGCCCTCTATCAGAATCCAGAGTTCTTAGAAGATTGGAGAAACTTAATTTTTCACCCCCCGAAAAAAACATAAGGGGTAACACTGTCATTTTTTTCTGGTCAAAATTTTGAGTTTCAATATCTCAGCTCTGGAAGGGTCTACAGCCTCAATTTTTGCACCCGGGTCCATGTCTCGTGGCCCTCTATCAGAATCCAGAGTTTTGAGAAGATTGGAGAAACTTAATTTTTCACCCCCCGAAAAAAAACATAAGGGGTAACACTGTCATTTTTTTTCTGGTCAAAATTTTGAGTTTCAATATCTCAGCTCTGGAAGGGTCTACAGCCTTAATATTTGCACCCAGGTCCATGTCTTGTGGCCTTCTATCAGAATCCAGAGTTTTGAGAAGATTGGAGAAACTTAATTTTTCACCCCCGGAAAAAATACGTAAGGGGTAACACATTCATTTTTTTTTCTGGTCAAAATTTTGAGTTTCAATATCTCAGCTCTGGAAGGGTCTACAGCCTCAATTTTTGCACCAGGGTCCATGTCTCGTGGCCCTCTACCAGAATCCAGAGTTTTGAGAAGATTGGAGAAACTTAATTTTTCACCCCCCAAAAAAAAACATAAGGGGTAACACTGTCATTTTTTTTTTCTGGTCAAAATTTTGAGTTTCAATATCTCAGCTCTGGAAGGGTCTACAGCCTCAATTTTTGCACCCAGGTCCATGTCTCGTGGCCCTCTATCAGAATCCAGAGTTTTGAGAAGATTGGAGAAACTTAATTTTTCACCCCCCGAACAAATACGTAAGGGGTAACACTGTCATTTTTTTTCTGGTCAAAATTTTGAGTTTCAATATCTCAGCTCTGGAAGGGTCTAGAGCCTCAATTTTTGCACCAGGGTCCATGTCTCGTGACCCTCTATCAGAATCCAGAGTTTTGAGAAGATTGGAGAAACTTAATTTTTCACCCCCCCGAAAAAAAACATAAGGGGTAACACTGTCATTTTTTTTTCTGGTCAAAATTTTGAGTTTCAATATCTCAGCTCTGGAAGGGTCTACAGCCTCAATTTTTGCACCCAGGTCCATGTCTCGTGGCCCTCTATCAGAATCCAGAGTTTTGAGAAGATTGGAGAAACTTAATTTTTCAACCCCGAAAAAAACATAAGGGGTAACACTGTCATTTTTTTTTTCTGGTCAAAATTTTGAGTTTCAATATCTCAGCTCTGGAAGGGTCTACAGCCTCAATTTTTGCACCCGGGTCCATGTCTCGTGGCCCTCTATCAGAATCCAGAGTTTTGAGAAGATTGGAGAAACTTAATTTTTCACCCCCCGAAAAAAAACAAGGGGTAACACTGTCATTTTTTTTTCTGGTCAAAATTTTGAGTTTCAATATCTCAGCTCTGGAAGGGTCTACAGCCATAATTTTTGCACCCAGGTCCATGTCTTGTGGCCCTCTATCAGAATCCAGAGTTTTGAGAAGATTGGAGATACTTAATTTTTCACCCCCCGAAAAAATACGTAAGGGGTAACACATTCATTTTTTTTTTTCTGGTCAAAATTTTGAGTTTCAATATCTCAGCTCTGGAACGGTCTACAGCCTAAATTTTTGCACCCAGGTCCATGTCTCGTGGCCCTCTATCAGAATCCAGAGTTTTGAGAAGATTGAAGAAACTTAATTTTTCACCCCCCGAAAAAATACGTAAGGGGTAACACATTCATTTTTTTTTTCTGGTCAAAATTTTGAGTTTCAATATCTCAGCTCTGGAAGGGTCTACAGCCTCAATTTTTGCACCCGGGTCCATGTCTCGTGGCCCTCTATCAGAATCCAGAGTTTTGAGAAGATTGGAGAAACTTAATTTTTCACCCCCCGAAAAAAAACATAAGGGGTAACACTGTCATTTTTTTTCTGGTCAAAATTTTGAGTTTCAATATCTCAGCTCTGGAAGGGTCTACAGCCATAATTTTTGCACCCAGGTCCATGTCTTGTGGCCCTCTATCAGAATCCAGAGTTTTGAGAAGATTGGAGATACTTAATTTTTCACCCCCCGAAAAAATACATAAGGGGTAACACATTCATTTTTTTTTCTGGTCAAAATTTTGAGTTTCAATATCTCAGCTCTGGAACGGTCTACAGCCTAAATTTTTGCACCCAGGTCCATGTCTCGTGGCCCTCTATCAGAATCCAGAGTTTTGAGAAGATTGAAGAAACTTAATTTTTCACCCCCCGAAAAAATACATAAGGGGTAACACATTCATTTTTTTTTCTGGTCAAAATTTTGAGTTTCAATATCTCAGCTCTGGAACGGTCTACAGCCTAAATTTTTGCACCCAGGTCCATGTCTCGTGGCCCTCTATCAGAATCCAGAGTTTTGAGAAGATTGCAGAAACTTAATTTTTCACCCCCCGAAAAAAAACATAAGGGGTAACACTGTCATTTTTTTTTTCTGGTCAAAATTTTGAGTTTCAATATCTCAGCTCTGGAATGGTCTACAGCCTCAATTTTTGCACCCAGGTCCATGTGTCGTGGCCCTCTATCAGAATCCAGAGTTTTGAGAAGATTGGAGAAACTTAATTTTTCACCCCCCGAAAAAAAACATAAGGGGTAACACTGTCATTTTTTTTTTCTGGTCAAAATTTTGAGTTTCAATATCTCAGCTCTGGAAGGGTCTACAGCCTCAATTTTTGCACCCAGGTCCATGTCTCGTGGCCCTCTATCAGAATCCAGAGTTTTGAGAAGATTGGAGAAACTTAATTTTTCACCCCCCGAAAAAAAACATAAGGGGTAACACTGTCATTTTTTTTCTGGTCAAAATTTTGAGTTTCAATATCTCAGCTCTGGAAGGGTCTACAGCCTCAATTTTTGCACCCGAGTCCATGTCTCGTGGCCCTCTATCAGAATCCAGAGTTTTGAGAAGATTGGAGAAACTTAATTTTTCACCCCCCGAAAAAAAACATAAGGGGTAACACTGTCATTTTTTTTCTGGTCAAAATTTTGAGGTTCAATATCTCAGCTCTGGAGGGGTCTACAGCCTTAATATTTGCACCCAGGTCCATGTCTTGTGGCCCTCTATCAGAATCCAGAGTTTTGAGAAGATTGGAGAAACTTAATTTTTCACCCCCCGAAAAAATACGTAAGGGGTAACACATTCATTTTTTTTTCTGGTCAAAATTTTGAGTTTCAATATCTCAGCTCTGGAAGGGTCTACAGCCTCAATTTTTGCACCCAGGTCCATGTCTCGTGGCCCTCTATCAGAATCCAGAGTTTTGAGAAGATTGGAGAAACTTAATTTTTCACCCCCCGAAAAAAAAATAAGGGGTAACACTGTCATTTTTTTTTTTCTGGTCAAAATTTTGAGTTTCAATATCTCAGCTCTGGAAGGGTCTACAGCCTCAATTTTTGCACCCAGGTCCATGTCTCGTGGCCCTCTACCAGAATCCAGAGTTTTGAGAAGATTGGAGAAACTTAATTTTTCACCCCCCCAAAAAAAACATAAGGGGTAACACTGTCATTTTTTTTTCTGGTCAAAATTTTAAGTTTCAATATCTCAGCTCTGGAAGGGTCTACAGCCTCAATTTTTGCACCCAGGTCCATGTCTCGTGGCCCTCTACCAGAATCCAGAGTTTTGAGAAGATTGGAGAAACTTAATTTTTCACCCCCCGAAAAAAAAACATAAGGGGTAACACTGTCATTTTTTTTTTTCTGGTCAAAATTTTGAGTTTCAATATCTCAGCTCTGGAAGGGTCTACAGCCTCAATTTTTGCACCCAGGTCCATGTCTCGTGGCCCTCTATCAGAATCCAGAGTTTTGAGAAGATTGGAGAAACTTAATTTTTCACCCCCCGAAAAAAAACATAAGGGGTAACACTGTCATTTTTTTTCTGGTCAAAATTTTGAGTTTCAATATCTCAGCTCTAGAAGGGTCTACAGCCTCAATTTTTGCACCCGAGTCCATGTCTCGTGGCCCTCTATCAGAATCCAGAGTTTTGAGAAGATTGGAGAAACTTAATTTTTCACCCCCCGAAAAAAAAACATAAGGGGTAACACTGTCATTTTTTTTCTGGTCAAAATTTTGAGGTTCAATATCTCAGCTCTGGAAGGGTCTACAGCCTTAATATTTGCACCCAGGTCCATGTCTTGTGGCCCTCTATCAGAATCCAGAGTTTTGAGAAGATTGGAGAAACTTAATTTTTCACCCCCCGAAAAAATACGTAAGGGGTAACACATTCATTTTTTTTTCTGGTCAAAATTTTGAGTTTCAATATCTCAGCTCTGGAAGGGTCTACAGCCTCAATTTTTGCACCCAGGTCCATGTCTCGTGGCCCTCTATCAGAATCCAGAGTTTTGAGAAGATTGGAGAAACTTAATTTTTCACCCCCCGAAAAAAAAATAAGGGGTAACACTGTCATTTTTTTTTTCTGGTCAAAATTTTGAGTTTCAATATCTCAGCTCTGGAAGGGTCTACAGCCTCAATTTTTGCACCCAGGTCCATGTCTCGTGGCCCTCTACCAGAATCCAGAGTTTTGAGAAGATTGGAGAAACTTAATTTTTCACCCCCCCAAAAAAAACATAAGGGGTAACACTGTCATTTTTTTTTTCTGGTCAAAATTTTGAGTTTCAATATCTCAGCTCTGGAAGGGTCTACAGCCTCAATTTTTGCACCCAGGTCCATGTCTCATGGCCCTCTATCAGAATCCAGAGTTAGAGAATATTAGAGAAACTTAATTTTTCACCCCCCGAAAAAAAAAAAGGGGGTAACACTGTCATTTTTTTTTCTGGTCAAAATTTTGAGTTTCAATATCTCAGCTCTGGAAGGGTCTACAGCCTCAATTTTTGCACTAGGGTCCATGTCTCGTGGCCCTCTATCAGAATCCAGAGTTTTGAGAAGATTGGAGAAACTTAATTTTTCACCCCCCGAAAAAAAACATAAGGGGTAACACTGTCATTTTTTTTTTCTGGTCAAAATTTTGAGTTTCAATATCTCAGCTCTGGAAGGGTCTACAGCCTCAATTTTTGCACCCAGGTCCATGTCTCGTGGCCCTCTATCAGAATCCAGAGTTTTGAGAAGATTGGAGAAACTTAATTTTTCACCCCCCGAACAAATACGTAAGGGGTAACACTGTCATTTTTTTTCTGGTCAAAATTTTGAGTTTCAATATCTCAGCTCTGGAAGGGTCTACAGCCTCAATTTTTTCACCAGGGTCCATGTCTCGTGGCCCTCTATCAGAATCCAGAGTTTTGAGAAGATTGGAGAAACTTAATTTTTCACCCCCCGAAAAAAAACATAAGGGGTAACACTGTCATTTTTTTTTTGGTCAAAATTTTGAGTTTCAATATCTCAGCTCTGGAAGGGTCTACAGCCTCAATTTTTGCACCAGGGTCCATGTCTCGTGGCCCTCTATCAGAATCCAGAGTTTTGAGAAGATTGGAGAAACTTAATTTTTCACCCCCCGAAAAAAAACATAAGGGGTAACACTGTCATTTTTTTTCTGGTCAAAATTTTGAGTTTCAAATTCAATATCTCAACTCTGGAAGGGTCTACAGCCTCAATTTTTGCACCCAGGTCCATGTGTCGTGGCCCTCTATCAGAATCTAGAGTTTTGAGAAGATTGGAGAAACTTAATTTTTCACCCCCCGAAAAAAAACATAAGGGGTAACACTGTCATTTTTTTTTCTGGTCAAAATTTTGAGTTTCAATATCTCAGCTCTGGAAGGGTCTACAGCCTCAATTTTTGCACCCGGGTCCATGTCTCGTGGCGCTCTATCAGAATACAGAGTTTTGAGAAGATTGGAGAAACTTAATTTTTCACCCCCCGAAAAAAAACATAAGGGGTAACACTGTCATTTTTTTTTCTGGTCAAAATTTTGAGTTTCAATATCTCAGCTCTGGAAGGGTCTACAGCCTCAATTTTTGCACCCGGGTCCATGTCTCGTGGACCTCTATCAGAATCCAGAGTTTTGAGAAGATTGGAGAAACTTAATTTTTCACCCCCCGAAAAAAAACATAAGGGGTAACACTGTCATTTTTTTTTTCTGGTCAAAATTTTGAGTTTCAATATCTCAGCTCTAGAAGGGTCTACAGCCTCAATTTTTGCACCCAGGTCCATGTCTCGTGGACCTCTATCAGAATCCAGAGTTTTGAGAAGATTGGAGAAACTTATTTTTTCACCCCCCCCTGAAAAATAATATAAGGGGTAACACTGTCATTTTTTTTTCTGGTCAAAATTTTGAGTTTCAATATCTCAGCTCTGGAAGGGTCTACAGCCTCAATTTTTGCACCCAGGTCCATGTCTCGTGGCCCTCTATCAGAATCCAGAGTTTTGAGAAGATTGAAGAAACTTAATTTTTCACCCCCCGAAAAAATACGTAAGGGGTAACACATTCATTTTTTTTTTTCTGGTCAAAATTTTGAGTTTCAATATCTCAGCTCTGGAACGGTCTACAGCCTAAATTTTTGCACCCAGGTCCATGTCTCGTGGCCCTCTATCAGAATCCAGAGTTTTGAGAAGATTGCAGAAACTTAATTTTTCACCCCCCGAAAAAAAACATAAGGGGTAACACTGTCATTTTTTTTTTCTGGTCAACATTTTGAGTTTCAATATCTCAGCTCTGGAATGGTCTACAGCCTCAATTTTTGCACACATATCCATGTGTCGTGAACCTCTATCAGAATCCAGAGTTTTGAGAAGATTGGAGAAACTTAATTTTTCACCCCCCGAAAAAAAACATAAGGGGTAACACTGTCATTTTTTTTTTCTGGTCAAAATTTTGAGTTTCAATATCTCAGCTCTGGAAGGGTCTACAGCCTCAATTTTTGCACCCAGGTCCATGTCTCGTGGCCCTCTATCAGAATCCAGAGTTTTGAGAAGATTGGAGAAACTTAATTTTTCACCCCCCGAAAAAAAACATAAGGGGTAACACTGTCATTTTTTTTTTCTGGTCAAAATTTTGAGTTTCAATATCTCAGCTCTGGAAGGGTCTACAGCCTCAATTTTTGCACCCAGGTCCATGTCTCGTGGCCCTCTATCAGAATCCAGAGTTTTGAGAAGATTGGAGAAACTTAATTTTTCACCCCCCGAAAAAAAACATAAGGGGTAACACTGTCATTTTTTTTCTGGTCAAAATTTTGAGTTTCAATATCTCAGCTCTGGAAGGGTCTACAGCCTCAATTTTTGCACCCGAGTCCATGTCTCGTGGCCCTCTATCAGAATCCAGAGTTTTGAGAAGATTGGAGAAACTTAATTTTTCACCCCCCGAAAAAAAACATAAGGGGTAACACTGTCATTTTTTTTCTGGTCAAAATTTTGAGGTTCAATATCTCAGCTCTGGAAGGGTCTACAGCCTTAATATTTGCACCCAGGTCCATGTCTTGTGGCCCTCTATCAGAATCCAGAGTTTTGAGAAGATTGGAGAAACTTAATTTTTCACCCCCCGAAAAAATACGTAAGGGGTAACACATTCATTTTTTTTTCTGGTCAAAATTTTGAGTTTCAATATCTCAGCTCTGGAAGGGTCTACAGCCTCAATTTTTGCACCCAGGTCCATGTCTCGTGGCCCTCTATCAGAATCCAGAGTTTTGAGAAGATTGGAGAAACTTAATTTTTCACCCCCCGAAAAAAAAATAAGGGGTAACACTGTCATTTTTTTTTTCTGGTCAAAATTTTGAGTTTCAATATCTCAGCTCTGGAAGGGTCTACAGCCTCAATTTTTGCACCCAGGTCCATGTCTCGTGGCCCTCTACCAGAATCCAGAGTTTTGAGAAGATTGGAGAAACTTAATTTTTCACCCCCCCAAAAAAAACATAAGGGGTAACACTGTCATTTTTTTTTCTGGTCAAAATTTTGAGTTTCAATATCTCAGCTCTGGAAGGGTCTACAGCCTCAATTTTTGCACCCAGGTCCATGTCTCGTGGCCCTCTACCAGAATCCAGAGTTTTGAGAAGATTGGAGAAACTTAATTTTTCACCCCCCGAAAAAAAACATAAGGGGTAACACTGTCATTTTTTTTTTTCTGGTCAAAATTTTGAGTTTCAATATCTCAGCTCTGGAAGGGTCTACAGCCTCAATTTTTGCACCCAGGTCCATGTCTCGTGGCCCTCTATCAGAATCCAGAGTTTTGAGAAGATTGGAGAAACTTAATTTTTCACCCCCCGAAAAAAAACATAAGGGGTAACACTGTCATTTTTTTTCTGGTCAAAATTTTGAGTTTCAATATCTCAGCTCTAGAAGGGTCTACAGCCTCAATTTTTGCACCCGAGTCCATGTCTCGTGGCCCTCTATCAGAATCCAGAGTTTTGAGAAGATTGGAGAAACTTAATTTTTCACCCCCCGAAAAAAAACATAAGGGGTAACACTGTCATTTTTTTTCTGGTCAAAATTTTGAGGTTCAATATCTCAGCTCTGGAAGGGTCTACAGCCTTAATATTTGCACCCAGGTCCATGTCTTGTGGCCCTCTATCAGAATCCAGAGTTTTGAGAAGATTGGAGAAACTTAATTTTTCACCCCCCGAAAAAATACGTAAGGGGTAACACATTCATTTTTTTTTCTGGTCAAAATTTTGAGTTTCAATATCTCAGCTCTGGAAGGGTCTACAGCCTCAATTTTTGCACCCAGGTCCATGTCTCGTGGCCCTCTATCAGAATCCAGAGTTTTGAGAAGATTGGAGAAACTTAATTTTTCACCCCCCGAAAAAAAAATAAGGGGTAACACTGTCATTTTTTTTTTCTGGTCAAAATTTTGAGTTTCAATATCTCAGCTCTGGAAGGGTCTACAGCCTCAATTTTTGCACCCAGGTCCATGTCTCGTGGCCCTCTACCAGAATCCAGAGTTTTGAGAAGATTGGAGAAACTTAATTTTTCACCCCCCCAAAAAAAACATAAGGGGTAACACTGTCATTTTTTTTTTCTGGTCAAAATTTTGAGTTTCAATATCTCAGCTCTGGAAGGGTCTACAGCCTCAATTTTTGCACCCAGGTCCATGTCTCGTGGCCCTCTATCAGAATCCAGAGTTTTGAGAAGATTGGAGAAACTTAATTTTTCACCCCCCGAAAAAAAAAAATAAGGGGTAACACTGTCATTTTTTTTTTCTGGTCAAAATTTTGAGTTTCAATATCTCAGCTCTGGAAGGGTCTACAGCCTCAATTTTTGCACCCAGGTCCATGTCTCGTGGCCCTCTACCAGAATCCAGAGTTTTGAGAAGATTGGAGAAACTTAATTTTTCACCCCCCAAAAAAAACATAAGGGGTAACACTGTCATTTTTTTTTCTGGTCAAAATTTTGAGTTTCAATATCTCAGCTCTGGAAGGGTCTACAGCCTCAATTTTTGCACCCAGGTCCATGTCTCGTGGCCCTCTACCAGAATCCAGAGTTTTGAGAAGGTTGGAGAAACTTAATTTTTCACCCCCCGAAAAAAAACATAAGGGGTAACACTGTCATTTTTTTTTTCTGGTCAAAATTTTGAGTTTCAATATCTCAGCTCTGGAAGGGTCTACAGCCTCAATTTTTGCACCCAGGTCCATGTCTCGTGGCCCTCTATCAGAATCCAGAGTTTTGAGAAGATTGGAGAAACTTAATTTTTCACCCCCCGAAAAAAAACATAAGGGGTAACACTGTCATTTTTTTTCTGGTCAAAATTTTGAGTTTCAATATCTCAGCTCTAGAAGGGTCTACAGCCTCAATTTTTGCACCCGAGTCCATGTCTCGTGGCCCTCTATCAGAATCCAGAGTTTTGAGAAGATTGGAGAAACTTAATTTTTCACCCCCCGAAAAAAAACATAAGGGGTAACACTGTCATTTTTTTTCTGGTCAAAATTTTGAGGTTCAATATCTCAGCTCTGGAAGGGTCTACAGCCTTAATATTTGCACCCAGGTCCATGTCTTGTGGCCCTCTACCAGAATCCAGAGTTTTGAGAAGATTGGAGAAACTTAATTTTTCACCCCCCAAAAAAAAACATAAGGGGTAACACTGTCATTTTTTTTTCTGGTCAAAATTTTGAGTTTCAATATCTCAGCTCTGGAAGGGTCTACAGCCTCAATTTTTGCACCCAGGTCCATGTCTCGTGGCCCTCTACCAGAATCCAGAGTTTTGAGAAGATTGGAGAAACTTAATTTTTCACCCCCCGAAAAAAAACATAAGGGGTAACACTGTCATTTTTTTTTTCTGGTCAAAATTTTGAGTTTCAATATCTCAGCTCTGGAAGGGTCTACAGCCTCAATTTTTGCACCCAGGTCCATGTCTCGTGGCCCTCTATCAGAATCCAGAGTTTTGAGAAGATTGGAGAAACTTAATTTTTCACCCCCCGAAAAAAAACATAAGGGGTAACACTGTCATTTTTTTTCTGGTCAAAATTTTGAGTTTCAATATCTCAGCTCTAGAAGGGTCTACAGCCTCAATTTTTGCACCCGAGTCCATGTCTCGTGGCCCTCTATCAGAATCCAGAGTTTTGAGAAGATTGGAGAAACTTAATTTTTCACCCCCCGAAAAAAAACATAAGGGGTAACACTGTCATTTTTTTTCTGGTCAAAATTTTGAGGTTCAATATCTCAGCTCTGGAAGGGTCTACAGCCTTAATATTTGCACCCAGGTCCATGTCTTGTGGCCCTCTATCAGAATCCAGAGTTTTGAGAAGATTGGAGATACTTAATTTTTCACCCCCCGAAAAAATACGTAAGGGGTAACACATTCATTTTTTTTTTTCTGGTCAAAATTTTGAGTTTCAATATCTCAGCTCTGGAACGGTCTACAGCCTAAATTTTTGCACCCAGGTCCATGTCTCGTGGCCCTCTATCAGAATCCAGAGTTTTGAGAAGATTGAAGAAACTTAATTTTTCACCCCCCGAAAAAATACGTAAGGGGTAACACATTCATTTTTTTTTTCTGGTCAAAATTTTGAGTTTCAATATCTCAGCTCTGGAACGGTCTACAGCCTAAATTTTTGCACCCAGGTCCATGTGTCGTGGCCCTCTATCAGAATCCAGAGTTTTGAGAAGATTGGAGAAACTTAATTTTTCACCCCCCGAAAAAAAACATAAGGGGTAACACTGTCATTTTTTTTTTCAGGTCAAAATTTTGAGTTTCAATATCTCAGCTCTGGAAGGGTCTACAGCCTCAATTTTTGCACCCGGGTCCATGTCTCGTGGCCCTCTATCAGAATCCAGAGTTTTGAGAAGATTGGAGAAACTTAATTTTTCACCCCCCGAAAAAAAACATAAGGGGTAACACTGTCATTTTTTTTCTGGTCAAAATTTTGAGTTTCAATATCTCAGCTCTGGAAGGGTCTACAGCCTTAATATTTGCACCCAGGTCCATGTCTTGTGGCCTTCTATCAGAATCCAGAGTTTTGAGAAGATTGGAGAAACTTAATTTTTCACCCCCCGAAAAAAAACATAAGGGGTAACACTGTCATTTTTTTTTCTGGTCAAAATTTTGAGTTTCAAGATCTCAGCTCTAGAAGGGTCTACAGCCTCAATTTTTGCACCCAGGTCCATGTCTCGTGGCCCTCTATCAGAATCCAGAGTTTTGAGAAGATTGGAAAAACTTAATTTTTCACCCCCCGAAAAAATGCGTAAGGGGTAACACTGTCATTTTTTTTCTGGTCAAAGTTTTGAGTTTCAATATCTCAGCTCTGGAAGGGTCTACAGCCTCAATTTTTGCACCCAGGTCCATGTCTCGTGGCCCTCTATCAGAATCCAGAGTTTTGAGAAGATTGGAGAAACTTAATTTTTCACCCCCCGAAAAAAAAACATAAGGGGTAACACTGTCATTTTTTTTCTGGTCAAAATTTTGAGTTTCAGTATCTCAGCTCTGGAAGGGTCTACAGCCTCAATTTTTGCACCTGGGTCCATGTCTCGTGGCCCTCTATCAGAATCCAGAGTTTTGAGAAGATTGGAGAAACTTAATTTTTCACCCCCCGAAAAAAAACATAAGGGGTAACACTGTCATTTTTTTTTCTGGTCAAAATTTTGAGTTTCAATATCTCAGCTCTAGAAGGGTCTACAGCCTCAATTTTTGCACCCAGGTCCATGTCTCGTGGCCCTCTATCAGAATCCAGAGTTTTGAGAAGATTGGAGAAACTTAATTTTTCACCCCCCGAAAAAAAACATAAGGGGTAACACTGTCATTTTTTTTTCTGGTCAAAATTTTGAGTTTCAATATCTCAGCTCTGGAAGGGTCTACAGCCTCAATTTTTGCACCCAGGTCCATGTCTCGTGGCCCTCTATCAGAATCCAGAGTTTTGAGAAGATTGGAGAAACTTAATTTTTCACCCCCCGAAAAAAAACATAAGGGGTAACACTGTCATTTTTTTTCTGGTCAAAATTTTGAGTTTCAATATCTCAGCTCTGGAAGGGTCTACAGCCTTAATATTTGCACCCAGGTCCATGTCTTGTGGCCCTCTATCAGAATCCAGAGTTTTGAGAAGATTGGAGAAACTTAATTTTTCACCCCCCGAAAAAATACGTAAGGGGTAACACATTAATTTTTTTTTTCTGGTCAAAATTTTGAGTTTCAATATCTCAGCTCTGGAAGGGTCTACAGCCTCAATTTTTGCACCCAGGTCCATGTCTCGTGGCCCTCTATCAGAATCCAGAGTTTTGAGAAGATTGGAGAAACTTAATTTTTCACCCCCCGAACAAAAAAACATAAGGGGTAACACTGTCATTTTTTTTTCTGGTCAAAATTTTGAGTTTCAATATCTCAGCTCTAGAAGGGTCTACAGCCTCAATTTTTGCACCCAGGTCCATGTCTCATGGCCCTCTATCAGAATCCAGAGTTTTGAGAAGATTGGAGAAACTTAATTTTTCACCCCCCGAAAAAATGCGTAAGGGGTAACACTGTCATTTTTTTTTTTCTGGTCAAAATATTGAGTTTCAATATCTCAGCTCCGGAAGGGTCTACAGCCTCAATTTTTGCACCAGGGTCCATGTCTCGTGGCCCTCTATCAGAATCCAGAGTTTTGAGAAGATTGGAAAAACTTAATTTTTCACCCCCCGAAAAAAAACATAAGGGGTAACACTGTCATTTTTTTTCTGGTCAAAGTTTTGAGTTTCAATATCTCAGCTCTGGAAGGGTCTACAGCCTCAATTTTTGCACCCAGGTCCATGTCTCGTGGCCCTCTATCAGAATCCAGAGTTTTGAGAAGATTGGAGAAACTTAATTTTTCACCCCCTGAAAAAAAACATAAGGGGTAACACTGTCATTTTTTTTTCTGGTCAAAATTTTGAGTTTCAGTATCTCAACTCTGGAAGGGTCTACAGCCTCAATTTTTGCACCCGGGTCCATGTCTCGTGGCCCTCTATCAGAATCCAGAGTTTTGAGAAGATTGGAGAAACTTAATTTTTCACCCCCCGAAAAAAAACATAAGGGGTAACACTGTCATTTTTTTTTTCTGGTCAAAATTTTGAGTTTCAATATCTCAGCTCTGAAAGGGTCTACAGCCTCAATTTTTGCACCCAGGTCCATGTCTCGTGGCCCTTTATCAGAATCCAGAGTTTTGAGAAGATTGGAGAAACTTAATTTTTCACCCCCCGAAAAAAACATAAGGGGTAACACTGTCATTTTTTTTTTCTGTTCAAAATTTTGAGTTTCAATATCTCAGCTCTGGAAGGGTCTACAGCCTCAATTTTTGCACCAGGGTCCATGTCTCGTGGCCCTCTATCAGAATCCAGAGTTTTGAGAAGATTGGAGAAACTTAATTTTTCACCCCCCGAAAAAAAACATAAGGGGTAACACTGTCATTTTTTTTCTGGTCAAAATTTTGAGTTTCAATATCTCAGCTCTGGAAGGGTCTACAGCCTCAATTTTTGCACCAGGGTCCATGTCTCGTGGCCCTCTATCAGAATCCAGAGTTTTGAGAAGATTGGAGAAACTTAATTTTTCACCCCCCGAAAAAAAACATAAGGGGTAACACTGTAATTTTTTTCTGGTCAAAATTTTGAGTTTCAAATTCAATATCTCAACTCTGGAAGGGTCTACAGCCTCAATTTTTGCACCCAGGTCCATGTGTCGTGGCCCTCTATCAGAATAAGGAGTTTTGAGAAGATTGGAGAAACTTAATTTTTCACCCCCCGAAAAAAAACATAAGGGGTAACACTGTCATTTTTTTTTCTGGTCAAAATTTTGAGTTTCAATATCTCAGCTCTGGAAGGGTCTACAGCCTCAATTTTTGCACCCGGGTCCATGTCTCGTGGCGCTCTATCAGAATACAGAGTTTTGAGAAGATTGGAAAAACTTAATTTTTCACCCCCCCGAAAAAAAACATAAGGGGTAACACTGTCATTTTTTTTTTCTGGTCAAAATTTTGAGTTTCAATATCTCAGCTCTGGAAGGGTCTACAGCCTCAATTTTTGCACCCGGGTCCATGTCTCGTGGACCTCTATCAGAATCCAGAGTTTTGAGAAGATTGGAGAAACTTAATTTTTCACCCCCCGAAAAAAAAACATAAGGGGTAATGTAGTGCCTACACGTGCCACACTAGTGTAATCTGATTCAATACAGTTCGATATGGGCCAACTGATCAGAAGTCAAGGAGCGGCTACTTGAGAGAAGGAGGCAACACAGCAGGTAAGTGAATATCAATAACTTTGTTTACTCGTTGAAATCTTGTATCGTTGAAGATAGTCCTTAATTTCAATTTGTCTGTATCATATAAATGTCAATAGTGTCATATAACAACAAACATTGAATGATGATACTTATAATCAATCCCTTTTTTTAAATTTCAGGAAAATTGACTCATCAACTCAACAAATCAACTTAGTTGATAACAAGTGCAATATACTTTGTATGAAAATGAAATAAAACCCTTTTGGAAAAAACTCAGACTCAGTTTCGTATTTAACCTCCAAAAATATGAAGGAAACAATAAACAATGTTCTCAAATCAAAATATTACAAATTCAATAACTCAAATCAGTCTTTCCCTTCAAAGTGAAAGTCTTTTCAGTTCAGAATCAAATTACTCGGCTCAAAAGAGTTGTTGACTCTTTAGAATTGTTCAGTCCAGAATCAAATTACTCTCCTCAAAAGAGTTGTCGACTCTTTAGAATTGTTCAGTTCAGAATCAATGTCTCTCCGTTCAAAACTCGAGGGAAAAAAATGTTCAAAAACAAAGTCTCAGTCCTCTTTGTCCAAAAACGAAAAGGAAAAGATTTCTCATACCATTTCGACGAAGTCAAGATCAAAGTTCAACAATCAAATTGTCTCCGTGGGTGGCTCGCCTTTTACATATGTTCACATCCGTCGCACGTGTCCAGGATGGTGATCACAATTTCTCAGATGAAGCACAAAAGAAATGGAAAAACAAAAAAAACCCAGCCTTGCAAAAACACAAGGCAGAACAATAATTAATCTTCTATTCAAACAGTCACCAACAAACATCATATATACAATTCAAACATATTGAACACTTATACACAATATTGTGACTGTTCACTGACTCGTTTTCATCATCACATGTGGTTAGCTTTAGCCCATCGTGCAAACTAGCACTGGCTCACACACTATGCATAAGCGGCCATATGTACGCCAATATCACATTACAGGTTTGCCGCTGAGTCTGCAACAGTTCTAGTAACATGTCAAATCAGTATTAAATAAACTCACCAAGGCAAGAATCTCAAATTTGGTTCAATAAGATGATAATTTGCGGTGCTTTGGTGCTCCGTGTGTATTCATCAGCTCTCATTCTCGACACTCTGCCTCGTCTTCTCACTCCGGCGTCAGCTCTTCAGTTACTTCTTTTACTCAGAAATGTAATCTTTGCTTGCATCCAAGTTTATTTAACTCTATATCGTCAACAATTATCACTTACGGTGCATCTGCTCCGTCTGATTCACTCGCGCTCATTTGTCCGTCTGATTCACTCGCGCTCTCTGTCTCATGCGTTCCCGCTACTGACAGCGCCCGCGTGACTTGTGGGTGCCTCGCTCATTACGCTGCTGCCATTGGCTCGTTGGAGTGTCAATCAATGCAGCGCGATCCATGATTGGACTAAACACTTTCTCTTCTAAAGCACTCGTTTTTTCTCTCTTACTCTCCTTTTTTTAATTTTTTCTTTTCTCTTTATTTTATTTTACATATTTTCCCACTCTTTCACAGGTAGCCTGGATCACCCGGGTTACACTCTCCCCGCTTGGAAGATATGCAGGTCCCTCTGCATCCTCTGGGTTGTGAAATGACTGTAGGAGAGTCTCCATCATGCATGTCAAAACGGGTTGCTCCAAAGGAATCAGGCTCTTCAAATGAAGCAATAAAAGCTGTGCTGAGTCCCTGCAGCAACGACTGTACTACCAGAGAAAGGGGGTTACCCAACCTAGGGTACTGCAGTCTCTTTGGCGGTTCACTCTGTCTTTGCGAACGTCTAGGGACATCTGCCACACTCTGGCCAATCTCCTTTAAACTGTCTTGGGGACTCAAATCAACAGATTCGTTCTGTGTCAAACCATCAGTCCTTCCATTCTCTACATTGACATTCTCTCCGTCGATAGTCCCAGATGGGGATGTATCAGACTCATGCTCCTGCGGTCCATTCTGCACAGGCATATCACATACGACATCAAATCCTGCAGAGTCTTTAAACTGCAATCTCCTTTTTTCAGGTTCATCACGCTGACATTCGTCTTCATCATCAGGTAGGTCTGGTAAGTTCTTTTGTGACTCCACTAAAACAGGATGCTCAGTGTCTGCACTTTTATCAGCTCTCACTTCTGGACATCTCCTTGCAGTTACTTCGCCTCTTGACTGCTCTTTGGGCCTAGAATTGGAGAGAATCCTACTTTCAACACTTGGTAAGTATCTCGGTGTGTAGTAACTTGCAGAGTCATCCTCAGATTCAGAATTATGGGAGTCACATTCAGGCTCTCTTGACCCAGGGTTTGCTCGAGTTCTAGGCTTGCAAGGTTTTTCAGTTCTTACTGACTCAATTCTGTCTTCCTCTTGCAGAAATCCACAGGGTAGTAGTAAATCGCGATGGAGCGTGCGGAGTGGCCCATCCTTGCCCTCAGGTCGAACAGTATATACTGGTAAGTCGCCAGCTTTCTTGATCACAACGTAAACCTCTTTCTCCCACTTATCTGCCAACTTATTCTTTCCTCTTAGTCTGACATTCCTCACCAGAACACGATCGCCAACCTCAAGGAATGAAACGACCACTCGCTCATCGAACCTCCGCTTATTGCGCACAGCTACTTTTGCAGCATTCTCTCTTGCTACCCTGTAGCTCTCCTTCAGTCGCTCCTTCAAATTCCTCACATAACTCGAGTGAGACTGGGAAGATTTATCAGCTGGTAATCCAAAGGCCAAATCGACAGGGAGCCGGGGTTGCCTCCCGAACATCAACTCGTATGGTGAGATCCCAGTTGAGTCATTACGAGTACAGTTGTACGCGTGAACCAGTGGCTTCACATAACTCTTCCAGCAGGTCTTTCCCTTATCATCGAGGGTCCCCAACATCTGGAGTAGCGTCCTATTGAAACGCTCCACGGGGTTGCCGCGAGGGTGATAAGGTGTCGTCCTCACTTTTCGTATTCCGGCTATGGTGCAGAGCTCCTTAATCAACTTCGACTCGAAGTCGGGCCCTTGATCACTGTGGAGTTTCTCCGGGAATCCATAATGGACTAGGAAGTTATCCCACAGGCATGTGGCCACAGTTTCAGCTTTCTGGTTCCTGGTGGGTATTGCCACAGCGTACCTGGTGAAATGATCGGTGATCACTAGGATGTCTTTTGTACCACTCCGATCAGGTTCAAGTGACAGAAAGTCCATGCAGACTAACTCAAGGGGTCTGCTTGTCACTATATTCACCAGGGGTGCAGCTCGCTCAGGAGGAGTCTTCCGCCTCACACAGCGCTCACAGGTCTTTATTTTCTCTTCCACCGTTGTCGCCATCCTTGGCCAGTAGAACCTGGATCTAACAAGGTCTAGGGTCCTCTCGATCCCTAGATGGCCCATGTCATTGTGCAAGCTCGTCAGCACCATCTCTCGGAGACCCACAGGTAGCGCCAACTGGTATAGTACACTTCCCCGGTCCTGTCTTCTCCTAAATAACACTCCATTTCTGAGCTCGAGTTTGCTCCATTCTCTCAGCCATAAGGCTACTTCCACAGGTTCCACTTTCCCAACTGGTTTCTTACCAGACTCAAGATAATTGATAACTACTCTGAGCTCTGGATCAGCCCTTTGGTGTTCCTTCAGTTCCTCTTCAGACATTTGGGGTAGAATTGGAAGACCATGAGCGTCCTCTTGCTGGAACTCTTGGGGTATTCCATCAACACCGAGAGACAGCGACTCAAACACAGTAGGCTGGGAGTATGACATGTCAGGATCAGTACAGCTCTGATACACTTGGTGTCTCTCGCAGAGAGCTTTCACCGCTGCTGGCAGTATCATTGGTTGGTCGGATTCTGCTAGATGGTGAAGGGTGAATTTCTTGATTCTTTCACACTCCTTTTGAGAGACTTGGTCATCCAGAGGCCTGTCCTGAGGACGTCTTGAGAGTGCATCTGCATCCAGGTTTCGCCTGCCTGCTCGATATTGAATTTTGAAGTTAAATGTCGACAGGCTGGACAGCCATCTATAGCCGGTCGCGTCGAGCTTCGCAGACGTCAGGATATAGGTGAGCGGGTTGCTGTCCGTTATCACAGTGAACTCTCCTCCATACAGATAATCACTGAATTTGGTCGTAACTGCCCATTTGAGCGCAAGGAACTCCAGTTTATGCGCTGGATATCTTGTTTCACTCTTAGTCAAACCTCTGCTTGCAAAGGCAATCACTCTCATTCGACCTTCTTGCTCTTGATAAAGGGCAGCTCCAAGTCCTGTGGTGCTCGCATCCGTGGTCAGCACATACGGAAGGCTGGGATCCGCAAATCCGAGGACTGGGGCTGAGGTCAACTTCTCCATGATGGTATTGAAGGCCCTTTGGCATTCCGGAGTCCATCGGTCTCCAAATTGCTCTTTAGGATCTCTGTACTGCATACTTTCCTTCTGGCTTCGTCTCTGATTTTTCTGCAGAGGGGGATAACCAACAGTAAGGTCGTTGAGAGGTCTTGTTATCTTGGAAAAGTCTTGGACGAACCTTCTGTAGTATCCAGCGAACCCGAGAAAGGACTTGAGGTCTTTAAGATTTCTTGGCCAGGTCTTGAGGGCTTCTATTTTGGATGGATCTGTCTCGACGCCATTTTCAGACACTATGTGACCCAGGTATCGGACTGAGGTCTGGAAAAACTTGCACTTCTTTGGAGAAAGCTTCAGTCCGTAATCTCTCAACCGTTTTAGGACTTGGAGCAGTCTGGTCTCATGTTCTTCAAGAGTCTTAGAAAAGACTATGAGATCATCAATGAAAACGAGCACTTCTCTCCTGTTAAGATCGCCCATGCACTGCTCCATTAGTCTTTGAAAGGTACTCGGTGCATTTGTGATACCTTGGGGCATTCGGTTGAACTCCCAGAACCCTAATGGACATACGAACGCTGTCTTCTGTTTGTCAGCCTCTTCCATCTCAACTTGATAGAAACCCGATTTCAAATCAAGAACTGAAAACCACTTGGATCCAGTTAGAACGGAAAAAGCTTCTTCCAGATTTGGCAGAGCATAAGCATCCCTTATGGTTCGGGAATTCAACTTTCTGAAGTCGATACACAAGCGCACATCGTTGTTCTTCTTCCTTACAACTACTATTGGGGAAGCGAATGGGGATTCAGATTGTCTTATGACACCGGCATCGAGGAGCTCTTTGAGATGTCTTCTCACTGCATCCACATCTTGCTGGTGGATAGGTCTAGAACGCTGCTTAAATGGGGTCTGGTCATTAAGATTGATACGGTGTTTGACCTTATCAGTGTGGCCGTAATCCAGCTCGTGCAATGCAAAAACATCTGCCATGGAGTTAACTAGATCCGTTATCCGCTCCTTCCATTCACATGACAAAGGAGAGTCACCAAAGTCAGGAACAACTTTGACTTGCGAAGGATTCGCAGCTTTGCACTCAGGGCTACTCATGGAGTGGTTTCCTTCAATCACATGCTGGACGGCATGAACTTCGGCCAGTACTGCTCTTGGAGGGATTGTTAAATCTGTCTGTGTCTCGTTCTTCAGCACTATTGGTATCTGGACATTGCGTTTCGGAGCTAAGGAGTGCAGACTGTTTGCCACCAGTAGCCCACCAGGCAAGAAGGATGATTCTAATGGTTCCACTGCCACCAAAGTCTCTGATAACGGCCCAATGATATTGACACAGCAGTCGAGAACTACGGTACTTCTGGCTGCTACGACTTCAGGTGTACAGCCCTTCACTTTAACTTGGCCCAAGATGCTTGCACTTGCTCGTTGTCGTCTTGCTTCGAGAACTCTTATCACAGCTCGATACCCATGGTAATACGACTTAACTTGGGGCATGGCCGTTAGTGCGTGATCAGCATACAGGACGTCCAACGTGTTGGTGCCTATGAGGATTTGGGGTGCATGCGTCAGATCTGGGACAACTAGGGCCAACGTTGGAACTTCAGCTTCAATGCCTAAGAACTCCTGTGGAAACTTCAGGGTCAATTCAACATATCCTAAATAGGGAACAGCCTGTCCATTTGCCCCTTCGACCTCTAACAGGTGGTTTAATGGTTGCATGGGATGCTGCGACAAGTGTCTATTGTAGAAAGACAGGGGAATTGTCGTTACTTGAGACCCTGTGTCCAGTAAGCAGTTCACGCTTCTCCCTTCGACTTTAATTTGTGCAGTGCATTTCATTCCTACCAGTCCATCTGGTAACTTCAGGGGGCTTCTTGTATCGGCCTGCTTGCTAAACACTCGTTGATGCTTAGGGCGTTGTTTACTTTTCTCAGTCTCCATCAGCCCTGCGACAGAGACTGACTTTAATTTAAAGGCTCCGCAGCAAGTTCTTGTTGGAAGTCCCACTCAGCCTGCCTTTCTCTCAGCTTCCTTCTCTTTTCTTCAACCCTGGATGGATTTGGGGGACTTTCACAGTTGATGGCTAAGTGGCCGTCATCCCCACAACGGAAACAATACCATGGTCGGGGCCGACTGGTCTTAATCTCAGTGTGCTTTGGTCTGTCAGGTTTGTGTTCGCTGTTCTCCTCTGCGCCTGGTCTACTCAGGTTCCTTCTCTGACTGAGGAATCTTTCAGACTGGTATCTCTGGGCTCCAGAAGCAGCAACTTGGACTTTAAGCCCCGCTATCTGTTCTTTCAGTTCCTGGAGGTCACTCATCGCTGCTTGCTCTCTCACTTCCTGATGAGTAGCTGTTTTAAAGGCTGCAACTTGGCTTTTGAGAGCTGCAATCTCTTTCTTCAGGATATCTACTTCAGCTATTTCAGGGGGTTGCGCTTTACTCTTCTGCTTAGAGGCTTTCGGCTTAGGAGCAGCTAGAGCGGGGGAATCAGTGTCCTCCTCCGATGTGTTGCAAAAAGTGGACTGTTGGTGTACTGCTGTACGCAGTTTAAGGGGAGCTGATTGGTGCTTACTCGTACCCAGATGTTTCCTCATTCTCTCCTCCTTTGATGTTTGCTTATCTTCCACTGTACGGATGAGTATAGCTAATTCAGCAAATGGAGGTGGGTCTGCTTTTTTCCTCTCAAGCTGCAGATCAGCTATCAGGGCATTGTCCCAGCAGCCGCGGCAAAACTGCTTCAGCAGACAACAGTCTCTTTCACTCTCTGCAACTCCATTCCGTCTAATGGCAGCACTCAGAATTACATGTAATCTGTGAAGGTAGGCGGACGACCTCTCGCCAGGATTCTGCAGGGTGCTTATAAACTTGGCTAATAATTCGTCCCCATCCTCCACTGACCCATAGACTGACTCCAGCAGCCTAAGACACTCTGATGATGGAGCATTCGGGTTCACATGTTTGATTATGTCTGAAGCAGGTGGTAACAAGCTGTCCAGAATTTTCCGCGTCTTCTGCAACTCAAGAAGGGATGGATCGTTTAGTAAGTAGTCAACACTTGCCCTCCATGTGTCGAAGTCAGGCTCATTGTTTGGACGAGGGCTCCTGCCGGAGAAAGCTTTCAGGCGGATTGAGGCACTGTGTGGGGACACGGGATCACTTGTCCTCACAATGTGTTCCATCACTATTCTCTGGATGCCTGAGGGGTTCACAGCAGACATAGGGAGATTAACTGATATAGATTCAGCAGAATTGGCATCTGCGTTGTCCGAAAAGTGAGGCGATGCTGCGCCCATGTTCACCTTGACTGGGTTTTCAGGCTCTATTCTCAGTTCGGAGGGTGACTTGAAACTTTCCAACCGCGAAGGAGTGCTAGTCGTACTTTTCAAGGGGCTTGCCGCTATGGGGTCTTGCTTTGGCCCAGTATCTGCTTTACTCGACACATCAGCTTGAGCTTTCACTCCACTAACTTTCATCAATTCCCGTTGCAGAACATCTCGTAGGGTTTCCCCATTGGCGCTTGCTATCGCTTGTAGTTTCTCCAAGCACTCGGCGGTGGCGCTACTAGTGGTGGAGGAGTAAACCGTACTCAGAGCGCGCACGTGGAACACAGTGTCTGCATCAGTAGGGCTCACTAAGGTTAGAGGCAGCTGGGGCTCAAGATTGCTCATAGCTGAACTGTGTGCGAACTCGACTATTGCATTAAGATGAAACTCAGATTGTGGATCTTCGATCAGTAGATTGCGTCGTATGGAGCCAAATTTCAAGAGACATGCCTCTAGATCTTGATCTGATTCAGTCAGTGTAATGCCACTGACGATTACTGCATTTTGCACATTGATGTCTTCCTGTTCCACAACATCCATTTCTGTCAGATTCTCAGTACGTACTTGTATCGATGATTATTTACCACAATCGCTGTTGCGTCCTTTCTCCTGGCTGGCTCGCCAAAGTTTGTAGCGCCTACACGTGCCACACTAGTGTAATCTGATTCAATACAGTTCGATATGGGCCAACTGATCAGAAGTCAAGGAGCGGCTACTTGAGAGAAGGAGGCAACACAGCAGGTAAGTGAATATCAATAACTTTGTTTACTCGTTGAAATCTTGTATCGTTGAAGATAGTCCTTAATTTCAATTTGTCTGTCTCATATAAATGTCAATACTGTCATATAACAACAAACATTGAATGATGATACTTATAATCAATCCCTTTTTTTAAATTTCAGGAAAATTGACTCATCAACTCAACAAATCAACTTAGTTGATAACAAGTGCAATATACTTTGTATGAAAATGAAATGAAATAAAACCCTTTTGAAAAAAACTCAGACTCAGTTTCGTATTTAACCTCCAAAAATATGAAGGAAACAATAAACAATGTTCTCAAATCAAAATATTACAAATTCAATAACTCAAATCAGTCTTTCCCTTCAAAGTGAAAGTCTTTTCAGTTCAGAATCAAATTACTCGGCTCAAAAGAGTTGTTGACTCTTTAGAATTGTTCAGTCCAGAATCAAATTACTCTCCTCAAAAGAGTTGTCGACTCTTTAGAATTGTTCAGTTCAGAATAGGGCTGCAACTAACGATTATTTTTGTTGTCGATTAATCTATCGATTATTTCTTCGATTAGTCGACTAATCTAACGATTATTGTTTCGATTAATCTAATGCCTATTTTTTGGTTTAGCTGATTTGGATTGGGAAAATTTCCAATAAATAATAACTTCTACCATTAGTATTTCAATCTTTTATTAATTAATTTTCTGAAAAATACATTGAAAATTCCCAGTATAAAAAATAAAGTGCCAGAATTAAAATGCAAGCAACACTTTAGTGCATCATGTAACATTAATTTCACATAAATTCTGCCAAACACAGCGCAAAAAAATAAAATAAAATACATTATTATAAAGGCATTAAGTTGTTGAAAGGAGCAAAGTCCAACATAAACAGTGCAAAAAAATTTTTAGGGACTTTGTTACTAATTTGAATACGTTGATCATCTCACGAAAGCTCTACAATAGAAAGAGGTCTCATCCTTTAAAATCATGTTCAGAATGCTATCAGTAAGTCCAGCGGCCATGTGGGGCGTGCAAACGGTGACGTCCTTTTTATGAAAGAAATCTTGCACACAGCTTTGTCTCTTCCTGAGTAATAAAACAAGCACAACAATAACATCATAGACATTTTTAAACGTATTGTCAATGTTTAAAAATGTTTATGATGTTATTATTGTGCTATGAATGCTACCAATAGGCTATATCAGCTGTATTTTGAAGAGTAGGTAGTGCATCTGTATATTATTTTAACATGAAATGATGAATGACAAAAAAAAGTATCTCAGAAAGGGTAATGAAATAAGCAAATATTTTAAACTTTATTTGTTACTAATGGTACTATTTCATAAAATGTCCAATGTATACAATTACAGGCCTATTTAGAAAATGTGTTTATTATAGTCTGTGTTTTTATTACTATAGTGGGAATATGATTTACTCAATTAACTTGTTCGAAATGCACTTGTGTTTTTTTTTTATAAAAAGGTTCACACACACTAGATTACAGCCTAAGCTACTGTTAATATGTAAATTTATTATCGTTTGTTTTTAAAGATTCGGATTTCTCCCTTAATAATTCCTAAAAAGCTGACATCTGTTATTAGCAATGAAACTGACTGCACAATGAATCTTTCATAACATCGATTTGCCAATATGCAGAATTCAGCACTGAACAAAAAGTCCATTTTGAGCCGTGAGGAGATTCTCTCTTAAATGCTTCCGATTGGCCAATGCATTCAAGAAATCAACACAAATGTCTGTGATTGGCTACATTGTTAAACGCTGCAAACATGATATAAATAAATAGACTCTCACCTGTAAATAGTTTTTATTTTGTTTTAGTGGTTCTTGTTGCTTTTGTGCAACCGATATGTGACAATTTACTAGTTTTGAGATGTTCAATATATAGATTTCTATTTTAACGAGTCCCGCGAATCGTTTTATTCTCCCGGTAACAGCATACACACAAGCGCGTTAACGTCTGCGGCTCTGCGCCCGGCGCCCGCACTCAGCCATCAGATACCGCGCCTCATTCTTTCTGTTGAGTTGGGTCCCGCTGGAGTGCAGGTCTTTAGTCTACATGTGCATACATAACTTTTAAAAACTAGCTATTTAAATGCACTGATTGAAAGCTTCGTTGACAGATTTAAGTTGAAGTTATAAATGAAAGTCCATTATTGTCGCCGAATGGGGCAATAAATTACATCTGCTTTGTTAGCAATTATCTTACCTAGCATACAAGCTGTAATAGCTGAAAAAATAAGGTATAACCGCAACAACTCCAAAAACTGACTGGAATTATAAAGCCTACTACTAGCTGGCTCGTCGTTTTGAGTTCGCAGTCTCACAGGATGTTTCTCGGTGACAGGATGATGGTCGTTCAGTTTTACGTTAGGCTACTGCTTTGCATAGGGAAAGCACCTTTCTGTTCGGCTGTAGTTTAAAGTATTCACATACTTTGTATGATCGTGGTCTGGCTTTATGTGATAATTTGTGTGATGTGTGACTTTGTGTCATTTTCACCATGAGCTGGAGCAGAAGCTGCCGTGACTCGATATTAAAACGTAAATAATGAATGTGACGCGTCGACGCTTTCCATGCATGTCGACGTATTTTCATAGTCGACGTAATCGATGACGTCGACGCGTCGCTGCGGCCCTAGTTCAGAATCAATGTCTCTCCGTTCAAAACTCGAGGGAAAAAAATGTTCAAAAACAAAGTCTCAGTCCAAAAACGAAAAGGAAAAGATTTCTCATACCATTTCGACGAAGTCAAGATCAAAGTTCAACAATCAAATTGTCTCCGTGGGTGGCTCGCCTTTTACATATGTTCACATACATCGCACGTGTCCAGGACGGTGATCACAATTTCTCAGATGAAGCACAAAAGAAATGGAAAAACAAAAAAAACCCAGCCTTGCAAAAACACAAGGCAGAACAATAATTAATCTTCTATTCAAACAGTCACCAACAAACATCATATATACAATTCAAACATATTGAACACTTATACACAATATTGTGACTGTTCACTGACTCGTTTTCATCATCACATGTGGTTAGCTTTAGCCCATCGTGCAAACTAGCACTGGCTCACACACTATGCATAGGGCTTGGCAACGTGACGTCAGCCACAGAGCGCCGCGGTGGCTGATGGGTAGCGCCGCCATTCTGTGAGGCCAGCTAGCCATGGTCCATTCGACTGTCAATCTGTGGGCTGACGCGAATCTGGACCGCTAATATGTAAAGTAAACATTTCGATTCATTTTTAAGTTATGGGAAGAACTTGTTGTGATGTCCGTTCACACGACCGACAAGGAATAGTCAGATTTTCTTCAGCTTTCCCGTCTGGAGGCAGAATCAATGAAACGGTCTGATGTGAAAAAGTCGTCAGATGTAGCTACAGACATCAAGTTTTCCAGCATCCCAAGATCGCTAAAAGTGCTCCAGACATTTGTATTCAGGTGAGTGTCAATGTATTAGCGACATTCTACCAGAATTGTACAATTCCACTTCAAAATATCTTGGAGATAAATAGATCTTATTATTTAATTAATGTTAGAATAATCTTCTAATGAGTTAGTTTGACACAAACAGTATTTTCTTCTTTTCTTGATTACATGTCCCTGATTGTATCTAACGTTGTATCATATCTAAAATATAAAATAAATAGTCATTTGTTGGTCAAATGTAGTGAAAAAAGACATTAACTGAGGAGATTTTGCAAACAAAGGATGGCAGTTATCATAATATTTAACGTGATGCTGACTGTGGACTGACATTTAGGATAAGATTTGTTTTTGTTTATTGAATATGTATTGTTAAAAAAAATCCTATTTTAATTTCTTATTATAATTTTAATGTTAAATAGGGTGTGATTTCTATAATATGCACCTTAAATGTATTTGTTGTTTACAAAGAAGTTGTTTCACTGTAGTGTTTTTGTTTTGTTCATTTCTGTAATTTTTTTTATATCTTCTTGAAGGTAAACCAGCATGTGAAATGGATGAGTCAAATCCTGACTGGGCTCCAACACTGCAGGGGAGAAGATGACGCTTCTTGACAAGATAGCAAATTTGCTGTATACTTCTAAACATGGGTCCCAGTGTGGTTGTAAAACCAGTTGAAAATGGAAAATGTGCATGTTAAAACTTTCCTTTTAATGTTGTAAATATGTATATTACTGGTGTAGATGTATATTAGTTTTGATGACATGATGACACTTTATATACTTAAATACTTCAATTGACAACAGATGACACAGTATGAATTTGTAGAAACTGCTTTAATACAAATTAAATTTGTAAGTGCAAAAACAACAACAGTTTTTTGGGGGTGGACATTTTGTTGAATTTTTCCAGCGATAAATACAAACATATCTGTGTAAACAACTTCAGAAACTACGACACAAAAGATTACAACTTGTTGCAACTCATCAAGCACATCTAATATCACTCACTGTACAAAAAGTTGTTGAAGTGAAGCAAACCTGAATTATATATGTGTAGGGTAGACTGAGTACAGTTGAGACACCGTAAATAACTTGCGTGTGCAGCAAGCTTAAGTTGTGATTTTTGCTGTGCACATGCATATTAGTGTCCTCTTTGATTGTGGGAAATTTGAACAATGGACGCATCTCCGATCCGAGATATTGGCAAACGTTGTTTTTTTCTAAGATAAGACCTTCACTTCACACTCCACAATGAATAGCTTATTATCCTTATGAGACTGTTAAACGTAACTGGTACCATCACAAACGTTATTCTGTGCCCTAAAAACTGACATATTTTATGAGATTGTCACATGCAAGGTCAATGCAAAATCTAGCTACTTATGGGTATTATTGATTGATAATATCTTAGTCTACAAACTATTGAAAGGTCATGTGGAAATTCACTTTTTTCAGTATCTATTTTTGTGTGAAAAATCCAAACTGAAAAAGTGTCTTTACTGTACTCAGTCTACCCTACATGTCATCGCTCCTCCTGCCATTCATGTGCAGTGTGCACTCTCCACCTGTCCACGGCTGCTGGCGGTTCATTCAGTCGCTGAGAGTGCATGACCTGAAGAATAGACAAAGACAGAAGAAATGTGAATACTGTAATGTTAATATCTCTCTGAATTTATTTCGGATCTTCAAAAGAACCATTTATTTGAAAGTATTGTGGCTGAATGTTAATAACATGTTTTTATGAATGATGGCCATTATCACACTGATATTAAACTGGTATTAAACACATTTTAAACATTTACTAATAAATATAAATCACTTAAAAACATATAACAACTTTAAGGCTTTATTTATTTATTTATTTCCATCGTTATACCAGCGTTTGCTGTAAGTTACAATGACAAACAACCTTGTAGGCCTAATATCATTGTAATGTTACGGGTTATGGAAACATGCTAAAACGAAAGGAAACTAGTAACTTACCTTCGTTCGGACGACAGTGTTTTCACCGGCTTACAACTCTCCAGGCCATTGGTAAACTGAACGTGGGCTTCCAGAGACTTATAAGTACGAAATTGATGAATAGGCACTGACAAAATATGTTAAAATATCAGGAAATGTGACGGCAGGAAAGGCATCAGGGTCGCGGATGCACTGTTCTTTGAACTTCATAAGGATCGACATTTTCAATAAAGTTGTTTTTTTCAACGTAACGTTAGCGTTTCTTGGCGTCCGGTATGAGTTTGTATCTGTAAACTTTTTTTAAAGCATGCTCAGATAAGTATAATTAATACAACCAACATAGCTGCTGTATAACGTAACTTGGTTACCGGCTTGTGTTTGTGGCCTCACAATATGGCGGATACTTCCCACAATACATTGCGCGATGGCGGCGCAGTGACGTCAGTTGCCAAGCCCTATAAGCGGCCATATGTACGCCAATATCACATTACAGGTTTGCCGCTGAGTCTGCAACAGTTCTAATAACATGTCAAATCATTATTAAATAAACTCACCAAGGCAAGAATCTCAAATTTGGTTCAATAAGATGATAATTTGCGGTGCTTTGGTGCTCCGTGTGTATTCATCAGCTCTCATTCTCGACACTCTGCCTCGTCTTCTCACTCCGGCGTCAGCTCTTCAGTTACTTCTTTTACTCAGAAATGTAATCTTTGCTTGCATCCAAGTTTATTTAACTCTATATCGTCAACAATTATCACTTACGGTGCATCTGCTCCGTCTGATTCACTCGCGCTCATTTGTCCGTCTGATTCACTCGCGCTCTCTGTCTCATGCGTTCCCGCTACTGACAGCGCCCGCGTGACTTGTGGGTGCCTCGCTCAATACGCTGCTGCCATTGGCTCGTTGGAGTGTCAATCAATGCAGCGCGATCCATGATTGGACTAAACACTTTCTCTTCTAAAGCACTCGTTTTTTCTCTCTTACTCTCCTTTTTTTAATTTTTTCTTTTCTCTTTATTTTATTTTACATATTTTCCCACTCTTTCACAGGTAGCCTGGATCACCCGGGTTACAGTAACACTGTCATTTTTTTTTTTCTGGTCAAAATTTTGAGTTTCAATATCTCAGCTCTAGAAGGGTCTACAGCCTCAATTTTTGCACCCAGGTCCATGTCTCGTGGACCTCTATCAGAATCCAGAGTTTTGAGAAGATTGGAGAAACTTAATTTTTCACCCCCGAAAAAAAACATAAGGGGTAACACTGTCATTTTTTTTTCTGGTCAAAATTTTGAGTTTCAATATCTCAGCTCTGGAAGGGTCTACAGCCTCAATTTTTGCACCCAGGTCCATGTGTCGTGGCCCTCTATCAGAATCCAGAGTTTTGAGAAGATTGGGGAAACTTAATTTTTCACCGCCCGAAAAAAAAACATAAGGGGTAACACTGTCATTTTTTTTTTCTGGTCAAAATTTTGAGTTTCAATATCTCAGCTCTGGAAGGGTCTACAGCCTCAATTTTTGCACCCGGGTCCATGTCTCGTGGCCCTCTATCAGAATCCAGAGTTTTGAGAAGATTGGAGAAACTTAATTTTTCACCCCCCGAAAAAAACATAAGGGGTAACACTGTCATTTTTTTCTGGTCAAAATTTTGAGTTTCAATATCTCAGCTCTGGAAGGGTCTACAGCCTCAATTTTTGCACCCGGGTCCATGTCTCGTGGCCCTCTATCAGAATCCAGAGTTTTGAGAAGATTGGAGAAACTTAATTTTTCACCCCCCGAAAAAAAACATAAGGGGTAACACTGTCATTTTTTTTCTGGTCAAAATTTTGAGTTTCAATATCTCAGCTCTGGAAGGGTCTACAGCCTTAATATTTGCACCCAGGTCCATGTCTTGTGGCCTTCTATCAGAATCCAGAGTTTTGAGAAGATTGGAGAAACTTAATTTTTCACCCCCCGAAAAAATACGTAAGGGGTAACACATTCATATTTTTTTTTCTGGTCAAAATTTTGAGTTTCAATATCTCAGCTCTGGAAGGGTCTACAGCCTCAATTTTTGCACCCAGGTCCATGTCTCGTGGCCCTCTACCAGAATCCAGAGTTTTGAAAAGATTGGAGAAACTTAATTTTTCACCCCCCGAAAAAAAACATAAGGGGTAACACTGTCATTTTTTTTTTCTGGTCAAAATTTTGAGTTTCAATATCTCAGCTCTGGAAGGGTCTACAGCCATAATTTTTGCACCCAGGTCCATGTCTTGTGGCCCTCTATCAGAATCCAGAGTTTTGAGAAGATTGGAGAAACTTAATTTTTCACCCCCCGAAAAAAACATAAGGGGTAACACTGTCATTTTTTTTTTTCTGGTCAAAATTTTGAGTTTCAATATCTCAGCTCTGGAAGGGTCTACAGCCTCAATTTTTGCACCCGGGTCCATGTCTCGTGGCGCTCTATCAGAATACAGAGTTTTGAAAAGATTGGAGAAACTTAATTTTTCACCCCCCGAAAAAAAAAACATAAGGGGTAACACTGTCATTTTTTTTTTCTGGTCAAAATTTTGAGTTTCAATATCTCAGCTCTGGAAGGGTCTACAGCCTCAATTTTTGCACCCAGGTCCATGTCTCGTGGCCCTCTATCAGAATCCAGAGTTTTGAGAAGATTGGAGAAACTTAATTTTTCACCCCCCCAAAAAAAAACATAAGGGGTAACACTGTCATTTTTTTTCTGGTCAAAATTTTGAGTTTCAATATCTCAGCTCTGGAAGGGTCTACAGCCTCAATTTTTGCACCCGGGTCCATGTCTCGTGGCCCTCTATCAGAATCTAGAGTTTTGAGAAGATTGGAGAAACTTAATTTTTCACCCCCCCGAAAAAAACCATAAGGGGTAACACTGTCATTTTTTTTTTCTGGTCAAAATTTTGAGTTTCAATATCTCAGCTCTGGAAGGGTCTACAGCCTCAATTTTTGCACCCAGGTCCATGTCTCGTGGCCCTCTATCAGAATCCAGAGTTTTGAGAAGATTGGAGAAACTTAATTTTTCACCCCCCGAAAAAAACATAAGGGGTAACACTGTCATTTTTTTTTTCTGGTCAAAATTTTGAGTTTCAATATCTCAGCTCTGGAAGGGTCTACAGCCTCAATTTTTGCACCCGGGTCCATGTCTCGTGGCCCTCTATCAGAATCCAGAGTTTTGAGAAGATTGGAGAAACTTAATTTTTCACCCCCCGAAAAAAAAACATAAGGGGTAACACTGTCATTTTTTTTTTCTGGTCAAAATTTTGAGTTTCGATATCTCAGCTCTGGAAGGGTCTACAGCCATAATTTTTGCACCCAGGTCCATGTCTTGTGGCCCTCTATCAGAATCCAGAGTTTTGATAAGATTGGAGATACTTAATTTTTCACCCCCCAAAAAAATACGTAAGGGGTAACACATTCATTTTTTTTTTCTGGTCAAAATTTTGAGTTTCAATATCTCAGCTCTGGAACGGTCTACAGCCTAAATTTTTGCACCCAGGTCCATGTCTCGTGGCCCTCTATCAGAATCCAGAGTTTTGAGAAGATTGAAGAAACTTAATTTTTCACCCCCCGAAAAAAACATAAGGGGTAACACTGTCATTTTTTTTTTCTGGTCAAAATTTTGAGTTTCAATATCTCAGCTCTGGAAGGGTCTACAGCCTCAATTTTTGCACCCGGGTCCATGTCTCGTGGCCCTCTATCAGAATCCAGAGTTTTGAGAAGATTGGAGAAACTTAATTTTTCACCCCCCGAAAAAAAACATAAGGGGTAACACTGTCATTTTTTTTTCTGGTCAAAATTTTGAGTTTCAATATCTCAGCTCTAGAAGGGTCTACAGCCTCAATTTTTGCACCCAGGTCCATGTCTCGTGGCCCTCTATCAGAATCCAGAGTTTTGAGAAGATTGGAGAAACTTAATTTTTCACCCCCCGAAAAAAAACATAAGGGGTAACACTGGCATTTTTTTTTCTGGTCAAAATTTTGAGTTTCAATATCTCAGCTCTGGAACGGTCTACAGCCTAAATTTTTGCACCCAGGTCCATGTCTCGTGGCCCTCTATCAGAATCCAGAGTTTTGAGAAGATTGAAGAAACTTAATTTTTCACCCCCCGAAAAATAACATAAGGGGTAACACTGTCATTTTTTTTTCTGGTCAAAATTTTGAGTTTCAATATCTCAGCTCTGGAAGGGTCTACAGCCTCAATTTTTGCACCCGGGTCCATGTCTCGTGGCCCTCTATCAGAATCCAGAGTTTTGAGAAGATTGGAGAAACTTAATTTTTCACCCCCCGAAAAAAAACATAAGGGGTAACACTGTCATTTTTTTTTCTGGTCAAAATTTTGAGTTTCAATATCTCAGCTCTAGAAGGGTCTACAGCCTCAATTTTTGCACCCAGGTCCATGTCTCGTGGCCCTCTATCAGAATCCAGAGTTTTGAGAAGATTGGAGAAACTTAATTTTTCACCCCCCGAAAAAAAACATAAGGGGTAACACTGTCATTTTTTTCTGGTCAAAATTTTGAGTTTCAATATCTCAGCTCTGGAAGGGTCTACAGCCTTAATATTTGCACCCAGGTCCATGTCTTGTGGCCTTCTATCAGAATCCAGAGTTTTGAGAAGATTGGAGAAACTTAATTTTTCACCCCCCGAAAAAATACGTAAGGGGTAACACATTCATTTTTTTTTTCTGGTCAAAATTTTGAGTTTCAATATCTCAGCTCTGGAAGGGTCTACAGCCTCAATTTTTGCACCCAGGTCCATGTCTCGTGGCCCTCTACCAGAATCCAGAGTTTTGAAAAGATTGGAGAAACGTAATTTTTCACCCCCCGAAAAAAAACATAAGGGGTAACACTGTCATTTTTTTTTTCTGGTCAAAATTTTGAGTTTCAATATCTCAGCTCTGGAAGGGTCCACAGACAAAATTTTTGCACCCAGGTCCATGTCTTGTGGCCCTCTATCAGAATCCAGAGTTTTGAGAAGATTGGAGAAACTTAATTTTTCACCCCCCGAACAAATACGTAAGGGGTAACACTGTCATTTTTTTTTTTCTGGTCAAAATTTTGAGTTTCAATATCTCAGCTCTGGAAGGGTCTACAGCCTCAATTTTTGCACCCAGGTCCATGTCTCGTGGCCCTCTATCAGAATCCAGAGTTTTGAGAAGATTGGAGAAACTTAATTTTTCACCCCCCGAAAAAAAACATAAGGGGTAACACTGTCATTTTTTTTTCTGGTCAAAGTTTTGAGTTTCAATATCTCAGCTCTAGAGGGGTCTACAGCCTCAATTTTTGCACCCAGGTCCATGTCTCGTGGCCCTCTATCAGAATCCAGAGTTTTGAGAAGATTGGAGAAACTTAATTTTTCACCCCCCGAAAAAAAACATAAGGGGTAACACTGTCATTTTTTTTCTGGTCAAAATTTTGAGTTTCAATATCTCAGCTCTGGAAGGGTCTACAGCCTCAATTTTTGCACCCAGGTCCATGTGTCTTGGCCCTCTATCAGAATCCAGAGTTTTGAGAAGATTGGAGAAACTTAATTTTTCACCGCCCGAAAAAAAAACATAAGGGGTAACACTGTCATTTTTTTTTCTGGTCAAAATTTTGAGTTTCAATATCTCAGCTCTGGAAGGGTCTACAGCCTCAATTTTTGCACCGGGTCCATGTCTCGTGGCCCTCTATCAGAATCCAGAGTTTTGAGAAGATTGGAGAAACTTAATTTTTCACCCCCCGAAAAAAAACATAAGGGGTAACACTGTCATTTTTTTTCTGGTCAAAATTTTGAGTTTCAATATCTCAGCTCTGGAAGGGTCTACAGCCTCAATTTTTGCACCCAGGTCCATGTCTCGTGGCCCTCTATCAGAATCCAGAGTTTTTAGAAGATTGGAGAAACTTAATTTTTCACCCTCCGAAAAAAACATAAGGGGTAACACTGTCATTTTTTTTTTCTGGTCAAAATTTTGAGTTTCAATATCTCAGCTCTGGAAGGGTCTACAGCCTCAATTTTTGCACCCGGGTCCATGTCTCGTGGCCCTCTATCAGAATCCAGAGTTTTGAGAAGATTGGAGAAACTTAATTTTTCACCCCCCCGAAAAATAATATAAGGGGTAACACTGTCATTTTTTTTTCTGGTCAAAATTTTGAGTTTCAATATCTCAGCTCTGGAAGGGTCTACAGCCTCAATTTTTGCACCCAGGTCCATGTCTCGTGGCCCTCTATCAGAATCCAGAGTTTTGAGAAGATTGAAGAAACTTAATTTTCCACCCCCCGAAAAAATACGTAAGGGGTAACACATTCATTTTTTTTTTCTGGTCAAAATTTTGAGTTTCAATATCTCAGCTCTGGAACGGTCTACAGCCTAAATTTTTGCACCCAGGTCCATGTCTCGTGGCCCTCTATCAGAATCCAGAGTTTTGAGAAGATTGCAGAAACTTAATTTTTCACCCCCCGAAAAAAAACATAAGGGGTAACACTGTCATTTTTTTTTTCTGGTCAACATTTTGAGTTTCAATATCTCAGCTCTGGAATGGTCTACAGCCTCAATTTTTGCACACAGATCCATGTGTCGTGGCCCTCTATCAGAATCCAGAGTTTTGAGAAGATTGGAGAAACTTAATTTTTCACCCCCCGAAAAAAAACATAAGGGGTAACACTGTCATTTTTTTTTTCTGGTCAAAATTTTGAGTTTCAATATATCAGCTCTAGAATGGTCTACAGCCTCAATTTTTGCACACAGATCCATGTGTCGTGGCCCTCTATCAGAATCCAGAGTTTTGAGAAGATTGGAGAAACTTAATTTTTCACCCCCTGAAAAAAAACATAAGGGGTAACACTGTCATTTTTTTTTTCTGGTCAAAATTTTGAGTTTCAATATCTCAGCTCTGGAAGGGTCTACAGCCTCAATTTTTGCACCCAGGTCCATGTCTCGTGGCCCTCTATCAGAATCCAGAGTTTTGAGAAGATTGGAGAAACTTAATTTTTCACCCCCCGAAAAAAACATAAGGGGTAACACTGTCATTTTTTTCTGGTCAAAATTTTGAGTTTCAATATCTCAGCTCTGGAAGGGTCTACAGCCTCAATTTTTGCACCCGGGTCCATGTCTCGTGGCCCTCTATCAGAATCCAGAGGTTTGAGAAGATTGGAGAAACTTAATTTTTCACCCCCCGAAAAAAAACATAAGGGGTAACACTGTCATTTTTTTTCTGGTCAAAATTTTGAGTTTCAATATCTCAGCTCTGGAAGGGTCTACAGCCTTAATATTTGCACCCAGGTCCATGTCTTGTGGCCTTCTATCAGAATCCAGAGTTTTGAGAAGATTGGAGAAACTTAATTTTTCACCCCCCGAAAAAATACGTAAGGGGTAACACATTCATTTTTTTTTCTGGTCAAAATTTTGAGTTTCAATATCTCAGCTCTGGAAGGGTCTACAGCCTCAATTTTTGCACCCAGGTCCATGTCTCGTGGCCCTCTACCAGAATCCAGAGTTTTGAGAAGATTGGAGAAACTTAATTTTTCACCCCCCGAAAAAAAACATAAGGGGTAACACTGTCATTTTTTTTTTTTCTGGTCAAAATTTTGAGTTTCAATATCTCAGCTCTGGAAGGGTCTACAGCCATAATTTTTGCACCCAGGTCCATGTCTTGTGGCCCTCAATCAGAATCCAGAGTTTTGAGAAGATTGGAGAAACTTAATTTTTCACCCCCCGAACAAATACGTAAGGGGTAACACTGTCATTTTTTTTTTTCTGGTCAAAATTTTGAGTTTCAATATCTCAGCTCTGGAAGGGTCTACAGCCTCAATTTTTGCACCAGGGTCCATGTCTCGTGGCCCTCTATCAGAATCCAGAGTTTTGAGAAGATTGGAGAAACTTAATTTTTCACCCCCCGAAAAAAAACATAAGGGGTAACACTGTCATTTTTTTTTTTCTGGTCAAAATTTTGAGTTTCAATGTCTCAGCTCTGGAAGGGTCTACAGCCTCAATTTTTGCACCCAGGTCCATGTCTCGTGGCCCTCTATCAGAATCCAGAGTTTTGAGAAGATTGGAGAAACTTAATTTTTCACCCCCCCAAAAAAAAACATAAGGGGTAACACTGTCATTTTTTTTCTGGTCAAAATTTTGAGTTTCAATATCTCAGCTCTGGAAGGGTCTACAGCCTCAATTTTTGCACCCGGGTCCATGTCTCGTGGCCCTCTATCAGAATCCAGAGTTTTGAGAAGATTGGAGAAACTTAATTTTTCACCCCTCGAAAAAAAACATAAGGGGTAACACTGTCATTTTTTTTTTCTGGTCAAAATTTTGAGTTTCAATATCTCAGCTCTGGAAGGGTCTACAGCCATAATTTTTGCACCCAGGTCCATGTCTTGTGGCCCCTATCAGAATCCAGAGTTTTGAGAAGATTGGAGATACTTAATTTTTCACCCCCCGAAAAAATACGTAAGGGGTAACACATTCATTTTTTTTTTCTGGTCAAAATTTTGAGTTTCAATATCTCAGCTCTGGAACGGTCTACAGCCTAAATTTTTGCACCCAGGTCCATGTCTCGTGGCCCTCTATCAGAATCCAGAGTTTTGAGAAGATTGAAGAAACTTAATTTTTCACCCCCCGAAAAAATACATAAGGGGTAACACATTCATTTTTTTTTTTCTGGTCAAAATTTTGAGTTTCAATATCTCAGCTCTGGAAGGGTCTACAGCCTCAATTTTTGCACCCGGGTCCATGTCTCGTGGCCCTCTATCAGAATCCAGAGTTTTGAGAAGATTGGAGAAACTTAATTTTTCACCCCCCGAAAAAAAACATAAGGGGTAACACTGTCATTTTTTTTTTCTGGTCAAAATTTTGAGTTTCAATATCTCAGCTCTGGAAGGGTCTACAGCCATAATTTTTGCACCCAGGTCCATGTCTTGTGGCCCTCTATCAGAATCCAGAGTTTTGAGAAGATTGGAGATACTTAATTTTTCACCCCCCGAAAAAATACGTAAGGGGTAACACATTCATTTTTTTTTTTCTGGTCAAAATTTTGAGTTTCAATATCTCAGCTCTGGAACGGTCTACAGCCTAAATTTTTGCACCCAGGTCCATGTCTCGTGGCCCTCTATCAGAATCCAGAGTTTTGAGAAGATTGAAGAAACTTAATTTTTCACCCACCAAAAAAATACGTAAGGGGTAACACATTCATTTTTTTTTCTGGTCAAAATTTTGAGTTTCAATATCTCAGCTCTGGAACGGTCTACAACCTAAATTTTTGCACCCAGGTCCATGTGTCGTGGCCCTCTATCAGAATCCAGAGTTTTGAGAAGATTGGAGAAACTTAATTTTTCACCCCCCGAAAAAAAACATAAGGGGTAACACTGTCATTTTTTTTTTCTGGTCAAAATTTTGAGTTTCAATATCTCAGCTCTGGAAGGGTCTACAGCCTCAATTTTTGCACCCGGGTCCATGTCTCGTGGCCCTCTATCAGAATCCAGAGTTTTGAGAAGATTGGAGAAACTTAATTTTTCACCCCCCGAAAAAAAACATAAGGGGTAACACTGTCATTTTTTTTTCTGGTCAAAATTTTGAGTTTCAATATCTCAGCTCTGGAAGGGTCTACAGCCTTAATATTTGCACCCAGGTCCATGTCTTGTGGCCTTCTATCAGAATCCAGAGTTTTGAGAAGATTGGAGAAACTTAATTTTTCACCCCCCGAAAAAAAACATAAGGGGTAACACTGTCATTTTTTTTTTCTGGTCAAAATTTTGAGTTTCAAGATCTCAGCTCTAGAAGGGTCTACAGCCTCAATTTTTGCACCCAGGTCCATGTCTCGTGGCCCTCTATCAGAATCCAGAGTTTTGAGAAGATTGGAGAAACTTAATTTTTCACCCCCCGAAAAAAAACATAAGGGGTAACACTGTCATTTTTTTTCTGGTCAAAATTTTGAGTTTCAATATCTCAGCTCTGGAAGGGTCTACAGCCTTAATATTTGCACCCAGGTCCATGTCTTGTGGCCCTCTATCAGAATCCAGAGTTTTGAGAAGATTGGAGAAACTTAATTTTTCACCCCCCGAAAAAATACGTAAGGGGTAACACATTAATTTTTTTTTTCTAGTCAAAATTTTGAGTTTCAATATCTCAGCTCTGGAAGGGTCTACAGCCTCAATTTTTGCACCCAGGTCCATGTCTCGTGGCCCTCTATCAGAATCCAGAGTTTTGAGAAGATTGGAGAAACTTAATTTTTCACCCCCCGAACAAAAAAACATAAGGGGTAACACTGTCATTTTTTTTTCTGGTCAAAATTCTGAGTTTCAATATCTCAGCTCTAGAAGGGTCTACAGCCTCAATTTTTGCACCCAGGTCCATGTCTCATGGCCCTCTATCAGAATCCAGAGTTTTGAGAAGATTGGAGAAACTTAATTTTTCACCCCCCGAAAAAATGCGTAAGGGGTAACACTGTCATTTTTTTTTTCTGGTCAAAATATTGAGTTTCAATATCTCAGCTCCGGAAGGGTCTACAGCCTCAATTTTTGCACCAGGGTCCATGTCTCGTGGCCCTCTATCAGAATCCAGAGTTTTGAGAAGATTGGAGAAACTTAATTTTTCACCCCCCGAAAAAAACATAAGGGGTAACACTGTCATTTTTTTTTCTGTTCAAAATTTTGAGTTTCAATATCTCAGCTCTGGAAGGGTCTACAGCCTCAATTTTTGCACCCGGGTCCATGTCTCGTGGCCCTCTATCAGAATACAGAGTTTTGAGAAGATTGGAGAAACTTAATTTTTTACCCCCCGAAAAAAAAAACATAAGGGGTAACACTGTCATTTTTTTTTCTGGTCAAAATTTTGAGTTTCAGTATCTCAGCTCTAGAAGGGTCTACAGCCTCAATTTTTGCACCCAGGTCCATGTGTCGTGGCCCTCTATCAGAATCCAGAGTTTTGAGAAGATTGGAGAAACTTAATTTTTCACCCCCTGAAAAAAAACATAAGGGGTAACACTGTCATTTTTTTTTTCTGGTCAAAATTTTGAGTTTCAATATCTCAGCTCTGGAAGGGTCTACAGCCTCAATTTTTGCACCCGGGTCCATGTCTCGCGGCCCTCTATCAGAATCCAGAGTTTTGAGAAGATTGGGGAAACTTAATTTTTCGCCAAAAAATAAAAAACATAAGGGGTAACACTGTGGTTTTTTTTCTGGACATAATTTTGAGTTTCGATATCTCAGCTCTGGAAGGGTCTAGAGCCTCCATTTTTGCACTCAGGTCTAAGTGTCATGGCCCTCTATCAGAATCCAGAGTTTTGAGAAGATTGGGGAAACTTAATTTTTTACCAAAAAATAAAAAAACATAAGGGTAACACTGTTGTTTTTTTTTTTTTCTGGTCAAAATTTTGAGTTTCGATATCTCAGCTCTGGAAGGGTCTAGAGCCTCCATTTTTGCACTCAGGTCTAAGTGTCATGGCCCTCTATCAGAATCCAGAGTTTTGAGAAGATTGGGGAAACTTAATTTTTTACCAAAAAATAAAAAACATAAGGGTAACACTGTTGTTTTTTTTTTCTGGTCAAAATTTTGAGTTTCGATATCTCAGCTCTGGAAGGGTCTAGAGCCTCCATTTTTGCACTCAGGTCTAAGTGTCATGGCCCTCTATCAGAATCCAGAGTTTTGAGAAGATTGGGGAAACTTAATTTTTCGCCAAAAAAAAAAAAACATAAGGGGTAACACTGTCGTTTTTTTTTTCTGGACAAAATTTTGAGTTTCGATATCTCAGCTCTGGAAGGGTCTAGAGCCTCCATTTTTGCACTCAGGTCTAAGTGTCATGGCCCTCTATCAGAATCCAGAGTTGTGAGAAGATTGGGGAAACTTAATTTTTTACCAAAAAAAAACAAAAAACATAAGGGGTAACACTGTTGTTTTTTTTTTCTGGACAAAATTTTGAGTTTCGATATCTCAGCTCTGGAAGGGTCTAGAGCCTCCATTTTTGCACTCAGGTCTAAGTGTCATGGCCCTCTATCAGAATCCAGAGTTTTGACAAGATTGGGGAAACTTAATTTTTCGCCAAAAAAATAAAAAAACATAAGGGGTAACACTGTCGTTTTTTTTTCTGGACAAAATTTTGAGTTTCGATATCTCAGCTCTGGAAGGGTCTAGAGCCTCCATTTTTGCACTCAGGTCTAAGTGTCATGGCCCTCTATCAGAATCCAGAGTTGTGAGAAGATTGGGGAAACTTAATTTTTTACCAAAAAATAAAAAAAACATAAGGGGTAACACTGTTGTTGTTTTTTTTTTCTGGACAAAATTTTGAGTTTCGATATCTCAGCTCTGGAAGGGTCTAGAGCCTCAATTTTTGCACTCAGGTCTAAGTGTCATGGCCCTCTATCAGAATCCAGAGTTTTGAGAAGATTGGGGAAACTTAATTTTTCGCCAAAAAAATAAAAAAACATAAGGGGTAACACTGTGTTTTTTTTTCCTGGTCAAAATTTTGAGTTTCGATATCTCAGCTCTGGAAGGCTCTAGAGCCTCCATTTTTGCACTCAGGTCTAAGTGTCATGGCCCTCTATCAGAATCCAGAATTTTTAGAAGATTGGGGAAACTTAATTTTTCGCCAAAAAAATAAAAAAAACATAAGGGGTAACACTGTCGTTTTTTTTTTCTGGACAAAATTTTGAGTTTCGATATCTCAGCTCTGGAAGGGTCTAGAGCCTCCATTTTTGCACTCAGGTCTAAGTGTCATGGCCCTCTATCAGAATCCAGAGTTTTCAGAAGATTGGGGAAACTTAATTTTTCTCCAAAAAAATAAAAAAAAACATAAGGGGTAACACTGTCGTTTTTTTTTCCTGGTCAAAATTTTGAGTTTCGATATCTCAGCTCTGGAAGGGTCTAGAGCCTCTATTTTTGCACTCAGGTCTAAGTGTCATGGCCCTCTATCAGAATCCAGAGTTTTGAGAAGATTGGGGAAACTTAATTTTTCGCCAAAAAAATAAAAAAAACATAAGGGGTAACACTGTCGTTTTTTTTTTCTGGACAAAATTTTGAGTTTCGATATCTCAGCTCTGGAAGGGTCTAGAGCCTCAATTTTTTCACTCAGGTCTATGTGTCATGGCCCTCTATCAGAATCCAGAGTTTTGAGAAGATTGGGGAAACTTAATTTTTTACCAAAAAATAAAAAAAACATAAGGGGTAACACTGTTGTTTTTTTTCTGGTAAAAATTTTGAGTTTCGATATCTCAGCTCTGGAAGGGTCTAGAGCCTCCATTTTTGCACTCATTTGTCATGGCCCTCTATCAGAATCCAGAGTTTTGAGAAGATTGGGGAAACTTAATTTTTCGCCAAAAAAATAAAAAAACATAAGGGGTAACACTGTCGTTTTTTTTTTCTGGATAAAATTTTGAGTTTCGATATCTCAGCTCTGGAAGGGTCTAGAGCCTCCATTTTTGCACTCAGGTCTAAGTGTCATGGCCCTCTTTCAGAATCCAGAGTTTCGAGAAGATGGGGGAAACTTAATTTTTTACCAAAAAATAAAAAAAACATAAGGGGTAACACTGTAGTTTTTTTTTCAGGTCAAAATTTTGAGTTTCGATATCTCAGCTCTGGAAGGGTCTAGAGCCTCCATTTTTGCACTCAGGTCTAAGTGTCATGGCCCTCTATCAGAATCCAGAGTTTTGAGAAGATTGGGGAAACTTAATTTTTCGCCAAAAAAATAAAAAAAAAACATAAGGGGTAACACTGTCGTTTTTTTTTTTTCTGGACAAAATTTTGAGTTTCGATATCTCAGCTCTGGAAGGGTCTAGAGCCTCAATTTTTGCACTCAGGTCTAAGTGTCATGGCCCTCTATCAGAATCCAGAGTTTTGAGAAGATTGGGGAAACTTAATTTTTCGCCAAAAAAATAAAAAAACATAAGGGGTAACACTGTGTTTTTTTTTCCTGGTCAAAATTTTGAGTTTCGATATCTCAGCTCTGGAAGGCTCTAGAGCCTCCATTTTTGCACTCAGGTCTAAGTGTCATGGCCCTCTATCAGAATCCAGAGTTTTGAGAAGATTGGGGAAACTTAATTTTTCGCCAAAAAAATAAAAAAAAAACATAAGGGGTAACACTGTCGTTTTTTTTTTCTGGACAAAATTTTGAGTTTCGATATCTCAGCTCTGGAAGGGTCTAGAGCCTCCATTTTTTCACTCAGGTCTAAGTGTCATGGTGCTCTATCAGAATCCAGAGTTTTGAGAAGATTGGGGAAACTTAATTTTTCGCCAAAAAAATAAAAAAAACATAAGGGGTAACACTGTGGTTTTTTTTTTCCTGGTCAAAATTTTGAGTTTCAAGATCTCAGCTCTGGAAGGGTCTAGAGCCTCCATTTTTGCACTCAGGTCTAAGTGTCATGGCCCTCTATCAGAATCCAGAGTTTTTAGAAGATTGGGGAAACTTAATTTTTCGCCAAAAAAATAAAAAAAAAACATAAGGGGTAACACTGTCGTTTTTTTTTTCTGGACAAAATTTTGAGTTTCGATATCTCAGCTCTGGAAGGGTCTAGAGCCTCCATTTTTGCACTCAGGTCTAAGTGTCATGGCCCTCTATCAGAATCCAGAGTTTTCAGAAGATTGGGGAAACTTAATTTTTCGCCAAAAAAATAAAAAACATAAGGGGTAACACTGTGTTTTTTTTTCCTGGTCAAAATTTTGAGTTTTGATATCTCAGCTCTGGAAGGGTCTAGAGCCTCCATTTTTGCACTCAGGTCTAAGTGTCATGGCCCTCTTTCAGAATCCAGAGTTTCGAGAAGATGGGGGAAACTTAATTTTTTACCAAAAAATAAAAAAACATAAGGGGTAACACTGTAGTTTTTTTTTTTTTCAGGTCAAAATTTTGAGTTTCGATATCTCAGCTCTGGAAGGGTCTAGAGCCTCCATTTTTGCACTCAGGTCTAAGTGTCATGGCCCTCTATCAGAATTCAGAGTTTTGAGAAGATTGGGGAAACTTAATTTTTCGCCAAAAAAATAAAAAAAAACATAAGGGGTAACACTGTCGTTTTTTTTTTTCTGGACAAAATTTTGAGTTTCGATATCTCAGCTCTAGAAGGGTCTAGAGCCTCCATTTTTGCACCCAGGTCTAAGTGTCATGGCCCTCTACCAGAATCCAGAGTTTTGAGAAGATTGGGGAAACTTAATTTTTTACCAAAAAATAAAAAAACATAAGGGGTAACACTGTTGTTGTTTTTTTTCTGGTCAAAATTTTGATTTTCGATATCTCAGCTCTGGAAGGGTCTAGAGCCTCCATTTTTGCACCCAGGTCTAAGTGTCATGGCCCTCTATCAGAATCCAGAGTTTTGAGAAGATTGGGGAAACTTAATTTTTTACCAAAAAATAAAAAAACATAAGGGGTAACACTGTTGTTGTTTTTTTTTTCTGGTCAAAATTTTGATTTTCGATATCTCAGCTCTGGAAGGGTCTAGAGCCTCCATTTTTGCACTCAGGTCTAAGTGTCATGGCCCTCTATCAGAATCCAGAGTTTTGAGAAGATTGAGGAAACTTAATTTTTCGCCAAAAAAATAAAAAAAAACATAAGGGGTAACACTGTGTTTTTTTTTTTCCTGGTCAAAATTTTGAGTTTCGATATCTCAGCTCTGGAAGGGTCTAGAGCCTCCATTTTTGCACCCAGGTCTAAGTGGCATGGCCCTCTATCAGAATCCAGAGTTTTGACAAGTTTGGGGAAACTTAATTTTTCGTCAAAAAAATAAAAAAACATAAGGGGTAACACTGTCATTTATTTTTTTCTGGACAAAATTTTGAGTTTCGATATCTCAGCTCTGGAAGTGTCTAGAGACTCCATTTTTGCACTCAGGTCTAAGTGTCATGGCCCTCTATCAGAATCTAGAGTTTTGAGAAGATTGGGGAAACTTATTTTTTTTTACCAAAAATAAAAAACATAAGGTGTAACACTGTTGTTGTTTTTTTTTTTCTGGTCAAAATTTTGAGTTTAGATATCTCAGCTCTGGAAGGGTCTAGAGCCTCCATTTTTGCACTCAGGTCTAAGTGTCATGGCCCTCTATCAGAATCCAGAGTTTTGACAAGATTGGGGAAACTTAATTTTTCGCCAAAAAAATAAAAAAAACATAAGGGGTAACACTGTTGTTTTTTTTTTTTTTTCTGGACAAAATTTTGAGTTTCGATATCTCAGCTCTGGAAGGGTCTAGAGCCTCCATTTTTGCACCCAGGTCTAAGTGGCATGGCCCTCTATCAGAATCCAGAGTTTTGACAAGTTTGGGGAAACTTAATTTTTCGTCAAAAAAATAAAAAAACATAAGGGGTAACACTGTCATTTATTTTTTTCTGGACAAAATTTTGAGTTTCGATATCTCAGCTCTGGAAGTGTCTAGAGCCTCCATTTTTGCACTCAGGTCTAAGTGTCATGGCCCTCTATCAGAATCTAGAGTTTTGAGAAGATTGGGGAAACTTATTTTTTTACCAAAAAATAAAAAACATAAGGTGTAACACTGTTGTTTTTTTTGTTTGTTTTTTTTTTTGAAACTCAAAATTTCGACCAGAAAAAAAAAAACGACAGTGTTACCCCTTATGTTTTTTGTGTGGGTTTTTTTTTTTTTTTGGGCGAAAAATTAAGTTTCCCCAATCTTCTCAAAACTCTGGATTCTGATAGAGGGCCATGACAGAGATAGAATTTTGCTAGGCATAACATTCACATTCAATAAAGCATTTACCAAAATAAACAGCAAATCTTTTATCACAGCTTTAATCCATCTGAATCTGATCTCCTTTCTGTCTCTTATGTCAGTCTTCTGACTGAAATATGCTGTGGTAATATATGTATGGGCTATACTGATTACCACATTACTACACAGCATATTTGAGTCAGAAGACTGAAAGGTAGAAATGAGATCAGATTCAGATGGATTAGAGCTGTGATAAAAGGTTTGCTGTTTATTTTATATATATATATATATATATATATATATATATATATACACACACACACACACACACAAATATATAAATATTTTTTTTAAGATTAGCCTTTGCAAAAAGTGAAAAAAACCCCAACAACATTATGCTACATTTATTAATTTGGAGAGTGGTTTTTTAATGAACTGTGAGAATGTTGTTCATAGGGCAAAAAAAAAAATAACAATAAAAACAATGATATTGGTCAAATTAAGACAGTATTTCTGCTCTTTGAAAGTAAAACACATACACAGGATTCAGGAGAAATGTTTTACTGATGTTTTAGGGGTACAATATTTATATTTAGTGCCTTTCATGTCCATTTATAATCTTTACACATAAGGTTGGATACTTGCATGGCTAAAAAACAGCTAATTTCAAGACGCTGACGTCACGTCAGGTCGTCACGTGGGTCAACCCGCTCAGTCAGACGCTCAAAAGTACAACACGTTCGGACAGACGTTCGGATAGACGTTCGGTCGGTCGTCGGTCGGTCGTTCGGATGTTTGATTTTGGCACGGAGTAAGCGCCATACCGCAAGAACCAATGAGGTTCAATCTCGTGTTACACTGCACGTTAGCCTGACTTCGTCATACTCATATTCAAGAAAGAATATGAGTCTGAAACCACTCAATTTGGCTTTGATTATGAGGCGTGTCGTAACCGAACCAGGACAAAAAAAACCTCTGCACTCAATTGGATAGTCGGTAGACCTACCAACCAATCAGAGCAACGCATAAGTCAACTCCTTTGCATAGTGCAGTTTTCAAATACAGAACGTAGCCTACTTTATTTATTTTAGAAGTTAAATAACGAGTGTTACTTCTTTTACTTACTTCTTCATGAGTGCCACCAAAGGAGAAACCACAACGACCACAGGCTTTTCATTACGTCCCATCTTCTTAGCGACCGTCAGAGCCAGCTGATAAATTACACTTTTCCCGAATCATGTAGGAAGGACGCCAAAAATATATTTCCGATCGACAAATGCCTTGATTGCAGTTCTCTGTTTGTTTATTAAAATGAATGCGCTGTCGATTTATTTTACAAAAGACGCGACAAGCGGAATCTATACATCTCAATTCTCCAGCTGCACTCATCTTTGACAAGCGCTCTTTGACGACGTGAGGATTACGTTACTGAAGACCACCTGTCAATCATCGTATAAAGCCCGCCCTATAGCAATTTGATTGGCCCGATGGTTTCTGAACCGATCATAATTTCTCCTCAATGGATTGAGTCCAGACCGAACTTCCCGTCCAAAAAATGTTGTGGGCGGAGTTCGGGCTGGCATCCAGGCTAACTGCACGTTTGAGTTTCCTCAAGAACCAATGAGGTTTGTTCTCATGTGTTACGCAGCACGTTTGACCTTCTGCAAAAACCAATGAGGTTCAATCTCATGTTACACAGCACGTTTGAGTTTCAGCAAGAACCAATGAGGTTTGTTCTCATGTGTTACACAGCACGTTTAAGCTTCCACAAGAAACAATGAGGTTCAATCTAGTGTGTTACGCAGCATGTTTGAGCTTCCGCAAGAACCAATGGGGTTCATTCTCGTGTTACACAGCACGTTTGAGCTTCCGCAAGAACCAATGAGGTTCATTCTCGTGTTATGCAGCTCGTTTGAGCTTCAGCAAGAACCATTGAAGTTTGTTCTCATTTGTTACACTGCACGTTTGAGTTTCCTCAAGAACCACTGAGGTTTGTTCTCATGTGTTACGCAGCACGTTTGACCTTCTGCAAAAACCAATGAGGTTCAATCTAGTGTGTTGCGCAGCATGTTTGAGCTTCCACAAGAACCAATGAGGTTCATTCTTGTGTTATGCAGCTCGTTTGAGCTTCAGCAAGAACCATTGAGGTTTGTTCTCATGTGTTACACAGCACATTTGAGGTTTCGCAAGAGGCAATGAGATCCATTCTCGTGTTATACAGCACGTTTGAGCTTCCGCAAGAACCAATAAGGTTCATTCTCGTGTTAAGCAGCACGTTTGAGCTTCCACAAGAACCAATGAGGTTTGTTCTCGTGCCATCAAGAAGGTTCAGAGCTTCTGTTCATGTTCGCTGATCAATATTTATATGTGCATGAAGGCCTACATTGAAGCTAATCTGTTCATCGGTGATCCAGTCTCTTCAGAAAATTGTATTCATATGGATCATATATTCATATGATAATTTTATGATCTCTTTGAACTTTTTAAAGCGACAGTGGTAGTTGAGTGGACTGTCAATGGAGAAAGACACATCTTTCAGATTTCATTTAAAATCTTCATTTGTGTTTTCTAAAATGAAAAAAAAAACAAAAAACGGTCTTACAGGTTTGGAACCATGAGGGTGAGTAATTGATGACATTTTTTATTATTTTTATGTGAAATAAGTCTTTAACTGTAATTAAGTGTTTCTTATCACACATAACAATACACATATAAGTTTCAATAGAAATTAAAGTAAATTAAAGTATATTTAGTTTACGCTGTATGCTTGTTTGCAGTAGATTCGGCAGCAGATTTAACCATAGTTGTTCAAAGACAACAACAGGAGTAACTATGATATTACATTTAAAGATGCATATGTCCAAAATATATAGTTCAAAACATTGCATTTAAAATATTTTTTTATATACAATAATATTTTCATATTTCAATATTTAATGTAATAAGCAATTAAATGTCTGAAAACATTGCATCGAGTTCACACTTAAGGATTATTTTATAGTATATTTTTTCTATAATAAGTATTCTTTTTAAAAGTACTTCTTTTTCACAAGGCTAAACAGCTGTTTGTCTCAATGCACTGCAAAAGTTTCCCGATCCTCTACTGCATTGTGCACATTGACATGGTTCATTGCTGGTCATTTGATCTTTATAGTTGTATTTATAGCTAATAAGATATTTTAAGAAAAGTGTTTACAATAATTTCAATTTGGTGAAAGGCTCAGTTAAAGGACAAGTTCGGTATTTTACAATTAAAGCCCTGTTTTAAGATCGTCCCTGATGCAATAGAATAGTTAAGATTGTTTTTTAGACAGATGCTGCTGTCACGAGAATTTTAGGTTTCTGTTAGCACCCCCCCCCCCCCACCCCCACCTTTATAATGAAAGCATAGGTGCACTCGAACTATCATTCATTAAAACGCATAAAACTTTCGTTTACAAAAACGTGAAACTCACCGAGTGGTCTGGGGTGTTCACTGATATGCTCACACAAAAATCGCTGCAAAATATGCTTTCCAACAGGTTTTATCCATAGGTTTTATCGTAGTTTTCAAGTCCATTTTCTTCCTGTTTTTGGTTGAAGTCCACAGCAGTCGATTGTCGAGTTTGCGTGCCCGATCCTTAGTTATCTAGTTACCAATGATCGCGCACGTGAACTCGACAATTTACTACTGTGGACTTCAACCAAAAACAGGAAGAAAATGGATTTGGACAAAAACTACGATAAAACCTGTTGGAAAGCATATTTTGCAGCGATTTTTGTGTGAGCATATCAGTGAACACCCCAGACCACTCGGTGAGTTTCACGTTTTTGTAAACGGAAGTATTATGCGTTTTAATGAATGATTGTTCGAGTGCACCTATGCTTTCATTATAAAGGTGGGGGGGTGCTAACACAGAAACCTTAAAAGGGCTTTAATTGTAAAATACCGAACTTGTCCTTTAAGGGACTAGATGATTCACTGCTGCCAAAATAAATCATCAAAGCTGCTGTTAGGTTTTAGACAGTTTGAGGCAAATGAGGCAAATGCAAAATACCTGTAGTGCAATTGATTGTTTTCTATAATTGGGAAGGAATAGATTTGTTGTGGAGGATGTGCAGTGTGCTCACATTGCATGGAGAGTCATTATAGGGAAATAGCAACAATGCAGCTCTGAGGCACTGTGCTGAAAACAAAATGCAGAGTTCTTACTTGATTGACCACAAATGATAACAGAAACGAATTTGTTATGAGTTAATTATGCCTTTAAATATTGTGCTATTTCTTATTAACAAATTATGTTTTTCCATAAACATTAAAAATGTGATGATCATGTACTTTCTCAAGTTCATGTTGTATCAGTAGCCTACATATTACACAGTATATATAATACATGTCCAGACCTTTTGCGGTGAGTGTAAGGATACAGAGCAGTGGTTATTGACTGGTATCGTGTGGAGCCCTGAGCACTGGTTGACTGAGATAGATCAATCTTTGCGCTTAGTCCCGAGCCTCAGGGAGAACCAGCTCTCCCCAGTCACGCATGACCAGACCTTGAATGGCTCTGATCTGCTATCATCAGGGGATCATTTAAAGGTTAATCAATTGATTTCAAATAGATCTCATAATTTGAAATCGAAGGTCAGGCTTTTAATAGCCGTTTGTCTATGACCAAAACAATTTGAGAGCAAATTAAACATATATATGAAAGTGAGCCTATGCCCTTTCCTAATGCGACTGGATCAGAGAGAGGGAAACAGCGACTCATGTTTTCATTGGGAGAAGCGAACTGTGCCGAATAAATTATAGCTGACATTTGGATCTTGATGAAAAGGTTGAGCCTGAGACACAGTAACTAAATAATGTTGAATGGTCAAATGCTGCAGGCAACTTTTCAAAATCCATTTCCCCTGCAAAACTGCAGCGAGTAGCAATAAGAGGTCTTTAATTGGTTTGCCCACTGAGTAAACCTTTCTTAGATGCGGGGCATTTTCTCCGGGCCTCCGTCTGTATGTTAAGGCTACACAATTAAAAGCATGTAGGATCGGGGCGTCGCAGTCTCCTATTTAAAACACAGAACTCCTCTGCATGTTATCTGGAGTTATTGTCCCGTTCAGAAGGTCTTCGGGGTCTGTCAGTGTTTCTGGGCCTTTCTTAATTTAGCCCACGGTAACGCTCCCCTTCGCTTCTACATAATGGATGATTCTGCACTCCACCATGCAGGAAAGGTTTAATTAAATCATATTCCAATCATAATCCATGTTGTTAATTAAACTGGATAATTTATAAGTACAAAAGAGGGTATTTATTAGCTGCTCTGCGGTGCGGCGTATTAGAAAGCACCCCCTCACCCCCCATCCCCCATCCTCTCCCTGTACTATTGATGCCTTCACATGATTGATAATAGAACGGTGACTGCTGTACTATTTGTCTAATGGTGGTGCAATTAAATCCCCTTGTAAATGACCCATGCCTCATTTCATCCTAATCTATGGAATTTTGATTGAATTTGTCAGCGTTAATTGAAAAATACTGCTATTTAATGTCTGCATTGCAGTTGCGGATCAGCCTGTCTTTAATGAGACCGTGTCCTTGTGACCCTGGGGAGGGGGTGAGGGGATTGCCCTTGATTTGGCATGGGTGGGGGCTCGGGTCAAGGTTTTTAGGGTGCACACAAATGTCCCCAAAGATTAGGACTAATCACCAGCGTGAACGGAGAAAACGGCCGCATTCCTTTTAATTATGTGGATGCTCATGGACAAAGATTTTACAAATATGGAGACACATTTATTGATCAGTGATTCCACTGAATAATTCATTATTTAATCCCCCTCCCCCATTAAACATTGACAATTTCATTATTGTTTTTTTATGTTATTATTATTCAGGGATTTGGAATTGTGCGAAAAGATTTAACATCAAGTCAGAGAATTTTCATTTTTATACTTCTATTTATTTGTTACAGATGTGATGAACGGTGGGGGTTATTAACTGCAGATTCACAGATCATAATGTGTCTGAAATGAGATATTTTGATGACTAATATAAAGGGCAGAGTCTCGTGTCATTACGAACAAGCCAATGTCAGTGTCATCTGCAGGGCCGTCGCTAACGCGCGGGGCAAAAGGTGGAGACGATTCTAGGGACCCCTGAACTATTTATTTTACATTTACAAAATGACATCTCGGAATATGCATTGTTGCCAAAAGGGTGGTTTTCATTAACTGGAATACAAATAATAATAATAAAATCAGCAGGACCATTAGATGCCAAACTACACATCAGATCACATCTCACATCACATGATTCTTGTTTTGACTGTTTTGGAATGTGAGACTGTGTTAGTGACGTTCTAATTTAAGAGACAGCAGCCAGCGCTCGCGGCTCAGGCGCGTCAGGACAGTTCCACATAAACGGATGAAAGTGGACCAATAGCAAGCGCAGAGTCGTGGTGGGCGTGGCCAGAGCGCATGGTGGAGACCCTTAAACCGAAGGAGCGTAATTCAAACTCACACTTCAGTGGATGATCACAGCTGATGCTGCGAGTGCGAGGAGCAATTTATTGTGACTTCCATCAGGTCGGAATGAAAAGCGGCCAAGCAGAAGGGACAAGGACGCTGAAATAACTCAAGGGAGGACGATAAAGCTCATCTGAGATGCTCGACCTTCTTCTCGTCCAGACATTTCTCAGCAAGGGATTTGCGTCGTTTGTTTGTGTTTTAATGCGCCTGTCTCGCTCTGTTCTTATAACGAAAAAAATCAGTTTGGCACTGAACTAAGTCGAAACAGATGCAACGGTTTTACGAGCCGCGCATACAGAGAGACATTCGCAGGATTACCAAGACCTCAGAGAGTGTCAGTGTATGACACTGTCCAGCAGTGAGATCCTCATCTGAGAAGCACAGGGGAGACAGCTGCTCCCACAGACTTCAGGACTTTATAAACTAGCCATATACGAGCATATGAGTGCAGCTTACAGTACACCGTTCATGATGATGCAGCGTCCGGTGGGAAGCACCACTGCATTCAGCATTGACTCGCTCATCGGAGGTCCACCGCAGCCCAGTCCGGGACATTTCGTGTACACGGGCTATCCCATGTTTATGCCCTACCGGTCAGTGGTGCTACCTCCTCCACCACCGCCACCTCCTCCAACTCTTCCTCAGAGCGCGCTCCCCGCGTCCCATCCGCACCACCCGATCCCGGGCTTACCCAGCGGGTTCTGCTCCAGTCTGGCACAGGGCATGGCGCTCACATCCACGCTAATGGCCACGTTACCCGGCGGCTTCTCCAGCTCGCCGTCTCAACAGCACCAGGACGCGGCGAGGAAGCTGAGCTCTCAGTCCATTCACGCCATGTTTGAGAAATCTCAGGATATTCGTTTGGATGGAGAGGATGGGAAAACGTTCCCAACGAAAGATTCAACGACCCTTCCATCATTTCACGACTCGCACACCTCTACAGGTGAGATAAAGCCAGCCTTCAGAACTCCCTGACACTTTCAGAGGGGGTGCATTGTTGTGAATAGGGCCCTTGTTTTGAGAAGTCTTTAAAAAATTATATTTCTGATCATGCCATGCAAGTTAAATAAAACAGACCCATAGTTGTTACTGATTCTTGAGTTCTCAAATTTAAAAATGTAAAAAACCTTAAAAAATAATTAGAAACATTTATCATTCCGATGTCATTCGTTTTATTTTGTACTGCTTTCTAAGAAGCAAATTGTGTATGTCTGCTTTAGGCCTTTACGCTAAAATTAATTTTGTCACTTAAAATGCCGTTTATCGAGAAATGTGGGACGGAAATAATTATATAAAATGTCATGATTGTGGGATTTCAGTGACACACGTACGTGAATTAAAGGCTCAAATCAAGTTTTCCATGGAATAGTGCCTGAGGCCGAGCTGCCATCAAGGACTAAATTAGTTCATTTTAATTGAGGGATCGGAGGGCCAGCGGTGTTTAAATATCCATAAAACTGTAAGCAAAATTCACTGTCGCCTGAATCATTTATATGTAGGCAGAGAAAAATAAATGTAGTCCCGCATTATTGTAATATAGCCAATGACTGCAACGTAAAGAAAAAAAGGACATTAGCTGAAGGTACAAAGTCTGAAATTAGCCTATATTTTTTCAAAAAGGTCTATGTAAAATAATGCATGTTTTAAAAAAAGCTAAATGATCTGAAGAGATGCAGAAGGGGGAGGACTTTTAGGCCGGTTTGTTTTGAGGTGTGCAACAACTTTCCTAAGAGATCCATCACCGTGCGTAATTGCGCGTAAAAGTGGCAGCAATAAACAGGAAGAATGTGCTGCGAGACAAGACTAGGTCAGATTCTTATGAAAACACAAAACTTGTTTCCCCGACCACGCTAATCAAAACTAAAAACACAAATGACCTCACAACAGAAACTTACATTGAGAAGTTTTCTTCTGATAACAGTTACTCAAAATAATTCTGCTTTTTATTTCATTCCCCAGTGCGAGGTCACAGCAAAGACGACGCGAAGGAGGACGAGTGTCACAGGAAAGACGAGAGCTTCTCCATGGACAGTGATTTAGATTACAGCTCCGACGACAACGGGCCCGGGAACGCGATGTGTCCGAAGGAAGACGGAGACGGCAACGGAGGACTGGACGACGGCGTCCACGGTGGGAATGGGGCGGGAAACACCACGTCCACCGGGAAAAATCGGAGAAGGAGGACGGCTTTTACGAGCGAGCAGCTCTTAGAACTGGAAAAGGAGTTTCACTGTAAGAAATACCTATCCCTCACAGAACGCTCACAGATCGCCCATGCCTTAAAGCTCAGCGAGGTGCAAGTCAAGATCTGGTTTCAGAACCGGAGAGCCAAGTGGAAACGTGTCAAAGCGGGAAACGTGAACTCCAAAACCGGAGAGCCATCCAGAAACCCGAAAATTGTGGTGCCCATTCCGGTGCATGTTAGTCGGTTTGCAATACGCAGCCAACACCAACAGTTAGAACAGGCCAGACCTTGATACACTAGAGGACCAAGACAATTCGGAGAAATCGAAATATAACCAAACTGTTCTTGAGGAACCCAGGACACGCAGCCTATATATAGAGTTTTCGTTTAAACTACAGAGTTGTGGGGAAAGAAAGCAAAAGACTCATTTTGAACGAAACCAGAGGGAGAAACTGCTGTTTTATCTCCAACTTTGGACCAAATCACGAACACATTTTAGTTCTTGAATTTCCACTATGTATTTAAAACGTAATCAGTTTTTTTTGTTTAGTTTTGTGTGGCTGTATAGTTCACGTGTTTTTTCCAGAGATGAATATTATCCTAAAAGCAGCACTTCTGGTCTCTGCTGAAGAACACAATATAATTCAATTAATAGTAAAATTAACACAATTTCCTCGAATTTATAAAACAACCTGTTTAAATATGTGCTTTTTATTTTTGATGGTAAATAGCCTTTATTTAATTTTGTTTTTCTTGCATTAATTTCCCTTTTTCTGTAACCTTTTCAGACGTCACGGGCACGTTGCTAATTTATTTAATATTGTGAGAAGAAAAAAAACTTGCTAACGTTTCATGAGTTTACTGACTTAAGAATATTGTGTGGATTAAAGCTGGACCATAAATAATTGTTTTAAACAAAAAAAAATTGTCCTTTTTTATTTTTTAAACGCAACACGTAGGCAATTGCGCGTGAGGGGAAATAACCTAAACTACATCATCAATTCAAATATTTTGAGTGGGCTAAACTTGTCTCTTTGCATTATTTGTGCAATTTTTGTCTGTATATATTTTTAAATAATTTGTAGCAATATTTTAAACATAAGTTAATAATAATTACTGCTAATAATGGTATTTTATTGCACCTGCAGAACGGCTTCCGCTTGCGCCATCTGTTCCGCGCGGTCTCTGCTCTGTTAGTATAGCCTACAGATGCTCTGAAATCATCGAACCTCGTCAGGTTTGAATCGGGTGTTGTGATAGGAGGGTGTGGTTCATGAATATATTTCAGGGTCATGATTAGGGATACAACCTCGTGTCAGCCCTGATCTCCGGCCGACGTTGACCTTCCTTATTTTATAGGCAACCTCGACGAAAAGAAACGAGCCTATTCGTCACACACGGGGCACGTCGGGAAAGATTGAGACGCAAATGTAAATCAAAAATAATTTCGCAAACAGCCTTTGCTGTATATGCAATTTATCATAGTACAATAATTTAACCTCGCAGCTCTTGAAATTTCTATATTTTATGTCCATATTTTTTCTACTCATTTCAACAAATTGCTCATAGGTCAATTCAAACCTCTTTCAAAAAAGTATACCAATTTTAATACTTTATTTATCAATATGATCATATAATATTAGCAAATTTTGCACCTGTTTCTACATGCAAGCTTGTCGAAATATTCTCAACCAACGTACTGCCAACGCTACAGGTTTATATTAGTTTACAAATGCGACAAATAATTAACGAGTTTTTTTTTGTTTTTTTACAGCAAACTTAAATTCTACAGTCCTTTTATTTTCTCCAAACTTTACACATTCATTAGCCATTTAATTTAACGAGATACAATTAATATAAGTAGAATTTGTAATATGTATCATAACCTTTTTATTAATTTAGAAAACATTTATTTACCTTATTATTAATTTAATTAAATTAAATCAATAAGAAATTAGTAAATACTTGGTAAATTAGCAAATAAAAGATTATATTAACATTCTTACTGTATGTGTAACAAGCTATATATAATTATAATTGATTACTTTATGATAACAAAATCAGTTTAATTACAGTCTGCTGTGCAAAATCATAACACATTAAGTGTTTTTTTGTAATCAACATGCACATTACATGAAAAATATAACAAGAAACAAAAAGTTCTTGTGACTGCAGTGGTTAATAGACTCAAGTTTCATAATTAAACTGGAATTCTAATTTTTCCTCCTAGAGAAATTGAATTATTGTTGGTAGTAGATTTATTGTATGCAAGTGCAAGTCCTGAGCATCGCAATAGATCAGACATCATCAGTGCCTCATCATCACTGACACACACACACACACACACACACACACACACACACAAACACACACACCTGTGTAGACAACTGAAATGTGCTGGTCTGAATGATGTTGGAAAATAGACAATACTTTCACATACATTGACATGAAAACTGGACAGAAAGACATTTCATAAGGAACCGTGACGAGAGAGAAAGAGAGATCTGACAATTACCTGAACTCTAATGAATTTTTGTGCAAATTGTAATCAAGGCTGTCCGTAGTGTCTGACAGATAAATGGGCCCGCGGGGATCGGCTCGGGCCGCAGCTTTTCACTCCAGCTTGTCCCTCCTTCACTAAATTAACAGCGTCAAATGAACCTCCAATGATTAATCCTGACAGAGAGCACTGGCTGCAGAACCAGTGAGGGCACTGGAACACACACATATGCTGGAAGTTTCTGTGTTCAACAACAAAGAGAACACTAATGAGGGAATGACAAAGACTTTTTCTTTTTTACTTCTGTGATTTTGTAACATGAAACATTACTCAAAGTAATTTTCAACAGTTTTTTTTTTTTAATTATGGCCAATAATTGTAATCGCACTCTAAAAAATGCTGGGTTGTTTTAACCCAGTTTTGGGTAAAATATGGGCAAACCCAGCCATTGGGTTAAAAATGTCATTTAAAAATGTAACCCAATGGCTGGGTTTGTCCATATTTTACCCAAAACTGGGTTAAAACAACCCAGCATTTTTTAGAGTGCATAATGAGAGATTAAGATTAGTTAAATTTATAGATCTGCATATTGACAAACACACCTTCATGCAAAAAAAATATCTAATTTATTAAATGTTATTCGATCATTTACCAGTATTAAGCACAAAATATGTTATCGCTTTATGTGATGTTTATCACAACAAAGTAGTTCATAGTTGCTGACTTTCCCTTTTAGTTTAGATTTTTTTAATATATCTAATTTGGCGAACAAAGGAAAATTCCAATATTATGATTTTATAGTAACAATCATAACTGCTATTAATACTTAAGCGCGTTGTTTCAATGAGCATCAAGCAGTCAGTTTATGTAAAGGAGAGCTAGTGAGTTATACCACCAGTTTAACAATTATTTAAGAATAGTTAAAAATACGGAGGAAATCACTTACAAATCATACACACATATGTATAATATTTACCGATTCTGTGTAAAATAAAAAAAAAAACAGAATTTTGAGGTAAGTACAATTTCATTTTTGGGTAATAATTGGAGTTGATATATTAATTCACGTTAAATGACAGAACAGGTGTCATCTGATTCTTGTTCAACTTGCTATAAAACAAATTATATATAATATATATAATTATATATATATATATATATATAATTATATATATATATATATATATATTTATAATTATATATATATATATATATTAAATACATTTTTTAAAAGTTTCATGGCTTGGGGAAATACATTAATATTTTCCACAAAACAGGACAGTAGGATACATTTGACAATTGCGAAAGACTAACACACACACACACACACACACACACACACACACACACACGTTATCCCCTTACACTAAACCTTCCATCACAGAAAACTTTCTGCATTTTTACATTAAAAAAAAATAATAACTTGGTATGATTTATGGGGCCTAACAAATCAAAATTTTCACATTTAACTATCTTTGTGGGGACATTTGGTCCTCTCAAATTAGGTTAAGGAAAAACACACACACACACACACTGAGTGTTCATGTTTTAAAGGGACATTCCATAGACATAATGATTTTTATACTGTACAGACTGTACATTCTCTCCCCTAACCCTAAACCCTACCACAGAAAACATTTAGCATTTTTTAATTTTTTCCAAAATTCCCCATTTGTTTATGATTTATAAGCTGTTTTCATCATGTGGACCAAAAAAAAAAAAAAAATGTCCGCACAAGGAAAAGGATTTCACATATTGCCATCTTTGTGGGAACATTTTGTCCCCATAACAGGGTTTACCAAGATCACCACACACACACACACACACACACACACAAAATTGAATTTCCTATAATTGGCCATTTAGAAGGAAAGTGTTTACAGTAAAACGAAGATGGGCTGATGATGGTTATGACAGTTTGAATTTATGCATGCATTTTAAAACGTCCATGTTTTCTACTAGTGTTTCACCCCACCTCGGAACTGATGATTAAGCACAGCACTCTTTGCACTTGACATTAATTCCCGTCAATTTAAGAATGAGTAATAGATTTATTAACTATCATTTGAAGCAGAGAAATACGGGATTCCATCAAAGAGAAGACACCGAGTCACGGCAGTTCAAACAGAACGCATTACAACACGCCCGTCTCCGTACGGCAGGATTAGAGAGTGTGACTTTCCGGCTCTTTTTCTCTGAACATTTGGATTATCATCACAACATGATGGTGCAGCTCACGCCTCATTTCAGGGCTTCTCTAGCATCTCTAATGCCATTATTGTGTGTGTGAGAGGGACTCACACACACATATCATGATAGATGAACAGCTCTGTTAATGCACTGAACCAGTGCTGTGCCTCATTGGATTTCTAAGTGGAACTGATTTATGATGAGAGATGATCAGACTAGATCTGGACAAGATGCTTCAGGGTTTTGTGGTCCTGGACCACCACTGACATTTTAAGCATCCATTTCCCACGGCTCCTTTAGCCTGTCGACTTTCGACAGCTTACAAGCTGCACGTGTTTGTGAAAGGAATTCTAAGAAAACAAACACACTTCCTGTCAGTCACTCATAATATCGCGCTCCCACTTCCCCTCTCAACCACGAAACATTTCCTCTTTCAATAGATTGCTCTTTTCTCTCTCTGCCTTGTCTAATCTCTTTAATTACATCTGTTTTCCTGGGCTGCTGAGGCCTCTTTTGTCCTCCCGGTCAGGGGGCAGATTCAAGCCCCGCATCCCCTCCTTGGATGCTTTGTGGAGCTGCGGCTCTCTTCCTGCGAGGGAAAGGATGAGAAGGGGATTAGAGGATCTTTATCTCATTAGAGACACAGTGAGTCGGCAGGGCCCGGCTCTAACGCCTTCATCTGCACCGCGGAGGCCCGAGAGTGGATCGCACCCGCTGAGAAACCCAAACTAGGCGTTCGGACTGCGGATATGTGAGAATCGCAACACATATACATGTGTTTCCATTAGCTTACACTTCCTGAAACAGTTGATTTCTATTTAAGATATATGAAGTAAATTCCAATATCAATATATATATATATATATATTGAACAAATCAAACAAAAGTAATTGAAATAGCTCAAAACAAGAAATGTCTGAAGTGGCTTCTCCAAACTGAACTTAAAATGCAACTTTTAAGGACTTCTCCAGTCTCAAAATTACTCAACCCCCTTGATAGAATCCCTCACAATATCACAAATCGGAAAAAACAGGTGTTTGTCTCAAGCACACCTGATGGAACTGATCAAGGGCTTCATTAGTTTCACCAGGTGTGTTTGAGCTAGAACACATGAAATATCTGAACTGGCTAGGTTTGTTGAGTGTCACGTTTGACTGCATGTTACAAATATGGCAAAGTCAAAAGAATGGTCCAAAAAGTTAAGAGAAGATATCGCCATTTACAAACATGGGACAGGACAAAAAAAAAAGATAGCAAAAGCACTATATGTTCCATTAGACGCTGTTGGAGGCATAGTTTGCAAGTTTAAAGTTGAAAAAAAAAAAAAAAACAGTGGTTACTGATTCAAGGTTGAAAATGATTCTTCTACCAACCATTCTTTCACAACTTGACCCTGATTAATGTTGACATTGTCATCCTGGAAAATGGCCAATATGTGTCTTCCTATATGGTTGTTTAAGAAATGAAAAACTACACACACCATCAATTAGGGAATTATTACAATTATTAGAATTAGAATTACTGTAGCCAAACATATAACATGCTAGAAACATAGCAATCACTAATGATGATCCAATCATAGAGTCTTGAGCATTTGCCCATTTCAATAAAAACACACATATACACACCCACACAAACACACACACACACACACACACATTATATATATATATATATATATATATCACACACACGCACGCACACACACACACACACTTGCCTAAAGGTTTATTAGGAACACCTGTTCAATTTCTCATAATGCAATTATCTAATCAACCAATCACATGGGAGTTGCTTCGATGCATTTAGGAGTGTGGTCCTGGTCAAGACAATCTACTGAACTCCAAACTGAATGTCAGAAAGGGAAATAAAGGTGATTTAAGCAATTCTGAGCGTGGCATCGTTGTTGGTGCCAGATGGGCCGGTCTGAGTATTTCACAATCTGCTCAGTTACTCGGATTTTCACGCACAACCATTTCTAGGGTTTACAAAGAATGGTGTGAAAAGGGAAAAACATCCAGTTTGTGGCAGTCCTGTGGGCGAAAATGCCTTGTTGAAGCTAGAGGTCAGAGGAGAATGGGCCGACTGATTCAAGCTGATAGAAGAGCAACTTTGACTGAAATAACCACTCGTTACAACCGAGGTGTGCAGCAAAGCATTTGTGAAGCCACAACACGCACAACCTTGAGGCGGATGGGCTACAACAGCAGAAGACCCCACTGGGTACCACTCATCTCCACTACAAATAGGAAAAAGAGGCTACAATTTGCAAGAGCTCACCAAAATTAGACAGTTGAAGACTGGAAAAATATTGCCTGGTCTGATGAGTCACGATTTCTTTTGAGACATTTAGACAGAATTTGGCGTAAATGGAATGAGACCATAGATCCATCATGCCTTGTTACCACAGTGCAGGCCGGTAGTGGTGGTGTAATGGTGTTGGGAATGTTTTCTTGGCACACTTTAGACCCATTAGTGGCAATTGGGCATCGTTTAAATGCCACGGCCTATCTGAGCATTGTTTCTGATCATGTCCATCCCTTTATGGCCATGTACTGATGGCTACTTCCAGCAGGATAATGCACCATGTCACAAAGCTCGAATCATTTCAAATTGGTTTCTTGAACATGAAAATGAGTTCACTGTACTAAAATGGCCCCCACAGTCACCAGATCTCAACCCAATAGAGCATCTTTGGGATATGGTGGAAAGGGAGCTTCGTGGATGTGGATTCCACAAATCTCGATCAACTGCAAGATGCTATCCTATCAATACTGGCCAACATTTCTAAAGAATGCTTTCAGCACCTTGTTGAATCAATGCCACATAGAATTAAGGCAGTTCTGAAGGCGAAAGGGGTCAAACACAGTATTAGGCCATGTCCACACGGACACGGGGATTTTTATTACCGGAGTTTTTCCTTCCTGCGTTTAAAAAAGAAAACCTCCGTCCACATGAAAACGCAAAAACAAGACATCAAGCGCTGTCAAGAGCATGCAACACCAGCAGGCGGCGATATAAACCTAACCGTAAAGCCACATTAGCCAATCAGAAGCCATCAGCGGTGCAAAAACTCCGGTTTCGCTGTCTTCACGACAACACTGCAACCGGCGTTTCAGAGGTTTTCAAAAATGTTCGGTTTCAGTGTCCTGATACCGTGTTTCCGTGTGGACGAACGGCCGAACCGCGTAAAAAAAGTCACGGTTATAAAAATACCCGTGTCCGTGTGGACATGGCCTAAGTATGGTGTTCCTAATAATCTTTTAGGTGAGTGTGTATACGCACACAAACACACACACACTTAAATAAATATAAAAGGTTACAAAATCGAGGAGAGAATTATATTAAGAAGCTTTTTATTGAAAAGAGACATTACAGTATAAGACTCTGCATCAGGTATAATTTTTCAACACAGTACTGTACAGCTGACACAAACTCAATATAATAACAACAATAATTAGAAATACAACACCGATAATTTGATTCCGAATGATAGTTGTGATGCCAATGGACTGAATAAAGGAACAAATGCAAAACCCAAGTAGTGTGAGAGAGCTCCTCCCCTTTCAGATGAACATACTCATAAATAATTAAACGGGTCTCTTGGGTTTGAAAGTAACACGGAGACGTTTGATGAAATGAGGTAACGAACACAAACGAAAACAAAGTAAACAAACACTAACACGGGTTTCTCCATTTTTACATCTATTTACACAAAGCGACGACTGGTGAATGGAAACTGAAATCAAAACGAGGATATGTTCAAGCAACTTGGAACGTACTGATAAAGCCCCCCCTAAAGGGCTGGCATGATCCTTTGGTTGCCGTCATGGTATTGGTTGGATTTTTGTCTCTTTATTCAGTTACAGATAGACAGATAATCAAAGAAGATGTTTTGCTCAAAGTGATGGATTACAAAAGAAGGAAATGGGAGGACTGACAAAAAAAAAAAAAAGAAAGATATGTACACAAGTTGTTCGTAAGGGTTTTTTTCATATTAAAATGGCAGACTCTTTAGCGTCACTTGTCAGGGAACAGTCATTTTATGAAGACATTTACACAAGGAAGAGAACATTTACATCCGTTCATGCAAAAAGAAAAAAAAAAACAGTTCACAGAAAGGATTCAAAGTGGACATTATATTGTGGGTTCTTCACAACAAGTGATCGGTGTTCTGTAGTGCATTTAGTCATAAATAATGGTTATTGTGGTAAAGCCTCTAAAGGCCTGCTACGTTATATACAAGGCGAAAACTGCACCCTTTTTGAGCTGAAAATCAACATACCTCAATATTTCTCTCACAGTTTACATCCTTACATCCTTCACTAAAGCTTTTCAACTCCCACTGTTTTCTAAACTATCTACGTTTCTCTACAGATTCCCAAAATGTCTATCAACAAGCTCGAAGACTTTCCATATCGTTTGCATTGCGGAATATCAATTCTACAACACAGAGCCTCTCACATCTCCAACCCCAAGCTAAGTACCTTCACATTTCTACAACCTAGCGAAGAGTAAAATCAATGGAAGCTGAGATTAAATGATCAAAGCCCATTAAATCATATTATGGAGTAAGTCAATATCAAACCCTGCATGGGATCTTCAGTAATGATACACGACCTGAGACAGAGTCTTACATCGGCTTTACATCTCTCAATAACAATGGCAGCTCGGACCGCTGGGGTGACGTTCGAGAACGCGGCGAGAAATTATTACCCGTGTGTCTACCTGGCGGGATTTTGGCTTCGTATTGCTTTAATACTCCATGACACACGATAAAGGAAGAAGATAAAGGCAAGGAGGAAAAATAAGCTCTGAAGAACAATTCAGAGAAGTAGGGAACTCGACTCAAACAGGCACACTTTCAGACACCAAAAAAATATATAATAAATAAAGGGGCAGGCTGGTAAAAATATAATAATAAAGGCTTATGACAGAGGGGGTGTTTTCTTTAAATACTTTCAATATAGTACACTACTTAGAGAAAAAAATAGAATGAAATAGAAGGAAGTATGTACAGATTGGGATAGAAGACCCAGAGAGCCCTTCTCTTCACTGAGATGCATGAGGTTTCGGACTCTGTGGTGTAAAGTGTGTGTGAACAGCAACAGAGATGACCTGAGAGAGGCACGCCACTGTACGAGAGCAACGGCCACCATGAGCATATTCTGTGCTGAGAGAAGAAGCAACGGGGACAAACATAGCGGTGGATTTTTTTGATGATGAACATGGGGAATGGGCAACATATAAGGCTAGTTTGACGTGCTGAACGATAAAAAAAGGCTAAATAAAAGATGTTGAAAGTAAAAAATGTAATTCCCTTTTTAAGTCTGAGAAACATACATTTTTTTAGGAATCCTCCGTTGGTCCAGTAATGAGCACTAAGACAAATTCTACTCAACAATGTTAAAACAAACAAAAAAAAAAGGTTTAAAAAACCGTGTCAGATTCAAACTTCAAACGTACGACTCAATATTTGGGTGTTGCGTCCTTTCGAATTCCTTGAAATTAAAAGAAGAAAAGAAGACATAATGGACATACTGACTGAAAAGAGTCAGAACAGATGTAAAGAAAGAGGGAGAGAGAGAAAGAGAGAACAGACAGAAAAACCAGTGTCAAAGGGGCGAGATGAAAGTCCAGACACGCATGGTGACCAAGTGAAGTTCTCTGGGACTTCTGGGTCATTTTGAAGATTTGGAGTAAAAGTATCCCATCATTTCCAATTGGACTCCACAGAAAAGAGGCTGATAAGATGCGTCACCAGGTCATCAGTTACCAAATACATACACACCCTATTCTCCCATCATGCACTTGGTAGCTTCAACTGGCGCAGTCCGAAAAGCAGATGTTCCACGATGCAGCGAGACATTGGACGGGGGCACTCTCCCAAAAAAATAGATGACAAGACTGGCCAAGGCCTTGTCATGACGTTTCCAACTAGACGGATTGTAGAGTCAGGGTGTGGATTGTTTCACAAGAGGCAAGGGGAGGCCGTGAGTGCAAACACAGTAGCTCTTCTCATGTTTCATCATCATCATCATCATTCCCCTTGAGTCTGTTGTAGTTTCATGATTCTGATGCAGTGGTGGTGCTGTACATATGAAGGTGTGTATAGAGAGGGAGGAGGAGTGCTGACCAGAGTGCATGTTCATGTTTGTGTGTGTGTGTGTTTAATTCCTCATATAACTGCACTGTTCATGCTGCTGCAGCTGTTATTGCGATTATTGTTCCTGCGGGACAGGTTGGGAGTGGCCATGAGCGGGTAACGCTCGTCGGGACAGCCGTACTGAAGGAGGATGTCCATACACTCCTGACTGTTAGCTTGCCGTGCGTATGCCAACGCCGTATTGCCGTGAGCATCCCGTGCCATGATGTCCACGCCGTACTACAGACAGACAGATGAAGTGAGTTAGCAAGAAAACACCTGAAAATCCTATGCTGGTCCTGGCTGCGTGTAACACCTTCCACTAAATATCCGTCACAAAAATGCTTTGTAATAGTTATTATGAAAATTATTGTTTAAATTATTATATTATTTAATTATTTAAATAAGGTCCCTGTGTTAACACCTTGAACAAAGAGATCGTTATTGAAGAATATAGTTAAAATAAACTATATTTGAGTTTTCTCATGATAAGGCAGTACAGTAGTATTAAAGGGTTAGTTCACCTAAAAATGAAAATTCTGTCAGTATTTACTCACCCTCATGTTGTTTCAAACCTCTATGTGTTTATTTGTTCTTCTGAACACAAAGGAAGATATTTGGAAGAATGTTTTAATCAAACTGATCTCATTCCCCATTGACTACCATAGTATGTATTTTTTCTTGTTTGATCTGTTTGATAAAAACATTCTTCCAAATATCTTCCTTTGTGTTCAGCAGAACAAATAAACACATAGAGGTTTGGAACAACATGAGGGTGAGTAAATACTGACAGAATTTTCATTTTTGGGTGAACGAACCCTTTAAAAGTCGACATAAAACAGAAGTTTCAAGTCTTTTCATCTCTATTGTGACGTATATCCGACTGAAACAGCTTCTCGAACAAGAAAAAAAAATGAGGGTGGGACTTGATATTGTCCATCAGAAAATATTGTTTGAAAAAGGATTTTTATTGCACAAATATTCCTTACATTTTAAATGGACCTCAGGATGATATATGTAATATTACAATTTTTGGATGACTCCAAATGATTATAATTGTCCTGATTAGGACGATATTGGCAGAATGGCTTATCTTGTCTTGATTTGTTCCAATTAAAAAAAAAAAAAAAAAACACGTATTGGCCTGTTTTTCAAAAACCCTTAATGGTTATCTATCATTTACATCTGCACATTAATGCTTAATGTCTTCACTAGAAGTATGTAAAATTCTTGAATAGAGCTTTTATGGGCTTACTGTCAGAGGTATTTTAATGCAACAGTTATCTTTACTTCTCTCATTCAAACACAAGATATTTTATGTTCTTCAGAATGAATGAAAACAGGAAAAAACAAATATTGACCAAATATTATTTACACTATGGATTAAATTATTTCCATCATACCAAAAAAAAAAAGTTCCATTTTGTTCCATTTTCTTACTGCTGAAACTGCTTAAGTGTTAAAGGGTACATATCGTGCTTTTAAATCATTCATTTTTACTTATAAATCATACATTTGTGGTCTATATAAAGCATAACTGCAATGCTTGGGTCTGAATTCCTCATTATTATAGCTCAACAGGCCCCTTTTCTACCCCTTTTCTGATGTGCTTCTGTGAGCAACCCGATTCGAAGCGTCTCCTTTAAATAAAAAGGAGTTGCGTCTTTCCCCGCCCGCTCTCCAGGTCGCTGAGTTCACGGTCGGTTCAACTCCCCGCGTTCAGCCATTATTGTAGTTTGATAAGAGATATACGATTACTATAGTTTCAAAGAACATTTTTATTCACACGTTAACAAAATGTCAACAACGGAAGACTTGTCCATCAAGCGTTACATATTCGAGCCAGAGCGAGCGATTTGAAAAAGACGACGACAAACCTGCAGAACAACGTCTTCATATGGATGCAGTGGTATGTAAAGTTAAATTAACTATGTTGTGTTATTAGTGAAAGTCGACTATTTCTCTTGTTAAAACAAGCACACTGACAAGATAAATGACTGCGGTCTGATCTTACCACTAAAAATCTGTATGATAATAATATGATAACTTGCGTTTAGAACGCGTCAGAAAACACAGCAGCTAAATGATAGAAGGAATTTACACCTCATTCAAACGAAGTCGATCGGCAAACCCTTCTGTATACTGGCGGAGGTTGTTGGATTGGGGATCCTTGAAGTGCTTCAGGTCACTACATCCAACAACCGAACATTTTGACTAGCCCTCCCGTAACTTCTGCATCATTGAGCTTGGACTACAAAATCGGAGCGAGAAATAATAATGGCGGATTGCTCGAAGTGTTGGACCGGTAGTCAATGTCCTTATTTGTCAGTTCCGCTGCAAATACTGTGACGTAATTGTTCAAAAAACGTAATAGACAACAGGAAAATCCGAACAGGTTGAAAAATATGACCAAAACAGAATATAAAGATATAAACGAAGCACCTGAAGAGAATAATTTCATCTTTTCTGTACTTATAAACACTCCAAATATACAACAAAATGCATTTAAGGGCTAAAAAAGTGGATTTTGCATGATATGTCTCCTTTAACCAGATCAGACATGAGTGGTGCACACTGCACCTGACAAATATTCACCCTTGGTGTGGAAAGAGCATTCATTTCTGACCAGTTGAGCTTTTAAGTGTCACATTTGGTGTGAAAAGGTCTTTACTCCAAAACACATCCTGGCCAGTAGTTGACTGTGATAAAAAGTGTGTGCTCTAGCTCTTACCCATATGAGAAGTTGCGTGGTCACGACATTCCCCTTGCGGCAGGCCAGGTGCAGGGCTGTCCGGCCGTCACCTTCCCCGCAGGTTTCGTTGACCTCATCTCTGGAGCCGTTGGCCAGCAGTATGACCACGAAGCGCAGGTCTTCCTCCGCCGTGGCCCGCAGTAGCTGCTGTCCTAGAGACAGCTCCGTGCACGGCAGCGATGCCAAAAACAACTTCTGTTCGTATTTGGCCCTGATCCAGCGCTCGCGTTCCTCTCTGAAACAACACACACACAGGATCTACAGTTAGGCTCAAGATTGAATTAACACGGGGCCGTCAACACACGGTGCGCACCGGTGGCATGTTTTGGGCTGGCTCTCATTCCAAATGACATTTAAAATTTGATGGGATTCGTGTACTGCTTTTCGATTTCATTTCTAGCACAGTGCCAAACATTTACTAGCACTCACATCTCCATTAAACAGGAGCAGCTAGACTTTAATACACTAAAAGAAATATACTGAGCAGTACAGAAACAAACCACCACATTTTGAATGGTTGCTGTGTGTAGTAAAGCCTTGTTTATACTCCGCACCGTGAGCCTCCGCTAACCTGCGCACGCTCGCAGTACTCTTAGAAACACCAGGGGCCGACTCGCAGTGTTCTCTAAACCATCAGGAAGCAGCGGTGAGAAGTAGAAAGGTACACATGTGACGATGTTTGTTTTTTATTACACTTTTCGCCAAACCCATGCTATAAAAGAACCAAAGAATCGTGTAAAATCCAGTAAACCTTGAGATTATTACTTGTGACATTAGAACAAAATATTGGATATGAGAGCATATGTATAAAACTAAATTAAATAACAATCTTCTAAATATTTTCAATTTTCATGAAATAAATTATGAAATTTGTATTAAACAAGGACCTTTATTTTAATTTTAAATTCTTATTTCTGCTTTTGTAGGCTAATTTGATAAATGTAAGCAATTCATTTAAAGATTAATACGTAAAATTAATTTAAAGCGCAAACTGGGTGCCTGTAAGATGGTACAGATGCACCTGCTCAGGTCGAATATTCAGAAGCAGTCCTACACAGTGAGTTTTTTTCTGTTAATTATTTATTTCAGACTTTGTAACAAAGTATTTCGGATTCATATCGAGTTTTTTGGGGGTTTCGCAAAGTTAATTTTTTTTTAGCAGATCGTATCTGCAGCTGTGGTAACTACAGAAGAGCTGGCAACCCGAATGCCGAAACACTACTGAGTCCGTGATTGGTAGATCGGTGGAGGGTGACGCATCAAACAAAACACAACTTGACAACATCAGTCAAGGGCTGCGACTTCACTTTTTAAATGACAATATCCTGGCCGACTACTGTAGTCCCTGATATAAGTATTTGAAATGAACATTTCTTAACGTCTAGTGACATATCAGGGAAAATTTATGATTAATTGAAAAAAATTTCTTGCATACAGCTCCTTTAAAGCTGCTTGCTTTAAAGCAATCTATCATATAATGTGACATTAATAAACGAGGCGTGACTTGAGTGAGGTGCTGATTTGCAGAGTTCATGCGAACATATGTATCCATGTTGATATGATCCATTGTTTAATAACTGCTGTTTTGTATTTGTTTATTGAGAGAAAAAGTGAGCCGCATATATCAAAGGGATAGTTCACTTTGAAATTTATTTTTGATATGTTTTAGCTTACCTCAAGGGCATCCAAGATGTAGGTGTCTTTGTTTCCACAGTATTTCCAATTTTTACGTTTTTCGGTCAAACCGTTGTTGTCTGTCAGTCATATAATGCAGGGTTTGGGGGTCCGCCTCAAACAGCATACACAGAGAAGTCCAAATTAAACAGGATTTAATGACTCGTAAATGTAAGTACACATTGATGGCCTAAGACACGAAACGAGTGGTGTATGTGAGAAAACGAACAGTATTTATATAGTTTTTACCTCTTGTTAACCAGCCGTCGAACTGATCTAAATCAGATGGAGATTTCGGGAGTTTTACCTTTCACTAAACATATTTAGAATAGATATACAGGAAATCGCATTCGAAGACGATTTTGATATATGTAAATATGTTAAGGTAAAACTCCCGAAATCTCGGTGTAAACATTGTGTGACGTAGACGCGCGAGAGATCACTTCCGGCATAATGTTGGAGACAGTCGTTCATTTCGGTTCAGTTGGACAACTGATTCAGATCAGTTCGACGGCTGGTTAACAGGAGGTAAAAACGATATAAATACTGTTTGTTTTCTCACACAAACCGCTCGTTTCGTGTCTTATGCCATCAGTGTGTACTTAAATTCACGAGTCATTAAATCATGTTTAATTTTGACTTCTCTGTGTATGCTCTTTGAGGTGGACCCCCTAAACCTGCATTATATGACTGACAGACAACAACCGGTTTGACCGAAAAATGTCAAAATTGAAATGCTGTGGAAACAAAGACACATACATCTTGGATGCCCTTGAGGTAAGCTAAAACATATCAAAAATAAATTTCAAAGTGAACTATCCTAACTAACTACTATTCATGTAAATGCCGTTTTCAGCAGCACGGGTGGGATTGGGATGTTTGCCAACAGTATATAGCACTGCAAAGGAATTTCAAGTTTATTTTGACATCTAAATAAAGAACAAAAAAAGAACTTTGCCGTGAATACAGTATATTGGCGCCTTAAGAATGTGAGTGTGTGATTGACAAGTTAACCACGCAAACACAAACAGGAGAGGGTCATCAGAAATGGTTGGATCGTTTACAGCACCCCTCCTAAAACTGTGCTATGATAGCACTTAATCTCTGTTAATCCTCACAGAGTAAACAGCCTTTCTCAGACAACTCGGGATTAGTTCAGCTTCAGCTCCTATCTGAGGGGAAGAGGGAGTTCTGATATCCCCGGGGAGGGGAAGGGAGTTGGGCAGAGGATATTGAGCTGTTCCCTAAAACACAGTTGCCCATCAGGGAGTCCAAACCCATGAGACTAAAGAACAGACATCCTACTGTCACAATTCCTCCTCAACAGGAGCATCTGGACAGCAACAAAGTGTACACACAATGATTAGAGATGTCAGGACTAAAGTCTGACTTAACACACCAATGGAGTCATTTCCATTTTCAGGTTTTGACAAACAGAAATCACATTTAATTTGATATAGAAGTATAGTGTAGGATTTGTGGGAACAGGGATTTTCAATGTTTCATTTGAATGATCAACACACAATTCCAGGAACAGGTACAAAAATGTATGACATATTGTCTTCTACAATCTGTGGTACCCTTGGTAAATATGAACTAAGACGACTGTGAAAATAAATCTGCATTAATACAATCTAACCTTTCAGTGAAGTAAAAATAAAAATGGCGGGAAATCCCAAAGATAATTACCTCCATACAATTCAAATTCCCAAGTCCATGTTGATACACTCTCCTCTTCAGTCCCATCCTCACCAACCTTGTCTTAAAACTGATCATACAATGCAACGCCTCCTCGATGCTATGTCGTTGACTACATGCGACACTGGGGCTTGTGTTGCCAGATTGGATGTTTTTCCCCTACCTATTTAGTCCTGTTTACGTGTGTTTTAGCCGGGTTTTTGGAAGGCTCAATAGAAATTTGGCACCCTGTTGAACGAAGTTAAACTGAGAGAGCGTGCGTTCACAGACACCATAATGAACGCTTTCACAGTAACGTTCATCAGGCAGTAATGCAGTACGTTCAGTTCACGTTCACCTAAAATATGAATGAGTTCATGAACGATTCAATGAATGCGTTCAGGCACAACACCGGTTTTAGGTCAGGGGACAGTAATGGCAATTACAGAACCTTAATTTTGTGCTCAGTGACCCATTTTTGTGTCGATTTTTAAGTTTGTTTTGGATCATTGTCCAGGTGAAGGATCAACCCACGGCCCATTATAAGATTTTTAGCAGAGGCAGTCAGGTTTTGATTTTTTTTTATTTTTAGTATTTGATAGAATCCGTGATATTATCAATCTGAACTAGATGTCCAGAACCTCCAGCAGAAAAATAGTTCTAGTTCTAAAAATAGATCTAATCTATTTCCTGCAAATCTCCAGCAGAGAGTCTTTGGCCACTCAAACTCTCCTCCTCGCCATGCATTAAGACAATATAGACATGTATACTCTTTGGTCTTTGTGTTACCTCATATTTATACTGTTGTTAAACAGGAACTAATGGCTAATTTCATGTTCCTAGACCAATGTTGTGTGTTAAAATTGTAAATATGAAGGGGAATATACATAGATATATTTTACTAATAAGAATTTCAAGGGGTAACAATAATTGTGGCCAACGTGAGAAAAACAAATTTTTCGTTGTGATTTCCACCCACATTCATTCAATGAAAGATTCGTTTTTTTAATGAAAGATTAAAAGGTTAAACAATGTGATTTATTTTCACAGCCTTCTTTTATAATATTTAGCAATGGTGCCAATAATTCTGACCACAACAGTATACCTCACAACCTAGTTTTAATTTCTGTCCAATTAAATAGGATGTACAATGGAGTTAATAGGCTAATCTTTCAAGTTAATATTAACTACTAGAAATGTATTTTATACTATGTTGAGTAAATATTCTGGAAGTAAAAGTTTTCATTGAAATGTGGTGTAAAATAAGTAAATAAATCGAAAAATAATTCAATTTACATTTAATTTTACTCGTGTATATTACGGAATTATTCTGTCCATTGGCCATTCAAAAAAAAAAAAAAACAAAAAAAAAAAAAACATATAGGTCAATAACCAACACAATGGTTCTAAAACAGGGGGCCTCGGCAAGCTTCAATGGGGGCCCCAATAAGTTTTAAAATTACTAAAATTAAGTTACATTAAACAGAGCAATTCCAAGAGGGTCCTCGTACCTTAGTGCTTGGGCCCTAAATATGTGTAACCAGAGATACATCTCAGCTTAGACTAGAGATCCTTCAAATATTGCCTTGGACATTGGAGGCTTTAGAGTCAAAAAGTTTTTGAACCATTGCACTAGTGTATGAATCTGATCTTTCATCAAGTGTTAACAAAAAAAACCCTTTTAAATATAATCCTTAAAGTTATAAAAACTGCCCAATTAGTTTAATCCCAAATTGATATTGTCTATCCACTGCTTGTAATAGAGAAAGCCACAGCCATGATGGGCTTTGAAAGATGAACTCAAGTGTGGCTCAAATGGTTAAACTCGGACACCCCGATTACAAATTAGCCTTGTATGGATGTCAGGGGCCAGAGTGCAGAGGAGATAACATTTTATCAGAGAGGCAGATGGATGAAAATTGGTAATCAATAGCCCAGGGGATCGATGGTTTAGTGACATCCTTCTTAATCAAAGCAGCAAAGCCATGCTGACGGACCTGAACCCCCCACAGCACACTCAAAGATTATCTGTCTAAAGCCACAGCTAGCATCACCGCTCACAGTCACAAACGTGCGCACGCACATACATGGCACACATGGGAAAAAGACAAGAAACAATCACCTGTTGATGTCAAACTACCGCCAGACATTTGATTATCAGCTTAAAGTCTGATTCACTTCGCAGTTTATTCTAATTCAGAGACACTGAACATAACAGGAAGGGGCTGTCCAAGCAATTTGTTAAGACTAATATATATATATTAAGTAGTTATTAAAAGATATTAAGTATCTTTTACACAAAAAATAGCAAAACTTGACCCATAAAAAATAAGTGATTATTTTTTGCAAATGAATTAGTCTTAAAGTAAACACACAAACACACAAATAATGATCACAAATGTTAATACGCCACATAGGGCTATACAAATCCCCGTGAATAACTTCTATACATTTATATGTATAGGTTTAAAAAATAAATAAATTTTTATATATATATATATATATATATATATATATATATATATATACACACACATATAGACACACTCACACACACATATATATGTATAAAAGGATTCAAATAGTATCAAGAAACTCAGAAGGTTCTTACAGAATTTCCAGCATTGATCATTTGATTCAAATTAGGACAAGGAAAGAAAAAACACAGATGGGATGAAAGAGCAGGAAGGAGAGACAGGGAAGAGAGGAGACAAGAGGAGGAGAGAAAAGCCACAGCATCTGTGGGAAAGTTGAAGGATTTTATTAACTGTGTGTGTTTCGAGAGGGGGGTCTAGCAGCACGGAATGTTCCGGGTGCTGATGGTCAGCCCAGGGTGAGTGAGAGGGCTGGCACGAGGGCCACGGACCACAGCCTCCACACAAAGCATCCTGGGAGCCATGGAGGAGGGAGATAGAGAAGGGGAAAAGAGAGAGGAAGAGGCTCGGCAGGATCTCCCCACTGCCCCTCTGCCTCTCTGTGTCTAGAGGAAATGTGGAGCACTTCACTGCCTTCTGAAACGCATGCCTTCCCCAGTTAGCAGCGTTGCTAAGGGCCAAGCCCGGCTGGCTAACGGAAAAGAATAAGTCAACTTTTTGCAGTTAACCTCTTAGTTGGTAGCTTTTTGGGGACTGTTTTAAATATTGGTCAATCTATAAACCTAGAGGAAGACAACAGTGTTTATCATTTGACTTTAGGTCTCTCTAAACATGTACAAACACACTTATACACACATAAATGGAAGTGTAAATGGGTGTGACATGGTTGCAAATACAACAAAAACAAGGTTCAGGAGTCATGCTGACAAGTGTAAGGGGAGAGGATGGGTGTCGCGCTTTCACCCCCTCCCCCCCACACACAAACAGACACAAATCATTATTACCTCATCTGAATCTTGGGGAAATTGTCCTTACATGGGAATACAGCTAATTTACTTAATTAGCAGTTCAGTTCCATGACCGTGTATCATTATGTGTGTGTGTGTGTGTGTGTGTGTCTATAGACCTACAGGGGAAGAAATACTACTAGCAGACAGCAGGTTTCAGCATGAGTTTAATTAAAAATTACTGGTCATTCAATCTGGTCATCCAGATTCAAAATGTCTGTCTGCAATGAGTGAACATGTCTGAACATAATGTTTAGTTCCCTCATTCAGGCCCTTTGGGAACATGTGTGCAAAAACTGACCATGTCAACCATAGTTTTAAGATAAAGAAACGTTGTTTAATATATATATATATATATATATATATATATATATATATATTAAACAAGGTTTGTCTTTTAAGGTGTATATATATATATATATATATATATATATATATATATATATATATATAGTTTAAAGTGCATGTACAAAGCTTGTACAAATGTAATGGTTTCATGTGACTTTCAAAAAATAAATTTGAACAAAATTTAATTAAATTACGAAATATGTCATGTGGTATACAGTAACTATTAAACCAAAAGTAAAAACATAATAGATTAAAACATATCAAACATAAAGTGTACATTTTATATGCCCTCAAAATTATCAAAAATGAATTTTAATTTAGAAATCAAAACAAGTTCATCACAGCTGTATTCAAGTCAATGCATGTGTGAACTGAATGTTTAATGCATTTTTTTTGCTAAAATGAATAGATTAATAAAAAGTCATTGACTATGATACTGTAAAATCATAAATTAATATGGAAACTCCTTTAGAACATGTAATTATCTTTAAAATCTTTATTATTTTTTTAAAAGTGATAAAATAACAGTAACAATATCTGTAGTCAGTGTTATTTTGACGGAAACTACAGACACTGTGGTTGTAAAGCTGTGTTCATGGCAAACACATGTTTGCGTGACAGCTTCATATGTGTGTTGCATTGCCGTTTTGGAACTTTACCTGAGGGGAAGGTGGGGGGTGAGACAATAGCCTCATCGACGTTGGAATGCAACAGGCTGGGTCATGGGGGAATAATCGGGAGTCTACATCAATCCCTCGTCAGGACGGTTCCCTGTTTGTGAGTGTAAATGCGCTGTGTGTTCTTCCTGGACGATCACTTTGTGGGCTTGTGTTTACCCACTTGCCAGAACTTCCTGTCCAGCTCAAAGCCAGCGGCTGTTTACCCAACACTGACAGGCGTCGGCTAATGCAGCGTCCCGTGAAAGGACAACCCTCCAGCTGCCACAGCCCCCAGAGATCCCCTACCCTAAACACACATCTCTGAACTTCTGCCAAAGTTCACACAGACCACATATCAGATGCGAACTACCTATTGCAACTGAGATCACCAAATTTCAGGTCTGGCCGAGTAAAACAAAAGAGAGAGAAATTCACAGAGAAGAGATCGACGTTGATGCTCTTTTCTTTCAGGCTAATTATACCACTAATTCAGCTCATTAGTGTCCTACTGACTCACAGGTAATGAACTCTGACAGGCTAAATCTGTCAAACAGACAGCAGTGCACATTTACCTGCACATGCGCAGAAGCACACACACACACAAGCTCATTCATCTCAGTGCTTTAACCCTTACTTACAGAGGCACACACAAATCTCAAGCCCGTTTAAAAGTCTCAAATAAGCCTCCCGTGTCCAATCATTAATAAGCTAGCAGATTTTGTTAAGCAGTGGGATTTGATTGTAATAGTTTCTTATATAGACTGCCGTTCAAAAGTTTTGGATCGGTACGATTTTTAATGTTTTTAAAAGAAGTCTCTTCTGGTCACCAAAGCTGCGTTTATTTGATTAACCCTCAATCGGGTCATGGAGTCTATACTGCCCAATCGACTTTTACTTAAAAAAAAAAAAAAAAAAAAAAAAGGGTTCCCTTCATCTCAGTGGAATACGATTTTGTGACTTTTCATACATTATCTATCTATACACACACAAGAAAACTGGGCTTGATGCGGTTGTTCTGAAGGTATGTAAAAAAGATGTTTACGGTTCTGATCTTCGGGGTCGATATGACCCCACATTGAAATGAAATGTGAAAAAAGAAACAATAAATAAATATATTAAATATATTATATATTAAAATAAATACATAGAAAATAAATAAATTTTCTTCATGTGTCAAAAAAAAAAAAAATCCGGCATAAATCTAAAATTTTTTACACAGAAATGAAGGCCTAGTACTAAAGCATAAATGCAATGTATCATAAAAAAAATAATATTTCATATGAAAGCTAATGGTGTAGTTGAGGAATTGTGTGGTATATGGATACAAATGTACTTTATATCTCCAAAAACACAGCATTAATGAATAGATGAGAAGTAAACAAAAAAAATGATATATTATTTGTATGATTAAAAATCTATATTTTTTGTACAATTACTCAATCAATTGTTGGGGTCATATAGACCCCGAAGCCCAGAAGAGTTAACAGGAAACGAAGGCCATTTGAAGGTTAAGAATACAAAAATCATCATATTAGAACGATTTCTGAAGAATCATGTGACACTGAAGAAAATTCAGCTTTGATTATAGGAGTAAATTACATTTTACTATATTCACATAGAAAACAGTTGTTTTAAATTGTAATAATATTTCACAGAGTTTTTTTTTTTCAAATAAATGGAGCATTGGTGAGCAGAAGAGACTTCTTTGAAAAGCATTAAAAATCTGTAACGCTTCCTTTTACAGTCCAGTTACCCATGTAAATACTATGTACTTATTTTAGTAACTACAATTAATGGGTAATAACTAGTACTAACCCTGAACTTACCCCTAAACCTACCCCTGTTCCATCCTTATCTTAGCCAGTACTTTCTAGGTAAGTACACTGTAAGTACAGTACTGTAAAAGGAAGCGGTACCAAAAATCTTACTGATCCAAAACTTTTGAACAGCAGTGTACATAAATGTCAGTGTGTTACTGCATTGTGATGCCTGCCTGACATGATGAAAACATTCTAAAATGTATCTAAAAGTCTATGCATAAATGTTTCAAGATCTAAAGTTGTCGATTAGTTGGTCACTTTGATGTAATCTCAATATAGATGAAAGTCTAAACCTTGATTTTGGTGCATACATATGTGTCACGTATGCCACTTTGATGGACCGAGTCGGTAAAGTCACGTGTTGCAGAATTTCTGGTCTTTTTTGCTAAACCTGCTCTCAAACGTTATTTCAATGGATTAACGCCCAGGTATATACTTCATTTTCCTCCATCCTCTCCACGTATACTCCTTTGGCCGTGAGTGTGGAAAGACACGTTTGGTGTACTTCTAGTGGACTTTTCAAGCGCTCAAGTCACAAGTCAAGTGGACAACCGCGTACCTTAATTATAAAATTCGGTCATGCGGAGAGCGCACAAACCATCACAGAGAGCAGATCACCGGAGTATATTTTGAGATTTTACACTTGGAATATTGTTTCCAATATTCCCAAAGAGAGTGCTGTAAAAAATTTCTCACTTTTCTTCAATTCTAATCGATATTCAAATTCTAAATTGAAAACACCCACCTTAAAAAACCTACACACACACACACACACAAAAACTAAACGTCAATGACAGAGAGAATTCATGAGGTGAATAAGGCCACAAAGGGACAATTTTACTCCAAGAGCTGCTCTGTTCCTGCTCCCCCCCCACCCCACCCCTTTTTCTAACAAGGAAAAAACAAGGGCCTGAAATCAATTATCCTCTCTAGTCTAGTCGTTAGCTGCCCTTGGATAGACACAGATAATTAAGCTCAGCGCTTCTTTTAATATTACGGGCACTTAGCGATTCTGATTCTGACTGAGCTCTGGTCTGCGCCACACTCAAATCAGTCCCACTGGAGGCAATGGGCCACACTCATTCGAGGTTCCATTAACTGGATCAGAACGCTTCAGTGGCAGCATGCAAATGGGGGCCAAAGGGCAAAGAGAGAAAAAAAGTGTATGTGCGAGAGAGAGGCGGAAAAGAAATGTGCTAAGCATCCGTAAAACTGCACAGGGCTTGATCTTTATCTGTACTCGGTATGTTTCCATCAGACCCATGTATGATGGGAGAAGTACAGAAACAAGATATGACGCAGGCTGGAAGTGATTCTTGTCTGGCTTTCACATCAACAGATTTAACAGTTCAAAAACAACAAGAAATAATAAAATATAACATTTATATATAGTTTTTCCTGACCTGAATAAAAAATACCCATAAAAACTCCAAAAAGAAATTCACAGACAGAGTGAGAGAAAGGGAGAAAAAACCCAAACAAACACATACACATTATTTATCCTGTTTTAAATTGGACAAAAAGGTAGACAATGTGATGACTCAGGCATTAAATGCCATCTTGCTTCACATTATATGTCCTCTTCATAATAAGCCGTGCTCTGATTGGCTCTTGTCAGCCAGTTTAATGTCAATAGCAAATTGGAAGGCTTGTTAACCTAGTTGGGACATGATTATGGGCAATGGTAGGCAGTCATGTACAAAATAATGTCTATTAGACTAATCTAATCAAGAAGTCCTTTTACAGATGAATTAGAATGGGACAGCCAATTATTTGAAACATTTGCGCAGTGCTTTCTGTCAGTGAAAGAGAAAAAGAGTGGAGAAAGATAACGACACAAGAGCTGTTTAACATGCAGGCCATGAGTTGGCTCATATCACCGGTCTTCACACTGGGAAGAGGTCAGAGGCTGACCAATGCAGGATAACCCAGTTAATGCTGAAGAAATGGACCTCCTTGGATGCTGACAAACGATAAGGACAGGTACATGACAGAAAGACGGTGCACGGCACATGTTGAAATTTTAAACGTGATTATTCTTCTTTTCCACAAAAGATCAAGTTCAATGAGTAACATCATGCGAGTAACTCATGGGACATTAATAGTACGTCGCTCTCCGTCTACGTCTGGATCAGAGGAAGAATGAAGCCCAGCAGGCCTTCCCAAATCACCCCCCTCATCCGTCCCCAGGGCCCAATCTGATCTCAGCTTTGGGGACGCACACCTGCACCCCAGCCCAGATTAAGAGTCGGGTCTAATTTGAAATCTGTTAGCTCTGCCCTTTCAGAGACCGATATCTGGCCATAAAGAGGCTCTTTTTTAGCCACTTACTGCTGAATTATTATAGGCCAGACATTGCTCATGATGACGCATGTGGCTACGGGAGTCAGGCGGTTTTTGGAGCTCAATATCTCAGCTGTCTGATGGAAGTTTCCTGGATTCTATAAAACAGATGTTAGACACCCTAGTCTGCAAATCAACACCCACCTTCACCCATCCATCATCATGCAGATTTTGCCATGGTAGAGACGAGAGAGTTAGTTTGTTAGTAAGTTAGCTGGTTTGCTTTACATTAAAGGGCACCTATTATGCCCCTTTTTACAAGATGGAATATTGGTCTCGGGTGTCCCCAGAATGTATTTGTGAAGTTTCAGCACAAAATAGCCCACAGTTAATTTATTATATAACCATTTGAAAATGTCATTTTTGGGGCCTTTTTAAAAAAGAGCTGTTTTGGTGTGTACCACCTTAAATGTAAATGAGCTGCATATCCCCGCCCTGCCTTTGGATGAGGGCGTAACTTGCATACCTTTGGCAGTCGGTCTAAGTGAGAGAGTGAGAGACCCGCTGTTTTGAATGTCATTCAGCCGTACATGCTTGAATCGGAATTATAAATAGTCTCTGATCAGACCCAGATGACAAAGAGACTCCGGCAGAATAAACACAAATAAGAATGGACCAGGACATCTCGGTATGGTTATTTGATACATTTATGTTTATAGAGTTGTAATCGCATCCCCTTTGCAATTATGGATGTGCAAAACACACACAGACACACACAAACACTAACGTTGGCGCATTTTTTTAAAACTACAAACACATACTGTGATAAAGTTTGCTACGTACAAGCGAAATTACATTTATGCGAGGGACCTGTTGCCTCATGTTTATATTACTGTCATACAGGTGCTACTGTGGCAAAGATGGCTACAGAACAAGAAAATATATGCAGTTTTTAATACAATATCTTGAAAATATATGTATTTATAAACGTGGTTACACACTATACAAATAAGGTTTAAATTATATACACAGACATTTAGAAGCATATGATGTTGAATTGGCTGACATCGACTGAAACGACTATTTGCTCAAAAATCATAAAATAAAATCACACGTATTTGCGTATGTCGCAGCATAAAATCTGAGAAACACCTTGAACTCGAACCTCAGACCTTATTTCAGGCATTTAATTAACCAAAAACCCAATAAAAAAAACAAAACATTGACTTCAGGACGATGGAGCCAGAAGTGCTAAAATAATAATTTCCATGTTTTGGCCTCCAAATGTCATTCCAGTAGCATTCCACTATAATCAGTAAAAATCTGATAGTTTTTTTCTGCAATTGATTACACTCAGATAACATGAGAAAACAAGTATATCACTAACATGCACTTGGAACAAAGGGGTGTGTGAAACGCACACAATGCATGTATTTCACACTTTCAGATATTCACGCTTGGTGACAGGCTGCGAAACGTTGGAGTGTTGCTGAGGGTTGGCAGTGTGAGATGCCAGCGAGCGCCACCCTCCCAATAAGTCACCACGAGGCGCAATTAGCAGAGCTGTCATTCCTACCCTGCCTGGCCCGCTAATACAGACCGGCACCTAGTGTGTGAGGAAGGGGAGAGGGGGCTCTGGTGTCCATGGCAGCACCACACTAATTAAAAAAATGAGACTACAACATGGCCTAGCTGCCAACAAACAGCACTCATGCCAAAACCTATCGCCTAAGAGGCAGTGTGTGAGAATGCGTGCGTGTGGTCAAACGATCCCAAAAATAAGCCCATAGCGGTGTCTTTGAGTGACCTCATAGAGTTTTTAGAGGCAGAGAAGGTGTGAATTTATCCCAGGCAGTAAAAGGTTAATGGGTATATTTAGAGCTTCTCTCGGGCTCAATAGTACATAACGGCCAAGCAGCCCATGAGGCAATAGGAAGAAACTTTCCCTTTGCTTTAAAGCAAACAGTTAAATACAGAGAACATGTTGTAATGACTCAATAATAGCCCTGTTAACTGACAGATATCACTGATGTAAGTGTCCTGAAATATAACAGTCCAAGGATCAATAAACTACAAAAAAAGGATTTCATAAATTGTAAATGCTACAAACCGTTTTAGGTCAGTTTATCTCAAGTGGTCCAGCGGAGGCTGCTTGACCATTTTTCCCCCCCTAATTTCCTCAAGACAGCCGCTGTGGTTAAACAGTGCTTAAAATGCAACAGTATTCTTGTAGGGCGTGGGTTTAGAAAGAGGGGGGCGTGTCCAAATCAGCAAGTATAGTTTTAGAACAGCTAACATACAGCGCCATTAATTCAACTCTTGACATTCTCTTAAAAGACGATTAACAGTGACGGCTGGAAGAAGAGGCAGAGGTTGCTGAGGCTAAATGCTAAAGAAAACCTTATAGAAATAGGTGGGTCAAGAAGAAAAAGGAAAAGAGCGAGAGGCTGAAAACAGCATACGATTTCTCTAGTCGGATCCAGGTGGGCTGTCTCGGTGTGATCACTCTAAAACATAATTCCAGCCTGGAGAACGAGGAATGATGCATGTGGAGAAAGAGGTATGGAAGACAACGCGTCTCTTCCCCCTTACCTCCACCTCACACCCCCCAAACAGACCCCTAATTGAAAGACGAGAGTAGCCCAGACCTTGACAGGCGGGAGGTCAGTCTAATTGCTGCTGGCCATATTTAACATTAAGATAATCAGCCCATTAATTACCCTTTGGATCATTAAATCAGTCGCTTGCAAAATGAAATTTCGAGCTCTATTACTCACTTGAGAGACCACGAGGGAGGGTTTTCATTTATCAGCCACCAATCCTGGATGCAGAGCGCACACACCAATGCCTGAGCTGTTCGCCAGGACACAAGCTTGCTGAGTATCAGCATTTAGCGACAAGACAGCACTTCAAAAATGTCTCAAGACATTCTAATAAGGAAAACCATGAACTTCACACATGCCAAATGCTAATCATATCAACAGAACTTGATTTTTCCATAAGAATAGAGAATGCATTAGATCATATACTGTTTTTAGATTTGACACACTACAGTCAAATGTGCTTTATCCAATCAGATTGAATCCATTTGCATGTTACAAACTAAATCAATTCAAACGTCCAGTAAAGGATGGAAAGGCAGCAAATTACACGCACCAGAGCACTGAAAAAATCACATGCACACACAATTACGGGGTGGTCAAGTAGTCTTTAAAATGTAAGTCGAATTCTACAAGATTCTCAGCAATTTTATGGCTTTTATCGGGTTTCCCAACCAGGCTTCATGAACCCCTATAATTTCATGAGGGAACTAAAGTTTGTAAGATTCTGATAGAAACGCAATTCTGAATTCAATTAAAGGCATAACAATTTTCTTTTAATATTAATGATATAATACATATAGACCATTTTGCAAGATGTAAACAACACTGGTCCAGAAACACTTCCTGTGTCAGTTTGTGTACTGTTTTCTTTATTTCACATGTAAAGAAAACATCTTAAAGATGTTTATTTAACTTTTTGATTCCGTTTTATATGTTCTGTTGGTTGTATTTTATCCCAGCTTTTATGTAGTGTTAAAAAAACTGAAACAGGAAGTGCTTCTGGACCAGTGTTGTTTACATCTTGCAAAATGATCTATATATGGATTAAGGAATATACATATAAAATAAAAAATAATGACAGTATTTTTCAGAAATTACACTTCATATTAGGTATCTTTAACTACTAAGTACTTGGACGAAAATTAAGTACAATGTACTTATTTTGTTAATGTATTGCAAAAGACTTAGGGTCAGGTTTAGTGGTATGTGTAGGTTTCAGGGTGGGTTAAAAGGGAAGAGAGGAGTCAACAGTGTAATTATAGCCGTAAATAAAGAAATTATGACAGATATAATTACACGCAGGTAATTATTACAATATAAGTACAATGTAAAAACATGTACACAATTAAGTGCATTGTATCAAATCATTCATTTAAATGTTAGTACATAGTAGTTAAAGACTCTTAAAGGTCCACTGAAGTGCCTTGAAAAACGCAGCATTACTCAATGTGTAGACGTTGAAGCAGGAAACCAGGGCGGGACATATCGAACAGCCTCTCCCCTTTTTGAAATAGCCAATCGCGTCTAGTTTACATCACAGCTTGGAAAGAGCTGCTGAGCTCGGCAAAGTCGCATTTGAAACGACAGTCTAATAGTATCTAATAGCCCTTTTAGATTTAACATGCAACTGTTACTAAAGCAAAACAGTGAACATAATTATGCTGAGAACGTGTAGTTTGTGTAGATGTTTGGTGCATGCATGGCACCGATGTGATTACTTCCACTTGTCAGTTTCTAATGCCGAGTCTGTCTAATCGTTTCTCCTCCTAATTTCCTCCATATAACTTTAAATTACAGCATTCTGTGAAGAAATCAAATGGTTTCGATACGTTTTGTGGTCTGCTCCGACTTGTGCATTTGATCTTCTCTGTGCAATCGTGTCTCTAGACCGGAGCTCACTGTACGCGCTGCGGTGGTTCGCATGACACTAATTTGAAACTAGACTTCATTCTGCCCAATGGAAAGCATATTTGTCTGAAATCATTCCCCATCCCCTTTATAGTGCATTAGGTGCCATTCACAATATGGAAAATAGTAATAGTGTGAACAAGTGACAGATTTCAGCCACAGCTTCAGCCACTACTTATAGTGCAGTGAGTAGAATGCTTTAGATTCGAGAAAACATTTCATTGGAATGAGGAGTAATGTGATCAAAATCATTGATCCATATTGGTGGAAGTGAGAGACTAAGTTTTGAATGCTTGTATCTTTTGGTGGTGGTTGAGGAGATTCCACTCTCTATGTAAAGAGCTTTGAGTGTCGAGAAAAGCGCTATATAAATGTAATGAATTATTATTATTATTTTAAATGCGAATTTTGTCACTGTTTTAGAGCACACTACACTGTAAAAAAAATATTGTTGATTTAACTTAAAAAATTAAGCAACCTGGTTGCCTTAAAATTTTAAGTTAATTGAACTGGAAAAAGTGAGTAAATACAATGAAGGAGATTGATTTAATCATCAGAAACTCAAAATAATACGTTATCTGAACTAAATAAATTATTTAAGTTGATTTGACAAAAGAAAAAATGTTGTGATAACAAATCTTGAAAATATTTTTTTACAGTGTAGCTTATATTTAACCTTAAGGATAATATATATTAAAAGCCAAAAAAAACGTTCATTTTGATTTCATGAGGACTTTAACATAAAGTGGGACCAGGGCCGTCAAAAGAACAATGTTTTAATCACGATTAATTGCACGCTTATCGTGATCGTAATTCACTGAAAACGCAACACAAGTCTGCCATCTCTTTACATTAACACTGTATTTGGACCAATTGCTTGAAAGAATTCGCTTACTGGATCATTAAACTGAAAACTTTCCCGGAGTTTAACGAATTTAAATGATCGCAAACAGAAGCAAAACCGGTTTAAAGGGTTAGAACAGAAATTTCCACATATGCTTGTGCCAATGTAGATGGTCAGTGTGATGAACTCCCGACTTCTAAGATAATCTGAATGCGTGATGTGAATTACGTTGAGGCAATATCACATGCTTGTCATTTGATTGCGCTATTATTTCAAGGAGTCAAAGATTTTGAATTATTCGCATGTGTCAATACATTAACATTGATAGTCGTAATATGTATATGTGATTTTGAAGTCATTTTTGTAAAGATAATTTTAAGATGAAGTTAAAATAATTTAGCGGGCTATTTCAAGTAAATAAATTAAATTAGAGGATTATCTCAGGTAAAAAAAGGATTGAAAAATGACAACTGAGCTAAGGAACCTCATTGTCAACAACTATAATACTAATATTCTTGATGTACAGTAAAAAGCATGTTTTTACTTCAGATAAATCTTTTCTGCTTAGCCTACAAATAGATTTCACATCAACTTTCAATGTCACCAAGTAAAAGCCAGGTCCAGTCAAAAATATGAGGGAATCACACTGGATTACACTCCGTCTATTTCAGCAGGAGTATTAAGGGTGAGTAGAGAGATGACTGTGTCCAATGACTGAGGTTAATTGAGATAATATTGACCCTCTCTGTAATCTCCTCTTCCCACTCAGGGGGCCACATACCTTCAACATACATAAATAAACAGCTACATGAGGAACTATAATCGCATTAGCACATCGACAACGGACGGCAGAAAATGGCGGATCCATATCGAAAGATTTTCAGAGAGGAGGGGAGTAATTAAAAGGTGCTTCAGGTGACTAATGAGGCCGGCGTGGAATGGGAAGTCGATATTTTGGCGGCCAGCAGTCAGCACTAATTTGTTATGATGGCTGGTGGGACTAAAGCCTCACTGCCGATAATTACGCTGCTAAAGATGGAAGAGCAAGGAAAAGGAAAAATCTGATGTTAGGTTTTTCCACAGAACTCCACACACAAATGCCATAAGGGAGATTGTCACTGTCATGTGACCTACAACATCAGTTGCATGGCTTCACCACCACGGATTATTAATAGGATAACCTTGGGTAGGGTTGGGTATCGTTTGAATTTGAACGATTCTGATTCCGATTCCTTGTTTCGATTCCGGTACCTAAAGACTCTCGATTCCGATTCTTTTAAGAGGCAGGGTCAAAAAAGTTTAGCTAACCTTGTTAACCAACGGTCTTTCTGAAGGAAATACTCCTTCTGTCACAAATTTTGCATTTTGCCGAGATTTCGTTATTTTTAGAAAAGTGAAGCCTTTGGACTGCCGACGTAAGCTACTCATGTTCGACTCGCGCGTTATGCTAACACTTCCGGTAGACGCTTCTTCGTTGGTGTTGTTCAGCGGTTTCTTCTTCCGGTCGGCGGACTGTGAATATCGAAACTAGGAATCGAAATTTTAACTTTTGAACGATTCCGGGAAAAACGAAAAGTTAGTCCCGGTTCCAATCGATACTCGATACCCAACCCTAACCGTGGGATATTAAAGTTTCCATCGAATGCACACTGCAGAATCTCAGTGAAAGTAGAAGGTAATCCATGTACTTTTTGAGTACCGTTTTTTGAATACTATCTATTCATACATAGTACTACTCGTTGGAAAATATAGACAGCACCTTGTTCACATTAAGTGGAAATAATGATAGACCCACAAAGTGAAATGATTGGTTAAGTGAAAAGCTCAAACAGTCCGAAAGAGGAAATAATGTAAATGTGTACCTGCTGGCATCAGGAGCAGGCTTTAGGCGTCCTTGAGCATTGGCCTCCCACACACTATTAGCCAGCTCATTTCCAATGGCAGACATAACCTTGATGAGCTCCAGGGGCCACTCGTCCAGGTCCAAGGAGCGAACACGGGACAGGTGAGTACCCAGGTTCCGATGAATGCCTGAACATTCGATACAGATCAAAGCCCCCAGGTTCAGACTGGCCCAATCAGGATCTGAAAAAGCAAAAAAGTCCATAAGTTTATATATATATATATGTGTGGCAAAACCGTGTATATATGCCATATACAACCCTAATTTATCCATATAGAAGGATCATTCTGTTTGTTGCATCACTTAGCCAGACCAATATATAGCTAAGGATCAGTACATAATACGAAATGTAAACACAGATCTCAGATTATAACAAATTTATTCAGGTCAAAACTCACTCTGAGCTTCACAATCCACACAGCGTGTATTTCCTCTCATGTTCCTGACAGACTGCAGCGCGATGGCTTCTGATTGGCTGCTCAGACGAGACTACGGGCACACAAGTTAAAGTTTGTTTCAAAGGTAATGACTCTCATGAAGCATATTATAAAGCATCATTAGACAATTCTGACTACACAGCAACATTCCAAACACCCAGCATTTTATGCTGAAATGAGATTCCAAAGCGGGGAAACAAGCGGAGCTAAATAAAAAGAATAGAGGCACTGTAGAAGGTCCAAGGAAATGCAATTTGCCCTGGCCTGAGGCATAAACACACAGTGGGTTGAGAGTTAAAATTGTAGCTATGAAACTGGCATGTAATACTGCAGGAGGGTAATATTAGAATGAAAGTAATTACAATTTCTAAACGTATATATATATATATATATATATATATATATAGCCATGTAACAAGAAGGTGGCTATTTTAATTATCTTATGCACTTGATAAAACAAATCTGACAAGAAAGGACGTCAGCCAATAACATTGACTAGAATCATTTAAATATGGGGTTTTTAAACTTTTAAATATATCAATATATACTAACGTATAACATATATATTATAGTATAACGTATATTAATATATTAACGTATATTATATATACTGTTTTTAAAATTTTTTATACAGTTCTCAGCATGTTGGTTGAATCACAATACTGGTACTTTGTGTTGGAAAACAAACAGGTGTTTTTCATTTAAGAAGCAGTGAGGCTTTTTTAATATAATTTTTGTAATACTTTTTAAAATTCTAATTATCTAATGAGGCTAACTTTATGCCCCCAATTAATTAAAATTACATTTTTATTCAGAAATTGAAAACACTCCCCTCATAGAAGGGGTGTATTCAAATTACTGTATGCGTAAACTGCATTGTTTATGATTTCAAATAAATTAATAGATGAGCGTCAAGAAACTGACCCATTATCTACACACCTACTCTTTATATCATAGGAATGGCATCCCTTGCAAGTGGAACATCATTTTTGTAAGACCTTAGCATGAAAAAGTTTGAACCCCTGGTCTAAATCACAGAAATACATAGCATACTATGTGAAACACACTGTTCTAGTGCTTTGAATCTGTTTTCTACCTTCTGTTTGCTGCTCTCGCAGGACTGCAAGCTCGCCAATATCTGACTCTCAATGGCCTGAACCCATGCGTCCCGCTCCTCATAGGATGTTGCCTCAAAATTCCAAGTCTGTCCCGTCAGAGAAACAATGATGAACTCAAAGTTGTCCTCTTGTTCTAGACCAGATGGGAGAAAACAGTCAGGATGATTACTAATCAACAGCAGAGAATCAGAATGTTTATACAGGGATGCATGTCATATTTTATGTAGTTTTGTCATTTCTGTTTGTTTTAAAGAAACTTGTGAACATTTTATAAATGTGATGTATTCTGAGTGCATATATGAATGCTAAACGCAAACACTTGGTTGTACTGTTCTGGGATAAAAGTCACCAGGAAGAATTCTCGCCCCTGTGGAGCACCTGTTAGCTGCAGGACACACTCTACAACCCCTGACCTGGAGGGCTTACCCGGTGACCCTGGTCAGGATATGCCACTAATTACAGACCAGACCAGCATCACGATCTTTCCAACCGTGCTGCTGGTCCTGTCCACAACACTCCCTAGGCAAAGTGACATATGGATCTGCTATCCAGGGCCCTGGTTAGGTTAATGGGGCAATCACAAGACAATTAAGAAAATGTGTGTGAGAGAGTGAGTGAGAGCCCCCTTTTCAGGAGTTTATATCAAGAGTTTGAGTACAGAGAAATGGAGGGAGGTTATTTAGCGGCACTGAGGGTCAACATTTGGAAAGTGTTAGGAACAAAAGGCCATTGACTGGGTGATCAGATGGGACAGCAATGGAAGGGGCAAGCAGATGGCTTGAACAGAGAACCTGCATTGATGAGATGTGTTGCTGTGTCACAATCAAAGGGATCCCCCCCCGAAACACGATCTCAGCCAGTGAGAGATCACACACTTTACACATTCTGTTTATAATTTACTCTGGAGTGGGCAATTACATAATGAAGAAGTAATCAGGGAAGTAATACCCCTCCACACACACACACACACACACACACACTGGGGCATCCCTAAGGCCAAAATGCCATATGAAGTGGAAAGACCCATGCAGTCCATAGCATCTGCAGGCAAATGAGTACAGGAAACAACCTGGAAACTCTGTTTTGTAGAATACATCGAACAATCTAATCCCTCACGGATGGCTGATGTCCCTGACAGGCAAACTCATTTCAGCCTCAGATGGTATATTCATGAACTCATGATGCTTTTTACACAAAAATGCCTAGAACAACTGATTGGCTAACGTTGGGATTCAGTAGAAGTCAGGATACATTTTGTTTCAACTAAACGATTTATCTTTGAAAGAAAGAAAGGAATCTTATGCCTGGTTCAGATTACACGTTTTTAACCCGATTTTGGCACAATCCGTTTGACATAGGGTGTCGTGGGGATTCGTAAACGACAACGGGCATCGGGACGCAAGATTCGATCGTATCATCTCGTATAGTGTGTCATAGTGGCCGACAACCAACGTCGCGTCTGTGATGCTTCACGACATCACGACAAAAAGACTAGCATGTTTAACTTTTTTAACGGTCGTACACGACGGTTCCGTCACATGTATGAGGTTGACCAATAGGAGCACAAGCTTTTCCGTACACAACTTTCAAAAATGGCAAAACGAAAGAGAGACGATGGTGCTAACGTTAAAACGTTAAAAAGTAAAAATATATAAGAAAACAATATTTTACGTCAGGTTCTCTTTGGAGGATTGACAGCCCATACTGTCCTCGTCAAACAGGGTTCTCAAGTCTCATACAATGGCCGTGAGACACACGCAATTCAACCAGATCACACGCTCACACGCCACACCGTGTATTTCTCACACTGAAAAGGCAATGCCGAGCAATCCAGGAACGTGTCCATTGTCGGGTTTTCTTTCTTTTTTTTACCTTTTTTTGAACACAGGACAGCCAAAACAACACTCACCGCTTCATCCATTGTTTGTTTACGTTCGTTTCCGGAAGTAACTCGCTACTAGTTTCGCCTTCTCGATGACATCGCAAGCGCCGTTAAAGACGGTATGGGATGACTGGTCAGGAAGCAACGTGTAGTCTGACGTGTCTTGTTCACGACACGACAAGATTTTAGGAGTCAAAATCGTGCAATCTGACACAGTGACGGAACAGACAAAAAAAAAAATCATGTAATCTGAACCAGGCATTACATAGCCTCTTCCTGTCTGAAGATGAAAGTTTCATCAGTGATAATGGACTGGGTACATGTAGCTCAAATGTAGGTGACGATACGCAAAAAAAATAAAAACAACAAAAGACAGGAAATAACAATAAAGGCATGTTATATTAGTGTCCACATTAATAGATAATATTCTGTTTATGTTGAGGTGGGCTACAATTCCAAGAGGCTCTATATTTCCTTCCCAGAAGAGGTTTGTACAATACTTTTTTGGATAAATTTCCATCTGGGAAGCATTAATAATTTGTAAAAAAAAACAAAAAAAACAACAAAAAACCTATCAATATAGACTTAGTCTTTCCAAAAAACTTGTTTAAATGGTCGGAGTCATACATGACAGATAAAGAAAAAAAATATTTGCTGCCTTCTCATTTTCTGCATTGTTTTATCTGAAGCTCTTATAGCACTGTAGTGTCTTCAGCAGGTGAGAGAAGCAACACACACACACACACACAAAAAGGCTTGAATGAAGCACGTTTTGCTATAGATAGAAGTATCAAGACAACAGTATATAGTGCCGAAAGATCATTACCATAAACGACTCTGGGTGCTTGTGGCGTGAACCGCTCCGTTGTTTTGACGTGTTGCTCACTTTAAAATACAGAAACTGTAAAATGTGCTACAGTTTTTATTTTGTCTTGAGGTCTGGTTGGAACCAAGCCTGGCTCCAGAACTGCTCCTGCTCTAGTTCCTTGCGGCTGGGTGGATTCAGATTGGCTATCAATGTTAGTTTGAACCCAAACTTAGTTTGAAAGAGGTCAGGTCGTGTATCACAACAGCTAAAGTGAACATGTTGAATGTGTTTGTAGGGGCTTATGGTCACTGGCATCAAAGGTAACAACTCTCACACCAAGTTAAGTTAATTGACTTTGTTTAGACAACTTTTTTTTGTGAGGACTTTGCATTTGTCATTGCATTTGTTATTGTTCAGTTGTACAGGTTTGGAATGAGATAAAGAGGCAGTTTTTGCCAGATTAAGCTATAATGTGGACCAGGCTTTATTTATGCTGATAGTCTGGCTCTTTGAATCAGTTACTTTGCCTAATACAAGTTTAAAACACATCTATCAATAGTATTCACAGCTTATTTGTTCTTCTTTCTATAAATAAGAATTCAAACCAATTCTCTTCTGGCTACACTATGTTGAGAGACAGATTTTCGAATCATCTCCCTGTGAGGCCATTTCACAAGTTTAATCAGCGGGAAATCTGTGCAGTCGCACCATTTCCTCTCCTTCAGTCAATCACAGGCTTAATTGAACTCCTATCATACAAGTCACATTAAAGGTCCCGCAGGGCCATGAGCCACCCTCACTGCTGTAAAAGAGCCTTGTGTTTAAATCCAAAAAAAGACATGCTTGGTAGACAGAATGCTTAAACCTCTCCACTCTCCAAACTTTCCAAAGGAAAGAGATCTTTCCTGTTCATTAAATGATTTGCTCATTTGCAGCAAAAGTCAAACTTAAAACATCAACAAAAAGTGGCTGGGGAGCTTGGGCCTATTATTTATTCATTTTAAGTTTTTTATTATTAAAATTTGTGAGGTTTGGGGGTTGGTGGGATCACTGGAGCATCCCAGCCTAGATTGGACCCACCCTTCAAAGGCACCGGGCCCTCTGGGGTCAGCAGCAATGTTCTCACCCTAATTAAATTGCAGTGCTGTTGGGGAGAGGGCGGTATTTGACAATTATGAAAAGCAACAATGCAGAAAGATGATATTCGGAGGCAAATATGAAGATTGGCTCCGCCTCCTCCCCTTAGCACACAATTAATAAGAAAACAATTGTGTAATACAAAAAACTGCGATGACAGGGCATCAGGCAGCCACCCCTCCCCTCTATTTCGCCCTTAAACTTTAAAATGGGGCAGCTATCGTTCATCTGGTGCCTGGTACTGATCTCCATATTCCACAAGCTACTAATATGACGATAATTACTTTCTGTTCAATCTAGACCGAAAGTATCCAATCATTTCTGCGCTTTTCTATTCTTGCGGTTTGATGTTCAGGCATATTGCAGTGGCAAGGAAATTTGTGAACTCTGACACAGGCAACCTTTACCAACAAACGGCACGCAATCAACTCGGAGAGCAAAAGATGCAGCATGCACAGAAATGAGGCAGGCTAGGGTGGGGGTGTTACCTCCACACGGCCCAGACGGCAGCGCTTGGGGGTACAGTGGAAGAGTTGAATGCTTGGAAACACAAATTAACCGAGCAAAATGTCAAAGCACACAGTATTGCTTTGTGACACAGGTCATTAATTCCCATATTATCCCCTCTCCTTTCAAGCATCCAGCATTAATAACCTGGCAAATATTACAGGAGTTATTCACATCCAGGGAAAAATGTGAACAAATAAATAAAGCAGAGGAGGGGTGGAGTCGTGGGAAAGGGGGCGTACAAAGAGGAGAAACCAAAACTTATGTGCCATCCCACAATGTGTTCAATATCACCAAATTGCATCACCCAATTTACCATCACTAAATAATTGAACCTCAAACACGACACTTTAACACATACAAACACGATCACGGAAGCAAAGCATATCTTTACAATCGTCACATGCTCTAAGAACCGTAAGTGCCGTGCAGGGAGTGTTTGAGGGGTTAACAGTACATCGGGGAGGACTGAAGGATAAAGGATCATCACAGGGAATGTGTGAGGGGCTTGTCTAAAAATCAGGGGGACACTGACTTCCCCCTCGCTCTGTTTTCTGGAGCTAGTTACCTTCAACGTTGGAGGCAAAGCTGTAAATGTTGCGAAGACTACTGACGCGATTTAGTTTCCATGCCCTACGTACTTTGGCTGCATCCGACGGCAGGCACAGGAATAAATGGAGAGAAAGAAAAAAAAAGACGAAAAAGCAAATGATAGGAGTGGAGAAAGTAGAACAGCAAGAAAGATATTTGGGAAATAAACAGGAAGTGTCAAAGCAATGAAATACAATTCACAGAGAACATCAGGATTGAAAACAAAGGATGAACTGCAGTGAGCAGGCGAAAGAAGACATCTTTAGTTAGCTAATGAAGTCATTGGGTTTGAAAACACATTGCATTAGTTTAAAAAAATGCATAATAATGCACCACTTGAGTGGAAAACTGCAAGACAAAACAGGTTGTGTTATCATGCAATGAAAAATAAAGATAAATCTATGCATTTTATAACAGAGGAATAAAGGGTGTTGTCAAGTATGGCACTTTTGGCCCCGTGTTTAATTTCTCCACTCAATGTCCAAAATAATACAAATATAATCTTTTTATTTTTCTTAATGTCCCAAAACTGAGCAATTCCACCACACCAAATTATGAATTGTGTTGCTGGCCAATGGTTTTTGGTCAAACAATGGTTTTGTAAAAAAAAAAAAAAAAAAAAAAGGATCAAAAGTACAGCTTGTTTGGAAATAATTCTAAAAATATTTGATTCACATGTGATATTTACTTTTTTGTTCATATTTCATCTCAAGTTTTAAATATTTCCACTGACAAAGTCATCTTCTTGATAAAGCAGACTTTATTAACAAACAAGTTCAGTGTGGTGGAAATTAAGCCATGACTGTGTGACAGAATGTTTGAAAAAAAAAAAGTTCATTTTAATCTTTGTTTAAATGTAATTATTTTTATGGATTTTCAAGATTATGAATTTTCATTTTAAGATTGAAAATTTGGATCTAGGACAAAGGACAAGACAAAAATCTTGTAAAAGCATTTAAGTAGTAAAAACTAAAAGCTAAGTTAAAAAAAAAGTTTTTGGTGACATTTAACAATGAAAAAGCTTAAATCTGATATTTTTCATAAATAAAATTTAATCCATGGAACATAAGTGTGCCCATAGAAGAAACACCCTTAAAGAAAACCTATTACACTAAAATCACTGCGATACACAAAATGTGTTTAAATCATTTAATTCTCAGTTCATTGTCTGTATTAGCACATATCTCGACTAGTCTGTTAATTTCCCAGCTGTGCTGACAACTGACTTTGGCTCAGTGCAGGCTCACTATTTTCCCCTTAGGCCAAAAGGGGACATTTTTACACAACAGTAATCCTGGGGGAAAAAAAAACTATCCCATCTAGTCTCTTCCATGGGCACAGCATCAGAAGCAAAAACTACAATAACGTGTACCCAATATCAAGCTATTTTCCACACAATAGACGCTGTAGAATCTGTATAGGATACATTGACTCTACAGTATCTTATTGTCTACGTGCCACGCTTGGTCCTCCACGCAAACCATTCTTCACCATCTAATAACATAAATTCCACGAATGTCTGCTCTTAACATGTCTCTATCTCATTTGCAGGTCTTAAATACACTTCAAAATGGCTTTTGCTGATCACAGACAGCAACTTTCAGTTTGAGATGGTGAATGGTCCTTTTTTCCATACCATTAGGAAGCCATAAGACCATCTACGCTTTGTTCCTGAGAGTAACAGCGCAGAGCCGTTCACCTGCAGAATGCTTTAATTAAACGTTACGGCCACGTGCCAGACCGATTCCAGCTGAGGACACCTGTGAGCCCCCGCCATCCTCTGGAATGTCTTTCTCTTTCTGGCCGTTTCTTAAACCGTCTCGCCTTCCTGAGGTATCGTTCTCTTTGTGCGACCATCAAGGCATTCATGAGCCTCCCGCTGTCCCCTGTGCAGCGCAGAACCCACGGCGTCTGCCTGATCCGGTTTCAAAGGCTCTCGCATTTCTCCTGCTCGCATCAAACGTAGTAATTACTTAACAAGGGCCACTTAGGGCCCTACAGCTCAGCGGTAATTGATAAACTGTGATCGTCCGTGCAGTAAGTTTGTCATTTGAGTGGTGAGCTTTCAGCGGACCACTGTGGGGGGGATGCGAGGAGTGTAAAAATGCACGGCATGCTGGGATGGATTGATCTTCGTGTGGATGTATAAGGGGATGAAAGGGTAGTGTTTGTGAGAAGACTTTGTTTCGGAGAAAGAAGAAGAGCAGGTGAGCTAAAATTAAAGAAAGACTCTATGACATCATCTCAATCTACCAGCCTTTTTGAAAACACAGATGTCAAGATTTTGAGCGAGTTAAGACATGGTATATAGTTTTTGAATCATATTGACAAATTGTATGATTATTTTGTGGAGATTTTGCATTTTTTTAAACTCCAAGCCTCATTAATTATAGTAGCTAATTGTATGGAAGATAATGATCAGAACATTATTGCAAATATCTTCTTTTGTTGTTTCATAGAAGGAAGGCAGTCATGCAGTTTGGAATGAGAAAGGATGAATAATTAAATAATTTTAACTAATATATTGTTTAAAACTATTACTTTAAACATAAAGTACAACACAAATGACTGATGTATAAAGAAACATTTTTGCTATACAGAAATAGATATTTCCAATAAGTTACTATAATGATAATTCAGAAGGAAAAATTGTTTAACATGCAAATAATGTCACAATGCAAACTAAAATAAGGTTCATCTTTCAGTAATATATTATTGATTTTGGAGTAAAATATGAACCAAACATGATTTTTTTAAGCTGGTTTTGTGTCACATGAGATGTTAGCCAAACACACTGTTTAAGTAGAACCTTGCCATAAGAGAGCATGTAAGTGTAGTCATATTTCCATTACAGATTTGCCCAAAACTTTTGCAATATTTTCTAAATGTCGATAAAAAACTATTGCGAAATGAACACATAACAATGGTTTCCATTAACCAATGTTATGTGACTGAAACATTTTTTTTCCTCTTGCGATAAGTCATTCCATAAAGAATGCCAACGGATGTTGGTAGGTTTACATATAATCCACTCACTGCATCAGCCATCATTTTTAATCGAAAGAGACGTAGGCATGTTATCCAAGCATTAATGGCAAGGAAAGCACCTTATACGTGGGAGCGGCCACGTATGAGGTGTTTCTCCCTCATATTATACATGGCTCCACCCTCCTACTAGAGACTGGCTGACATCGAGACATGGGCTGCGAACCACATGTTCATTTTCTCGTATTTGAGGCGTGGTTTAGGAATGCCCAGAGCCGTTTATTGGGTGCTAAAAATGTCTATTAAATGCGCCTGTACGTAGCTAAAAGCCAATCGCTTTAATTATCCCAGATGACGTAAGTAGAGCAAAAGAAACTAGATGAGGAAAAAGATGATGGGTCAGAGATTTAATTTGCTTTTAAACTAATTAGAACAATAGCTAAGGCTGCATCGAAAGTTAACTTCACGTCTGCTGCCATGTTTGATCCAAAGGTCTAAACAAACTGCTTCGATGTGTTGCATAGACGTCGTCATCGTCTTGCTGCTCCCTCCCCATTCTGTGATTGGTCTCCTCGTTGAGGCGAAAATTTGGTCCCAGTGGCTCAGTGGTTCATGTAGGTTGTCTACAAACCATAAGGTTGGTGGTTAAATCCCCGGTTCCAACTGACCAAGTGTCGAGGTGTCCATGAGCAAGACACCTAACCCCAGCTGCTCCCGACGAGTGTGTGAATGAGTGAGTGAATGGGTAAATGTGAGGCAATATGTAAAGCGCTTTGGTAGCCATTAGGAAAAGCACTATATAAATGAGGTCCATTTTATACAAATTGCCTAGCACTATGAATAAAATCGCACTGCACAAAGGCAGTATGGGAGACCCAGGCTACCCTCCAACATACTTCCTCTCAATTTTCATTTTCCTTCAGTAAGTTGTCTGGGTTTACGATATATATTCGTGGGTTTTCTCCGGCCAATGTTACCGGTCCAAGCAGCGAAGGAGGTTGTGTGTTTGAGTTGTAGTTCATTAATAGTGACGGAGAAAGCGGAGCGAAGCCAGACGGTCCGTTGTGGCAACACTTCTGAATATGCAGAAGGCAAAGCTGGAGCAAGAACAATCTTTGCTGAGTTTTGTTGGTGGCCATGATGTTGTGTCCCTCCTCCCCACAGGGTTTGGGAAAAAACGTACGTCGCATCTATCCATCCATCTTCTTCCACTTATCCGGGGCTGGATCGCGGGGGCAGCAGTCTAAGCAGAGACGCCCAGACTTCCCTCTCCCTAGACACTTCCTCCAGTCCTTCTGGAGGGACACCGAGGCATTCCCAGGCCAGTCGGGAGACATAGTCCCTCCAGGGTATCCTAGGTCTTCCCCGGGGCCTCCGCACAGTGGGACATGCCCAGAACACCTCCCCAGGAAGGCGTCCAGGAGGCATCCAGAACAGATGCCCGAGCCACCTCAGCTGACCCCTCTCGATGTGGAGGAGCAGTGGCTCTACACTGAACTCTATCTCTAAGGGATCGCCCGGCCACCCTGCGGAGAAAGCTCATTCCGGCCGCGTGTATCCGGGATCTTGTCCTTTCGGTCATGACCCAAAGCTCATGACCATAGGTGAGAGTAGGAACATAGATTGACCGGTAAATCAAGAGCGTCGCCTTGCGGCTCAGTTCCTTCACCACGACATACTGGTACATCGACCGCATTACTGCAGAAGCTGCAACCGATCACAACCAAACGTTATTAATTGGTTATGGCTGATCCAGAGTGGCTATAGGCAGATCCAAGAGTTTTAAACTTCAACAGAGTTAAAGGAACATCCTTCAAGGAAGTTAACGCTGGTCAATGGGGAGTGGCCAGACTCTCTGTATAAATGAAATGTACCAGAGTCTGGTAATACCAGGCAACCTCATATCTGCTTCGAAGTCTTGATCATGGCATTTCTTTGTGGTTTAGAATCCAGTATTCCCATAAGTCTTTTGTCATTTATGGATTTTAATAAAGCACTCTCTCGTTCTCTGTCCAAACATACCGCACCATCTACATCCGGTGACCTGTAACTGCGCAAAAACGGTTTCCATTGCAGTTTTGCAAAATAGTCCTTTTTCGAATTGCCTGAAAAACCACTGCATGCAAGTGTGAAAAGTTTTTGCGAAATTGATGCATTTCCAATTCGCAATTTCAATTTGAGCAATTTGAAGGGTGATGGAAAAGCGGCTTCTGTGTGAGTGTTCTATAAGACACACGGAGTGCAGTACCTGACCGTGACAGTGTGTGTTATATAAAACACTACGGACGCAGTACCTGGCTGGAGGAGCTCATGAATAACAGAGGAGCTGACAGCCTTATCCCTCAGCAGGCCTGCGGTGTGACAGCACTCCCCGGCCCCACGCACAAGTGCTTAATGGCTAAATTGGGAGACTGTTACTAATCGCTTATTGAATAATGAAAGTGACACAGCTGATAAAAGATTTCAATACTGTAGATTATTTATAATATTTCACTTAAGTGCCTGCCTGACGAATGGGGGCTGGGGAAGAGGCCCGGGCAGCGTCTGACAACATTCAACCTTTTCAAAAAACGTGAATCAGGGCAAGACAAAGTGGCTCTCCAGGGTTAGGAAAAAGGAAAGGGGGAGGGAGAATGGGTAAAGAGTGAAAGAAAGATAGTGATGGCAAGAAATAAAGAGGGGGTGAGTGAGGTACATTAATGCAACCCCATTTCTCACAGAAGACCCCTACAATCAGAAACTACAAGAAAAATCTCTTTGTTTCAACACATAAAAATCCAGAATCCACTTCCAGAATGTTAAATTTGCAAATTTTAAATGTGGTCTACCACAGAGGAGGGAGACAGAAAATATTTTCATTAGACACCTAAGTATCAATCATAATAATCACTCATCATCAATGGATTGATCAATAATATAAATGTTATTTTGTTGTTGTAATTTTTACTTTTTTTACTCCAGATGGTATTAATTGCAAAATAAAACATACGGTTCAGAGATTTATCATCAAAGACTGAATATAATCTTGGAACAATGGTCATGTATATGCTTACTACAATCTAAGGATTATCAGGGCCTCATTTCCCATGATTCCACTCTTCCATGACCACATGGTGGCACCATAGAGAGAATTAATAAGTGGAACAGATGGCCTCTCAAAACTCTCAAATGCTAAGGTCATGGTAGAGTCATGGTGCATCAGATCAGTGGTTCTCAACTGGTTTTACATTGGCCATCAAATGGCAAACCAATACAGTAAAAAAAATAAGAAAAAAAGAATTAAGCACAAAAATTTTTCATATTAACAATATTGTTCAAAAGTTTGGAGTCGCCAAGATTTATAATAATGTTTTTGTAAGAAGTCTCTTTTGCCCACCAAGGCTATATTTATTTAAGAAAAAAATAATTAAGAGCAAAACATTAATATTTTGAAATATTATTAGGCCTACAACTAAAAATAGTTGTTATCTTTCTAAATATACGTTTAAACATTTATTCCTGTGAATTTTCAGCAGCCATTACTCTAGTCTTCATTGCCACATGATCCTTCACAAATCATTCTAATATGCTGATTTTGATGCTCGAGAAACATTTATTATAATCAAAAATGTTGAAAACAGTTGGATTTGACTTATAATGCAATGCTTTTGGTGGAAACTGTGAAACTTTGATAAATTTTTGAGTGGTAGTGTACTCAATTTAATAATTTATTTAATAATAAAAAAATATATATAAATTATAGTATACTCATTCAGAACAAAACACATTGTGGTGACACTGCAAATTATCATTGTGATTAGTTTATAGCCTGACCAGTTTTGTTTCCTTTTATTTACATAATTTGAAACCTTTCATGAAACCTATTCATGTTAGCATGTCTAATTTTAATTGCTTTTTCCACCTGAAGTTGCACTCAAATACTGTCTGATGCATATTTAATTTAGCAATTTTAGCAATGCACAATAAGACAACGAGTATCATTTTGTTATTTGGATTTAGCATTGCTGTTTTGTTCTGTCCACAATCTGAACAGGCCTGTGGCCCATGTATGGGTGACATCCCCTAGTTGAGAGCATCTAAATGCATATATATATACGTTTACATTTAATTCTGAAGCAAATACTGCAGCACATGACACATGGATACACACACTCTTTCCTCACTGACAATATATTGGCCCCCCTTTGGGAGAGGATCAATAAGGGTTGATATGGAACATTTTAAACAAGCACTGATGCTCCGCTCTCAAGAGGCCGTGGCCACCCACACAAGCCCAGTCTAATTAATCACACACTCTCTGAGCTGACACACACTCATCCATCATTCCTACATGCTCACTGTCTCTCACACACACATATATAGATGACCTTATAACACATCAGAACTGAATTCTCACCCTGACAAGAGGTTATAAACTACTTACAGTAAACTGAGAACTCATTCGCATTAAGTGTAGAAAAACATTCACAATAAAGATTTTGAAAATGTAACAAGGCACATTATCAGATTCCTAAATATATTGTGATCAAGCAAATTTTTAGGTTAATTTAAATATCTAAATCTTCTTTAAAAAGTTTACAAAGTGTTTATAAATGTTCTGTATATTTCAATGTAGTGATTTAATTAAATATTAATAAGATATTATTACGATTTACAAAAACTGTTTTTTATTTTTATACATTTTATAATTTATTCCTGCGATGGTAGTTGCTGATTAAACATTTTTTTGTGGATTATCTGATAAACAAAGTTCAACTGAACAGCATTTAATTAAAAATACATTTTTTTTTTCTGTAACAATGTTAAAATCTTTATTGTCATTTATAATCAATTTAATGCATCCTTGCTGAATAAAAATTATTAATTTATTTAGAAAAAAAAAAAAAAAACACATACAAACCCCAAACTGCTGAATGGTAGTGTTACTGTAACTTAAAATCGTTTAGTAAATTGCTGAACTGCATGGACATTACATTCACATGTTAACCTATGTAGGCCTCTAGCAAAGTTTAGTACAAACAACACTGTAAGTGCAGTTAATTAAAATGTTAATTAAATCACTTAATCACTGGCAAAATAAATACAAATATATCCACTGTGTCACAATGGTGGCTGCAGTGATGAGTGGAGTCTGTGCATGTGTGAGTGACAGACGGCGTTTAACCGGCTTGTCTGTGTGAGATTGTAATAATCACTCAGTATATTTCTCTTGCTCCACGCAGGCCTGTCAGCTGTCTGATCCATACTGACGGCAGGAAACATATTACACATCTGCTGCTCAGAAACATCTGTTCGACCGCAACTTGCGTTTGTGTGTGTGTGCGCGCGACAGCAGCAGTGTATGCAGCATATGTGCTTTTATACATGATGGTATATGGGAAGGCTTCTTTGATTCTAATAAAAAGTACTGAATCTATATATGGCACAAATTCCGCATGTGAATGTTATTAATTCTGTACTTGAACGAAAAAGTACAAGAATTAACTTGGTTTGTCACCGTTTTGCTTTTATGACAGCAGTAATCAAATGGCATGATCTCAAAATGTTTAGTAAAATTAAAGGGGTGATGAACTGACAAATCAAATTTTCCTTGAGCGATGGTCATCATATTATAAGAATATCCTGTAAGTTTAAGAACTGAAAACGTCCTTGTTAGTCCAATAAAAGATTTTATTGACACCAGCCTCAGTAAACTGAGTTTTTCAAAGTGGGGAACTATGACGTCAAAGAGGATAAAACACCACCCCCGGAGGAAAAGATCAACGCCTACTTCAACATGGCCGGTTTAGCCCCGCCCACCGATTCGCGCATTACACGCATAGCTAAATGACATAGGCCTACCTCATGATGAGGGTAAAACCGTCTGTTCGCTTCATTTCACTGAGGAATGTTTTGTAAATAAGACTTTATTTGCAGACCGAATAAGAGTAAAGAACAACGGTGCTGTGCCGTCTATATTGGATCTGACAGGAATGGTGCAACACACGGACTCTGGGTCGAACATGTATGGGCGAATCATTCCGGTTGCCATTTTACAACATTGGACGTTTTCAAAACAATCCACGTGCACTGTTACGAGTGAGTAGAAACTCATTATAATATGCAAAACTGTTATCCACTCACAGCAGTGGGCGTTTACTTCCAAGTCTTCAGTGCGAGTCGCACACAAAATCCGAGCTTTTTTGAGCTAGGCTCAAAAAACTGGGGTAGAAAATAGCCTATTACTTATTCATTTTGATGTTTTTGAATGCAAAAACCAAGTGAACGTTATAAGTTGACCTCAGACAACAATATAATAAAATTTAAAAAGGTAGTTCATGACCTCTTTAAAGAGGTTATCCAGTGTGATTTAACAAATGTTTCAAAGAGAAAGGCTGGATTTCTGAAAGTTGATTTAAAGGAGTTCAAGCGGTCAATTTTACAAATTAAAAAATTACGTGCACGTATCTTATTGATGTCAAAAGCACATAGAGGACCAACAATTTTATATTAAAATAGCTCTGTGACTTACTTCTTGATACTTTCATAATAAAATAAACCAAATATAACGGTCACGGTTCTTGTCTGGATGGTTTTAGGAGCTTTAATAAAGCTTTACAGTAAGAAAATGAAAAACATCAATAACTGCGTACGATTGCTTGCAAAGGTTTCATCAATTACTTTTCACAAGTCTACACTTGTTTTCAAGCAATGCTTAAAAAAAGGCTGCATGTCATGCATTTAATGTGTTTATTTGAATAATTAATATTTATTTATAATGATTAACTTTACTTAAAAAAGCAAAATAGTCAAAATGTGTGTATTAATGCAAATCCGTCTTTGCTTATTAAATTTCACAGGTACCTGCCAATGGTAATTTGATTATTGACCTGACAATTTTCCATGTGTTTCCAGGTTGAAATGGATTTTAAAATCCAAATATTTCAGCGTGGACTTTTGTGCAATGTTTTCTCACAAAGCACACTCGCCCTCATTTGACTCCCCCTATAAAATATCAATAACACTTCAGAAGCTCAGCCAAAGATACAGGGAATGTTTAAAGACCATTTCCTGTTCTCAAGAACGTGGCTGAATGTGCAGACCAAAAGACCAGACTGTGTGGGACAGAGACAGGAAGTACCTTCTGCAGTTCCAGAGAAGCCGTCCACCTTGAAGTTACTGGTACTCTTCTTCCTCCTGTGTTTTTTGCGGTTGGCGTGGGGCGATGGGGGCGGATCCATCTTTGGACTGGTGGTACTGGATATGCTAGGGCTGGAGCACACAGATTCTCCGATACTGGTATCTGCACACACACAGAGAGAAACTGACGTTCAGCCCTATTTTACCACACACTAGTGCTGCACGATTCATCGTTAAAAGAGCACAATCTCCATTCAAACGCCCATGTGACCTTATCCCTAAACGACAATGATTCAGTTGTCTATTAAACCCTCGACAAGTACAATAACAGCAGACAATTTAAATCTGTGTTGGCGCTGACCCAGAGAGCAGTTTTTTTTAACCACACAGTATCAAAATTTCTGTTACAATAACTTAAATTATCAGATTATTGGGATAAAAGTTTATAGTTTGGATATAAACAATGATGTCTACTGTAGTGATCAAAATGGAGTAAATTTGTTACACCAGAAGGTGAAAAAAATGCATTTGTCATTGAATCATTGATTCAATACATTCATTCAAAACCGCAAACTTATCCAGAAATTAAACAGGTCTTTGAGTGAGTCATTGAATCATTCATTTAAACAGATTTTTCTTTTAAATAATTCAAATGAAACATTTTAAATAGACTGCAGCAATTAACATTTGACAGAACCTCAAGTAAATTACCTGTTATTTTGTTTAGATGTCTATTCAAAATTTAAACAAAAAATCTATTCTTAATTTATTCAGAATGCAACTGCAACACATATACACAGACTGTAAGAACAATCCATAGAAAAACTCAGAAATACTTATATTTCTATAGAATGATATTATTTTACAGTTATTTATATTCTGTTAAGTTTAAAAATCAGACTATACACTCTCAGAGAAAAGGTACAAAAGCTGTCACTGGGGCTGTACCTTTTCAAAAGGTAAACTTTTGTCCCTTTCATAAGCTAAAAAGTACATTTTAGGTGTTAATATGTACATTTTAAGGGTTAATATGTACATTTTAGGTGCTAATATGTCCATTTCAGGAGCTTATATGTATATTTTAGGTCCTAATACGTACATTGTAGATGGTAATATGTACATTTATGTACTAATATGTACATTTTAGGTGGTAATATGTACATTTTAGGTGCTAATATGTACATTTTATGTGGAAATATATACATTTTAGATGGTAATATGTACATTTTAGGTACTAATATGTACATTTTAGGTGGTAATATGTACATTTTAGGTGCTAATATGTACATTTTATGTGGAAATATATACATTTTAGATGGTAATATGTACATTTTAGGTACTAATATGTACATTTTAGGTGGTAATATGTACATTTTAGGTTGAAATATGTACATTTTAGGTGGTAATATGTCCATTTTGGGTACTAATATGTACATTTTAGGTGTTCATCTGTACATTTTAGGTGCTAATATGTACATTTCAGGTTCTAATATGTACATTTTAGGTGCTAATATGTACCAATAAGGTATCAATACGCAGCCTTTGGGTACAAAAGTGTACTTTTTGAAAAGGTACAGCCCCGGTGAAGGCTTTTGTACCTTTATTTCTGAGAGTGTAGCCAAGAAAATGGTATAAGTAACTGAAATGGGCACAATTCCCGGGGTCCAAAAAAAAAAAAAAAAAAAAAACACGCAGAGGGTTAAACCTAAAACACGATGCAATGCGTCATTCAAAATCCAGAAAAGCACAAGTGTAAAATCAATACAGAAAATTCCTTCAAATTAACCATACATTGGCCGCTATTTTTTTAGAGTGTAGAACATTCCGTTGGTGTCTCCTCTGGTTTAAATGATCGAGCGCCCGTGTTCGTGAGGCCAGTTCTGACTGGCGTTTGGCTGGATCCTCCAGCTCAGGCTATCAGAGAGGCTGCTTCACTTTTCATAAGCGGCACTGACAGCTGTGACTAGCGGCAGAATAAAATAACATTCAGTTCACATCAATTTCAGGCCGAGTGAAAGAGCTGATGTGGGGAGGGGCCAGGGGGGGTGTTCAGGCTGGCACTGAGCATGCTCCCAGCGCCCTGCATCAGCACACAGCCCCAAGGACGGCCGTAACTTATTTTACAATCGTTTAGTCTCAGCTCAAGTGGAAAACGTGACAACTTATCTCTGCTGACAAGATGCCATCCCAAAGTGAACAATTAACCACCTCGTTCTAACAGCCCCTTTTGTCCAGCCCTCTCTCTCTCTCTGACACACACACACAGACACACACTTCAACGTCAAATACACTTTTTACCTCTTCCTCATATTCTCCATCCTTTTCTTTTCAAGCTCAGTGCTTTCTCAAAAGTCATTTACTAGTCTGGTATAATTCCAGCAGACACACAATAACAGACAGTTTGCTTCTAGATGTTATTTTAGAGAAGTGAAGAGGCAACACACCACATACATTATTCCTGGAAAAATTCACTTCAAGGCAAAGGCTAAATGTCAGTCATCTTTTATGTAGAATGACAAACTAGTACGTAAACCTGGGTGGCTGCCAGGTCATTGTGATATAGTGTTTTTAGTATCAATGACATGGAATTCATTTTCTCTTATTTATGCAGAGACATTAAAACACCTCATCTATGATAAGTGCGGGGGTTTTTTTAAATCCATTTATATATTTTTGTTGAGATTTTTTTCATAATGAAAAAAAGCACTATTTTATTTATATGTTGTTGTTGTTTTTTACCTTAAATATATTTAAAAACTTTTTTTTTGAAAATTTATTACATTTCATTCACTCACATGTTTACAAAAATTACTGTATTTTTCTTTAAAAATTCAACGTTTAGGGCCTTTCGCACTGATCACTATTGCGTGACGCGAATGTACAATGCGGTGTCGCTCTTGTATCAAAAAAATAGATTCCTATGGAGTTATTCACTCCAGGCTCATTCAATTGAAGTGTGCCCAAGCTCAATATTTTTCTTCAACCAGTGTGTTGATTTTTTTTTTTTTAGATGAAACTGGCCATTCAATTAGATTTGAGCTTCAAGTCCCCGTGGTGAAAATCAAGCTTTTAAAATGTTGTTTATATGTATATGTGGTGTTTTTAATGTGCTAAGACAAACCATGTGCAAATTCAGTGTTCATTCACAGTCAACACAATTGTAGACTATTTTCTCCCTAAAACTAGCAAACCAAAGACAGTCTCAAAAACACAGTTTGAAATCGCTGATGTTTTCAGACGTCACAAACTAGCTTGTAACCAATCACGTCAACGAGTGAATCTCTGAGCTGGTGTGAGTGAGTTGAGGTGGGGTTAATTTACATATTCATGGGACCGCGTACACTAAATGAGGCAAGGGTGTATAGTTACATTCAAGCTATTTTAAGTGATTGTTTTTTTTTAAGGAATTAAAATGGATCTATGATTGTAGATTAATTTTAAGGGATAAAATGATTGACTACAAGGGGACTTGCCCGGGGCCGCTGGTCCAGATTGGTGGTGCTGTCTTGAAAACCAGTGTAAAAACACAAGAAAGGTGTTCTTTAAGAGATAAGAGAATGGATGTTGAGTTCTTGTTATCACTGGTATCTGAGAACAGATTTATTATCACGTTATTTATACATTATATAATTTCTATTAATTTTCCCCTAAATTATGCAATATGATGAGCTTGAAACAGCATACAGAGCGCTGATTTCCAAGTTATATGTTCTGTTTGTGTTTTTCATGCGGTTCAGGCTATTTTTTATAACTATAAAATATGTTTACATGAGAAATGGTAAGTAGGTGTAGTAGTGGAACGTTCAGTCCATTATAAACACTACAACTAATACAGTACATGTCTATCCATTATATGGTCAAAAAGAGATTTATATCACAAGCGTTAGTTATTACAAGCACTCGATGATGGTTTGAAGTGGGTTTTGAGCAAAAACAAAGTAAAAATCTCATAAATTGTGACGTGTATAGCTTGACATTTGTTACTCATCTGTGATTTTATGATGTTTTTGCTCAAAAACAATTCGAAAGCATAATAGATAGTTTGTGTTTCTGGTGTAGCATCATTTATTTATCATAATTTGTTGTTGTATGCTGTGCAGTAGGGGAGGTTAAAGCCAAACGGAAAAATCTAAAAAGGAGGATGCAAATACACGTCCTTCAAAGAATCTCAAACAAATATAAAATATTAAAGCAGCGTAATTATTTTCAACATTGATGATAAATGTTTCTTCAGCGCCAAATCAGCATATTAGAATGATTTCTGAAGGTTCATGTGACACTGAAGACAGGAGTAATGATAATGTAATTTCAAGCTTTGCCATAATTAGAATTTTAAAAAGTAATTTAAAATGGTAATATTTCACAATATTACGGTTTAACTGTATTCTTAATCAAGTAAATACAGCCTTGGTGAGCAAAAGAGACTTTTAAGAATCTTACAAAGCTCAAAGATTTATCCAGAACAATGTGAAAGCGACAAAACCAACCCCCGAAAACTTGCCACATCCATTTTCTTGGTTGTTGGTAGGCCATTACTAGCTCAATCTTGGTGGTTTCTACATGGTTGCTTACTGGGCCAAGTCAAACCAGCCCTAAAGAACTAAAAATGAAAAGTAAACCAGGAGTATGATGCAGTGAGTGAGAGAGAAAGAGCAAGAAAACATTTAGGGCAGTCAAAGGGAACAGATAAGAGAAGGGACATCCCTATGGAGAAAAAAAAAATAACGGGTGCATAACTCAACAAGTTGGGTGACGTGACATCAGGACGGCCAGGCATTTATCTTAAGGCAAGTCGGACCAAAAGCATGTTCCCCAGAGCACCTAAACACAGCAGATGTAATCAAAGAGACACTCATTACTTCTGCTGCTTAAGCGAGAGAGCGGGAGGCTCAGGAATAGCCACGGAGGGAGGGACAGAGGGGGTATTTTTGTGCAGAACTGTCTGCTTGGGGCAAAGGATGCTCCAGGTAAAGAGACAAGGATGTCACTGCCTTTCCCATGCCCTCAAGACAACGTGGAGCGGGACGAAAAGACACAGAGAGAACGATCACTGGAGGGGGATCTTATCTCCTTTAAACGGACTTGGCTTTGTTTCTTCTGGAATAAAGAGCTCATTACTGAGGCTGAGTTTCTCAAATGGCAGCCATGTCCAGTCAGAACGAGTCTGCTCTGATGAGGTCCAACTCATTCAGACAGCACACAGCCGAGTGTCGACTCTTTTCAACTTTGACCCTCTCTTACAATTACACTTTAAAGGCATCTGTATATCTAAATGATCTCAGGTCAAAACAGCTTGGTTCAGTTTATTTTGCATAAAAAGCACAAGTTTCTGCAGGCATCGGCAAAAATGTAAAGCTTTTTAAGCCCAGCACAAATAAAACTATTACCATGTGGGTGGGGTAGAGCAATGTCTATGGTAACACATAAAGCATAAAATGACAATTTAAACAACTTTCACCCACAGAATAAAAAAATATAAAAAATTAAATAAATGTTTTACTTTTTTTCTAACAATTGCGAGTTTACATCTCATAATTCGGCCTCAAGTCAGAATAGCATGATATAAAGTCGCAATTTTGTGTTATAAAGTCAGAATTGTGAGATAGAAAGTCGCAATTGAGGAAACAAGTCAGTCTTATATCTTATAACTTGCAACTGCGCGTTTATCTCTCACAACTGAGAAAATGTGAATTGACCGTACGTTCACACCGACTTGAGCGTCAAAGAAGCTCTGGCCGCTCTGTCAAGGACGCTTGTCAAAAAGCACGGGGAAGCTTGTTGACGCTTTGACGTTGCAGGGAGAAGAGAAGTGTCACAATATGAAATGTAATAAAACGAGAAAACAAGCAATACATTGAATAAAACTTTTATAATGACAGCATTTTTATAACCGCTTTATAACCGTCTGGGAAAATTAATAATTAACTATTATTATTATTAGCGAGCGTTTGTAAATATTTCAAATAAAAGTTGCGCTCATTCTCAAATGTTTATCACTGGATCATTATGGAAAATCGTTAAGTTGTTGTGTTTGGTGCTGCTTTACTGCATTTGGGGAGAAGACGTCGGACTCGGAGATTTTCAGCTTCTCCTCCATTTTCTCGGAACTAATGTTTAGGTAGGAACGAAAGTTCACATCGTATGTGTCTCCGGAATCAGCCAGAGTGAAGGACGTCTTTATTCCGATTGGTTGCTGGCGTTTGCCGCTGCTTGCCGCTGAACCGCGTCATAGCTCATTACCATAAAGTTGAGCTTCTTTCAACTTTCAGATTGACGCTCAAAACGCTCAAAACGCCCAAAACGCGAAGCCGAGGAATTTGACGCTCCTTGCAGCAGAGAGAAGCCAGCTTCCATTGAAAATGAATGACTTCCGGCTGCTTTGGAAGCTCAAGTTGGCGGCGGTGTGAACGTACAGTGAGAGTTAATTTTTATAGTTTAGCTTACAGTATATCTTGCAATTCTGACTTTATAATTCGCTATTGCGACTTTATATCTCGCAATTCTGAATTTACATCTCAATTCGGAGAAAGTCAAACTACATAGTGGGAAAAGACCACCAGAAAAGGACTCTATGAAAATATATGTTTAATATTCTGTTTGATGTGTGGACAGTAACAAAATATCAGAATAATCTAAAAGCAGGAAATAATAATAGCTAAGAAAATTAATTAAGCTTCCAGGATAAACAAAAACAAAAGGTTAAAGGTTAGTCAACAGTCTCTCCCTCTAAGTGCAGTGCAAGGAACGTCAGTTAATTGCTCTGCTACCACTTATCTCTTTCCATTTCTCTCAGGAGAAAGACAAGATCTCATTCCCGCCGGCTCCTAGGGGCAAGAGGTGACAAGCAGTCAGCGTCCGGCACTACCGTCATCCAGCCATCAGATCTGATCCAGTCAGGCCGTGGACAGACACATCATTAAGCCAGCAGAAAGGTTATTTTTAAGAGATTCCTGCGGGGGAAGGATACGAGCACTCACACAACCTCACAACAGAGCCCTCCGGAGCGCCGCAGTGTCCGAACAACCCTCCTGAACATCACTGAAGCAGTGATAATCACTAACTCCACTGCTAAAGTCACTGATACACATGGTGATACGCATAGAGAGGGCTATTAGATATGCTTTTAGTAGTGTGAAAGAGATGATTATTTATCAATGCATGCTATGCTAACATTTGTTTGTTTTTTTTTCTTGCTTACTTGCTTTTAATAATGTAAACATGCCATTTCATTTTGTTCATACTACAGTGGATATTTATATTGTCGTTTTTGTTCTTTTGAAAACTATGACCATTTTGTCACAAAAATAACTTATTAATTATGAAAGTATTATACACCCTTTAAGGGATCACTTTGTGAAAATAGAATTTTCAAAATGAGGAATATTTTTCACGTTTTTCACATATTTATTATGTAGTGCTGCGTACCAGAAGAACTGAGATAAAGTGTTTTGCCGTTAAACCTATTTTTCAGCAGAATGCTGAACTCTGAAAATGTTGACCATGCACTATAAAGCTATTTTTTTTTACAATTATTCCACAAAAAGTGACAGGCATAGAAACAGTACGTTCTACTTACCAAGTCTGACTGAATCCATACTTTACATTTACATTACATTAGATTACACTATGGATTTGAATTCAGTGTGGATTGATTACTATTTGGAAGTAAATATGGCCTATCTGATCATGTAAATTAGATTTCTGAAAACACCAGTAAGCTGACAGTTTTGCAATCTTCAATTTGATAATACAGTTTAAAAGCGTAATACATCAAGTCTGTGTTCATTTACGGGCTTGAGAGAGAGAGAAAGATTGGTAACGCTTCCTTTTACAGTACAGTACTTAGGTGTACTTACAGTGTACTTACCTAGAAAGTACTGGCCAATATAAGGTAAGCACATGGGTTATGGGTAGGTTCAGGGTTAGTACCTAGTTATTACCCTGTAATTGTAATTACTATAATAAGTACATAGTATGTACATAGGTAACGGGACTGTAAAATGAACCATAAATGCGGTTTCTTTTTCTATTCATCAAAGAATCCTGAAACAAAAAATTGCACACAAATGTTTTGAACATTGATAATAATGAATGTTTCTGAGCATCAAATCCGCATATTAGAATGATTTGTGAAGGATTATGTGACACTGTTTAAATTGTCATAATATTTAACAATATTACTGCTTTTTTCGTTTCGTTTTAATCAAATAAACGCAGGCTTGGTGAGCAGAAGAGACTTCTTTTAAAAACAATAAAAACCTTACCTTATCCAAAACTTTTGATTGGTAGTGTATACGACTGATGTATTTTGAGTACCATACTACAAGTTCCTTTGCTGATGTCAAGTGTGGGGTCTGTGGCTCAGCTGTGTGTGTGTAGTGTCCTGCTGCGCAGCCCGTTTAAGCTTTTCACAGCTTTAATCGTTATCAGTGATAAACACAGAGGCAACTACAGAAAAGGGTCAAACGACAAGCCTAAAACAAGTCACACCATGTCAAAGCAGTTCATCAGCACACATACACATGGTGTCTGACAGCTGTCAGTCCAACTGTGACTTCCATCTGTGTGTTCCCATTTCCCCCTGTGGCTTTGCAGACAGGAGAGATTTCATAAAAATAGCAAAGTATGAAATTATCTATGACAACAGAAAGGTGACAGACTGATAAACATCATGTTCCAAACATTTCTCTTCTGCTAGCGACTCGCCGTCGACAGATGGGCCTTTGGTAATGTGCTTCTCCTGAGTGGCCATTACTTTGATAAACAGTTAAAGCAGCATTAGAGCTTGACACAAGAATCAATGAAAGGTGGAGTGGGTGTATGTGTGCGTTTACAACTATACGATAACAAATCACTGTTTAACGTTCTGTTCTCTGTTCTGAAGAAAAACCTTTAAGAAAACAACATGTATACAAGTACACACCCCAAAATCCCCCCTCCCCCCTGCAGTTTGCGGCAGCATCACATGTCCGACGCTTACCCGTGCTGATTCCTGAGTTGGCGATGACTGTGGCATCACTCCATTGGTCAGCGCTGGATACAGAATATGAACGCTGATGCATCCCGTCTGGCCGACTGTTAAACGACACCAGGCTGATGCCACTCGCCATCTGAGACGCTGAGGAACTACTGGTCACAGAGCCTGTGAGAGAGACCAATGATAATTAATACACCATTTGTTATAAGACACCCAAGGCACTTATAGAGTTGTTACTCATCAAAAGTAAAAGTTCAAAAATTTGATAGAAAACTCCAGTTAATTGTTATTATTTTTATATATATTTTTTGCACAATAAGTAGGCACGATATTGGTTATCAGCCGATATTAGAATTTTTTATTAATTTAAATTTAGCAATATCGGTGGATATTGGACATTTAATTGTGTATGGTAATTACTAGGGCTGTCAAACGATTAATCGCGATTAATCACATCCAAAATAAAAGTTTGTATCTACATAATATATGTGGGTGCACTGTGTATAATTATTTAATATATAAAAATATACACACATGCATGTATATATTTAAGAAATATTTTCATGTATATACTCCATATAGATTTATGTAAAATTTATGTTATATATAAATACAAATATTTTATTTATAAATAATATTTTTTCTTAAATATACATGCATGTGTGTGTATTTAGAAATATATATATATATATATATATATATATATATATATATATATATATAAAATAATTATACACAGTGCACCCACATACATTATGTAAACACAAACTTTTATTTTGGATGCGATTAATCGCAACTAATCGCTTGACAGCCCTAGTAATTACCTTTACCATAATTTACTGTTCATCTTAAAAAATGAATAAAAAAAACTAAATTAAAATTCAATTATCAATTTTTTCATGTGAATAAAAGCCTAAATTAAATCTGTTAATCATATAAAGTGTCTTCTTGAGAAGACTTTGATTGAACAGCTCAATTTGTTTGGATTACTTTTATAATGTCTTCATTTGTGTCCCGAAGATGGACAAAAGTCTTGGTTTGAGATGACACGAGTAAATGTGTAAATGATGGGTTACATTTTTGGGGGAATTATCCCCCATTAAATGCAATATTTAGAAAATCTATTTTCTGTACCGTACATGTACACTGTAGTGTACACATTGTTGTGGTAACAAAACATTAAGTAATTTTAATGCCTCCCCACATCAAGAGAATACAGATTATCTAACTGCAATCTATCAGAGGTGTAATATAGAGGCATCCCTAATTAGCTGTTGCCTTCATAATAGTTTTGCTAACGAGTCCGACAATAATAATAAGCATAACTAACGCACATGCACCAAACTTCTTTATTTGTTCTCGTCAAGGAGCATAATAGTGACATCAGATTACTTAAAGGTTAATTATCACCACCGTGAGTCATCATTAAACTGTGCGAGAGGTTTGTCTGACTCGCGTGGAAATTAAAGTGGACATCATAGGAAGTCATATCTAATCGCACTAATAAGATTACAGCACAACTGAGCACAAACAAATGTGAGAAAGATATTATATGACATGCAAATACTGACTCAAACACAATCAACCATAAGGCTGCTGGGCTTACCGACAGATGAAATTCAACTCTGACAATTTAAAGGGATAGTTCACCCAAAAACGATAATTTTGTCATTAATTACTCACCCTCATGTCGTTCCAAACCCTTAAGACTTTCGTTGATCTTCAGAACGCAAATGAAGATCTTTTTGATTAAATCTGCGAGCTTTCTGTCCCTCCATTGTCAGCCTACGCAACTGCAACTTTGACGCATCAAAAAGTTCATAAAGAGATAGGAAAACGAATCCATATGAATTGAGTGGTTTAGTCCAAATTGTTTGAAGAGACTCGATCGCTTTTTATGATAAACAGATTTAATTTAGGCTTTTACTTGGATATAAACACTGATAAACAAAAGCTCAACCAAACCTAAATGACACGTGAGACAACATGACATCATGACTTTTGCGTAAACATACACACCACTTTCGAGTCAAGTGGCGTGTTATCTCCACGTGTATCCGCGTATTTCTACGCCATTAACATCCGCGTCATTCCGTCTTTACACGCCGTCAAATGTCCGAGCGAAACGAAGCAAAATGTACATCTACATCTGGGGAGCTATCTTTTTCTTTCCTAGGATGGTAAGGGAACAGTCATAAATGCCATTAACCCCAGTGACGGGTAGGTTTAGGGACGGGGTTGAGGCAAGTCATATATTTATATATACAGTAATATCGTTAAGTCAACGGCGTTCATAAACACGCTGAAGAACGATCATGCGTATTGATAGCACGCCAAAAATGGAAATACTAATTGGCGTGTCATACACACGCTACTTCATGAGATCAGTCTGCGTGAGAACTTACCTCTTGCGGAAGTTCGAACGTGCTGAGTAACACAAGAACGAACCTCATTGGTAACACCGCACGATTGAGCTGCAGTTGCTATGTCTATGGAAGGACAGAAACCTCTCAGATTTCATCAAAAAGATTTGCGTTCTTACGGGTTTGGAACGTCATGATGGCGAGTAATAATTATCATATCTGGGTGAACTAACCCTTTGACAGTTTGTCCAACAAAATGTAAATAACGCTGATGTGATGATACCACTCGTTATTTGCTCTAGCTACAGTCAGTGCACACAAAACTATTGATGTCGTCAAAAAAAGGGTTCTTTTCTGGTTTTTAATATGTTGTTGGAAAAAGGTGTACCCACGGGCCTCCAATGGCCCGTTGCAAACTCGACTGAATGAAATGTCATGACTCAATTTAATCTCCATTGTAGCGGATAAATCAGACGGCAGCACCTTTGGGTAAATGGCAAGATCTGAGCGTACTTCAGGAGAGGCCTGATAAACTACATTTTTACATCCGTGGCCATCTGGAAGAAAAAAATAAATAAACACTATGCATGTATGAGGGTTTACGCACACACACACACACACAGTGCAAGAACAGCAGTGTGTGAAGATATGCTATAATGGATTTGGTGGATAATGGGAGCTTTCACAAAAGGAGATGTTAAGACCAAAGGAATAAGAGGTGCATGTGATCCAGCCCTACAGTCAAATACTCGACTTACAAAAGCTTTCACTGCCTTAACGCTGTGAAATATCTCTCTTTTCTCCTCTACCGCAGCCTCCCTCCTTCCCTCGCTCTCTCTCATTAGTGTTCATTTCGGACTTGCCTGACTGGAGAACGAGCGCTGATTGCATTAATATTCATGACAATAATTAGTACATGTATTATGGGTCACTGAATATTCATGCTATTAGTTTGGTCCTTCTGGTGCTCTGTGTGTGTGTGTATGTGCCTGAGTAGGGTCTTTAACACTCCTTGGGGGGCTTAAGGATTGTTGATCCAATGAGTGTGTATACGAATAACTAAACAATAACTTAATTGTTTAATTCTCTACTAATGAAGACTGTGCACTTCTGAGGCCCATTATAATGACATTAAGACACATTAATACATTGGTTTTCTAGGAAAACTAGTGTTTCCTTACCATGTAAGGAAATGTATTATATCATTTTAAATATGTATTATATATTTTTTATTATACATCCATTCATTTACCATATTTAGGCTCGCTTCTCAGGCCATAGTCTGAAAAACACCCAGGAAGAATGGCCAGTATACATTTTATTCTTATAAAAATGATGATCTATTTATAAATCTATTATTATATTATTATAAATCCATTATTATATTATTATAAATCTATTATTATCTATTTATAATATATATATATATATATATATATATATATATATATATATATTACATATACATACTTATACACACACACACACACATATATATATATATATTAAGGCTGGGCAACGATTAATCGCGATTAATCGCATCCAAAATAAAAGTTTGTGTTTACATAATATATGTGTGCATAGTGTGTATAATTATTTTTTATATATAAATACACACACTTGCATGTATATATTTAAGAAAAATGTGTTCTTAATATATCAAATATTTATTTATACACATAATATCAATTATGTATAAATATATATAAAGTATATACATGCAATTATTTCTTAAATATATATGCATGAGCGTGTATTTCTATATATACAAAATAATTATACACACTACACACACATATATTATGTAAACACAAACTTTTATTTTGGATGCGATTAATCGCGATTAATCTTTGCCCAGCCCTAATATATATATATATATATATATATATATATATACAGACATATATATTATTTATTTATTTATTTATTTATAAAAACAAAACAAAAATCAAGCATGCTCATATTATCTGGAAGGGTGGCCATTATATATATATATTTAAATTCAGTAATTTTACTTAAATTGCAATGAATATTACCTATTAATTGTCATTCAAGTGAAATGACTGAACTTGAATATATAAGCTTGATAAAAATGATCATTTTAGAAGAAAACTTCAAATGGCATCATACATCATAAAACTAAGCAAAGCGAAAAGCAAAATAAAAACAAAAAGCCAAACAAAAAGCAAAGCAAAGCAAAAAACAACAAAAAAAAGCATGATCACGTTACCTGGTGCCTGTCCGAGCTGCAGGTTGCTCATGTCCTTGGTCAACCCATTGGTTTTGGGACTGGGGGCCGCACATGTGGAGATGGCCCTGGGGGGCCTTTTCCCTGGAACCTTCACTGTAGTCCGAAGCAGGTCGATCTCCTTCCCATGAACATTCTGCATATAATCCTATAGGTAAAAATGACACAAAGATTACTGACACTTTGGATGAAAAGTGTCTACTAAATTTATTTTGTCTAGCACAGTTAATCCTTCCCACCCTCTGGAGGTGAAGAAATCAATATCGACATGTTTGAAATTCATGGAGAAGAAATGCACTTTACTTTGGTATGCAGAAAATCAGCTAATGCTTTTTAGAGCACATGTAAAATCTTCCGTTTTCCTTTTCCACAGATCACAGCATTGCCATCGCAGCATGTGTTTGGACTCTAACTGCGTTGTCTGGATTTGCGCGCGGCTTTGCTTGCGTTGATGATGAAAGTTACTCAATGCTAATAGGGATGCAATTACCAGCCGCAAGCTGTTGGCCCGCCAATCCTGAAGGGCTCTCCTGTGGCTTGTTAAACCGTGTTGAGAGCTCTTGGCTTTGAATTGCCCTTTTGTTGGCCTCTAGTGAGGGATGGACATGTTATGCTCTTGCCGTAAATTGCTCGGTACAGCACACGTACACAGAGAGTCTTCAGGTCTTTGTGTTATTTGATTGGCACTCAGCTGATGGATGGCAGTTCCGGGTGGTACACGCTCCCTCTCAAAGCCTTGCCCCTGCTCATTAGGGCCAAACACTCCACGTAGCTGCTCTATTGAAGAACGTATGTTATTGTGTTTCATGTAGGACATACACTCCGGGGACTGGTCCATATGTAACTCTCGATTTAAAATAAAGGACGGGCAACCCACTTGAGGGATTTCGTTTAGGGAGTTGGAGTGCTCAAATGTTAACGGTTGGTGAAAAGACCATCATCTGGCTACTTCAGGGGCAGATGTGCATTTAAAATTGATGCTCTGCATAGATTCATCTATCAAACCGTACTGCGCTAAAGCATTGCGTAGTGTTTAACAAAACGGTGCAAGTATAATCAACGCACAATAGTTATGTGCCCCCCAAAAAAGTTGTGCTTATAATGGATGTGAACATGGATGAGCCATTTGAGATATTTTTCCCCTCACTAATTAGGTTGCATCTATTGCCATCCACTTAATCAGCTGCATTAATGTGATTTCTTTTTCACATAGTTGAGCAATTAAGAGCCCTGATTGAGTTTCATCCTATTAGCCTCCGCAAACACTCTAATTGATGCCTGTGTAGCAGACACCTGCTGATGAGAGGAACCTGTTCACAGTCAAACGGAGGAGGGGGACGGTATATGATGACGCACACTTCCTCTAATTCACCCTGATGAGGATATTAATTAGAGATTGACTGCATGCGAGTTTAAATTATGTTTAGTGAATTTGACAAACTATTTTTTGTTTTCTTTTTTTATTTAAAAGTGTGGCCACTTTGTACTCAGTCTGAGATCATCAGATAATCATCTGAGAAAATTGGAAAAAAGAAGGGGAATAAAGATTTTTTTTAAGGCGAGACACTACAGGTGAATATGGTATTTTTTTTTTAACCAGCAGATATCCCCATGGAACTTTCCCAGTTGATTACCTACATTAAGATGAGGAAAAAAAATATTACAAGTTTCCTGTAATTTAATGTTTAAATATGCAAATGAGGCATTATGTAAGTAAATATGCAGTAATTTGCATGTATTAAAAAAAAAAAAAAAAAAAAAACGAAATCTGAGTATTGGATAAAGCCAGGTTCAAAATTCTTTTTTCATTGTGTTGTGTTCACATATTAGATGAGAAAAAAAAATTACAGAGGGATTTATGGATATCTACACTCTAAAAAATGCTGGGTTGTTATAACCCAATTTTGGGTAAAATATGGACAAACCCAGCCATTGGGTTACATTTTTAAATTACATTTTTAACCCAATGGGTGGGTTTGTCCATATTTTACCCAAAATTGGGTTAAAACAACCCAGCATTTTTTAGAGTGTACTTTTGTTATCCTGTAAATTAGAATATACTGCCATTTGCCTTAAAAAAATGATTTTCATTGTGTTTTTTGGAATAATATGTTATATAAATCAGGCTAGGAATAATATATTTACAGATCCCTCTGTAAATGTCTTCATAATATAACTAGGTACAAGACTGGTGTATATAGGTGCTACTGAAGGAGAATTCGGACTTGGAGTATGAGAGAAAAGTCATTTTGAGAAAACTGCCTTTAAAGATTTAGTATCAGCCAGTGAGATCACGGATTTAGAGTTAAATCCCCCCTTTTACTTTCACGATTGGTTGCCGATAAGAAGGAAATGGCCATATTTGGATCCGACAGAGTTGTACAGGAGAAAGAGAGCTTTCTAACCATGTAATGACAGGGTGCAGATCGCGATCGCTGAGCAGCAGGGTGATTTATAACGACAACTTTTGAAGAATTTATGAGAAATCTACAGACACAAACAGACAAAGTGTAGTAAAATAAAGACCTAAATGTGTATTTAGGTCTGAAAGAAGACATGTAAGAAGAAGTCTGAAAGAAGACATGTTATTGAAGACAAATATCCCAAAATCTCAAAATTGACCAGTGAAAAAAATAAACTATGTTTTTGCCTGCCGTGTCTCGCCTTAAAAAAAAAAAAAAAAAAAAAGAAAGAAAAGTTACAGGTCTAAAATCTGTATCAGTGCATCAGGAGTGCATTTAACCCTGTCTGTTCTTAAGGGTTCGAATGACAGAAGGAAAATATAGTAATGAGAAAAAGGTAAAAAGTTTATCAACCTTAAAATATCCAAAACTGTTTGACACAAATTGTGACAACTTTTAACAATGAACAAACTTAGTTTACATTAAAAGGTTATTTACCAGAAAAATGTTCATTTAGCATCCATTTAATTTTTTTTTAGCTTTCATAATATGAGAAAGAACAAACTGTGCTCTTGCGATCTGATAAAATATTATAGACCTAACACGTTATTTTATTATTTTGACCAGATGCTTATTTTTTTTCCTCTCAAAATGATGGAAAGCATCTTAGATGACAAAAAAGAAAAACGTTGCAGGGAGCATGAAACCATTAAAATGTATTTAAAAGTTTCTAGAAAACATTTTAAGGACATTTGTGTTTACTTCTGTACAATAAACAAGTTTGATACTCTGTCGGGTTGCGACTTGGATCATCCCAATGTTAAATCTGGGTCCTGAAACACAATCCTTTAGCTGACCAAGGATAATTATTCTATAATATGCGACAGCTCATCTTTTTCACCCAAAAATGAAAATTCTGTCAGTATTTACTCACCCTCATCTTCGGAACACAAATTAAGATATTTAAGATATTAAGATCGCTCCTGCATACTAGTCCATAGGCCTTTTGAGGGAATGACACTTGCTAGCATCGAAAAGTCATTAAAGACATCGTTAAAATAGTCCAAGTGACTACAGTGGCTCAATTTTAACTTTATCAAACGACGAGAATACTTTTGTGCTCAAAAACAAACAAAAATAACGACTTTATTTCAACTATTCACTTCCTTCTCCATGGGCCTGTAGTCAGTTAACGTAGTGTGATTGCGTAAAGCTACGTCACACGTAGGCTCACTATTGGCCGACGCTGGTCATGTGTGTGATGCGTGTGACGTACAATAACAGAAGCTTACGCTATTAAACTAGTAACCTGACTCGCGCAGAGGGAGAAATAAACGAATAGTTGAAATAAAGTCGTTATTTTTGTTGTTTTTTGCGCACAAAAGTGTTCTCGTCGTTTGATAAACTTAAGATTGAGACCCTGTAGTCACTTGGACTATTTTTACGATGTCTTTAATGACTTTTTGAGGACAGCAAGTCATTCCCTCAAGAAGCCTATGGACTAGTATGCAGGAGGGATCTTAATATCTTAAATATCTTAATTTGTGTTCCGAAGATGAGCGAAGGTCTTACGGGGTTGGAACAACATGAGGGTGAGTAAATACTGACAGAACTTTCATTTTTGGGTGAACTAACCCTTTAAATTGTACAAGAACTGACCTATGACTAAATGCTATCCATGTTTTTTCATCCATCCATTCGATACAGTTTTTTTTCCATTTGCATCTCTGATTTGTAGAATCACTCTGGGATTGGTTAATGCTAACAATGAGGTCTGATTGGATTCCAAAAAAAAAAAAAAAAACCCAGAGATGAAAACAACCAATAAAAGACGACCATTTCCATTGGTGTGTGGGCAAACAGGTCGTCAAAGCTGGTGATTATGACAAGCCATTACAGCGTTATATTACACATCAACAGCATCAGCCGTGTGCAAACAGACGAGGCAGTAATTAAGGACGAGACCGTGTCATCAGACACCATGCCTACTGAAGCGGACACGATAATCCGTTAAACGTCAGTGAAAAGGACATAAAAAAACAGGATGTTGCAGTGATGGGCGAACAGAGAACAATATTAACAGGAAAGAACCAATAGGATGAGGAGAAAAGCAGATACAATACACGTGTACAGGCCGCATGTGTGTGTGTGGGCACTTACATGCAGACTGGGATGATACGTGAGGACTCCGTTGTCACAAAGCGTGACATATTTCTTCTTCCACTCTTTGTTCAGTGACTTGCCGCTTCTTTTCAACAACATCCCCTGATAGACAAAAAAACAAACAGAGATGCACAGTTCAAACACTTGTTACTTGTTTAAGTATTCACTTATTCATTTCTTTCATACAATAAAACAGGTTTGTCTGAAAAAATAGTTTAAGTTGCAAGAGAGGGCTAAAACGGTCTGTGGTTTATAAAAAAAATCTCCCACTGACACAAAAAAACCCCACACACTGTTATATTGTAAGTGGAAGGACAGTTTATTTGCACACTTTGAGGAGAGAGAGAGAGGGAAAAAAAAGTGCACCGTGAGCTACATTCCCCTTGGAGTGTTAGCGAGCACATTAGCACTATGACACGAGCACTAACCTTCCTCTCCTACGCACATCAGTGGCGGCTGACTGCCCGTTTAAGGGTCCGGACGCCCACACCTCATTTCAGCCAAATTCATTAGGCAAGAAGGGAATAAAACTGTCCGTTGATTAGCAATTACGCTGCAGCGGCGGCGTGTCACTTCGCTGGACTTGTTAAACATTAACGTGCAGACAGGACGGATAATAATAGATTTCTTGCTCTGGCTGCCACGGAGCGTGCGACATCAGAGCCGACAAGTTTCTGTCACTCTCTGCCTATTTCACTTCTGCTTGTTTTTCTTTCAGTCACTCCACAGCCTGAATTTTCATTAAAAAAAAAAAAACATGCCACGAACCCCAACTGTCACACACCGTTAAACTGGCCTAATTATGTGGTAATTGGTATCCAAACACAGTCTGAAAAAAAAAAAAAACAGGATTTACTGAGAGGACTGACAGTAAAGTGTGTGTGACAAATTTAGTTTCTGAAGTGGAAAACCTGTAAATAATAAACTTCACTTTGTCAATTTTCAAAGTACATTATTATTTTTAATTTTTTTTTTACTTTTTAGCAGATAATGATATAAGGAATAATTAAAAAAATATTGATATTACAAAAATAATTTATTTATTTTGAAAGATTTGAATTATTTTTTATTAAAAAATTCTTATAATTATATAAAAAATGATAAGAAAAAAATTATATTAAAAAAATAAATGTTGTTTATATTATTGTTAACAATTCATCTTTGCATACTTTTATTTATAAATTTTTTCTTGACCTTGTAGTTTTGAATTAGAACGTCAATGACAGGCTTCTCTCTGGTGATGTCTGCCGGACTTTTCTAATCATTTAGTCATCATAAACCCCGCCCCTTTATTACAATCAACCGCAAACTCGCATTCAGATCTGACCCCATCCAATCAAAAACTGACGGGTTGAACCAATGCCCTTGGGTTTGGGGATCATAAGAAATAGCTTTATTGTATTTTTATATCAATTTTATTTTGGGAAAGTTTTACTTCACTACATTCTAAAGCATGTTGTACTTTTTACAAGGTAATAAAAACATTAATTCATTAACGTTATTTTGGACTGAATGAATCGTCTCACCAACAACTCACTGATTCAAATGATCCACTCAGAGGCCTGACTCAAAATGAGCGAAGAATGAAAGATCCTCGAAGCTTGAGTGCGAACTGATGGCATGAAAAGTAAGTTACTAATGCTTAATTTTAGGATTTATTATTGTAAATTAAATCGTATTTAGGTCACGATTGTCAGTGGTTTGTGAACTACTGTAAAAGGGTGAGCTGTTTAAGCTCATAGTATGAAATATGCCAGAACGTGGACATGTCCATATTTGTGTATCACCATCTGAAAGCATGTTTACGTTAAAAACTAAATACAAAAGAGTTTCAAGTCATATAAAACTAGAATGAACATACTTGTCAACACACATAGTTTTTTTTTTCTCATTTCTATGTGGTATATATTGTTATTTAGACTTGCATTGCCCACTTTTCAGCAATTATCAGTAGGTTAGTTATCAAGTGTATGACAATTTTGGTAAAAAAAAAAACAAAACTTTTTTTTAAAGCTACACTGTGAAATTTTTACAACCATCTAGCGGTGAAAAAGGTATATGACCATCCAGTGAATTTTAGTTTCTGTTCCTCTCAATTCAGATTTCGTTTTAACTCCTACGGTGGCCAATGTAGTCCAAGATTAACATGGCTTCCAGTTCGACCTCGTCCATGAGTGTTAACTCAAACGTAAACGCGAAAGGCGAAGCTTGAATTAACGGGTATGTCCCTCTTTAGCTAATGTACTTTCAAGATGGAGGGGCAACATGGCGACCGACATTAGAACCCCTTACCCGTATGTATTTTCAATGGCATATTATACACTCACGAGAATAATTTATTACTTGAACGAGGTAAATATACATTAATGAGCACATATATTTTTGAAAGAACTACGTGTTTTAGCTAAAAATAAACTAAAAGAGTTACACAGTGTAGCTGAACAATCTTTCATATTGACTAATGCTGGCTGCTTTTAAATACACAATCATTCCTAAATGTCGGACTGAGCTGTAACCTATTTTATCTGTTTGTCTAGTACATACTTTTGCTTAAGTAAAATAGAAAACCAGTACTTAATATAGGTACCCAGTATTGGAGTGATGTTTTTTTTAGGGTATCTGTAACTTTCACTCAAGTACTTGATGTGTGTGCTTCGTCCACCACTGGTTGTGTCTCAAATGACGCAGTATACTATGCACTATGTACTCAACCACGTCGTGTAAGCATTTTATAAAGTCATTTGTCATCCAGCATTGGAGTCTGATGCCCCTCCCCCTTCACTACATAAGGAAAGATGTGACAGTAAATCAAGTGCATCATTCGAGTATCTAAAGTGTTTTTCTTTTTCTTTTTTGGAATTTTCAATGTGAACACACACTAATGAGCACAAAATGGCACAGAATAGTGCGCACGCATTTAAATGGGACGCACCTTAAGCATTGTATTAAAAAAATATAATCTTGACACTGCAATCGCAAAAGAGTAACATTTGGTTATGATGGCATCTTGTTCACACTTGACACTGAAAATTCCTAAATAGAAGCCTAAATTAAAAACAAAAAATTAACTTAAGGCATTATAATGATGTTTAAAGCAGCAGTGCATACAATTTTTATTTTAAATTTTATGTTGCGGAACCGTTCTGAGATCAGCCTGGCCTTGGGTGACACGTGTACGTTTGTTGTAAGATCATCTGGATTTAAGGTAATGAGGCCAGTGTCTGTTCTGAGATCAGTCGGACCCTGGGTGATGGAGCTATACATGTGGGAGGATGTTCCCTTAGGTCAGTCCACATCTCTGTACACCCTAAACCCAATGTTCAAGACAAGAGAACAGCGCTTCCTGGGTACAATAAAAACAGGCTCTCCTGCTGAGTGGTAAACACAAGTTGACGAGTTATAACGAGGGTGCTGCCGCTAGCGGACCATCTGTCACATAGGGTGAATATCCATTACTTCATTAACTAAGACTGAGGTGAGTGTGTGTGTGTGTGTGAGGCTCAAGGAAAAAAAGAGCAAGAATAAAAGAGGGGAAAAGAGGGAGAGAAAGAAAGGAAGGGACAGATTGAGAGAGAAAGAAGATGATCTTTTAATGACGCTGTATGTGTGGTCTCTCCAGGCATGTTGTGTTGAGCAGGTAGCCTGGTTTCGGATCTAGGTGTATTAATTTTGCACATCCATCGGGAAAGGTGACAGCCGATCATTCAGCAGGAGAGGCTAATTGAACACCACGTCGCGTTTCTGATGGGAGTAATCGTTCATTATTTAAGGCTCGGGCCGGTGACACCCTGCTTTGCACCTATTTTACCCTCCCCTGGTTGACAACCTGCAAGGTCTTGTAATGTTGCAAAACGGGGGCCAAAAAAATAAATCTCACGCAGGCATTTCCTACTTACAACAAGCCAGCAACTGCAGCAACTGTCAAATCAAATTCGTTGTTAAAATATAAACAAGGAAATGGTGGCTAAAAAAAAAATAAACAAAAAAAAAACAACTTGGTGAAAAATATATTCTAACATACATTAAATAATGAAGACAGTTTAAGAAAAAATAGACTGAATATGTAAGATAGTCCATGTATTTAGCAAGAATTTGAATTTTGTAACAAAATAATAATAAAAACAAAAAAATCTACAAATAATGTGTTGAGAAGTTTTCTTCACGCATTAACTGAAAACATTAAAGATCTATTCATCAAACTGAAGATCAGAAAATTAATTTGGTCGAATATTTTCAATGACAAAAATACGGATGGATGGGTGGATGGAATTAGACGAACAGATAGATAAGTTGGAGGTCATAGATCTTCAAAAATAAATCTTAAAAAGTACATCAGTAAGTTGTCTTTGTCAAGCCAACATAAGTGAATGCAAAGTCAGAAAATGTATATTCCGATTCTTTTCCCGGAAGGAAAACACCCGGAACAGGGCGAGCGTCCATTACAAATAAACTTCACGAACAAACAAAAGCCTCTAATCTGTGCGCTCTTCCATTAAAAGAAGCCGATGTGCTCTTATCAGTGTGTTATCCTCTTCTTTCAGCTCTTCTCATTTCTCCCATTCTTTGCTAACAAAAGGAGAGGTTAACCGCGAGATGAATGCGGACAGTGGCATGGGTGTGGACAGAGTCAGTATGGTGGACAGGATCCGTCTCCTACGAGTCCGCTTCGGACAGCCGCTTGACAAAAGGCTTGGGTGTTTGCCCACACTGGCCTTATTGTTCTTGGGCGCTCCAGAGAGAAGGGCGCTAAATTAAGTGTGTCATCCCAACACTGGCTCGCCTCCGGCCCTGTCACTGTGACTGAATGTGTACGCGTGTGTGTGCGAGGGAAGTGGGGCCACGTGAGTGACACGCCGTGAAAGCTGGAGGTCTTATATCGCTGCGGCCATCTGATCTGGCCAGTGCAGGCAGTGAGAGGACACACACACCCCCCACCCAAAAGACATTTATCATTTAACGACAGGCACATTCTCTCTCGCTGACAAACACACCTGAATCAGGCTAGCAATGGGAATACTTCATTAAATACTCATTAGTATAGAATTACCCATGTTCTCTAACACAGTGATTCCCAAGCAGGTTATATTTTGCTTTGCAGCTATAAAACAGAAATGACGACTTAGAAATATAATAAATAATATTTGACAAGTCATGTGGCGCAACTAGCGTTCAGGGATATAGAGGACCCCTGAAGACCTATGTAATTGTGTCAAGTCTCTTAAAATATCCAAATATGACTATGACAAAATAATTTTGATCGTACTGTAAAATGTAATATGGCAAAACTCCATAACGAGGACATAATGACATTTAAGAGTAAGACATTATATTTGTAAAATAAATAAATAGTTCCTACCTTAAAATTATTACCGGTTACACCAGGTGACATTTTATTTATAAACATTCGTTGAGAATAGAGCCCAACCGATAAAGGATTTTGAAGGCCGATACCGATACAAATATTTTGGGGTTTTAAAATCCAATATATATATATATATATATATATATTTATTTTTTCCAGAAACGCGCACCAAAACATTAACAGATTTCCCTAACATAGTTATTTGTAGTTATGTATGAGTTTTAACTAAAATAATATGATAAAGCATTTTTAAAAGAAACTTGTTTCTTTTATTGTCACAACAGAACAGAGGAATATCAAAATATATTAAAGTTCTGATAAATAAAATAATAATTAGTCCCTACATTGCCTTATAAGCTACCTTATAATTACAATGTTAGGTTAGCTAGTCTATGATGAGCCATAATTTAGCAATAGATAACATCATACTGCAAAATGTAAAACATCCATTTTCAATTTAACACCCCAAGGAGAGATGATTGAAGCGTGTTTCGTCTGTTTTTATTTTATTTTTGAAACATTCATTTATCGGCCATTATAACTGCCGATACCGATAGTTTGGAAAATGTCAAATATCGGCCGGCCGATATATCGGTCTGGCTCTAGTTGGGAAATGGTTAAAAGGTTTTCCAAATTCAACTGAAACCAACATGAATACAAAGATTATATATTATTTCTAGGAACCAGATACATGCATTATTTGAAAGATTGTTTTCTAGGCTGGTGCTAAAGCAAGTAACTTGTACTATGTCAAAATAGGAGACTTATTTATATAGTTTTGTTTGAATTTCTTGCCTGATAATGAAAATAAATGAAATCAAGGAAAGAGTTATTCTTCTTAAATCAATGTCTTCATGACTACACTCCTGTCCACCTTAAACACTCAGGAGTCCAAGTTTGATGAACAGACAGTAAAGTCGGTATTGTGAGGTTCATTGCAGCACTCAGCTTTAAACAATAACACGTCAAGGTCATCAAGGAGCTTAATGAGTGGTTAAAACACTCCCCTGAAAGCTTAAACCAATCGAAGCCAGTGGATACTGGCAACAAGAGATTAGCCAAATCTAAACAGAGAGCACTGATTGATGTTTATGTATTTGGTTGTAGCTAAAATTATACAGGGAAAAGAAGAGAAAAAAAATCTAATTTGCAGGAGGTTAGTGTGCATGACAAAAATGCCATCTTGGCCAAAATGGCTCGGAGCAGCGACAACCTTTCCTTGGGAAATGATATTTTTCCAATCCCGCAGAAGGCGGATCATGTCACACTCGTTAAAGGCTTGATAGCAGGTCTTTAATATTCACCGTCTTAATTAGGGCTGCAGTTAATTTCATTAAATTCTTTCGGTGCTAAATGAAGCAGATTATGAGACATCTTTTATTGCGAAGCGTGAAATTACAGCCTGCCCGCTGCCAATGGCAGGGCCAAGCTAATGAATTACAGGGTAAATAACACCCGAATTAACCATCCAATTTAACTCCTTACAAAGCACCCCTGCTCCGAGGGGGCAGAACTTCGTCAAACATGCACAGCTCAGTGCTCATCTACGCACCAGAACATGCAATTACAACCATGATACTAATTTCCCTTTATGATGAGGAGAGACGTTTCAGTGCCATTGTATTTCTTAAAAGGAAATTTTAAGAGAGCAATGCACAGTAAAACGTAACGTGTGAAAAGTTTCACTGCACCACCAAACATTGAAAAAGGTCAAAATGTCGTTTAATCTTGAGCATTGGAAACACATCGGCTAGGATGGCAAGCAGATATTCAATGAATCAGGCACTGTTGGAAAACAACTGTGATGGAACTTAAAGGGTTAGTTCACCCAAAAATGAAAATTCTGAAAGTATTTACTCACCCTCATGTTGTTACAAACCTCTATGTGTTTATTTGTTCTGCTGAACACAAAGGAAGATATTTGGAAGAATGTTTTAATCAAACAGATCTCATTCCCTATTGACTACCATAGTAGGAAAAAATGCATACTATGGTAGCCAATGGGGAATGAGATCTGTTTGATTAAAACATTCTTCCAAATATCTTCCTTTGTGTTCAGCAGAACAAATAAACACATAGAGGTTTGGAACAACATGAGGGTGAGTAAATACTGACAGAATTTTCATTTTTGGGTGAACTAACCCTTTAAAGACAATAATAGCAGCTACAGCTACTATTGTATTAGATCTGTGTATTAAAGTGAAAGCAGCGTAACATACAGCGCTTTCTGCTATGTATGCTGTTAATATGAATCAAACAACAAAAGAAAAACAGAGAACCACCCACTGGTCTTAATTTCAAAACTTATTCGCTTTTTTATGCGAATAACTTTCTTACTTGAATGCTGCTGTTAAATGCTCAGGCGAGGACAAACATGGCGGACTGTGCACAGTTCACTCGGGGCGGGTCTATGCTAATAGTGCAGAGTCTGTCAGCTGTCATGGGTGGGGCCTGTACAATGTGATGTCACATTGTATGGAAACTGCAAACGGCCTGTTCTGAGAGACTGCTTATGATTTATGAGAATTAAAAAAAGAGGAATGGGTGGATTTTTACCATTATAGGGTGGTTGTGTACACATACCGCAGACACACATTTATGTTCAAACTCCATGTAAAAGTGAATTTTGAATAATAGGTCCTCTTGAAGTCATTTAAACATCTGTGTTTAAACTAGGGCTGTCAAACGATTAATCGCATCCAAAATAAAAGTTTGTGTTTACATAATATATGTGGGTGCACTGTGTATAAATATTTTGTACATATTTTTTTACCTCACAAGAATAATTATACACAACTGAAATCATTTAAATGAATCTGAATTATTATTATTTTTTAAACTGTTAACGATTCTCAACCCTATGCAATAGAATTTAAAGGAGAACTCGGCGCAAAATGAACCTTTGGTCTAATAAAACATCGGTACCTAGTCAATCGTTCTCTGAGATTTGTTTTCATGACAGTCGAATGTAAAGAGTTTAATCTCTAAAAACTGTTTAGCGTATAATGCTAGTTCTGGGGGCATTTACTAAGTAAAGAGAAATCGCTAGTTTATACCACTAGCAAGGCTCAAAATAGCCCCACACTAACGCAGTAACATAATGAGGGTCCATACATGCAAAACGAAGCATTGAGAACTTTGTAAGTGTACAGACCGTTTAATAAGAAGATACTTTATAAAGACAGTTCAAATAGTCTCGATAAGTCAATCCCCGAACGCCGTTCACACAGTTCAGAAGTTCGCTGAACTTCATACAGTTCAGCTCACTCAGCACGACGTTCGTGCTTTGACTTGTCGTGACTGTTTTCCAAGATGGCTCTTGTCTGTATACACGAAGTGAACTGTCTTTATAAAGTATATTCTTATTAAACGGTCTGTACACTTACAAAGTTCTCAATGCTTCGTTTTGCATGTACGGACCCTAATTATGTTACTGTGTTAGTGTGGGGATATTTTGAGCCTTGTTAGTGCTATAAACTAGCGATTTCTTTTTCATTTTGTTCTCCTTTAACACCCCAGACCTATAGGTACACTGACATGAGGATGAGAAAGACATAAGTGTTAATGCATCAATCTAGAGCCTACTAAAATTAATTTGTATTAAAGCTTGTGTCAAAATGCCTTTCCGAACAGTTAACAAAGATGTGTGTGTGTGTGTGCACGGTAATCGGCTAATTAAGAACGTGGAACAGATGTCGACAGACTCCGGGCTGCACAGGGTCAGTAAACAAAGCTGGCGATCATTAGAGTAACATTAGTTTCTGAATAAAGCCATAAACAACTATCAAATAAAACTATTTTTTACAGACAATCCAAAAACCTTGCCAAGTTTCAACAGTTTCAGCATAATAATTGCTGTTCAGCGTGACCTCTGACAAATTTAAATGAGCCATTTAAAAAAAAGAGAGAAATAAAAAACACTAAAAGCCATTTAAAAATGCCTATAAGTCAAAACAAACCCCATAATATAGTCGTAATATATAATAGATGTCAAAACAACCAGGATCTCTGCGGCGATTGGACAAACAGTCGTATTAATAACAAGGCAGAGGGTCAAAGGAGGCTGTGATTGGCAGATGCGAGAGCTGTCATAGCAAATTCAGGTGACACGTCTGACCTCACCACACCCACTCTGAGGGCTCGGAGAGGCCAGTTTGAAGCCCTCCATGGGGAGACGGCGCTGAAAACGCTCCTCTTTAGCCGTCTAATTGCTGGAGAGTGCGAGCCCACCCCAGCCTCATTACGCTCCACCAAGCCGTCTGCGTGTTTTAATGAGGAGCATGTTCTAATGAAGGCGTTTTTACAAAGGTTTTATTGTAGCTGAGAGCCATGTTGAGAGCGTAACCTTCAGCTCAGGAGTCAGGACAATAACCTTCGTAATGAGATCACAGTGAATGGCAAATAAACTGTGACAAGGTCTAAGAGAGAATAAAACTACCTTAAGCAGTGCACACACACACAGTAAAAAAAAATACCACTACTGAATGAGTTCACACCAGTTTTGTGACTTTGTTTTTGTGCAATTCTGTAATTAAGAGGAAGAATTAAGTGTCAAATGTTAAACATGGAAATCAACCAAGCCTTTTCGTTGCTCTTTGCATCTATGGTTAAATAAAGAACCTTCAATATCCATGGGACATTTCAAAAGCACAAAATTCTTTATAGATTCAGATTTCTTTTAAGGCAGGGCTGTCCAAATCTATTCCTGGAGGGCCACTGTCCTACTCATTTAGCTCCAACTTGCCTGGTAGTTTCTAGAATAGTAAGACCTTGAGTATAGTAAGCTGGTTCAGGTGTGTTTAATTGGGGTGGAGCTAAACTCTACAGGACAGTCGCCTTCCAGGAGCAGGAATGGACACCCCTGTTTTCATAGCCTTTAGCTTTCAAGGTTTCATTCGCAGATCAGTCTGGACACTTTCCGTTAAAGAAAATTTGGGAGCAGTTCACCAAACGAAAGTCCAATCAGCGTTGGCTTTGAGGCGGGTTGAGGTGTGACGCAACGAGAAGCGCGACAGTTCAGTCTAAAGAACATGACGGCTTCAGCGGATGAAACTAGCATCAGCGTGGCTATCGAGCAAGTTTTATCGGAATTACAGAGCATTTCTTCACTGAAAGAAGAGCAAAACACTGCTCTGGAGGCTTTTCTCAGAGGAAAAGATGTTTTTGCTTTTCTCCCGACTGGTTTCGGCAAGAGTTACGGTAAGTCATATGCTTCGTTGATCTGATTGGTTGATTTGGCCCGTCTATCACCAACATAGGCCAATCAGCTAACCAGTATTTTCGCCCCTTACCAAAATTACTTCAACGGAAGGTTTCCAGATGGATATGCGGAGCAAATCCATCTGGCGGAGTCAGGTTACTGTTTTCAGGCAAGAACGCAAAAACATAACTCATAGATTTCATTATACTTCCCCAGTTGATTGATTACATTAAAGGGGTCGAACTAAGCTATTCTAAAAGTTCAGTATTTTGTAACAGAATAGTTTAACATGCTTAAATGCTCAAAAACATATTTTTTTATTTACTGTACATTGTAGTAATCAGCAAAATTCAGACAGGTACTACAAAGCCTCTCCTTTCAAAAAGTACTCTGATTGGCCAAACACCTCAAGCGTTCATCTTCCAAGGCTTTAAACAATTACAAACGGTTAATAATGTCAACGGTATTAACGTAATGCCTGGTTCAGATTACACGATTTTTTTGGTCTGTTACGATAGTCACTGTGTCAGATTACGTGATTTTGGCTCCTAAAATCTTGTCGTGTCGTGGACGTACAAGTACACGTTACTTCCTGACCAGTCATCGCATGGCGCGTTTAACGGCGCACGTTATGTCATCGAGAAGGCGAAACTCGTAGCTAGTGACTTCCTGGATTGCTCGGAATTGCCTTTTTAGCGTGAGAAATACACGGTGTGGCGTGTGAGCGTGTGAACTGGTTGAATTGCGTGTCTCACAGCCATTGCATGAGACTTGAGAACCCTGTTCGAAGAGGACAATATGGGCTGTCAATCCTCCAAAGAGAACCTGACGTAAAATATTGTTTTCTTATATAGTATTTTTACTTCTAGTTTTATCGTTAGCACCATTGTCTCTCTTTCGTTTTGTCTTTTTTTAAAGTTGTATACAGAAAAGCTTGTGCTCCCATTGGTCAACGTCATACATGTGACGGAACCGTCGTGGACGACCGTTAAAAAAATTAAACATGCTAGTCTTTTTGTCGTGATGTCGTGAAGCATTGCAGACGTGACGTAGGTTGTCGCCCACTATGACACACTATACGACCAGTGATGATACGATCGAATCTTACGTCCTGACGCCCGTTGTCGTTTACGAATCCCCACGACACCCTATGTCATACGGATCGTGCCAAAATCGGGCTAAAATCGTGTAATCTGAACCAGGCATAACAGTTTGAACCCGAGTCAGATTCTGAAAATTCTGATTCAAGCACGACTTTTGCAGAACATTTCACCGTGGTGAATAGTCTGTTGTATAAAGCCAACCCTGTACTCTCCCAGGTTCAAGAAGCGGTCCTGTACTTAGCGGGTTGTACTGCTTAGGAACAGCATTATAAATAAATCTTAACCACTGATTCCTAACAAATCAGTTGCATCCAAACACACAGCGTCCTTCACAAACAAGACGACAAAACAACAATTCACTGATGTCTCATTTTCTTTCCTTTCTTCAAGCTTTTAGGCCGGCATTATGCTAATATTTCACATTATGACAGACGCTTGAGGAAGCGATGTCTGGACTTCTATCAAGGCGTTGTAAGCAGGTCTGGATCAGTGTTCTGTTAGAGAGAATAAATCCCATTGTGGGAGATTATGAGCTATGTAACTTTGCAGATCTTATACATGCACAAACTGATACATTAGCACTAAAGGAAAAGGAAAACAATAAAAAAGCAACATATGACCCCTTTAAGAATTGCATTTTTTTAAGTTCTCTGAAATGTTATGATTAAATATGCAAATGATGCATTAACTAATTAAATGTGCACAGATTGGATAAAGCCCAGTTGAAAATTCTAGTTTCATTTTGTAGACTCAAGGGTTGTTACAGAGGGGATTTGGGATATCTTTCAATCACTATAAATCAGAAAATGTGTCCAGAAAAAGTTAAAAGATTTAAATGAATAAAATGTCTAAAATCAGGCAAATGATACATGAAAAAACTCCTCTGCAAAACTATATCGAATATATATTATTGTACATTATAGAATTTCTATATAGCGCAAATATTTAAAACTGTAAGGTTTGGTGTATGTACGTGACTGTAATTTCTGGGAACTGCAGAGAACTTCAAGGATATGCAAATAGATAAAGTTCAATAAATTAGCAATTAAGGTTATTTGGGATATTTTCTTTCCAATCATTTAAAACAACATGTTATGAAAAGCCAACCGGGCAAGCATTTAAAAATTCACTAACAAATGTTTTGGATAATCCAAAAAGGTTTTCCTATCACTGTGAAAACCCCCTTTTGGAAACTTTGCAGTTTCTTTTGAGAGAGAGAAAATCCAAAGCATCAAAAGCAATCGATTTAGTTCAGGACTCATCTGCGTGTGAGTAACTCACTAACAATTACGGCCATACCTTCAAGGAACAGCTGAACCATAAATCTAATACACTCAGACATCTGCCAAAGAGATTACAAGTCGACGTCCCTCATCAACATACGGCGACGATGTGCAGCTGAGAGCCAGCACATAAAAGTTCATCCCGGAGATTGATGCTGCGTCGTAAGTGAGGGATTTCTGGTGAAATCTATAAAAATCACATTCCTGGACCAAAGGAGGTCACTGAAGAGGTGTTAATGCGGGGCAGGTAGACTCGGGAAGCACACGCTAATTGGAGAGCAGGTCTAACGCCCAGCAGCCTGCAGTGGCTAGTGAGAGGCGAGGAGGAAGATCGAGAGAGACGCGAGCATGTAAGAGGAAAGACCACAGGGAATTATCAAATCAATTAACATCCAATTCCCAAACGAAGCTCTGCCCCGTGCCTCTGAGCGCAAACTGCTCGGCTGCGTTATCATCTGTGAGGGGACGTGCCCGGGCCGCTTTCGTACTGTTGGTGAAACACTCATTGCCTGAACGTAGCGGCCAATTAGATGAGAAATGCCACAGCGGCAGACGCAGTCACTGATCTGATGAAGGGATCGTGATCAGCCGCTCCACGGATGCTTGTCTGAAGTATCTGTCTCTCTATGAGTCTTTTTCTGAGGAGATTTGAAGATGTAAAGGGTCAAAAGGATATTATAAATTAAACTAAGTTTGATTAAAGGACTAATGGGCAGTCCCACAAAGAATGGCATCCATAGAAGTCTGCAGGATCTGAACATACATCTATTAACTTCTGCAGCATCTAGTGTTGCACAATTAATTAAAGTATAATCAAAATTGTGATATGACTTGATATGATTATTGAAAAGTTTTATTGAAGTTTTTATTCAATTTACCACCAATTCAATTAAATTCTCATTTGTTTGTATAGCGCTTGTGACAAGTATATTGTTTCAAAGCAGCTCCACAGAAAATGCATGTCGACATTACAATTTAGAGTGATCTGTTATCAGAGGTGACTGTGTCCAAGTTATGCATTTCAGAAATTACACAGTTAGCTAATAATGTATTGATTTAAGGCAGAAACAAAATAAATATTTACATATTTACAACAAAAATGTAATTGTAACAGTATAATTTTACAAACATTTAAAAAAATATTACATTTTATACAACCATAGATATGTCTTTCATAATAATAGATATTATAATAACAACTACTATTGTTAAGAAAATAAGAACAATAATTATATTTAAAATAAAAAATGAAATAAAATGATAAATTATAAATTTAACTCTAAATTATTTGTGTTGTACTATAAACTTAATGTTCAATATAAAAATAATAATAATATACTTTTTCAAATATAATATTCTAATAATATGTACGTATATTATTATGTCTATTTTTATCATAAGAGTTATTAATATATATATATATATATATATATATATATATATATTATTATTATTATTAGTAAAATTTTGTTAATATTCATGTTGATTGTGTTCCAAAAATTGTTGAATTTAAGGTAGAATCACAACTGAAAGCGAACTAAAAAAAGATTCAAGTCTAGGTACAATGTGACCACACGGGTTATCATTTTGCCTTGATTTCTAAGCAATAAACATTTATCATATCACAGCTCAAATCCCAAATGCAACATATATATATATATATATACACACACAAACACACACACACCCCTACCTAAAGGATTATTAGGAACACCTGTTCACTTTTTTATCTAATCAATCTCTTTTATCTAATTACGCTAATTAGATTAAAAAAATCTCTTTTATGTAATTACGCTACGCTAATTATGTTACGATAATTAATCAAATCTTAATTATCTAATCAACCAATCACATGGCAGTTGTGGTCCGGATCAAGACAATCTCCTGAACTCCAAACTGAATGTCAGAATGGGAAAGAAAGGTGATTTAAGCAATTTGGAGCGTGGCATGGTTGTTGGTGCCAGACAGGTCAGTCTGAGTATTTCATCTCCTCAGTTACTGGGATTTTCAAGCACAACCATTTCTAGGGTTTACAAAGAATGGTGTGAGAAGGGAAAACATCCAGTATGCAGAAGTCCTGTGGGCGAAAATGCTTTGTTGATGCTAGAGGTCAGAGAAGAATGGGCCGACTGATTCAAGCTGATAGAAGAGCAACTTTGACTGATATAACCACTCGTTACAACCGAGGTATGCAGCAAAGCATTTGTGAAGCCACAACACGCACAACAGGAGAAGACCCCACCAGGTCCCACTCATCTCCACGACAAATAGGAAAAAGAAGCAACAATTTGCAAGAGCTCACCAATATTGGACAGTTGAAGACAAATGTTCCTTGGTTTGATGAGTCTCGATTTCTGTTGAGACTTTCAGATGGTAGAGTCAGAATTTGGCGTAAACAGAATGAGAACATGGATCCATCATGCCTTGTTACCACTGTGCAGGCTGGTGGTGGTGGTGCGGGGGATGTTTCTGACCATGTCTATCCCTTTATTGCCACCATGTACCCATCCTCTGATGGCTACTTCCAGCAGGATAATGCACCATGTCACAAAGCTCGAATCATTTCAAATTAGTGTCTTGAACATGACAATGAGTTCACTGTACTAAAATTGCCCCCACAGTCACCATATCTCAACCCAATAGAGCATCTTTGGGATGTGGTGAAACGGGAGCTTCGTGGATGTGGATCCCACAAATCTCCATCAACTGCAAGATGCTATCCTATCAATATGGGCCAACATTTCTAAAGAATGCTTTCAGCACCTTGTTTAATCAATGCCATGTAGAATTAAGGCGGTTCTGAAGGTGAAAGGGGGTATTAGTATGGTGTTCCTAATAATCCTTTAGGGGAGTTTACACCACAAATTTTGGCCCAAAATCAGCAAAGAAAATGCAAAACAGTGCCTTTTAGCCAGCCATGGGATTCAATAAGGACTAACATGAAGCACCAGTGAGTGAGCGAGAGGACAGCAGGGAGAACTGAAACACTGTGCACTGCAGAGGCTGGGGAGCTCTGATTGATCTCCTCATGAGATGAGGGACACGACCACCACTGGAGCCTCTGATCAGCACAAGAGTGTGTGCGTAAGTGTGCGTGTGTGTGGGCTCTGTCTGACACCAAGGAAATTAATCCCTCATTTATGTACCTGCAGTGTCAAGAGGGTGAGAGATGCTTCAGAGATATGGCTCTGCGCCAGCCAGGCCGCCCGTAAGATGCTCTCAATCCGCTAATGCCTCACTATACTGCAGGCTCTCTAATACGTGTAACATTTAAATAAAACTTTTCTTTCGGCACCTATAAAACAAGAGCACATAATGAGGATTCCCTATTATAATTTAACATAAGACTTGGAGTCCCCTCCATTGAAAGTCAATTCACCCAATACAAGAGATTGTAAAAGAAATCAATTGGTTCAATCCAAGTCTAATAAAGATGAACAGATTAAATTTAGGCTTTTATTCATATTTAAAAACACTGATCAGAGAACGTACATAAAGCACTCTAATTTGGTAAACTTTGATTGATTCCCGAGAACCAACAATGTGTCACGACAGTATGTTTGAGCTTCCGCAAGAACCAATAAGGTTTGTTCTCAAGTATCAAGCACCGTTTACCATATTTGAGTGCTGATCAATGTTTATATTGAATCTGTTCATCATATAAGCCGATTGTGTGTCTTCAGAAGACTTAATTCCGCTTGATTCATACGGATCTATTTTACATTCTTTTTATGAACGTTTTGAATCGTCAGAAGTTTTTGGTGAATAGACTTTCAATAGAGGGACAGAAATCACTTCGATTTCATTAAGAATATCTTCAGTTGTGTTTTGAAGATGAACGAAAGTCTTACGGGTTTGGAACGACACAAGACTGAATTCTTGGCAGAATTCAAATTGTTGCATGAACAATCCCTTTAAAGGGATACTCCACTTTTTTTGGAAATAGGCTCATTTTACCACTCCACCAGAGTTAAACAGTTGAGTTTTACTGTTTTCGAATCCGTTCAGCCAATTTTCTGATATTTAGAAGAATATCAGTAACCAGACAGTTTCTGGTCTCATTGACTTCTATAGCTACTATGAAAATCGGCTGAAAGGATTCGAAAACGGTAAAACCCAACTGTTTAACTCTGGGGGAGTTGTAAAATGAGCCTATTTCCAAAAAAATTGGAGTATCCCTTTAAGTGTTCAATTTAAATTGTAATCATTTACGCGAATGACATGCTCTAATGACATGTAACACGGTTGTTCTACATATTGGGGAACAGCAGCCACCCCTCTCTCTCGAGAACACACGTTATCGTCTTGATTGCTCTTGGCATCGCACATACAAATGATCGCAGCGCAAGCCCAGTCGGAAGAGTCAGATTATAGTCAGAACCCTGTGCTGCTCTCTTCTCCGCACAGCTGCCTGCTATAGCTCAGCCTTCCCATCTGCCACTAGTGCGGCGCGCTGCTCTCAGCACCGCTGTAGCCGGGCCAGCCTCATTTCTTCTTCATTAACCGCCACTGACTTTAACAGGATTTATGCAAATAGAGCCGCAGGAGGTGAGAGATCACTGCTGGCAGCATTAGCACTCGCTTGTGTGCCTCCAAAAAGAAGTACCTCCAAAGTCCCTTCAAGGCAATTCGCTCAGCAGCCATTTAGGTAACGCTTCTGGGCAGCCATCTTCCATCTAGGTAATGTCTGAATAAAAGTATTAATTTATTTTTTTTTATCCTATTGCATGAGGGTCTTCTATATAATATATAGTTAATTAAGGTTTCATTCATGAACGTCCAACCACTTAACATGTGGCGGATAAATATTTTTCAAATTTTAAGAGCAGTTTTTTTTAAGCATTTGCAAGAAGAAATAATAAAATATTATGCCAAACAAAAATTGCATTCCTTCAATTATTATTTTCTTCTTCATTATATCAGAACAGTTATATGATACTTTTGAAAAAAAAAATCATTTATTTATTTATTTTAAAGGAGACATATCATGCAAAATCCACCTTTTTAGCCCTTAAATGCATTTTGTTGTATATTTGGAGTGTTTATAAGTACAGAAAAGATGAAATTATTCTCTTCAGGTGCTTCGTTTATATCTTTATATTCTGTTTTGGTCATATTTTTCAACCTGTTCGGATTTTCCTGTTGTCTATTATGTTTTTTGAACAATTACGTCACAGTATTTGCAGCGGAACTGACAAATAAGGACATTGACTACCGGTCCAACACTTCGAGCAATCCGCCATTATTATTTCTCGCTCCGATTTTGTAGTCCAAGCTCAATGATGCAGAAGTTACGGGAGGGCTAGTCAAAATGTTCGGTTGTTGGATGTAGTGACCTGAAGCACTTCAAGGATCCCCAATCCAACAACCTCCGCCAGTATACAGAAGGGTTTGCCGATCGACTTCGTTTGAATGAGGGGTAAATTCCTTCTATCATTTAGCTGCTGTGTTTTCTGACGCGTTCTAAACGCAAGTTATCATATTATTATCATACAGATTTTTAGTGGTAAGATCAGACCGCAGTCATTTATCTTGTCAGTGTGCTTGTTTTAACAAGAGAAATAGTCGACTTTCACTAATAACACAACATAGTTAACTTAACTTTACATACCACTGCATCCATATGAAGACGTTGTTCTGCAGGTTTGTCGTCGTCTTTTTCAAATCGCTCGCTCTGGCTCGAATATGTAACGCTTGATGGACAAGTCTTTTGTTGACATTTTGTTGACGTGTGAATAAAAATGTTCTTTGAAACTATAGTAATCGTATATCTCTTATCAAACTACAATAATGGCTGAACGCGGGGAGTTGAACCGACCGTGAACTCAGCGACCTGGAGAACGGGCGGGGAAAGATGCAACTTCTTTTTATTTAAAGGAGACGCTTCGAAACGGGTTGCTCACAGAAGCACATCAGAAAAGGGGTAGAAAAGGGGCCTGTTGAGCTATAATAATGAGGAATTCAGACCCAAGCATTGCAGTTATGCTTTATATAGACCACAAATGTATGATTTATAAGTAAAAATGAATGATTTAAAAGCACGATATGTACCCTTTAAATCACAGAATCATCAAAGAGTTCCAGTGATAGCATGCATTTTAAAGTATGCGGGGGGAGAAAAAATATATATATATATATCAATGTCACATCATTGATCCATCGCTCATATTTCAACATTCGCATTATGATTATACCAAGCAGGATTTTAGTATTACAATGCCACACATGTCAGCGAAGACGCAATGTAATCTCCGATGTCTAATTTGCAGAAAAGAGGGGCCGATTACAGCTCCGCTTCATTGCCCAGGAGTTTTGTGCAAATGTCCTTGCCTCCAACGGAGCCTCTCAATGTGAACCCAGCGGGTTCCGAACGCAACCCACACATCCAAAAGGTCTGCAGCTTCGCTCTTGAACGCCAGCTGCGCTGTGCGGTGGAAGCGCTTCTCTGCTGTGGCGCGCTAATAAACACAGATCTCACTTAAAGGCAGCTTTAATCAGAGATGCAATTTGTTCATTAGAAAATTACAAACAAGGCCACGGCGCTGACATGAGAGGGCACGATTAGTGCCGCTAATTACCTGATTCTTTCACTTCAGCTGAGATGCGCAGAGGATGATCTCACCCCCCACCCCCACGCTAGCTAGCATTTTTCTTTTACTCTCTCACTACACACCCTTGTTTGTGACAAATTAAGGCCAAGTCAAACTATCTCTCCCACAGTGTAGAGGAGGGGGGGTCGTCTTCACATCACATTCTGTTTCTCATCCCCCCCGAACACACCACTTGTCGGGGAGGGCTGATGGGAAAGATGAGCCCATATGCAGATTGGTAGACTGCACTTCATTAGGCTCCTCTTAGCTTTTTTCTATCCCCACACTTGACAGGGAAAAAGAAGGTGGAAGAGTGAGATGGTGTAGGGGTTTTGGCTGTGGAGGGGGGGTATAGTGCATTGAGGAGAGAAAAATCCCTTCCCACATCTTATCCTAATGATCTCATTTCAGCACACGGGAGAGCCTGGCTCTAATTGATGTCAAGTGCGTGCTTTCACTGTTAATCAAGAAGATGGCATCAAACGGGCTTCTCGCGGGTCTGAGTACTGATCTGAGGCCCCTTCGTCCACAATACGCCGCTGTTGGACTCCAATTATACCAGCCCAGACGGCCGGCCAGACCCTACCTGTTTAATTGGGATAGCGCGGCCACTTCCAATGCTGTCTGCGCGGCCATCCATCCCTTTCTTCTCCCTGTCTGGTTCGCTTCCCTTCCGAGACTGTGGGGGAGAAGACATCATTTTAGTCAAAGGCGAGATAGCTGCTAATTGAGCCTTACTTCTGACCAGATCCAGTTTGGAGTGCAAGGCACACTCTCTTGACTTCAAAAGTCAAGGGGGTGTGGGAGGGGTCAACTTGACCTTGATGTGACCCCACCCCCCCCAACTTCTTGAAAGCAAGACATGTGGTACATGTGCAGGACGTACACTGCTAAAGAGCTTACAAGACCGGAAGAATGGGGCTGTCAATATACTGTTCATATAAAATGTGTGAGTGTTTATGTATGTATGTACATTTATTCATTTAGCTGAGGCTTTTATCAAAAGTGATTTACAATTGCTATATATGTCAGAGGTCACACACCTCTGGAGTAACTAAGGGTTAAGTGTCTTGCTCAGGGACACATTGGTGTCGCACAGTGGATTCCAACTCGGGTCTATCACACCAAAGGTGTGTGTCTTACCCACTGCGCCACCACCAAGTGGTATGTATGTATGTATGTATGTATTACATGTATATATTTAAAGTTTGACGTTGGTAAGATTGACATTTTTGAAAGTCGTCTCACCAGAACATGCTCAACATTGTCATTATCATTACTTCTAATTATTAATGCTTAAAACAGTTGTGCTTGTGCTTGCTTAAAACTTAGTGTAAAAGTGATTCTTTTTTTTTTTCAGGATTCTTTGATGAAACCAAAATCATTTGCAACATTAAAGCATCCTTGCTGAATAAAAGTATTGAATTCCCAATCATTTGAACAGAATTGTACATACAAATATATATAAAAATAAATCTATCAAATCATATGTATATACAATTCTTTGTTATTATTTTATAAATTATTTGATTTTTGTTGATTTTGTTTTATTTTTGTATATATATATATATATGAAGAGTTCAGATGCAAAAGCCTCTAAGTGCCATTTGAAGTTTTCTTCTAAAATGGTCATTTTTATCAAGCTTATATATTCAAGTTCAGTAATTTCACTTAAATGACAATTAATAGGTAATCCTCATTGCAATTTAAGTGAAATTACTGAACTTAAATATACAAGCTTGATAAAAATGAAATTTCAAATGGCACTTAGAGGCTTTTGCATCTAAACTCTTCATATATATATATATATATATATATATATATATATATATATATATATATATATATATATATATATATAATATATATATATATATATATAAACAAAAATAAAACAAAATCAACAAAAATAAAATAAAATTGATAAAATAATTACTCTTCATATCTATATGTTACTCTTCTATATAGAACTCTTCATATATATATATATATATATATATATATATATATATACACACACACACACACACACAATTCTTTATTATTATTTTATCAATTTTATTTTATTTTTGTTGATTTTGTATATATTAAAAAAAATTTAAAAATTAAATGCTTACTTGTCTGGTTTATACTACTCTGAGCAAAGTTTGAACTTTGTATTTTGAGCACTTCTTGTGTTATTATTGCCTCTTCACGATGACTTGTTTGATTTAGTCCTCAGATGTAAGTCACTTTGGGAATAAAAGCATCTGCTAAATGACTAAATGTAAATGTATTCACTTTGTAACAAATGCAATTAAATGAACTGCTGTTATTGTAGTTTTGTCATTTCACTTCTAAAGTTAGTTACTTCTAAACTAATTAATTATAATCACGCTTATGTGTCTAATGGGAGAGCAGACTGACCGTAAAGAGGTTAGAGCGTCGTTTGGACTGTTTGCGGACGGGCGTAGGGGTGTTGGCAGTTTGGGGTACATCGATACGCAGTTCCTTCTGACTGGTACTGGGAGTGGAGGGAACGGAAGAGGAGTAATCGCTCAAACTGCCTCCACCATTACTGGTCTGTAACACACACACACACACATAAAGCGAGAGTGACTTAGCAAGAAAAGCAATAAAATAATCTCATGTTACATAAAAAAAAACCAAAGGCCTTCTTTTTTCTGAGCTTCACCTAAGCCTCTCTAAGCTTGGCTGCACAAACACAGGCTCACTTCTACACTGCTAATGAGAAATCAATGAGGACTGAGCCATGCGGAAGAGGATTACTGTCAGTATGGGATAAAACAGAAAAAGAAACACTAAATTTTCCTTGGATTATTCAGAAGACGAGACTTTTGACGAGTAAAATTTGATTCTTAAATTTAACAAGTTGTCATGTATTTTACATATTTGATTGTTTGACAAGCTACAATGAAAGTTTTTTACACCAGACATGGAAACCAATTGGGTCAATATGACTCCAACACAAAAGTTGTAACAATTTGTCCAGCCTTTCCAAAAAAAACACATCCAAACACTTGAAAAAATCAATTGTTCTCAACATTTCAAGAAATTATTTGACAGGTGTTTCCAAACGAACAGGTCACAACCCAACCCAACTCAACAGGAAGTGTGTGAGACTCACCTGACTGATATGCACTGCAGACACAGGCGCTGCGCAGACGGAGGAGTGGCTTGGAGAATTGGGCAGTGACTTACAGGGTCCGATTGAGAGTTGTTGTTTCTTCCGGGAAGCAACTATTTTCTGAGCCACTGAAATTACAGAGAAAAGGAAAAGGTCAGGAGGAATGTATGCGTTATGGAGGAGGACCAACAACAAGTGTGCACAGAACACAATGGCAGTTTAGTCTGTAGTTAGATGGGTAAAGTGGTCTACTTTATTACCCCTCATGAGAGAGTGTGTGTGTAGAATCGCCAACCCAGGCCGCTCCTAATTTGCCCATCACTCTCCTCCACAGGCAAGCACTCGCCTCGCACTCAAAGCCTCCAAGGCCCATTATTTCAACATTTCCCCTCCCTCGGCCATTTCTCTTTTCCCCCGATGCTCTCCCCGTGCCAGGAAAAGGGCGGCGTCAGTCAATCGCTCGCCTCTGTCCCTATCGATCGGTTGACGGCCCCTGTGGCAATCTGCGCTCGGCCCACGGAGAAATATTCTACCGCTTCGTCATCTCACGGCTAACGACATTGATCCCGTCATGTGGAGAGAAGCTTACGCTCATTCTTTAACCCATTAATCCCGTAAAACAGACACACGCTGAGGAAAGAAGTGTAGAGAGAGGCTTTTTATTCCCTCTCAGAACTTAACAGTAACTCTTAAGTTGAGAACTGTCAATGCAAAAATGAAATTCTCTGATTAAACACTCCTCCAAACATAATAGTGATTAGATTCATTTTCCCTTGAGCTCGAAACGTTCGCCCTCTAGTGTTCAAGAAACTTCCTCAATCCCTGAAACTGAAGAGGCTCTCAGGAGGCAGGAGGGAGTTAACGGTCCAAGTGCCCAGAACTCAATTACTCCACTTCCCAATAAATAGGGCCGGCTCTCATTCAGCTGTAAATGAAGTCATTGTTTTAATTGGACCTATTAAAGGTCTGAGTTTTAATTATGATTCCGTCATAAACATTTACCTTCAGGTGAGAGATCAGATCACTGTCCAAGGGCAAACGGCATGCTACTCTGCAACAAAATTCTCTCAGCGCAATAGTCTCCTTGTCCCATCTGCCGCTCCAAGAGAAAAGCTGTGCAGCTGTGTTTATTTAGACTCATCGTGACACGCTACCACGCTAATCGGCTAATTATGATCATAAACGAGCAGCTCCTCGTTTCAACAAATGAGAGGAAAGAGAAGCCGCAACGGCACTATTGTGACAAACTGTTACAAACATCCACAGTGAAGCAAAGGAAAAATCGGTTAAAACGAGTGCACTCTTTGTGTTCGTGGTTTGGAAAAACCTAGAATTTGCCAAGGAAAGTATGATGAATTTTTACTACAGAATTTTCAAGAAAGTTTAAAGGGTTAGTTCCCCCAAAAATGAAAATTCTGTCAGTATTTACTCACCCTCATGTTGTTCCAAACCTCTATGTGTTTATTTGTTCTGCTAAACACAAAGGAAGATATTTGGAATAATGTTTTAATCAAACAGATCTCATTCCCCATTGGCTACCATAGTAGGAAAAAATATATACTATGGTAGTCAATGGGGATTGAGATCTGTTTGATTAAAACATTCTTCCAAATATCTTCCTTTGTGTTCAACAGAAAAAATAAACACATAGAGGTTTGGAACAACATGAGGGTGAGTAAACGTTGACAGAATTTTCATTTTTGGGTGAACTAACCCTTTAAATTTAATGAAAGTAGTCATAGTTAGTTTCATCTTGTATGTGTACGCATCTTAACTCTTGTCCCACCAGCAGGTTTTTAAAAAGCCAACCAGCACCAGCATTTTTCAATAATTTCCACAAAACTTTCATGGCCCAAAGGATATTTTGTGGTATAATATCTGAACATACAATATACCAAATGAAAGTACAGAGCCTCTGCTTTAAAAAATGAAATCATGTTATTCTAGCTAGCTTTACATTTTTATCAACTTAAAGTAAGTTTCACTAAAAATGCAACGTTGAACCAGAAGCTGAGAAAATCACTTTCTGATCCAGATCAGATTCAGAAAGATGATCAAAACATATGCCGTGTAGATCACGTTCCATCAACACACCCAAAGCTTGCACGATCCTATACCTTTTCATGGGTTCGACATTTAATTCGGTAATGTTTGGCAGTTATGATTTATATACCATTTAATGTTTGATTGTGTTAGCTTACAGTACATAGTGCTTCCATTGCTTGTTTCTGCTGCTTCTTTTCCTGTGTTTTGATCAAATGCATTTAGGGGTGTGCTCCTGGTCAAGACAATCTCCTGAACTCCAAACTGAATGTCAGAATGGGAAGGAAAGGTGATTTAAGCAATTTTGAGCGTGGCATGGTTGTTGGTGCCAGACGGGCCGGTCTGAGTATTTCACAATCTGCTCAGTTAATGGGATTTTCAAGCACAACCATTTCTAGGGTTTACAAAGAATGGTGTGAAAAGGGAAAGAAATCCAGTATGCGGCAGTCCTGTGTAGTGGTCGACTGATATATTGGCCGATATTTGGCATTTTTAAAATATCGGGATCGGCCAATTAGTTTTTTCTGATTGGCCGATGTGTTGGAAGCAGGACTTTTATTTTGACGGGTGGCACTGAGCACCTGAGAAGAGAACGCAGCGCCTGATCAGTGATCACATACTGCAGCACTCACTCACATTCTCTGTCTTCATTAGTTTACGATCACTGTCAGTCATATATAATACTTTGTTTGACAGAACTGGGGTCTTCAGAACTGGTAATCAAATAATGTAAATGGTACGTGAAAAAGTAATGCGTTTGCTTTTATATTATTTGTAACAGAAAAGGCAAACAATCAGCCTAAAATACTTTCTCATTTACCATCAACATTCAGCAAATGTGCATCTACATCATTTAAACAAATCTCTTAATATCTAATAAACATTTAATTTCACAAACCTTGCAGATTTAATCGAATCCATCTGTGGTATTTTGTGAAGTGCATATTTGTAGCCGGCATAAATGTGTTACCGGACTCGGAGTGAAGGTCTGTGCACAGTGAGTTAATGCGAAGAAAAGATCAGCTTCACAGGAGACACGATCAAATGTCCTTTATTACAAAATATGCTGTGCCATATCCAGTTGCCCACTGTGTCATATTCATGTCGTTTTACAGTGTGCTGTATGTAAAACTAGCGTTACCTTGACAAAAGTTAAAGTTAAAAAAAGTATTTATATCATTGCGCATGAAATTACCATTTTACTGAGTGCCCTGTAACAATGTTTACTTCCTTTTTATTCAAAAATTCATGTTTTTAAACAATGATTTTACTTGTGAAAAAAACTGTAATGGGATTGCAGATTCAAGAAGTTGCCATCTACAGTATAGGGCCTAAGGGCCACAATGTTTATTTTAAAGATTTTTTAAATATAAGTTTATAAATTGATCTAATTTATTAAATATTGATATATATGCACTTATGTGTGTGTGTGTGTTTATATATAATATGCATATTAAAAAATATATAAATATCGGCTTTATATCGGCTATTGGCCACACTGCTCGCTCAGATATCATCATCGGCCATCAAAAAAAAAAAAAAAAAAAAAAAAAACATTTCGGTCGACCACTAGTCCTGTGGGCGAAAATGCCTTGATGCTAGAGGTCAGAGAAGAATGGGCCGACTGATTCAAGCTGATAGAGGAGCAACTTTGACTGAAATAACCACTTGTTACAACCGAGGTATGCAGCAAAGCATTTGTGAAGCCACAATATGCACAACCTTGAGGCAGATGGGCTACAACAGCAGACCCCACAGGGTACCACTCATCTCCACTACAAATAGGAAAATAAGGCTACAACCGATAGGAATTTAAATGAACTGATTTGTATAAAAAAAAAAGAGAGAGAGAATTATTTTTATTGACCATTATGTTAACAGCAATGCAGCTCACAAACCCACAGTTGCCTCCATGAAAACACTTAACTCTTGTTATCACCCCGAATCTTCTAGAGAGCTTTATAATGACCATTCATAATACGTCAAGCCATTTAAGTATTATTGGACAATAGCACTGCAGGAGCATGGAGGTGGTGAGAGATATATGCCCGCAGATCCCTCTCCAGACACCCCTGCTGTATTTTACTTTAAGTGTTAAGAGCAGTTATGATAAGACTGGGTTAAATATTTAAACTGCACAGCTAATACAATTTAACTTTGACTATCAATCTTGGCTCCCCTGTGAGAGGCAGCCATTTATCCTGCCGGAAACATTTCCCATTTGATCAGATTTATGGCAGGAGGTCTGAGAAGCACAAGCATAGCCATCATAGAGCAGGACCATTCACTCCACTGGAGCTCTATTTTTTAGCGCCAAGATATCAGTGAATCCCATATTTTAAAAAGCAATACCAGGTTATGAAAAAATTCTTAAATATCATGAAAGATATTAGTATAACCAGTCGATCCCTAAATGCAAAGTTGCAAATCGCAGCTCTTTCGCACTTGACGTTTCAAATCAAGATTGTATCAGTTACACCAGTAGATGGCGACAAGCGACTTAAAGGGATAGTTCACTTTGAAGTTAATTTTGTATATGTTTTAGCTTACTTCAAGGGCATCCAAAATTTAGGTGTCTTTGTTGTGCCTTGTTCTCCACAGTATTTTCAATTTTGATATTTTTAGGTCAAACCGTTCTTGTCTGTCAGTCATATAATGGAGGTTTATGGGGTCCACCTCAAAGAGCATGCACAGAGAAGTTTAAATTAAACATGATTTAAAGGAGTAGTTCACTTAAAAAAAAAATTTAAAAAAAAACTTTTGCAGATAATTTACTCACCCCCATGTCATCCAAGATGTCCATGTCATTCTCTCTTCAGTCGAAAAGAAATTAAGGTTTTTGATGAAAACATTCCAGGATTTTTCTCCATATAATGGACTTTAATGGTAACCAAACGGTTCAAGGTCTAAAAGACAGTTTCAGTGCAAACTGAAAACTGTTCAAAGGGCTTTAAACAATTCCAGACGATGAATAAGGGTCTTATCAAGCGAAACGATTGCTCATTTAAAAAAAAGAAATAACAAAGTTTAAGTTTTATAAGCTCTTCCTCTGTTCTGTGATGCGTGTTCGTGACTCTCCTGTTCGAACTCGTTTATCAAAATGAACGAATCTTTTTTCGTGTCATTTGGTTCATTCAACGAACAAAATGAACGAATTGACTCAGAAAAAGATTCTTTCATTTTGGAGAAAAATCCTGGAATGTTTTCATCAAAAACCTTAATTTCTTTTCGACTGAAGAAAGAATGACATGGATATCTTTGATGACATGGGGGTGAGTAAATTATCAGCAAAAGTTTTTTTAAAAGTGAATTTCTCCTTTAATGACTCGTAAACGTAAGTACATATTGATGGCCTAAGACACGAAACGAGCGGTTTGTGTGAGAAAACGAACAGTATTTTGTATCGTTTTTACCTCTTGTAATCACAGTCACGTCCAAGTTGGGAAGCCTCTGAGGGCGGAAAGCCCCGGAAGTGATCTCTCGCGCGTGTACGTCATTCATTGTTTACACAGAGATTTCAGAAGAGTTACCCTTCACTGTGAAGATCTAAACCTATTAAGATATACATGAAATTGCAATGGAAGACGATTTCGATAATCGATACATATCAACAGAAAACATTGATTTTTTTTTTCCCGCAAAGAGGTCACTTCCGGCGCTTTCTGGTGCTTGCGCAGACCGAAGCGCCCGTGCCTTCAGATCACTTGGACGTGGCTGTGGTTAAAAGAGGTAAGTTACAAAGGGTAAAAACGCTATAAATACTGTTTGTTTTCTCACACAAACCGCTCGTTTCGTGTCTTAGGCCATCAATGCGTACTTACATTTACGAGTCATTAAATCATGTTTAATTTTGACTTCTCTGTGCATGCTCTTTGAGGTGGACCCCTATATACTGGCATTATATGACTGACAGACAAGAACGGTTTGACCTAAAAATATCAAAATTGAAAATACTGTGGAAACAAAGACCCCTACATCTTGGATGCCCCTGAGGTAAGCTAAAACATCAAAAATTAATTTCAAAGTGAACAAGCCCTTTAAATGTATTTGTCGAAGATTCATTCATTCAAACGCAGATTGATGCAGTAATGAAAAGTTAAGTCGGTGAAGTTAAAGTTTATGAGTGAGTCATTGAATTATTCATTCAAACTATTTTAGTTGCATTTTCAGAATCGTGATCTCTATTTTAAACGAGGAAATCATGATTCTCATTATTCAGAATCGAGCAGCTCTACTATCAATCCACAACCATTATCTTGCTCTAATTTATTGTCGATGTTGCCGTGTTTATTTATTCACTCAATTACACTACCTTAAGGTCATCAGATCAGAGAACCCCGCTGAACAAAGATCCGCACCCCCGACTCCGCAACACAGGTTGTGACCTCTTTTCTAAACGCTGAGCTGATACAACAGACTGACCTTTATCCTCGACCCCCAGAGAGAAATGAGCAAAAAGAAAACGAGACCACAACATGCAAAGGGAGAATGGACTGAACAGGTAAGTCAGCCTTAATAAAGACACAGGTATGTTTATCAGGCTGCTGTCAGAGCGGTAAGTAGCAGTGTGCTATAAATATTAGCTAATGAGTTGGAGGAGAGCGGGGCAGATGAACCACCCGCCAGGAATCTTGTATAAAGGTCGAAGAGCTCCTGCACTTACTGTTCAGTAATTAGACCTGCTATACAAGACAAAATACACACTCGAGTAAACACAAGACTCACATCCACACAAAGCCCAACCGTTTACATGCCGCACGCAGGGAATTAAGCCACAGGTGGAACGGTGATAGTTACAGTATGACACACTGACAGCTTTTTTCACTCTGTATCCATCACAAACTGATCTGATTGAACAGCTGTGAGTCCTGAATGGGTCCTCGTGTAGATACGAGAGAACTGTAGTGAAGACTGTTCTGAGGACTGTGATAAAATACACTCAAAACTGATAAAATAATTGACCATCCCAGTGCAATATCCCAGACAAAACAAGATAGATTTACATATATATAAAATTCATTTAGCTAAAGTGTCATGAACTAACAATGAACAACATCTGTTAGCGCATTTTTTTATTCTGACTTCTGTACAAAATTTTGGAATAATACTTCTATTTCACAAGGACACATTAAATTGATCAAAAGTGGCACAAAAATTCTATTTAAAATAAATGTTGCTTTGAACTTTATTTTCATCAAAGAAAAAAATACGTATCACGGTTTTCACAAATATATTAAGGAGCACAACTGCTTTCAACATTGACAATAAGATGCGTTTCTTGAGCAGCCAATCAGCATATTATAATGATTTCTGAAGGGTCATGTGACACTGAAAACTAGCGTAATGTCTGCTTAAAATACAGTTTTGACATCACAAGAATAAATTACATTTAAATGTATTAAAATTAAAAGAATAAGTCATTTTAAATTATAATAACATTAGTCAATATTACTGTTTTGCTGTATTTTTGATCAAATAAATGTACGTTTGGTGAATATAAGATACTACCTAGAAAAAAAATTAAAAAAAAACTTTCTGACCCCAAGATGTTAAACTGTATTGTATGTTAATAAATATATTATAGTTCATTCATTCATTCTTAAAATATTACCTAAAATAAATACATATAAATACATATATGAAGTACATATACTTCATATATATATAAAGTATATGAAGTAGTATATGAAGAAATTAACTTTAATCAAGATTGATAAAAGTTTATGTTCCCTAACTAATGTTAATAAAATGAACGTAATTGTAAAGTAACGGCAGACTAAGAGCCAGAACCCCTGGTTCACAAAACCACTCACTCGTTGTGAACTAGTTGTATGGATGAAGTTATCAAATTAAACTAATCAAGTTAAACAAGTCAGCAAAAATGATTGCAGCCTCAAACCAATGTTTTTAAAAAAAAAAAAAAAAAAAAAAAACTCAATGTACAGTTGAAACTATAGATATTTTGGACATTTATAATAATAATCTCATTATTTGTCCGTTTGCACATTTCAGTGTTAATAGCACACTAATCAAATAAAAATTAGTTACTGATATAGTATCAAATTTTCTACAAATAACCCACATGTGCCACAATGGTCCTCACCACTTTTGGTGACAATTATAAAACAGCAAAAACAATTTAACTAATAACTCCAATACAAAATATATGACCCGAAAGTATGAAAGTAATGGTCAAACCACAGGGGCCTTCGAAAGAGATGAAGATATAAATAGTGAGAATGAAAAAGAGAGAGGAAGTGCAGAGCAGACCTCGTTAGCTGTTAGCGTACGCTAACAAAGCTCTACATCCTCACTCTGACAATGTGACAAGCCAGCGCGCGCGCGAGGGGAAGCATGGGGAGGGGGGTAATTAGGATAATTAAATTAGCACGCTGATGGACGCAGGCTGGGGAACTGTCAGGACCCCTCTCCTCTACCAAAGAACCACAGACAAACACATACACACACTCTGTAGGCGTAGAAACACACACGCACCCACGTCCCGATCGTGTTCAGAACAGTGCGCGCATACAGGAAAGCACAAAAAAACAAAACAAAACGTGATCTACTCGGGTAAACCCTCAGCTGACCCTGACTGAATAAATTGCCTCACTTTATTTCTCCACTGGCCATCTCGTAAACACTTTGTTACATAAATCTAATGCAGATAACTAGTGCACCAATTATTTTTAATGGTTAATGTTCTTGTTATTTGCGTGTTGGCATCTCGATGGAAAGCAACGCAACTCGCTGGCCTGCATTATTTGATTTATGGCAATTCAGGTCATTATATTACTGCATGCTCAACCATAGACAATTATCATTTATTAGAGGCAAAAGGCCATGAGGAGCTTGAGCCCAGTTCTTAAACATGAGCAAACTTGTATATATAGACTTTTGTCCCATTAGGAATTATGAATTTCCAGTGAGTAATAATTGATTGTGACAGTAAGTAACCCAAGGTGATCAAACTGCCGTGCAAATCAATGGGCATGATGCTGCTTTATTAAAAAAAAAAAAAGAAAAAAAAAAAACAATTTTCCTGATAAACTGCACTTACATTAACACTCCGCTCTCTCAAATCAATCGAGAAAACTAACAAAGCAAAACTGCTTCAAGAAAAAATTACCTGGTGCGATAGTGTATTACAATATTCATTTCACATCGAAAAAGTCTGAAAAAAAAATACAATTTACTTTTATTTTCATTTTATTTGATGATAAGAAGAAGAAAGAAGAAGAATAAGAACACTTTTTGATAAATCATATATGTGGTTAAATTATGTTATTATGATAAGATACTTAAGGATAAGATAAGAATAAGATACTTAAACGAAAGCAAAGGTAAATTAAAAATTTACTTAAAAAGTAAATTAAATTTACTTTTGAAACAGTAATTAAAAAAGTCTGAAAATACATTTTACTTTTATTTTCATTTTATATGATGACAATAATAAGAAGAAAGAAGAAGAATAGGAACACTTTTTGATAAATCATATATGTGGTTAAATTATGTTATTATGATAGATACTTAATGAGAAGATAAGAATTATGATAAGATACTTAAACTGAAAGAAAAAGTAAATTAAAAATTTACTTAAAAATGTAAATTAAATTTACTTTTGAAAAAGTAATTACAAAAAGTCTGAAAAAATACATTTTACTTTTGTTTTCATTTTATATGATAAGAAGAAAGAAGAAGAATAGGCACACTTTTTGAGAAATCATATGTTGTTAAATTATGTTATATTAGATGTTATATTACAATACATTATATTAAATTGTATTTTAACAAAGCCAGATAGGATACTTTTCTTTCTCTCATTAAATACTAGAATGACACACAAAAATATACATATGATTATGGAGTCAAACAGACTTACGTTCCATCCATACTGTTTCTAATTATAAATTATCTTAAATATCAACAGCTATTGTCCAGTTCACTCACAGAATCATACAGTAAATATGCAGTGAGCCAATGATTCAAACTCTTCAATTATTGTCACATGAATAGTAATGACAAAAACAGGCCAACAAAAATGGCATGAGTGGGACACACAAACACACACACACACACCTCTGGGTAGTTGCTATGCTATCAATGCAACACAAAACATTAAAATAATCATTTTGGTACTCATCAATAAATTCCACTACAGTGGATAATTAGAATGCATGATTAATTGAGGATAATGAAATGAGAGATGCGAAGAGACAGCGTCAGTAATGATCAGGAATTTAGCCTTTTCTTGCTCTCATTTAGTGCTGCTGATGAGCTTGGCCATCGTACAGACATGCAGCCACTCTTTTTACACACACAGTTCAATTACAGCAGTCTTGGCTGCAGCCAACAGTGTAATAATTAAGAAGATAATAGCTGAGCGTTTAGAGTGTAAATCTCCCTCCTTGAAGAGCAGCGTGCATCCAACCACACACACATCTGCATGAGCAAAATAATACACAACCGACAAAATCCGCATGCAAACAACACAGACATGCAAACAAACACAACAGAGTGAAAAACAAACATCATGACAAACATTCACTGTATATCAATATGGAAGAGCGACTTCAGGGAAAGGTTAGACCGTGTCGTTTTGAATGAATGGTTTTATTGGATTTCCATTTCTTTTCGCAATAATCTCTCATGTTTCCTCAGGTCTATACAATGGATGCTTGTAGCTGGCGAGATCAACTTTGTAAGCATTGTTTTTTCTAATGGCCCCCTCCACCACCCCCAACCCATGATCGCATCTCAGCATCTAGCTCTCTACATGAGGGGTTCGCTTAACCAGGTCCAAAAATGTCTTCTTTCTTGTTCCTCGGTGAGAACAGAACAACCATTTACATTCTAACAATTTAAGAAATACATTAAAGGTTCACAACTGAGGACTAACACTCACACAGAAGGGTTCATAAATGTACAGTACGTTCATTTAGGGTGTGTTCACACTTGCCTGGTTTGGCTCAATTAAAACGGACACTGGTGCGATTGCTCTGTTAGTGTGGTTCATTTAAATACCAAACAAGTGGACCAAGATCCCTGAAAAGGTGGGTTTCGGTCAGCTTCCAAATGAAATCAGGTGCGAAATGTGAACGCAACACAGACCAAAGACGTCTAAATGAACCAAAAAGAGGATGCGATGTCACAAGATGCAAAAATGCTCAAGCATACTTGTTTTTTTTTTTTCTTGTCTTAAAAGGATAAGCCACTTTTTTTTTGGAAATAGGCTCATTTTAGAAATCCCCCAAAGTTCAACAGTTCAGTTTTACCGTTTTTGAATCCATTCAGCCGATTTTCTGATATTTAGAAGAATGTCAGTAACCAGATAGTTTCTGGTCTCATTGACTTCCATAGTATATTTTTTTTTCCTACTATGGAAGTCAATGAGACCAGAAACTATCTGGTTACTGATATTCTTCTAAATATCAGAAAATCGTCTGAATGGATTCGAAAATGGTAAAACTCAACTGTTTAACTCTGGGGGAGTTGTAAAATGAGCCTATTTCCGGGAAAAAAAAGAAAAAAAGTGAAGTATCCCTTTAAAAGCCAAGTTAACCATTACAGTTCAGTACAGGCTGCCGGCTGTAGTGATGGTACTTCAAATTAGAATGAATTAATTGGGAATTTCTTGTTTTAAACACAGGTTTCCTTTTTCAACTTTATATTTTGCAGTATAATTTTATGGTACATGTAGTTATTTTTGCAACAAAGCCATTGCCAGGAGCATAAATATAAATGTCTTGTTAAAATTCCCAATATGATAAATGGAACATCAAGTCTGTCAAAACAGACAATAAACAAAATTCTCCAACAAGGAAAACCCATAAGCACATCCAAAAAAAAACTCTTCTGAACTGAGCCTCATTTCTTAACGTCCTGCGCCCCCTAGTGGAGCACAGATCTCACAACTTCATCCTCGCTTTATCTGTCCTACAATATTTTGTTCACACTGATCTCAACAGTTAAGTGAGCAAGTAAACAAAACAACTTCTAAAACGTTTAATAAAGCACTTAAATCATGCTTTTCTCGAAGTGCACGCGCAAACGTCAGCATATCTCTACCACAGAGCCACCCAAGACGAGATGGGCCATTTAGCTTGTAATTAAGAGCCGATTAAGCCAGACTGAGCCAGCTATTCAACAGCAAAGTCACCTTGCACTTTCTGCCTCCATTGTGTTTTGCTGTAATCTACATCATGTGAAAGTAACGGTTATCCAAGCATGCACTGTTCCAGTGATCTAACAGAGGTGACGTACAATTGACACTTATGAACACTGAGTTAAACCCCCATTGACTACATTATGTTTGTTTAGGTGTTTAAACATTTATTTGACAACTTTGCCAGCAAATTCAAACACTTTAAACACCTAAAGCTCTCATTAACTTATTTAAGACAGTATGAAAAGACTCACCATCCTGGAAGACGCGCTCCACATTGAGGCCGTAGGTAGCACAGGTCTCATAATACGTGCACCTCTTCAGGTCGTTGGACAGTTTGCGAGCACGCGTGTCGTCGATGACACGAGGGTTAGCTGCACTGATTGCATCTGTGAATAGATAGGATGAGACACTTTTTTTTTTTTTTAAAAACTAACACTGGTGAAAATAATTCATGTTTAAGAAAATCCTTTCATCAAATGTGAGAGGCTTCAAATGCATACATATAGATAGTTGTTGTTTTTTTTGTACATTTTTTTTGCAATCTCTGGATGGTCAGTATTTTTTTTTTATTGCATTTTAATAATAACATTTACATACAAGAGTACTCTTATATGTACATATATATAGTTGTGAACAATCTTCCATTGATTATAGTGTGGCACCCCCTAGTGATCATGAGCTGAAAACACAAGTAGTGTACAGGGCATAATTTTTGTCATTACTTACCCCAAACTTTTAAACACACAAAAAAAATATTTAAAATATTAAGACTTGAAAATATTTTCATCCAGCAATTGATTGGAGCAAAACACATTTATAATATTATAAAAGATTTCTATTTAATAAATGTTGTTTATAACCCTGAAAAACTCGTATAACTAATAAGTAAGAAATATGAGAAATTATTATTTGACACTGAAGACTAGAGTGATGGCTGATGAAATTCAGCTGGGAATGTGCCCAACACCAAATTCGGAAAGCCACAGAAAATGAATATGGAGTCCCTGGAGGGACACGATTAGGCTTACTGCAGTAATCGGATACATTACAGTACATCAGGTTTCACTTGAAGATAGTAAGGTCAAAGGGCTGACAAGACCATGTCGGAGGATTAGGTGAGCAACAGATCCTGAGTGGTGTCACTGAAAAATATCTGATCACTATAAACAGAGTACACGAGATCACAAATTCAAAAGCAAAAGTAAGAAGCTACTGTACATTTAAAAGCAATTTACTAGTGGCTCCCTGATGCAAGCAAATGATATACAATATAACTACCCAACTATATTGTGGAACTAAATAATCCGTTAAATTCTTTCTGAATTCGGCTTTGGCACATCCCTACATCACAGGATACTATATTGTTTTAAAATATCTTAAAGCTGCAGTCTGTAACTTTTGGCGCTATAACGATTAATAAACATAACTACATGCGGGAGAACATTGTAGCCGGACTTAATTCTCCCTGTTTATGTCTATGACGAGACAAGCAGAATATAAACATTTATTCTAGGTGTATTCTATTCTTTGTATGTACTTATTCTAATGATTTAGGATAGGACAAAAACAGAGAAAATTGATTCATGATTTACTCGCTCATTATAGAATATTTGTATTCTTTAAATTAAATGTTAAACACAAAAACGTTCCAGATTGCAGCTTTAAAATAGAAACAAAACCTTAATTTTAATTTGTAATAATATTTCACAATATTACTGTTTTTGATGTATTTTTGATTAAACACATGCTTGTCTTGGTGAGCATGAGTGACTAATGGTGCGTTCTATTATTCATCCGTCTCGGAGATCCGAATCGGACGACAGACGTTGCCTAGCAACACGCCCCCTTTCCTCGGATTTCTCCTCTCGGACGTCGGACCACCGTGAGGACACCGAGCAATGATTCCGTTTCGGAATTCAAGATGGCTGCGCCCTGTGACTTGTACGAATGAATTGTTTTCATTGTTTTTGAACCGCTTTGGTATTTGAAATGACGGTTATAATCACTCGTGTTACTGCGTCCCCTGTGGGTATGGGAATCGGTTGTTGTGAGTGCAATTACTAACGTTGCTAGCGTTGTTAACAGAAGATTAACATGAAAAACATTAAATAAAGTGAACATTTTCAAGTTCAAATGGCTGCGTTTTGATAAGGTGTAGTCATAATATTTTTTTTTTAAATGTAAGTGCCTGGTACTCGGCCAGTGCTACCATGACAACAACTCTCTCCGACTCGGACACGCAAAACATAATAGAACGCTTTAAGTGTGGACGTGACGTCAAATCCGAGGTCCGAGACGGTTCGTTGGGTATAATAGAACGCATCATTAACCCCCCCAAAAATTTGAATGGTAGCATATCTATAAAAAATTTAAAAAAAAAAAAATCTAAAATGATAAACTCTTTCTCTTCTAGTTTGCCTGCACTTACCCTGAGTTCCCACGAGCACCAGGGGCACCTCTGCTGTGTTGCGGAAGTTGGCCATGCGACTATAGTAGTGGTAGACCGTCTGAAAGCTGATCTCATCTTCCAGACTGAACACAAATATCACCGCATCCACCCACAATGCAAACTGAGAGAGAGGGAACAATTTAGAAAGTGAGAGAGAAATATTCTTCAAGTAACAGTTAAAAATAGGCAGCACTAATATTTCGTCATAGAATCGTAGGCAGCGTCTCATTCCCTGCGATGTGATTATTGTGAATGTGAACTTTTGTACTAGCAAGGGCTTTGAACCACTACACATTGGGACACAGATGACTATATTACCTACAAAATTATTAAAAAACATACATTAAATTACAGGGGATATTTATCAATTATCAACCACATTGCTATTATGCCAAATAAAAGTATTAGATGGAAAAACGAATATTATAAATGTTGCCTTAGCAGTAAACTTAAATAAGTTGAAGCATTACAATTATTAACTGGCAAATTAAAAGCGCATCACTAAACAAACAATTTAAACTAAAATTAACATGAACACAAAAAATATTAAAATAATTCATGTAGTTTTATTTATTATTTATTTTTAGATTTATTATTATTATTTACAGATTTTTTATTTTATTTTTATTTTTTAAGATGAAAAATATCATCTTAACCTTTAAAGGGATAGTCCACTTTTTTTGGAAATAGGCTCATTTTACAACTCCCCCAGAGTTAAACAGATGAATTTTACCGTTTTCAAATCCATTCAGCTGATTTTCTGATATTTAGAAGAACATCAGTAACCAGACAGTTTCTGGTCTCATTGACTTCCATAGTAGGAAAAAATATATACTATGGAAGTCAATGAGACCAGAAACAGTCTGGTTACTGAAATTCTTCTAAATATCAGACAATCGGCTGAATGGATTCGAAAACGGTAAAACTCATCTGTTTAACTCTGGGGAAGTTGTAAAATGAGCCTATTTCCTAAAAAGTGGAGTATCCCTTTAAAGGAGAACTCCGGCGAACAATGAACCTTTGGTCTAATAAAACATCGGTACCTAGTCAATCGTTCTCTGAGATTTGTTTTCATGATAATCGAATGTAAAGAGTTTTATCTCTAAAAACTGTTAAGCGTATAATGCTAGTAATGGGGGCATTGACTAAGTAAAAAGAAATCGCTAGTTTATACCACTAAAAAGGCTCAAAATAGCCCCACACTAACGCAGTAACATAATGAGGCTCCATACATGCAAAACGAAGCATTGACAACTTTGTAATTGTACAGACCGTTTAATAAGAAGATAAGTTATAAAGCCAGTTCACTTCATGTATACATACAGAAGCCATCTTAGGAAATAGTCTCGATAAGTCAAACCACGAATGTCGTGCTGAGTGAGCTGAACTGTATGAAGTTCAACGAACTTCTGAACCGTATGAACGGCATTCGGGGATTGACTTATCGAGACTATTTCCTAAGATGGCTTCTGTATGTATACACGAAGTGAACTGGCTTTATAACTTATCTTCTTATTAAACGGTCTGTACACTTACAAAGTTCTCAATGCTTCGTTTTGCATGTATGGACCCTCATTATGTTACTGCGTTAGTGTGGGGCTCTTTTGAGCCTTGTTAGTGGTATAAACTAGCGATTTCTTTTTAGTTAGTCAATGCCCCCAGTACTAGCATTATACGCTAAACAGTTTTTAGAGATATAACTCTTTACATTCGATTATCATGAAAACAAATCTCAGAGAACGATTGACTAGTTACCGATGATTTATTAGAACAAATGTTCATTGTTCGCCGGAGTTCTCTTTTAAGGACAGAAAAATAAGGTTTTGTCAATTGTCTTGATACTTTTTGAGAGACTTAACATTTCGGGTAAGTGAATCCATGGAGCAACCAAAGCTCACAGGATTTATATGATTAAAAGTCTACAGTGCACTTACTGAACTAGGAAGTGGATTGAGACGCACCATGAAATTCATATTTCACAGACCATGAGAAAGCAGCAAAGTGACTTCCTGTTTACATTTTATGACTAATAGAAAATCAGCTGGTCTAAATAAACTTGATCAACCTCACGTAAACTCTTTTACATCATGGTTTCCACTCAAACGGCTCTATACATTTTAAAAGAATCTATTGTTTTACCTACGCCATCCACAGTTCAGTCACAACACTGTGAATCAGAACATCCGCTGTACTTCCTACCTGAGCCTCCGGAGGTCCCCCTTCATCCCGGATTAGGAGGAGGTAACTTTGTCCATCCACTACGATCTCCTTTTTAAAACGCCCTCCTGTCCAACAGAAGCAGCCAATCAATTCAAAGAGCCTGATGATGCGAAAACACTTACTACTTCTAAAATGAGATGATTGGTGGACTGTTGATTGACATGGAAACGGAGAAGGGTGTGTGTATGGTTATTTTCTAATTACTTTATTGGGTAAATAATTTGATCTACAAATCAGGGTTAATATTCAAAAACCGAATACTGTAATCATGCGCCACACTACTTTTTTGCAACTTCTCCTCATTATAATTATATTCTTCCCGTGAAAACCGCAAAGGATTTCAAGTTTTGGTATCCCTGTATTTGATTACATTTTTACATTCATCCAGAATCTCTTTTTTTTTAATTCCCAAAGAGCTGATTCTGTACAAGCTTGGCCAAATTAGTGAATCAAAAACACACAGCATAGAACATACTGTGTCATGTTGTGCTTCACGCTCGTAAAATGTGCTTACTTGTGTACTTACTGACTGGTTGTTCATATGAAAGCGGCTGTTTTTTTCAATTCTAAGAATGTAAAGAACAGACTTGCGCTCTTGTGGAGACCGGTCTTGCCAGCCTACCTTGAAAAAACGAAGTCTGGAGGACACGAGGACACAGAATGCATCTTTGTGAGGATTGAGATGTGCTGTGAACTGACCGTTTAGGAAGTAATAGGCAGTGGGACAGCACCATCACAAGCACATCACCATCACCAGCACAATAAATTAATCAGGACATCACAGATGTCATAACCTATTCAAATTTAATTAGTACTTGATAGCTTTTTGTTTTACATGAGTATGTGTAAATGAGTTTGTATTATATATATATATATACATATATATATATATATATATATATATATATATATATATATATATATATATATATATATATATATATATATATATATTGGTTAGGATTTATTAACCTCAAGATTCTTGTAAACATGCCAGTTAAGAAGTACTGAAGACTTTCTACAGGTCTTTAGAATTTTATTGAAATTATGCCAATCAAAAAGACACAAGCTTTCACGTGTTTGCAATTTTTCAGAGGGAATCTCGAGTGAGAACAAGAAACGTTTGATTCTCTCAGGTCAAGAACACATCCGGTTACTTCCCTTCCTTCTCTGTACTTGCGTTGCATGCATACATTTACGGTCGATGATGACGTACGAGAACGTATATTGAGAAACCGCAAATTCAGACACACTTATGAATTTTTACAGTAGTTTTTATTTTATTTTTAATTTGTTTAATACAGATATTAATTATATAGTTAAAGCCCATTACTGGATTGGCATAGTTAGTGTAAAAACACCACCAAGAATTTCACCTGTAGAAATTCTTAGAGAAATAATCTAAATTTAGAAACGAAATTGCTTTTTATTACCAAGTATTTCCTTAACAATATTAAATATATTGATTAAATCCCAGAATTTTATTCAGACATTCATTCAATTAAACTTATTGAAATAAAGTTATTTAAAATTGAATTAACCAATTTCTTTTTATCACTAGTATTTTCCACCCAACAACTCATGGTTAATTTTCCCCTCAGAAGAAAAAAAATGTGGTTCATTAATATAATATATTGACAATCCCAGTTTTTGTAAAGTTAATAAAACAAAAAGTTTGAAAAAAGCAGCTTTGTGGTCAATTCAGCTGAATATACCAGCGGAAAATATCACAATGTATCCTGAATGAGGAGCCTTTGAATATTGTCTTGGACAATGGACAATTGTGGTGGCCAACTAAAAAAAAAAAAAAAAGAGTTGAGAACCACTGGTCAAAACCTTATTAACATGAGTTTATCCTCACAATATAATAGCAGCCTGTAAAAACACCCTTGTGCCTGAAATGTATATCTGAAGTTTTTTTTTTTTTGTTGTTGTTTTTTTGAAGTATTTGAACCCATGGAGTAATTAGGTGTCAGCTAAAACAATTTGTTTTCAAACATACAGTCTGTCGAGAGAGAATGTTAAAGGTCAAAACGTTCCATCTGAGGTGAGACGGGGTCAGAGATCAGAGGACAGAGTGTGACGGAGACTTCTCTCCAGCTTTCTCTCAGGGGAAGAGGGGAGGGTGACTGTTGGTTGGTTTGCTGAACATAAGAGGATCAGAGGGGATTCCTGGAGATGTTAGAGGGTCTTCTTAACCTTATCGCAGCTCTACGTGGCTAATTGGCTTGTGTACCGCAGGCCTGAGAGAGCCACACTCTCACTTGATATCCTGGACATTCCATGGTCATCTGGAGATATGGCCACTCGACTATTCTCTTATTAAACTTTCACCCTTCACCTCGGACCTCCAACTGAATCACCATGATAACCAGCAAAGACCATCAATCATAGACAGAGAGATTTGAGATGGACCAATAACTTGTTTAACCTTTTAAATACTATTTTACTTAAAAAATGCTGAGTTGTTTGAACCCAAATTTGGGTAAAATATGGACAAACCCAAATGTTGGGTTAAAAATGCAATTTAAAAAAAGTACAGTTGAAAGTGAAAGTTTGAAAATTTGAAATTACATTTTTAACCCAACATTTGGGTTTCTCCATATTTCACCCAAATTTGGGTTCAAACAACCCAGCATTGTTTAGAGTGTATATTTTTAATCAGGTCTAACAGGGAACAGTGGTGTTCTCAAGTAAAATCACTAATTTAAAAGAAGTAATGACGTCAAATTGTGAATAAATTTGTGATTTTATTTTAGATAGAAGTAATATGTTACAGAAATGGTATATTTGTATTGTTCTTATCCAGTGGTTCTCAATTTTTTAATCATGATTTCCTTAAACTGCACTCAAAAAATCTGGCACACTTTGAGAAACTCTGTTCTAAGCTCATAGACATGTACACTAGACGTCAACTTGGGGTTCTAAGCATGTGTCAAAACCGCCACCATCTTGGAACAGGTCTTCTTGTCATAGGAAGTAGCTAGGTAACGCTGCCATCTCTGCCTTTTCTTCGAATTCATTGATGGTGGTGGACTTTTGAGCAGCATATGATGTTCATGGATGAAATCTGAACTAGGACAAATCGGCTGAATGGATTCAAAAACGGTAAAACCCAACTGTTCAACTCTGGGGGAGTGGTAAAATGAGCCTATTTCCAAAAAAAGTGGAGGATCCCTTTAAATTGGAAGGGCTCCCGTTTCAAGATGGCGGCTCTATTGACGCATTCGTTCCAATGAAATGCCGTAGCCAAGGTGACATCTAATGTATATGTCCATGTTCTAAGCTAAGGATTATTCACAGGGTGGGGGCCACAGTGGGCTACTAGGGGAACATTTCAGAAGAAAGTACTATACAAATACATTTTAATAATTATTTTAAATGTGTGTATATATGTACCAACCACATTTTCTAGATAATATTTTTTTATAATTTATCCTGGCTTCAAATGTATCAATGCAAATTATTTTTATTCTGAAACAAAATCCTGTCTTAATATCACACTATTTTACCACACACAGTATAAAACAGTGTTTTTTAGTAGGGGGTCTTGGCAATGAGATCATAGTTGGGTGGAAAAAGTTTGATAACTGCACCAAAAAAAATTATTATTATTAAGTATCAGCTCTGCATATCAGTAAATCAAGACACAGCAGCATATTATTATTATCTCTAAAAAAGATAACAGTTATTACACTAAAGAGAAAATAATCAAAATACAGTTAAAGCCTCTGTTTCCATTTTCCCTCTGTCTGGATAAATTGTTTAAACTCTGCTCTTCTGTTGGGCAATAATATGAAAGCCAAAGTTCATGCGCTTTACAAAAGTCGACAGGTTAAAAAAGAAGATTGGGTTAGTCTGTTCGTGTATGGCGGTACGGCTGGAGGAGACGGCAAGCTTTTCCGTAATGACACGTTAGCCTGTTTGCGCTATAAAGGAAGAGGAAGAGGACCAGCATCAGGACAGCTAATACTCAGCATGTAGTCTGGACCCAGTTATTTATATATTTGTTGAAAATATAGAGCGAGAGAGAAGTGCACAGTGAGTGAAAGATACACACCCATCGGTTAATTACACTCTGGGTTCTTTCTCCATGGAGTTGACATCAGTTGAGTAAAAAGTAAAAACACGCTTGAGTTTCATATCTCTGATAGCGCATCTCGACAAACTCGTGTGAAAAGAACAGTTTTTGATAGAACGCAAAGTGCAACAACAGTTTGACATCCAGTCTTGACGTACAGTGACCCATAAACGCTTAGTGCAGTGGTGGCAATGGTGGTTCATTAAGGAAATGAATGAAATGGAAGACGGCAAAACTACAGTGGCATCATGAGAGGAGTGGAATCTCCTGTTCTGTGGCTTGACCGCTTTAAAGCTTTGTGCCGAGTAAAAAGAGGCCGTGTGGAATCGATACGTCTCTACTTCTAGACTTTAAATATGATGCAGATAGTTTGTGAGCAAAACAATGCATCTAAATGGAAACATGACCAAGAATGTGCTGTTATACAAGCCACAGAGGGGAGAGTCCACCCGTTCAACTCTCTTGCACTAGAAAAGACCTTCCCCAAGAAGAACATATCAGACGTTGAAAAAGAGAGCAAATAGTTACCTGCGTCCACGTCAGCTAGTTAAAGAAGAGACCAAGGAAAAAGAGAATAAACTCAAATCAAAAAGCAGCCAAGCTAAACATGCACAGTCACAGTCAAGAAATTAAACACAGCAGGACAAAGAGAGAATGAGAGAGAGAGAGATATAACTTTCATTCATTCATCACAATCTTATCTAATGTCAAGGGGCTGCTGTGAGTATGTGTGTATCTGAACAGATCAAACACGCCTGTCCTGAGGACACAGTCAGGTCAAGACAGCTGAAAGGGGCACATACTATCGCACACGCTCATGTAATGCATGCCAGCTGAGCATTGAGGTCATTGACGCGACTCGCAATCTATTAGTTCGTTCAAAAATACATTACAATTCACTCATTCAAATATTTGTATCGATTGGAATCTGGTCTAAATTATTGAGTGTCCACAGTGTGTCGCAACTGTTCAGATCTGATGTGTGTCTTATTACTTTCCAGAATATCTGTAATGATTTACATAGAAATGACTTTGCGTTTGGTAGGTATACGCCAAAAACAACAACCGAAACATTGGGGGGTTTGCAATACAGACGTTGTCTTATTTACAACATGACAGTGTGTAGCCGCTACGTTGAAAGAAACGTAGGAGGCTTTATTCCGTTCTGTCGTCTACATCGTTTTCCAAAAATGTCTTATGTCTGTTATATTGTAATTTTATGCTCGTCCGGCACTTTGCAACGCAGCCTCATTTCTGCAGCTCATGTTTCCAATAAAAACGTCTGACGTTTACGTTTTACGTGTCATGAGACAGTCACATAATCCACGCGAAATCCGATCAGAGCAGTCAGACTGAAACGGATTTCCAGAAATGTGATTTGAATAGGATTTCAGACCACATTTGAATGTAACTTGAAAAGCATTTATTGTTAGGGCTGGGTAATAAATATTGATTTCTCGATATTAATCGATTCTCATTTTTATGAACCGATATCGATTCTTAAATCTCAAGAATCGATTAGTCATCCTGTTTCATTTGAATGAATGGAACATTGTATCGCGGCTGCGTGCATCCAAAAAAAAAAAAAACAATCGCAATAATCTTTGTCCTTTGTTACTATATTGATATGAAACAAAGTCTCAATTTTCAAATTACGTCCATTTTCTTTAGAAATTCAAAAAACATAAATAACATTTTGGCGCTGTGGAGTGAGATCGCTCTGGCGCAGCTCAAGAGAAGCAGCAGCGCTGATCTCTCTTCCGGCTTAATAATACTAGTTACAGTGTGAAATAAACATGAACGAGCATCTGAAAGTGTGTTAAAAGATAGAGTACAACTTATCGAAATCCGTATCATGTCACATTGATTCACTCAATCAGCGTTTCAACCGTTAAAAGACGTCAGTTAAACAGGTTGTAATCAATGTCATGTATCGTCATATTTACCTCAGAAAACCCACATAAACTCATTAGTCAGCTAGGAAAAAATAACTCTAGAGAGGAGCATTTTGCTAAATATATACACCATATTACATATGCATTATAATCTTAATGTTAATCTTAATAAATCTGGCAAGTTTTTATGACAGCCACCATTTAAATGTTTATATTTCATATAATCTTCTTATTATAAAAATAAATAAGTGTAATTTAAGCTTATAACTTAAGCTTTCATAGCTACAAAACAGTTCATTATTACCTTCATATTAGGCTAATGAAGCCTAGTAGGCTACAACTAGACTCCCATAGTTTACAGCATTAGTTAAGATATTTTATTTCCTTGAGAAAATTTGCCATTTATTGTAACTGATATCCAAAATTATCAATATTGAATGGAATCGAATTGCAAGCTTGTGAATCGAAATAGAATCGAATTGTGAAATTTGTGCCAATACCCAGCCCTATTTCTTTTGTCCGTTCACACTTGCTAAATCTGATTTGTACAAAAAAATCGGATTCGACTGACAGTGAACATGGTGAAACCTAAGTTTCAGGATGATACAACTGTCCTGATATAATAAAGAAAAAAATAATAATTCTTGAATAAAATCATTTCTAGTTTGTCAAAATCTTGTATTATTATTTCTTAGAGAAAAGCAGTGAAGCAGTTGCTAAAATATTATTTGCAAAAAAAAAAAAAAAATCAAACAAACAAAAAAAAAACTTCTGTGTGCCAAATCAAAGTCATGTGGTGCAACCAACATGCAGAAACATGCAGGGGAAAAACAAACAAACAAAACCGGAAATTAAATAATTGAGAGGACCCCCTATAGCCCTTCATGACTGTATGGCAAGGTCAGGAGGTCTCCTAAAAAAATACCTTTTTATAACAACGCAGTTTTAAAATGGCACATGGTCTGCCTCCACAAAAAAGTCATTAGTGAAAATGTGATATTTATAAATTAATCATTTAAGATATTTATATACATTCAAGGTGTGAGGGAAATATTACTTTTTACTTAAAGGTTACACCACATGGCATTTTTAGTTGAATTTAAACCTTTCTTGAAAAGGTTCTAAGAACTTGGCACATGTTTTAAGCTAGATTTTTTAAATATTTTTATTTGCTACTGACCCATTTAACGAAAGCTATAAAGCATGCAGAGTAGAAATAACTCGGGATGGTGAACCAGTTTATCTAGATTTAATGGTCTGCAGGGTAAAACCCCATTTGGAAAAGATCTAACGTCTAAATTTGATATTTTACATTGATATCATATAAGTGTTGTTTTTTCACATGCCAGACGGACTGGTCTGCACAATTGCACCAAACTGCTGATCCCAGCAGAGCTGCATTTCTAAATCAAACATGATTGTGGCGGCATAAGCAAAAACTCAATTATTTACCCATATAGGGGTGCTGGGTTTTGAAATGGTAAAGGCTGGGTCTGTGTCGAGACCACAAATCCTGTAGGGATTTTCTTCCTTCTTGTGTAAACATACACACACGGTCACACAATTGGCCTTGTGATAATATCTCTTAATGAGTTCTGAGAATGTGTCTATTCGTGTAGTATGTGTGATAGAAGGGAGGGACAGAGCAAAACCCATGCGGCCGCCTGCTTTTCTTTGCAGAGTGCTCTGTAAAAATCTGCTCCAGCTCTATTTAGTGGTTTTGAGGTTGGGGTTACTCTACCAAAGCTAGGAAACACTATTTTTAAACCCAGAAGAGTGAAACTTCAAGAAAGGAAAGTAGGAAAACATTTTAGGGGTTTTACTGGAATCTAAATTTGGAAATTCAAATCAGTTTCCTGTTGTAGAAACGTGACATAACGTACCTAAAAAATTGAGTTTAGCGGCACCTCTAGCACAAGATGACGTGCCGGGATCAAACGTAAAAAAAAATTCAACCGTGTCGCTTAAGCTTAGCAAGGCACACACTTCAACGGTCTCTGATGTCGCGATAAGTTTCTTTTGGCACTCTGTCCTATAATCCACTACAGCAAACAGGCAATCGACATTTCTGAGGGTTTCTTCTTGCAGGGTGATTTCCTGGTTGACCGCTGGTATGCAGTGGCTTGAGTTTTATACGATGAAGTGCAAAGGAGAGGACGAGTCATGATTAGGGCCTGTCGCTCCACCAAATTTCCTCTCTTGTGACCTCATGCTCTCTATAAGACCCTCAGGCAGTTAAGCCCAACTGTACTAAATGCTGCTTAAACAAATTTCGATCTTTACAGAAAAGCCCTGATTTTTAAAATGAATACCTAAACTACAGTACAAACCCTTCTTTGTGAGGCAGCCATTTGAAAGGCCAGTTTAACATGACTACATAATAACGGTCATAAAGGACATGAAATATTGACACGAAGAGCTTTTGAAAGTAGATCCTCGCTCGGGGATGAGAGCATATTGTGGTGGTCTGGCGGCGTGCCTTGAATGTTCTCAATTATACATTGGGAGTATGGCAGAGTCCTCCGGCACAACTGTACCGTACTAACATGCTAACAGCAGGTGTGCGGGGAAAGAGAATAAGAGAAGGAGAAAGCTGAAAGCAGAAATAAGAAGTGTCTCTAGCTTATGCCTCAGTACTACTGAAGACAGAGGAATATTAACTATTTACTAGTGCTGTCAAACGATTAAAATATTTAATCGAGATTAATCGCATTAATGTCATAGTTAACTCGCGATTAATCGCACATTTTTATCTATTCTAAATAAATTTCTCATTTTAATGCTCTTATCAATATGGAAAAGTGGAAAAATTATTATTGAAAATAACATTGGAATAGTGTTCAATTTCACACTAACATATATATAAATAATCTCTCACACAATGTAAGACTGTCTATCAATAAAAGGGTGAAAAAAATACTGACGAGGTCCTAATATTGGCGAGGGGGCGGAGAATTCGCATCATCTGTGTGTGTGTGTTTGCTTGGCCATCACTGGACGTGCTGCGATGATGATAGCTCAGTTCACAACGACAAAACACAAATCAATTGGACTTGTCAATGGGACAATATGGCAAATTTTTAAAAGTAAACTTTCCATTCAGAATCTTAGGGCATCCATTTCGGCGTCTCGCGTTCGTCATCCAGGTCAAAACGTTACTATTTGGCCGGCTCGCAAGCCGAAACGAGTGGGTGCGGCACAAAACGTCCTCGCGCTGCGCTCTGAAACGCATTCATTTCAATGGCTTGCGCCGCGCGAGGACGTTTTGTTGCTTCTTTAACCAAAGCGCAAGCGGATCAAGACCGTAAACAAAACAACAGGCACGCCGCAAACACACGTTTCGGCTTGCGAGCCGGCTTTGAGTGGATGATGAGCGCGAGACGCCGAAATGGATCAGGACGCATGCCGCGTCCTGTTGCAAAAGCATGTGAAAAAACTACAAAGTTTGCTAGGACAAAAAGACCGTTAATCACACGATAAAAAAATTAACGCCGTTAAAAGGGGTTTGCGTTAACGCCGTTAATAGCGCGTTAAACTGACAGCCCTACTATTTACACATAACTTTAAAACAGAATTGCACATACGCCATAGTACAGTCTTTCAAAAGCATCAAAGGGGGTACTCTACACTTAATAATATCGCTTGTGCACAAGATGAACGCATTTTAAAATCTAAGAGGGTCACAGTATTTCACCATTTGAAGCTGCCTACCTTCAGGGCTTTCTTCCTGCACGTAAGTCCCCGTCAGATACCGGTGAACCAGTGCAGACTTCCCACTGGCCAAGTTACCCACAATGCCCTGCACACAAACAAACACAGTATTATCAGGGGTCCCTTACTATGTGATATTTTGGCTTTTAAATAAACTGCCTCAGATATATACATAGGCCTAATAATCTTAATTCCATGTGGTGATTCCAGATGATTGTGGGACTAAACACAGTTAGCATGGTTTTACAACCTTTGCTGAGTGTTGAGCATATAAACGTTTCTAAAAAAAATGTGGTTTGAATTTAATTAGAAATAACAGATTTTATTTTTATCCTTTTTGTTATATGAAGACCACATTAAAACTATCAAGCCTTTGTTACAATTGTTTGCTTCTCTTCAAATAACTTCTATACATTGAATTGTTTTATCCTTGAAATCTGAAACTATATAAAAAATATATAAAAAGAAACCAAAATTTTTGTTTTGTAGTCATTAACACCACATCAAGCAGTGCTTTGACTCTTGTAATGTTATTGTACTTGTTTTCCAAGGATGAAATATGAGATGGTATGTTAAAGAAAGTAAAATTGAGGTAGACAAGTAACTTAATATGGTTATTTCCAAACAAGCTGTACTTTTTCAATTATGCAAAATGTATTAAAATGTTGGTTTTTTTTTTTTTTTTTGGACTTTTGGATACATTAACTTTAGGGCTATCAAATGATTAATCGCGATTAATCGCATCCAAAATAAAAGTTTGTGTTTACATAATATATGTGGGTGCACTGTGTATAATTATATTATACATATATATATATATATATATATATATAAATACACACACAATATTTTAATGTATATACTGTATATAGATTTATATATAATTTATATTACATATATAAAATATATATAAATATAAACATTTTATATATAAATAATATTTTTTTCTTAAATATACATGCATGTGTGTGTATTTATATATATATATACAAAGGATTATACCTCAGCAAGACATGTCAGACATTTTATTTTGAAACTGGTACAATGTCATTTTCACCCTCATAATTTTCCACAATGTTATCAAGCAAGACATAATTTGAGATGTAGAGGAACTGACACTGAAGGGAATGCATTACAGTATGTGTCTATACATATACATTATATGTCTATTATTAGTGAACCAACAAATAAACAGTGTAAAAAGAAGCGTTTAAGCAAGTTTACTTTCTAAGAAACACTGAATTCGACCTGATCGAAAACGTTTTGAGGTGACGAGCATGCAACACTTAATGTAACAATTAAATGACGCAAATAAAAGCCTCTTTTTTTTAAAAGGCAAACATTAAACATAAGTAACAGGACTCACCACTTTGAGCTCCGGTACTGCGCGACTGAGCGTCCATTCCTGACTGTTGACAAAAGCATCTGAAACAGAAAAAGAGAGAGATCATCAAAAAATGTGGTCATGCACTTCAGTTCAAAAACAGTTCTAGGTGTACGGCTCACTGATTAATATAAAAGGCAGATGAAAAGTACAGTCAAATAGACCAAAGTGGAATAAAATCCTTTCCATTGACACTTAACCCAATTGAACATTGAACTACTCTACAACTACACTACAACACAAAACATGTTTGTGTTTATTTTAGGTCTTTTTATTTTTCAGCAGAGCGAACATCCAATGTGTTAATTAGAGGCCATGATGCCTTCACGGCCCCCACGCTCAGCTGCACGCCACGTTTCACATTACAGCAGAACAATAGTGGCTGCAGGTGCACAGTGGGCTCAAACGCTCAGAGGACATCTAAGACACCAGCAAATCCAACTTCCACAGTTTCACAGACAAGGCTTAAGCCTATTCATAGACTAAAATGCAGGTTTGAGCTGTGTTAACTGAAAGATACTTGCACTAGCATATCTTAAAATATGTTAGTGCCATAGTTTTGCCTTAAGATGCACAACAGTAATGTGTTTTTTTTCTAAACCACATTTATAAAAGCCACTTAAATGTCCTCCTAATTAAACTAATGCCTAATCCTGGCTTAATATAAGCCCTGTCTGTGAAACCAGGACCAGAAGTGTTGTAGAAAATTATGTATTGAGAGATTCAGGTCATGCTCTATTACAAAGAAAAGAAAAGAAAAAAAAAAGATAAATAATGCTAGGCCAGATTTGCTTTCTCTAAAGTAGCACCCAAATAATGTTTTTTTTTTGTTTGTTTGTTTATAAAAATTAATTTTTTTGTTTGTTTGTTTTTTTGCATGTTTATAAAAGCTCATTAAATCATCATCGTTGATTCTCTTTGATTCTGATTCG